>JAQPPZ010015032.1:6227500-7477500 GCA_028583015.1 Wollemia nobilis
ATTCCTTCTTTGGTTGAATCAATGACCTTTATGACTACCTCCATTTATTTGGGCTCTTGCCTTATAACCTTTAGGATTGAGTCTTGTAGCTCTTTGGGATGTATGGAGGGGACTAATGGAGCAATGGCTTATATTGAGACCCTTCTCAACACTCATAATTTAGTTGAAAGGATCATAAGATCACCAAGAGATCTTGGAGAAATCATATGAATCCATTTTCCATAGGGCCTTCAATAGACTATAGTGCCCTTTATATATAATGTCCCATTCTACTATTGGAGTATATTACATTATTTGGTACATGCTAATGTACCACCTTGGGTACATAACTAGAGTAGGAGTTTACCTTAGAGTAAGGTTTGAGTAGTTACTTCATGCAATGTAATAAATGCACAAGTGTTAGAATGTGCAATGATGTAAATGTGCATGTAGTCCACATGTACATGAGTCATAGGTTAGGTAGATGAAAGGCCAAGGGACTTATCTCCCTATATATATGCCTTTGAGGTAGCATAAAGAGAGGGAGAGAGTGACAGAAGATAGAATAGTGACTAGTTGCATTAGTAGTAATAGTGAGTACAATGTAGATCCTTCATGTATTTATGGAGTGTTCATGTCCTCCATTATATTACATTGTACTATTTTTGTGAGCTTTCATTAATGGCATATTTTTGAGTTATTGCAAAAGTTTCTCTTATAATTTTCCTGCATATTATAGTGCCATTATCATATAGTTATCATTGCTTGCTCATTTTACATCTTGTGGTTGCATTTCCTTTAATATATATCATCAAAAGCTAATAGTGGTATCAGAGCACATGGTAGATCGATAGGAAATAGGGAGAGCCACAAGAGAGATTGAGAGGAGATAGGAAATCTCATTTTCAAAAATTTTAAAAATTATATTTGGCTAGAGTCTTTCCACAGAGTTGCAGAAAAACTCGTGAAGACTAGGACTCAACATTGATTCCACTAGATTGACAAATCAACTAGTGAAGATTCATTATCTCAAGATTTAGAGTTTTTCCATTACAGTTTCTCTAATACTTTGTTGCAGAAAAATGAGATTCAAAGAAAGTTGGGAAGCTTCCTACAAGAGAGCTAGGAAGAATATCTTCTTTAGAATCAATCCAGTACCTGAAGCAACAAGTTGGAGATTGAAGATTTGGAGGCCTAAGGAAAAAGGTCCCATTGCAAGAGTTGTAGACTTGTAGATTATAGATTGTATAGAGAGAAAGGAGGAGGCCAAAGAAGCCACATTGAAGACTACAGATCAAGAAGGAGGTCCAAGAAAGAAGACCCCATTGAAGGAAGAAGAGACTCAAGGAAAAGAGTCCCAGAGAATATTGGATATTGGAGATCTCCATTGAAGATTGAAGACTGTAGATTGCAGAGTGAGAGAAGGAGAAAATAGCTCAAGAAGTTGAAGAGACCCACAAAAGGTCCCATTGAAGAACTTCCAAATTTGGAAGATTGGAGATTGAGAAGGACTAGCAAAGGTCCTATTCCAGATTTTAGAAGTAGTAGATTTTAGAGATCCAAGAAAGAGATCTCATTGCAAAACTTCCATAGTTGAAGATTGAAGAGATCAAGGGAAGGTCTCATTGAAGTTTTGAGAAGACTAGAGAAGCTATAGAAATTTGAAGACCTTAGAGAAGAGGTCTCAAGGAGAAGGCTAGGAAAGCCTCATTGAAGGACTTGAAGAAGGCCATTGAAGAAGATTTGAGGAGAACTCAAGGGATAAGAGTGCTAGCAAAGAGAAGCACCTAAGAAATAAGGATTTGGGATAATTATTGCCATCCGAAAACAAGCCCAAAAGGAGAAGAATTTGGCAAGGAGATAGCCAAATTTTGGAGGAGAATACTGAAGACCTCAAGACATTCAGATTCTTGAGAAGAAGGCCACTAGATAGGCCAAGGTCGAAGTCAGAATTCAACAAGGAGGTTGAAGGAGAAAGGAGTTAGAAGAAGCCACCAAATCTGAGAGATTTGGAGATTGCCATTGAAGGCTATTTTGGAGAAAGGATATTGTTGGTTTTATAGTAAAAAGTTGAAGGTTTCTTGAAGGAAAATCTTAGTTGCGATTTGGAGGAGTTTCCTACCAAATTTGAGAGATTCAAGAACAACATTTCAGAGGAGAAATTAGTTGCGTTAGAATCTAAAAATTTTAGAGTTGAGGACAAGAAAGCAATTTGGGCAGCATTAATAGCTGCTAATTTTTAGAGTTTAAGGGAGCAACTTGGAGGAGAGTTAAAGCCACCAAACTACATTTTTGGGAAGCAAGTTAGAGGATTTTTAAAGATGCAAATTGGTGAGTTAAAAAGCTATTTTGGACAGCAAATAAAGAGCTGCAATTTCATCTAACATAGGGCAGCAATTAGGTGATCAAAATCACCAAGAAATCCATCATCAAATAGAGGTCATAAAGGTAAGCAAATTTGGTGCAAAAGGTTCATTATTTGAACATTCATTAATTGGTTCATTATTAAGTTTCATTAAGCACCAAATTAGAGTTTTAAAGTTGCAAGAGAAGGTTTCAAGTTTAAAGTCTTCAAGGAAGTGTAGAAGATAGTTTTTTATAAGGGATTAAAACCTACACAAAAGAAAGAGAAGTTAGATATATTACAAAGGAAATAAAATATCTACTTCCTACTATCTACTTGAAAGCAAAGGTGATAGTTAAAAGTACAAGGGGGCAAGCATTTGAAAGGCACAAGCTTGTGTCTCCAGAAGCTACGAAGAGCAACAAGTCTCAATGAAGAGAAACCACCAAGAGAAAGAGCAAAAGCCAGTTGATATAGACTAGAAGGCTAGTTACAAAAGGAGATTAAATAGGTCTCAAAATTTTGGTGCTATAAAGGTACTTTACCTTAGTCTATAACATATTTATTTCCAACTTATAAAGCACCATATTAGTCTTTCTAAAGTAGCAAAAATAAAGACAAGAATTGAAGTGTCTTAAGATATTAAAGAGGCACAAAAATTACAATCGTTGGTGTTAGATTTATCAAGTCTAAAAGAAGAAGCCACAAAGTAAAGGAAAAAGGGCTCAAGGCTATCATATTCAAGGTGTCTAAAGACACCAAATAGGGCATCTAAACTCCAAGAACATAGTGCCCACATTAGACCAAAACCTACAGCAAGAGAAAGGTGTAAACTATAAAGTGAGTACAACAAGGTTAAAGGTGCAAATAGTGAAGAAAATAATACAAACAACAAGGCATTACCCAAGAAAAATAGGCTTGGATATCGGGTAGAATAGCCACCAAGGAAAGGAGCATTAAATCACCACTATAGGAGGAGCCACCATCGCTGAAGAGGAGCATCCATTGAAGGAGAGGAGCCACCACCATACGTTGAAGATCAAGATGCACACATCAGTTGCAAAAGGAAAATAAACAACTTGCAAAGAGTTGGCAAGTGCATTATAGAAAAAGAAGGGAACATTGAGCATAGGTTACATGCATGAGAAGAAGTCACCACTTGGTACAAAAGAAGAGCATCAATAATTTTGAGTAACATCTCAAACGAGCATTGAATGAGCAAGTAGGGAATATAGCACTCATAAACCTACACACATCCAAAGTAATACCTACAAAGATAGAGCAATATTCAAGGTAATACCTGCACACCTAATAGAGAAGAGAATCATTCGAAGGTTGAAGTAACACATACATGGGAGTAAGAAACACCTATGCCACCTAACAAAGAAGAACAATATCCAAGGGCTATGCTAAATGCCATGTGGCACGCAAGGTAGAGAAGGTAGTCAAGTATTAATAACCCATACCTGAAGAAGAGCGTGGATATAAAGCAACGAAGGTCAGAGATCATTGAAGGAGATAAGGAGAACAATCAAAGGGAAGTAGAGTACCTACGTATCCTCATTGAAGTAATGCTTGCACAAAGGAGAAAGAGTGCCCAGGTTGGAGTAACACTCCATTCAAATCCAAGAAGGAATAACAATTATTAGTGCAACATAAAGCGCCAAGTGTCATGTGTTTCAAAGGAAGAGAAGCATATTAATAGCCCAGTCTAAAGAGACCATGAATATCCAGCATAGGGAGGTCAAAGTGCATTGAAGGAGGAGAAGACTATCATAAGGTACCCATTGAACATAGAGCATTCAATGCTCACTATCATATGTTGAAGACCAACAAATACAACACCCAAAGCTTGGATAGAGGAGTCAAAATAGAAGCCAATCATCTCGCAACATACAACATTACAAGGAAGGTATAGTTTTACATGATTTAATATTTGCTTTCTTTAAGTGCAAGGAGTTATAAGGTGCATTATATAAGGTTGAGTTTATTTATTATTGCATTGGAGATATAAGCAAATACCAACCTTAGTGAATTAGAAAGCAAATCAAAACAAGGAGTTTATATCCTTAAGTGATATTTCAAAAGTGCATTAGTTGAAATACAAATATCATAATATTTACAAATAATTAAAATAGGAGATATAAGGTTTTCTACCTTGGAAAAATTAAAACATTATTCTTTTGCAAATATTATCATTTTCTAAATTTCCAAATTAGGGAGATATAAGGAGTACTACATCAAACTTTAGATCATTGGAATTTAGAAAATTAAACCATTGAGAAGTAAAGGATAAAGGAAGCAAATTCATTGAATTGCTTAAAGATTTGGAATTTATTGCTTATACTTGTCTCATATACAAATTAAAGGGACAAAAGGAATCCAACCATAGAGTCTTGAAAATAGAGAACTTCATCAAATTGAAAAGTGCAAATATCAATAGGGAGAAATAAGGAAAAATAGGAGTTGAACAAAACATTAGAGAGTCAACTCAAAAGGAAATTTAAATCAAGCACTTTATCAAGACCATAGCATACTCTAAATACTTGGGAGATATAAGGTATTCTACAAAACCTAAGATTTGAAAAGGTTTTATCAATTTTGATCATAAACTCAAACTAGGGAGTCATAAGGTAGACAACTTCAAAGGTTTTTGAAATATAAAATTTCCATCAAAATTGTCCTAAATACTTGGGAATTAAAAGGTATTCTAACTAGATATTTGGGAAAAGTAAAGTCTTATCAAAACCATAGATTGAACATTAATATTCTCAAAGCATTCTCAAAACACTAGGGAGCTATAAGGAGTCCCACTTCAAAGAATTACTTAGAAGAATCATGGATGAAATAATAAGGAATGCATTCAATAATGAGGAACTATTTCGTGAGTTGGAATTTTATTCTAAAAATTTAATAGATACCTTTGATGGGTACAAATACTTGTCCATGAGTAAAAAGGAAATATTCTCAATGTTTCTTAAGGAAGCAAAGGAAGAGAATTTTATGACATTAATTGGTTATCTTCATGAAGGAATTTTTAGAGCTTGGTGGAATCCACAAAATATAAATATATTTACTTCAGAAGAATGTTTTATGATATATCTATCATTGATTTTTTTTGAATTATTTCAAAACGAGAAGAAAAATAACAATCCTAGTCAATACTATTGTGATGATATACTAACTCAACAAGAAGAAGATATATCATTAAAAAAATTGTAGAAATGAAGAAGAAGAAGAAGGAAAAGGAAGCGTGATAGAAAAGAGAAGATGAAGATGAAATAAAGTACTTTCAAGTTGAATCCATATCAGAGTGAGCTAAAGAAACAAGATGAAGATATTCATCCTAATATAGGCAAAGGGTACAATGAAGAAAGCAGGAAAGAAGAGCTCAAATTCCAAAATCAAGACAAAGACCTTATTGAAGATAAATATGAAGATCCATATTGAAGACTAAAGTCTTCAATACCCAAATAATGTAATACAAGGGGGTGTTAGAGTATATTACATTATTTGGTACATGCTAATGTACCACCTTGGGTACATAACTAGAGTAGGAGTTTACCTTAGAGTAAGGTTTGAGTAGTTACTTCATGCAATGTAATAAATGCACAAGTGTTAGAATGTGCAATGATGTAAATGTGCATGTAGTCCACATGTACATGAGTCATAGGTTAGGTAGATGAAAGGCCAAGGGACTTATATCCCTATATATTCCTTTGAGGTAGCATAGAGAGAGAGAGAGAGTGACAAAAGATAGAATAGTGACTAGTTGCATTAGTAGTAATAGTGAGTACAATGTAGATCCTTCATGTATTTATAGAGTTTTCATGTCCTCCATTATATTACATTGTACTATTTTTGTGATATTTCATTAATGGCATATTTCTGAGTTATTGCAAAAGTTTCTCTTATAATTTTCCTGCATATTATAGTGCCATTATCATATAATTATCATTGCTTGCTCATTTTACATCTTGTGGTTGCATTTCCTTTAATACATATCATCAAAAGCTAACATCTACAAGGAAAATCTAGCCATGGGACTTTGTCCTTCTTCTTTGTAGCTCTCATTTTAGATTCCTCAACCACCTACTTCATGATTTCTAGTGATGCAATGGACATAGGATAAAAATTGGGTAGCACTTTTGGGGGAATATTAAAACCATATATTCTTATGTAGGTAAAATTTTTAGTGAATAAAAATTCCCCTACCTTCATCTCATGCAAAAATATGGCTATCCTTGTACCAATTATGTGAAGATTATGATTATAGAGCCTGTAATGAATCTTTGTATGAAACCTACCAAAAAATTAGGAATGGCTAGTCCAGACATCATATATCCAAGGGACTCTTTCTTGGATGAGTTCATCATATAATCCTTCTCATTCTTCAATCAAATGCTCGGTCATATGTCCCACTATCAGGTGTATAAGGAAAGAGTAATATGAAAATGGGGTAATCACTTCTCTTTGCTCTATGATGGTTTTTTGTAACTCCCTAAATTATCTATCTATTGCATCAGTAATGGTATTTTTCCATATTAAATGGTGGGTTATCCTCTTCTATTACACTAAACTATTAGGTATAGAACTTCTTTATTAGCCCAATTTAGTTCTTTCTTTTGCAATACTATATTGATCATATTTACATAATTTCTAACCTAGGGGTGGAGGATGGATTTATGGATAGGGAAATTATATGATATAAATACATTATGATAAGAAAAAAATGTATAAAATGAAGTGCCAAGCATGTACTAGGACTAAGAAGCTATTATATTTATATCCAATGTCAACATAACCTCATCTAACCCGAAGACTTTTTTAATATTTTTAGGGGTGATTTTGAATGTTGGTCAGTTCACGTAATCCCTGACTACTCTGGTTTGAGGATCGTAGGAAACCACCAACCATGAAAATAGGTCTAAGGAATAATATATTTTGGGGTATATTAGCTTACCCATGTTGTAGATCCACTTGTTGCAATAAGGACTGGGCTAGTGTCGAGCTCTCTATACCCTTTTGAAAAGTCCTACTAGTAGCCATGGGTGGTGATGATAATATTCCTATGTTAGTTCATAGCTAAATATAGAATTTTGTTCTACTTTTCAATACTAAGTAGGAGTGATTTCTAGATTTTATCTCGATAACTTGGTAAATTTCTTTCCATCTGTAGTGGAAACTTTTCTTTTAAACTCTGGTACGATATGCCATTAATGAGATTTTCTATTCTAGCTACAATGGTTCGAAGAGGAATTTTTGGGGCAGTACTTTAGGATGCCATGGCAGCGTTGTTATTTATAATTTCTCAATTATGTGATAAACCTTATGATCCACAACTCTAGTTTATTCTCTATTACTCCATTGTACTTGCAGCTCCTTGACTATAAGTGCTTACTGTAAGTGAAGCTTGAACACTTCATGCAGATATTAATAGTAAATTGTGTATACACTAGCTTTTATTACCTCCAACTAGACTCCTTTGATCTCCCAGTTGAGCTTCACCACCTTTTACATGATAATAACATTAATTATTGTGGTATGGCATTCACATTCTATAATTGGCTAGTATGTTGTATTCTATTTATATTCTGGCCGTTGGTTTCTTGAAGATAAAATTTGAGTTGTCTATAAGATTTTAGACATGTATGCTGAAAGATTTTGACTTTATCTCTTTTCCAAAAGGTTATTTTTTTCATCGAGGTCCAACCTATTTTTCCTTGCTTTCCATGTGTTGTATTATTTGGGCCAATAGAATGCATCACTCTTGACCTTTTGATTGAATTCATGTCATCAGATTTTTTGGCAGTGATCTTGATTGTTCACCATAAGGGAGAAATTAGTTAAAACAAAGTAAATCTAGTTAAATGAACTTACAATTATTTATCATGGTACAAGTATTTTGTCTCTATTTGTAGATGAATCTAGGTCGTGCACTTCTCTTTTAGTTATGTTGTCCATACCATTCATTTTTTAGCTAGTCAAAAGCTTGTGCTCTATTTTGGGTGAGCAAATTAGGGTCATGCACTTCTCTTTCAGCGATGTTGTTCACATCATTTATTTTTAGACCAATCATATTTTGGTATTGTACTTTGCATGAACCAATTCAATGGCACCACGTGGCCTAGGTGAAAAGTCAAAAGTGGGATGAAAGCTTAGGTCCTTTGGTAGGAGTATATTTTGACATGAAGAACACAAGCTTATACTGAGAGGGGGGTGAACAGTATAAGACTTAACCAATTAACAATTTTAACTTTAGATAACAGAGGCATCAACACAACATTAATCAAGACAGAAAGCATCACACATTGAAGACCCATTTTAACGTGGTTCACCCAGAATGGTTGGGCTACATCCACGGATAAAATCTTTCACTAAATTTTATCAATCAATTTCTGGGAATACCTTTCCCGATTACAAATTTTATGGGCACCAACCCAAAGGAGACACCAATCCCCTAAACTCGAGTTCGTGGGCACCAACCCACAGGAGACACCGATCCCCTAGCTCTGCTCTGGCTGGTGATCCTCTAGAAAACCTCTCCTACCCTTAGCAAATGGAACTCTATCCATAGAAGACACCTGTCCTCCCTGCTCTGGCTGGAGACCTCTGTCCTCAACTCTATCACCTCCAAAGCTGGTCCTCGAATTTGCACTAAACACAGTCCTTCGGTCTAGCACAAATGTCCTCGTTCGTCTTTGCCTGTTGCGCTCACTCTGCACGCTTCGACATCATCTCGCCACTTCTGCACTCTTGCGCTCTTTCGGCTGCATCTCGCACACTTCGACGCACATTCGACTATCTCTCAATTCACACTTAACTCTTCAAAACAACCCTCCTTTTATACTAACACTTTCAAGATCAAAACCTTGATCTTAGTCGACTGCACAACCCTAAACTACGTCGATTGCAAACCCTAATCTTCGTCGGCCCAAATTTAACTTTGTCGGCTTCACTGCCTCTGCAACTCTTCTGTAGCTTCTGCCGTGAAACTACAACATGTCACGATATCGTGACACTTTTGCAACCGTATACTGTCTTTTGGCTTTTGTCACGATATCGTGACATTTTAGCCTTTGTCGACTTCAACTAAGCTCTTGTCGTGATATCGCGACACTTCTGACTTAGTCAGCATCAACTTTGCTTTTGTCGTGATATCGTGACACTTCTCCCTTCGTCGACCTCCTTTTTGCTTTTGTCGTGAAATCGTGACACTTCTGTCTTCATAGCCTTCCTCTCTGCTTTTGTCATGAAATCAT
The DNA here is from genome assembly GCA_028583015.1 of Wollemia nobilis. Taxonomy (NCBI): domain Eukaryota; kingdom Viridiplantae; phylum Streptophyta; class Pinopsida; order Araucariales; family Araucariaceae; genus Wollemia; species Wollemia nobilis. The sequence goes on from JAQPPZ010015032.1 coordinate 6,237,086, forward strand.
GACACTTCTCCTATAGAAGACCTGCATTCTATTTCTGTCATGAAATCGTGACACTTTCTCCAACCGAACGCTGCCATCTCAATCTATCACGAAATCGTGACACTTTCTCTTCCTTGCACTCTTGACTGCTTGCACTAGCAAAACGGAACATGTCCAAAATCGTGACACCTTTCACCTTGTGTTTTTCTCTGCCTTACGCCCTGAAAATGAAACATGTCACGAAATCATGACGCTTTCACCTTTGAGCTCTTCCTCCTTGAAATTGTCATGAAATCATGACACTTCTAGCTTTCGTACGTTTTCTTTGCAACCTGTCACGAAATCGTGACGCTTCTCATTTCAGACTCTTCCCTTTGCTGCATGTCACGAAATCATGATAGTTCTTACTTGGAACATTTTCATCTATAGCATGTCACGAAATCGTGACACTTTATCTTGCTTCCACTTTGTCTTCTGACTTGTCGCGAAATCGTGACACTTTTTCTCCTTAGCGCTTTTCTTTTCTTCGTGAAAACCCAACATGTCACGATATCGTGACACTTTTTCTCTCGGACTCTCTCTCCTGCATTATGTCATGAAATCGTGACATTTTTCCTTTCGGACTCTCTCTCCTGCAACATGTCGTGAAATCGTGACACTTTTTCGTCCGTTCAACCTTCCTTGCAATATGTCACGAAATCATGACATTTTTGACTCGAACATTCTCTCTCCTCTTTGAGTCGCGAAACTGCGACATGTCGCGATATCGTGACACTTTTCTAAAAGCTTTCTCTCTCCCCTAAGTCGAAAATGTGACATGTCGCGATATCGCGACATTTTTCCAACTTACTTTCTTTCGAACCTGTCATGCCGAACCTTCATCAAAACAAATTATTTTACATCAAATCAAATTCCTTCAAACAGCTTCTTGACATCAATGACAACTTATTCACTTGAGCAAATGCAATGTACCCAAGGTACCCAAAATTGCCAACAATCTCCCCCTTTGTCATTGATGGCAAACCTTTACTAAAAACACGTCTCAAGAGCCAAAACTGAAACCAACTATGCTAACAACTGAGAAACTGTGCTAACAACTGAGAATCTTCCTTTGAAGTTTTGCTCCCCCTGACTTGAAGCTTTCCTCTTCACTTGAAGCTCTCCCCCTTACTCATATCTCTCCCCCTTTGTCATCAATGGCAAAGGGTCACCTTTGGGGCTCGGGACTAAGAATGAGCCTCTTAGCTTGGTCCCTCCCCCACCTCCAGATGAGGTGATTAATTCCGGGGTGGGAGTACAACTCCCAATTTCTCCCTTAGATACTCAAACGTATCTCTTGGAAGAGGTTTGGTGAAGATATCTCGCAATCTGCTCTTTAGTAGGCACATACTCTAGCTTGACCTCGCTTGTCTTGCACTTTCTCCCTTAGAAAGTGATACTTGATGGAAATATGCTTTGTCCTTGAGTGCATTACCGGATTTTTGGAAATACTTATGGCACTCGTATTATCGCAAAATATGGAGATGGGTTGTTCATGCTTGACTTTGAAATCCTCCAAGGTGGTTTTCATCCATAAAACCTGTGTACACCCAACCACCGTCGCTATGTATTCAGCCTCTGCTGTAGATAAGGAAACCGAAGGTTGTTTCTTACTTAGCCAAGAAACCAAACTCTTTCCCGGAAAGAATGCTCCACCACTAGTGCTCTTTCTCGTCATCGTATTGCCTCGCCCAATCCGCATCCGAATAGGCCGTGAGGGTGAAATCATCACCTTTGGGATACCAAAGCCCAAAGTCCATAGTGCCCTTCAGATATCTGAATATCCTCTTAACTGCTGTAACATGAGAATCTTTTGGAGCTGCCTGAAATCTTGCTACTAACCCAACTGCCTGCATGATATCTGGTCTGGTAGCCGTAACATATAATAAACTACCAATCATTGATCTGTACAACCTCTGATCTGCCACTGGAGATTCATCATCTTTACTCATCTTGCACCCTGTAATCATTGGAGTACATACTGGTTTGTTGTCCATCATCCCAAATTTCTTCAACATTTCTTTGATATACTTTCCTTGAGAGAGAAATACATCGTCTTTTGATTGAGCAATCTGAAGACCTAAAAAGAATGACAGCTCTCCAATCATAGACATCTCAAATTCCTTCGCATGGTGTTAGCAAAAACTTTGCACATCCGAGTATTATTCCCCCCAAAAATAATATCATCAACATAGACAACCATAATCAACATATCATCACCTTCATTCTTAATATACAGATTGCTATCCTGCCACGCCTTTCCTGAAGCCTTGCTCATGAAGATAACTCGTCAAGTCTTGAGTACCACGCCCTTGGTGCTTGCTTTAACCCATATAAGGCCTTTTTCAGTTTACACACATAGTCCGACCGTTTCGTGAGAGACACTCCTTTCGGCTGTTCTATGTAGACTTCTTCTACCAACACCCCATTTAGAAAAGCTGACTTTACATCCATTTGATATACCTTGAATGATTTGAAGCTTGAAAGGGCCAAAAACATTCAGATAGCTTCAAGACGAGCAACAGGAGCGAACGTCTCTTCGAAATCAACACCTTCTACTTGAGCATAACCTTTGCAGACTAACCTAGCTTTGTTTCGACAATCTTTCCATCCTCATTGAGTTTATTTTTGAATATCCATTTTGTGCCAATGACATTCTTGTCCTTAGGTCTTGGAACCAAATCCCAAGTTTCACTTTTCTCTATTTGATTTAGCTCTTCATCCATCGCTTTTACCCAAAATTTATCTCGCACATGCTTCACTGAAATATTTTGGCTCAATCCGAGATAATAATGAAACATTTGTAGAATCGTGTGAAGGAATGACTCTTCTTCTTGTTTGCCTCGTTGTTTGGATCACCAATGATCAAATCTTTGGGATGATGTTTCCGAACATATCGTGAAGGAGTTTTGGGAAGCAGCTTGTTGTCTTTCCTCTTCTTCATCCGAAACCTCTCTCGAATTCTTCTTGACAAATTTCATCACCGAGTTCCTTGACTGGTTCTCTTATCCCTGTCTTTTCATCAACTCGTTACATTTATGCTCTCTACGACCGTATGCGTTCTTTTGTTGAAGCATCCGTAGGCCTTGCTTCGTTGGAATATCCAAGAAAGATTCCCTCATCACACCTAGGATCAAACTTACCCAAATTCTGATCTTCCCTTCCGATGAAGCACTTACTCCCAAACACTTTGAAGTATTTTACCGTAGTCGGTCTCCCTTTCCATAACTCATAAGGAGTTTTATGATGATTGACTCTAAGTTGGGCCCTGGTGATAATGTAGATTGTTGTACTGATCGCCTCTTTCCAAAAGCCATCTGAGAGTTTTGACTCATTTAACATAGCTCTAGCCATATTTTCAATAGTTCTATTTTTCCTTTCAACTACTCCATTTTGTTGAGGAGTTCTTGCCGCTGAATATTCTCTTTTGATTCCTTGTTGCTCACAGTATTCCACAAATTCATTTGAAGTGAACTCTCCTCCTCTCGTCTGATCTTAAGCATTTGATTCTCTTGTCAGTCTCATTTTCAATCATTTCTTTGAAAGCTTTAAATTTTTCAAAAGCTTCAGATTTTTCTTTGAGAAAAGTAACCCACGTCATTCTAGAATAATCATCTATAAACAACATGAAGTAGCTTTCTCCCTGAATGCTCTGAGTTCGGTAGGGCCACATAAATCAGTATGAATAAGATCCAATGGTTTTGAAGAAGTATACCCTTTTGACTTTAAACTGGTTCTGGTTTGTTTTCCATGTTGACAGGGACCGCAAATGATATTATGGGGCCTTTTTATTTTGGGCAAGTCTCTAACAGCTTCCTTGTTACTAATATTGACAAGATTATCAAAGCTCAAATGCCCCAATATTTTATGCCATAGCCAACTCTCATCTTCTTGAGTTAGAAAACACTTTTCCCTTTTTATCTCACTCAGCATGTAAAGATTGTTTGGAGTCCTTGTAGCACTCGCAATGAGTTTTCCATTTTTTTCTTTACTTATCTCACATCTATCCGAAAAGAAAGATACTATGTGCCCTTGATCACAAAGTTGACTCACACTTAGAAGATTATGTCTTAGGCCTTCTACATAAAGCACATTTTTTGTTTTGAATTTCCCATCCAAACTAAGAGTCCCTTTACCACAGATTTTAGCCGACCTATTATCTCCAAAACTGATCTGTTCCTCGGTTTGTTTGTTTTAAGACCAAAATTTTTTCCTTTTCACCAGTCATATGTTTTGAACAACCACTATCAAGATACCATTTTTCTACTTTGTCTTGAGCATGAAAAGCAGTTTGAACTATCATTGACTTAGATTTGATCTCATTTTTCTTTTTAGTGAACTCAAGGCTAGATCTATCCAAACTGCACATCCTTGCTATATGCCCAAAATTCTTGCACTTGAAACACATGAAATTTTTATTCATAAGAGGTGCAAAAGAGTTAACATTTTCCTTACTATGGCTATTCAAGGATTTATTGCAATGCATAGCTTTGTGACCAAAATTCTTGCAGGAAAAACAATAGCCATGGAAAGTATTATGTAACCTGTTTTGATGCCTTGGATGATTGTTCTTCTTGTGACCAATTGGAATCCACCGCTCTTCAAGATGAAGATTGGTCTTGCTCGAAGACCCTATTTCATGAATAGTGATACCATCCTTCTTTTGCTTGTCATACGGAGTATTCTGTCTGAGAGCCAATTTTTCCAACTTCACTCTAAGAGACATAACCTCTTCTTCTAGTTTCTCGCAATCAGCTTCCTTTCCTTTTAAAGCCTCTCGTCGAACCTGTTCAACCTTCTTTCCTTCTTCAGCTAGAATTTTGAAGTCTATAACTCTTTGAGACAATCTTGATCTTGCAATCTCTTCTTCCTGAAATTGATGCTTGAGAACAGAATTTTCTTCCCTGAATTTCTCAAGCCTTTTTAAAGCCAAGAAGAATTCACCTTTGAGATCGAACCCAACCTCTTCATCTCTTTCTGAATCTGTATGTTCCTCTGATAGATCCTTCTCCAAGCTGTTAGGCTTTTTCCGGAGAAACCCGCTCTGATACCAATTGAAGAACACAAGCTTATACTGAGAGGGGGGGTGAACAATATAAGACTTAACCAATTAACAATTTTAACTTTAGATAACAGAGGCATCAACACAACATTAATCAAGACAGAAAGCATCACACATTGAAGACCCATTTTAACGTGGTTCACCCAAAATGGTTGGGCTACATCCATGGATAAAATCTTTCACTAAATTTTATCAATCAATTTTTGGGAATACCTTTCCCGATTACAAAGTTTATGGGCACCAACCCAAAGGAGACACCAATCCCCTAAACTCGAGTTCGTGGGCACCAACCCACAGGAGACACCGATCCCCTAGCTCTGCTCTGGCTGGTGATCCTCTAGAAAACCTCTCGCCTCCGCTGCCCTTAGCAAATGGAACTCTATCCATAGAAGACACCTGTCCTCCCTGCTCTGGTTGGAGACCTCTGTCCTCAACTCTATCACCTCCAAAGCTGGTCCTCGAATTTGCACTAAACACAGTCCTTCGGTCTAGCACAAATGTCCTCGTTCATCTTTGCCTGTTGCGCTCACTCTACATGCTTCGACATCATCGCGCCACTTCTGCACTCTTGCGCTCTTTCGGCTGCATCTCGCACACTTCGACGCACATTCGACTATCTCTCAATTCACACTTAACTCTTCAAAACAATCCTCCTTTTATACTAACACTTTCAAGATCAAAACCTTGATCTTAGTCGACTGCACAACCCTAAACTACGTCGGTTGCAAACCCTAATCTTTGTCGGCCCAAATTTAACTTTGTCGGCTTCACTGCCTCTGCAACTCTTCTGTAGCTTCTGCCGTGAAACTACAACATGTCACGATATCATGACACTTTTGCAACCGTATACTATCTTTTGGCTTTTGTCATGATATCACGACATTCTAGCCTTTGTCGACTTCAACTAAGCTCTTGTCGTGATATCGCGACACTTCTGACTTAGTCAGCATCAACTTTGCTTTTGTCATGATATCATGACACTTCTCCCTTCGTCGACCTCCTTTCTACTTTTGTCAAAATCATGACACTTTTGTCTTCATAGCCTTCCTCTCTGCTTTTGTCATGAAATCGTGACACTTCTCCTATAGAAGACCTGCATTCTATTTCTGTCATGAAATCATGACACTTTCTCCAACCGAACGTTGCCATCTCAATCTGTTGCAAAATCATGACACTTTCTCTTCCTTGCACTCTTGAATGCTTGCACTAGCGAAAACGAAACATGTCGCAAAATTTTGAACATGTCACAAAATCATGACGCTTTCGCCTTTGAGCTCTTCCTCCTTGAAATTGTCACGAAATCATGACACTTCTAGCTTTCGTACGTTTTCTTTGCAGCCTATCGTGAAATCACGACGCTTCTCATTTCAAAATATTTCCTTTGCTTTATGTCACGAAATCATGATAGTTCTTACTTGGAACATTTTCATCTGCAGCATGTCGCAAAATCATGACACTTTATCTTGCTTCCACTTTGTCTTCTGACTTGTCACGAAATCGTGACACTTTTTCTCCTTAGCGCTTTTCTTTTCTTCGTCGGCACATGTCGCGATATCGCGACACTTTTCTCCACTCTCTCTCTCATTATGTCACGAAATCGTGACATTTTTTCTTTCGGACTCTCTCTCTGCAACATGTCGCGAAATCGCGACACTTTTTCGTCCGTTCAACCTTCCTTGCAATATGTCACGAAATCGTGACATTTCTGACTCGAACATTCTCTCTCCTCTTTGAGTCGGCGAACGCACATGTCGCGATATCGCGTGACACTTTTCTAAAAGGCTTTCTCTCTCTCCTAAGTCGCGAAAATGCGACATGTCGCGATATCGTGACATTTTTCCAACTTACTTTCTTTCGAACCTGTCATGCCGAACCTTCATCAAAACAAATTATTTTACATCAAATCAAATTCCTTCAAACAACTTCTTGACATCAATGACAACTTATTCACTTGAGCAAATGCAATGTACCCAAGGTACCCAAAATTGCCAACAATGAAAAGTATATACAAATATGATTCTTCAATAAGAAGTGCACAATTGTGAGTCATGTGATATGAGAAAGGTGCACAGTTTTTATTCAAAATGGGACACATAGAAATAAGGGAAACTTTGGACCTTAGGAAGAAACGATAATTTTCAAGAGGATGTCCCTTTGAAATTATAAGCAAAAATAATTTCCTAAGGTGAAGCCTTGAAATGGGCTTTGGCATATTTTTCCTTCAATCGAATTTGGGTACCCGGATTCATCTAAAATTTTTTTTATCACTCATTTATTTAGGAAGAAACCTTTAGGTTGGTGCTTGAATCAATTGGGATAAATTTTGTTGTGAGCTTAGGCCTAGGAGCATAATGAATGGTGTGTGTAAATTAATGGTGTGAGTCTAATGTATATGACATAATATTTTTGTTATGAAATTAAAGCGGATAAGGGGGAGTTAAGTATATGTGTTTTTGACCCTCACAAAAAGAAAATGAACCATGAGGGTTTAGGTGTATGACTTAGGGGATCAACTTGCCAACCTTAGAAAATATTAAAGTGACCATAGTGAGGAGACTTATACATTGTGTGATACTTTTAGACCCTAAGGAATAATCTTATGATGATGACCTAAGGTAAAAAACTTTACGAAAAATTATCATTTGAGAAAAAGGGGGACATTTACTTTATATGGACGTAACCCTAAGACTTACACAATTAATAATTCAATTTTTGACCATCAACTTTTGAGCCAATAGGAGTAGAGCACTTCAATTCCTTTGCTAAAATATGAACTATATATTTCCTAGCCAATCAACTTTTGATGTTTAAACCTATCAAATTTTCAAGCAGGCAAAGCTAGGGTGTTAAAATACCTTGATCGAGCCATGATCTCTTCTAGTGGGCCTTTAAAAATTGCTAGGGTTTCACCTTCTCAACCTACTATTTTGGTTACCCCAGGTACTATTTTGTCTAATCATGCTCCTATTTTTTTCTTGTGGAAGCCATTCTTCATCAGCCCCGATAATTTCAGACCCAGTTTTATCTTAATGTTTCCTTCCTTCATCACCCGGCTATGAAGGCTGATATTTTTAGAATTTGAAATTTGCTTCTAAGACCCTCTGGTGACTTTGGTTGGGTTTCTTGGTGGAATGCTACTATTTTTAGAACCAAATCTTTGCTTCGCACTTTGGGAGTGGAAGTATCCAAGAGGAGGAAGAAAGCTAATTTGGTTTTGAAGTTGGAATTAGTAAAATTTTATGTGCAGCTTGCGGCTAATCCTTTTTGTTCTAATATTCAAGCTTTCATGGATGTCCTTTGACATGAGTTTAAAAAAATTGATATCTATGAAGCCAAAGGAGCACAATGAAGGGCCAAGATGCATTGGTTGAAGGTGGGTGACAAAGTCTCTAAAGAATTTTTCAAGCGCCTTCGCCCACCTATTCATACTACCCAATTCACTGCTCTGCAAGTTGATGGTAAAATGTTCACATCTCTTGATGATATTTTTGGAGCTTTTGTTAATCATTATCAAAGAGTGTTTGCTTCTCAGGGCCTTACCCATGATAGAGTGCAAGCTCTAGAATCTTATTGTCAAGTCATACCTACTAAGCTTACTCAAACTTAGCGGGATTTTTGTGATGCACCTTTAACCTTGGAGGATCTCAAACAGGCTCTGTCTCAGATGGTAAATGACAAAGCACCTGGATTAGATGGTTTCCCTTGTGAATTTTATAAAGAATGTTGGGACTTGGTGGGTTCTGATTTGTTGCAAGTGTGTAAATAGGCTATGCTTACTGGGTCATTAGGGAATCTCATCAACAAAGGTAATGTTAAGTTCATTCCAAAAGGGGGAGACCTTGAACTTATTTCTAATTTACGACCAATCACCTTACTTAATGTCAGTTATAAGATAATTGCCAAGGCTTTAGCTCTTAAACTCAGACCTATTCTTCCTAAGATAATCAGGCCTGAGAAGACTAGTTTTGTTCAGAATAGATATATTCTGGATAATGTTATTGTTATTTGGGAAGGGATGGAATTGGCTAGATCCTCTGGTCATGATGTTCTTTTCATTAATATTGATTTTAAGAAGGCTTATGATAGAATATAATGCTTCTTTATTACTTCTATGCTAAAGATTCTGGGGTTTGACCCTTATTTTATCAGGACTATGCTTATGTTATTCAAAGATGCCTCTGCTATGTTAACTCTAAATAAGAGACAATATCAAAATATTCAATTAGCTCATTCTATTAGACAAGGTTGTCCATTGGTGCCTTCTTTGTTTATTCTTGTTGCTAAGGCCTTTGGTTATCTTCTAGCTCATAGATCTGCTCAAGGATTGATCAAGGGAATTTATCTCCCTTCCTCCCCTAAGTAGTTTATTAATGGCAATTTTGCAGATGATTCTTTCTTGACTATTGCATAAGATTAGATCTCTGTTACTCATGTTTTAGATTGTCTTCATACATTCTACTTAGCTTCTGGATCTAATATTCAATGGAGAAAAACTTCTTACTATAGACAGTCTGGAAAATATATGCCTACCTGGTTAGCTGATAAGCCTTGGAAGTGGATTCAACCTGGGAAATCCTTTAAATTTATGGGTATTCCTTTTTATTTTTTGGGTTCTCCTACCCGTTTTTGGGATTATATTGTTCAAAAGGTTGAGAATAAGCTTTTGTACTGGTGTACCAAAAAATCATCCTTAGCTAGCAAGTTTCAGATTTGTTCTAAGGTATTGGCCTCTACTCATGTGTATCACTCTTCTTGTTGTGTCCCTTCCAAGACTTGTAATTCCAAATTGGAGAATTTGCTTCGATATTTTGTGTCGTCCAATGTTGTTGGTAAGAAGGGATTTCATAGGGTGGCTTGGGATATTTGTTGTCTTCCTAAAAAAATTGGAGGAATGGGATTGTTTGACTGTCAATGATAAGGCTTTTCCCTTTGTGCTAAATGGATTGTGAGAGCTTTACAGGGGGAGGAAGCCTGGAAACTTTTAATTCGTCACTGCCTCTCCAAGGGGCTTCCTTTTGGTAAAAGGGTATGGAAAGGGCTTGATTTGCAAACCATTCTTACAGCCCCTGTTCCAATAAATATTTTTGGGTCCTTTGTTATGCAAAGCATTTGGAAGGCCTGGGAGGTCATTAAACCCTAAATTTATTGGAAATGTCACAAGGGGAAGTTCGGGGCTTCAATACCTTTGCTTAATGTGTGGTGGTCTTCGGCCTTCACTTTGCAGGGGACTCCCCTTTCTCAAGTCCAGTGGATACATGCTCAAAAATTTTATAAACGAGGTATTGCTCGGTTATCTGATTTCATAGATTTTCATTCAAGGTCTTGGATACCTTGGGAAATTTTTAATTTTTTTTTTGGTTTATCTTCTACTGATAAGACTACTTATGAGGCTTTTATTGATTCCACTCCTTTATCTGTTTGGGATAAAGTTTTTTGATATTATCAGAAACCTTGGTGGACTGATTGGTCTTGGCCCAAATATGTTTCTCTCACCAAGTATAAACCTCATTTGGGATACTCTTGGCTTTCCCCTGTTGTGCCTATGGATGAGAAGCTTAATTCTAGGTGGGATGTAGAATATCTTTAGTCCAAATGGAGTCTCAGATTTAATACACTCCGGACAAAGTATCTTGAACCTAAGCAAGCCTTTTTTGCTTGGAGTTTATTGTTTCAAGGGTTTCCTATTGGTCAACGACTTAGATATTTGGGTGTGAATGATATTTCCTGCAGATCTTGTGGAGTAGAGGAGGATGTGCATCATCCTGTTTGGTCTTGTGTGAGAGCTCAAGAGGCTTTGCAGTGGATTTTCTCTTTTTTTAGACCATATATGATAGGTCCTTGTTCTTGGGTGAATATTTTGTTAGGGTATCCACTTGAGTTTTCTGAGAAAATTGTTCCTGTGTGGCATATCTTTAGAGTGGGTATTCTTTTTCATTTGGGGAAAACTCACAACAAAGTAATTTTTAGCCAACAGGAGTCTTCTTCTACTTTTTCTCTTGCTGATAAGTATTAGGTTTTCTATGATTGTTGGCTGTAGATTTTAGTGCAAGCAAAAAAAGTGAATATAGAGCTTCATCACTTACGGGACCTTATTGATCATTGGGGTAATGCTTCTTGTGCAGTGAATCCTGTTCCTCCAACCCCTACACAGCAATGATGAGTCTATTAGTTGTTTTTTTATGCAGTTCTTTGTTTGGTTTTCTTGTGATATTCTATAAGTTATTTTGGTAGCTCTGCTAGCTGTTTAGCACACAGTTAGTGTGTTGGTTGTGTTCTTGGGGTGTGCTAATTCCACCCACAATTTTTTTGTATGATTAAGCCATTTTAATATAATGTTTTTTCATCCAAAAATAATGTAGTTGTGACCAACTTTCCTCACCCAAAAAAAAACTTAATAACTAAACAAATAAAAAATATTCTTAATAATAAAATATAATTTAATATTTAATAAATTTATATTTTAATAAAATCAATCTTTATAAAATACATATTTAAAGTCTTATTTAATAAATAGAATACAATTTAATACTGATAATAAATTTTTGAGTATATCAAAGAAAAATACTATTTAAAGGCAATCAAATTAAATAAACGAATATGTGTGCTTTATGTTTCTTATAATTAATATCATGCGAATATCTGTGCAGTTTTAAATTAATATTGATTGTATATATATTTTTATTTAAAATATTAAATTTAGATATTTATATGGTCGATATAAGTAGAAATATAAATTTATTGCGAAATTAAATATAAATTAATATTTATTAAATAGTTATTTAGTTTAATTAAAGTGTTTAAAAATGTGGTTGATTTTGTACAATTTTTTTTTCGATTGATGGAAATGGGTTTTGAAAGGTCCTCGAACCTTTTACACTTTCAAGTCAAAAAGGGAAAGCTCAAGCAGGATCCTATAGAGAGACAAAAAGGAGGGAAACTAAAGGAGAGACATCTTACAATGACTACACTTTGTTGAAACCAATTACTGATTTGAAACATCATGATGGAGGTAAAAGTCTATGATTTCATTGGAGAAATCACTATCCCAAACTAAGAGGCCTGTCTGGTTCAAGCCTAGGTTCACCATCAGATCGGTAGCTTTGTTACCTTCTCTATAAATGTGTTAAACTAAGGAGTGATAAAAATTTTTGAGAATCCTTTTCGATTCGTCGATAGCAATATCAACAAACCATGTTGGTTGAGAGGAACCCTTGACAAAGTTGATGGTATTCAATGAATCCCCTTCGATAATGATATTGGGTAACTATCTATTGGTAGCCAAGGTGAGACCCTGGAACAAAGCTCGAGCTTCAACAAAGTTGTTATATTGGACACCAATTGCATCGGTGAAGGTAAGAAGAATTTTTCCTTGGTCATCCCTGATGAGACCTCCTACACCAGCTTTGCCAGGATTACCTTTAACATCTCCATCGAAGTTAGGTTTGAACCAACCCAGAGGGGTCAGGACCCAACGAATAGAGGATCTATCAACTTTAGGGAATTAAGTATTGGAAGGTCCATAAAGAAGATTGAACAGAAAAATGAGATGGGCCTCTATGCCATGACCTCAACTTTCAGGGCAAGGAACAAGACTAGCATTCTCTCAAGCCAAGGTGAGAATTTTGGAAATGATAATAGTAGGGCTATAGGAGGAGTCATTGAAATCCCTATTATTCCTCTTGAGCCACACTTACCATAGTAAATATGGGAGATAGGACCACAAGGAGTGGAGGTGAATGTGGTGGAAGGGATTAGGCCACTAGGAGTAAAGGTCCATGATGGAATTATGCAGAGCCCAAGAAATACTAAACTTTGATATGATGGAGGACATGATGGTATAGGTAAAAGGACAACTCAAAAATAGGTGGGGGATCTATTCCCAATCAGAATGACACATATAGCACCTATTGGCAAGGATTAACCCACGGTGAGACAATTTATCTAAAGTTAAGACTCTTTTTTTCACAACAAGCCAGAAATAAAAAGCAACTTTTGGAATAAGGTGGTGAAGCCAAATGAGATCAGTTGGAAACCAATTTTGCAAAGGTTATTCCTAGAGGAACTAGGCAGATTTTATAGTAATCGATTGTGATCAGTGTATCCCCATATGATATAATCTTAATATGGTATGGAAGGGATAATAAAGGTTTTGAGAAAGTCTAAGAGAGCTTTGGCAGCTTTAGCAAAACAAGGGATATCAATGGAGGAAGGACTAGGTTTCCATGAAGGGTGTTGGTTACTATCATAGGTAATGAAGTTGGAAACACATTACCCAATAGACCGATCAAGAAGAGGCTTAAGGAGACCATGCTTAGGATGATTTATGAGGGGACGATCTAAGATCCACAAGTCTTCCCAAAATTGAATGAGGTTACCATTCCCTAATCGCCATCTAAGGTCTTTGGTGAGGATTATTTTGATGTAGGACAAGGTATTTCAAAATATCGAACCATCAAGACAGTTGCAGAGGTATTTACTTTTGAAAATATCAACCCACAGGGCTTTTGAGTCAGACAAGTTTTGTCATCCCTGTTTTCATAGTAAATCCATGTTCATTTTGGATACTTTCCTAAATCCCAAGCCCTCGTGGACCTTCCTTGCACAAAATTTGTCCCACGCTACCAAAGGAAATCTATTTTTATTTTTTTATCCTGACTAGAGAAACTACTTTTGAATGTGTTCAATTTGCTAGAAGACTTATTTGGGAACTTTGAAGACCGGCATGAAGAAGACCAAAATGCTCTGGAGGTAAGCTTAGACTATATTTACTTTGGCTACCTAATTGAGGAAAGCACCTTTCCACCCTATAAACTTTTTCATGATGTGTTGAATGACTTCATTCCACATTACCTTCCTCAGTTTTCCCTAAAATAGGGAAAGACCAAGGTAGGTGGTTGGAAGATTTGCAATGCTCATCCCAGAATCTGAGCTATTTTGAGCTGCCTTTCTTCAGGAGTATTTTTAAAATACAAGTTGCTATTTATGAAGTTGATTTCTTGGCCCGTGGCCTCTTCATAGTCATTAAGAATGCATTTGATGGCCTGAGCTTCAGGGATAGAGGATTGAGCTTCACCATAAGAGGTTTTGATCCCAAAAATTGACAAATTAGCACACATCGCCTTGACATCTCGCCCTAAGGATTCAAAATTGATGATAAAAAGGAATGGATACATAGGACCACATTTCCTCAATATCCTATAGCTTTTGAAATAGTCGGGTGAAGAGTTATTGATAAGGATAGAAAACTAGGCCATGTTGAGGCATTCCTTGGTGAGTCTAATCTAATACTCATACAACCCAAATTTGGAGAGGAAAACCAACAAAAAATCCCATGAAACTCAGTCAAAGACTTTATTCATGTCTAATTTGAGAAAAAAACTTGGCTTTTTGCTTTTAGATACAGAGTGGATTAGCTCATGAATGGTGATGATACCATAAAAAATTTGCTGCCCTTGAATAGAGCTCCCTTGGCACAGGTCTATGATTTGGAGAAGAATTTGCTTTAGGAGATTGACCATCGATTTGGTAAGAATTTTGTATAGGAAATTGCAAAGGCTGATGGGGTGGTATTATGAGAGGGAATGGCATTCTTGGGATTTGGGAACAAGGGTTAGGAACATAGAATTGACATCTCTTGATAATTATACAGTGCTATGTATTTCCTGAATAGCGCTAGTGATGTTCGAGCCTATGATATCCCAGAAGGTCTTAAAAAACCTTGGGGGAAACCTATCTAGGCCAAGAGATTTATCGGAGGACATTGATAATAGAGCATTTTTTATTTCATCCTGGGAAAAGGGCCTGATAAGTTTGGCATTGAAATCAAAGTGAACAAGGTTAGGGATATGGTGAAGAAGGGCTTTTGAAATAGAGGGAGGGCATTGGTGGGAAGGCCCAAGGAGATCTTGGAAGTGCTTCATAACTTCAGCCTTAATCTCCAAAATATCAGTGGTTATGTCTACATTTCTTCTACGAATTTCTCTAATTTTGTTAGATCTTTGATTCCTGAGGGTGGATGCATGGAAAAACTTGGTATTGGAGTCCCCTGATTTCAAACATAAAGCCCTAGATTTTTGCCTCAAGAATATCTCTTCTTTGGCCAAGATGTTTTGGAATTCAAAAAGAAGAGATTTCTCGTTGGCCCTCAAGTCCTAAGAAGGAACGCTCACCTGTATCTGAAGGTCTTGAGAAGGAGCACCTACCTAAAGTTGCCTTTCAACTTCATTGAGCTTGTTGATAATAACCTATTTGGTTTCAAAAATATTCCCAAATACTTATTTATTCCAAATTTTGAGCTTCTCCTTAATGTAACGGAGTTTCTTGGCCACTTGAGCTATGCAATATCCATCAAAGTCTTGAGTCCACCATTCAATGATTTGATTCCTGATGTCACGATGTTGGAGACACATGGATTCAAACTAAAAGGGAGGTTTGAAAGATGAATTCGAATGCAAACCTTCAAATATGAGCAGACTATGATAAAAAGCAATATTAGAAAGGGAAAAAAGGGTACCATCATCCAAGAGGGAAATGGTTTCCTTGGAAATAAGAACCTTGTCAAGATGAATTTGAATGAGACTATCACCAACTCTTCGATTGCTCCAAGTGAAGATATTGCCCTTGAGTTCCACATCCATAAGCTCGATGTTATTAATGAAATCAGCAAATGCATCATAACATTTGGGTGTAATAGGATTCCTTCCAATATTATGTGGGGTAGAGAGGATTTTTGAAGTCCCTTGCAAGCATCCAAGATTCATTTAGGAAGGTTTTCCTCATCTGCATCAGAGAAGTCTAGAACACTAATCGATATGAAGGGTTATTGGGTGCATAGACATTAGATAACACCCATCTAAAGCATGAGTTCTTGTAATGGAAGAGAATGTTGGTAACATGATCAGAAGAATAAATAAGTCTTACTTCAAATTGGGTAGGGTTCCATGGACACAAGATTCCTCCTAAAGAGCCACGGGTAGGACTGGCAATGAAGTTTGAGCCTTTCCAAAGGGAACTGGCTATTTTTAGTTATTATTTAAATCAATCTTCATCTCTTGTAAAATAATTATACTAGACCTATAATCACATCTCATAAAATAAATTACCCATTGCTTGGTGTGCCAATTGAGACCTCTCACATTCCATAAGAGGACCTTCATTTGAGAGATTTAGAAGCAGTTTTGCACCCCCCTCTACTAAGATGTTGGGGTTTGGATCATTTTTCTTCTTTGGATAATGGATATTTAGCCATATTTCGGATAGAAGACATCAGCGTGTCCTGGATACCGCTAGCAATGTCATCCTAAATTTCCTTTATCCTTTTATCCTGAATAAAGGGATGCTCTTTCTTCTTATCAAAACCAAAATCAACATTCCTTACACAAGGAGAGCAGGAAAAAAGACCTTGGACATGGGACTATAGGGCCCTAGAAGGGCGGAAAAATGAGATCATAGGAGGACTGGATGGTCTCGATATTGAAGAAGGGGGAGTGGCTGTAGGGCTAGACTGAGGGTTGGGTACACAATCTCATTACCAGAAGAGGCCAGGGGGATTTTGAGCTAAAAATGCACTACACAACAGGGGACTTAGGAGATTGGATGAGGGGGTAACCATGGGGGGGGGGGTCCCCAATAACTCATTCACATATTCTTTAATAAGGATGGTAAAAATATTAGAGTCTGCAAAATTTGAACTTACCTTATCAAAATTTGGGTTAGCCTCCCAGCCAGAAGGAAGCTTCATTGCTTCATCGATTGAAACAAGAATGATGATAGAGGCACTGCCTAGAGTGGACACAGTGAGAGACCCAGAACCAACCTCAAAAAAAGGAGCCTTCTGAGGAATTTTTGATGGGCCATGATCCTTTTGAAGAATTTTTTATGGGCCATGATCCTTTTTGGAATCTACCTTCAGAGTTGGATAATGGGACCGAATGTTACCCTACTTCTTGCAATAGATGTAGAAAGCGGAATTATTTTCATATTTGAAGGCTTGCTTCCACCTAAAGGAGCCAACAACCAGATCAATGAAAGTGGAAAGTTTAAATTCCAAAATAGCATTAACACATAAGTGAACATAGTTCATATGAGATTGATATTTGGAAGCTGGATTGATGGCGATGAGATCTCCAACAGACTCTACAATGCTTCTTAGAATCCCTTCCTTCTAGAACTGAATAGGAAGACCCAGTAGTTTGATCCAAATGGGAGCAAGGTTGATGCTCAGGGTTTCTGGATTGAATTTAGGGTTCCATATTTTGAGAAAGAGACTATGAAATCTGAATAACCAGGGTCTGCCAGTGAGGATACGACTTGTGTCACCAGGGTTATTCAACCTAATCAGGAAGAAACCTCTAGTGAGAGCAACAATGTCCATGTGTCTGTTGGGATGTCATTTAGTACAAAATTATTTTATTACTATAAAATAATAGTATGATTTACTATTATCCCGGATGGCTAGACCACTTGTTCAAAAAGGAAAGGTAGTTGCTTATGTATTAAAAAAATAGTATGCTTTACTATCAAATGGTATTAGCTCAACTAGTTAGAGTCCTCAACATTCAAGGAGTAAATCTAGATTCCAACCTTACCAAGTGACACATGGATAATATCCAAGTTGTTGTAATACCACTATGTGGTGAAGATGCAATATTGGTGGGGTCTAATTAAATCCCATGTGACCAGTTTAAAAAAAATAGTATGCTTTACAAATTATAGGTTGCAAATAAGAATATCACAACTCATTGTAGCTACTCAATTTTTAGAACATCATCAAGTCTTTAAAACTGCCAAACACCTACAATACCTAGCCAATCAAGCATATTAAGACCAAATCTAGGGGTATTTATTGCTCCTAAAGTAGAAGTGTCACTCATAAGGTGGTTGGTTTATGCATAGTAGCTATTTATCGCCAAATTAGATAAAATTTGGATTTTTAAAATTTGGAATTGGCTAATATTTGGGACCCTTGACTAGGACCCATTAGCCAAAAAAATTTGGGTGCAAATTTTTTTGGGTCGATTTGCCCCAATTTTATAATAATTTGACCATTTTAAGTTTAAATTTCCAACATTGCCCCTAATAATAGTGAACCTTCTACATGCATTTGGACACTATTCACCTAGATTTCAAAACCGATCCGCCAAAATTTTATTAAAACATTTTGGGGTCAACCCCTTACACATAAACCTATAAGGTGGTAACACCGATGGTATTACTACGTGCCTAGCAATGCTTTTTCCAAATATTCAATTTATCATTTGATCCCTAATCAACCTGACAATGGTCCTTTTGGTACCAGCCTCGAGATCTTTAGCATTGTTAGTGCCCTTGATCCTAGTGCTATTAATTTTTCAAAAATAAAAAAGGAAAGGTAGGAAATTGAAAACTAGAAATTGCTCATCAAATAAGATGTGATAATGCCAATCTATCTCATCACCTCAATTGTATCTTGATTGGCAATCACAATCTTCCATTCTTAGTTGCATGTCAAGCAATTTTTATTTTATCCTTAATCAACTCCATGCAACCATGCCCCCTCTTCAACTTGTCAATATTAACAAATTCTCCAAAATATCTTCCAAGGGAGCCATGTCTTCCTATAATGCCAACTTGTGGGGGATCCTAATCCATCATATCTTAAAATAGTGAAGCCCTACCAAATTGAAGATCACGTCTTGAATCAGCTAAGCCCTTTCAAATCAATGAGTGATTTTCTAACATAGTGAATACTTGCCAAAGTTAGTATAGAAGTCATTTTAAGCAAGAAGTCCTCTTTTATTAATGATCCTCTCTCCTCAATTTAGCAAGTTCTATCACAACATAGATGTCCATCAATGCCTTGAAGTTGTAATCTTGATCTTGTTTGATTGGGTTGTGTTTTTCTCATCTTTGAAGCTTTTGTGTTTTCCACTTATCACTTTGTAATAATTTAATCTATTATCACTTTTGTATATTAATATTACTTTTAGTAACCTATTTTATCAATATCCTTACCCATTTTGGTTAGGGTTTTTATTAATAATCAAGGGTTTTGCATCCAAATACCCATATATTATGTCTATAACTAAAAGCGTCGTGGGACCATAGTCTTAGTGTTGCTACTATATCTTGTTTCTAACACCACTGGGATTGTAACTTCTTAGTTAATAATCTATCATATTTATAAAGTTGTCATCCTTTGGAAAAATTACCACTAGCATTATCACTTTATCTTTGGTACTTCTGTTTCTAAATAGACAGACATCATTTAGTCTATAATTTGTGTTTCCTTTGTCTTTCTTCATAGGGGTCTAATGTTGATCTTGGTAGACCCCTCTATTAGCGATATTACATTATTTGGTACCTTGACTACGATTGTAAATATTTAGATTAGGATGTAATTTTATTATTTAGTAGGTGTCAAGTTATAAAGTGTGTTTATGTGTCATGTAATTAAGAGTGGGTTATGAGTGAAAGGTGTCATGTGTGCAACTATGAATTATGAATGAAATATGTCATGTATGAAAGTGAAGATTTGTGTGAGATGTAATGAGTGCAAGTGTAAGTGAAAGATATTATGTATGTAAGTGAATAGCCATGTATGATGTGTCATGATTAGAAGTAAGAAGTTATGTAATCATGAGAGACTTTATCATAATGTAATAAAGGCATATGAAAGGTTGCATCTCTTGTGAGTTTGAAAAGAGCAAAAATCAAAAGTATTGAAGAGTCTTATGTAAGGTTATATATTTATGATAAAGCTCTATGCAATGTAATGATAAGAAATGTGAATGTAATGAGATTGTATTGAGAATCAATTAAGCTTTTATTGTGCAATATTGATGTGATTATTATTGAATGTGTGAGATTATAAGATCTTGGATCATAAACATGTGATTTGAGTCCTTTTTCTAATAGTGGTATTAAAGCTACACTAGTGAGAACCACTTTTGTTTGAGCCATTCAGGATAGAGAGGATGTGAGTTTGGAAGTAGAGGAGTGGAGACTATTTGAAGGAAGATATTGTGGAAGGAGTTGGAGAATGAGTGGAGAATAGCTAGCACAAAAATCTGGTGTGAATTTGGAGGAGAATATTAGAGAAGAGGAAGGATAATGTTGAAAAAATATTTTCTAGAGAGATTGTTGGAGGAAAATTTGAAGATATTATTGGTGGGTGAATATTGTAGATGATATTTGCTTGCTAGAGAAAATATTGAGCAAAAGAACAATTCCTTACTAGAGTGGAGGAGATTCATTGCAATACTGATAGTGAGAGAAGACACCAAGCTAGACAATAGTGTGGAGATTGAAGAGGAGTATTTTTTACATAGAGATAAGGACATGGAATATGAACAATGAGAGAATACATAATGCTAGCTAGCAACGTGGACGAGTATTTTGCATGAAGATAAGCACCTAGAATACAAGTACAAAATTTCTATGAGAAAGCACCTGAGACATTGAGAAGAAGCATGTGGAAACATTGAAGATTGATAGCAACATGAGTACAATTCGGGTTGGAGGAATGGGTGAAGTAATTGGTGAAATATTCATTGAGAGGACATATCAGTGCTTGAGAAAATACCCTAAGATAATATGGTATGATCAAAAATGTTTGAGGTATTATTATTCTTCAGGGACCTTTTTATAACACTCAAATTCAACCTTAGAATAAAAGGAATTACAAACTGCCCTAGATTTGTGACTAAAGTGCAATATGTGGATGCTAAAGTGAAAAATTTTAGTAGAGGACAAAGTGCCATACAGGTATATTATTATTAATATTTTAGTAACCACATATTTTCTAGTTGAGTACATGATTTTGGATTAAAATAAATTATTGGGGTATCTTTAATTAAAGTGACTTTTGGGAGATATAAGACAATGATTTATTTAATCAGTTAATGAAGGATTGGAATAAATAAGGAATTAAATACTTGAATTGAAGAATGATTTGAATATTGAGTTAATTGAAGTTTTATTTGAATTAAAAATTTGGAGGGTGAAATTATGAATTTAAAATTGAGGATTAGGGAGACATAATAAGAAATTGAATTTGAAGTTTGAAGATTGATAAATTTAGATTTGATTGATGAAAAGTTTCTTTTAAGGAATAATTTGAAATTAAAATTTAAGGAGTTATAAGAAGGGAAAAAATGAATTAAAATTGAAATTGATATTGATAATTTGAAGAAGAATAAGATTATGAAAATTATTTGAAAGAAGTGAAACTTAAATTTAAAGACTTGGAAAACAAGAATTAAATGAATATTAAAATATTGGAGTAATAAGGAAGTCTACCTAAAATAAAATTCAAAATTTTGATCAAAAATGAATATATCAAGAAGATCATACAACTCCTAGAATTTGGACAAACTAATTTGGGGGTAGGTAAGCAAGACAAGGGAATATCAATTCAAAAAGGGAGTTAAAGCCCAACAAGCAGGAAAGGTAAACACAAAGTTAGCAACAATATGGAGACACTAGACCAACCTAGATTTCAATTATTTTATTGGCTAGTGCATAAAAATAAAATTCTTATTGGAGATAATTTGTAAAAGAGAAAAAAAATGAGATCTCATATAGTCCAAGATGCTTTAAAAGTGAGGAAACCACTATACATCTTCTCTTTGAATGCCCGATAGCCCTATAAATTTAGATAGGAGTTGCATCTAAATTTGGCTCAGCAATTACAAGTAACATAAATGTCGAGAATTGATTAAATCTGTAGACACCTAAAACACATCATGTTTAGGAGACTACCTACATGGACTCCTTTAAGGCCATATGACCCACCTTGGGAAGTCCTAGGGCTCAAAAGTGGTTTCACCACTCAAGTAGGAAGGAATTTCCCTTTGCAATCAGGACCATCCTACCAAAGGATGGTCTCCAGAGATCATCTTACCATGAGATGACCTCCAGTCAAGGCTGTCTCACCCCAAGATGGTTGCACCATAAACAAATTCAAGAATCCCACACCTTGTTAAAGCAATTACATGAGCTAGCTAAGCATAACAACATACATAGTCAGTTGTAGGGAAGATTCAAGAATGGATAGTTACCTTTCTTGGATCTAACCACTTCTTGGATTCCCATGCAAGATTGGACTCATATTTTGAAGTCCATATAATGGCACCTAGTATTCATGCATTTATCAAGGATATTTATAATTTTCAAGCAATAAAGTGCTACCAAATTTCAACCACAAAGCTTCCAACCCCTTTTGCATTATTTTATCCATAGAAAGCATGCCAATGAATCATTTTGAAGGTTGAAGATCACACCCATACTCTTTGTGCAATCTAACACCCTTGCTTCAATGTTGAAATTCCATCCCTAAGCCGTTTCCCATGAACGCACCAATTTTTTGACCAATCCATAGATCAAACTCGACATCGCCTCGTATAAGCCAAAAGAGAATTATTGATAGATTAGCGAACATATCTGTTAGATACAATATGTAGGTATGATTATTTCTTTCAGAGATGACCCATAGGTATGACCGTTCTGCACAGAGATGGTCTCCCAAGAAAATATTTGTTTCTTGTTTTTCTTCTTTTGTTGAGATTTAGTAGAATTTCTAGTTATTGTTTAGCATAGATAGATTTCAATTTTATGCATGCATTCATCTTATTTCAGTTTCTTTGTTGTTTTCCTTGCTATCAATATGAACCTTATCTCGAAAGGCTCTACATATGATTTTAATGTTCTTTAATCTTTTTGTGTGCATATCACAGGTATCTAAGAGGAAATAAAAACATAAATATTCACATATCATCATCATCTATTACGATAGTCCTAAAAACCTATTCCAAATCAGTTTGTGGATGTGAAAAGCTTTCGTATAGTACATTCGAATTGTTTTATTTGTAATTCATTGTATCAATATTGGTAGCAATCCATCAAAGGGGATTTTATTTGTAACCTTATTGGAAAAGAACAAGACATTATTAATAAAAGGGTATCATTCATCATTTTATTTTATGTCATTATTTATCTTTATGGTTGCATATTTATTTGCTACATTTCGATCTTGTATTTCATTTCATGGATGTATGATATTTTTCTGTATTTCAAAATCAATAGAGCCAAATGTATAAAAGGGGTATCAAAATAAAATATTTGATTAAGTATTGATGAGAATCTATCCCTTTCTACATAAAATGAGCAATATAGAAAAATATAAATAAATTAATTTTTGAAGTAAAAGGCAACAAAATTGGAGTACTAGTAAGTAGAATTATCTAGAGGATAGTTTCAAATACAAAAGCAAACTATAAAAACAAAATCCTAGAAAACTAACTGGTTTAGAGCTTCTCATGCTGCAAAGAATGGATCTCCAAGACAAGACAATATTTATTCTCAATTATAAGATTTGTTTGGGATAAGCTTCCAACAATGTAGCTAAAGTGATCAGTTGTGAAGTTGATCTTAGAATGGTAGCCATAATGGCATCTAAAATCTATATGTTTATGGGGACTCTAAATTTATAACATCTTCTCTTTCCAATCAAATAAATTTGTCATCATTGCAATTAAGGATCATCTACATATGCATCAAGGATATGAAACCCAAATTCACTCAAGTTATTTACTCCCACATAAAGAGGGAGTTTAACAAAGAAGTAGATTCTCTAGCCAATGCAACTATATACTCAACACACATGAAGCTTTATATCACTCATCATAGAGAGGATGGAGTGCATAAAAGAAGACACACAGAAAAGGACAGACAAGATTTAAAAAATATGTTAGTTGAGGATAGCAAAACCAGTGAATATGATATGGGAGGCTCTAATGACAAGAATGACTTTGGGCATTTAGTTTGGGATTTTTAGTGAGGAAAGCACAAAATTATGAGTCATGTGATATGGGGAAGGTGCACAATTTTTATTCAAAAGAGTATTCATAGACATAAGGGGAACTTTGGACCTTAGGAAGATACGATAATTTTCATGAGGACATCCCTTTGATATTATAAGCTACGATAAATTCCTAAGGTGAAGCCTTGAAATGGACTTTTGCATATTTTTTCTTCAATCAAATTTGGGTGCTCGAATTCATCTAAAAGATTTTTGATCACTCATTCATTTAGGAGGAAATATTTAGGTTGGTGCTTTAATCAATTGGGATAAATTTTTTTGTGACCTTAGGCCTAGGAGCATAATGAATAGTGTGAGTCTAATGTATATGACTTAATATTTTGGTTATGAAATTAAAGTGAGTAAGGATAAGTTAAGTATATGTGTTTTTGACCCTCACAAAAATAAAATAAACCATGGGGGCTTAGGTGTATGACTTAGGGGATCAACTTGCCAAGAAAATATTAAAGTGACCGTATTAGAGAGACTTAGACATTGTGTGAGACTTTTAGACCCTAAGGAATAATATCTAAGATGACGACCTAAGGTAAAAATCTTTACGAAAAATTATCATTTGAAAAAAGGGGGACATTTACTTTATATGGACGTAACCCTGAGACTTACACAATTAATAATTCAAATTTTAGCCATTAACTTTTTAGCCAATAGGAGTAGGGTGGTTCAATTCGTTCGCTCAAATATGAACCACACATTTCCTAGCCAATCAACTTTCGATGCTTAAAACTATCAACTTCATTCTGAATCACTCATCTTTCTAGAAAATTGGGTGCAAGCATTGATGTTCTAGCAAACCACTTTGAACTGTCCATTTTCTTGGCCAATCAAGTGCGAGCACTGATGTTCCAGTGAGCAAATTTTGTCCATACATTTGTGCCATGAGGACTTTTGTTGGGTTTTTAATTATTGGAAATATTTATCCATTATGGTTATAACCTTAGACCTTAGTATATTCAAGGATTTATCATTTGGATTTGAGGCTAAGGTGAAAGGGGGAAATTTGAGTCTATGTGTTGCCGATCCTTGAACCTAGATGATGGGATACATTATTTTTTAAGGAACTTCCAATGTGTGGATATTATGAAATGTGTAAGGAAATAAAGATGTATGAAAGACCTAAGGGTTAGGAAAAAAATAACCAATGGACTTAGACTTAGGGATTTATGATTTTTATTTCGTGTGACTTAATATTTTAACCTTATGAATTGGTATGGCTTTAGGGGAGGCATGAATGATTTATTTAGGTTTTCACCATCATAAAATGAAACTATGAGGAAATTATGCACGACTTGGGACCTTTAGAGAAATATTACATGGATCCTAGACTTATCATTGTAACCTAAGCTTCAAAGAGGTATTTTGGTCCATGAACTATTGGCCCTTAACATTATGAAAGGTAAAATTTCCTAAGGTGAAAACCTTATGTATCACTACTAATTAAGGCCAAAGGGGGAACATTTGTTTTATTTGGATGGGACCTTCATACTTTAGAAAGTAAGGTGATTTGATGGATGGTTAAGGTTCAAAAGTGGGAGCGTGGACAAATGAGGGTCATTTATTTCTTTGGACCAATCAAATTTAGGTGCTTTAGCTCGTCTGAACAAATTTGAGCCACACATTTTTTTGCCAATTAGATTTTGATGCTTAAACTTCTCTGATGCAATTTGCATCACTCATTTTTACGTCCAATCATAAGGCTATGCTCGAACTTCTCTAACGTAATCTGTGCCACTCATTTTTACATCCAATCAGAAGGTTGCGCTTGAACTCCTTTGATGCAATCCACACCACTCATTTTTTTTATAAAATATTAGATAGATTTTTAATTATTTGGGACCCTTTTTTCTAATACGGGCAATGACCTTAGGCCTTATTAAATGGAAAAAATATTTTGCTTCATGGACTTATTATTTTGGACTAGAAGCTAAGCTGGAAAAGGGGATTTTATCCTATGTGTCGTTGAATCATGATCCTTAGGTAGTGGAAGGTATTGTGGAGGGGATGTAAGGTGTATATTGTGCAAAAATAATTCTAGAGGTGGGGATAAATATTTCATTAATGCTTGGGTGAATTAAGGGTCTCGAAAGTATTTTTATGACCATGTTTTCCTAAAGATAAAGCTTAATGATTTGGGGGATTATGAAGGGCTAGTACCAAGGGGGGAATGACTAGGAAATCAATTTTACAAGAAGGGACCTTTGATAGAAGCCATTGAATGAGTGAGCCTAAATTACTTTTTAGGAAACTTCAAAAGAAAATGCTCTTGATTAAGATCAAAATTTGCAATGGACTATCAAAAATAACTATAAAAAGGGAAAATTTTGATAAAAATATGATGACCATTTTAGGGATTATTGCAAAATTTTGTAAGCCACCAAGGTTAAAGGAAAATGATCTTAACCCAACTTTAAAAATAAACAAACTAAATCTAGGACTCCACAAGACACATTAGAGTTTGAAATTAGGGGTAACTCTTAAGTTGGAATTTTTAGGATCCAACAAGGAGTTTAACGAGGAAGGACCAACTACTAAGGAACAAAAGCATGCTATATATACCAGGATATGTTTTGCCATGAATATTTTAAAACCTTTAACATAATCCATTAAGATTAAATAATAATTCAAGAGAATGAGATCAATAAGTGGATTATGAAAATATTATACTTTGATGTTGTAAATATATGTATGACAAGATATTGCAAAGTGAAAATTATGGATACAAAGACAAAAAAATAGTCATGAGACAAATCTCAAGATGAAAACAAGAGATAATAGTATAATAGAAGCTATATTAGATCAAAGATTTTCCATTCCCAAAAAAATGATAAAGAAATTCCGTCTACATTATCGTATGGCAAAGGCCATGGCAATTCACTTGGATCAATCATTAGATAAAAGAAAGAAGTATACAAAATATGAGGAAGTAAAATATTTAAGTTGAAATTCAAAAATAATTAAATATGTAAAAGAATATGTGGAGGTAAATTTTAAAACATAGTATGCATAAGAGTTCCCGACAACAACTTTCAGGTCCAGAAATCTCTGCTTGCCAACTTTCTGACTAAATTTCCCCATGAGGTAAGCATCAAGCTTCTGGAACCTTTTTCCTCGTTCGAGATTAAAGAAGCTTTGTTCTCCATGCAACCAGAAAAGGCCCCTGGCCCCGATGGTTCTCCCCCCATTTTTTCCATGTCATGTGGGATGTTGTGGGTTCAGATGTGTGCGAAGCTATTCGGGATATTCAAGCTTCCAAATCCATTCACCCAAAACTCAACTCCACCTTTCTCGCTCTCATTCCAAAGTATCCCGCCTATAAAAGTTTCTCTGACTACCGGCCCATTAGCCTGTGCAATGTTTTTTACAATATCCTCACCAAGTCTATAGCCAATAGACTCAAATTTGTTCTCCCTCTACTGATTGATCCTTATTAGGGAAGCATTGTTAAAGGCAGAAACATTCTTGATGGTGTCATCACTGTCCATGAAACTCTTCACTCTACTTATCGCTCCAAGAATGCTGCTCTTTTTCTTAAGCTTGACATGAACAAAGCCTTTGACCGGGTTGATCGAATATTCTTGTGTGCAGTTCTCCTCAAGTTCAGATTTCATCCTCACTGGATTGACCTTGTCTACAACTGTATATCCACTCCCTTTTTTTTTGTCCTGGTAAACGGGTCCCCAACTGGGTATTTCCAAAGCACCAGAGGCCTCATACAGAGCGACCCGTTGTCTCCCATCCTCTTCATCCTTTTGGCAGAGATTCTGAGCTGGTCCATGAAAGAGGCTCTTTGTCAGAACAAGATTTCTGGCATTCTGTCGACTTCTAGAGCTGACCCTTTCACTCATCAGCAATTTGTGTATGACACCTTCATCTCCACTAGGGCGTCAATTTCCCAAGCCAAATCCCTCAAGCTGATACTTTCCCATTACAAGCAAGCTACCGAGAAAAAGGTCAATTACATCAAGAGCAAAATCTACTTTATTAACACTCCCCTACGTAGGCAACTCTAGATTGCTAGAATTCTAGAATGCACTATTGACTCTCTGCCTACGTCTTATCTGGGGTTGCCTTTGTCTTACAATGGGCATGCCAGTGGAGGTATGTGGAACATGATCCTGGAACACCTTCACAAGAAACTTGGCACTTGGAAGGGAAAACTCCTGTCGCAAGTCGGGAAAGCCACCCTTACCAAAGCTTGTCTTCAAGGGATCCCAACCTACTTTATGTTGGTGTTCATGCTTTCAGTTTCTATTCACTCCAAAATAAAGAAGATTCAGAGGACCTTTTTGTGGTCTGGAAATGAAGAGAAATCTAGAATCCCTCTTGTTGCCTGGGACAAGGTGTGCTCGCGGATAGACCAATGCAGCTTGGGGATGAGAAGATGAAGACTTATGAACTCAGCTCTAATCACGAAGTATGCTTGGAGGATCCTAACTAGTGACCCGATGGAGTGGGTTAAGCTAGTCAAAAAGAAGTATCTTGGCTCCAATTCCTTTTTTGATGCTGAGGCCACCCCCGTTGCATCGAATTTTTGAAAATTTGTGCTCCAAACCCATCATTTGATCAGCCTAGGAGCCCACTAGATTTTGGGTGATGGCAAACTCATCCTCTTTTGGAAGTATGTGTGGGCATCTGAAGAAGCCCTTGGCTTGAGGGTGGACCTTGCTGGGCTGAGAGGGCTAACCGACCCAAACTCCCAATTCAGGGTGGTGGATTTCATAGACTGGAGCACCTGTTTCCCTCGATGGAAACTTCCAGCTGTGGAAGGGTTTAATAAAGAGGTTACATTTTTAGCAAACATCCTCCAATAGGTTTTAATTCCATATTTTAGGAGGACTGACATAATCATCTGGAGTGGTTCGGAGGATGGTCTTTTTTCTGTTAGATCAGCCTATGAGTTTCTTACCAGCAAGACTGCCTTGGATTATCGGTGGAAAACTATCTGGAGGAAAAAGGTCATCCCCAAGGTGAACTTATTTGCATGGATTGCTTTCCACAACAAAGCCTTAACCATTGACAACCTTCACAAGAGGGGTTTTGCCTTCCCAAACAGATGTTACATGTGTTTAGCAGAGTGCGAGACGAGGGATCATTTATTCCTGCATTGCCCCTTTTCCCACTCGGTCCTCAACATTGTCCTATCCTCCTTCCAAATCCTCTGGTGCTCTCCTCATTCCCTTAGAGATGCTTTCCATCAATGGCCTAATCCTTTCAAGAATTCTAAACTCTGCTTCCTCCTTGAGGCCTCCTTCCATCACTCCATTTGGCAAATTTGGTTAGAGAGGAATGGCAAAGTCTTTGGCAGATCCTCAAAAGTGTCTCCTTCTATTGCTCAAAGGGCCTTATCCTATGCCATCGAGAACTCTAATGATGTTCCCAATCCCCCTCCCCACATTTTGAGCGAAGAAGCGATTCTCAAAAGGATGAATCTCTAGCCATTTTCAAAAGTTGTTACAAGTCCCTATCGAAGAAGTGTTATATGGACCAAGCCCCACGTGGGGTGGATTAAATTAAATTTTGATAGAGCAGCTAAGGGTAATCTTGGGACCGCTGGTTCTAGGGGTGTTGTTAGAGATCATGATGGGAATCTTGTGATGGCCTACTGTGAAGAGTTGGGCTCCTAGACGAATCACTATGTTGAAGCCCGGGGCACTCTGAAAGGTATCCAGATCCTATCAGAGGATCCTCTGCCTCTAATTATTGAATGAGATTCGCTCAACATAGTGAATTATCTCCTAGGTGCCAAAAATCCATGTTGGAGGGTCTACAACATCATTCTTGAGGCAAGAACGCTTCTTTCCCATCATGGCAGGTGGAAAGCAAATCATATCCTTAGAGAAGGCAATCGCGCGGCTGACCACATGGCTAACAAAGGGCTCGTGACAATGTGTCCAGTCATGTGGCGGTCTCGCTTTCCATCTAAGGTGAAAATATTGGCTAGATCGGATATCCCTTCATGAGGTTTTCCCCGCGTAGATTTTGAAAGGCCCCTCCCGATGAGTATCGGCGTAGTGTGGCAGTTCTATCCAATCCCTTGTGTGATTATGGGTGCAAGTGTCATGTGAAGCACAATCCTATTTCCAAATCTATTTATTTTCAAGTTTCCAAGATGCACCAGACTTGGTGCCCTATAGGCTATCAGCACACCTTCCTCCACCAAGGCGGTCTTGCTTTTTTTTCCTTTCTTGGCATTGGTTCGATGTTGGAATTTCAAAGTACCCCTTTCCAATGGTGCTCACGCGTGGTTGGGACATTGGCGAAGTGTGGGAATGTTTGGGCTTGGATCTTGCCAAATCCTTGCCTTGGATTTGGCACGCTCTTTCCAGTCCTTCCCATGCATGGAAGGAGGACGAAGGTTTTATGACAAAAGGAATGGAGAGACCACATGGCACCTTCAGATAGAGGATGGGTGAGCTCGTGATCTGCATGGCACCTCTCCTTTTTGGCCTTGGCTTTGCAGCATTGGATCTGGGTCGATCGTGGGTGGTGGCTCACGGTCAAATTTATGCTCCCCCCTCCTGTTTTATATTTGCCAATTTTGTTTGTTTCTATTTTTATTTTTGGAGTATTTTGTAGGTGGTTAACCATGGCTGGTCCCTTCATCGAGCCCTCTACCTTGTCCCTTTGCGATGAGGCGTGCATGTTCATGAAAGCTAAGAAGTTGTTAACCTTCTTGGAAAAATTTGCTATGCCCGACCAAGAAATTTCGCAGAGCTTTGTTGACACTTGGACTCAGGGTGATGTGGTCATGAAAGGTATGAATATTCATGTTTCTACTGAATTCTTGGCAGCGGTCTCTGGTTTACCGACCCATGGGCAGATCATCAGAAGAGATAACCACAATTGAGCTGAGGAGCTGGAGCAGTTCCATGATAAAGGGAAAAACCTTAGTTGGGACAAGTCGTGCCTCCTCTGGTCAGCCCTCCCTGAACCATATAGGTCTGCCATGATTCCTATCATGTAATATATTACATGTGATGATCCCGATAAGCCTCTTCGTAGCTTTCACATTAGCTTCTATAACCACCTTCGCGATGCCAAGCAAGTGAGCTTTCTCGATTACCTTACGCACTCCCTTGGCCTTGCCATTGAAAAGAGTAGGAAAGCGTCTTCCCCTCCCACCCATCAAGACCTCATGGCAGTCATTTACAGGCATGCCCTGGCCATGCACCCTCCTCCTCAGGTTGTCAACCCCTTGAATTCCCAAGCCCCCCGTAATGTATCCTCTTCTGCACAGGGCCAAGCCTCCAGCCCCTTTAGAAACAGCCCTCCCAACACTGATGGGCCTTCCCCCCACAGTAGCACCTTTCGTTCTCGGCCAAAGCGTAGTATTGGTGGCAAATCCTTTGCCCCTAGCAGATCCTCCCAGCATTTGAAGAAAGTCATAAAGGAGGAGAAGGATGTCCTTCTACAACAGATCTCGTCGGACACTGAGAGTGATAGGGATATTCCTCCTGGAAAATCCCTTCTAGACCTGGCTTCAACCATTCTCACTACCGTCAATTCCATGATTAAAATTCTGAAGCAGGACCAGAAGTGCCAAAATTTGGAGGATTAGGATTAGAAGTTTTTGGTGATTTGGCTGTTTTGCTTCCGCTCTCCTTGTTCCAGTTTTTTCGTCTTTTACTTGTTTTCTCGATTTTTTTCCGTTTCGTTATATGGTTTTTCAGGCTTAAATGCCCTTTTTGTAGCCTCAAGGCATTTAGTCTAAGGTCTGCTTTACTTGCAATTAGGCTTATATTTCCAGCCAAGAGGCATGATACATCATTAGAAGTTTGGCTAATTTTGTACATAAGGTTTTGGGATCCTCTATAAAAACCCACTGTTAATATATTAAAATAATTACCCAAAAAAAAAATTAATTGGAATGAGGAAATAATTAATTTAGAATATCATCCTTTTACTTAGGGTCTCTAGGAAACATAAAGAAGATTTTTTTTTAGGCTATTCGTTCTGCTTTAAATTCTCCACAACAACATAAACCTATAGGGTCTCTAAGAAACATAAAGAAAAAAAGTTTTTTAAGGAAAAAAGTTTTTTAAGGCTTTTCCTTCCACTTTAAATTCTCCATAACAACATAAACCTAAACATGATAAGTCTCTTTATGCACAACATGGAAAATTAAAAAGATTGATAAATATGGACCTCTTGATGGAAAATGGAAAAAAAAAAATATATGATTCTTGAAGAAAGAACATAGATAAAAGGAAACTCATAAGGATATTGATATTTGAAAAAATAAAAATATATATCAAAAGTGTTATTGAGGTTAAATCCATAGATTCAAAAAATAATAATAATGAAATGATGTCTTAGAATATTATAAAAATAAATAAAACCCTTGAAAAGAGCTATTAGAAAACTTATAAAATATTATAATCTTAAGTTTATTTTTTATATAAAGAGTTATAAATAAAAGGGTTTTCTTGTACATAACTGTTATAAAAAATGAAGATTAAAACCAATTTTGGTGCCAAGGTGTTTTGAATTTTGGTGCCAAGGTGTTTTGAATACTCTTGTTAAATTCAAAGACATTGTCTGTGAGCAATAGATCACTTGACATCAAACTCCCATTCATTTCTAAATGTAAAAAGATTCCATTCTTCCATTCATATGAGACACAAATAAATCAATTGTCTTCAATCCAATATCATTCACATGTAATCTCATTTGTTAGCCAGGTGTAACAAAACTTTTCAACTTTTACAGAACAAATCTTTGGTTAAGGTGATTGGTTTACCATTAAGGTTGGTTACAATGTCAAAGTCTGACAGCAAGCTAAAGCTGATTCTGTGGTTGAGAAACGTTGGAAGGCCCAAAGTTTGGCCGATCAAACATAAACATAATGAATTTAAGATGACGAAGCTTGTTTTTCTGCACCAGCACTGCCGTATTCATTGCCCACACCCCACCTCTCTCCACCACCATCTCATCTCCATAAATATCAATACCAATACCAATGTCATTCTTGTTCTTGTTCTGCATCTGCGTCTGCCCACCTCTCACAACGCCACACCACACCACAACAACAAAAAACCAAAAAAACACACAATTGTCTTGTGTTTCTTGCCATCTAATCTCAAAACAAGTGCTCACTTATAGGATCACTGCAATCCTAGCAAGGTTCAATGGATAAGCTGTAGACTATATTTGTCTTCACCTTTGTTCAAAATCTGAATCTTCTTTATGACTATGATTAAAAGTTGACTCCTTTGTAATCTTTACTCACAGAGTTATTCATGCTCTCCCACCTTCACAATTGCCGTAAGTCACTCTCTCCAGCTCCAACTTTCCAGATGCAAATGCCATCGCCAATGCTGTTCTCAGGCGCTTAAATAAATAGTGACTGTGATGATTGTGGTCTCTGCTGATCCATGAATTGGTTTGGCTGGGTTGGTATGCATCTTTAGCATTTAATAATTTTCATTATAAGAAATCTAAGGTTTGAATGCAAATAAAAATAAGGTTATATATCATAAACTATTTTATATTAAAGCTGGTTCAGAGATTAAATACATTCATATTAGTATATCTAAAATACATTAACAATAATTAGGTAGAATAAATTTGATAAGAGCAGCTCCTTCTAATACTAAAAATAATATGGTTGTGACCTCCTAACCTTAAAATAAATAAATAAATAAAATATAATTTAATATTTAATACATTCATATTTTAATAAAATCAACCTTTATAAAATACGTATTTAAAGTGTTATTTAATAAATAGAATACAATTTAATACTGATAATAAATTTTTGATCACCTCAACTGAAAGTAAATTAAAGAAAAATACTATTTAAAGGCAATCAAATTAAATAAACGAATATTTGTGCTTTCTGTTTCTTATAATTAATATTATGCGAATATCTGTGCAGTTTTAAATGAATATTGATTGTATATATGTTTTTATTTAAAATATTAAATTCAGATATTTATATGTTCGATTTACCTTATAAGAAGTAGAAATATAATTTTATTATAAAAATTAAATAAAAATTAATATTTATTAAATAATCCTTTAGTATTAAAGTGTTTAAAGATGTGGTTGATTTACAACAAAATTATTTTATTACCATAGAATAAATAGTATGTTTTACTATCAAATGGTATTAGCTCAACTAGTTAGAGTCCTCAACAATCAAGGAGAAACCTAGGTTCAAACCTTGTCAAGTGACACATGGATAATATCCAAGTTGTTGTAATACCATTATGTGGTGATGATGTAATATCGGTGGGGCCTATATAAATCTCATGTAACCAATTTAAAAAAATAGTATGCTCTACAAATTATAAGTTGCAAAGAAGAATATCACAGTTCCATTGTAGACACTCAATTTTCAGCACACCATCAAGTCTTTAAAACTACCAAACACCTACAATACCTAGCCAATCAAGCATCTTAAGACCAAATCTAGTGGCATTTATTGCTCCCAAAGTAGAAGTGTCGCTCATAAGGTGGTAACCTTGATGGTGCTACTACTTGCCTAGTAATGCTTTTGCCAAATCCTCAATTTATTATTTGCTTTCCGATCAACCTGACAATGATCCTTTTGGCACTAGCCTCGAGATATTTAGCATTGTCAGTGTCCTTGATCCTAATGCTATTAATTGTTCAAAAATAAAAAAAGGAAAGGTATGCAATTGACAAGTAGCAATTGCTCACCAAATAAGATGTGATCTTGTCAATCTATCTCGTCACCTCAACTGTATCTTGATTGGAAAATTACAATCTTCCATTCTCAGTTGCATGTCAAGCATTTTTTATTTTATCCTTAATCAACTCTATCAACTCCATGCAACCATGTCCCCTCTTCAACTTGTCAATCTTGACAGATTATCTAAAAGAACTTCCAAGGGAGCCATGGTTTCCTATAATGCCAACTTGTGGGGAGCCTAATCCATCATCTCTTACAATAGTGAAGCCCTACCAAATTGAAGATCATGTATTGAATTAGCTAAGCCCTTTCAAATCAATGAATGATTTTCTAACATAGTGAAGCCTTGAAAAACTTAGTATAGAAGTTATTCTACGCAAAAAGTCTTATTTTATTAACAATCCTCTCTCAATTTAGCAAGTTCTCATCACAACATAGGTGTTCATCAAGACCTTGAATTTGTAAGCTTGATCTTATTTGATTGGGTTATGTTTTTTTCATCTTTGAAGCTTTTGTGTTTTGCACTTATCACTTTGTAATCATTTCATATATTATCACTTTTGCATAGCCATATTACTTTTAGTAACTTATATTATCAAGATCCTTGCCCCTTTTGGTTATGGTTTTCCATTAATCATCAAGGACTTTGCATCTAGAAACTCATATATTATGTCTATAAGTGGAAGCATTGTGGGACTACAGTCTTAGTTTTACTACTATGTCTTGTTTCTAACACAATTGAGATTGTAGCCTCTTATTGACGGGAAGATAGGTGCCCTGATTAGTTTTTAGAATGTTTGTTGAGTGTTTATTTTTTTTGACGTAGAACCCTAGATATGATTTAAAAAAATATATATTTTATTGATTTCTAGGCATTTGAAAGGAAAAAAACATATAGTGTGCACTTAGGGTTTTAATACGGTTTGTGCATCCTCTCTTGAGCCCTTAAAAGTTTTCAGTTTCAAAACCCTAGGGTTAGAAAGCATTCAAACAAATAATTATTCTACGACTAGCTCTTGTATTCTTGCATTCTATATTTTTGCATTGTCCTTTATCTTTCTAGAAAGGCCTAACATAGGTGATTGTCTTGAAACGAATACATAAAACATTCTCCAAAACCCTAAAACTTGGAACGAGTCCTTAAAGATGTTCTTGGTGAACCCTTCCCCACTTTTATACCGAGGTGTAGAGAACAACATAGCCCCTGCGATCACCTTGGTTTTCATTTTTGGATCCAATCGATAATCATATGCGATAAGGTAGTTTTCCCCCTCTACACGGTGTAATAAATAAAAGTGATACTCATCACCGACTATGGTATTTTGCAATAAGATGTGCAACAAAGGGACCCCTAGCTTGAACAAAAAAGTAGCCTCAATTCCAAAGAACAAGACAAATAGAGAGGTACTTGTATGAATACACACAGTGGTGCGATAAGCCCACAAGGTAGGATAAAGATGGATATGCTAGTCTCGACTGGTCTTACTAACCAACTTCTTGAGGATCTTGATCAAAGACTTGTTGGATGCATCAAATTATCTGTTACCCTAATGGTAATACAAATTTGACCACCTATGTTGAATATTGTACTTAACAAAAATTTTATGGATATCCTTGCTCTTGAAAGGAGTGTCATTGTAAAAAATAATCATTGAAGGAATACCAAACCTACAAAGGATTTAATTGAAGATGAACTTGGAGACTTGATATCTAATCATTGGTGCCAAGGGTATGGCTTCAATCCATTTAGTGAAGTACTCTACCATTGTTATGATAAACTTATGATCATCATATGATGTTGGTAAAATTTTCCCTATGATATCCAATCCCCACATGGAAAATGACCAAGGAGAAGTAATAACCTGAAGGTTTTGAGAAGCATAAACAAGGTTGTCATAATGTTGATACTTTTGCAATATTGAACATGGTCACATGCATATGTCTTCATGGAATGCCAATAATAACCCATCTAAATGAGCTTTTTGGCAATGGCATTGCCACTAAAATGGACTCCATATGAACCTTCATGATCCTCACTAAGAGCTAGTCAGACTTCATGGAAATTAAGACATCGCAAGAGGATGCCTTCAAAAGAACGTTGATATAAAGTATTGCCAATTATAATGAATTGGTATGCTATTTTGCGTAAAATATTACACGGATTACAATCTAAACTATCAAAAATTGAACCATCTTTAAGGAAATTAAATATGTCAGTATACCATGGCTTATATGGGGAAGCTTTGATGCTTAAAATATCTATAAAAAAAGACAAGAACTAAGCAATGCAGGCTCCCAAATTTATCTAATGATAATTGATGCTTGATCATCATCCAAATCCAAGGGAAACAAGGATGTAGTAGCAGCCATGGCATTCACATGGTGGTTTTAGGATATAGGGATAGATTCTACGATGACGTGAGCGAATGCAAACAAAAGCTTAATGACAATATCCTTATAAGATTTTAGTTTATCATCTTGAATCTAATAAACATTGTTGATCTGATTTACCACAAGTTAAGAGTCACCAAACACCAAAAGGACACTAACCTACAAGGATAGGGCTGCTCTTAGGCCAAGGATCAAGGCTTTGGATTTAGTAGTATTGTTCATGCAAGAGAAAAATGTTTGAAGGACAAGGGGATGAGCTATTTTTATGGGATAACTAGAATGACTCCAACACCAGTGCCCTTTAAGCATTGAGTTCCATAAAAAATAAAAATCCAATACTGTAGTTCTTCAACTTATATGCCAAAGTACTCATTAAGAAATTTGACAACCAAAGGATGGGTAGCTTCTAGGGGAGCAGATGCTAGCTGATCAACAATCACTTGAACCTTGATATCCTTCTCACCTATGAAGGCTAGGTCAAACTCACTAAGGGCTAAAACCCACTTAGTATCTTGACTTGAAAGGTGGGGCTTAGACATTAAGTAGCACAAAGGATCAAACTTCACAACCATTAGTGTATTATGGCTAAGCATGTAGTTTCTTAACTTTTGGGAAGTAAACACCATGAAAATGCAAAGGTTATCTAAGAGAGTATACCAAGTTTCATAGTTAACCAAGGTTCTACTGATATAGTAGATAGGTCACTCTTTGTTTTGATCATCATGTTGATCCAAAAAGACTCCCAAAGCATGAGTTGTGGCTACTATGTAATGCATCAAATGCTTATCTGATCTAGGAGGAACTAAGATAGGTAAAGAAGTGAGATACTATTTGAGTTCATCAAAATCTTGTTGACACTTAGAATCCCACTAGAAAACTACATATATTTTAAGAAGCTTAAGAAAGGGTTGACACTTATTAGCTAACTGAGCTATGAACCGACAAATAGATTGAAGTCTACCTTACAAGTTATGCCAATTGATTAGGGTGGGGGGAGGAGGTATGTCAGTGATAGCTTCTATCTTAGTGGGGTCCAACTTAATACCTCACCTAGACATGATGAAACCCAATGACTTGTTGGATGTGAATCCAAACACATACTTGGAGGACTTAAGATAAATCTCGAACTGTCAAAGTCTTTCAAAAATCTATCTTAGATCATGAACATGATCTTGTCAATGTATGAAATGATCAAGAAATTTATTTACATAGTCCCCTAGAATATAATGCATTATGTCATGAAATATATAAGTTATAGCCTTCTAATATGTGGCATCTTAATTATTTAAGCTAAAAGACATAAATTTATAATAGAAGGTACCCCATGGTGTGATTAATGTTGTCGTAGCTTAGTCCCCAGAGGTGACCATGATCTGGTTGTATCCTGAAAAACCATCCATGAGTAAAAGCATGCCACATTTAGTAGTAAAATATATGATCATATCTATTTTGGGGAGGGGAAAATCATCCTTGGGACATGTTAATTTAATGTTCCTAAATTTGGTATCTATTATAATTGTTCCTACCTTCTTAGCTATAGGAACAATATTGGATATCCAATTAGAATAGTCGATAGCTTTTATGAAACTGACATCAAGGAGTTGTTGGAGCTCCTTGACTAAAAGGGTGACCTTAGGATGCATCTTCCTAAGTTTTTAATTAATAGGATTAACACTAGGGTGAAATACTAGATGATGCATAACAAGGAAGGGATCAAGCCCTAGCATGTTGGCATATGACCACACAAAAATATCATGAAATTATTTCAACAAATTGGTCAACTGATCCTGCTCATCCATGGACAAGGCTTTACCTAGCTTAAGAATTTTAGGGCTCTCCTTAGAACCTATGTTAACATCTATGGTATCTTCAATTATAATGCTCTAATCGTCCTCAAAAAGAGGTAGGGTAGAAATCACTCCTAGTTTCTCAAGGTCCTCGGGAGATATAGAACCAAAGTCCTCTTGAGAACTAGAAGACTCAACCTATGCAATGCAAGGGACTGATCCATAAAATAAGAAGTTATTCTAAAGGACATCCTCATGATCCATATCATAAATATTATCCCCTTTAGCATACTCTCCCAGGGTCGCAACTAACTCAGGATGCACCAAATTTATCACATTGCAAAATAGAATATCATAGGGATAAGACAACCCCTCATCCTCATCACTCCACTACAAGCCTTGATGATCTAAATATTTAGCATAATTAATAAGGTGATCATCATTATCAAAGGGTAAATATTGGTTTTTATTAGGTATGTAGCCTACACCACATCTCTCAGTCCAGAGCTCAACTTCTAGAGGCTCTTGAATGCCTTTCTATTGTGGCCCTAAACCTTTACCTATATATCCCATACTAGATAGTATTTTCTTAGGAAGTGGGTAATCATTGGATAGGTAACAATGGACAAAATATTACTTTACAAGAAAAGGGTTTCTACCAAAAATATTTTCTTCAAGGGAGACTCTTATGAATATAAAGGTACACGTACCAATATGTACAACTTTACCCTTCTTATAGGGTAACCCATAGTCCTCGATGAAGGTGGTAGCTAGGCAAGATCTATAAGAGGTTCTTGAAGAAAAGGATTACCTTGATCCTGTGATAAAATATTTATTAATGGTTCCTCACTCACCTTTAGATTTTCAATTTGTTTGGTGATGTGATATGAAGAGAGTAATGGACATAAATTGAGATTATATTGAACTTTCTTGACCATTGAATAATATTGAAATAGGTTAGGGTCATCTAGAATGGTGACAAGTTGATCCTTAAATTTAAAATTTAAACATTGATGAGAAATTGGAAGGGACAACCCTCATTGCATGAATACAAGGACATTCAAGAAGAAGATTAAAATATCTAGGGTAAGACACCACATAGAACAAGGCATACAAGATCTTGGGTCCAACCCTAAGAGGGAGGGATATGACACTGTGGTCTCTTGGGACTTGTTGTTGAAAGCTTTGATGATGATATTGGATTTAGTTAAATCTTCCTCTTTTAATCCAAATTTCAGGAAAATTTGAGAAGTGCATAAATTGAGGTATTCCCAATAAATGCAGTAACATAGAGGAAAGAATCCCCTCATAATTCTAAGGAAGGAATATCATTATCCGAAAATATGATATGATATAACCCAAGAGAGCCTACAACATTAGTTATATTGCTAGGGGAAATGTCTTGAGGGATAGATTGTTGTCTTAGGAGCTTCAAAAAAGCTTCCTTATGAATAGGGGAAGCTTGCAGAAGCTCTAATAGAGAGATCTTGGTTGGGGTACTACCTAGCTATTGTTGAATTTCAAAGGAGACTTTATATTGTGGCTTCAACACTAATGGCAGATTTCCTACTCTTGTGCTCCTTTTTGGGTATTATTCCAAACTAATGATGGTTTCAAAGGTTGATTAGAGGTAGAACTCATCTTCTACTGAGATCATTGTGTTAGTTGTGCTTGAGCTTGTTGCCTTGTGATTATCTCTATCATACCAACCATATTATTGTAGGGAGGGGGCGAATTACGATATGATACTTGATTAGATTATTGATATCCATTATTAGGTAGGGGGTCTTGGAAGTATTGATTAGTTGTGGATTCTTGTTAAGTAGGAGGTTGATTTTTTGTAGGAGGATTAGGTTGATGACCCTCTATAACAAGACAACCTAATCAATTAAATCTTGAACCACATGTTTCAACCTCTTACATGCATTTGTTATTTATCCCTCCACTCTATGATACTCATAATGTTGACTAGGCTTATACCAAGTAGTTGTGGTATCGGGTTACCTTATACGAGGTAATTTTGTCATATTTGCTTCCAAAAGCTACTTTAGGACTACATTCATAGGTATGTTAAATCTTGTGAAATTCCTTGGTGGGGGTTTTTGAGGTTGGCTAAGCACCATATTTTATAGGATGTTAACAACACTATTAACAAGCCCACTATCTGTTATCTCATCACCAACTATATGCTTATTCTTATACTAATTTTTCATTGTCTTATCTTATTTTTTATTAGGCTTAATTTGACCTCTTCGAATAAGGGCTTGCTCTACCCTTCTTTCCAGATCTATAACTTGGTCAAAATAAGTAATGGTTATTGTTTTCAATTCATAAGATATTTTATATTGTAAATTTCTAATGAATATCTCAAGCATGTCTCAAGGAGGTATAGTATATTTCAATCATCCCACTAAAATTCTCCAACAAGACAAGAATTCTGAAAATATTTTCTCTTTACCTTGTTTCAACATATAAACATATTTCATAGTCACAGTTTTCTCAACATAAGCTCCGAATTGCTAAACAAACAATTATGCTATCTCTTCAAAATTTCTTAAAGAATGATGAGGTAGTTGATAATAACTTTGCAATGCCATACCACCAAGGCTCATAGGAAATATTTTTAGCAACAACATATCATCATATATGATATCATGGCATGCTATCCTAAACATCCTTAAATGTTCAATTGAATCCTCTATTCCCTTATAAATAGGTAAAAATGTTATTAGAAAATGCTTAGGGTAGGGTCTAGAGGCAACCATAGGGTCTAAGGACTGATTGCACATTTCTCTATAGTTGTAGGTGAAGCTTGGAGGTTGAATCATATCCACTCTTGAAACCAATTGCTTCACCATATTTGTCAAACTTTACACATAGGGATTGTTATTGTGCAATACCCCTAGATTCCCTAAGGGAGGGGTATAGGTAGGTTGTTGAAAGAAAACTTGACCAATGTTGGAGTCATTGGTATTGTTATGGTATGGGTTATGATATGTAGTATCTTGCTATGAAGGATAATTTATAATTTATGGAATAGGAACATGAATGTTGATATGAGCAGAATGAGGAGGAAATTGAACATAATTTTGAGGTGCACTATTGGTTGGAGGAGCCTATGGAATTTTTCCAATGTTGGTGGTCGTGATAGTAGAAAATGTTGATTTAAAAAAGGATTAACATGATGTGAATATTCAAACAAGGGATTTTTATGAACATGCCTAGGAGAAATGGTAGGAGGAGGAAGTATCCTATCCCTTTTAAGTCAGGCCTCCTCTTCCATAGCTTTAACCAAAAACTCCCTATGATGTTTCATAAATCTCCAAATATGATCAAATGATGTGAAAGTGAAGCCTTCATTGAGCCCCTCAAAAGGGTCTAAGTTAGTACCAATTTCTTCATGTTATTCCTCTTTTGTATCTAGATTATGATTCTCCCGATGGATTTGATCATCTTCTTGAAAAATATGATCAGAATATATAAAATTTTGCTTACTCCTAGTGTTGGGAGCTATTATAAGGAAGGGAAAGGATAGGGAAGAATACTAACAAAAGATATACAAGAAGATTTTAAGATGTTCTTAATTTTCTCTAATTCCAAGTAAACAAAATTAGTGGTCTTGCTTAAAGTTTTCAAAATAAAAACAAAAGGAAGAGGCTTCCTATATTGGCTACTAAGATGTGTTTTCATGTTAGGTTCATGAAATATTTAGAGGGGGAAAACTACCTTGCCACCTATGATTCTCAACTGGATCCATGAGGATTTGAGGTGATTGTGAGGGTGTGTTATATTCTCTACACTTGGGGGCTAGGGGGATTGAAGGGTTCACCAGGAATGGTTTAAGGACTCACTCCAAGTCTATAATGGAGATGTTTAATGTGTATATTGAGTAGACACCTATGCTTGGATTTTATATATCTAATATGAAGAAATAATGCAAGAAAAACTAGAAGCAACCAAACAACCTAAAAGCTTATTAGAACACTTATATAATCTAATGGTTAATCCTAGATTTAACTTATATCCAGAATATCCAAATACCTTCAAATCCTACAAAATAGCTTTACAAAACCCTAAATTTTTTATTAGTGTTTGGGGCCTACTTAGGCCACTATCATACTGAGCTTGGAGGTGCAAAAATCAAGCCCCCTTAGTATTTTTAGCTAACCGTTAAATTATGAAATGATATTTGACCTTTGGAACAAACATAATGGAATAAGATAGCATGGAACAATGAATGAAATGCAAAAAAAATGAATACAAAGCTTAAAAGAGAATGCCAGTTAAAAATATAGTGTTTGGGGATAAAATGGTTGCCCCCAAGCTAACATGAACTAAATGCAAATGAAATAGAATGATAGAAGTCAAACTAAAGTGGCAACAGAAAAGGAACAGTGCTAAATATAATATGCAAGTAAAACCCTAGGATTTTAGGGCAATTAATAGCTCTAAAATATATCTAGGCCAAATCCATACCTTTTTAATTACTAAGCATGGATTCGATTAACAAAGAAAAAATTATAGTAGAAGCAAAATGTATGATAGATGAAAATAATATTTTCATCGAATTTGTGCCCTATAGTAGACGAGACACATATTCACACAAGAATACTTAAACTAAAAAATATACACAAAATGTAGCTATAACAAAGAAAAAGATGATTAAAAGCTAAAATGAATGCATAAGGTCAACCTGATAAGCTTGTGGATGAAGTAAGAGCAAAGGTAAAAAACCTTTCCTCCTCTAACAATACAAGTTCGTCATCAAGGCTCCTCCACTTGCAAATCACAAAGATTAAAAAAAAAAAACACAATAAAAAGGGTTCAAAGTTGCATTTAGAAATTTTGAGAGCCTCCCAAGGAAATCTAAGGGAAAATGACTCATTTGGGTGGGTCATTTTTCATGTGTACACCTTGTACCAATTATATGAAGATTGTGGTTATAGAACCAATAATGAATCTTTAGGAGAAACCTATCAAATTTTTTGGAATAGTTGGACCAACCTTCATGTATTCAAGTGAGTAATTTTTGTACAAGTTCATATATACCTCCCTATTCTTCAATGAATTGCTTGGTCATATGTCCCACTATCAGGCATATAAGGAAAGAGTAATATAAAAATGGGGGCATCACTTCTCTTTGCTCTATGATGGATTTCTGTAACTCCCTGAATTCTCTTTATATTGTGTCACTAATGGCATTTTTTCATCTATACATGGTGGGTTGTCATCTTCTATTACACTGAACTATTATGTATAGAACTTCTCTATTAA
Organism: Wollemia nobilis; assembly: GCA_028583015.1. NCBI lineage: Eukaryota > Viridiplantae > Streptophyta > Pinopsida > Araucariales > Araucariaceae > Wollemia > Wollemia nobilis. The sequence goes on from JAQPPZ010015032.1 coordinate 6,281,131, forward strand.
CCCAATTTATTTCTTTCTCCCCATATACTATATTGATCATATCTTCATAATCTCTAACCCAATGGTGGAGGTCAGATTTATGGATAGGGAAATTATATGATATTGACACATTATGATAAAAAAAAATTATATAAAATGAAGTGCCAAGCATGTATTGGGATAGAGAATTTGTTACATTTTTATCCAGGATCAACATGGCCTCATTTAACCCAAATATTTTTTTGATATTTTCAAGGGTGATTCTGAATGTTGATTAGTTTACGTAACCATTGACTACTCTAGTTTGAGGATCATAGGTGATCACCAACCATGATAATAGGTTTGAGGGATAATATACCTTGGGGTATATTAGCTTACCTAGGTTGTAGTTCCACTTGTTGTAGTAAGGACTAGTCTAGTGTCAAGCTCAACCCTTTTGAAAAGTCCTATGAGTAGCCATGGGTGGCACTAATAATCTACATGTGTTGGCTCATAGATAAATATGGCATTTTATTCTACTTCCTACTGCTTACTAGGAGTGATTTCTAGATTTGGTCCTGATAACTTGAAAAATTCCTTTCCATATGTAGTGGTAGATTTTCCTTTGAACTCCTAGCATAATATGCCATTAGTGAGGTTTTCTATTATGGCTACAATGATTGGAAGTGGAATTTTTGGGACAACACTTGAGGACTCCATGGTGGCACTGTTCTTTACAATTTTTTAATTATGTGACAAAACCTAGGCTCCACAACTCTGGTGTGTTCTCTATTACTCCATTGTACTTGTGGCTCCTGGATTGTAAGTGCTCACCATAAGTTAAGTTTAAACACTTCATGCGGATATTAATAGCAAATTTTTCATGCACTAGCTTTTATTACCTCCAACTACACTCCTTTGATATGCCAGTTGAGCTTCACCACCTTTTACATGAAAATAACATTAACGATCATGACATAGCATTCATGTTCTATAATTGGCTAATGTGTTGTATTCTATTTAAATTGTGACCGTTGGTCTCCTAAAAATCGAGTCTAATCCATTTGTAAGCTTTTAGGCATGTGTATTGAAAGATTTTGATTTTGTCTCTTCTACCTTTGTCTTTGGGGTCCAACCTGTTTGTCCTCAGTTTGCATGTATTGTGTTATTTGGACCAATAAAAGTACAATGCTCTTGGTCTCCCGATTGAATGTGTATCATCAGATTGTTTGGTGGTGATATTGGTCATTCATCATAAGGGAGACATTAGTTAAAAAAAAAAAGTAAATCTAATTAAATGAAATTACAATTCTCTATCGGGGTACAAGTATTTTATTTTAGTCTAGTGATGAATCTAGGCCATGCACTTCTCTTTCAACAATGTTGTCCATGTCATTCATTTTTTAGTCAATCAAAATCTTGTGCTCTATTTTGGATGAGCAAATTTGGGTTGTGTGCTTCTCTTTCAGTGATGTTTTCCACATCATTAATTTTTAGACCAATCAGGTTTTAACACTATACTTCACTCGAACCAATTCAATAGTACCTCTGGGCTAAAAGTTGAGGTCCTTTGGTAGGAGTATCTTCTGACAAATATATACGACTAGGATTATTCGATGGGAAGCACACAATTATGAATCATGTGATATGGGGAAGGTCAATGATTTTTATTCAAAAGGGGATGCATAGAGATAAGGATAACTCTGTGTTGGAAAATTGAAATACTTGATGTTATTCAATGACAAAGACCTTGCTTAAATAGCAAGTGTGTACAATATGATCCATTGGATCATAACTAACTGAGTTAATCTCAGCCACTCAAACTTATCCTAGTAACAACTTAGGATATATTATGATATACTCTAACACCCCCCCTTAAGTGGTACTAGGATATCTCTAACACTTTGGATCTTAGAAAAGTATGATAATTTTCATGAGGACATCCCTTTGACATTATAAGCGACAATAATTTCCTAAGGTGAAGCCTTGAAATTAAATTTGGCATATTTTTCCTTCAATTAAATTTGGGCATCTAGATTCATCCGAAATATTTTTGATCACTAATTTATTTTGGAGGAAACATTAAAGCTAGTGCTTTAATCAATTGGGATAAATTTTGTTATGACCTTAGGCCTAGGAGCATAATGAATGGTGGGAGTTTAATATATGACTTAATATTTTGGTTATGAAATTAAAGCGAGTAAGGAGGAGTTAAGTATATGTGTTTTTGAACCTCATAAAAAGAAAATGAACCACAAGGGATTAGGTGTATGACTTAGGGGATTAGCTTGCCAACCTTGTAAAATATTAAAGTGACCATAGTGGGGAGACCTAGACATTGTGTGAGACTTTTAGACCCTAGGGAATAATCTTATGATGATGACCTAAGGTAAAAATATTTACAAAAAATTATCATTTGAAAAAAAAAGTGGGGGGGACATTTACTTTATATGGATGTAACCTTGAGACTTACACAATTAATAATTCAAATTTTGGCCATTAATGTTTTAGCCAATAGTAGGGTACTTCAATTCCTCTGATCAAATTTGAACAACACATTTTCTAGACAATCAAATTGTGATGCTTAAATCTATCTGTTTCATTCTAAACCACTCATATTTTTTACCAATTGGGTGTAAGCACTAATGTTCCAGTAAGCTGCTTTGATTTGTCCATTTTCCTAACCAATCAAGTGTGAGCGTTGATGTTCAAATGAGCAAATCTTGTCCATCCATTTACGCTATGAGGAATTTTTTGGGTTTTTAATAATTGGAAATATTAATCCATTGCGGCTATAACCTTAGACCTTAGTACATGTAAGGATTTATCATTCTGGTGTGAGGCTAAGGCATAAGGGGAAATTTGAATCTATGTGTTGTTGACCCTTGAAGCTAGATGATGGGAAACATTTTTTTTGGGTTACTTCCAAGGTGTGGATATTATGAAATGTGTAGGGAAGGTAAGATGTATGAAATACCTAAGGGTTAGGAAAAATAACTGATGGGCTTAGATTTAGGGATTTATGATTTTTATTTCAGGTGACTTAGGTTTTTAACCTTAGGAATTGGTATGGCTTTAGTGGGGATGCAAATGATTTATTTGGATTTTGACCATCATAAAAGGAAACTATGAGGAAATTATGCATGACTTAGTACCTTTGAATAAATATTAAATGGATCGTTGACTTATCATTGTAACCTAAACTCCAAAGGGGGATTTTGGTCCATGAATTATTGACCCTTAATATTATGAAAGGCGTACTTTCCTAAGGTGAATGTTAGAGTTAATGTAATGTGCACTATGCCTTCCTTGACACTTGTCAGTTTCACTTGACAAGTGTCATGTTCATCATATAGGCTTATGCCTATATATTGTAACCCAATTATCAATAAAATAATCCCATAAGTTTTCCCTCCTTACATTTGGTATCAGAGCAGGCTTTACCTGCCCTATGAAAACCCTTGAGGGGGGATTTCCCTCATGGAAATCCTCCCTCCCTCCCTCCCTCATCCTTTCCCCCTATTTTTGCCATTTTTTTCAAAATAGGGAGTATGCTCTCCATTGTTTACAATGGATCAGATACCAGACTTTTGAAAAATCATGCCTCCCTAATTCATTTTTAGTGATCATTTTTTCCCATATGTATCCGTCCGCAGAAACGGGATACCATTAATGGCTGCCCCTGAAGCTTCAAGCTTGGAGTCATGAACTATTTTTTGCAATTTTTTTTAGGGATCATTTTTTTTACAGGTTGCAGGCAGATCTGGCAGGTTGCGGCACTGGTCTCAAGTCGAAGAATCCCTCTATCTCACTTTTGAAACTTCTGCTTGGGCTTTATTTGAGCTCTGTGTGTTTTGGACAATGATGGTGGCCATAGGAGCAGTGAAAGCTACAACAGAAATTGGTTTTTTTGATGATGAATATGCTCAGACGCAGATTTTAAAGCTCTAGTAGCAGAATTCATGCCAAACGAAAGCCTTTACAATTGCTTGCACGCTGTGCAAAATCTGATGAAGGGAATCGTCCCGAGTTGATTTGAGACAACGCATGGTGATTCTGTGTGAAGTGGCACGTGGGGTTTCATATTTACATCATCATTGTTCTCTGCCAATTATGCACTAAATCCCTATGTCAAAATTACAATTTGTTTTTAAATATTAAGCAGGAATGTTTAATGATGCCCAGCTAATTTTTTTTTGGTGGTCCCATCATTTTTGGCAAACACCACTACACTGTTGCGGGCAATGGCAGCAGCCGCATGGTCCTGGGTGGAGAAGATGTTGCAGGAGCACCATCTGACTTTGGCACCGAGAGTCGTAAGGGTCTGATGAGCACGACCATCTGGATGGTCATGTGGAGGGATCCCGTGATGCGAGTGCCCTTCAGCGGTTGTGCAGGGCCGAACTCGTAGGCGAGGTAGCTCCATCGAAAACACTTCTTCACACATAGCAGACGTTACACCTGCTAATGATTTTGAGATCGTCTGCAAAGGGGAGGAGGTTCTCATTCTCGCAGCTATGGAGGAACCTGACGTAGTCGACGAGGTTGTGGCAGACTACTTCATTAAGGTAGCTTGCGATGCACCTCAACATTGTGATGTTGAAGGCCGTGATCTTCAAGTTTGTGCCATAGCAGAATTTAGCTGCCAGCTCGAATGCTTCCGTGCCCCCAGGTGCTGCATTTGGGGAAACTCTATTGGTCGCCTGTTGGACCACCTACTCAAACTGCTGCTAAGGATGGTTTATCAAATACAATGCAAATGCTATGAAGTGCATGAAATTCTGATAAAGAATGACGTCCAAAACTTTTGTGGACTGGTACTGCAAACCCGTGGATAATGGGATTTGGGTGAATTTGATTAAAAATGCATTGGGCGCTTACACGTCGTGCGCTGTTGAAACCCTTGTTGTTGCCTTGTAGAGATGTTTCGCATTGTCATTAAGGATGTAGAGTTTTTGGTTCTTTTGTGCTTAATATGTTAGCAGATTTGGCTGATAAGAAATGATTTTTCGGTTAAGAGGTTTGTTTTTTAACTATGGATTGGCGTTTCTGGCGGCGTACAACATAGTGAAGCAATTGTTCAGAGTGGCTCGTGTTCCTTGACGGCATTTTGGAGGCGTCGCTCTCCCATATGGCCCTTTCCTCTATGCCCGAAGGGATTGCGCATGTTTTTTGTCTCTCAACGGGATTGGAACCCGCGACGTCGAGGTCGTAGTCATGCATATTTTTTTCAAACCTCGACGAGGCACTGATTCTGGAGGATACAAAATGACGAGTGGAGAGAGGTATATGTCACTACAGGACGTGTCAAAATGGCTACTAAGGAACCGACACGGAGGCGCAGTGATGCAGATGTTATTTTGCAATTGATGGGCATCTGCAGTCAACCTGTTTTGCGGTTGATTGATGAGATTTACATTAGTAAGTGTTTTTTTTAAAACACACATTGTAAGGGGTAGATTTTATATAGTGGAGAAAACACCACTTTTATTTTGTTCAGTGTATGAAAATTATTGTAATTTTCAAAATCCAAAGATAAAGGCCCACATGGTCTTGTAAATTCTCCTACGAGGGAACATAAACTATTTTTTTTTCATCAGAGAATGATGCTTTGCTGATTTTGCTGCCTAATGAGACATGTTGTTCTTTTCAGCAAATGAAGGTCCTATTGAGACCCAAACATAGAGGTATTTATAGTCGTTGGAAATGTTTTTCCACGACGGACACAATGGTGGTGTCATATTGTAATTTTGAGGTTGTTTCAATTCAGTATTTTAGCCTCAAAATTTCTCTACCTTGGAGTGCACTCTCGGTTGTACCCAACACTCCCAAGGTAATTTAATATGTGATCCTTGTACCTAGTGATATTTTCTATACACTTGGCGAATGCAGCGGCTGGTTACCCATGCATTTCGATGGGATGACATGGTCACCATAAGGACACTTATACTAGGGACTATAGACAAAGACACCCTAGACTCTATCCGAGGTTGTTTTTGGATCTAATTTTGAAGACTACAGACAAAGACACTTCAGAATATTCTCTTATTTTCTTCTTCTCTCCTCCTATTTTGATCTATGGCTCATTTTATTGTATTGAGTGCATTTTCGACAGAGATCGACACTCAATTATGGCTCGTTTTTCCATTAATTAGGTGCATTTTTGACAGAGACCGACACCTTCTAGATTGAATTCACCATGATGAGGACTTCATACTCATGGTGAATCTATTCAATGACCTACGAGAGGCAAAATCCTTTGAGGATGACTTGCAGAGGCAACAGACCCAAAAGTGGCTGACCCTAAGGCACCCATGATGACTCTAAGGCACTCAGACGGCTGACCCAGTGGCAACAGACCCGTGGAAGTGGCTGAACCTGAGGCAACATACTGAGATGTATACATAGTGAATCTAGCATTATTCATAGTTGGAGAGCCAAGAGCACAGAGCACGAGCCTAGACCAAATCAGCAATAAGGAGGATGATAGGTTGTTTTCAAGAAGTCAACATTAAGGGGGAATGTTACCTAATGTTGACTTGTTTTTTTCTTTAGTTAGGATAGTGCACATTAAGGGGGAATGTTAGAGTTAATGTAATGTGCACTATGCCTTCCTTGACACTTGTCAGTTTCACTTGACAAGTGTCATGTTCATCATATAGGCTTATGCCTATATATTGTAACCCAATTATCAATAAAATAATCCCATAAGTTTTCTTGTGTGTCATGTTCATCATATAGGCTTATGCCTATATATTGTAACCCAATTATCAATAAAATAATCCCATAAGTTTTCCCTCCTTACAGTGAAAACCTTACAAAGCACTATTAATTAAGGCCAAAGGGGGAACATTTATTTTATGTGGATGGGACCTTCAGACTTTAGAAAGTAAGGTGATTTGATGGATATTTAAGGTTCAAAAGTGGAATCATGGAAAAATGAGGGCCATTTATATCTTTGGACTAATCAAATTTGGGTGCTTTAGCTCGCTCAAAAAAATCTAAGCCACACTATTTCTAGCCAATCAGTTTTTGGTGCTTAAAATTTTTTGACACAATCCACACCACTCATTTTTGCATCTAATTAGAAGGTTGTGCTCAAACTTCTTCGATGCAATTCACACCACTCATTTTTTTTATAAAACCTTAGGTATATTTTTAATTATTTGGGGCCCATTTTTTAATAGGGATGATGACCTTAGGCCTTAGTAAATGGTGAAAATATTTTACTTCATGATTTTATTATTTTGGACTAGAAGCTAAGTTGGAAAGGGGGATTTTATCCTGTGTTGTTGACCCATGATCCTTAGGTAGTGGAAGGTATTGCAGAGGGGATGTCAAGGCATATATTATGAAAAAATAATTCTAGAGGTGAGGGTAAATATTTAATTAATGCATGGGTGACTTAAGGATCTCGTAAGTATATTTATGACCATGTTTGCCTAAAGATGATGCTTAATTATTTGGGGGATTATGAAGGGTTAGTACCAAGGGGGGCATGGATAGGAAATGAATTTTGCAAGAAGGGACCTTTGATATAAACCATTGAATGTGTGAGCCTACATGACTTTTTAGGAAACTTCAAAATAAAATGCTCTTGATCAAGATCAAAATTTGTAATGGACTATTAGAAATGACTACAAAAAGATAAATTTTGTACAAAAATATGATGACCATTTTAGGGATTATTGCAAAAAATTTTAAGCCATCAAGGTTAAAGGAAAATGATCTTAACTTAGATATAAAAACAAAATAACATAGACCTAGGACTCCATAAGACACATCAAAGTTTGAAATTAGGGGTAACTCTTAAGTTAGATTTTTTACGATCCAACGCAAGCTTTGACTAGGATAGGTGATAAAAATAGATTTGATAGTGATTCACTTGAGAACTCCAGAATATCTTGATTGACTTGTGACACCCTACCTAATCACCTAACCCTACAACAAGAAAAATTTATTGAAAACTTGAAAACTTGAAAACCTTACTGACATAATTGACTTAAATATTTAACAACTGAAAGCAAAAGATACATTTTTTTGGAATCATAATACATTATTCTCTTATGACCCCAAAAGTGGGGTGATATAATTTTAGATGTTGGCCATTGATTGGAATTTTTATTTATTCTACAACTTGTACGTATGTTGCCCAACAATCTGAATGATCTGATATGGCCCAAGCCATTTGGGCTCTAGTTTACCTTTTTCACCATGGTTTTTGTTCTTGCAATCCTAATATATCACTATATCACCTTCAAAGAATGGTTTACCTTTTGCCTTCTTATTAAAAATTTGTACAATTTTTTGTGCTTGCTCTATCATTTTTAGTAAGGATTCTCTTCTATTCGCCTACAACTATACAATTTGATCTAATCTCCTTTGTAAGGTATCTTAATTTTCATGATCTTAGAGGAGTAGAGATAAGACATTTATTTCTATATAAGGAGGTAATAGAGTATTCTCACCATACACTAACTCATAAGGGGAATTTCCTGTACTCCATTTAATAGATATTCTATCCACCCATAGAGCATATTTTAATTCATTATCCCAACTTCTCTTGTTTCATTCCAATGACCTCTTGATCTTGGTAATCAAATTTTTATTGGACTCAGCTAAACCATTTACTTAATGATAATAATTTATTTAATGAGAAATCTCTATACTATAGTACAAAATTCAATCATTTCAAAGAAGGTGAAACAATTGCCATTATCTATGACTAAATTCTTAGGGACCCCAAATTTGGTCAAAATATTTTCTTCTAAAAATTTAATTACTACTTCAGTTGTTGACTTATTGAAGGGAGTTGCTTCTACCCATTTGGTAAAATAATTTGTTTCTGCTATTATCCATTTATGACTTCAAAAAGAGTTGGGATTTATTTCACCAATCAAATCAATTTCCCATTGAGGAAATGGAGCATCAATGATCACTAGCTTTAGAGGTATAACTACTAAATATTTATTTCCTGTAAAGATCTTACAACTATGACAACTTCATAAAAATTGATAAGGATATTTGAATAGAGAAGGCAAATAATAACCACCTCTCATGATCTTATTTATTGTTGCCTTCGATGCAAAATGACCACCACATAAACTAGAATGGTACTCTTTCAATATCTGGGGGATTTCTTTTTCAAACAAATAGAGTAAAAACACACCATCAGGATGCCTCCAGTTTAGTTTACCTTCTTGAACATAATATCTTTGGGATTGTTGTCTTAAATATCTCATTATATTTTGGGATATACCTCGTGTAAAGGATAAGGTATAAAGATATATCAGTATATCATCATACCACTTGCATTAAATATTCTTAATTCTTTTAATCTCATTTTGTTCATATATTATGACAGTATTGTTCATATCCTTGCCTTATTTATTAGCCATATACTTTGTTAAACCATGTCCTTTGACAATTTGAACTGCTTTAAATTTTACATCATATTATAGTAGTTTGACCATCCACCTTGTAGTACTACTTGTGGGTTCATATTGAGTAAGGATACCCTTAATGGCTATGTAAGGAATGCATGTTATTACTTTGTTTGATCCAAATATACTCTTAAAATACTCCAATTCTCTTATTAAAACATAAGCATGTTTCTCTATCATGGCATATTTTAATTGAGCTCATTTCAATTCTATACTCATAAAAGATATGGGTCTATCATTATTCTCATCATCTTTCTAAGATAGAACTATAGCGATAATATGCTCTGATACAAAGGAGTATATATTGAACTCTTTAGAGTAATTAGGGCAATTCAAAATAGGGGATGTAGTAATTTCATCTTTAATACTCCAAAAATATTTGATGTTCTCTTTTGTCCACCTTATATCCCCATATTTTTAATCATATCATTGATAGGCTTTGCAATTTCAACAAAATTGGGAACAAACCTCCTTACAAATTTAATCTTACCAAATAAAGATCTAACTCCTTTCATATTTTTAGGAGGGGGTATTATAGTAATAGCTCATGTCCTTTGTCGATCAATGTTGATGCCTTCTTTAGAAATAACATGCCCTAACAAATTTTCTTACGTTGCTCCAAAGATACACTTCTTAGGATTGAGGGATATGCCAAATTAGTTACACATACTAAATACTAAGGCCATATGTTCAAAGTGATATTCTAAATTTTTGGAGAATATTGTAATGTCATTAAGGTATAACACTACTATTTCAAACATTAGACCTTTAAAGGTAAAACCCATAGCCTTCTAAAATTTGGCACTTTTTTTTTTTGGTAGATAAGATACTATAGCATTAATACCGGGTTTTACAAGTTGACCCAAAACCTTTTACAAAAATCAGCCCAGGGTCGTTGATGAACATATCCTTACTAAGGATCCTATATACGTAAAATCTACATACCGCCAAAGCCATTACATCCGATAAGGCACATAGCCTGTTATTAAAAAGAAACTTCCCATACAACATTTTGGGTATCCCCGAGAAAATACACATGCATCATAATTACAAAAAATAAACAGACACAGATCCCTTCCTTGAGACAATGGAGAAACAAAAAGTTGCAGACACACATAGCAGAGTACTAAAAAAAACTCCCACAAGCATTGTATTAACAGTTACACTTAATAATTCTTTGGTAATTACTTTCTTTCGTATATGACATGCTTTGGTACCACATACGATCTTGGCCAATCAGCCTTGGAGAAGTGAACATGCTAGATAGATTTATGGCGGTGGCTATCTGGTGGTCCACGTGGCTTTGGTTCGAAGTCTTATATTGTCGTTTCTTTCCTTCCCTATGATTATCAACCAACCTCAAATTACTAAGATGACTAGGAGCCATGTTATCTGACATGTGACTGTCCCCATTAGTCTTTGTGGTATTTCCAAGTAGCATCCATGAATACTGACAACTCGGATAATTTTTATTGTGAGTCCAATTCAAAAAAGAGACGGGAATACTCCTAGCCTTCGAACTTACAGTGCCTTCCCTATTGGTAAATTCGACTATCATTCTTGGCATTCTTGTTGAATAAGCTCCTCTACTTCACTCAGGACACCATGTTCCCATTTGAAAATTTTGTCACCATCAACACCCAAATTGGCCAACTTATCAACAATTTTGTTAGCTTCTCGAAAGACATGTTGGGCTTTTCTGTCCTATCTTCCTTGGAAAAGGATCCTAGTCTCTTCAACAATTGTTTTAATCCTCCAAGGAGGTGTTTTCCAATTACTGAGGAGATTTATAACATGCATAGAGTCTCCTTATACAATCAAATTGCCTTCTAAGTCTTGAGTCATTTGAAGGCCTCTCCACATAGATCTAGCTTCAGCTTCGTTGTTTGTCCTTGTTCCAAAATATTTGGAAAATGCAAGCATCATATTCCCATTATGATCTTGCACAATGCCACCAGTGCCTGCTCTACCAGGATTGTCCTTAGCTGCTCCATCAAAATTAAGCTTAAACCAACCCGTAGGAAGTGGAGACCACTTAACATTGGTTTTGGGGTTGACTAACCTAGGAATAGACTCATCTAAAAAGGTTAAGCTTAAATATTGAGCAATCATGGTCTCTTGCAGATGAGGTTTATAGCTATCAAAAGGGATAAGGTTCAAATTCTCGTTAGCAAAGGATAGGATCCTGGCAATGATAGTTTGATGATCATGGATAGACTCATTAAAGACTCTATGGTTCCTTTCTAACCACACCCGCCAAAGATAGTGATTGAGACAAATTTTCCACATGTATCTAAGTCTTTGGCTTGAAAAGTGGCAAGGCCACTGGATGAACAAATCAAGTATGGTGGTTGGTTTAACCCATGAAATATTGAAGGCCTGAAAAACCCCACTTAGGACAATCAAGGAAAAATGGCACTCAAGGAAAATGTGAGAAATGGTCTCCCAATTAGCCCTGAAAATATAACAACGATTAGTAATACAAATACCTTTACTTCTACAAACCAAACCTAGCAGTCGGCTAGGTTATCCAATTGAATAAAAATTCATATTTATTAGCGTAGTTTTCTTTTATTGACGGATATGATCTTTTGCTAATTTATCTCTGCATTTTTACATTTGCCTTAATGACGGGATCTGCCCTCCTAGTGGCAAACGATTTGTTATTAAATATTTTATACTCTCGCTTCCGCATTCGATTTATTTAATTATGCTGGTTATAGAATTCAATATTAATTATGATTTCATTCACAAAATAGTAGAAGGAAAATCCTTCCAAGTGGTATCAGGAGACCGGTTCGGTGACGGTGGTAGGGATTCCACGCCCATCCATGCTACTGGCAGCAGCAGGCGAAAATCCGTTGTATTCATTTTTTTTTCTTTCTTTCTTTCTTTCCTTTCGGTTCGCGTCCTTGAGAAATACCTGACGTCCCGACAGCGCCACAGAGCAAAAAATGTTATAACCATCTAAAGCAACGGTACTTCCTCCACCTCAAGGAACACCTAGAAACAATAAAGAATTTTCGTTGAAGACGTACATTGAGATCACGACCCAAATCGCAGTCTAAATCACCTAGAACATCCGTCCGCGATAGCTGTGAAACGCAGGAGCCGTCAACCAATCCAATTGCGAGCCATAACGTAAGGTATTCATCGTGATTTTTATAATTTTTTTTTAGTTTTTGGGGATCAATATCCCACATTGCGTATGTTGGAGCGGTGGGGAAGTTAATAAGGACTAGCGAGCACATTTTGATTTGTGACTTCGGTCACATGCTCGTGGAGCTCCTAACGCAACCTTTCGGTTCTTTCGTTCGCGTGTCCGCTGTCTAAACGTCGTGTCTTTGGTTCTTCTTGTCGTTAGTCATCATGTCTTCCGCTCGTGTCTTCGACTCGTCTTGTCATTCGTCGTCGTGTCTTTCGCTCGTGTCTTCGGTTCGTCTTGTCGTTAGTCGTCATGTATTCGGCTCGTCTTGTCATTAATCGTCGTGTCTTCGGCTCGTCTTGTCTTGTCGTTGTGTCTTCCATGTCGTCCGTTTGTGTGACTCATAATTATTCGTGTCGTCCATTCATCGTCCGTTCGTGTGACTCAAAATTATTCATTTCGTCTGTTGGTCATCCGTTTGACGTGTCTTCAGTTCGTAGTGTCATTTGGGTGCATGTCGTGGTTTCGTTGGTCTGAGTGGTGTATTCAAAGCGGCTGAACGTGGGTTACGTGGTTCGAATAATTGCTATCACTGAAAGGTTGAAGGTTGAAGGTTGAAGGTTGCGGGTAAGGAGGCCACCCAAACTCACATCCGCGTCACAGTTGGAGTGACAGTTCAAGCGAATCCCAATTTTTTGCTAAATTCAACCAAAATTAGCGACAGTTGAAGCGAAATCCTAAGCAGGCTATGTTAACAAGTGCATGAGCAAAAAGTGGACCAAAGGTGCCGACGATCGATTATCAAGCTCAGAAACGAGCAATAACAATGCAAGGTGACCTAATCGAAGCCCAGGTACAAAAAATTCTCTTTCTCCTTTTAAAATTGGTAGTTATAATCCACATCATCCACTAGTAGATCCTATGGCTACTAATCCTCCCCCAACTCATGAAAACATCACACAAGGAAACTCAAGTAACTCAGCCGTTTCCAACGATGATTCTCTTCATCTCTTACTAGAGGGTATGAACGAAATTGGTCTCCTCCTAAAAGACCTAGTAAAAGCACAAAACCAGCCTAATCCCAATACTAATTCTCAAAATCACTCCCATGCCCAAAGGAATGAAGAAAATATCAATCCTAATGATAATTGGGAACAACAACGAGGTGATTCGGATAATTACAAGGATCGCTATCAGAGACAACGGTATAACCAAAATCAAGAAAGGGATACGGGTTATCAACAACCGAGAGGCCCTAATAATAATTTTCCACGAATTGATATGCCCACTTTTGAAGGTCATGATCCTCGTGGTTGGATAGCCAAAATGGAAGGCATTCTTGACTTATATCAAATTAAGGAAATTGATAAAGTTCCTTTCGCTGCATCAAAACTTGGCACTAAGGCCTACCAATGGTTTGTATGGCTTAAACGAGAGAAAGGAGCTACTATTAATTGGAGAAAATTCACTACTTCTTTTTTAGAAAGATTTGATGAAGGAGCTACATCATCATACACAGTAATACTGTTATCTCTTAAACAAGAAGGGTCAGTTAGCGAATTCGTTTCGGAGTTTACCAGTTTACTACCATACACTTTAGACCTTAGTCCCGACACAGTGGTAGGAGCCTTTCGCAATGGTTTGAAAGAAAGTATTCGAGTAGAGGTAGACATGCACAATCCAAAATTGCTGAACGATTGTATAAGAATAGCCAAGCTGGCCGAGAAGAGACATCAGTTGTCTGCACGGCGTGAAACTTATAGTCGTCCCTCATATCGCAACAATTCCTTTTGTAGAAATGATCAACCATCAAGATATTTTTGCTATAAATGTCGCACTCATCACCCCAGGGAACAAGCATGTGCCCAAAAACAAAACTTTCATATTGAAGGTGATCAATGTGAAGGAGAAGAGGAAGAACCTTACCAATCAGAAGAACCTATACCAGAAGACCTACCATGTACTATAGAAGAAAAGGAAGAGGATACAATGGCAATTTCCGTGCATGCTCTCATGGGTTTAACCGCCCACCATACCATCAAGGTACCAGGATTTCTCCGTCAGAAAAAGGTGAATGTGCTAATTGATTCTGGTAGTACCCACAATTTTATCGACATCAAAACCGCAAAAGCTTTGAATTTATTCATTAACTCTTCCAACAAAGACAAATTCCAGGTTCTAGTGGCCAACGGGGTGAATGCACAATGTGTCGGTCGCACATCTCAAGTTTCCATAAAAATGGGAACTTATACCTGGTTTGGATCCCTTTTTGTCATGAATTTGGGGAACTCGGATGTCATTTTGGGAGTTGAATGGTTGGAAACATTAGACACGGTCAGCTTCAATTTCAAAAAATTATTTGTGGAATGGAAGGAAAACGGACGAGTCATTCATTTACAAGGCATTACTACTCCTCCATAACAAATGGTGAGCTCTCACAGTATGGAGAAGATGTTAAAAAAGGGTGGATATGGGTTTATAGCTCAAATTAATTGTTTGGAAAAATAATCTCCAGCAATTTCGGATATTATTGCTCCAGAGTTACAAGACATCATAACACATTACGAAGAGGTTTTCCATGAACCTCAAGGATTACCACCTAAACGATCTCATGACCATGCCATCCATTTGATTCTAGGGAGTGTCCCTCCTAAAAATCGTCCTTATCGCTATCCTCAACCACAAAAGACAGAAATCGAACAGATCGTTTAGGATTTGTTGGATCATGGAGTCATTCGTCACAAAGCACTAGTCCTTATTCCTCACCCGTAGTACTGACTAGACGAAAAGATAACTCTTGGCGTATGTGTCCTGACTTTTGTTCTCTCAATAAACTCACTATCAAGGACAAATTTCCTATCCCTATCATAGATGACCTATTAGATGAGTTGCATGGTGCAAAATTTTTTACAAAATTAGACCTTCGCTCCGGATTTCACCAAATCCGTGTTAGAGAAGAAGATATTCCCAAAACCGCCTTTCGTACTCATGAAGGTCATTACGAATTTTTGGTCATGCCTTTTGGTCTCACTAATGCACCATCCACATTCCAAAGTCTCATGAACCAAGTGTTTCGTCCACTCCTCCGTAAGTTTGTGTTAGTTTTTTTTGATGATATTCTCATATACAGCAAAACATGGACGGACCATTTATATCATGTGGATAAAGCCCTTCACATTTTACACAGAGAAAAGCTATTTGTCAAACGTTCCAAATGCTCCTTTGGTGTCCAAGAAGTGGAATATCTGGGTCATATAGTTTCACAGGAGGGTGTCAAAGTTGATCCCAATAATATTAAGGCAATTCAAGAATGGCCTTTACCTAAAACCATCAAGAAACTTCGTGGTTTTTTGGGTCTCACGGGCTACTATCGCAAGTTTGTACAAAATTATGGTAAGATTGCAGCACCTCTCATGGCACTCACAAAAAAGGATGCTTTTCGTTGGTCGGAAGAGGCTACTCTAGCTTTTGAAGCTCTTAAGAAGGCCATGTGTACAACTCCAGTATTAGCAACCCCCAATTTTCACAAACCATTTATTATCGAATGTGATGCATCAGGAATAGGAATTGGGGCTATATTAATGCAAGAAGGTCATCCATTGGCATTTGAAAGTAAACAGCTCTCCGGGAAAAATTTGGGAAGATCGACATATGAAAAATAAATGTTGGCTATTCTTCATGCAGTAGAAAAATGGAGACACTACCTAATCAGTAGCCGCTTCATTATCAAAACAGATCATAGTAGTCTCAAACATTTTCTTGAGCAGAGGTTTTCATATCCGAAACAAAATAAATGGTTAACCAAACTATTGGGTTATGATTTTGTTATCGAATACAAGAAGGGGAAGGAAAATATAGCTGCCGATGCACTGTCCAGGAAATATGAAGATGAAGTAGTCATTAACGCTATTTTAGGTCCTTGCTCCCAATGGGTGAATCAATTACAAGAGGAATGGTTGTCCAATAGCGAAACTGCTCAGATACTTCAAGAATTATCTATAGGGTCCTCTAAACACCCTTTGTTCTCTTATGAAGATAAAATCCTCCGGAAGAAGAACCGCATTTACATTCCACACAATTCGGACCTCAAATCAAAGATCCTCGACGAATCACACGCTTCTCCATCAACAGGACATTCAGGATTTTTGAAAACATATTTAAGGGTCAAACAATCATTTTGTTGGAAAGGATTAAAAGCGAAGTCAAACAATGGGTAGCGAGAATGTGAAGTTTGCCGATGCAATAAAGGAGAAACAATCAAATCACCAGGATTGTTACAACCATTATCCATCCCTGAACGACAGTGGGAACATATATCTATGGATTTTATTGGAGGTCTTCCAAAATCAGAAGGCAGGACAGTTATCTTCGTCGTCGTAGACCGGTTATCCAAATACGCTCATTTTCAGGCTTTACATCCATTTTCCGCAAGCAAGGTGGCAAAGGTATTTATGGATTCAATTTTCAAATTACATGGTATGCCAAAAAATATTGTAAGTGATAGAGACCCCATCTTCACTAGTAACTTTTGGCGAGAATTATTTCGACTTAGTGGTACCAAATTGAACATGTCCTCAGCTTACCATCCCCAAACAGATGGTCAAACAGAAGTAGTTAACAAATGTTTGGGTACATACTTACGATGTTTTGTTCAAGACAAACAATATCAATGGAGCCAATGGCTAGCAATGGCGGAATGGTGGTACAACACTTCTTACCATTATTCAATTAAGATGTCTCCCTTTGAAGCATTGTATGGAACTAAGCCTCCAATCGTAGCAGATTATGTCCCTGGTTCATCCAAAGTAGACAAAGTGGATGATTGGTTTCAACAAAGGCAGTCGACACTCACCATCCTCAAGGAGAATTTATTCCAAGCACAAAATCGCATGAAAAAACAACAAGATTTGCACCGATCAGAACGAACTTTTAATGTCGGTGACAAGGTTTTCCTAAGGTTGCAACCTTACAAACAAGCATCATTAAGGATAAAGACCAGTCAAAAGTTGGCACCACGATTCTATGGTCCTTACAAAATTGTGCACCGCATTGGAGAAGTAGCCTATCAGTTAGAACTTCCTTCATCATCACGAATACACCCGGTATTTCATGTTTCCTGTCTCAAAAAGGTAATTGGCCAGAAAGTGCAAGGTCAATCAGAATTACCAGTGCTCGATGAGGAAGGCCGCATACATCTCCAACCTGAAGATATATTACAACACAGAACACGAAGACTAAGATCATGCCAGATTCAAGAATTTCTCATCAAATGGCAAGACCTACCAGAGGAAGATGCCACATGGGAACACGAAAGTATTTTCTAGACATTTCCGACTTTGAGGACAAAGCTTTCCGAGGAGGGGAGTCATGCTACAGACCAAACCTAGCAGTCGGCTAGGTTATCCAATTGAATAAAAATTCATATTTATTAGCGTAGTTTTCTTTTATTGACGGATATCATCTTTTGCTAATTTATCTCTGCATTTTTACATTTGCCTTAACGACGGGATCTGCCCTCCTAGTGGCAAACGATTTGTTATTAAATATTTTATACTCCTCGCTTCCGCATTCGATTTATTTAATTGTGCTGGTTATAGAATTCAATATTAATTGTGATTCCGTTCATGAAATAGTAGAAGGAAAATCCTTCCATTTACACATCATATTATCAATGGTTAGAATTCTTCCTTGGATAACCAACCATGAAAAGACTGCAATTTTTGGAATTAAATTTTTTATCCAAACTAAGTCTTTTTGGAGGACAAAATCCTCATCATCAAGCAGAAGCTTGTAAGCTGATTTAATAGTGAACTACCCATTTTCCGTAGGATCCCAGGTCACTTGATCTTCCTTGGGTATCATGGGGATAAAATGTTGCTCGAGAATGTTATAAAGATCATTTTATTCTGCTTGAAATCCCTGAATTCTTATTTGTTTCCACTTCATTCTACCTCTGTCCTCAACCATATAATTGGAGACTTTTTTGCCAATGATTTCTTCTATGATATCTCTGATTCGGGCTAAGTTAGGATATTGCATCAGTGGTTCATCCTTATCCCACCTATCATTCTAGCAATTTATCCTCTCACTATTGCCTAAAACCCATATTAAACCTTTTTTGATGATTTCCTTACAATTAAGAATTGCTTTCCAAAAAGCAGAACCTCTGATTGGAACTGAGTCACTTAGAAATTCCATATTTTGAAGATACTTTCATTTGATGATAGTTTTCCATTCATTTTCTTCACCAAAAATGAGACGCCATGCCTGCTTAGCTGGTAAAGCTAAATTTATATGAGCAATTCTCCTCAGACCTAAGCCCCCATTTTCCTTGGGTCTGCACACTTTGGTCCATACTACAAAGTGTATCCTTTTTTTCTCCTCTAATCCAGTCCATAAAAATTCTTTTTGGAGTTTCTCAATTTTCTGGAAAACCTTCACAGGGGCTTTGAACATGAAGAGGAAATATACTGGAATTCTCTGAAGAGAGGCCTTAGTGAGTTTCAGCTTTCCTGCTTGAGATAGAAGATGACCTTTCCATCCAGCAAGTTTTTTTTGAATTCTTTCAATAACCCTGTCCCACATTGACTCTCTCGGAGAACCAATGAAAAGAGGGAGACCAAGATACAAAGTGGGGAGGTTTGCTATATTACACCCTAAAATTTTTGCAATCCTTCCTTACCTCTGAATGGAGGTGTTCAAGAAATATAACTTGCTTTTATTGAAATTAACTTTCTGACCAGCAGTGTCCTCATAGAGTTGCAGGATGTATTTAATTATTTTGGCCTCAACCATTGATGCCTTAGTCAATATAAGGGTATCATCGATGAATTGTTGGTGATAAATAGCCCTAGTGAGAGATGTTTCCTTGATTCCCGATATTAACCTTGAACTGCAAGCATTTTTGATGGTTCTGCTTAAAGCTTCTGCCATAATGATGAATAACATGGGGCTGATAGGGTCCCCCTGCCGAATTCCTCTATGACTTTGAAAGTAACCAGTAGTTGTTCCATTAACTAGAATCAAGAACCATGCTTTAGAAATACATTCTTTGATCAAATTAACCCATTGGTGGTGAAAACCAAACTTAAGGAGGAAAACAATCAAAAAGTCCCAATTTAGCCTATCAAATGCTTTGTTCATATCAAGCTTGAGGGTAAAAACAAACCTGTTAGTCTTATGAGCAGAGTGCAGAGTTTCATGAACTATGATAACTCCATCCAAGATTGACTCGCCTCGGACAGAGCTTCCCTGGCATGGATCTATGATGCAGGGTAGAATATCTCTCATTCTATTTACAATGGCTTTAGTTAGGATCTTGTAAGAAACATTGCACAAACTGATTGGCCTGAAGTCAGCCATAGATTCAGGGGTTTGCTTCTTAGGAATTAGAGAAATAAAAGTAGAGTTGATACCTTTTGGGATATGATTGCTTGCTTGGAATTCTTTGATAGCAGAAATTACATCCTCACTTACAATGTCCCAAAAAGCTTGATAGAAATGAGAAACGCGGGTTGGGGCTTTGTCTGGCTCCATGCTAAACAAGGCTTCCTTAATTTCCTCATCAAAAAAGGGAGCTAGAAGCTTAAGGTTTATATTAGTAACTTGGCACTTGCATTCATTATTCCAAATGGTATTCTAATATATTCAAAGGCTCCCCAAGGTGTGGTAAAGGTAGTCTTATATCTGTCCTTTTGATTAACTAATATCTAATTATACCCTAAAAAACCATCCAACAGAGATGTCCTGGCTGACCCAACTACTGCCCATAATAACTGCTCCATATTGAGGAGTGGGTAATTGTATTTGAGTGAACTTTTATTCAAATTCTTGAAGTCAACACATAATCTAATATCTTCATTCTTCTTCCTAACTGGTACTAAATTTACTATCCAAGAAGAAAATCTTACCTTTCTGATTATTTTGGTATCTAGTAACCTTTGTACTTCTTTCTGCATGATTGGATATAATGTGGGGTTGAAATTTCTGTACTTTTTCCTAAAAGGATTTGCATATTCTTGTAGAGGTATTATATGAGTCATAACATTTGTATTAAATATCCTCAAATCTTCATAACTCCAAGAAAAAACATCTTTTTTCTTTTTTAGAAAACTAATGCATCATTGTCTTTCTTTCCTTGATAAATATTTATTTATTTTAACAAGTCTTGGATCTTTCTCTTTTCAAATATTTACATCATTAACTTCAGATTATTGAAATATTTTTCAATAAGCTTTATAAAAATCATCAAATAAACTTTATAAAGAAATAAACCCCCTAGGGATTCTATTTTTCTTAGTTGGATAACTTCAACTAGTTCTCTAATAACATCCTTTAATTTCTCTTCATCCTCTTCATCATATATTACATCAGAAATTTGATTCTGAAGAGTCATGAAATCTTTAATGTCAATATCATCCTAAAATACTTGAAGATAAACAATGTTATCTGGTACATATGGCTTATAAATAGAAATAGTAGGAAATATGTCAATGTATTCTATATCAATTTTTGGATGGTCTGCACCAGATGCATTTATAGCTAATAGGTCTACAACATAACTATGTTCTCTTGGAATATATAACAAATTAAATTCTAAGAACCTATCAATCTTAGCCATCACTACCTATTTATACTATCTTAATCTTGGATGTTTAGCCTTATGTTTTTCTTTTACTTGCTAAATAATTAGTTCTACATCTCCACTGACAATCAAGTAATTGATGCACAATTCTTTTTCTTTTTTGAGCCCTAATAATGCTTCATATTCAGCCACATTATTAGTACAAGGGAATTCAAGTCTATAAGGGATACCCAAATAGTTACCCTTAATATCAGCCAAATTTATCCCTAAACTAGCCCTAGTTTATGACTTAGCTCCATCAAATATCATAGTCCACATTTATGACATTAGAAATCTATCAGATTTTGCATCAACTTTCACTTTAGTTTATAGATCCATGCCTTTAGCATTAGGGACATATTTTAGAAAAGGTGTATGCCAAACTGAATATACTCCCATTCCTTTTTCCTCAACTAAATTCACAAGATTTATCATAGTGTCATCATATTTTCTCAATTCTACGAAATACTTGTTAAAGGGTTCTCTCTTGAGAGTAGCATTTTTTTTCCTGAAAGGAGAAACATAGCATAAAATAAATCTAACTAAATAGAGTCACCTAGTTGTTTAGCCCAATGTCTACTCAACAAGGAGATAAAATGATCTACATCCACTACTGCTACATCCATTACAATACCTTTCTTTCGATATTGATATAAAAATAATAGCAAACTAGTTATTACTTCCACACATGGTATCTATTTATTATCCCTTACTAAAATGGAAGGATAATCTCTTGTGCAAATAAGCCCTAATTGATATGCTACTTTTTTAGGCATTATGTTGTGTGAAGCACCATTGTCAAGCATGCAATTATGAATGACATATTGATCTTCTAATTCGGATGTATTCTTAAGAGACACGTAGAATTATCTTACTAAATATGGTGCTTTGGTCTCTTGACCTTTTCATCTTAGAGCATTTCATGTCTGGCCTTCTCTTTGTTATATTAATTCAAATTATTTGCAAGGTCGATCTTTGTATTTTGGAACTATCATTAGCTCACCAAAGGTTTTATTAACTTTTTACATGGTTTTTTTATTAAGGTAATAAGGTTTTGAAAGTGACCCAAACCTTTTACAATTGGGACAAGGATAAAATCTCCATAAGGAGATAATATCCACCAAAAAAAATGCACTAGAGATAATCCTATAAGGACTATCTCTAAACCAATCATATTGAAAAACAATATCATCTTGCACTAAAAAAATAATATATGGAAAACCTGACTTGTGAGAGCTCGAGATAAAATAGACAACAAAGGAGTCTCACCCAAACCAAGAACAAGAGAACCGAAAAAAGCATAAATTAAAGCTAAAAAGAAAACCTAGCTTGTGGGAGCTTGGGACAATAATAAAGGGCCAGTATTGTCCAAAAAGGGTACGAGAGCTGACAAAGACAAAATAATATTGAAAAATAAAATCCCGCTCAAAATTTTGAACCAGGGCATCCTTCCCAAAAAAAATCCGCAAATTTGAAACGTTGTTTCCCGCTCAAGAGAAACAGGAAACCAAAAACTAGTTGCAGATGAAAATTCCTAGAAACTTGAAATCGAGTAAGAATATTGATCTGTAAGAATATTGAAAACTACTAAACATGAAAAACCTATCTAATGGTAGCCCATGAAAATGTAACTTAGAATAGAGAAAACCTGTTAGATATTAAATCAATGGGAAAATCTAAAAATAGCTACAACAAAGGAAAATCCCATCCAAGAAGACCCGAGAAACCCACACACTGGCCCAACAAAGATAATCCCATCAAAGAAGGCACAAGAAAACCACAAACTATCCTAGCAAAGAGAACCCCATCCATAAAGGCACAGGGAGATCACAATCTAGCCCAAAAAAGAGAATCACATCCTAGAAGGCATAAGAAGATCTCAGGCTAGAACCAAAAGGAGAAACATGATGTAGAAAGTGGATCAATAGATATCAAAGATCTTGGTATACTACTAGATCTCCCTATGAAAGAGACTAAATATGCCAGTTGTAGTGAGGAAGTCCAAAGACACAAGCCACCAAAAATATCCATGACTGGATGAAATCTAGACGCAAAAGCTATCAATAGTGGCCTGAAAACTATAGTAAATGATGAAGCACGAGATCCCCTTACCTAGACTAGAAAAATTGCAAAGCCAAAACACCATACAACCACCCATATCATAATTTTACATAGTCCCACCAAATTTTGTAGAGGGAAGAAACCAAGGAAGCCAATGCCACAGTTGCACGAAGAAGCATAGGGTCCCCTCCCAAGACCAAAACATAGACTAAAGTGAGAGGTTCCATAAAAAAATCCTAAAGTAGACAAACACTAGATCTACAGAGAAACCTAGAGGCACCATAGAAATTTGAATAGAATATAGAAGGAATGTTCATCTATGAATAATAAGAATGAGGCCACCTAAAAGCTTAGAAAAATGTAGACAAGGATCCTGAGCTACTATAATAGGAACAAAAATGCCAAACCCTGTTTTGAATACCACAACCCTTTAATTGTACAACCAGAAATCCAGCCAAACCAAGGTCACCTAGGGTAGAATCTCTAGGATGGTCCACACAGCTATGAAAATTCAGTCAAGCATGAGAAATCTAGCTTGGAAAGATTTAGGTGGATCTCGTGAGCCTGGAAGGGACACAGGCCTAGGGTAGGGAGACTGGGCAAATCCACCCAACTCTTTGCATGGTTATTTATGAACCAACATCAAATTTAATTTTCTTGACATCCAATTTTTTTGAGTATTCCTCTTTTTGTTGCTTTTGAATATCAACATATATTTTGATTACTTCAGGGATGACTAATTTTTTCTTATCTTTTTGTATTTTATCTTTATAGATAAATTTATTCAGACTCGTCTATACTCTATTTTTGCTAGTAGATGCTTCCTTTGCCTTGTTTTACATTGTTCTATTTCTTAGATTTATTGCATGAATTATTTCTAGTGCCTATATCTCTTTTGTTGTTGGTGTCAAATTTCCTTGTTTCATTCTCTCGTATCTAAAATCTTATGATCTCTGCATGATTTCTACATTATCAATGACTAAAATCTTGGGATGATGGTTATAAGCATATAAATCCATATTTTATTTGAATATTTTTTCTCCAAAATCATCATATTAAGTCCAATAAACATTAATCCTTGATTCATCCTCAAGATCTACATTATTATGCATATTTAGATAAATTCCACAATCAAAAAATATGAGGAGCATCACAAGTAGAACAATAAAAAGAAAAATCTACAGTTACATTAACAGAAGGAATGAGATTTGGAACATCTAGATATTTTTCTGCTTCTTTCCCTTTCTAATTATTTCCATCATTTCTATTTGTGTCACCTATATCAAAGTTATTATTTCAATTTATATTAAAGTTTCTCTTGAAAAGAGCTCTATTATCCCCTTGAGACTATGAACTTTTAGCATTATTCTCTTTTCCTCTTTTAGTCCTAGTTGATTTGTTACTCATTGTATTAAACATTTTTATCACTTGATTAGCTAGCCTTTCTATAGGATCTTGCTCTATTTTCTTCAATATAGTGAACCCTACTTTCTTTGGTTTCTTATCAGGATAATTCAGCTCTAAATAATAAGGTTTCATATTTTCACTATTGTCATATTTCTCTTAATTTGAATGGCTTTGTCCATGCATGAATCAATAATGGTTACTTGTTCCTATCTCAACTCATAATTGAAATCTCTTGGAAATGTATTTTTTTTAAAATAAATTGACTGTATATCATTAGGTCTTAACCCAGTGGGCATTTTATTTCTAGTATTGATAAATATTTTTTTAAATTCCTTTATTGATTCATTATATTTCTTCTTAATTGTTGCCAATTCTATTAAAAGATATTGTTCATTTTTTTGTTCACCATATTTCTTTAGAAAAATTTCCTCCATTTCATGAAAATTATGGATAGTACTAGCTGGAATACTCTTGAACAATTCTTTGGAATATTTTTCTAATGTTTGTAAGAATAGTCTAAGGACTATATCTTCATATTTTCCTTCAAGACTATCCATAGCATATATAAAATCTCTAATGTGATCTTCACCCGAGAGCATTGTTCCCTTTAAATAGGTAAATACTTATGAGCTTTTCCAAGTAGAGAATTTAAATTTGGAGGTAAGACAAAAGGGAGGTACCTATTGGTTCTCCACTAATGTATATTAGGTTATAGATTGGCCATGTTAACTATAGGGATGGTAGAAACAGGGATAATGCTAACACTTAAATATGGAGTAACACAAGTATTAACACTTGGAGTAGTTGTACTTATACTTTGACTAGAAGTAGAACTTGAATTATTATCAAAAACAAAAAATTTAGATATAGGTGTTTTATTATGAGTCTGGAGAATTACCTCTATATTTGATAACTTTGGATATAGATCATGAGTGATTCTTATAGACACCCTGACAAGCTACTCTTTCTTTCTTTAATTCTTTAATTCTAGGTATAACCCAATCAGATTCACCAACATAGTATGTGTAGAAATAACAAGGATGTTTTGGCCAAGATTGCTCAGCTTAAAATTCTCTCAACCTCACAAAATATTAATACATTCAAGGGATTTAGGAATTATGGTGAAATAAAGACTAAAAACTTTAAAAACCATTAAGACCTATGACCATTGTATTTTGAAATTTTTAAAATCTAAAAAAATATAGGAAAAAATCGTAAAAATTTCAAAAATAAAAACACATAGTTCTTCCTCAGTAACAGTACCAAAAACTATTGTGGAAAATTTGCATTTTCATTAATTATTCATGCTATAATATTTTCTGAACCACAAGCAGTATTATAGACTCTAGCCAATCTGTATCTTCAACTTAGAAAAAGATTATCAAAAATAAGTCTAGATAGATTGAGTATGGTAAGGATACCCCTAAGGTGAGCTTATAATGTTTCTCATGCATGCTCGTATAGATTGTATGAAATATAATTATTTAAATCTTTGACTAAGGTTCCTCAAATTATGCCTTAATAGCATACCAATACCTTGTCCATTATTAATTGTAGCAAATCTTTAGAACGTTAATGAGAAAGAAAGAAGGAGAAAGGAGTAATTGGGTTAATTAGATCCATTCAAATAATGTAACATATATAATTAAAATACACAGTGAAATAAAGTGATATTCATACATTCAAATGATGTAACATACAAATGTGACCATAGATACACAATTGAGCCAAAGAATTGTCTAGGAGGAAGCTAGATTTGTATTAATTTCTAGAAAAATATTACAATTAATATTTTGTCAAAGTGCTTAAATTTCATTAGACAAATACAAAGGGTTATCTCTATTTAAATTATGTAACAAAGAAACTTCACTCTTCATCTTAAAGGTAGTGATAAAGAGTATCCAATATTCCAATCCAATCACTAGAAGTGATCTTAGCTAATTGGGTATATCCTGAACAAAAATTGCACAATCAAGGGGAGGAATGAGGGATGGAAAACAAGACACAAAAGGAGATACAATTAACAAGGCAAGGGCACTCTTAGTATACCTCTAGAAAAATATGGCTCTACAAAACTTGATCCTTTTCTTGGCTGCAATAATTCTTCTTATAGTCTCTAGGTGCCATGTTCTTTTATAGTTGTGATCAATAAATTCCTCCATGTGGTACCATCCCTACTCTTGATCTCTTGAGTGCACCACAACAAAATTATAGTTATCCAAAGCTATTTTATTGATACTTAGCTACTCCAAGATCTTAAATTTATTTTATGGAGTACAATCATGTCAGGTATTTGTCCTTCATAGGATTTACTTGTAGCCTCTTATTCTATTCCCTTGGAGTTTTATATTTTTTTGCACTAGCCATACTTCAACCGTATATTTTCCTAGTTGACTTATTCCTAGTAGGTTAGCAATTTGCTCTCATGCCTCATCATAAAAGGAGGCTACATATGTAATAACATATTTCATGTTTAGTGACTTCTTTGCATAGTATTTTATCGAAAACTTATTCTATTTGGAGAATATAATTATTGGCTAAATTATTCTTGTTATGTCATTAAGTTGTTGTGATATTTTTATCATCTTTATCATCACATTTAAATTCATGTATCCTCTTGGATATCAACTTATAAATATTTTCTACTGCTAAGAGCTCTTCGAGTAATATGCTAGCTTGTTTATTTCTTCATCCATTTTACCCACCCAAGCCTCCATGTCTTGGAGAAAGTTTTCCCAGTATGGATTTTCATGGAGATAGGTATTCAATTTGAGGAATTCTACTTGACATTCATAGCTTATGTCATATGATATAGTAACTTGTTTCTTACTTATCTAGCTATACTCCTTGTACTTTTTGAAGATAGAATTTAGAGTTCTTGCTCTCTGATCTGCACCTTGCAATAGTACCTTCATTCTTTGAGACATAGCCATAACATCAACAAGATATTTAAAAATATTGGCCAATACTTTCACTTCTATTTTTAATTTTGATACCACTTATTTGTACTTTTAACAAAAATGATGTGGTCAAAATGTTTATTTGCTTGTATTTATGATGTCTAACCTTGCAGGCTATTAAATTTTACTTTTAATTTCTCATTCTTGACCTGCAATTGATCTATTTTGGATATCAAATATTGATTGCTTTTATAGAGGTTTTCTATCGTGGCTACATGAGTTTGAACTTGTGACTTGGCTAAGGTGATAGGATCCTTTTGATACTAGACTATTGCTTGTCTTGTAGACCTATTTATTTGAAGGGATGTGACCTTGGCCATTGGTATTGATGCTTCCACTGTCATAAGAGGTACTATAAAGAACTAAGAGCTTTGGTCATATGATTCTTCTACTATGTACTGCATCTCACTTTAGTTTTTCCTTATATATCTTGAATATACCTCTCTTCATTGGGATAAAAAAGTACAACTTCTTCCATCCTAATGAGAATAACATTTTTGGGATCAATAAGAGTGCTTTCATGTTTGGCCCTTTGATGCTATGGGAAACTTGATGGATTTTTAGATTTAACTTGGTGTTCCCATAGTAGATTAGAAAATCCTCTAGTCTCTTGGATCTTCTTGAGCATAATTGAGGAGATTTTAATTTCTTCCTTGTTCACCACTATATATTTGGGTATGACTTTGGGTAAACTTACTACCAACTAGATTTTATGTTTGGAATGCATTACAATTTGTACAATATCTAGAATGGTTGGCTAAGATGGTGCAGAAGAAAAGGCAACAATATCTTTACCTTTTCCTATCTCTTTAACAGTGCTAAGAATAGGTTGAACAGTTGAATACCCTCCTATTCCTTCTTTGGTTGAATCAATGACCTTTATGACTACCTCCATTTATTTGGGCTCTTGCCTTATAACCTTTAGGATTGAGTCATGTAGCTCTTTGGGATGTATGGAGGGGACTAATGGAGCAATGGCTTAAATTGAGACCCTTCTCAACACTCATAATTTAGTTGAAAGGATCATAAGATCACCAAGTGATCTCGAAGAAATCATATGAATCCATTTTCCATAGGGCCTTTAATAGACTATAGTTCCCTTTATATATATAATTTCCCATTCTACTGTTAGAGTATATTACATTATTTGGTACATGCTAATGTACTACCTTGGATATATAACTAGAGTAGGAGTTTACCTTAGAGTAAGGTTTGAGTAGTTACTTCATGCAATGTAATAAATGCACAAGTATTATAATGTGCAATGTTGTAAATGTGCATGTAGTCCACATGTACATGAGTCATAGATTAGGCAGATGAAATGCCAAGGGAATTATCTCCCTATATATATGCATTTGAGGTAGCATAACGAGAGGAAGAGAGTGACAGAATATAGAATAGTGACTAGTTGCATAGTAGTGATAGTGAGTACACTTTAGATCCTTCATGTATTTATGGAGTATTCATGAACTCCATTATATGACATTGTACAATTTTTTTGAGATTTCATTAATGGCATACTTTTGAGTTATTGCAAAAATTTCTCTTATAATTTTCCTGCATATTATAGTGCCATTATCATATAGTTATCATTGTTTGCTCATTTTACATATTGTGGTTGCATTTACTTAATACATATCATCAAAATATAATAGTGGTATCAGAGCATACGGTAGATCGATAGGAAATAGGGAGAGCCACAAGAGAGATTGAGAGGATATAGGAAATATTATTTTCAAAATTTTTAAAAATTATATTTGGCTTGAGTCTTTCCACAAAGTTGTAGAAAAACTTGTGAAGACTAGGACTCAACATTGATTCCACTAGATTGACAAATCAACTAGTGAAGATTCATTATCTCAAGATTTAGAGTTTTTCCATTACAGTTTCTCTAATACTTTGTTGTAGAAAAAAGAGATTCAAAGAAAGTTGGGAAGCTTCCTACAAAGAGCTAGGAAGAATATCTTATTTAGAATCAATCAAGTACCTGAAGCAACAAGTTAGAGATTGAATATTTGGAGTCCTAAATAAAATGTCCTATTGCAAGAGTTGTAGACTTGTAGATTACAGATTGTATAGAGACAAAGAAGGAGGCCAAAGAAGCCACATAGAAGACTACAGATAAAAAAGGAGGTCCAAGAAATAAGATCCTATTAAAGGAAGAAGAGACTCAAGAAAAAGAGTCCCAAATAATATTGGAGATTGGAGATCTCCATTGAATATTGAAGACTGTATCAAAGTGAGAGAAGGAGAAAATAACTCAAGAAGCTAAAGAGACCCGTAGAAGGTCCCACTGAAGAACTTCTAGATTTGGAAGATTGAAGATTGAGAAGGACTAGCAAAGGTTATATTCTAAATTTTAGAAGTAGTAGATTTTAGAGATCCAAGAAAAATATCTCATTGTAAAAATTTCATAATTGAATATTTAAGAGATCAAGGGAAGGTCTCATTGAAGTTTTGAGAAGACTAGTGAAGCTACAAAAATTTGAAGACCTTAGAGAAGAGGTCCCAAGGAGAAGGCTAGGAAAGCCTCATTGAAGGACTTGAATAAGTCCATTGAATAAGACTTGAGGAGAACTCAAGGGAGAAGAGTTCTAGCAAAGAGAAACACCTAAGAAAGAAGGATTTGAAACAATTGTTGCCATCTAAAAACAAGCCCAAAAGGAGAAGAATTTGGTAAGGAGATGGCCAAATTTTGGAGGAGAATACTAAAGACCTCAATATATTCATATTATTGAGAAAAACTCCACTAGATAGGACAAGATCAAAGTCATAATTCAACAAGGAGGTTGAAGGAAAAAAAGTTAGAAGAAGCCACCAAATCTGAGAGATTTAGAAATTTTCATTGAAGGCATTTTTGGATAAAGGATATTGTTTGTTTTATAGCAAAAATTTGAAGGTTCTTGAAGGAAAATCTTATCCATGATTTGGAGGATTTTCCTACCAAATTTTTGAGATTCAAGATCAACATTTTAGAGGATAAATTGACTGCTTTACAATCTAGAAATTTCAGATTTGAGGACAACAAGAAAGTAGCAATTTGGGCAGCATTAATAGCTGCTAAGTTTTATATTTTTAGGGTGCATCCTAAAGGAGATTTAAAGCCACCAAACTAAATTTTTGGAAATCAAATTAGAGGAGTTTTAAAGATGCAAATTAGTGAGTTAAAAAGTTATTTTTTACAGAAAATTAAGAGCTGCAATTTCATCTAACAGGGTAGCAATTAGGTGATCAAAATCACCAAGAAATCTATCATCAAACAGAGGTCATAAAGGTAAGCAAATTTGGTGCAAAAGGTTCATTATTTTAACATTTGTTAATTGGTTTATTATTAAGTTTCTTTAAGCACCAAATTAGAGTTTTAAAGTTGCAAAAGGAAGGCTTCAAGTTTAAAGTCTTCAAGGGTGTAGAAGATAGTTTTTTATAAGGGATTAAAACCTACACAAAAGAAAGAGAAGTTAAATATATTACAAAGGAAAGAAAATATCTACTTCCTACTATCTACTTGAAATAAAAGGTGATAGTTAAAAGTACAAGGGGTAAAAAATTTGAAAGGCACAAGCTTGTGTCTCCAAAAGCTATGAAGAGCAGCAAGTCTCAGTGAAGTGACCACCAAGAGAAAGAACAAAAGCTAGTTGATATAGACTAGAAGGCTAGTTAAAAAATGAGATTAAATAGGTCTCAGAATTCTAGTGCTATAAAGGTACTTTACCTTAGTCTATGACATATTTTTTTCCAATTTATAAAGCACCATATTAGTCTTTATAAAGTAACAAAAATAAAAACAAGAATTGAAGTGTCTTAAGATATTAAAGAGACAAAAATTACAATTGTTGGTGTTAGATTTATCAAGTCTAAAAGAAGAAGCCACAGAGTAAAGGAAAAAGGGCTTAAGGCTATCATATTCAAGGTGTCTAAAGACACCAAATAGGGCATCTAAACTCCAATATCATAGTTATCACATTATATTAAAAACTACAACAAGAGAAAGGTGTAAACTATAAAGTGAGTACAACAAGGTTAAAGGTGCAAATTGTGAATAAAATAACACAAAAAAAAAGGTATTACCCAAGAAAAATAGGCTTGGATATCGAGAAAAATAGCCACCAAGAAAAGGAGAATTAAATCACCACTATAGGAGGAGCCACCATCACTGAAGATGAGCATCCGTTGAAGGAGAGGAGCCATCACCATATTTAGAAGATCAAGATACAAACATCAGATGAAAAAGGAAAACAAACAACTTCCAAGGAGTTAGCCAGTGCATTATAGAAAAATAAGGGAACGCTAATCATAGGTTACATGCATGAGAAGAAGTCACCACTTGGTACAAAATAAGAGTGTCAACAATTTGAGTAACATCTCAAACAAGCATTGAATGAGCAAGTAGAGAATATAACACTCATAAATCTACACACATCCAAAGTAACACCTACAAAGATAGGGCAATATTCAAGGTAATGCTTGCACACCTAATAGATAAGATAATCATTCGAAGGTTGAAGTAACACATACATGGGAGTAAGAAATACATGTGCTACCTAACAAAGAAGAATAATATCCAAGGGCTATGCTAAATGCAATGTGGCACACAAGGTAGAGAAGGTAGTCAAGTATTAATAACCCATATCTGAAGAAGAGCGTAGATAAAAAGCAACGAAGGTCAAAGATCATTTAAGGAGATAAGGAGAACAATAAAAGGTAAGTAGAGCACCTACGTATCCTCATTGAAGTAACTCTTGCAGGAGAAAGAGCACCCAGATTGGAGTAACACTGCATTCAAATCCAAGAAGTTATAACAATTATTAGTGCAACATAAAGTGCCAAGTATCATGCATTTCAAAGGAAGAGAAGCATATTAATAGCCCAGTCTAAATATATCATGAATATCCAACATAGAGAGGTCAAAGTGCATTGAAGGAGGAGAATGATATCATAAGGTACCTATTGAACATAGATCATTCAATGCTCACTATCATATGTTGAATACCAGCAAATAGAGTGCCCAAAGCTTGGATAGAGGAGTGAAAATAGAATCCAATCATCTCACAACATATAACATTACAAGGAAGGCATAGTTTTACATGATTTAATATTTTCTTTCTATAAGTACAAGGAGTTATAAGGTGCATTATATAAGGTTGAGTTTATTTATTATTGCATTGGATATATAAGCAAATACCAACCTTAGTGAATTAGAAAGCAAATCAAAACAAGGAGTTTATATCCTTAAGAGATATTTCAAAAGTGCATTAGTTGAAATACAAATATCATAATATTTACAAATAATTAAAATATGATATATAAGGCTTTCTACCTTAGAAAAATTAAAATATTATTCTTTTGCAAATATTAACATTTTCTAAATTTCCAAATTAGGGAGATATAATGTGTGCTACATCAAACTTTTAGATCATTGGAATCTAGAAAACTAAACCATTGAGAAGTAAAGAATAAAGGAAGCAAATTCATTAATTTTGTAGAAGTTGGAATTTATTGTTTATACTTGTCTCATATACAAATTAGAGGAACAAAAGGAATCCAACCATAGAGTCTTTAAAAATAGAGAACTTCATCAAATTAAAAGTGCAAATATCAATAGGGATAAATAAGGAAAAATAGGAGTTGAACAAAACATTAAAGATTCAACTCAAAAGGAAATTTAAATCAAGCACTTTATCAATACCATATCATACTCTAAATACTTGGGAGATATAAGGTATTCTACAAAACCTAAGATTTGAAAAGACTCTATCAAGTCTGATCATAAACTCAAACTAGGGAGTCATAAGGAAGATAACTTCAAAGGTTTGAAATGCAAAATTTCCATCACAATTTTCCTAAATACTTGGGAATTAAAAGGTATTCTAACTAGATATTTGGGAAAATTAAAGTCTTATAAAAACCATAGATTGAACATTAATATTATCAAAGCATTCTCAAAACACTAGGGAGCTATAAAGATTCCCACTTCAAAGAATTACTTAGAAGAATCATGGATGAAATAATAAGGAATGCATTAACAAATGAGGAGCTATTTTGTGAGTTGGAATTTTATTCTAAAAAATTAATAGATACCTTTGATGGGTACAAATACTTGTCCATGAGTAAAAAGGAAATATTCTCAATGTTTCTTAAGGAAGCAAAGGAAGAGAATTTTATGGCATTAATTGGTTATATTCATGAAGTACTTTTTAGAGCTTGGTGGAATCCACAAAATATAATTATATTTACTTCAGAAGAATATTTTATGATATATCTATCATTGATTTTTTTTAATTATTTCAAAACGAGAAGAAAAATAACAATCCTAGTCAATACTATTGTGATGATATACGAACTCAACAAGAAGAAGATATATCATTAACAAAATTGTAGAAGCAAAGAAGAAGAAAGAAAATAAAGTGTGATAGAAAATAGAAGATGAAGGTGAAATAAAGTACTTTCAGTTTGAATCTAGATTAGAGTAAGCTAAAGAAATAAGTTAAAGATATTCATCCTAATACAGGCAAAGGGTACAACGAAGAAAGGAGGAAAGAAGAGCTCAAAATCCAAAATCAAAACAAAGACCTAATTGAAGATAAATATGAAGGTCCATATTGAATACTAAAGTCTTCAATACCCCAATAATGTAATACAAAGGGGTGTTAGAGTATATTAAATTATTTGGTACATGCTAATGTACCACCTTGGGTACATAACTAGAGTAGGAGTTTACCATAGAGTAAGGTTTGGGTAGTTACTTCATGCAATGTAATAAATGCACAAGTGTTAGAATGTGCAATGATGTAAATGTGCATATAGTCCACATGTACATGAGTCATAGGTTAGGTAGATTAAAGGCCAAGGGACTTATCTCCCTATATATATTTCTTTGAGGTATCATAGAGAGAGGGAGAGAGTGACAAAAGATACAATAGTGACTAGTTGTATTAGTAGTAAGAGTGAGTACAATGTAGATCCTTCATGTATTTATAGAGTTTTCATGTCCTCCATTATATTACATTGTATAATTTTTGTGAGGTTTCATTAATGGCATATTTCAGAGTTATTGCATAAGTTTGTCTTATAATTTTCCTTCATATTATAGTACCACTATCATATAGTTATCATTGCTTTCTCATTTTACATCTTGTGGTTGTATTTCCTTAATATATATCATCAAAAGCTAACATCTACAAGGAAAATCTAGCCATGGGACTTTGGCCTTCTTCTTTGTAGCTCTCATTTTAGATTCCTCAACCACCTACTTCATGATTTCTAGTGCTGCAATGGACATAGGATAAAACTTGGGTAACACTTTTGGGGGAATCTTAGACCCATATATTCTTATGTAGGTAAAAATTTTAGTGAATAAAAAGTCCCCTACCTTCATCTCATTCAAAAATATGGCTATCCTTGTACCAATTATGTGAAGATTATGATTATAGAGCCTGTAATGAATCTTTGTATGAAACCTACCAAAAAATTAGGAATGGCTAGTCCAAACTTCATATATCCAAGGGACTCTTTCTTGTATGAGTTCATCATATAATCCTTCTCATTCTTCAATTAAATGCTCAGTCATATGTCCCACTATCAGGTGTATAAGGAAAGAGTAATATGAAAATGGGGGAATCACTTCTCTTTGCTCTATGATGGTTTTTTGTAACTCCCTAAATTATCTATCTATTGCATCACTAATGGTATTTTCCATATTAAATGGTGGGTTATCCTCTTCTATTACACTAAACTATTAGGTATAGAACTTCTTTATTAGCCCAATTTAGTTCTTTCTTTTGCAATACTATATTGATCATATTTGCATAATTTCTAACCTAGGGGTGGAGGTTGGATTTATGGATAGGAAAATTATATGATATAAATACATTATGATAAGAAAAAAATTGTATAAAATGAACTGCTAAGCATGTACTGGGACTGAGAAGCTATTACCTTTATGTCCAAGGTCAACATAACCTCATCTAACCCGAAGACTTTTTTTATATTTTTAGGGGTGATTTTGAATGTTGGCTAGTTCACGTAATCCCTGACTACTCTGGTTTGAGGATCATAGAAAAACACCAACCATGAAAAGAGGTCTAAGGAATAATATAATTGCCAACCACAGCCAATCACCTTACTTAATGTCAGTTATAAGATAATTGCCAAGGCTTTAGCTCTTAAACTCAGACCTATTCTTCCTAAGATAATCAGGCTTGAGCAGACTGGTTTTGTTCATAATAGATATATTCTAGATAATGTTATTGCTATTTGGGAAGGGATGGAATGGGCTAGATCCTCTGGTCAGGATGTTATTTTCCTTAAGATTGATTTTGAGAAGGCTTATGATAGAATAGAATGCTTCTTTATTACTTCTATGCTAAAGGATCTGGTGTTTGGCCCTTATTTTATCAGGACTGTACTTATGTTATTCAAATATGCCTCTACTGTGTTAACTCTGAATAAGAGATAATATCAAAATATTCAATTAGCTCATTCTGTCATACAAGGTTGTCCATTGGTGCCTTCTTTGTTTATTCTTGTTGCTAATGCCTTTTGTTATATTCTAGCTCATATATCTACTCAAGGATTGATCAAGGGAATTTATCTCCCTTCCTCCACCAAGCAGTTGATTAATGGTCATTTTGTAGATGATTCTTTCTTGAATATTGCAGAATATTAGATCTCTGTTACTCATGCTTTAGATTATCTTCATACATTATGCTTAGCTTCTGGCTCTAATATTCAATGGAGAAAAACTTCTTGCTATAGACAGTCTAGAAAATATATGCCTACCTGGTTAGCTGATAAGCCTTCGAAGTGGTTTCAACCTGGGA
Source organism: Wollemia nobilis (assembly GCA_028583015.1). Taxonomy (NCBI): domain Eukaryota; kingdom Viridiplantae; phylum Streptophyta; class Pinopsida; order Araucariales; family Araucariaceae; genus Wollemia; species Wollemia nobilis. Next base: position 6,317,547 of record JAQPPZ010015032.1, read on the forward strand.
AACCCTTTAAATTTTTGGGTATTCCTTTTGATTTTTTGGGTTCTCCTACCCGTTTATGGGATTATATTGTTCAAAAGGTTGAGAAGAAGCTTTTGTACTGGTGTACCAAAAAATTATCCTTAGCTACCAAGTTTCATATTTGTTCCAAGGTATTTGCCTCTACTCATGTGTATTACTCTTCTTGTTGGGTCCCTTCCAAGACTTGTAATGCCAAATTGGAGAATTTGCTTCAATATTTTCTATGGTCCAATGTTTTTGGTAAGAAGGGTTTTCATAGGGTGGCTTGGGATATTTGTTGTCTTCCTAAAAAATTTTGAGGAATGGTATTGTTTGACTGTCAGCGATAAGGCTTTTCCCTTTGTGCTAAATGGATTGTGAGAGCTTTACAGGGGGAGGAAGCCTGGAAACTTTTAATTCATCATTGCCTCTCCAAGGGGCTTCCTTTTGGTAAAAAGGTATGGAAAGGGCTTGATTTGCAAACCATTCTTATAGCCCCTATTCTAATAAATATTTTTGGATCCTTTGTTATGCAAAGCATTTGGAAGGCCTGGGAGGTCATTAAACCCTGAATTTATTGGAAATGTCACAAGGGGAAGTTGGGGGCTTCAATACCTTTGCTTAATGTGTGGTGGTCTTTGGCCATCACTTTGTAGGGGACTCCCCTTTCTCAAGTCCAATGGATACATGCTCAAAAATTTTATAAACGAGATATTGCTTGGTTATCTGATTTCATAGATTTTCATTCAAGGTCTTGGATACCTTGGAAAATTTTTAGAATTTTTTTTGGTTTATCTTCTACTGATAAGACTACTTATGAGGCTTTTATTGATATTATCAGAAACCTTGGTGGACTGATTGGTCTTGGCCCAAATATGTTTCTCTCACCAAGTATAAACCTCATTTGGGATACTCTTGGCTTTCCCCTATTGTGCCTATGGATGAGAATCTTAATTCTAGGTGGGATGTAGTATCTCTTCAGTCCAAATGGAGTCTTAGATTTAATACACTCCAGGCAAAGTATCTTGAACCTAAGCAAGCCTTTTTATCTTGGATTTTATTATTTCAAGGGCTTCCTATTGGTCAATGACTTAGATATTTGGGTGTGAATGATATTTCCTATAGATCTTGTGGAGCAGAGGAGGATGTGCATCATCTGTTTGGTCTTGTGTGAGAGCTCAAGAGGCTTTGCAGTGGATTTTATATTTTTTTAGACCATATATGATAGGTCCTTGTTCTTGGGTGAATATTTTGTTAGGGTATCCACTTGAGTTTTCTGAGAAAATTGTTCCTGTGTGGCATATCTTTAGAGTGGGTATTCTTTTTCATTTGGGGAAAACTCACAACAAAGTAATTTTTAGCCAGCAGGAGTCTTCTTCTACTTTTTCTCTTGCTGATAAGTATCAGGTTTTCTATGATTGTTGGTTGTAGATTTCAGTGCAAGCAAGAAAAGTGAATATAGAGCTTCATCACTTACGGGACCTTATTGATCATTGGGGTAATGCTTCTTGTGCAGTGAATCGTGTTCCTCCAACCCCTACACAACAATGATGAGCCTATTAGTTGTTTTTTTATGCAGTTCTCTGCTTGGTTTTCTTGTGATCTTCTGTAATTTATTTTGGTAGCTCTGCTAGTTGTTTAGCACACAGTTAGTGTGTTGGTTGTGTGCTCGGGGTGTGCTAATTCCACCCACCATTTTTTGTATGATTAAGCCATTTTAATATAATGTTTTTTCATCCAAAAATAATGTAGTTGTGAGCAACTTTCCTCACCCAAAAAAAAACTAAAGAACTAAATAAATAAAAAATGTTCTTAATAATAAAATATAATTTAATATTTAATAAATTTATATTTTAATAAAATCAATCTTTATAAAATACATATTTAAAGTCTTATTTAATAAATAGAATACAATTTAATACTGATAATAAATTTTTGAGTAAATTAAAGAAAAATACTATTTAAAGGCAATCAAATTAAATAAACGAATATTTGTGCTTTTTGTTTCTTATAATTAATATTATGCGAATATCTGTGCAATTTTAAATGAATATTTATTGTATATATATATTTATTTAAAATATTAAATTTAGATATTTATATGGTCGATATAAGTAGAAATATAAATTTATTACGAAATTAAATATAAATTAATATTTATTAAATAGTTATTTAGTTTAATTAAAGTGTTTAAAAATGTGGTTGATTTTGTACAATTTTTTTTTTCGATTGATGGAAATGGGTTTTGAAAGGTCCTCGAACCTTTTACACTTTCAAGTCAAAAAGGGAAAGCTCAAGCAGGATCCTACAGAGAGACAAAAAGGAGGGGAACTAAAAGAGAGACATCTTACAATGACTACACTTTGATGAAACCCTGATTTGAAACATCATAATGGAGGCAAAATTCTATGATTTCACTGGGGAAATAACTATCTCAAACTCAGAGGCCTGTCTAGTTCAAGCCTAGGTTCGCCATCAGATCAGCAGCTTCGTTGCCTTCTCTGTAAATGTGTTGAACTAAGGAGTGATCGAAAATTCTGAGAATCCTTTTCAATTCATCGATAGCAATATCAACAGACCATGTTGGTGGAGAGGAACCCTTGAAAAAGTTGATGGTATTCAGCGAATCCCCTTCAATAATGATATTGGGGAACTATCTGTTGGTAGCCAAGGTGAGACCCTGGAACAAAGCTTGGGATTCAACAAAGTTGTTATATTGGACACCAATTGAATCGGTGAAGGTAAGAAGAATTTTTCCTTGGTCATCTATGATGAGACCTCCTGCACCAGCTTTGTCAATGTTACCTTTAACATCTCCGTCGAAGTTGTGTTTGAACCAACCCGGAGGGGGCAGGACCTAACAAAAAGAGGATCTATCAACTTTATGGAATTGAGTATTGGAAGGTCCATCAAGAAGATTGAACGAAAAAATGAGACGGGCCTCTATGCCATGACCTCAACTTTTAGGGCAAGGAAAAATACTAGCATTCTCTCAAGCCAAGGTGAGAATTTTGGAAATGATAATAGCAGGGCTATAGGAGGATTCATTGAAAGCCTTGTTATTCCTCTTGAGACACACTTACCATAGGAAATGAGGGAGATAGAAGGACCACAAGGAGTGGAGGTGAATGTGGTGGAAGGGATTGGGCCACTGGGAGTAAAGGTCCATGATGGAATTAGGCAGAGCCTAAGAAATACTGAACTCAAATATGAGAGAGGACATGATGGTAGAGGTAAAAGGACAACTCAAAAAGAGGTGGGGGATCTATTCCCAATAGGAATGGTACATATAGAACCTATTGACAAGGATTAACCCACGGTGAGACAATTTGTCTAAAGTTAAGACTCTTTTTTTCACAACAAGCCAAAAATAAAAAGCAACTTTGGGAATGAGGTGGCGAAGCCAAATGAGGTCAGTTGGAAACCAGTTTTGCAAAGGTTCTTCTTGGAGGAAGTAGGCAAATTTTATAGTAATCGATCATGATTAGTGGATCCCCATATGACAAAATCCTAAGATGGTATGTAAGGGATAATAAAGGTTCTAAGCAAGTTTGAGAGAGCTTTGGCAGCTTTAGCAGAACCAGGGATATCAATGGAGAAAGGACTAGGTTTCCATGAAGGACGTTGGTTACTATCATAGGTAATGAAGTTGGAAACACATTTCCCAACAGACCAATCAAGAAGAGGCTTAAGGAGACCATGCTTAGGATGATTTATGAGGGGATGATCTAAGATCCACAAGTCTTCCCAAAATTGAAGGAGGTTACCATTCCCTAATCGCCATCTAAGGTCTTTTGCGAGGATGCTTTTGGTGTAGGACAAGGTATTTCAAAATACCGAACCATCAAGATAGTGGCAGAGGTATTTACTTTTGACAATATCAACCCATAGGTCTTTTGAGTCAGACAAGATTTGTCATCCCTATTTTCATAGGAAAGCCATGTTCATTTTGGATACTTTCCTAAATCCCAAGCCCTTGTGGACCTTCCTTGAACAAAATTTGTCCCATGCTACCAAAGGAAAACTATTTTTATTTTTTTATCCTGACTAGAGAAACTACTTTTGAATGTGTTCAATTTGCTAGAAGACTTATTTGGGAACTTTGAAGACCGACATGAAGAACACCAAAATGCTCTGGAGGTAAGCTTAGACTATATTTGCTTTGGCTACCTCATCGAGGAATTCACCTTTCCACCCTACCAAATTTTCCATGATGTGTTGAATGACTTCATTCCACATTGCCTTCATCAGTTATCCTTGAAAGAGGTAAATACCAAGGTAGGTGGTTGGAAGATTTGCAATGCTCATCCAAGAATCTGAGCTATTTTGAGCTACCTTTCTTCAGGAGTATTTATGAAATACAAGTTGCTCTTAATTAAGTTGATTTCTTGGCCCGTGGCCTCTTCATAGTCATTAAGAATACATTTGATGGCTTGAGCTTCAGGGATAGAGGATTGGGTAGCCAAGAAAGTGTCATCCACGAATTGTTGGTGGGAAAGCAAAATCAAACCAGAAGAGGCTTTGATCCCAAAAATTGACCCATTAGCACACATCGCCTTGAGATATCACCCTAAGGATTCAAAAAGGATGATAAAAAGGAATGGAGACATAGGACCACCTTTCCTCAATCTCCTATGGCTTTTGAAATATTTGGTTAAAGAGTCGTTGATAAGGATAGAAAACCAGGCCATGTTGAGGCATTCCTTGGTGAGTCTAATCCAATACTCATAGAACCTAAATTTGGAGAGGAAAAACAACAAAAAATCCCATGAAACTTAGTCAAAGACTTTATTCATGTCTAATTTGAGAAAAAAACTTGGCTTTTTGCTTTTAGATACAGAGTGGATTAGCTCATGAATAGTGATGATACCATCAAAAATCTGTTGCCCTTGAACAGAGCTCCCTTGGCACAAGTATATGATTTGGAGAAGAATTTGCTTTAGGTGATTGACCATCGATTTGGTAAAAATTTTGTATAGTAAGTTCTAAAGGATGATGGGGTGGTATTATGAGAGGGAATGACCTTCTTGGGATTTGGGAATAAGGGTCAGGAACGTAGAATTGACATCTCTTGGTAATGATATGGTGCTCTGGATTTCCCGAATAGCAGTAGTGATGTTAGATCCTATGATATCCTAGAAGCTCTTAAAAAAGCTTTGGGGAAACCCATATAGGCCAGGAGATTTATCAGAGGACATTGATAATAGAGCATTTTTTATTTCATCCTGGGAAAAGGGCCTGATAAGTTTGGCATTAAAATCAGAGGGGACAAGTTTAGGGATATGGTGAAGAAGGGCTTCTAAAATAGAGGGAGGGCATTGGTGGGAAGGCCCAAGGAGATCTTGGAAGTGCTCCACAACTTCAGCCTTAATCTCCAAAATATCAGTGGTTATGTCTACATTTCTTCTATGAAGTTATCTAATTTTGTTAGATATCTGATGCCTGAGGGTGGACGCATGGAAGAACTTGGTATTGGAGTCCCCTGCTTTCAACCATAAAGCCCTAGATTTTTGCCTCCAGAATATCTCTTCTTTGGCCAAGATGTTGTGGAATTCAAAGAGAAGAGATTTCTCACTGGCCCTCAAGTCTTGAGAAGGAACGCTCACCTGTATCTGAAGGTCTTGAGAAGGAGCACCTGCCTGAAGTTGCCTTTCAACTTCATTGAGCTTGTTGATAATAACTTATTTGGTTTCAAAAATATTCCCGAATACTTATTTATTCCAAATTTTGAGCTTCTCCTTAATGTAACAGAGTTTCTTAGCCACTTGAGCTATGCAATATCCATCAAATTCTTGAGTCCACCATTCAACGATTCGATTCCTAACGTCACATGTTGGAGAAACATGGATTCAAACTGAAAGGGAGGTTTGAAAGATGAAGTCGAATGCAAACCTTCAAATATGAGCAGACTGTGATAAAAAGCAATATTAGAAAGGGAAACAAAGGTAGCATCATCCAAGAGGGGAATGGTTTCCTTGGAAATAAGAACCTTGTCAAGATAAATTTGAATGAGACTATCACCAACTCTTCTATTTCTCCAAGTGAATATATTGCCCTTGAGTTCCACATCCATAAGCTCAATGTTATTAATGAAATCAGCAAATGCATCATAACATTTGGGTGTAATAGGATTCCCTCCAATATTATGTGGGGTAGAGAGGATTGTTGAAGTCCCTTGCAAGCATCCAAGATTCATTTGGGAAGGTTGTCCTCATTTGCATCAGATAATTCTAGAACACTGATCGACATGAAGGGTCATTGGGTGCATAGACATTAGATAACACCCATCTAAAGCATGAGTTCATGTAATGGAAGAGAATGTTGGTAACACGATCAAAAGAATAAATAAGTCTTACTTGAAATTGGGTAGGGTTCCATGGACACAAGATTCCTCCTAAAGAGCCATGGGTAGGACTGGCAATGAAGTTTGAGCCTTTCCAGAGGAAACTGACTATTTTTAGTTATTATTTAAATCAATCTTCATCTCTTGTAAAATAATTATACTGGACCTATAATCATATATCATAAAAGAAATTACCCATTGCTTGGTGTTCCCATTGAGCTATCTCACATTCCATAAGAGGACCTTCATTTGAGAGATTTAGAAGCAGTTTTGCACCCCCCCTCTCCTGAGAGGTTGGGGTTTGGATCATTTTTCTTCTTTGGATAATGGAGATTTAGCCATATCTGGGATAGAAGACACCAGCGTGGTCTGGATACCGCTAGTAATATCATTCTAAATTTCCTTTATCCTTTTATCTTGAATAGAGGGATGCTCTTTCTTCTTATCAAAACCAAAATCAACCTTCCTTACACAAGGAGAGTAGGAAAAAATACCTTGGACATGGGACTATAGGGCCCTAGAAGGGTGGAAAAATGAGATCATAGGAGGACTAGATGGTCCCGATATTGAAGGAGAAGGGGGAGTGGCTGTAGGGCTAGACTGAGGGTGGGTACACAATCTCATTACCAGAAGAGGCCAGGGGGATTTGGAGCTAAATATGCACTGCACAATAGGGGACTTAGGATATTGGATGAGGGGGTAACCATGGGGAGGGGTCCCCAATAACTCATTCATATATTCTTTAATAAGGATGCTAAAAATATTAGATTCTACAAAACGTGAACTTACCTTATCAAAATTTGGGTTAGCCTCCCAGCCAGAAGGAAGCTTCATTGCTTCATCGATCGAAACAAGAATGACGACGGAGGCACTTCCTAGAACTGACACAGCAAGAGACCCAGACCCAACCTCAGAAAAAGGAGCCTTCTAAGAAATTTTTGATGGGCCACGATCCTTTTGAGGAATTTTTTATGGGCCATGATCATTTTTGGAATCTACCTTCAAAGTCGGATACTGGGACTAAAGGTGACCCTACTTCTTGCAATGGATGCAGAAAGTGGGCTTATTTTCATATTCGAAGGCTTGCTTCCACCTAAAGGAGCCAACAACCAGATCAATGAAAGTGGGAAGTTTAGAGTCCAAAATGGCATTAACACAAAAGTGAACACAGTTCATATGATATTGAGATTTGGAAGCTATATCGATGGCGATGAGATCTCCAACAGACTCTGCAATGCTTCTCAGAATCCCTTCCTCCTAGAATTGAATAGGAAGACCCAGTAGTCTAATCCATATGGGAGCAAGGTTGATGCTCAGGGTTTCTGGATTGAATTTAGGGTTCCATATTTTGAGAAAGAGACTATGAAATCTGAATAACCAAGGTCTGCTAGTGAGGATACGACTTGTGTCACCAGGGTTATTCAACCTAATCAGGAAGAAACCCCTAGTGAGAGCAACAATGTCCATGTGTCTGTTGGGATGTCATTTAGTACAAAATTATTTTATTACTATAAAATAATAGTATGCTTTACTATTATCCCAGATGGCTAGACCACTTGTTCAAAAAGGAAAGGTAGTTGCTTATGTATAAAAAAAATAGTATGCTTTACTATCAAATGGTATTAGCTCAACTAGTTAGAGTCCTCAACATTCAAGGAGTAAATCTAGATTCAAACCTTACCAAGTGACACATGGATAATATCCAAGTTGTTGTAATACCACTATGTGGTGAAGATGTATTATTGGAGGGGTCTAATTAAATCCCATGTGACCAGTTTAAAAAAAATAGTATGCTTTGCAAATTATAGGTTGCAAATAAGAATATCACAACCTCATTGTAGATACTCAATTTTTAGAACATCATCAAGTCTTTAAAACTACCAAACACCTACAATACCTAGCCAATCAAGCATCTTAAGACCAAATCTAGGGGTATTTATTGCTCCTAAAGTAGAAGTGTCACTCATAAGGTGTTTGGGTTATGCATAGTAGCTATTTATCGCCAAATTGGCTAAAATTAGGATTTTTAAAATTTGGAATTGGCTAATATTTGGGACCCTTGACTAGGACCCATTAGCCAAAAAATTTTGGGTGCAAATTTTTTTGGGTCGATTCGCCCCAATTTTATAATAATTTTACCATTTAAGTTTAAATTTCCAACATTGCCCCTAATAATAGTGAACCTTCTATGTGCATTTGAACACTATTCACCTAGATTTTGAAATCGATTCGCCAAAATTTTATTAAAACATTTTGGGGTCAACCCCTTACACATAAACCTATAAGGTGGTAACACCGATGGTATTACTACTCGCCTAGCAATGCTTTTTCTAAATATTCAATTTATCATTTTCTTCTTAATCAACATGACAATGGTCCTTTTGGTACCAGCTTCAAGTGTTAGAATTAAAGTGCACTATGCCTCTATTTTGACACTTGTCAGTTTATATTGACACTTGTCAGTTTATCATATAGGCCTTCTGCCTATATATGTAACTCATTTCATGTATAATAATATCTCATCTATTTTTCATCCCAACATTTGGTATCACAGCAGGCTTTCCCTGCCCTGTGAAACCCTTAAGGGGGGATTTCCCTCATGGAAATCCTCCCTCCCCTGAATTTTTTTTTAAACTAACAAGTGTCAAAATAGAGGCATAGTGCACTTTAATTCTAACATTCCCCCTTAAAGTGCACTATCCTAACTAAAGAAAAAAACAAGTCAACATTAGGTAACATTCCCCCTTAATTTTGACTTCTCTAAAAGTAACCTATCATCCTATTTTATTGCTAATTTGGTCTAGGCTCGTGCTCTTTGCGCTTGGCTCTCCAACTATGAATAATGATAGATTCATTGTTTATACATCTTGGTTTGTTGCCTCAGGGTTAGCCACTTCCACAGGTCTGTTGCCACTGGGTCAGCCATCTAAGTGCCTCAAGGTCATCATGGGTGCCTCAAGGTCAGCCACTTCTAGGTCTGTTGCCTCTGCAGGTCATCCTCAGAGGATGTTGCCTCTCGTAGGTCACTGACTAGCCCCACCATAAATATCAAATCCCTCCTTATGGTGAACTCAATATAGAAGGTGTCGGTCTCTGCCAAAAATGCACCTTAATACATAAGAGAAAAAATGAGCCATGAAATACAATAAAATGAGCCATAGAAGCCAAATATGGAGGAGAAGAAGAAAGAAGAATAGAAGAGAATCTTCTGAAGTGTCTTCGTCTGTAGTCTTCAGAAGTAGATCCAAAAAAACCTTGGATAGAGTCTAGGGTGTCTATGTCTGTAGTCCCTAGAATAAGTGTCCTTATGGTAGTCACCTCATCTTACTGAAATGCATGGGTAACCAACCGCTGCATCCGCCAAGTAGAAAGAGGATAATACTAGATACTAGGTTCACTTACAAGTGCCTTTGGGAGTGTCGGGTTCAACCGAGAGTGCACTCCAAGGTAGAAAACTTTGAGGCTTAAAAACTCAAATGAAATATCCTCATAATTACAAATGGACACCACCAATGTTTCCATCTCGAAAAAATCTTTCCAATGACTATAAACATGGCTATAGTCGGATCTCAATAAGTCCTTCATCCATGAGAAAAACAATAGTAACCTCACTAAGCAACAAATACCCCTCGCAATGTGGCGGCATCGCTCTCTAGCAGAATAAAAAATTTATCAATTTATCCTTGCAGGGGAATTACATGGGCCATCTAGGCCTTCCACTCTTCATGTGAAAAAAAATATGGCCATGTGGGCCTTTTCCACTCCACTTGCCATGTGAAACAAAAAATTTAAAAAATAAAAAATAAAGTGCCCACTCTACTTGATTTAAAGAAAATCCCATTCCCACTTTAGAAATTTTTCTTAATAAAATGTAATACGCCATAAAACCATTCAGATTTTGTCGATTTTAGCAGCTTTCACGACAGGGTTGGCTTTGGCAATGGTCTCACGATCGGTGGCCTTGAAGTCAAAGGTGTAGTTGTGTTTTTTGGCATATCAGTGCAAGCCACAGAAAGTATTCTCGCATCGGCACTTGAACCCCATGATACCGATGCACTTTCTGCAAGAGAAGCAACGATTGGGGATTTCGAAAGGAGGCAGCATAGGCACAAAAATTTTGACTCCCTGGCTCGACAAAAAATGTACCTACGATTGAAATTGGTGTGGGGTACAATGAAAAATGGGGATTGCAATATTGGGACACATAGCTACAGAATATAGACTACAAACGTTGTCACCAGCGGACAACTAGCACACGTGGCTCTCAAAAATAAATAACTTTGGATGTTTTTATAACAATTGTCATGGCCTCTTCACATCTAACAAACTAGCGAGTGCCACTGCTCTTTTTATTGTAGTTTGACGATTTCACCTTGCCACCACCATGATCCGCTAGTTCATCCTTAGTGTACAATGATAAAAGAAGAGGAACTTGATGTCGTGAGCCACAGCATCGAGGCCACCTCCACCTCCACTACGGTGTGTGCAAATTTCAACTATGGGAGACATTGCTCATGGGCAAAGGAGCTGATGAATATCAACATCGACCTGTATCAAAGAGTCCTCATCACCATGAAAGCAAAGGGGTTGTCGTATCGAGCCCTGGGGTTGTCACTCACTCTCTATTCCCAAAAAGTCATTAGACAAGTAGTCATCGGGTACAAAAATGATTTTACGGCATTTAGGGTTGAAGACGAGCAGAGGATCTTGATCAATACCATCATGGGGCTCCTGCTCGATGAGAAGAACAGCATCACGGTCACTTTTCTCTACGGACTCCTTAGATCTGACATTTTTTTTTTAAATGCCTCTAAGGCCTACAGGCTGCTATTGTTCCTGTTGCTAAAGCTAAGAGACCTGATCACTGTAGAGTTGGTCCACCTCCAGTGCACCAGATCGTGGCCACACGACGCTGCTATTCGTTGTAGAGGAGTTCAAAGTGGTGGTGGCAAACTCACCCTACACTCCTCAATCACCGATGGTGGTGGTCCAAAAATATCACCCCGCCATCACAAGTGGCATTGGATGCATACACATGCCTCCGCTTGATGCCCTGGTTCATCCAGATCAAGCACAAATGCATCATTAAGAAGACCATCTCTTCCATAGCCTCCAAACACAACTAGTCGCATGTCACTTAAACATGAGAAGGCATGGCCCCACCTCTTAGGTGGTGCAAATTTAACATTGACATGTCTCCATTCAGGATGATCCTCACTAAGGTTCAGAACAAATGTATCATATTGGCACCAGTTGCCAGGAGGGGTTACACTCTCCAATAGAACCACATCCCGCCAAGCACTAAGACCATCGATGCAAAATGGCCAACGATTTTCTGTGAATGGCCAGCGATCTGCTAGGAGTAGGTGATGCCATGCTATTTTCTTCTTATAGCAGCTGAGTTGTCTATTTTGAGCACCTCGAAACATGTATTTCCAATGTTATGTCTTTCAGGTCTGCGACATTCTAGGAAGTAGATCCAAAAAAATAGGTTCTCACACAACAACCATCAGGGCAGATTCAAAAACACACAACCAAGATCTGCTATGAGGACAAACAAATTGCTTGGCCATCTCAATATGATCTAGGGCAAAGAAAAATGCCCATGATGCACAAAACAGGCCAAATGTCCTCGTAAAAAAATTTACAGACCAGAAAAGTACATTGTTTGGTGTATAAACATGCGACCTCTTCAAAATATTCGACCTAATTGCCTACTCAAAAATTGCTGCAACAGGGCCAAACTAAAAAACTAAAAAACTAAAATATTCTGAAAAGATCTCCCAAACTTTAAAATTCTTACCATCTGGTTTCTGATCCATCAAATGATGGAGAGCATACTCCCTCGATAAAAAAAACTTAAAAAAAATAGGGAAGAAAAAAATGTGAGGGGGATTTCCATAAGGGAAATCCTCCCTCAAGTACACAGGGCAGAGAAAGCCCGCTCTGATACCAAATGTTGGGACTGAAACTGATGAGATTATTTTATTGATACAAATGAGTTACATATATAGGTAGAAGGCCTATATGACTGACAAGTGTCAATATAAACTGACAAGTGTCAAAACAAAGGCATAGTGCACTTTAATTCTAACATCGAGATCTTTAGCATTGTTAGTGCCCTTGATCCTAATGCTATTAATTTTTCAAAAGTAAAAAACGAAAGGTATGAAATTGACAACTAGCAATTGCTTGTCAAATAATATGTGATAATGCCAATCTATCTCATCACCTCAATTGTATATTTATTGGCAATCACAATCTTCCATTCTTATGTGCATGTCAAGCAATTTTTATTTTATCCTTAATCAAATCCATGTAACCATGCCCCCTCTTCAACTTGTCAATTTTAATAAATTCTCCAAAATATCTTCCAAGGGAGCCATGTCTTCCTATAATGCCAACTTGTGGGGGAGACTAATCCATAATCTCTTAAAATAGTGAAGCCCTACCAAATTGAATATCACGTCTTGAATCAGCTAAGCCCTTTCAAATCAATGAGTGCTTTTCTAACATAGTGAAGCCTTGCCAAACTTAGTATAGAAGTCATTTTAACCAAGAAGTCCTCTTTTATTAATGATCCTCTCTCCTCAATTTAGCAAGTTCTCATCACAACATAGATGTCCATCAAGGCCTTGAAGATGTAATCTTGATCTTGTTTGATTGGGTTGTGTTTTTCTCATCTTTGAAGCTTTTGTGTTTTCCACTTATCACTTTGTAACCATTTAATCTATTATCACTTTTGTATATCAATATTACTTCTAGTAACTTATTTTATCAATATCCTTACCCATTTTGGTTAGGGTTTTTATTAATAATCAAGGGTTTTGCATCCAAATACCCATATATTATGTCTATAACTAAAAGCATCGTGGGACCATAGTCTTAGTGTTGTTACTATACCAATGGGATTGTAACTTCTTAGTTAATAATCTATCATATTTATAAAGTTTTCATCCTTTGGAAAAAGTACCACTAGCATTATCACTTTATCTTTCTTAATAGGGTTCTAATGTTGATCTTGGTAGACCCCTCTATTAGCGATATTACATTATTTGGTACCTTGAGTACCATTGTAAATATTTATATTAGGATGTGATTTTATTATTTAGTAGGTGTCAAGTTATAAAGTGTGTTTATGTGTCATGTAATTAAGAGTGGGTTATGAGTGAAAGGTGTCATGTGTGCAACTATGAATTATGAATGAAATATGTCATGTATGAAAGTGAAGATTTGTGCGAGATGTAATAAGTGCAAGTGTAAGTGAAACATATCATGTATGTAAGTGAATAGCCATGTATGATGTGTCATGATTAGAAGTAAGAAGTTATGTAATCATGAGAGACTTTATCATAATGTAAGAAAGGCATATGAAAGATTGCATCTCTTGTGAGTTTGAAAAGAGCAAAAATCTAAAGTATTGAAGAGTCTTATGTAAGGTTATATTTTTATGATAAGGCTCTATGCAATGTAACGATAAGAAATATGAATGTAATGAGATTTTATTGAGAATCAATAAAGCTTTTATTGTGCAATATTGATGTGATTATTATTGAATGTGTGAGATTATAAGATCTTGGATTATAAACATGTGATTTGGGTCTTTTTTCTAATAGTGGTATTAAATCTACACTAGTGAGAACCACTTTAGTTTGAGACATTCAGGATAGAGAGGATGTGAGTTTGGAAGTAGAGGAGTGGAGACTATTTGAAGGAAGATATTATGGAAGGAGTTGGATAACAAGTGGAGAATAGCTAGCACCAAAATCTGGTGTAAATTTGGAGGAGAATATTAGAGAAGAGGAAGGATAATGTTGAAAAAATATTTGCTAGAGAGATTGTTGGAGGATAATTTGGAGAAGATATTATTGGTGGGTGAATATTGTAGATGATAATTGCTTGTTGGAGAAATTATTGAGCAGAAGAACAATTGCTTACTAGAGTGGAGGAGATTCATTGCAAGACTGATAGTGAGAGAAGACATTAAGCTAGACAACAATGTGGAGATTGAAGAGGAGTATTTTTTACATAGAGATAAGGACATGGAATATGAACAATGAGAGAGGACATCATGCTAGATAGCAACGTGGATGAGTATAGAGAAGCACCTAGAATACAAGTACGAGAGTTCTATGAGAAAGCACCTGAGACATTGAGGAGAAGCATGTGGAAACATTGAATATTGATAGCAACATGAGTGCAATTCGTGTTGGAGGAATGGGTTAAGTAATTGGTGAAATATTCATTGAGAGGACATATCAGTGCTTGAGAAAATACCCTAAGATAATCTGGTATGATAAAAAATGTTTGAGGCATTATTATTCTTCAAGGACCTTTTTATAACACTCAAATTCAACCTTAGAATAAAACGAATTAAAAACTGCCCTATATTTGTGACTAAAGTGCCATATGTGCATGCTAAAGTGAAAAATTTTAGTAGAGGACAAAGTGACATACAGGTATATTATTATTAATATTTTAGTAGCCATATTTTCTAGTTGAGTACATGATTTTGGATTAAAATAAATTATTGGGGTATCTTTAATTAAAGTGACTTTTGGGAGATATAAGACTGATTTATTTAATCAGTAAATGAAGGATTGGAATAAATAAGGAATTAAGTACTTGAATTGAAGAATGATTTGAATATTGAGTTAATTGAAGTTTGATTTGAATTAAAAATTTGGAGGGTGAAATTATGAATTTAAAATTGAGGATTAGGGAGACATAATAAGAAATTGAATTTGAAATTTGAAGATTGATAAATTTAGATTTGATTTATGAAAAGTTTCTTTTAAGGAATAATTTGAAATTAAAATTTAGGGAGTTATAAGAAGGGGAAAAATGAATTAAAATTGAAATTGATATTGGTAATTTGAGGAAGAATAAGATTATGAAAATTATTTGAAAGAAGTGAAACTTAAATTTAAAGACATGGAAAACAAGAATTAAATGAATATTAAAATATTGGAGTAATAAGGAAGTCTACCTAAAAGAAAATTCAAATTTTTGATTAAAAATGAATATATCAAGAAGATCATACAACTCCTAGAATTTGGACAAACTAATTTGGGGGTAGGTAAGCAAGACAAGGGAATATCAATTCAAAAAGGGAGTTAAAGCCCAACAGGCAGGAAAGGTAAACAAAAAGTTAGCAACAATATGGAGACACTAGACCAAACTAGATTTCATTTATTTTATTGGCTAGTGCATCAAAATAAAATTTTCATTGGAGATAATTTGCAAAAGAGAAACATAATGAGACCTCATATAGTCCAAGATGCTTTAAAAGTGAGGAAACCACTATCCATATTCTCTTTGAATGCCCGATAGCCCTATAAATTTAGATAGGAGTTGCATCTAAATTTTGGTCAGCAATTACAAGTAACATAAATGTAGAGAATTGCTTAAATCTTTAGACACCTAAAACATGTCATGTTTAGAAGGAAGGTTGCGGAGGCAACAAGCTGGACGTTTTTCGCAGGACTTCCCAAACTGCCGAACTTGTTTTGGCCATATCTCACTCATCTGAACTCGGATTGAGCTGAAATTTTGAGGGTAGATGCCTGAAAAACCCTAGAACGTCTCCACAAATTTTCATATCATTTGGAGCAACACATATCCTAGCACATCCCTATGTGTGAACGATATATTTGGCAAGCGGCTATGCGAGGGTTTCATCTGGGTTGAGTGCAAGCAGCTCTAGAGGTTGGTTTTTAGGGCCTTCGGGCCCTAGAGGCCAATATTTTTGTGGTTTATGCTCAATATTTTAGCAGGAAATGTTGTAGGGGATACAATATGGGTTAGAAATTTGTCTTTCAATAGATCATACTGTGAACTTGAGTGACAACGGCTTCCAATTTGCTGCTCAAAAGAAAAGTGAAAACCATACCTTTCCACGGCATCTAGGGCAAGGATTAAAGAGATCACGAAACAAGTTTCAAGAAGTTGATCAAAAAATGGCTCATATCTCAAGTGAATCTGGTGCTAAGGTGCACCCACAAAATAATTCTATTGTGAAAACCCCTGTCAAGGGTAAGAATTTTGAAGACTCGGTCCCAAAAATGAATTTTAGGGATGCCCTTCATGGTGGACAGACCTCAGCCCAATGCTAATATCAATATTAGGGCTTCCCATAAACCTCTAAGAATGCCTAAGATTGATCCCAGGAAAATAGAGTCAGGATGTCTTAAAGCAGCTGATGGAACTCCTATTGTTAAGCTTGATATGGGTAACATTCATACTGGCATTGAAGATTTGGAAAAAAGAGGACTAATTTGTCGGTTCGTGGGTTTTCATCCGAGTCTATCTGCTTTCAAAGTCTGGGCTGCAAAAAGCTGGAAAACCAAAGGTGAGTTACAAATCTCTATTTATCCAAATGGTTATTTTCTTGTTTTATTTGCTAATAATGAAGATAGAGAGAAAAATTTTCAAGGGGGTCCTTGGTTTTTTGGAAGGGCGGGGCTTTTCATGAAGCCCTGGCATACTAAATTTAAAGCCGAAGAAGAGATGCCTTCTATAGCTCCCGTGTGGGTTAGACTCTTTGGCCTCCCTATTGAATTTTGGAATCCTACTATTTTTTCTTCAATTGGAAACTCTTTAGGAACTTTTATGATGATTGCTGATTGTACTCAAAATTTTGAACATATTATTTATGCTCGAATTTGTGTTTTAATGGATTTTGACAAACCCCTTCCTAAAAAGATCACATTACAATTTTGGGAAGACACTTGGGAGCAAGTAGTGGACTATGAGAACATTCCTTTTCGTTGTAGAATTTGCCATGAATATGGTCATTTGGCCAGTGCTTGCCCAAATAAAATTCCTGATCAAAAGAAAGAAGATATAAACTCAGCAGGTTTCCAAATACCTAAGAAGAAGAACACTAAAAAAAAAATAGTTATGAAGGATCAATCAAAGTCATTTGCTAATATGTTTGAAATACTTTCCACAAATGATGTCCCAAGTGAGGAAGAGGAAATAATGGAAACTAAAATCTTAGAAACACAATTTAAATATGAAGGGAAGAACTCAGAGACAAACCAACAAATCAAAGGTTTTCAATAGAAAAAAAAAGAGAAAATTTACACAAGAAAAACAATATTTCAAATGTCAAAACTTCAAATAATGCAGGTCCCAATATAGACTCCATTGAACCATCTAGTAAAATTTTGGTCGTGTATGAGCATTCTTCAAGGTTAGAAGCCATCTCAGATTCAATTGGAATAAGTCAAGAAACAGGGAAAAAAAAATTGAAGATGGATTCCAATCAAAAAATAGGTCGCAAGACCAATCAATATCATATGGTAAAAGAAGGTGAAAAGCTTGTAGAGGAAGGTAAGATTAATGCCCTTCCCAACTTTTTTAGCCCTGGTATTAATGAAGATCATCACTTGGAATATTAGAGGACTCAAAGGGAGTCTTTCAAAACAAAATGAAATTAGAAGAATGATTCAGATAAATCATCCACATCTTGTTTTCCTTCAAGAAACAAAGATGTCAATGGAGGATATGGACTTAATTGCCGATAAAATTTGGCCAGCTGGAAAAGTGGTTTCCCTCAGTTCCCAAGGGACTTCGGGTGGCATTGCTTGTCTTTGGGACCCAAAAGAGGTAGTTATTCACCATATGGTTGGCAGTTGGGGTTTGTTGGCTATAGCTATTCAAAGTAGACATTCCAACCAGATTATGCTCTGCATTATTGTTTATGCCCCGACTTCTTTGGAGGAAAAAAGAAGATAGTGGAAGGATATTACTCATATTATCTCTCATTTTCCTAAAGCTTGGATCTTGATCGGAGGAGATTTCAATACCATCCTCTCTCTGGATGAGAAAAGGGGGGAAATAGAAATTTGGACAAAAGCACTGACCTCATGAGCGAATATATTGCAAACCTCCATCTTGTGGATATCCAACCAGATAATGGCCTTATGACTTGGTCTAACGGAAGGCAAGGCTTAGCTTGTATAATGGAGAGATTGGATAGGTTTTTGCTCTCTGAAAATTTCTTAATCCATGGTCACATTCCTAAAGTGAAGACTCTTAATAATGTTGGTTCGGATCATTGGCCAATCATGGTGGAAATGTGGAAAACCAATGTGAGTTTCTCTCCTTTTCATTTTCAATTAATGTGGCTTAGAGACATTTCCTTCAGACCTCGTGTGCAACAATGGTGGAAGGAAGGTAAACCTAGGCATGGGACTAAGATGTTCTGTTTTGCCAAAATACTGCAATACATTAAATCCAAAATCAAGACTTGGAACTGGAAAGAGTTTGGGGATGTTCATAAAAAAAAACATGAAGTTATTGCTCATCTTGAAAATTTGAATAAGAAAATCCGTTTAGATGGCCTCACAGAGAAGAGAAGTGCGGATGAAATTAAACTCACAACTCAGTTAGAGGAATGGGAAAAAAGAGAAGAAATCTTATGGAAGCAAAAATCTAGAATTCAATGGCTCAAAGAAGGAGATCGAAACACAAATTTCTTTCACAAATCTCTTCTAGCTCGAAGATCTCACAACTTTATTTCTTCCTTAAATTCAAGATTCTGGAGATGTTGTTTATACTTGGGATGGCATGAACTCTATTGTTGTTGATTACTTTTCCAATATTTTTGCTGCTACTCCTCTTGACTCGACTTCTCAACAAAATGTTCTTCAAGCAATCCCTTCTCTTATCACTTCTGAGGAGAACTCTATTTTGATTGCTCCTGTTACTATCAATGAGCTTCAACAAGTAGTTTTTAAAATGCAAAAAGGGAAAACCCCAAGTCCTGATGGTTTTCCTATTGAGTTCTACCAAGAGTTCTGGGATATCCTTCATGTTGATTTATTAGAGGTGGTGGAAGAAGCCAGGAAAGCCAAAGAAATTTTGAAGGTTATCAATAAAAATTATATTACTCTTGTTCCAAAAGCTCAAGAGGTTGATCATATCTCAGCTTTTAGACCTATTGCTTTATGTAATGTTCTTCTCAAAATCATTACTAAAATCATGGCGAGAAAGGTTGAAGCCTCTTTTGCATAAGATTATTTCCCCGAGCAAGGGGGATATGTGGAAGGACGTCAAATAGTAGATGAGATAGTTCTTGCTCGGGAAGCCATCCATTCCATGGATATGCAAAATTCTCCTTCTATGTTCATTCGGTTAGACTTATCCAAAGCTTATGATAGAGTGGATTGGCACTTCCTTATCAAAGTTTTGAGGCAATTTGGTTTCTCTAAGGATTGGATGGATTGGATTATGGGATGTATCTCTTCGGTTTCCTACTTAGTTCTTATCAATGGCAGGCCTTCTCGGTCTTTCCCAACTTCTAGAGGTATTAGGCAAGGTGACCCGCTATCCCCTTATTTATTCATCATTCTTGTTGAATGCTTGGGTAGGACTATAACCAAAAAGAGGGAAAACAAAACCCTTGAGGGAGTTACCATTGCTCATGGAGCTAGACCTATCTCTCATCTTCAATTTGTGGATGACTCTACTCTTTTAGGTAAAGCTACAATTAAGGAAGCTTCTAATATTAAGCAAATCATTAGCTATTTTTCTAAGGCTACTGGGCAGTTGATCAATGAAGACAAATCTAAAGTTATTTTCTTTCATTGCTCTGCTAGACAGGAATCCATGGTCTTGGATAAATTAAGATATAAGAAGACCTCTCTTCCAATCACTTATTTAGGTATTCCCATAAATATTCAAAGGCAAAAAAATAAATATTGGAATTGGTTGTTGGACAAAGTCAAGAAGAAAATTGGAAAGTGGACCAACAAGTGGCTTTCTTCTGGGGGTAGAATCACCTTGGTAAAATCAGTCCTTCAAGCTATTCCTATTTATGTTTCTTCCATTTTGAATATCCCAAAGGTTGTTCTTTGAGAATTGGATCAAATCAATCATCGTTTCCTTTGGAGTGGTACTAAGGAGAAAAGAAAATGGGCCTTGGTGAAATGGGATACTTTATGTCTTCCTAAGAGTGAAGGGGGGTTAGGATTCCGGTCTTCAATTAATAACAACAAAGCTTTAGCTACTAAATTATATTGGAGGATGTTGCATAACCCCAATGCTCTTTGGGCCAATAATCTCCATGCTAAATATGATGAGAACAAAAGTCCTGAAGACCTTGTTCGCTATCAACTTCCTACCAAAGGTTCTCCCATTTTAGCAGTTCTTAAGACTGGTGAGGATTTGATAAAGAAAAAATTATTTTGGATCATTCATAATGGTCAACATGCAAATTTTTGGACAGATTCTTGGGATGGTCACAAGCCTTTGATAACTCAGTTTCTCGATTGGAGGCCTTTGATGGAGGAGCTTCACCGAGCTAATTGGATAAAGGTGGCTAATTACTATCGGTACCATACTGGTAATTCAAAGGTTGGTAGATATTGGATCCCTATTGAGGACTGGCCTATTCAAATCCCAGAAAGGCAAAGACAAGATATCCAAGGCATCCTTCATATGAGATCCCTCTCTTGGTCCCATGAAAAAGATTGTTTTGGATGGAACAACACTACTAAGGGTGAGTATTCCGTTGCTCAAGGTTATTTGACCTTATGCCATAATAATCCCAACCATTCTTCTGACATATTTTCTCAATTGTGGGCTCAAAAGCTTTGGCCTAAGGTGAGGTTCTTTAATTGGCTTTTATTGCATCGTAGGGTGCTTACTGGTGAGCAACTTATGAAGCGTGGTTTTCATGGCCCTTTTAGATGTGAAATGTGTGAAGAGAATGTAGAAAATATCAACCATATTTTTATTGAGTGTACTTTAGCCTCCGAGCTATGGAGGAGAATGGCCACTTTACTTGGCTTACAGTGGTCCAATTTTTTTACTTTTGAACAACTTTGGAGGGATTGGCCTAATCAAGAGGGTGTTGATCATTTTATTAGGCAGTTAGTTTGGATGGGTTCTACCATTCTTCTTTGGAATATTTGGAATGAAAGGAACAACCAAATTTTTAATCAAGATAGGAAGGATATTCACTATATTTGGCAAAAGACCATAGCCAACTTAGTTGAATCAGTCCATCAACTCCTTAATCACCCCCAAAACTCCCACCAAAGATGGGATCAAGTGATGCAAAGATTGAAGATTAAACCTTCTAAGGGCAACCAACTTAAAGGGAATGTGAGTATTAGTAAGATGGATAGGACTAGAAATTGGCAACCTCCTCCTAAGGATTTTGGAAAAGTCAATACCGATGGAGCCTCTAGAGGGAACCCTAGAAAAGCCGATGTGGGAGGAATTGGTAGACTTTCAGATGGCTCCCTGGTTTTTACTTTTGCTTAGAATTTGGGTATTCTTTCCAATAACCTTGCTGAGGGGTATGGTATCCTCGAGAGGCCTTCAGGAGGCTACTAAGGTTGGATGGGAAAAGGTGTTAGTTGAGTCCGACTCTCAACTTATGATTAATCTCTTGAAGACTCCTTCTAAGAATCATAAGGTGGATTGGAGAATAAAAAGAATTATTGAGAAGATTCGGTTAATCCAGATGGGATTTTTGAAAGTTGATTACAATCATGTGGTCGAGAGATCAAAACAAGAGTGTTGATGCTTTAGCTAATTGGGCTTTGGACAAAGGTGATCTTACTTGTTATGGCCACCCTCCTATATGGTGGGCTTCTCAAATTAGGGAAGCTCTTCTTTCTATCATTTCTTTGGATGGCTCCGGTTCCGAAGGTACCTAGTTTCTTCTTGTTTTTTTTTTTTGCTTCTCTTTGGTTCATTCAATTTTTTTTAGTTCCCTAGCTCATTCTATTCTTTATTTTGTTTCCTCTGTTGATTCTTGCCTTAATAGTCTTCTGGTCTAGATAGGTCATTGTTTTGTTCATTTTTTTTTCTTTTTTCTTCTTTGTTTTTTTTGTTTAGTTTTTTAAGGTGGGTGGGTTCTTTTGTTTTGTTTTGTTTTTGTGTTCTTTGTGTTGTTTTTCGTTGTTCTTGTGTTTTTGTTGTTTTGTTTTTTTTTTATGTTTTTTGTTATTGTTCTTGTGTTTTTTTCGTTCTTGTTCTTGGGTTTCTCTTTGTTTGTGTTATTTCGTGTTTTTATGTGTGAGTGTTTTCTATGTTTTTTGTTTTTGTTTATTGTCTGTTGTTGGTTGTTTTTTATTTTTATTTTTATTTTATTTATTTTATTTTTTAGGTTTTGGTTGTGTTTATTTTTCATGTTTTTTTTGGGTTATGTCTTTGTAGTGTTCTATTGTTTTTGTCTTGTTTGTGTTTTGTTATGTGGTTCTTGTGTTTTTCTATGTGGTTTGTGTTGTGGTTTCTTTTTTCTTATTGTGCGTGTTTGGTTGTGCTTTTGTTTTTGACACACTCAAGGAGCATGTTTTTTATTTTATTTTATTATTTTTGTTGTTATTTACTTATTTTTAAATTGGTTTTGTGTGTTTGTTTGCTCCTTGAGTATGTCAAAGGTGGTAGGCCAGGTCCGAGTCTTGGGCGTTTTTGGCGGAATGGATACCCCTGCCTCCTTGGGTCTTACCCGAAAGTGGCATCCCTTTTGGGATGTTTTCCACAAATTAAAAAAAAAAACATGTCATGTTTAGGAGACTACCTATATGGACTCCTTTAAGCCCATATGACCCACCTTGGGAAGTCCTAGGACTCAACAGTGGTTTCACCACTCAAGTAGGAAGGAATTTCCCTTTGCAATCAGGACCATCCTACCAAAGGATGGTCTCCAAAGATCATCTTACCATGAGATGACCTCCAGTCAAGGCCGTCTCACCCCAAGATGGTTGCACCAGAAGCAAATTCAAGAATCCCACACCTTGTTAAAGCAATTACATGAGCTAGCTAAGCATAACAACATACACAGTCAGTTTTAGGGAAGATTTAAGAATGGATAGTTACCTTTCTTGGATCTAACCGCTTCTTGGATTCCCATGCAATATTGGACTCATATTTTGAAGTCCATATAATGGCACCCAGTATTCATGCATTTATCAAGGAGAGTTATAATTTTCAAGCAACAAAGTGCTACCAAATTTCAACCACAAAGATTCCAACCCCTTTTGCATTCTTTTCTCCATAGAAAGCATGCCAATGAATCATTTTTAAGGTTGAAGATCACACCCGTACTCTTTGTGCAATCTAACACCCTTGCTTCAATGTTGAATTCCATCCCTAAGTTGTTTCCCATGAACGCACCAATTTTTTGACCAATCCACAGATCAAACTCGACATCGCCTCGTATCAGCCAAAAGAGAATTATTGATAGATTAGCGAACATATCTCTTAGAGACGATATGTAGGTATGATTATTTCTTTTAGAGATGACCCATCGGTATGACCGTTTTGCATAGAGATGGCCTCCTGAGCAAAGATTTGTTTCCTGTTTTCCTTCTTTTGTTGAGCTTTAGTAGAGTTTCTAGTTATTGTTTAGCATAGATAAATTTCAATTTTATGCATGCATTCATCTTATTTCAGTTTCTTTGTCGTTTTCCTTGCTATCAATATGAACCTTATCTCGAAAGGCTTTACATATGATTTTAATGTTCTTTAATATTTTTGTGTGCATATCACAGGTATCTAAGAGGAAATAACAACATAAATATTCACATATCATCATCATCTATTGCGATAGTCCTGAAAACCTTTCCCAAATCAGTTTGTGGATGCAAAAAGCTTTCGCATAGTACATTCGAATTTTTTTATTTGTAATTCATTGTATCAATATTGGTAGCAATCCCTCAAAGGGGATTTTATTTGTAACCTTCTTGGAAAAGAACAAGATATTATTAATAAATGGGTATCGTTCATCATTTTATTTATGTCATTCTTTATCTTTATGGTTGCATATTGATTTGTTACATTTCGATCTTGTATTTCATTTCATGGATGTATGATATTTTTCAGTATTTCAAAATCAATAGAGCCAAATGTATAAAAGGGGTCTCAAAATAAAATATTTGATTAATTATTGATGATAATCTATCCCTTTCTACATAAAATGGGCAATATAGAAAAATAGAAATAAATTAATTTTGGAAGTAAAAGGCAACAAAATTGGAGTACTAGTAAGCAAAATTATTTAGAGGATAGTTTCAAATACAAAAGCAAACTATAAAAACAAAATCCTAGAAAAATAACTGGTTTAGAGCTTCTCATGCTGCAAAGAATAGATCTCCAAGCTCTACTAGGTATGAACAACACCCTAAAGTATCTATGCTCGTGATCCAATATCTAACTACATTTTTTTTTATGGTGCTTCAAATTCTAATCCAAGAATGGCAAAAATAGGGGGAATCATTTTCCAAGACAAGACAATATTTCTTCTTAATTATAAGATTTGTTTGGGATAAGCTTCCAACAATGTATCGAAAGTGATGAGTTGTGAAGTTGATCTTATAATGGTAGCCATAATGACATATAAAATCTACATGTTTATGGGGAATCTAAATTTATAACCTCTTCTCTTGCCAATAAAATAACTTTTTCATCATTGCAATTAAGGATCATCTACATATGCATCAAGGATATGGAATCCAAATTCACTCAAGTTATTTACTCCCACATAAAGAGGGAGTTTAAAAAAGAAGCAGATTCTCTATCCAATGCAACTATATACTCAACACTCTTGAAGCTTTATATCACTCATCATAGAGAGGATGGAGTGCATAAAATAAGACACACAGAAAAGGACAAACAAGATTTAAAAAATAGGTTAGTTGAGGATAGCGAAACCAATGAATATGAGATGGGAGGCTCTAATGACAAGAATGAATTTGGGCATTTAGTTTGGGATTTTTACTGAGGAAAGCATGCAATTACGAGTCATGTGATATGGATAAGGTGCACAATTTTTATTCAAAATAGGATTCATAGACATAAGGGGAACTTTGGACCTTAGGAAGATACAATAATTTTCATGAGGACATCCCTTTGATATTATAAGTTACGATAAATTCCTAAGGTGAAGCCTTGAAATGGACTTTTGCATATTTTTTCTTCAATCAAATTTGGGTGCTCGAATTCATCTAAAATATTTTTGATCACTCATTCATTTAGGAGGAAATATTGAGGTTGGTGCTTTAATCAATTGGGATAAATTTTGTTGTGACCTTAGGCCTAGGAGCATAATTAATAGTGTGAGTCTAATGTATATGACTTAATATTTTGGTTATGAAATTAAAGTAAGTAAGGGGAAGTTAAGTATATGTGTTTTTGACCCTCACAAAAATAAAATAAACCATGGGGGCTTAGGTGTATGACTTAGGGGATCAACTTGCCAAGAAAATATTAAAGTGACCATAGTAGAGAGACTTAGACATTGTGTGAGACTTTTAGACCCTAAGGAATAATATCTACGATGACGACCTAAGGTAAAAATCTTTACGAAAAATTATCATTTGAAAAAAGGAGGACATTTACTTTATATGGACGTAACCTTGAGACTTACACAATTAATAATTCAAATTTTAGCCATTAACTTTTTAGCCAATAGAAATAGGGTGGTTCAATTCATTCGCTCAAATATGAACCACACATTTCCTAGCCAATCAACTTTCGATTCTTAAAACTATCCACTTCATTTTGAATCACTCATCTTTCTAGAAAATTGGGTGCGAGTGTTGATGTTCTAGCGAACCACTTTGAATTGTCCATTTTCTTGGCCAATCAAGTGTGAGCGCTGATGTTCCAATGAGCGAATTTTGTCCATCCATTTGTGCCATGAGGACTTTTGTTGGGTTTTTAATTATTGGAAATATTTATCCATTATGGCTATAACCTTAGACCTTAGTATATGCAAGGATTTATCATTTGGATTTGAGGCTAAGGTGAAAGAGGGAAATTTGAGTCTATGTGTTGCCGATCCTTGAACCTAGATGATGGGATACATTATTTTTTGAGGAACTTCCAATGTGTGGATATTATGAAATGTGTAAGGAAATGAAGATGTATGAAAGACCTAAGGGTTAGGAAAAAAATAACCAATGGACTTAGACTTAGGGATTTATGATTTTTATTTAGTGTGACTTAATATTTTAACCTTACGAATTGGTATGGCTTTAGGGGAGATGTGAATGATTTATTTAGGTTTTCACCATCATAAAATGAAACTATGAAGAAATTATGCACGACTTGGGACCTTCAGAGAAATATTAAATGGATCCTAGACTTATCATTGTAACCTAAGCTCCAAAGGGGTATTTTGGTCCATGAACTATTGGCCCTTAACATTATGAAAGGTAAACTTTCCTAAGGTGAAAACCTTATGTATCACTACTAATTAAGGCCAAAGTGGGAACATTTTTTTTATTTGGATGGGACCTTCATACTTTAAAAAGTAAGGTGATTTTATGGATGGTTAAGGTTCAAAAGTGGAAGCATGGACAAATGAGGGTCATTTATTTCTTTGGACCAATCGAATTTAGGTGCTTTAGCTCGTCTGAAAAAATTTGAGCCACACCATTTTTGGCCAATTAGCTTTTGATGCTTAAAATTCTCTGATGCAATTTGCACCACTCATTTTTATGTCCAATCAGAAGGCTATGCTCGAACCTCTCTAACGCAATCTGTGCCACTCATTTTTACATCCAATCAGAAGGTTGCGCTCGAACTTCTTTGATGCAATCCACACCACTCATTTTTTTTATAAAATCTTAGATAGATTTTTAATTATTTGGGAACCTTTTTCCAATATGGGCAATGACCTTAGGCCTTATTAAATGGCAAAAATATTTTGCTTCATGGACTTATTATTTTGGACTAGAAGCTAAGGTGGAAAGGGGGATTTTATCCTATGTGTCGTTGACCCATGATCCTTAGGTAGTGGAAGGTATTGTGGAGGGGATGTAAGGTGTATATTGTGCAAAAATAATTCTAGAGGTGGGGATAAATATTTAATTAATGCATGGGTGACTTAAGGGCCTCAAAAGTATTTTTATGACCATGTTTGCCTAAAGATGAAGCTTAATGATTTGGGGGATTATGAAGGGCTAGTACCAAGGGGGGCATGACTAGGAAATACATTTTTTAATAAGGGACCTTTGATAGAAGCCATTGAATGCGTGAGCCTAAATGAATTTTTAGAAAACTTCAAAATAAAATGCTCTTGATTAAGATCAAAATTTGCAATGGACTATCAAAAATAACTATAAAAAGGGAAAATTTAGATAAAAATATAATGATCATTTTAGGGATTATTGCAAAATTTTGTAAGACACCAAGGTTAAAGTAAAATGATCTTAACCCAACTTTAAAAATAAACAAACTAGACCTAGGACTCCACAAGACACATTAGAGTTTGAAATTAGGGGTAACTCTTAAGTTGGAATTTTTAGGATCTAACAAGGAGTTTAACGAGGAAGGACCAACTACTAAGGAACAAAAGCATGCTATATATACCAGGATATGTTTTGCCATGAATATTTTAAAACCTTTAACATAATCCATTAAGATTAAATATAATTCAAGAGAATGAGATCAATAAGTGGATTATGAAAATATTATACTTTGATGTTGTAAATAGATGTATGACAAGATATTGCAAAGTGAAAATGATGGAGACAAAGACAAAAAAAAATAGTCATGAGACAAATCTCAAGATGAAACCAAGAGATCATAGTATAATAGAAGCTAGATTAGATCAAAGATTTTCCATTCCCAAAAAAATGGCAAAAAAATTCCCTCTACATTATCATATGGCAAAGGCCATGGCAATTCACTTGGATCAATCATTAGATAAAAGAAAGAAGTATACAAAATATGAGGAAGTAAAATCTTTAAGTTGAAATTCAAAAAGAATTAAATATGTAAAAGAATATGTAGAGGTAAATTTTAAAACATAGTATGCATAAGAGATCAATTTTAATTGGAGTGAGGAAATAATTAATTTAGAATATCATCCTTTTACTTAGGGTCTCTAGGAAACATAAAGAAGAATTTTTTTTTAGGCTATTCCTTCTGCTTTAAATTCTCCACAACAACATAAACCTATAGGGTCTCTAAGAAACGTAAAGAAAAAAAGTTTTTTAAGGCTATTCCTTCCACTTTAAATTCTCCATAACAATATAAACCTAAACATGATAAGTCTCTTTATGCACAACATGGAAAATTAAAAAGATTGATAAAGATGAACCTCTTGATGGAAAATGCAAAAAAAAAAATTATGATTCTTGAAGAAAGAGCATAGATAAAAGGAAACTCATAAGGATATTGATATTTGAAAAAATAAAAATATATATCAAAAGTGTTATTGAGGTTAAATCCATAGATTAAAAAAATAATAATAATGAAATGATGTCTTAGAATATTATAAAAATAAATAAAACCCTTAAAAAGAGCTATTAGAAAACTTATAAAATATTATAATCTTAAGTTTATTTTTTATATAAAAAGTTATAAATAAAAGGGTTTTCTTGTACATAACTGTTATAAAAAATGAAGATTAAAACCAATTTTGGTGCCAAGGTGTTTTGAATACTCTTGTTAAATTCAAAGACATTGCCTGTGAGCAATAGATCTCTTGACATCAAACTCCCATTCATTTTTAAATGTAAAAAGATTCCATTCTTCCATTCATACAAATAAATCAATTGTCTTCAATCCAATATCATTCAGATGTAATCTCATTTGTTAGCAAGGTGTAACAAAACTTTTCAACTTTTACAGAACAAATCTTTGGTTAAGGTGATTGGTTTACCATTAAGGTTGGTTACAATGTCAAAGTCTGACAGCAAGCTAAAGCTGATTCTGTGGTTGAGAAACGTTGGAAGGCCCAAAGTTTGGCCGATCAAACAAACATAATGAATTTAAGATGACGAAGCTTGTTTTTCTGCACCAGCACTGCCATATTCATTGCCCACACTCCACCTCTCTCCACCACCATCTCATCTCCATAAATATCAATACCAATACCAATGTCATTCTTGTCCTTGTTCTGCATCTGCGTCTGCCCACCTCTCACAACGCCACACCACACCACAACAACAACAAACCAAAAAAACACACACAATTGTCTTGTGTTTCTTGCCATCTAATCTCAAAACAAGTGCTCACTTATAGGATCACTGCAATCCTAGCAAGGTTCAATGGATAAGCTGTAGACTATATTTGTCTTCGCCTTTCTTCAAATCTGAATCTCCTTTATGACTATGATTAAAATTCGACTCCTTTGTAATCTTTACTCACAGAATTATTCATGCTCTCCCACTTTCACAATTGCCGTAATTCACAGCTCCAACTCTCCAAATGCAAATGCCATTGCCAATGCTGTTCTGAGGAGCTTAAATAAATAGTGACTATGATGATGGGATGATTGTGGTCTCTGCTGATCCATGAATTGGTTTGGCTGGATTGGTATGCATCTTTAGCATTTAATAATTTTCATTCTTAAATACAATCTATTGTCACATTTAATTGTTTTGTCGATTTAAGGTTAAAAGAAATGAAAATGCCATTGCCAATGCTGTTCTGAGGCGCTTAAATAAATAGTGACTATGATGATGGGATGATTGTGGTCTCTGCTGATCCATGAATTGGTTTGGCTGGATTGGTATGCATCTTTAGCATTTAATAATTTTCATTTTTAAATACTGTCCAATTTTGAATAGGAAATCTATGGTTTGAATGCAAATGAAAATAAGGTTATATACCATAAATTATCTTTTATCAAAGTTGATTGAGAAAATACATTAACAGTGGAATATTTTTGGTGAAGCAATCCCTATAATTTAAGCTTGTGATACTAAAAATAATATGGTTGTGACCTCCTAACCTTTAAAAAAATAAATTAATTAATTAAATATAATATTTTTAATAAATAAAATATAATTTAATATTTAATAAATTTATATTTTAATAAAATCAAATTTTATAAAATACGTATTTAAAGTATTATTTAATAAATAAAATACAATTTAATACTGATAATAAATTTTTGATCACCTCAATTGAAAGTAAATTAAAGAAAAATACTATTTAAAGACAATCAAATTAAATAAACGAATATTTGTGCTTACTGTTTCTTATAATTAATATTATGCGAATATCTGTGCAGTTTTAAATGAATATTGATTGCATATTTATATATAAAATTTTATTTAAAATATTAAATTTAGATATTTTACCTTATAAGAAGTAGAAATATAAATTTATTACAAAATTAGATACAAATTAATATTTATTAAATAATAAAGTGTTTAAAAATATGGTTGATTTTGAATAAAATTGTTTTATTACCATATAATAAATAGTATGCTTTACTATTGTCTTTGGGATTAGGTGGATTGGTAAGATGTTGAGCACTTACCAAGAGGAGATTTAGGTTGAAACCTCATGGACATGATCAATCTGGGCAAAGGTAATATTCTGACCTGAGCCCGCTAAGTGTGCGCTAGCTTGATGATGATGGTACCAACCTTGAGCCACTGGGGATCTCCCTCACTTTGGGTCATGTTTATTGAGGCGAGATAGGGGTTATAGTGGTATCTCTATGATTTGATGCTACGATTGGAGGCAATGCTCTACAAATAATAAGTTGCAAAGAAAGAATATCACAAGCTCATTGTAGGCATTCAATTTTCAGCACATCATCAAGTCTTTAAAACTAACAAATACCTACAATACCTAGTCAATCAAGCATCTTAAGACCAAATCTAGGGGTATTTATTTCTCCCAAAGTAGAAGTATCGCTCATAAGGTGGTAACATCGATGGTGCTACTACTTGCCTAGCAATAGTTTTGCCAAATATTCAATTTATCATTTGCTTCCCAATAAAACTAACAATGGTCCTGTTGGCACTAGCCTCGATATATTTAGCATTTTCAATGCCCTTGCTCCTAATGCTATTAATTGTTCAAAAAAAAAGGTATGCAATTGACAACTAGCAATTGCTCACCAAATAAGATGTGATCATGCCAATCTATCTTGTCACCTCAATTGCATCTTGATTGGCAATCACAATCTTCCATTCTCAATTACATGTCAAGCATTTTTTATTTTATTCTTAATCAATTCCATGCAATCATGCCCCCTCTTCCACTTGTTAATATTTATAGATTCTCCAAAATATCCTTCAAGGGATTCATGGATTCATATAATGCCAACTTGTGGGGAGCCTAATCAATCATCTCTTACAATAATGAAGCCCTACCAAATTGAAGATCACGTCTTGAATTAGCTAAGCCCTTTCAAATTAATGAATGTTTTTATAGCATAGTGAAGCCTTGCCAAACTTAGTATAGAAGTCATTCTAAGAAAGAATTCTTCTTTTATTAATGATCCTCCTCCTCAATTTAGCAAGTTCTCATCGCAACATAGGTGTTAATCAAGGCCTTGAAGCTATAAGCTTGATCTTGTTTGATTGGGTTGTTTTTTCTCATCTTTGAAGCTTTTGTGTTTTGCACTTATCACTTTGTAATCATTTCATCTATTATCACTTTTGCATAGAAATATTACTTTTAATAACTTATTTTATCAAGATTCTTGCCCCTTTTGGTTAGGGTTTTCCATTAATCATCAAGTGTTTTACATCCAAAAACTCATATATTATGTCTATAAGTTGAAGTGTTGTGGGACTATAGTCTTAGTTTTGCTACTATATATTTTTTTTAACACAATTGATATTGTGACCTCTTAGTCAATAATCTATTATATTTATAAATTTGTCATCCTTTGGAAAATGTGCCACTAGCATTATCACTTTATCTATGGCACTTATGTTTCTAAATAGACAACCATAATTTTAATCTATAATTTTTATTTCTTGTCTTTCTTAATAGGGGTCTAATGTTGATCTATGTAGACCCCTCTATTAGTGGTATTACATTATTTTGTACCTTGAGTATCATTGAAAATATTTAGATTAGGATGTAAGTTTATTATCTAGTAGGTGTCAAATCATAAAGTGTGTTTATGTGTTCAAGTAATTAAGAGTGAGTTATGAGTGAAAGGTGTCATGTGTGCAACTATGAATTATGAATGAAATATGTCATGTATAAAAGTGAATTTCTATGAGATGTCATGAGTGCAAGTGTGATTGAAAGCTATCATGTGTGTAAGTGAAGAGTCATATATGATGTGTCAAGATTAGAAGTAGGAAATTATGTAATCATGAGATACTTTATCATAATATAAGAAAGGTATATGAATACAAGTGTGAGAGTTCTATGAGAAAGCACTTGAGACGTTGAGGAGGAGCATATGGAAACATTGAAGATTGATATGCAACATGAGTGCAATTTGAGTGGAGGAATGGATGAAGTAATTGTTGAAATATTCATTGAGAGGATAGAAAGGTGCTTGAGAAAATACCCTGAGAGAATCTGGTATGATCAGAAATGTTTGAGGCATTATTATGATCTTGGAACCTTTTTATAACACTCAAATTCAACTTGAGAATAAGAGAATTAAAAGTTGCCCTAGATTTAATACTAAAGAACCATATGTGCATGCTAAAGTGAAAACTTTTAGCAGAGGACAAAGTTCCATAAAGGTATATTATTATTAATATTTTAATAGCTACACATTTGCTAGTTGAGCCATGATTTTTGGATTAAAGTAAATTATTGGGACATCTTTAATTAAAGTGAATTTTGGGAGATATAAGGTAATGATTTATTTTTTAATTAATGAAATGATTGGAAGAAATAATGAATTAAATACTTGAATTGAAGAATGATTTGAATATTTAGTTAATTTAAGATTGATTTGAATTAGAAATTTGGAGGGTGAAATTGTGAATTTAAAATTGAGGATTAGGGAGACATAATAAGAAATTGAATTTAAAATTCGAAGATTGATAAATTTAAATTTGATTAATGAAAAGTTTTTTTCAAGGAATAATTTGAAATTAAAATTTAGGGAGTTATAAGAAGGGGGAAATGAATTAAAATTGAAATTGAAATTGAGAATTTGAAGAAGAAGAAGATTATGAAAATGATTTGAAAAAAGTGAAATTTAAAATTGAAGACTTGGAAAACAAAATTAAATGAATATTAAAATTTTGGAGTAATAAGGAAGTCTACATCAAAGAAAATTAAAATTTTTGATTAAAAATGAATAATCAAGAAGATCATACAACTCCTAGAATATGGACAAATGAATTTGGGGGGAGGTAAGCAAGACAAGGGAATATCAATTCAAAATGGGAATTAAAGCCCAACAGGTAGGAAAGGTATAGAAAAAGTTAGTAGCAATATGGAGACGTTAGATCCCCCTAGAATTCAACTACTTAATTGGCTAGTGCATCAAATAAAATTCTCACTTAAGAGAATTTATAAAAGATAAACATAATGGAACGTCATATATGTCCAAGAAGCTTTAAAAGTGAGGAAACCACTAGACATCTTCTCTTTGAATGCCCAACAACCCTAAATATTAGATAAGATTTGCATCTAAATTTGGCTCAACAATTACAAGTAACATGAATGTAGAGAACTTAAATCAATAGAGCCAAATGTATAAATGGGGTCTAAAAAGCAAACATTTGATTAAGTATTTATGGGAATACATCCCTTTCTACATTATATGGGCAATATGGAAAGATAGAAATGAAATAAGTTTTGAAGGAAAAGGTAGCAAAATTAGAGTACTAGTAAGCAGAACTATCTGAGGGATAGTTTCAAATACAAAAGCAAACTACAAAAAAAACAAAATCCTAGAAAATTGACTGGTTTAGAGCTTCTCATGTTGCAAAGAATGGATCTCCAATATTTACTAGGCATGGACAACACCCTAGAGTATGTATACATGTGATCTAGTACTCAACTCTATTTTTTTATGGTGCTTCATAGTCTAATCCAGGAATGCGATGACAGGGGGAATTATTTTCCAAGACAAGAAAATATTTCTTCTCAATTATAAGATTTGTTTGGGGCAAGCTTCCAACAATGTAGTTAAAGTGATCGGCTGTGAATTTGATCTCATACTAGCAGCCAAAAATGGCATCTAAAAACTACATGTTTATAGGGACTCTAAATTGATAACCTCTGCTCTTGCCAATCAAATAACTTTGTCATCACTACAATTAAGGATCATCTACATACGCATCAAGGAATTGGAATCCAAATTCACTCGTTATTTACTCCCACATCAAGAGGGACTTTAAAAAAGAAGTAGATTCTTTAGCCAATGTAGCTATATACTCAGCACACATGAAGCTTTATATCACTTGCCATAAAGAGGATAAAGTGCATAAAATAAGACACATAGAAAAGGACAGACAAGATTTACAAAAATAGATCAGTTGAGGATAGCAAAGTCAGCGAATATGAGATGGGAAAATCTGATGAAAATAATGACTTTGGGCATTTAGTATGGGATTTTGACTAAGGAATTCAGTGCTACAACTATGATTAGATATAGATTAGATAAGGATGATAGTAGCAAGACTAATATTTTTGGTATTTTTTGTAACTGATCTTAGTTGGTCTAATTAGCTAGTAGTCCTTTTCTTTGTTCCTAGCTAATTTTTTGTAATTAATACATACATTTACTCTTTTAAAAAAAGATCATACAAGTTCAAAGGACCAAATTTTTATGAGAAGAAAATTTCAAACACAGAAATATTGTCATAGGCATATGGTAAGATATAACAAATGTAGTGATCCTAAGGATGTCATTGAGTGGTCACATCCATTCATTGATTAAATCATTTATTTATATCTAGAATCATTCATTTAATTTCATGATGGAATCTCATTTATATTTGCGTATTCCGAGAGATTCTGCCCTCTCCAAGTGGCTTGAGGATTCTACCCTCCTTAAGTGGCTTATCATTCTACTTTTTTAATATTTAATATTTGTTTCTGATTAGATTGCGAAGGGTAACCTTCCAAATAGTATTAGATCCGGTTTGAATTGCTATGTAGTAAAGGATTAATCACGTTGTTAGCCAACATTTGCAAATCACAGGAAGCAATAAAAATTTAACTTGCAGGAAGCACTCAATTTTTTTAGCTATACAAATATCAAGTTTCTATGTGGGCCAGAATCTACGAAAATCCCTGGTGCAAATTCGCAGTGTGACGAAACTCACACAAATGCTAAATTAGCAGATGTTTGCCATCGTTAAAACAAGCCAGTTACAAATATATTTTTTTTTTTTTAAATCGAAAAACCCCTTGCAGAGCCGCCTTGGTTTGAGAGACCATGAACATGGGTTCTACACCGTCAAAGTCACCCGATGTCACACCCAACCCTGCCCACACCAACATTATCAATTGGATTTTGGATACCCAATTCAGCTTTTTGGTAGAGTGGAGATTTGAACCTAAGACCTCCCTTGGAGGATTGCCCTCTCCTTTCCAACTCACCTACAACACAAGGGTAGTTACAAATAATTTTAAGCGATAGCTGTTGAAACCCATTTCATTTCACGAAGTTTGCAGAAATACTCAAGTGGGTGCAAAATATTAATATTTGCAATTCGCTAAAAGTTTAAAATTTAAATCATTTAACCTAGCCTTTAACCAAGTCCATTTCGACATGTTGTTGGGATCTCACATATAAAGGCTTCACATTTTTTCCAAAGGAGATTTTCGATTTTGTTTTGATTTTAGGTTCTATTTTAAGGAAACATTGGAGAAATTAGATGACGAAGTAGACGAATTTTTTGCAGTAGCACACAACGTTTAAACGATCCCAAGGAATGAAGGATAAGGTTTTGCACAGTTATTTTACATAAGTTTTAAACATTATAAATGATCCCAGGCAACGCAACGTTATAAATGATCCTAGGGAACAAAGGATAAGGTTTGCACAATAATTTTTACATAAGGTTTAAAAATTATAAACAATCCCAAGAAATGCAACGTTATAAACAAATTTTTGTAGCAGCATGCAACGATTTAAAAAAATCCCAGGGAATGCAATTTTTGTATATAGAGGGACGTCACGTACAATTTTCTTCTTCCAGAAGTTTAGTCCTACATTGAGGATCCCAAGGATATTTTAAGGTTTATAAATATAGAAGCACAATAGTCTGTTGTGCCCACCATTCAGTTGACACATTGACCCTCTCCATCACCTGTCCATATCCCCTATCCCACATCATCCTTTCATCCCATGTCATCCTTTCATCCAGTGTTCAATCCATCCAGTGTTTAGTCTATGTATTGTTCGAAGTTGTGTCGTTCATCCAGTGTTCAATCCACATGTCATTCGAGGTCGTGTCATCCAGTGTTCAGCATGCACATAATCCGAGGTCATGTCATCCAGTGTTCAGTATGCACATTATTTGAGGTCGTGTTATCCATGCCCAAATCCTCTCAAATTTTGAGTCATGCCACTAGCCACAATTAGCCATTGGTTCCAAAAAATTTGTGTGTTCGTATCTTGCTAACTTGAAACCGCATCATCAGCATCCAACTCCTCTCGAAGTTTGAGTCGTACCACTAGCCAAAATTGGTGCCAACATTCAAAAGGACCATTGTATATTGAAAAGTGGTTCAAAAGTGACCGTTGTGTATTGGAAATTGACTCAAAAGTGATCGTTGAACGTGGAATTACAATAATTTTTGCAAATATTGACAACACAAGATAATATATTTTTCCGATCCTACTTTTTGAATACAAATAAAGTGAATGAGTGATTAAACCACTCGTAACAAGTGGAATAAAGGAGCAAACAAAATATTACAATGCACATATAGACCTAATGATGGAATCCTGCATACACCAAAAAGACTATCACAAAATAAAGATACACAACACAATTCTCCTTTTAGAATTAATAGTTTTAACCCTCACCACTAGTCTATGGATTCTCCAAATAAATACAATTCCATCATCCCCCTACCCGAGACCATAATTTTACTTCGTCTAATCAAGAAGACATTGTATCCAAAATTCCCCTTAGTGTGGACATAGGGGTGCGTAATTGTCTGGGACAACAAAAAAAAGACCTTGCTACTATGTATACAGTATTACATGAAATAAGGGATTCAGTGAAAAAAATTCTCAAACCTAATAGTCAATCCTCTCAAACCATTGTCAACCCTCCACCTTTAAGTAGTCAATCCTCTCAAACCATTATCAACTCTCCACCCTTAAATACTCGTCAAACATCAGTACCCCCAAAAACTTCTTTCAATTTTGATTTGTTAGCACGTGATGCCTCCCAATTCTTAGAATGACCTCATGATGTTCAATTTCCTCATACTGACATGCCCACTTTTGAGGGATATGATCCCAAAGGTTGGCTAGCCAAAATGGATGGTATTTTTCATCTTTACCATATTCCAAAAATTGGTCGTGTCGCATTTGCATCTTGTAAAATGGGTACCCAAGCTTATGAGTTTTATGGTAGCTTCATCAACATAATTGCTCCCTTATGTGGCCTAAATTTAAGGAACTCTTCCTTCAAATATTTGATAAAGGTTCTTATTCATTATATGTGGTTCCCCTTATGGAACTCAAGCAAACCGGTTCAATAGAAGACTATGGCACTAAATTCACAAGTCTTCTTACCTATACACATGAATTGAATCCAACAGTAGTGGTATCCACCTTCCATCATGGTCTCAAGGATAAAATAAGAAAGGAAGTCGACATGCATGATCCATGTACTCTTGATGATGCCATCTCGTATAGCTCAAGCGGCCAAAAATAAATTTCAAGATGTGGTACCTTATAAACGTGATTCTAATTTTCATCATCCTTTTCACAATAATGAACAATCCTCAAGATTTTTTTGCTTTAAATTTCATTCCTACCATCCAAGGGATCAATCTTGTGTAGTACGTAAAACCTTTCAAGTGGAATATATCAATGAAAAGAAATATGTAGTTCAACAAGAGTCACTCACTAATACAGAACAACAACCAACAAATATTAGTGAAGTAACACCTGAAGAGGATACTATTGCTCTCTCAGTACATGGACTTATGGGTTTAAAATCTCATCATACAATTAAGGTACAAGGATTCATTAGGCACAAACGTGTTAATATATTGATAGACTCAAGTAGCACACATAACTTTATCGATTTCAAAACTACCAAATCCTTGAACTTGTATATGAATACTTCTAATCAAGATAAGTTTTAAGTATTGATTACAAATGGAGGTAATGCTCAATGTGTGGACCGAACATCTCCAGTTTTGATACAAATGGGAAGTTATACTTGGCGTGGAACTCTCTTCGTCATGAATTTAGGGAGCTCAGACGTTATTTTGGGTGTAGAATGGCTATCTCAACTCGACAATGTTACTCTTAATATTTAAATATTATACATTAGATGGAAAGAGAATGAGAATACTTTTTGTCTTCAAGGAATTAAATCTCCACCATCCAAGGTGGTGAGTTCTCACTGCATGGAGAAGTTATTAAAGAAGGGTGCTTATGGTTTTATAGCTCAAATAAATTCCATGAAATCTCAATTTTTGGATACTCCTGCAATTCTCTCAAAGGACCTTAAAACTATTGTGGATAATTATGAAGAAGTTTTCAGTGAACCAAAGGGTCTACCTCCTAAATGATCACATGACCATGCCATACATCTCGTTCCTATAATTCTTCCTCCTAATGTTTGTCCTTATCGCTATCCTCAACCTCAAAATATATAAATAAAGAAGCTAGTACAAGAAATGTTAGAACATGATATTATTCATCCTAGCATCAGTACCTACTCATCACTCATAGTGATGGTACATTGTAATGATACCTCTTGGTGCATGTGTCAAGATTTGTGACCTCTCAACAAAATTACCATCAAGGATAAGTTCCCTATTTCGGTCATAGATGACTTATTATATGAATTACATGGTGCTAGTTATTTCACTAAATTGGATCTTCATTCAAGTTTTCACCAAATTTGGGTTAGGGAAGAGGACATACCTAAAACTACTTTTTGAACTCATGAAGGTCATTATGAATTTCTAGTCATTCCTTTCGGTCTTACTAATGCTCCATCAACCTTTCAAAGCCTTATGAACCATGTATTTAGGCCATATCTTCACAAATTCATCTTATTTTTCTTTGATGATATCTTAATTTACAAAAAATCTTATAAGGATCACCTAACCCATGTTGACAAGGTCCTTCATTTACTACATAAGGAAAAACTTTTTGTTAAAAGATCAAAATGTGCCTTTGGAGTCCAAGAAAATTTGTGCATTTTTCATAATTGATTTTGTGAGTAGATGAAAAGGATATATTGGAGCATTGTGATTGGCTTTGACGTGTATAAGGAAATAAGCAAATAGTCTTACACATAAATAATGATTGTTTTAAAGCAATTCAAAGTGTCACATAGTACAAGTATAGTTTGAAAAGATTCAATTGAGAAGAAAAACATATTGGGTAATTGTTACTGCATATCATTATCTATATGTTCATGAAGATAAAATGATATTGGGTGATGCGTAGTCGTTATACCATCATTAATTCTCAATGTATTTGTCAATCTAGGGCTGTGTACAAGGCTATCTGCGAAAGAAGAGGCAAAACAACTATAACTTAGGTCAATCTAGAGCAATAGGTTTTATTGGTGAAACCGGTTGTGTGGGGGGTTTTAGGACATTCCTATATCTAAATTGCATGAATTAAACCTTAATCTAAGTTGTAGAATTGGAAACTAATCATTAACTACAGAAATGAAGTCCTGATTTACAATTGCAAAATAAGACCTAATTATGTTGCAGAAATAACAGTTGCAAAATTGAAAGTCTGATCCTAATTGCAGAAAGGAAATCTAATTACTTTTGCAGTAATGAAAGTCTAATTCTAATATGGAAATGAAAACTGTCAAGGCTCTGTAACAGAAGGTTGTCAATCTTCTATGCAGGGTTTGACAGCAAAACATAAAATGCAAGAAATTACAGAAAATAGTAAATTCTGGGAATAACAGTCTGAAATAAAGTAGAAGCTTTATTGAAAGTAAATATTACAGCTAAAACATTAAGCACAATATTAATCTAAGCATAAATAAACTAAGACTACAGATATTGTCAGCTGTTTACAAGCAATTGAAATAACAAGTTCTACAACTCATTCTACTGCAGCAAAATCAGAATAAAAACCTGCTTATTAGTCCTCCTCCTAGGTCTGGAAGTTGCCAGCCTCCTTGTCTAGAAGAAGGTATGAGTATCTCTCTCTAGATCTTAATCACACTCATTTACAAGCAATATGAAATAGAACTGGTGCACTTTATTGATTAAAGAACATGATTACAATAATTCTATTGAAAAACTGTTACAAGACTGTAACAGTCAATTTCTACCTATTTTTTGCTTCTTCCTAGCTTCCTTACTTTCTACTTCCTGCTGCTACTACTACTAGGCTCAACCTGAACGGGAGCAATATTTATAGATGTCCTATGATCTAATTACAAACTGTGAATATCTCAAAAGATCTAATCCTACAATGCTGCAACAAATTCTGGTTTTATCCTAGAAGAAGATTAAAACTTGATCTTTCCCTTAATGATGGCTTTGGTCGGCAATGACGACAAAGATAGATGGAAGATATTTTCCTTTACCTTTTCCAACCTTTATTTTCCTTTTTTCGGCTTCAAAAATCGGTCAACAAGTCAAAAAGCATATTCTGTTTTCATTTCGAAGATATCTGTTCATTCTGAAGATACTTCGGAATGAACAAATGTGTGCTTTTCCAGTGATTTCTTTTGCATCTTTCAGGTGGGTTATCTCTTAAGATCAAATTCCAATGGTCTTCGTCTCTTTCCACATGTGAATTCCATGCCTTGCTATTTATGGACAACTGGCTAGAATTTACATGGGAAAGACCAGTTTTTGTTGCACAGCAACAGTTTGCTTGCACTGTTGCCAAATTTAGGTGAAATAAATGCTTGAGACAAATCAAAACATGATTAGTGAAATGCTGCTATTATTCTAAGAATATCCCATTTTAGCAAGTCATAGCAAAAAGAACACAAAACTATGCAAAAAGCTATAAAAAATCAGCATATAATATTTCAAATACATTGATCATGCAAAATGGTTAATATACAACATAATGAATCAACTTAACTAACATATCAGATAAAACATAAGAGTTTATAGGCAATTTTAGTGTTCAAAACATGTTATGATTGAGGCATTTCTAGGCCTCATAATTTTCCCCCCAACTTATATTAATGTATGCCCTCATGCATTATGTTGGGCTATGGAATCACATATGTCCATATTTAGATTCCATGACCTATAGAATAATTTCTTGCCTATATAATACCCCTTGTTTTCCTGAATTTTCCTGAGCCAGTCTTCAAACTGTTCATCAGGTTGGGCATCTTCCTCAAAGTAGAATGGAACTGGAGTAATGATGGTTGGATGCCTAAAACTAAGACCTATTCAGTTATGTTGCATGATTTCAATCAGCTGGATTACACCTTCTGCTCTTCTTCTAGACCATTCTAAGTTGATGGGGGAGATGGGTTCTCTTTTTCGCAAAGACATGGGAAGTTCATCCCATCTATTTCTGCACACTGACAATGCTGGGAAAAAATTGTGATCACAAAAATTGTTGAACCTGGCCACACAGTCCCTTAAGTTGTTCAAGTACATCCTCTTTACATCATCCCCTGTTCATCATTGAGAAGTGTTGTCTGGTGATAACTGGGTGGTTTGGCTGGATTGCTCTGACTAACAGTTTAGCCTTTGTTTCAAGCTCTTTATTCTACTTTTTCTCTTGATCCCAGTAAAGCTGATTCTGCAAAGTAGACATAAGTGCTCTCAGCTGAACATCTCCAATGTAAATTTGAAGATGAAATTCTACTTCCTCTGGAATGAAGAAACTATGTAAAAATAGTTCACACAGGAGATTTTTCTGCTCAAAAGGGTTGTCAAAGTATGCTTCCAGAAAATCTGCAGTGGTGTCCAATTTATATGGGAGGTTTGAACTAATCCTCATGACCTGCCATCTGAGGTATTTTTCCTTCAAAATAAGGCTGTAAAATCTGGCTGGTCATCTAAATTGCACTAAAAATTCAACAATTTGACATAAGTCAGACACCTTTCCATTCAATGCCTGAATTTCTGTTTCCTTGGCTTCTAGCTATTTTGCTTCTAATTTGAACTTTTCAGTTTTAGTGGCAAGCTGCTCATATCTAATCATCCAGCTAGCTATGTCTGCATTGTACTACTCTAGAGACACAGTATTAGGTGGTCTGACTACAGGTGTAATCCTAGGTAGCAGATCAACTTGAACTCCTTTTTCTGCCACTTCTACTGATTGATCATATATCAATAATTCTACCTGTACCTCCTTATTTGCTATTTCTATGGGGTTGTCATCAGATAGTAATTCTACTTGTACCCCCTTATCTGTTGTTTCTACTGAAAGTGTAACAATTTGAAATGCAGGGACCTCAATAGGAGTACTTACTTGAACATTTTCTTGTTGTTGGGATTGTTCTTATGTTGGTGGTTCATCTTCAACATCCTCTGCTATGCTCTTTATCATTTTTGAAGCATCTTCAGAATAAGAAAGCAATGCTTCAGAATGAGATGGTGCTGCTTCAAAATGAACAGGCACTTCTTCAGAATGAAGGGGTGCTGCTTCAGAATGAATGCCCATGTCTGTCTCAATAGAGTCATCTACCTTTGATAGACCCAAAAGCAATTGAGCTAAATTATCTTCATCAAAGCATACAGTCGACTGTTTTTCAGACTGTGACAACATTTTTCTCAATTCTGCCACTTCCTGCTGAAGCTCTACAATTTTTCTTTCCTATATCTCAATGATGTTTTCTTTCTCCTCAATCCACTTGGTTTGTGTTCTAAAAACACTTCTTGCTGCCCTTAGCTGCTCTGTGATGTTTTCCATTTCTATTTCTGCCTCAGAATCTGATGTAGACAGATCAGCTGTAATTGGCTGCTCAACCAATATCTCTTCTTTTGAAACCATTTGCTCTTGTTCAACAGGTTCTATGAAACTGCTTATAATTGTATCCACCATATCTGTAGCCTGTTGAACTGTAGCCTCCTCCAAATTATCTTGCTCAGTTTCTACCTCAGCTATCTATTCAAGGAATTCTGGAAAGTTTTCAAGGGTTGGTTGTATTTCTGTGACATCTGGGCTGTTTGGTCTATCTTCTTCCTCCATAACCTGTTCTGTTATTTTTTTCAAATGGATTCTTGTAGACCTCCTAGTTCCAGATGCAAACTTCTTCTTTTTGCTTTATTTTTTGGTGATAGCAGGGGTCATGGGGTCAGTTTCAGATGCCT
Organism: Wollemia nobilis; assembly: GCA_028583015.1. Taxonomy (NCBI): domain Eukaryota; kingdom Viridiplantae; phylum Streptophyta; class Pinopsida; order Araucariales; family Araucariaceae; genus Wollemia; species Wollemia nobilis. Next base: position 6,361,006 of record JAQPPZ010015032.1, read on the forward strand.
CTATTTCCCTTGTTGTTTCTTCCCCTGTTGGGCTAGGTGCTTTATTTCTCTGTTCTAACAAATCAGTTGTAGCTTCAAAAAAATGAACCTTCTTTTGTTTTTTTGCTCTGCTGCCAGTTCCAGATCCTCTTTTTCTTTGTTTCTTGGTTCATGAAGTTGAGGGTTCAGGAGCAAGGTTTTATGTTGCTGCTGCTGGGTGTGGTTTTGTTTCTATAACATCTTCTGTAGCACCTTCTGCAGCATCTTCTGCAACATTTTTTTGTAGCAGTTGTTTCTTTTTCTACAGCAACATCAGTAGTATCTAGTTTTTCTTCTTCCTCATCTTCATCCCTAAAAATGACATCGTTTAGGGTAGAGTAAAACCTATCAAAAATCCTAGGGTTTCCTTTAAAATGGTGTTGGCAAACTAGTTTTATGAGGCCATGGTGGCGAAGGCTTCCTTTGCCCTTCTGATATCTCTTTGCCATGTTTTTTAATTCTTGATACAGATACAAGGGAAGGTTTACCCTAACTTCTGGTTACTGCTCACCATGTCTGAGATGGTTTAAAATTCGCAGATGATGCCCTGATAACAGCACATACTGCCCTTCACAGGTTAGGAATTTTATTACCCAGGTGGCTACTTCATCCCAAGGTTCCTGCAGGTTGGCCCTTTTTAACCCTTTGCATGTGTTGTTATGGGTTAAGTACTTTGGCCCTCTATCATTTTCTTCTACAAACTGATTAACTACATTTGCCAATGTATTCTTGCCAGATCTAGAAATTGAAATCCCTTCTAATGGCAAGCTTAGTAATCGACTTAAAATTTTAGGGGTTACCTCAATAGTCATGCCATTAACATGTGCTCGGTTGTTTCTGAATGTATGGGTGAACATGCCAGCCAAATATTTAGAAGACCCATTAAACTTATCCAGAAATGGCATAAACCCTCCATCTTCAAAAATTTGCAGGACTACCGGATTTTCTTTGAGGTAGGTGGTATCTGCTGGTTCCGTTCTGATATTTCACCCCATCTTTTTTGTTTAAAAAAATGTTCACTGCTGCTGCTATTCCTCTGCTAGATCTCTGGTTTTTATGTTGCAGATTTGCAGGGTTTAGCTCTAAGTCTTTGCTTGCCCTGTTTCTCATCTGCTTCTTCAAAATGAACCGTAACCTTAACACTATACTTTGCAAACACGTCTTTGGAAAGAAAGGTGGCATGCATTTCTACTGTTGCACCGAACACCTATCCGTCAATGATTGCGTGGACGTCCTTGCTGTCAAATCCACCTCATTTGGTTTTAATTTTTCTGTTCAGTCCACAGATTCTCACGTGCATGTTTATTGGCATCAAAAATTGGTGGCACATGGTTGGTCACGTCCTCCGTAATTTTGGTATTTTCCAATGGGTGCAAAAACAAACCATGTGCTGACTGACACGTGTTCCTTTATCGTATGCAACTAACAGAGTTTGATTTTGTCATACCTTGTCTACTTGGATGCCACGTGGAAATGCTCTTTCCAAAGATTATAACTTATTGCACAAATAAAAACTCATTCCGAAGATTATGACTTCATTTCGAAGACAAATCTTCATTCTGAAGATTATAACTTCATTCCAAAGGCAGGTCTTCATTCCGAAGACAAATCCTTTTTGTAAATTTAAATCTTTATTTTGAAGATTAATCCTCATTCCGAAGATCAATCCTCATTTTGAAGATCAGGCTGTATTGTGAAGGTAAATCGTCATTCCGAAGACAGATCTTCATTCCGAAGACAGATCCTCATTCTGAAGACAGATCTTCATTCTGAAGACAGAACTTCATTCCGAAGATGATGCAACAAGTCATCATTTCAAAGACAAAGTTTTGTTTTGAAGACAAATTGTCATTTCGAAGACAAAGCTTCTTTCTGAAGACACAGTGCAACATTCATTATGTTGTCATTCCGAAGACAATTTCAATCTGAAGATAATACAGTAGGCACTGTGTTTGACATTCTTGTTCCGAAGATTAGGCATAAATCAATATTTTCATTTTCAAAACATGTTTTAAGTATGCCAACTCTTATGAATACCTTTTATGCTAATGGTTAATCGTCATATACTATATACCAATCATTTTACAATGAAGAAATGTAAGAAATATATACCTGATAAAAACAATTTAATGCCGCTTTGAAGAATGACTACCTTTGTTGATGTTCTCGCTGAAATTTTCTACAACATTTCAAAACAAGTGCACTTGGTGAATTTGTACAATGATGGTTCAGAAATTTCTCAAGGTTATGCATGCCAGAAAACTGGTTTTCAGGCATACCAACCCAGTAGTGCCTTAAGAAAAGGTTTTCATTGCTAAGTTATTCATTTTTCTCTCTTTCTTTTTTCTTGATTTTCCCATTTTTTTTTAATTTATTTTTACCTCTCCTTTTCTCTCTCTTTTTTTTTTTGATCCTGACTATGCCCATGAAGGAATTTCATGATTTCCCCTAAAACCATGCCCATGAAGGAATTCATACTCAGAATTTATTCATCTTTTTGTTTTCTATTTTTTTTTTTTTTTTTTGTATTTTTTGCTTTTTCTTGAAATCCATGATCATGCTGATTGTTTTGAAGTGGAAGAGGGAATCTCTTCCACCTGTTGTGTATCCAAACTATCAATTTGCTGCAAGAATTCATCTTTAGTCAGAGGTGTATGGTACACCCTGAGGTGATGTCCATTTACTACCAAATTTCTTTGTGATCCATCAATAGGGGATAGGCGAGCTGCTCCATTGTCAAATACCTCTTCAATCCAGTAAGGTCCCAACCATCTAGTTCTCAGTTTTCCAGGGAAGTATTCATAGCGAGAATCAAACAGTAAAGCCCAATCTCCTTGTTGAAGTTTTCTCTGCTGAATATGACTGTCATGCCACAGCTTCCTCTGCTTTTGAATTACCTCAGTTTGGTGCAAAGCATCCAATCTAAGTTCATCCAATGCATTCAACTGCAGAATCCTATTTGTCTATGCCTACGACAATTCAATTCCAATTTCCAGTGCTGTGCGCAATGTTAGTAGCTCAAATTCAATAGGTAAGAGAGGCTTTTTACCAAAGACTAGTCCATAAGGTGTGAATCCAGTAGTGGACTTCCAAGTAGTATTGTAGGCCCAAATTGCTTTAGGTAATTTATCTAGCCAATTTCTCCTATGAAAGGCTACTATTTTTGTCAAGATGCGTTCTAGTTCCCTGTTTGTTACCTCAACCTGGACATTTGCTTGTGGGTGGTAAGGTGATGATTTCCTATGTTTGATTTCATACAATTCAGTAAATGCTTTTATGACTTTGGATGCAAATTGGGGTCCTTGGTCTGTGGTGATAGACCGTGGAGCTCCAAATCTCTGAAAAATCTGAGTATACAAGAAATCAGCAACCTTCTCTTCATGAGCATGTTTGAAAGCACACACCTCTACCCACTTTGTCAGGTAATCAGTGCATACCAAAATATGCACCTTTCCTTAAGAAGGTGGATCAATAGGTCCTACAAAATCAAGCCCCCACCTCTCAAATGGTTCTAAAACCATTTGAGGCTGCAGTGGCATCTCATTTGTATGAGTGGGTTTCCCCATTCTTTGGCATGCATCACAATGCCTGATGTACTTTTTTACATCCTTGTGAAGAGATGGCCAATAATATCTTGTCCCTAAGATTTTCCTAATTGTGCTTTTTATAGAATAGTGTCCACCTGAGGGTTCATCATGACAAGCTCTAAGGATATCATACACTTCATCCTTTTGGATGCACCTATGTAACACATGGTCAGGACTGCACTTAAAAAGCATACCCTTAATCCATTCAAAAGAAGAACTCTGTTTGATCAATTGTTTTTTCTGTTTTGAAGTGAAATGTGGAGGAACTTTCCCCGTAACCAAATAATTGGCTATATCTCGCAAACCAAGGTGATTGGACTGATATAGCAAATAGTTTTTCATCAGGAAAAGTGTCATCAACTAATTCCCCTTCATCTGTGTTCTACAACCTGGACAAGAAATCTGCCACAACATTAGCTTTTCCTAGTTTGTTTATTATAGTGATATCAAATTCTTGCAACAATAGCAACCAACGAATAATTCTTGCACTTACCATAGGTTTATTCATCAAATACTTAATGGTTGTATGATCTGTGTGAATAAATATTTGATAACCTGTGATGTAATGCCTAAATTTGTTGATGGCATATATTACTGCTAGGAATTCCTTCTTAGTTGTTGTATAATTTTTCTCGGCTCCTATCAAGTTCTTGTTAATGTTGTAGATGGTATAGTGTTCACCATTGTCAATTTGTCCTAATGTTGCTCCAATTGTTGTATTGGAGGCATCGGTCTGTATGTGAAATGGTAATGTCCAATTAGGTCCTTTGAGCACAGGTGGAGTTATTAATTTCTCTTTTAGAGCTTCAAATGCTTCCTGACACTTTGCAGTCCAGGAGAATTCAAAATCTTTAGTCAATAGGGCAAACATAGGACTGGCTATTGTACTAAAGTTGGGAATAAACCTGCGGTAAAAACCAATGTGTCCTAGAAAGCTTCTGACATTAGTCTGAGTTTTAGGAGGAAGGATATTCTTGATAATTTCCACCTTCTTTGGATCAACTTGGATCCCTTCAGGAGATATGTGATGACCAAGAACTATCTCTTCCTTCATCATCATGAAGCATTTTTCTGGATTCAAGGATAACCGGTATGTTACACAGCGAGTTAAGACTTTGTCAAGATTTTCCAATGTAAAATCAAAAGTCTGTCCACATACTCGTGAAATCATCCATGTATATTTCAACACTTTTGGTGGTCGGATCAGCAAAAATTGCTAGGACTGCTCACTGAAAAGTTGCTGGGGCATTACACAAACCAAAAGGTAAAACCCTATAGGCAAATGTTCCCCAAGGACATGTAAAAGTTGTTTTCTCTTGATCTTCAGGTGCAATCTAAATTTGATTATATCCACTAAATCCATCAAGAAAACAAAAGTATCTTTTTCCAGCAAGAGTATCTAACACCCGATCTATGAAAGCTAATGGAAAATGGTCTTTGTATGTCACCTTATTCAACTCTCTATAGTCTACACATACTCTCATTTTTCCATTTTTCTTAGGAACTATTACCAATGGAGAAACCCATTGGCTATCGAAATTGGGTAAATGAATCCTACTTCCGAAGTTTTTCAATTTCTTCTTTCACAATATCTCTTAAGGCAGGATTCAATCTTCTCTGGGGTTGTCTAACTAGCTTGACTTCTTCAGTATAGATTCTATGGGTACATATATCAAGATGGACTCCTGACATATCTTTGTAGTTCCAAGCAAAAGCATGAACATGCTTCTACAAGACAACTATCAATTTTTCTTCCTCTTCCCTAGCAAGCTGGCTGTAAATGTTCAAAAATTTGCCTGGTTGGACTTCTATTTGTTTTGTATTTAGAAGGACTGAATTCACTCCTTCATACCTGGTGATTAAGGGATTAAGAGGACATTGCTGATTTGGGAGAAAAGAAGTAGTTTATGTTTTATTGTTGCTTGAGGGAAGCATATCTTGTATAGAACAGTGAGAAGAAAAAATCAGATGATGGTGCCATCCATGTGGTAGTGAAACAGAGTTTCCCTGTGATATTATAGATGTTTCATCTTTAGATTTTTTATTCTCCTCATTACTTAACAACTGTTGGATATTTGTTACTTCTCTTTCTAAACCTTGTTCATGCAGAACATTCATCAGGATTGTTTTATTTTCTAAATTTTCTGTGTCACTGAGGTCTTCTGTGTGTTCTCTTACTACTAAGGTAGCTAGTGTAGAAATGACCTCTTCTAGTTCTTCATCTGAGTCAAAAAACCATAACTGACCTAAAAATTTGCTAGATGGTTTTGCAGGAGGATATAAAGAAATCTGTTTCAGATCAATACCATTTGAAATAGTCATATTTCTAGATCTACAGTCTATGAAGGCTGCTACAGTTGTAAGCCAAGGTCTTCCCAAAATAATGGGATATCCATGTGCTGAATTTCTTGGCTGTAAAACCAAAAAATCTATAGGGAATTCCCAAGAAGAAACTTCTATAGGGACATCTTCAATGATACCTTCAGGTTTTGCAACTGACCTATCAACCATTTCTAAAACTATAAATGTGGGGCTGAGATGTTTGAGCTATAATTGTTTCATTGTATCCTTGGTCATGACATTTATTGCAGCTCCTAGGTCTACTAAGACATTTGATATTGATATTGAACCTATGGTGACTGTGATAACTGGGCTTCCTGGATCATTATACTTTGGAGGTACTAGTTTTCCACATAAGAGATCAGCTATCTTTCCTTCAACCTGCACAGTTTTAGGAAATGCTTTCTTTTTTCTTCCTGCTCTTTTAATGCACAAATTTCAGATAGTACTGTTAATCTCTGGTATTTCCTTAATGGCTTGTAATAAGGGCAACGATATAGTTAACTTTTTGAGTTCTTTGACTAGTTCTGACTCAGAATTTTTTGGTATAGCATTGAATCTTTCAGGATATGGAATTATCCTTGGTAACTGTTCTGCCTGTGGTTTTGTCTCTTTCTCTATTATTGGTTGGATTTTTACTGGTTCCAATTTTTCCTCTGTCTTTATTGTTGGTTGGACTTTCTCTGGTTCCAATGATTCTTGCTCTTCATTTTCTTTAATTTCATTTGAAACTGGTTCAGGTACAACTTTTTCTGAACGAAGTTGGATGTTACTACAATCAAGAACATTAATTTCAACATTTTCTTCAGCTTCAACCACATAGACAGGAGGTGTTTGTCTCATGCTATTTGGATTAGTGACTGGTTGAGCTGGCATTTGAGGTTGTTTCACTTGCTGTGTTTGCTGCTATTTTTCTTGGAAATTTTGATTAGGTGTAGGCAACAAATGCTGAGTTTGACCTTGATTCCTTTGTTGCCTTGGATAGGACTGGTATTGCTAACTCCACTGTGGTTGGTTTTGCATCCAATGTGGATTGGTCTAGTTTTGATTCTAGGCTAGATTGTTTTGATTCCATGAGGGGTTGTTTTGATTCTGATTCCAGGCCGGGTTACTCCAATTTGCTTGTGGCCATTCTTGGGAATTTGTCCATTGAGGATAATTCCAAGGACGTTGGGGTGGTTCTGATTGTCCCCAAGGCATAGTACTAGGATTATGCCCCCAATTTGTAGGAAAACGAGGAGTATTTTGGTATTGAGAGAAATTTCCCCCTTGTTTTGGTCCAATATAGTTGAGTTCCTCAGTCTGATTTTCTAGCACAATTTTGAGTTGTGGTAGCAGGTGGCATTGATCAGTTGAATGCCTTTTTGAATAGATACTACAAATGGCTGAGATAGATGTTTTATTCAAAGGACATTCCTACCAAGCATGTTTATTTCTACATCTTGGGCAATAAATTGCCAAACGTTCTATGTTTTTTGCTTTTGTAGACATTTCCCCTAAAGTAGTGTTTAGGTGCACTAGAATATCTGTTTTGAAATTTGCAAGTTCCTCTATCAGGTCCTTCACATCAATGCCATTTGTGCGGATTTTTCTTCTTCTCTGCTTAGTGCGAGAATAATTCCTACAGAGATCCATAATTTCCTCATTACTGAGAGTGGTTACATCCCCTTTTCCCATCAAATCCAGAACTTCTCTGGATTCATCTTGCAATCCTATCAAAAAGATGGTTTTACATAATTTTGGTTCTACAAGTCCACATCTCCTTTGAACAAAGGAGAACCTATTAAGATAATCTTCCAATGTCTCATCATCTTCCTACTTGATTCTGAATAACTCATCTTTTCTATTCCTTACATGACAATATTCCTGATATTTGTCTAAAAAGACAGTTTCCATTTGATCCCAGGTTCTTATGGAATTAGGCTCTAAGCTCATGAACCAACGCAATGCTAAATCCTTGAGTGTTGAGGGAAAAACCTTAAGTTTTTTATTGTCATTTATATAATCATAGGTCTGACACACTACCTTGAATTCAAACAAAAACTGATCAGGATCTTCAGATACAACACCTCGGAAGGTTGGAAGTACTAAAGGTGAAATGGTTTTCATGGGAGAGTTTTGTGTTGGATTCAGACGAATAGGATATTCAAATGTTCTGGAAGGTTGGAGCATATCCTGATCATCTCCTTCATTATGGACATAGCCATGTTGGCCATCTATATTGCCTCCTTCTATCATAGTTTCCTATTTCCTAGGAGAAGCTAAAGCTTTCCAAATTGTTCTCTCAAGAGGTCCAAGCCTCTCTGTTGATGATGAATCTGATGAATTTTCTTCCTTAAGATATTTTGATGATGATAAAATTGGTGATTTTCTTTTTCTCAAAATGTTCTAATGATGGTGAGACTGGTGATTTTTCTATCAATCTTTCTGGTATTTCAAACACAGGTGATTCACCCCTTAAGCGTGAAGATCTCCTTAATGGAACAAGCCAGGGATCCTTTAGGGTAGTTTTAGCTTTTTCATCCCTAGACTTACTTATTCATGTTTACTCTTAAATGACATAAATTAAGTCAATAGTTGTTATCTTCCTCAGCTGTTGTATTCAGATTTTAACCTGAATTTTCATAGCTTATTCTGATTACAGCTATTGGACTATTTTTTTTCTTCTAGAAACACTATTCCTCGACAACGGTGCCAAAATGATGCGTAGTCGTTATACCATCATTAATTCTCAATGTATTTGTCAATCTAGGGCTATGTACAAGGCTATCTGAAGAAGAGGCAAAACCGCTATAACTTAGGTCAATCTAGAGCAACAAGTTTTATTTGTGAAACTGGTTGTGTGGGGGGTTTTAGGACATTCCTATCTCTAAATTGCATGAATTAAACCTTAATCTAAGTTGCAAAATTGGAAACTAATCATTAACTACAAAAATGAAGTCCTGATTTACAATTGCAGAATAAGACCTAATTATGTTGCAAAAATAACAGTTGCAGAATTGAAAGTCTGATCCTAATTGCAGAAAGGAAATCTAATTACTTTTGCAGCAATGAAAGTCTAATTCTAATATGGAAATGAAAACTATCAAGGCTCTGTAACAGAAGGTTGTCAATCTTCTGTGCAGGGTTTGACAGCAAAACATAAAATGCAGGAAATTACAAAAAACAGTAAATTCTGGGAATAACAGTCTGAAATAAAGTGGAAGCTTTGCTAAAAGTAAAGATTACAGCTAAAAAATTAAGCACAAGATTAATCTAAGTATAAATAAACTAAGACTATAGATATTGTTAGCTATTTACAAGCAATTGAAATAGCAAGTTCTACAACTCATTCTGCTGCAGCAAAATCAGAATAAAAACCTGCTTATTAGTCCTCCTCCTAGGTCTGGAAGTGGCCAGCCTCCTTGTCCAGAAGAAGGTATGAGTCTCTCTCTCTCTATATATTAATCACACTCATTTACAAGAAATATGAAATAGAACTGGTGCACTTTATTGATTAAAGAACATGATTACAATAATTCTACTAAAAAACTGTTACAGGACTGTAACAGTCAATTTCTACCTATTTTATGCTTCTTCCTAGCTTCCTTACTTTTTACTTCCTGCTGCTACTACTACTAGGCTCAACCTGAATGGGAGCAATATTTATAGATGTCCTATGATCTAATTACAAACTGTGAATATCTCAAAATATCTAATCCTACAATGCTGCAACAAATTCTGGTTTTATCCTAGAAGAAGATTAAAACTTGATCTTTCCCTTAATGATGGCTTTGGTCGGAAATGACGGCAAAGACATATGGAAGATCTTTTCCTTTACCTTTTCCAACCTTTATTTCCCTTTTTCCAACTTCAAAAATCGGTCAAGTCAAAAAGCATATTTTGTTTTCATTCCGAAGATATCTGTTCATTTCGAAGATACTTCGGAATGAACAAATGTGCGCTTTTCCAGTGATTTCTTCTGCATATTTCAGGTGGGTTATCTCTTAAGATCAAATTCCAATGGTCTTCATCTCTTTCCACATGTGAATTCCATGCCTTGCTATTTATGGACAGCTAGCTGGAATTTACATGGGAAAGACCAGTTTTCTTTGCACAAAGAACAGCTTGCTTGCATCTGTTGCGATTTAGGTGGAATAAATGCTTGAGACAAATCAAAACATGATTAGTGAAATGCTGCTATTATTCTAAGCATATCCCATTTTAGCAAGTCATAGAAAAAATAACACAAAACTATGCAAAAAGCTATAAAAAATTAGCATATAATATTCCAAATACATTGATCATGCAAAATGGTTAATATACAGCATATTGAATCAACTTTACTAACATATCAGATAAATCATAAGAGTTTATAGGCAATTTTAGTGTTCAAAACATGTTATGATTGAGGCATTTCCAGGCCTCATCATTGGGTAGAATATGTCTGAATTGCTAGAGTAGAGGAAAGCACATTGAGAAAGTTATGAGCATTATTTGTATGCAAGTTTTAAGAATTGATGAGCATTTTTTGTATGAGTGGATGAGCAAGAGTTGTGAACAGTATTGTGAGTAGGTTTTAGAGAAGATTTGAGTAGGCCTTCTTAGCAGACTTGTGAGCATATTTTGTGAGTAGAGTTGAGTAGATGTTTGAGAAGATTTGAGCAGGTTTTATGAGCAATTTTTAGAGAAGATATGAGAAGGTTGTAGAGTATATTTGATTAGGTTTTATGAGCAGTTTTGGAGTAATTTTGAGCAGAATTATAGAGTAGGTTTGAGAGAAGACTTGAGCAGAGTCAAATCCAGAATAGAGGGGACAAATATCTCCTATAGAGTGGTTTCCACAAAACCATATTAGAGGATATTGGTGTCTCCTGTGGAGTGGTGTCCATAAAACCAGAGCAAAGAGGATTGGTATCTCCTATGGAGTGGTGTCCACAAAACCAGAGCATAGGGGATTGGTGTCTCCTATGGAGTGGTGTCCAAAAACCAGAGCAAATGGGATTGGTGTCTTCTGTGGAGTGGTGTCCATAAAACTAGAGTAGAGGGGATTGGTGTCTCTTATGGAGTGGTGTCTATAAAACCAGTGCAGAGGAGATTGGTTCCTCCTATGGAGTGGTGCCCACAAAACCAGAGCAAAGGGGATTGGTCTCCTATAGAGAGGTGTCCATAAAATTGAGAGGGGATTGGTATCTCCTATGGATTGGTGTCCACAAATATTGTAATAGGGGATTGGTGTCTCCTGTGGGTTGGTGCCCATAAAATTTGTTAATAAAGTTATAAGTAATATTTCTCCATGGATGTAGCCCATATTGGGTGAACCACATTAAATTTGTATCTCTTATGTGTATCATGATTTGTGTATTGTTTCATTACTACATTGATATTAGTGCTCTTATCATTTGGAAAGAAAAGTAAAAGTTTTATCTTATATTGTTTACCCCCCTTCTCAATATAAGCTTGTGTTATTCAATTGGTATCAGAGCGGGTTTCTTCATGAAAGTCTAACAACTTGAAGGAATATCTTACAAGAACACAAATGGCACATCATGAAGGATTTTCATCAAACATGGTACCATTGTTTGATGGGATTAAATATGTTTTCTGGAGCATAAGGATGAGGAAAATATTGCTAGGTATCTAATTCATGTTTATGAGGTTGTCAAACACCATTCATGGACTTAAATAAAGTATTGGAGACTCTAAGATTATTCAAAAAAAATTGAGATCACTTCCCATGAGGTTTGATGCAAAGGTTTTAGCAATTGAAGAAATGAAGGATCTCAAAACTTTGAGTATGGATGAGCTACATGGGATTCTCATAGCCTATGATATGAGGATATAAAAATATTAAACATCCAAATGAGAGGCAACATTCAAAACTTCAAAGAAGAAAAATAATAAGGAACCATAATCAAGTGAAGAATCAAGTAGTGGAGAAGAAGCTAACTTTATGAGAAGAAATAAGAAGGGTCCAAGAAAACACAAAGGTATGCAATCTGTGAAATTTTTTAATTATGATAACCTTGGTCACTATGCATCTAATTGTCCACAGGTAGGAAGTAGTAGCAGTGAAGAAGAAAAGGAATATAAGAAAGAGAAAGAATGAAAATTTCATCATGAAAAGAAAAACAGACATGGTCAAGGTAAACATAAGAAGAATATCTTTCAAAGAAACAAGAAGATTTTTTATGTTGAAGAAGCAAGCAGTGCTTCAATTAGCAGTGATGAAAGCTTCTCTAACAATGATAAATAAAAATTTCTATTTTTGGCCATAGAAGAGAAAGAAGATGATCCTATTGTTGAATACCAAGGAGAAGAAAATATTCATAAGATGAAGAGGAAGCCAAAGTTGATATAGAAGAGGAACGTATTGTTGCTCTTGAAGAGTTAAAGAGGGTTAGAAAGAACTCAAGATTGAAGGCTCAAGTACAAGAATATGAGAAAACAAAGGTAAATCTTCTACAATATCTCACCAACTTAAAAGTTATGGTTAAAGAGGCAAGGAAAATTGAAGAAGTAATGGCTGAGAAGTTAAAGGTAAAAGAGCTAGAATGTGAAATACTAGAACATAAAGCTATCACTCTAAGGAAGGGACTTGAAAAAATTAATGATAAGATATATCAATTTAGAAAACGCTCAAAAAACTTGAATGATATTATCAAAACACAGAGATCTCCATTTATCAAAATTGGACTTGGTTTTGAAGAAGGATAAGAGAAACAAATAGACGAGTCAAGATAAAAATAAATAGAAGCACCAAATAAAATTGAATAAGAGCCTAAGATCTATGCTGATATGTTGAGAAGTGGAAGCATCAATTAGGAAGAAAACAATGCACCATAAAGGAACATGGACCATCATAGAAAAAGCAAAGAAAGAACCATGTGCCCATATCCTCCAAGGCAGGATGAATATTTATTCTAGGGTTATTGTTTCTCATGTAATCATTTTGTTCATAAAGTTGTACATTGCAGGGTTCATGGTAAGAATGATTATGGCTTCACCAAAAGAAATTTCAAGTCATGTGCACATTTCAAGGATTATGTCATCATGTGTTACAATTGTAACAATTTTGGGAATAGAGCTAAATGGTGTAGAATAATGTTCCCTAATCTCTCAAAGTCAAGAAAGAATAAGGATAGTCAAAATGTACAAAATCATATGATCTCCGAAGTTTGGAGAAAGAAAATGAAATAAGAAGAGGAGCATAGTAATTTGGGAGTAACTTTACTCCCATCTCAAAATTGATCACCTCAAGACAAGGAGGTGGTGAGGGGGTTGTGTTTAGTGTCTTATATTTTAGCCCCAAGGAGCCCTTTGCCATTGATGTCAAAGGGGGAGAATTTCAGTAAGGGGAGCAGCTTGTCAGGGGGAGCAGATTTGGAATCTAGTTGTAGTAGAAGAAATTTTTTGTAGGGTTGCCATCAATGATAAAGGGGGAGATTTTTGGAAATATTGAGTTATCATTGATGTCAAAGAGTGCACGTTATTCAAGGCAAAAATATTCTTCAAGGGTGTGATGTTTACAAGGTTGGACAATATATAAATTGTGTCAAGAATGGACTATTGTGAATAGCAAACAATGGACAATTATTCAAGGTAAGGTATATCTCAAAGAAAAGGTAAATATTATTCAATCAAAGGATTATAATATTTAAATATCATATTTAAATATTATAAAGAGAATATTATAAGAGGGACAAAGGTTTAAAAGTTGCTTGGACAAAAGAGGGATAATGGTTTAAAAAGTTGCTTGGGACAAAAAGGTTTAAATATCACAAGAGAGGGACAAAGTTTTAAAAAGATAAATATTTATCATATTTAACTTCTAAATTTAAATATTATAAACATAATAGTTTGAAAAATAAAAAGGTACCAAAAATTGAAAATAAATTAATCCCACCTTTCAAAATGAAATCGAAGGAAATTGAAAGCATATATATACATGGCATTATTAAACCTTGGAGTGGAATGAAAAATTGCAATTGAAAATCCATCATCATGCATGTGAATGGTAGGAGAAAATGCAGAGGAGAAGACAACAAAAATTGAGGCTGAGATAGACAAAACAAAATATCACTATGTGCACCTAAGGTTTTATTCGCTGGGATAGCCCAGCTAGCAGTGTGGCTTTGCGTGGAGCGCTGCTAGGTAGGAGGTCATTGGGTCAAATCTGGTTGACAACATTTTTTTTTTAGTTTTGTTTAATGAGGAAGACTTGGATAAATATCACTACGAGTGCCTTTAATTTTGACTGCTAAGGTAGTACAGTTGGTTATTGGCTGTGTGTGAAGCACTGCTTGGTATGAGGTCATGGGGTCGAATCAAATCGACATTATTTTTGATGAGGTTTTGTTGTTAATAAAAGCACAAGTACATGGATATATATTGAGAGCCTCCCTTTTGGTCTTAGCTACCGTGGCAACACAACTGGTCACAAAGTGCTTGGGAAAGTGCTACATTTCATGAGTTCAGGGGTTTGATTCTCAATTGTGCAAAGGTATTAAATTTTTTATTAATTTTGATTTTGAAGGAAAAATAAAGGTCAAGGTGTTAGCATAAGAAATTGTGATTTTTGCAAATTAGAAAAGGGAGTTATAAGGTGTATGCTAGTCAAGTTTATTTGTATTTTTGCATGTTAGAAAACTGAGAAATAAGGTGTAATTGTGATTAATGTTTTTTTTTTTTTGGTATTTACATGGTGGAATCGATAGCCGCCATGAATCCGAGCAGGTTGTCCGACTTTTATGGCCGCCACAGTATTCTGCACTGTCCACCCCAAAAGCCACCACACAGATCTTCGCATAGTTCGCCCCTATAACCACCATGCCACAATCATTTTAAACCTTTTACACCACTGAAATCACCAGGAAAGGGACAAGTGTTCAGTCTGACGAAATTGTGATTAATGTTATATTGTATTTGGCATATTATAAAAAGGGAGATATAAGGTATTATTATTTTTAAGATTTATTATGCACATTTTTTATAAGGGTTTTTAATGTGAATGATTTGATATCTATTCAAGAAAAAGAGATTTGCTAACCAATTTTGAGGTGGCAAAAGAAAAGAAAATCATTTTTGTCAAGACAGGTACAAGCAAAAGAAGACTATCATCATTGAGGCAGATTTAAAGGTATGGTGATTTAATTCCTTTCTCAAGGGTGGTTTTGTTTGAGGAAAATATTTTGATGTCATATGGTTGGAGGTATAAGGATTGATTTGATGTGCATTAGTGTTGATTGAAATTGGGAATAAATATGCAAGGGTTACATATCAGATTTATGAGTCAATTTGTGCATTGATTTGATGGAAATTGGGAGTAAATGTGCAAGGGTTATAGATCATATCTGAGAATCAAATTTGTGCATTGTTCATAATTGATTTTGGGAGTATATTAAAAGGATAGATTGGAGTATTATTATTGGATTTGAATTGCATAAGGAAATAATAAAATAGTCTTACACATATAGAAGGATTATTTTAAAGCAAGTCAAAGTGTCACATAGTGCAAGGATAGTTTGAAAAGATTCAATTGAGAAGAGTAACATATTGGGTAATTGTTATTGCATATCATTATCTATATGTTCATGAAGATAAAATAATACTGGGTAGAATATGTCTGAATTGCTAGAGTAGAGGAAAGCACATTGAGAAAGTTATGAGCATTGTTTGTATGCAAGATTTGAGAATTGATGAGCATTGTTTGTATGAGTGGATGAGCAAGAGTTGTGAGCAGGTTTTGAAGTATATTTGAGTAGGCCTTATTATCAGGCTTGTGAGAACATTTGATCATATTTTGTAAGTAGAGTTGAGTAGGTTTTTGAGTAGATTGGGGTAGGTTTTATGAGCAGGTTTTAGAGTAGATATGAGCAGGTTCTGGAGTAGATTTGAGCAGGTTTTATGAGTAGATTTGGAGTAAATTTAAGCAGAATTATAGATTAGGTTTAAGAGAATACTTGAGCATAGTAAGAACTAGAATAGAGGGGATAAGTGTCTCTTGTGGATTGGTGTCCATATAACTAGAGCAGAGGATATTGGTGTCTCCTATGGAGTGGTATTCACAAAACTAGAGTAAAGGGGATTGGTGTCTCCTATGGAGTGGTGTCCATAAAACTAGAGTAGAGGGGATTGGTGTCTCTTGTGGAGTTATTTCCACAAAATCAAAGCAAAGGAGATTGGTGTCTCCTATGGAGTGGTGTCCACAAAACCAGAGCATAGGGGATTGGTGTCTCCTATGGAGTGGTGTCCACAAAACCAGAGCAGAGGGGATTGGTGTCTCCTGTGGAGTGGTGTCCACAAAACTAGAGTAAAGGGGATTGGTATCTCTTGTGGAGTGGTATCCATGAACTTGAGAGGGGATTGGTGTCTCTTGTGGATTTGTGTTCATGAACATTGTAATAGGGTATTGATGTCTCCTATGGGTTGGTACCCATAAAATTTCTTGAGAAATTTATAAGCATTATTTCTCCATGGATGTAGCCCATATTGGGTGAACCACGTTATATCTGTGTCTCTTATGTATGTGGTAATTTTTACATTGTTTCATTACTACATTGATATTATTGTTGTTATCATTTGGAAAGAAAATTAAAAGTTGTATCGTATAATGTTCACCCCCCTCTCAATATAAGCTTGTGTTCTTCAATTGGTATTATATCGGGTTCCTCCATGAAAGCCTAACGACTTGAAGGAAGATATTACAAGAACACACATGGCACATCAAATAAGGGTTTTCATCAAACAAGGTACCATTCTTTGATGAGACTAACTATGTTTTCTAGAGCATAAGGATGAGGAAGATATGATATTTCTAGGTATCTACTTCATTTTTATGAGGTTTTAAAACACCATTCATGGACTTGGAGAAAGTATTGGAGACTCTAATATTATTCAAAAAAAATTGAGGTCACTTCCCATGAGGTTTGATGCAAAGGTTTTATAAATTGAAGAAATGAGGGATCTCAAAACTTTGAGCATTGATGAGCTGCATGGGATTCTCATAGCCTATGATATGAGGATTGAAAAAGATCAACCATCCAAATGAGAGGCAGAATTCAAAACTTGAAAGAAGACAAAGAATAAGGAACCAGAATCAAGTAGTGGAGAAGAAGCTAACTTTGTGAGAAGAAATAAGAAGGGTCCAAGAAAACATAAAGGTATGCAGTCGGTGAAATATTTTAATTATGGTAACCTTGGTCACTATGCATCTAATTGTCCATAGGCTGGAAGTAGTAGCAGTGAAGAAGAAAAGGAATATAAGAAAAAGAAAGAAATAAAAATTCATCATGAAAATAAAAATAGGCACGATCAAGGTAAACATGAGAAGAAAATCTTTCAAAGACATAAGAAGAGTTTTTATGTTGAAGAAGCAAGCAGTGCTTCCAATAGCAGTGATGAAAGCTTCTCCGACAATGAAAAAGAAGAAATTATATTTCTAGCCATAGAAGAGAAAGAATATGATC
Organism: Wollemia nobilis; assembly: GCA_028583015.1. Classification (NCBI taxonomy): domain Eukaryota; kingdom Viridiplantae; phylum Streptophyta; class Pinopsida; order Araucariales; family Araucariaceae; genus Wollemia; species Wollemia nobilis. The sequence goes on from JAQPPZ010015032.1 coordinate 6,378,398, forward strand.
CTGTTGTTGAAGACCAAGAAGAAGAGGAAGATTCATAAGATGAAGAGGAAGCCACATTTGATATAGAAGAGTAACTTGTTGTTGCTCTTGAAGAGTTAAAGAGGGTTAGAAAAGAGAACTCAATATTGAAGGCTCAAGTACAAGAGGATGATAAAACAAAGGCAAAGCTTATACAAGATCTCACTAACTTAAAAGTTAAGGTTGAAAAGGCAAGAAAATTTGAAGAAGGTATGGCTGAGTAGTTAAATGGAAAATAGCTAGAATGTGAAAGACTAGAACATGAAGTTGCCACTCTAAGGAAGGGACTTGAAAAATTTAATGATAATATATATCAGTTTAGGAAAAGCTCAAAAAACTTGGATGATATTATCCAAGCACAAAGATCTCCATTTATCAAAACTGGACTTGGTTTTGAAGAAGGTAAAAAGAAACAAAAAGGGGAGTCAAGCTCAAAATAAATAAAGGAACCAAATAAAATTTAATAAGAGCCTAAGACCTGTGTTGATATGTTGAGAAGTGGAAGCATAAATGAGTAAGGAAACAATGCACTATCAAGGAATAGGGACCATCACAAAAAAAGAAAAGAAAGAACCATGCGCCCATATCCTCCAAGGCAAGATGAATATTTCTTCCAGGGTTATTGTTTCTCATGTAATAATTTTGGTCATAAAGTTGTACATTGCAAGGTTCATGGTAAGAATGATTATGGATTTGCCAAAAGAAATTTTGAGTCATTTACACATTTCAAGGATTACAACATCATGTGTTACAATTGCAACAATTTTGGTCATAGAGCTAAATGGTGTAGAATAGTGTTCCCTAAGCTCTCAAATTCAAGCAGGAAGAAGGACAGTCAAAATGTGCAAAAGGATATGATCTCCAAATTTTGGAGAAATAAAATGAAACAAGAAGAAGAGCATAGTAATTTGGGAGTAACTTTACTCGCATCTCAAAATTGATCACCTCAAGACAAGGAGGTGGTGAGGGGTCTATTTTTAGTGTCTTATCTTTTAGCCCCAAGGAGCCCTTTGCCATTGATGTCAAAGAGGAAGAATTTCAGTAAGAGGGGGCAGCTTGTAAGGGGGAGCAAATTTGGAATCCATATGCAGTAGAAGAAATGTTTTTTAGGGTTGCCATCAATGACAAAGGGGGATATTGTTGGAAATATTGAGTTGTCATTGATTTCAAAGGGTGCATGTTATTCAAGGCAAAAATATTCTTCAAGGGTGTGAAGTTTACAAGGTTGGACAATATATCAATTATGTCAAGAATGGACTATTGTGAATAGCAAACAATGAACAATAATTCAAGGTAAGGCATATCTCAAAGCAAAGGTAAATATTTTTCAAGCAAAGGATTATAATATTTAAATATCGTATTTAAATATTATAAAGATAATATTATAAGAGGGACAAAGGTTTAAAAGTTGCTTGGACAAAAAGAAGGATAAAGGTTTAAAAAGTTGCTTGGGACAAAAAGGTTTAAATATTATAAGAGGGACAAAGGTTTAAATTTTGCTTGGACAAAAATAAGGATAAAGGTTTTAAAAAGTTGTTTGGGACAAAAAGGTTTAAATATCACAAGAGAGGGATAAAATTTTAAAAAGATAAATAATTATAATATTTAAATTCTAAATTTAAATATTATAAACAAAAGAGTTTGAAAAATAAAAAGGTACCAAAAATTGGAAATAGAACAAGCCAACCTTTCAAAATGAAATCGAAGGAAATGGAAAGCATATATATACATGGCATTATTAAACCTTGGTGTGGAATGAAAAATCACAATTTAAAATCCATCATCGTGCATGCGAATGGTAGGAGAAAATTCAGAGGAGAAGAATGCAAAATTCAAGGCAAATACAGACATAAAGAAATATCACTGTGTGCGCTTAAGGTTTCATTCGCTGGGATAGCCTAGCTGGCAGTGTGGCTTTGCATGGAGCACTGCTAGGCAGGAGGTCACGGGGTTGAATTTGGTTGATACCATTTTTGTTGAGTTTTGTTGAATGAGGAAGACTTGGATAAATATAACTGTGAGTGCCTTTGGTTTTTATTGCTAAGATAGTATAGCTGGTTGTTGGCTTTGCATGGAGCGCTCCTTGGTAGGATGTCATGGGGACAAATCAGGTTGATGCTATTTTTGATGAGTTTTTGCTATTGATAAAAGCACAAGGATACAGATATATATTGGGTGCCTCACTTTTGGTCTTAGCTACCATGGCATCACAATTGGTCACAAAGCGCTTGGGAAAGCGTTGCATTTCATGAGGTCAGGGGTTTGATTCTCAGTTGTGCAAAGGTATTTAATTTTTTATTAAATTTGATTTTGAAGGAAAAATGAAGGTCAAGGTGTTAGCATAAGAAGTTGTGATTTTTTAAAATCAGAAAAGGAATTTATAAGGTGTATGGTGGTCAATTTTATTTGTATTTTTGCATGTTAGAAAAAGGAGAAATAAGGTGTCATTGTGATTAATGTTATATTGTATTTGGAAAATTATAAAAAGGGTGATATAAGATATTATTCTTTTTAAGCTTTATTATGCACATTTTTTATAAGGGTTTTTAATGTGAATGATTTGATATCTATTCAAGAAAAAGATATTTGCTAACCAATTTTGAAGTGGCAAAAGAAAAGAAAATTATTTTTTTCAAGACAGACACATGCAAAATAAGACTATCATCATTGAGGTAGATTTAGAGGTATGGTGATTTAATTCCTTTCTCAAGGGTGGTTTTTTTTGAGGAAAATATTTTTGATGTCATATGGTTGGAGGTATAAGGATTGATTTGATGTGCATTAGTGTTAATTGAAATTGGGAATAAATATGCAAGGGCTATAGATCAAATTTGTGAGTCAATTTGTGCACTAATTTGATGGGAATTGGGAGTAAATGTGCAAGGGTTATAGATCAGATTTGAGAAGCAAATTTGTGCATTGTTCATAATTGATTTTGCGAGTAGATGAAAAGGATATATTGGAGCATTGTGATTGGATTTGAAGTGCATAAGGAAATAAACAAATAATATTACACATATAGAAGGATTGTTTTAAAGCAAGTCAAAGTGTCACATAGTGCAAGGATAGTTTGAAAAGATTAATTGAGAAGAAGAACATATTGGGTAATTGTTATTGCATATCATTCTCTATATGTTCATGAAGATAAAATAATACTGGGTATAATATGTCTAAATTTCTAGAGTAGAGGAAAGCACATTGAGAAAGTTATGAGCATTGTTTGTATGCAAGATTTGAGAATTGATGAGCATTGTTTGTATGAGAGGATGAGAAAGAGTTATGAGTAGTATTGTGAGTAGGTTTTGGAGCATATTTATATAGGCCTTTTTAGTAGGTTTGTGAGCAAATTTGAGTAGATTTTGTGAGTAGATTTAAGTTGGTTTTTGAGCAGGTTTTATGTGCATTTTTTTGGAGTGGATATGAGCAAGTTTTGGAGAAGATTTGAGTAGGTTTGGAGCAGGTTTGAGTAGAATTATAGAGCAGGTTTGAGAGAAGACTTGAGCAGAGTCAGAACCAAAAAATAGGGGATAGGTGTCTCCTGTATAGTGGTGTTCACAAAACCATAGCAAAGGGGATTGGTGTCTCCTATGAAGTGGTGTCCACAAAACTAGGGCAAATGGGATTGGTGTCTCCTTTGGAGTGGTGTCCACAAAACCAGAGTAGAGGGGATTGGTGTCTCCTATGGAGTGGTATCCACAAAACTAGAGTAAAGGGGATTGGTGTCTCCTATGGAGTGGTGTCCACAAAACCAGAGTAGATGGGATTGGTGTCTCTTGTGGAGTGGTGTCCACAAAACTAGAGCAGATGGGATTGGTGTCTCATATAGAGTGGTGTCCACAAACCTAGAGCAAAGGGGATTAGTGTCTCCCATGGAGTGGTGTCCACAAACTTGAGAGGGGATTGTTATATCCTATGGATTTGTGTCCATGAATATTGTAATAGAGGATTGGTTTCTCATGTGGGTTGGTTGTTAGAACCTCGAAGGTTCTAATAATAAATTAAATAAATAAATTAATAAAAACATGAATCACTTGCCCTTATAGGGGGGCTCCCCTTGAATTAAATAAATATATTATTGCTTCATCATGGATGATCGAATATGAATGTTTGCATAATTATTTATACTACCCTAACCCTAACCCTACGTTCATTCAATATGACCTTTCAAAATAACGGTTCATATTATGACTACCCTAACACTAACCTAAATATAATAATTAATTATTATATCTATCCTAACTCTAATATAATTATATTATTAATAATTAAATTTATTATACTATTATTATTAATAATGAAGTTAAGATATGGAATCCTAACATGTCCTCAAAGCTGAAACTTCAATTTTGATAGCCTTATTTCTTATTTTTAATTCTTTAAGCAATTCCAAGTAGTCACTCAATTATAAAACCTTTTGTTTGTGTTCCTCAATTTGTCCTTGCAAATGTAGAACTTTTTTTTTAAATATATATGTGACGCTTAAATTAGTGATGAGATCAATGATGGCCTCAATTATGCAAACTTTAGGATATTTTTCACTGTGAAGGTTTGTACTCCATGTTTCTGGTAACCAAGGTTGATTAATTATATAACGGACAAGAATTTTTCATTAAAATAAAGTGCAGAGGCATGATAGCATTCCCAAGGTGGATGATATATATGATGTGAGCTGATTTTGGGAGGATGAAAGCATGGCAAGACTGCGACAGTTGCCCAACTCCCATGGTATTTCTCCACTGAAATAGTTGTCTGACAGTTCAATTTGGATGAGCATTGTGCAGTTACCAAGTGCTTTGGATGCCCTCAAAACTCTGGGTTTGTTTTATGTTCCAGAATCCACACAACAACTCCAATGATAATAAAAAGGGCACCAGTTGTGCACCATATTTCTATCGTAAATGGATGCAGAAAATCCCATGCATTGGACTTCATCCTTATCATAGGTACCACAACTAGGCCTAATTCTATAAAAGGTTGTGTGAAGTCCACAATCTTCGATTATTTTGTTATAATGGAAACATCTCCTACGATTGCATACAAGTTGTGCATGGGTCCAGCTATGAATATTGTTACACTTTAATGCAATCTACTCCACAATATTATCATATCTAGGTGTATACTTTACCGTTCCATAAGGTCTAAATGTGTATGGAACAACATAATAAAGCAGGTTCACTGCAGCAACAAATATGTCAATGCAAAATCTCTTTTCCATGTTGCTATCATTTACTTTTGTCACAAACTCTTTGAAGCATGTATTTCTGGGCACACCTATCACAAGTTCCTTGCCATTGTTTGGAAACACTCAACCTCATTACACAGCTTTGCTTTATGTTGGATCTAAGAGGCAGAGCAGAATACAAAGAAAAATTACCACAATAAAAATAAAAATAACAACTCAACTCCAGCAGAATATATATATATATTTTGTATTAAATTCAGAGCTTCACATTTACACAGAGCTACAACTCTTTTTTTTCAGCTTCTTCTCCTCTGTAAATCATACACAGTAATGAAACTACATTTTATAAATAAACTCTAGACTATTGGATCTTTTTCTCCAGCTTTTTCTCCTTTGTAGACCATGCACAGTAATGAAACTACATTCTATAAATAAACTCTAGGCTATCACCTTACATATAGCTTTTTCGTATTTACAAAGAAATAAAAATATACGCACAGACTTTTTCCAAAAACAAAAAATTATAAAAGGAAACTATGCAGTTGAGATTACTCTTTCCAACACTGCCCCTTAAGCTCAACTGCTGCACCTCCATCTGTGATGCCCAGATTGTCACGTTGTTGTACAAAACTCCTTGTTCCCAATGGCTTTGTGAAAATATCTGCATATTGATCCTCTGTTTTGCAATGTTCCAAAATGATCTCTCCAGCATTTATCAGTTCTCTAATAAAATGATACCGTGTATCAATATGTTTGGTTCTTTTGTGAAACACTGCGTTCTTGGAGAGGGCTATTGCTGATTTATTATCACAGAATAATTTTGTTGCTTCTTCCTATTTATGACCCAAGTCTTTTAATATCCGTCTCATCCAAATGGCTTGACATGTTGCCCCTGTCGCTGCAATATACTCAGCTTCAGCTGTAGACAAGGAGACTATAGGTTGTTTCTTTGAAGCCCATGAAACTACTCCTGACCCAAGATGAAATACATAGCCTGATGTGCTTTTTCTATCTTCTATACTACCTGCCCAATCACTATCTGTATATCCAATCAATTTAAATTCATTTGTCTTGGTGTACAGAATGCCATATTCTTTTGTTCCATTAACATATCGTAAAATTATTTTTGCTGCTTGCAAATGTGTTGCCTTGGGAGTCTCCATGAACCTTGAAATTAAACTAACTGCATACATTATATCCGGCCTTGTGGCTATCAAATACATCAAGCTCCCTACAATGCTCTTGTACAATGTTGGATTCACATTTTTAGTCCAATCTTCTTTTCTCAGTTTTAAACCAATTGCTACAGGAGTGGGGGTAGGTTTGCAATTTTCCATTTTAAATCTCTTTAATATGTCTGCTGCATATTTTTATTGACAGATAAAAATACCATGATCCATTTGTTGCACTTCTATCCCAAGAAAATATCTCAACAATCCTAAATCTGACATCTCAAACTCTTTCTTCATTGCATTTTTAAACTCAACGACAATATCTTCATCATTGCCCATAAAAATTAAGTCATCTACATACAACACAACAATCAGAAGCTTACCTTGACTTGATTTAATGTAGAGAGTGGGCTCACCATCACTTTTGCAAAAGCCATTGCTCAGAAAATAAGAATCTATTCTGTTGTACCATGCCCGTGGTGCTTGCTTCAGTCCATAAAGTGCCTTTTTTAGTTTATATACTTTGTTTTCTTCTCCTTCAACCTCATAACTAGGTGGTTGTTGCACATACACTTCTTCCTTCAACACACCATTTAAAAAAGCTGATTTCACGTCCATTTGATGGACCTTCCATCCATATTGGGCTGCAATTGCAAGGACTGTTCTCACTGTCTCCATTCTTGCTACTGGAGCAAATGTATCTTCATAATCAATTCCATATTGTTGCTTATAGCCTTTCACAACTAGTCTTGCTTTGTACCGCTCAACTTTTCCTTCTGCATTGCATTTTGTTTTATAAACCCACTTCACTCCAATTACATCTTTTCCTTGTGGGAGATTTACCAACTCCCATGTTTCATTCTTTTCTATTGCATCTATCTCTTCATTCATTGCAACTATCCATTTTTCTTCTTTAACTGCATCTTCAAAATGTATTGGATCACTTGCAAGTGAGTATAAGGCAAATAAAGAATTCTGACCTGCATTGTTCTCATTTTCTTCTTGCTGATAAACATCATTTAAACTTCTATATTTTTGCCTCCTTAAAGTTGCCAATGTTGGGTTAGATGTATCACTAGAGGTTGGACTATTTGATGGGCCTGCTGATGGGGTTTGTTGTGCACTTACTGGAGTGCTTGCTTGCATTCATGGGGCTGATTTTGTGTTTGTTGATGGTGTTACCTGTGGACCACTTTGTTGTGCATGCATTGGTGTGGATGGAGTCACAACTGTGGGTGTATTGATTGACACTATATCCTCTATATCTTCATGTGGACTTGCTGCAACAACATTGATTGTTTTCTCCAAACTTCCATCCCATGCTTCTTCTTCAATGAACTGTACATCTCTGCTGATTATAAGTTTCTTTGTCACTGGATTGTATAGTTTGTATGCTTTTGAGTGTTCATTGTATCCTACAAATATGCATTTTTCTCCCTTGCTATCCAATTTCTTTCTTAACTCATCCGGCACATGTGCATAAGCCACACAACCAAATACTCTCATGTGAGAAACACTATGTTTTCTTCCACTCCATGCCTCTTCAGGAACTATATCTCTCACACTCTTGGTTGGACACCTATTTATGATATAAACTGCACTTTCTACTGCTGCTGCCCAATATTCATTTGGCAAATGCTTTGCCTTCAACATACTTCTTGCCATCTCCATAATTGTCCTATTTTTCCTTTCAGCTACACCATTTTGTTGAGGTGTATACCTTGCTATAAATTGTTTGTGAATTCCATTATATTTGTAGTAATTTAAGAACTCCTTTGAAACATACTCACCACCTCTATCCATCCTCAACACCTTGATGTAATATCCACTTTGCTTCTCCACTAAAGCCTTGAATTGTTTAAAGTACTCAAATACTTCATCTTTATGCCTCAGAAAATAAACCCATGTCTTTCTTGTATAATCATCTATGAAAGTTAAGAAATAATTCATTCCACTGATTGATGGTGTTTGCATTTTTCCACACAAATCTGAGTGTATAATCTCTAAAGGTGCTTGGGCTCTTAGTGTCTTTCCTGCTGGAAATGAATCTCTGTGTTGTTTTCCTAAGATGCATCCTTCACATAATTTTTTTGATCTTTCTATGGGTGGCAAACCTTTCACCATTCTCTTTCTATACAATAAACTTAAACCTCCAAAGCTTAAATGCCCAAGTCTTAAGTGCCATAACCAGTTTTCATTTTTTATTTCAGCTTGAAACATAGTTTGACTGACTGTTGTAGCTATTCCTTCCATTTGTGGATTAAAATTATGTCTTATCTTCAAGGGAAACATTCTATTGTTGGTCATTTGAACTCTTGCAATAATTTTCTTACTAGGATATTTATCCAAAATTACACATTCATTGTTGTCAAAAGAAATTCTATACCTTTTTTCAAGAAGCTGACCAAGGCTAATCAAATTGTGTTTTAGACCAGGAACAAAATACACATCTGATATATACTTTTTCTCCCCCTTCTTAGTTAAAATATTTATGTTTCCTTTTCCCATGACTGAAACTTTGTTATCATTCCCCAAAGTAACATCAGACTTCACATTTTCATCTAAGTTTGTAAACAAATCCTTGTTTCCTGACATATGATTACTACAGCCAGAGTCTAAATACCATACATATTTTTGATCTTCCTTCAGTACATTACATGCTAACAACATACTACCCTGACCTTCATCTTCTCTTGTAAAATTGACATTTTTTTTCTTTTTTAAGATCATACTGCTTCTTTCTACATTCATTTGCATAATGGCCAAATTTTTTGCAATAATAGCATTGAGCTTGAGATTTATCATACCTTTCACCTTGAGATTGATTTTGTCTCCAGTTTTGGCTTGGGTTCTGGCTTATGTTTTGGTTGTTGCCCCTTCCACTCGAATTTTATGGACTGCCTCTGCCTCCTCTATATGAATTTCTTCCTCTTCCTCTGTAATTTTGCCTTCCTCTGCCTCTGCCTTGGCCAATATTAACTTGTGTTTTGAAGGTATTCTCCAATGAGGTGTTTCCTGATCTACTCAACCTATGCTCATGTGAGATAAGAGATGCTTGGAGCTCATCCACTGAATACTGAGCTAGATTCTTAGTTTCTTCTATGGCAACTACAAGAGAATCAAACTTTGTCGGTAAGCTCCTCAATATCTTTTCCACTATTCTTCTATCCTGAATATTCTCTCCATGTGATCTCATCTGATTTACTAGCCCAATAACTTGGGTGAAAAATGAATCTACTGATTCTGATTCCTTCATTTGCAATGTCTCAAAATCCCTCCTTAGCATTTGTAGTTTTGTTGCCTTCACTTTCTCCATTCCTTGATAAGTTGTTTGTAAGATGTCCCAAGCTTGCTTAGACTTTGTCGCTCCTTGAATCCTTGGGAAGATGCTCTGATCTACTCCTTGAAATATATAGAAAATGGCTTTTGAATCCTTCTTTCGGTTCTCTTTCAGTGTGTCTTTCTCAGCTCTTGTGAGTGCATTGAATGTTGTTGCATCTGTTGGCTCTGGAAATCCATTCTCAACAACTTCCCATATATCTTGTGAACAAAATAGGGCTTTCATTGTAATAGACCAATACTCATAGTTCTTACCATTAAACTGAGGAATCTGTGGATTCGACAGGCTTGTGCTTGGACCCATTTGTGCTGCCATTGTGGCTTTCAACCTTCTGCTTGAAACCCTTGTCTCTGGAACTTTTTGAAACCCTACGCTCTGATACCACTGTTGGATCTAAGAGGTAGAGCAAAATACAGAGAACAATCACAACAATAAAAAAAAAATAACAAATGACTCCAGCAGAATATATATATATTTTGTATTAAATTCAGAGCTTCACATTTACACAGAGCTTCAACTCTTTTTTTCAGCTTCTTCTCCTTTGTAAATCATGCACAGTAATGAAACTACATTTTATAAATAAACTCTAGACTATTGGATATTTTCTCTAGCTTTTTCTCCTTTGTAGACCATGCACAATAATGAAACTACATTCTATAAATAAACTCTAGACTATCACCTTACATACAACTTTTTCGTGTTTACAAAGAAATAAAAATATACGCACAAACTTTTAACATAAAACAAAAAAACAAAAAAATTATAAAAGGAAACTATGTAGTTGAGATTACTCTTTCCAACACTTTCACCAGGCCATATAACATCATAAAGTTCATGTCGAAATGTTGTGCTTGGGACAAGTTATTTGTCTCATTATGTGTACTACTCTTTAAGTGATGGAGATTTGGGGTCATATCATTGTTTCACCTTCGTGTATTTAGGTATATCTCTCAGTATTCAATGTAAGGTCCAGAAAAACCATGATAGATATTTGGGAAATATGCCATCGAGTCCAAGGAAGCATCTGGTCCAAAACAAAATATGGGGCAAAATATCCAATTGTTATAGGACAAAAGTTTGCAAAAGTTAAATGCATGGAAGGGGTTAAGGTGCATGACTAGATTCTTGAATGTTTGAATTTAACTATTGTCCTTTCTGTTAGAAAAATTAACCCTGATTTGCACTTCCTGCCCAACTGCACTACGAAACTGGGAGACGTTGGACTGCGTGGACTACTCTCGCCAAAAATAGTGAAGTTGGGTTTCCTGCCTATTTTTTTGATGTGACATCACAAGTTCCCTCTGACATTCATCCAATCAACATTGATCTCCTTCGTGCGGGGTAGGTGATTGGTTATTTCATCCATGAGGTAGTTGGTGACTGGCTCCTCTTCGTTGCTATATAAACCCTTGTTCAATCATTTTTTTGATAGAAGAGGAAAGTGGAGAAGGAAGTTTTTCATAGTGAAGCAAATGAAAGCAGATCTCTGAGTAGGGAAGCTCATCAGTTTATTTTCAAGCAGCAGACTCGACATTTGTTTTTTTTCTTTACTATTTATCTTGCAGTTTCATCTGTAGAAGTTTGTATATCCTCAGTCAAGGATTTTGTAACCCTTATTTTAGATAAATATAGTTGTCCTTTGTTTCAGGCATTTTGAAGGGTTTTGTGTAAGCTTTGTCTGTGTTTCCATTCTTCTAGATTTAATTTATCCATGGTGTCTCGTACAATTTGTTTTCTAATCCTCAGGATTCATGGAGATTTTTAATCGTCTTCAACCAAAGGAGCGATTTCATGATTTACTTTTAAGTCCCTGGTGTGGGTCAACGGACGGCAGTCATACATCCCCCAATGTGAAAGGGCTACCCTACAACATGCATTATTCACTTTCATTTTTAGCTAAGTGTAGCCATAACTACTCATTTGCATAGAAAATCTCAGTAGTGTTATTGTTTTCATGCGCTCTAAGACAAGAATAGCCATTTTTGGCTAAGTGTCAGACTAGCCGCTTGACTTCGTAGCGCAGTCGAACTATGCACTGTTTGACCAGCACAGTCAAGTGTTGACCACACTCCATCTGCCCGACTATGTAGCACAGTTGGATTGCACACTCTTTTTCATGCATAGCCAGGCGTTGACCAGTGAAGTTGGGAGTTGACTAACGCACTCTATCCACCGTCGCATAGCTTGGATCGTGTCGTTCGACTTGGGAGATAAAATCCTACACAACCTGACTTCGCAAGATTTTTTAGCGTAGTCGAACAGCTTGAAAAACTTCAAATTGGTATCAGAGCATTAGTGCCATTGACACGGAGATTGAAAAATGGCTTTCAAAAATAGCCATTCACTGCAGTTGCAGATCCCGTGCTTCAACGACAAGAACTATGATTACTAGAGCATTCAGATGAAGATCCTGTTCGGATCTCAAGAGTTGTGGGAGTTAGTCAAGAATGGCTACCTAGAACCGATAGATGTAGCAGCACTAGTCACCCTCTCCCAAGCAGACAAGGACCTATTGAAGGAGAACATGAAGAAGGACCAGAAGGCCCTCTTCTACATCATGCAAGTGGTCGAGGAGACCATCTTCCCATGGATCACATCAGCCACCAAAGCGAAGCAGGCCTGGGATATTTTGGCCAACTCGTACCAAGGCACCAACAAGGTGAAGTTGGTGAAACTACAGATGCTTAGGAGAGAGTTTGAGAACCTACAAATGAGTGAGTTTGAGTCCATGAGTGACTTCTTCACCTGAATTACGGACATCATCAACCAGATGTGGTTGAACGGAGAAATTATGCAGAGCCAAATAATTATGGAGAATATTCTTACAAGTTTTTCTGCCAAGTTTGACTCGGTTGTGATAGCAATCAAATAATCGAGGGATCTGACAACCCTCTCGATAGACAAGCCCATGGTTTTGTTGCAGATACATGAGCAGAGGTTGAGTCGTTCGTCTCAAACCTCTCTAGAGCAAGCATTCAAAGCTTAGGTCTCATTTCAAGACAACGGTAGACAATACTCCCACCAAGGTGCTTCTAGCTCCCAAGGAGGAAGAGGTAGAGGCAGGCGTGGGAGAGGCAACAAGCAAGGAGGATGGTAAAACCCTAGTGAGGGAGATACCAACTGTAACTTCCATCAACAAGGAGGTAGAGGCGATGCAAAGAACTAGCAAGTCGTATCTGGTCAAAAGAAGGACATGTCAAAATTCTAGTGCTACTATTGCAAGAAATTCGGCCATTATATCTCACAATGCAGAAAATAGATGGCCAAGGAGAACTAGTAGCAGGATCATTACATGGATGAAGCCAAAAATACGATAGGAGTAAATGTGCTCCTGAAATTCAACATTGAGAAGTTCTAGAAGAACATTTGGTATCTGGACAGCAGGTGTAGCAACCACATGACAGGGAACAAGGAGATGTTCTCACAACTGGATAAAACAGTCCATTTCGAGGTCAATATGGGGAATAATAGTAAATTTCCCATGATGGGGAAAGTAAAGATCCTCATCCGCACTAGGCACTACGAATGGAAGCAGATCTATGATTTCTATTATGTATATGTTCTAAAGCACAACTTGTTGAGTGTTGGACAGCTCATGCAGAAGGGGCATACGGTCCAGGTTAAAGACAGAGTATGCACCATCAGTGACAAGTTGCATGGGCAGATTGCAACTGTGTCCATGATGAAAATTAAGATGTTTCCACTTCAAATTTAGAACAAATATTTGATGTCTTTAAGTTCAGTCGTGAAGGATTCTACCTGGCTATGGCATCTTATGTTTGGTCACCTAAGTTTCAGTGGCCTGAATCTTCTGCACAAGAAGCATATGGTGAAGGGTTTACCCCTGATAGAGTAGAAAAATCAAGTTTGTGAGGGCTTCTTAGTCGGTAAATGACATAGGGATTCGTTCCCTTACAATCAATCTTAGAGAGCATCACAGCCACTGGAGCTGGTGCACTCAGATATTTGTGGTCCGATGCAAATTGGCATGTTTGTCGATAACAAATACTTCTTGACATTCATAAATGACTTCAGTCGTACGACTTGGATTTACCCCATCAATTTGAAGTCAGAAGCATTTGCCATATTCAAGGATTTCAAGGCTCTGTTGGATAATCAGAGCGATTACAAGGTCAAAACTCTCAGGAAATATGGTGGAGGTGAATACATCTCCAATGAATTCCACAAATTTTGCAAGCAACATAGAATTCAAAGGCAGCTCACTGCCAGATACACATCGCAATAGAACAACATAGATGAGAGGAATAACAAAACCATAATGGATATTGTACACAGCATGATGAATGTAAAAGGATTACCGCATGAGTTTTGGGTAGAGGATGTAACATGTGCAGTCTATCTACTGAACAGATGTCTCACCAAAAGCGTGAAGGAAAAAATCCCTTAGGAGGCCTGGAGCTGTGTGAATCCAAGTGTGGCTCATTTGCGTGTGTTCGGGTGCATTACATATGCACATATTCCAGAAGAGAAGCGACAGAAGCTGGATGATAGAGCTGAGAAGTGCATCTTCATAGGATATAGTGAGCAGGCGAATGCGTATAGGTTGTACAATCCTATGACAAAGAAGCTCATTGTATCGCTCCAAATTTTTTGCATCCTTACCTTCAGGCTAAAGGATCCGTGCCCGGAATGAGGATGGGAAAAGGATGGGACAATACCTCGGACTGAGAGGCCCTTTGAAGGTCCCACCTCTCGGGGGAGGGGTATTAAGGTGATTTTTCGACGGATGGTGGGGTTCACCAGGAAACGTTTAGTGGCAGTTTCCATGCCTAGGTTGGGAATGAGTTTAATGTGTTCAATTTTAGCTTTAAACATCCAAGTCCTAGGTTTGGCCAAATGAATCTAAGCTAAGCTATATGAAATGCTGATTATATGAATACAAAAAATAGATTTGAACAGAAAACAGAGAGAATAAGCTAGATTAAAGAGCCATACCTGATCCGGATGTCTGATGGAGATTCTAATTTTTGAAGCAGTCTAGATCGTCTAGAATTTGATAGGATCGTCTATGATCTGACAGGATCATCTGAGATCTGACGAATTCGTCAGACGAATTCGTCGGAGACCTGCAATTGCAGAAATGGATACCAAGAACAAAAAATACAATTGCAAAAGCAAGGGAAAATGATAGAAATGAAAGTATGAATGCTAGAATGACAACTTTAGATAACAAATTAAGTAAAATGCATGGTTTTAATGACTAACTTTGACTTTATTATGCATCTAGGCTACATGAGGTGAACTCCAAGATGCAAAGAAGTAATAAGCTTAACTAATGCAAAGCAAAACAACAAAAAAGAGTAAAGAAATGCAAACTTTGGGCACTGATTGCCCCCAATGTTGATTGCAGTCGAAATCGTCTCGGATTGGTACGAAATCGTCTCGAATTGGACAGGATCGTCTGCGACGATCTGAGCTTTGCTTCGGCTGAAGAATAACAAAGTTCCTGCAAGAAAATTCAAAAAGGGACAAAGGCGAACAATAATCTAGGATATCCTGAAGCATGTAAAACTTAAAGTACAAAAAAATTCAGCCAGGGGAATGTCAAGGGGAGGGCCTAAGATTAAATAGGCATAGGAAAGAGGTTGGGAGGTTGGAGATCATCCCATTTTGGGAGATCTCCAATGGTGCAGACGCGTCTCTGTCCGAGTTAGAGAAGCTGTTGAAACAGAAGCTAATTATGAAAAATCAGTTTTGGGACAAAATCGTCTGGACGTTCTGCTCCAGACGAAATCATCCGATCTGAGGCGATATCATCTGATCGGAGACGATATCGTCCAACGGATGAAACAAACTCTAAAAATGGCACGAAAAACAAGGAAATGGGTAGCAGGCGGTTTGGGAGCGGTTTTGGGGTTAAAATTTGAATTTGAATTATTACTAAGGTAATTTTAATTATTTACTAAGTTTTACTGCGCCAATTTTAGGGTGCTACATTTTGCCCCCTCTTTAGCGAATTTTTCAAAGAAAATGCGTTAAAGATGAGTTCTTCTCGATTTACGAGAAAGAAAAAATTATTCCCATTTTTAGGCGATGATTCTAGGTCAAATCGTATGACAACTTACTATGGTGCCCCCTCCGTGTTTTTACCCAAATCGAACGTTTGAGGTAAAAACGCGAAAAAGCAAAATTTTTAAAAATGTTTTTAATTGTTTTTGAATAAAATTAAGAAAAATAGGGAAAACCCTAATTCATTTTTATTGTTCATTATTTTCTGGTTTTAGAGCTTAGCAAACAAAAATGGTTGATATGATGTACATAATTTTGAGATATATATATATATATATGAGATATTTTTTGATGATATGACTTGTGTCTTATGTATGATGCTTTATTGTTGTGGTGTGATTGATTTGATGATTCATGTAATTATGTCGGTTGGAAATATTATGGTTTGAATGTCATGTTTTTAAAATTTAAATGAAATAATCTGATGTAAACAAATTGGTTGTTTGTGATGTGATTTGATAAAAAAGAAAAGGGACTTCTAACAATAATTTCAAAGGACATTGTCGCTATTATAGACCATTTCATGGAGTCGTCGCTCACTCGGTCATCAAGCTAATCCCAATATAGAAATATTGTTAAAAGTAAAAGAGTGCTTAAGAGACTGTCTTAAGACTTTGGTGTGATGATGCAAATGATGATGATGATGATGATTTGTTTTCAGATTTTCATGAAAATATTATGCATGAAATATTTTAAAATGACTTTTGCTAGGCATAAATTCCTAAGTGTGATAAAATTTTTGGATAATTCCCTAGGAATTATACCATCATTGCAAAATTGAAGTTTGACATAATGACATGAAAATAGAGTAAGTGTTTGTTTTGTTTTAAAGCATAATTGTGTAACATAATGATTTAAGTCATATGTTTTTATGATTTTAAATGGAAAATAAAATTGGTACAATGGTTTGTGCTAGGCATAGAATATTTAGGTATAGACTTATACCATCATCGCAAAATCCAAAGAAGAAAATAATATAATAGTTTTATTGCATGGTTGATTTTTTTAATTTTTGAAAATAGTCAAAAAATATGAAGATGAGGACTTGCGCTAGGCATAAAATTCCAATTTTGGTTTTGGAACTATACCATCGTCACGAAAGTCAAAAGTTATATATAAATGTAACTTTATTGCATGTTTTGAAAATGATTTTGATTTTTGATAATGCATATAGTTGTCTTTATACTAAACAACTGTTCTTCAAAGAAGAAAATGAATTTATTCCAAACAATTTGCAAAAATATTTCAAAGTATCTTAAAGACAAAAGTTAGATTTATAAGGAATCCTATGTGCATAGGTGAGTTCATTACCAATCTTGATTTATCATAATGATACACAAAATCTCTCAAAGACAAAATGTGTGTGCAATTGCATTGTTCATTTACCAGGTTTGAGCAAGATACTATGATACAAGTGATTTGAATTAACCAAATAAGTGTTCGTTAACCATGATTTAGATGCATATAACCATACCAGACTACTATGTAGGTCGGGTTATCAAGAGCTAGCTAATCCATAAGTAGACATAGGTCTATACAAAATAAGGTCGCTAATGTGACAGACATATCGCCACGCTAGGAGTTACCCAAGGCCAAGCGGGTTGGGCACAAACCACCTGTTATGGGGCTTACCTCACAATTTTCGAATAATTGAGAATTCTAGGGATTCAAGCTCATCAACCCTTCTTTTCTTTTCAATGGGTAGGGAAAGGGATTTTATTGCTTTTGCTTTTGTTTGTTTCTTTTTCTTTGCTTTTGCTTTTCTTTTTCTCTCTTTTTTTTTTTTTGTATTTTTGTATTTTGGCTTGATATTTGAGATAATGCTGAAATAACTTGTTTCTTTTTCTCTTTTTCTTGAACTTTTCTTTTCTTCCTATACTAGGGATACTTGCTCGGATTAGCTGTAGAGCAAGGGATTTTTATTTCGGGTAGGGGTGAGCTTGTCCTTTTGTCAATTCTCAAAGATTCTAGACCATGTGCATGATAGGATAGCAGGGGAAACTTTTCGCTCAAGAAACCACTTCTACTATGTAGCATAGCATGGACATTACAAATATAATCATTTTATTGTGAAAGGATATGCTTGGTTTAAGTAAATAACAAGATCAATTCTTTGTGCTCAAACTTTATTTAATTGAATTTTGTGGACTTTGATATAAGAGAGATTAGTAATCATGCCAGATAAAATCAAGATATTTATTTTTGTGTTTGTGATAGTGAGGGATTCCAAATAAATGCTAATTTATCCAAAATAACTTGAAAATATAACTGCAATACTTGAAGAAGAAATATATATAACAAATATTTTTGAGGAGTTTGATGATTTTGACTCTCTCTTTCTTCTTTATTTTTTTGGTTTTGAAAAGAGTCAATAATATTGTTGTTTTGACTTTTATTTTTTTTATTTTTTTATTTTTTGTTTGTTTTTGTTTAAAGAGTTTTATATATATTTTTAAAATGAGACAACATGCAAAATATGTACAAATGATGAAATGACCAAATTTTATGCGTAATATCGCTTAAGATGCATAATATTCATAGGTTCTTTTAAATCTTTACCATCTAAGGTAGCTAATTTGTATGCTCTCGATTCAAATTTAGCAGTGATAATATATGGTCCAAGCCAGTTGGGCTCAAATTTACCTTTAAGGTCTTTAGTTGCATTAGTATTTTTTTTATTTTCTTTTAAAACAAGGTCACCGACCTCAAAGGATCGATGACGAACTTTCTTGGCATATGATCTTTTAAGCTTGTTTTGGTAAGCACAAAGATGCTCCAAAGCATTGATGCACTTTTCATCTAGGAGTTCCAACTGACTGAGTCTACCAGCTCGATATTCATCTCCTACTTCAGTATCTTGAAGTAGTAGAGCCAAAGAAGGAACTTCTAATTCAAAAGGAAAAACGGCTTTAGCGCCATAAACCAAGACAAAAGGTGAAGTTCCAGTGGGAGTTCGAACACTAGTTCGATAGGCCCACAAAGCTGGATATAATTGAATGTGCCAGTCACGACCGGATTTATTGACCAATATTTTAAGAATTTTGATTAAGGTTTTGTTAGATGCTTCGCTTGGCCATTACCCCGAGGATAATAGGGAGTGGACCATCGATGTTGAATCTTATATTTTTGGCATAATTTCTTGACATCTTTATTTTTGAAACAAGTTCCATTGTCTGAGATGAGATTTGCAGGAATTTCGAACCTACAAATGATTTGATTAAAAATAAATTTGGAGACTTGTGTTCCAGTGTAGGAAGCTAAAGGCATAGCTTCAACCCACTTCGTGAAATACTTAGTGGCGGTTATGATGAATTTGTGTCCATCAGATGACACAGGATTAATTTTGCCAATAATGTCTAAGCCCCATTTTGAAAAGGGCCAAGGAGATGAAATAGCTTGTAGCTCTTGTGCAGGTGCATGGACAAGGTCAGCATGTTTTTGGCACTTGTCGCAATGGCGCACATACTCATGTGCATCATTTTCCATGGTAGGCCAAAAGTAGCCTATCCTAAGGAGCTTTTTAGCAATGACACTACCACTGAAGTGTCCTCCACAAGAGCCATCGTGGACTTCACTTAAAGCTGATTTGGATTCTTCTAGATTCAAACATCTCAATAGGATACCTTCAAAAGATCTCCTATATAAAGTATTGCCAATTATTACAAATCGACTTGCTCGTCTATGTAATAATCGATGTTGGTTTCTATTAGAATTGGCAGGGAAAGTCCCATTGTGAAGAAAATCAAATATATCTGTATACCAAGGGTCAGGAGTAGTTTCATTGATTAGAAACACATCCAAAGGTTCTAAACATGACTTATTTGAAGCGGGTTCCTGGAGTCGACGAATAATGATGGTGGCATATTCGTCATCTAACTCCAAGGGTAGAAGAGATGCAGTTGCGACCATAGCATCAGCCGCACGGTTGCTAGTTCATGGAATAGCTTCCAAAGTAACTTTATCAAACAAGGATAACAATTGCAAAACATATGCTTTATATGGGCGCAATTTATCATCTCTAGTCTGATAAACTTCATTAATTTGATTTATGACAAGTTGAGAATCACCAAAAACTAGCAGATGTTTGATTTTTAATGCCAAGGCAGCTCGTAATCCAAGGATTAGAGCCTCATATTCGATAGTATTATTGGTGCAAGCAAATGTTAATTTAAAAGACAAAGGTATAATGTGTTTTTGTGGAGATATTAAAATAATACCCGCACCAGCCCCACTCATGCATCGGGCTCCATCAAAGTATAAGGACCATTGTTCAACATGGTCTACCTCTAATTGAAGGCATTCATCAGGAAACTCAATGATGAGGGGATGGGTAGACTCTAAGGGTGCAGCAGCTAACTGATCTACTATGATTTGACCCTTAACAGAATTTTGTCCTATGAATGTGAGTTCAAACTCACTTAGAGCAAGAACCCACTTGGTTGTGTGACCCGATAAATAAGGTCGACTCATAAGATACCGCAAGGGATCATATTTAGCAATGACATATGTTTTTTGACTAAGCATATAATGGCATAATTTCTGCGTAGAAAATATAACTGCTAGACATAGTTTTTCTAATGAGGTATAATGAGTTTCATAACTGATTAAAGTTTGGCTAATGTAATAATTAGCACGTTCTTTCTTCTCATCATCAAGCTGAGCTAACATAGCTCCTAAAGCAAAATATGAAGCTAAAATATACAGGAGAAACGGGCGATCAGGTCTAGGCGGTGAAAGCACGAGTGGGTTAAGGAGGTATTGTTTGAGAAGTTCAAAAGCTTCTGTACATTCGTCGTCCCAATTAAAAGGGACATCCTTCTTAAGGAGCTTAAGAAAGGGAGTGGTTTTGTCCGCCAACTTATCGATGAAGCGACGGATGGCTTGAAGCTTACCTTGTAAACTTTGTAACTCAGATATATTGGTAGGTGCGGGCATATCAGTGATAGCCGCAATCTTGAGAGGGTCAATTTCGATACCACGTAAAGAAACTAAAACCCCTAATAGTTTATCGGACTTAACTCCGAATATGCATTTGGTTGGATTTAATCGAATAAGGTATTCTCTTAATCGATTAAATACTTTTCTCAAATCATCTAAATGATCATCTTCTTTAATAGAGCGAGCTATAATATCATCTACGTAATCATGTAGGATATCATGCATCATATCATGAAAGATATAAGTCATAGCTCGTTGATATGTTGCACCTGCATTCTTTAAACCAAATGGCATCACTTTCCAACAAAAGGTACCCCAAGGGGTAATAAAGGCTGTTTTAGCCTGATCTTCAGGAGCTATCCTGATTCGATTATAGCCAAAAAATCCATCCATTAGGGACATCATTCCACTCCCGACGGTAAAGTCAATGATTTGGTCCATGTTTGGAAGAGGAAAATCATCTTTAGGGCATGCAGCGTTAATATCTCTAAAGTTCGTGCAAACCCTAACTTTGGTAGCTTCTTTCTTGGTGACTGGAACTACATTCGATATCCATTCAAGCATAATCAATAGCTTGTATGAAAATAACATTTAGGAGTTTTTCTAACTCCCCTTTGACTAGCAGGGCCACTTTGGGATGCATTTTTCTAAGATTTTGTTTAACAAGTTTAGCATCCGGATGGACTACTAGATGATGCATGACTATAGAAGGGTCTAGACCTGGCATATCTTCATATGTCCAAGCAAAGACATCTTCATATTCTTTAAGGAATGCAATGTATTCATCTTGTTTTTCTTGACTTAATGCTGATCCAATATTGATTATGTGAGGATTATCCTCAGTTCCAATGTTAACTTTAATGATGTTTTCTACTTCCATGTGTAGATCTCTTTCAAAATTAGGTGGGGCGGGTGAAACGCCCAATTCTTGTAATTCTTTTAAGGTTAAGTTGGATAATTTGTCTTGATGAGTGGTGGCCTCAAGTTGGGCTATAGTTGGTATAGAACCATCAAAATAAAAACCATTGTGTAACAACTCTTCAACGGAGATATCATGGAAAATATCTCCTTCCAACTCCTCATCGGATTCAACAATCAATTCAGGGTAAGCTATGGATAGCATATTGTAGGTAAAGGGATTATTCTTAGAACACAAAGAATCTTGTTTATCTAGATAATCTTGATAACATATGAGTTGATCATCATCTTCAAAAGGGAAGGGTTGACCCTTACTAGGAAATAGGCCCACACCACATCGGGCGGGCCATGGCTCTACCTCAATAGGTTCTTTCATACCATTTTGGAAAGGTCCCAAGCCTTTCCCTTTATAGCCCATTTTAAGCATTATGGGCTTAGCTTTAATATATTCATTAGCAAAATAACATCGGGCATATCCCTCATGATGAGTTTTGATATTCCTGGGTATTCTTCCCCAATCATATCCTTTATAAATAAAAGCACAACTCCCGACTTGGTAAGTACTTCCCATAGGTTGTGGGAGGCCCAAAGTACGAGGAGATGGTGGCAAGTTATTTAAAAGAATTGAATCTTGCATAAAAGCATTTGTTTTTTTTGATATTAAGATTGTGGATAAATCCGATAAAAGTTCATCGAAAAAGAGCATAAGATGTAGAAGGATCATTCCCTATATCTTTAGATGTGGAAGGTATGATAGATGTTGATAATGTGGAGGTGTCAATAAATGGGTCTATAGGTTTTGAAATTATAGGGATAGAACATGAAGGATTGGTTGTGGATTGAAGATATTTTTGAGGTTTTAGTGTGGTTTGTTCAGAAGATGGTTGAGTTAAATGTATAGGTGTAGTTGATGGGGTAGATGAGGTTATGTGTGTGTGTTTCACACATTTAGATGAAAAATAAGCATTAGGATGTGTGGATGACAGAGCAGGGCAAAATTGCACTCCAACAGGTTCTGCCAAAGCACACATATCAAAGGGTCTAGGGTCACCATGGATAGTGACCAACTGATTTTTAAATTCAAATTTAACACACTGATGTAAAGTGGAAGGAACCGCTCGCATCGCATTGATCCAAGGGTGACCCAAAAGTATATTGTATGATGCTGGGCAATGTACAATAAACATGGTTGTATCTAGGGTTCTAGGACCAACTTGCAAGGGTAAGGTAATGACTCCACATGTTTCTTGTGTCTCGTCATTGAAAGCTTTGATAATCATGTCAGTTTTCTTCATTTCATCACTTCTAAACCCAAATCATTGGTAGAAGTCAAAAGTGCAAATGTTTAGAGATGAACCATTATCAATCAAGACTCTTTTAACAGCTACATCTCCAATTAGAGTAGTAATATATAAGGGGTTATCCTTATGTAAACTATGTTGTGGGATATCTTTATCCCGAAAGTCAATACAATCAACTTCTCGAGTGATGATAGTATTGGACATGGCTTCGGGTTGAATATTTTGAGGTACCATCATTTGGCTTAATGTAAGCATTAACTCATCCCTATGGGTAGGAGAAGATCTTAACAAGTCCAAAAGGGAAATTTTGGTTGTAGTATTGGATAATTGTTCATTAATATTGTAAGGAGGTTTTGGTTGAACATTAGACATATGATTCCCTTTATTGGGATTTTTCAAAATAAATGGAGCTGATCCATCATTCTGAGTTTGATCTTGTTGAGATTTTTGAGCCTGTTGTCTGGTAACAACTCCGATGGTACCCACAATGTTATATTGAAGACGTTGAACTGGTCTTGGTTGAGCGTTTATGGCTTGTTCATTAGGAAGGAACTGATTAGAAGAGGGTCGAGTAGTAACTCTTCTAGGAAATGGTTCTTCTAGAACCATAGCATCTGTGATGGGTTGAATAGGATCTGATTCGTTTTCAGAACTATTCGATTGGTTTGAGGTGATGTCTATTTCACTTTCAGTATCTGATTCTACATCACTAGGATCGGGAGTTTGAATATTATGTAGGGGTCTGGTCGTGACCATGGATAAGGTTGTGCCAAATATTTGAGGATCCTGAACAGATAATTATCTGCTAATAGTCCCTACATATCGGGTAGGAGGGGGAACATTATGATGTTCAATTTGATTGGCCACTTCTTTACCATGTTTTGGTAAAGGATGTTGAAATATATCTAATGATTGATTAGCATTTTGATTCCGATTTTGGGGAATGGTCTTTTGAGCATTATTAGGAGCATTTTGTTTAGGTTGGAAGGCTTGCACCTCCATTTCATTATTATCAATCAGATCTTGTATTTTATGTTTCAATATTTTACAAGAGTTTGTAGCATGTCCAGGTCCTCTATGAAAATCACAATGTAAATCAGCTCTATATCCGGGTATAGTTGGATCAGGTTCCCGGATAGCTGGTAATTGAATCAAGCCTCATGCTAATAATTGAGGAAGAATGGTTGATAAAGGTTGATTCAATCTAGTAAATTCTCGAGGAGGTTTTAATATAAATTTTTTTGTTGTCTTCGTTGTATTGATATTAGCAACGTTTCTACTATCAGTGACTCCGTCACCTACAACTTGTTTGTTTTTATACTGATTTCTAGATGTTTTCTCATCATCTTTCTTTTTGAGCTGACCTCTTCTAATGAGAGCATCTTCTACCCTTCGAGCTAAGTCTATAGCTTGATCGAAGGTAGTTAAGGTGGCAGTTGATAACTCATAAGATATTTGTTCTTGTAAATTATTAATAAAAATGTCCAACATTTCCCTATAAGGTAGCACAAAGTGCAGTTTTCCCATCAACTGCCTCCATCTAGCTAAGAAATCAGCAAAACATTCATCTTTGTCTTGTTTTAAGTTGTACAAATCTTTAATGGTGACATGCCTCTCGATGTAGGCACTAAATTGATGGACAAAAGATTCAGCTGTTTCTTCAAAATTTCTCAAAGAATGAGTGGGCAATTGATAGTACCACTCTAATGCCATTCCTCCTACTAAGCTTTTTGGGAACATTTTTAGTAATAGCAAGTCATCATGTGATATATCATGACATGCTATCCTAAACATGCGAAGATGCTCTATGGGATCTTCAGTTCCTTTATATATAGGCAGGACGGGCATGGGAAAGTGTTTAGGGTATGGTTGTGCTACAACTATGGGATCTAGAGGTTGACTACATATCTCTCGATAATTGTACGAGGGACGGTAGGGATCTATCTGGTCCATGCGCGAAGCTAACTGTTTCACCATGGCTTCTAGATTACTGGTTTGCCCACCATATTGATTCGATAGGGCATTAATATGGGATTTGTGAGCATATGATGGAGGGACATGGAGATTAGATGCGATATTGCTATTGTATAAATTGTTGGTAGGAAGGGTGTTATGAAGAAATTTTGAAGTTGTATTATGTTGTATGCCCGATTGTTGAAAATTGGTGTTTGGCTTCATTTTAGGTTTTTGTCTACTTGAAGCATATTGATCAATAGTTTGGCGAAGTAAAGCAGGTGAAGGAAGGTTTCTTTTGTGTGGGAATGATTTTAGGCTCAATAACAGGTTCCTTAGGGGGTTGGGTAACCTATTGTTTTGGCATGTTCTGAATCATAGTGACCATATCTCTATTGGATGGTCCAACTTTATCACTTTCTTGATCAATGAAAGACAAGGGATTAGTGTGTATGTCAAACATATGTTCCATGGCTGCTTGAGTGTCACTAATTTGTCCTCTATCAATACGAATTGCCATATTAAGAGCACCAATGTTATTATTGAAAAATTTCTAGAAATGATCTAAATTATCAAAAGCAATAGTTCCATCTGGAGCTATTCTAGGGGATGAGGATCCTTCCTCTTTAAGATTTTCTTGTTGTTCATTTTCTTTAGCCAGGTCATCTTCTGGCTGTTCTAGAGTTTCTCCTTTCGGAATTGATTCCTCAGGAAGGACATTTGGGTTTTTTGTTTTGTCTCCTAACCAATCTTCTCCTTCTTCTTTAGTTTGTTTACCACTCCTAAGTTTAGGCATTGTGGTTAAATTTAGATTTCAAGTAAATATATATATATATATATATATATATATGCAACAAGCTTAAGAGGTATATATTTTAATTATATACCTACTATAGTATTTGAAATAAAATGTTTTTGGTTTTTGTTATGTTTTGGTTTTTCTTGTTTTTGTAACAATATTATAAAGATAACAAACAACACACTAAATGCAAGAAATAATAATAATGAAAGCAATGATCTAGTTTTCTATAAACAATTTATAAATATCATTAATGGGCTCGAGTTCTTCGAGAGTCATGAAGTGTTCTTCTTCAAATTGAAAATTTTCTTTCAAGAATTTGACAAAAAGTGCTATAGTGATATTATCTGTCTCAGATTTTGGTTGGTAGAAATAAAGTTCGTGGCAATACTCTCGATATAACACAGCCCTAGGAACTCTATTCCATATTTCCCTATCCGTAAGAATGACCTCTTGATCTTCTACATGACCTAGGAATTGGTGTATAACAGCTACGTTCTCGAGGTATTCCTCGAAGGTGAACAATTTTGAAGACACAAGAGCTCTCCTATAAGCTAACCACCTATGGCAAGCTCTCTGAAGTTCATGATAAAAAATGAGTTGATGAGGATCCAGGATCCTATCTAGGGCAAACCTCTTGATTTGTCTAAGTTCGGTTGATTTAGATGAAATGACACCTAGCCTCCTATCAAGTTCTTTCCACAGAAGTTGGTTTCTATCTATTTCAGGCACACTAAGCACAGAATTAACTTCTATGGCTATTAATTGATTTGCAACATTTATAGTGACTGCTAGTCTTTTCTTAGGAGCTACCATCTAGACATGATATGCAACTTAGTAGTTTTCTAATGATTTGAAATGCATCTATATTTTTGTTTTGTGTTTTTTTTTTTTTTTTCAAAAGGTTTTATTTTCACATCGGGTTCACCAAAATGTATCGCTCCAAATTTTCTGCACCCTTACCTTCAGGCTAAAGGATCCATGCCCGGAAGGGGGATGCGGGAAGGATGGGACAGTACCTCAGATTGAGAGGCCCTTTGAAGGTCCCGCCTCTTGGGGGAGGGGTATTAAGGTGATTTTTTGATGGATGGTGGGGTTCACCAGGAAACGTTTAGTGGCAGTTTCCATGCCTAGGTTGGGAATGAGTTTAATGTGTTCAATTTTAGCTTTAAACATCCAAGTCCTAGGTTTTGCCAAATGAATCTAAGCTAAGCTATATGAAATGTTGATTATATGAATACAAAAAATAGATTTGAAAAGAAAACAGAGAAAATAAGCTAGATTAAAGAGCCATACCTGATCCAGATGTCTGATGGAGATTCTGATTTTTGAAGCGATCCGGATCGTCCGGAATTTGATAGGATCATCTCCGATCCGATAGGATCGTTCGAGATCCGATGAATCGTCGAGCGAATTCGTCGGAGACCTGTAATTACAGAAATGGATACCAAGAACAAAAAATACAATTGCAAAAGCAAGGGAAAATGATAGAAATGAAAGTATGAATGCTAGAATGACAACTTTAGATAACAAATTAAGTAAAATGCATGGTTTTAATGACTAACTTTGACTTTATTATGCATCTAGGCTACATGAGGTGAACTCCAAGATGCAAAGCAATAATAAGCTTAACTAATGCAAAGCAAAACAACAAAAAAGAGTAAAGAAATGCAAACTTTGGGCACTGATTGCCCCCAATGTTGACTGCAATCGAAATCATCTCGGATTGGTACGAAATCGTCTCGAATTGGACAGGATCATCTACGACGATCTAAGCTTTGCTCCGACTGAAGAATAACAAAGTTCCTGCAAGAAAATTCAAAAAGGGACAAAGGCAAACAATAATCTAGGATATCCTGAAGCATGTAAAACTTAAAGTACAAAAAAATTCAGCCAGGGGAATGTCAAGGGGAGGGCCTAAGATTAAATAGGCATAGGAAAGAGGTTGGGAGGTTGGAGATCATCCCATTTTGGGAGATCTCCAACGGGGGGAGACTCTAACGGTGCATACGCATCTCTGCCCGAGTTAGAGAAGCTATTGAAACAGAAGCTAATTATGAAAAATCAGTTTTGGGACGAAATCGTCTGGACATTCTGCTCCAGACGAAATCGTCCGATCTGAGGTGATATCGTCTGATCGGAGACGATATCATCCAACGGATGAAACAAACTCTAAAAATGGTGCAAAAAACAAGGAAACGGGTAGCAGGCGATTTGGGAGCGGTTTTGGGGTTGAAATTTGAATTTGAATTATTACTAAGGTAATTTTAATTATTTACTAAGTTTTACTGCGCCAATTTTAGGGTGCTACACTCATCATCAACCACGATTTGAAGTTCTTAGAAGATGAAGCCTAGAACTGGAAATCAAAGACTGGCCAGCCTAAGCCAGTAATAATAGAGTCTGTTGATTTAGATGATGGCAGTGTGTAGCCACCTACAACCTCAAGCAGCAATAGTGGTGCCAGTAGCAGCACAGTCACACCATCTCGGTCACCTCCACTTGCAAGCAGAATCCAGAACCTGGTGACGCCAACGAAGACAAGGATATTACAAGATATTTACAAGGCAACCTAAAATCATCAAGATGAGGAATATTCTAATTTTGCGTTCTTTACTGAGGTTGATCTAGTTGAGTTCGAAGATGCAAGTCAGAATCAAAAGTGGGTGAAAGCGATGGACGAGGAGATTAAAGCCATTGAGAAGAATGATACATGGCAGTTGTTAGATCTTCCAGTAGGAAAGAATACCATTGGGGTCAAGTGGGTGTATAATATGAAGTTCAACACCCAAGGAGAAGTAGATAGACATAAGGCTTGAAAAACTTCACTTTCCCCGTCGAGAATCTTGATTTTTATAAATCCTTTAGTTAAAAAGTAAACTTAATATTAGTTTTATTCTATCGCCCAATGACATAGACGTGCATAGCTATCTTGTACTTTGAGGAGGTACACATTATTTTAGAGTTAGGCCATGGTTTTAGAAAGTAAATCTACTTCTGCAATTGCCTCCGTGAAAGGAAATCTTCCTCTCTTTTTTTCCATAACAATCCAGGATAATTGTCCACTATTGGATTTTTTTTCCATAACAATCCAGGATACCTGTCCACACCTATCATAAGGTTGATGGCAGTTGGATATTTTGGAGGGTAAGTGACAAGCCAGTATTATTTGACCAGTAAACAATAGTACGAACACCTATACCAGCAACCTTGACAATCTCAAAAGTAGATCCCACCAACTCTCTATTTGTATATAGTTGCACAACACCTATAGTACCAGTGAAGTTAGTTTCTATTATAATCTTCTGTAATTGTGCTCCTCCTTCAAACACCTTCAAGGTTGATAGTTATGACTTGCTGCCACTGTGATTTGATAGAGTGGAATGTTCAATAAAAGTGAAATTTCCTCTCTAATTTAGGAAGGCATTAACAAAATGAGCAATCATGAATAGGCATACAGTCCAAACACATTCAATGAGTCATCTACTATGTTTCTTATTTTTAACTTCTCCACCTTCTTGTAAATGCACCATGATGTTATGAATCTGGAGTATGCCTTCCTAGCCCAATCACCCCTTGAAGTTTATTCGTGTTGTCTGTCTCAAGTTTGGTTGAATCTAAAATAGAAGATAGCCAATATGTATCTATCCAGACGTAGTCACTGCTCAACATTTCAATGTTTTTAGCTTTAGAGAAATATCAAGACCAACATTTGAGCTCATATGAACTACAAAAACTCATGACTCCACTAAAGTCAACTTTTCTAAGACATCAACCATCCTACTTTGGCCAATTCCATGAGGTATTGTTGCCTTACTAGTAATCTTCGCTCTCACATTAGCCAAAGCATCTCCTAATGTAGAAATGTGATTTCTGCCATAGTCATCATCAATGTACACTACCACAACTTCCCTCCAGCCATAATAGCCCACTAAAGTAGCAATCACAGACATTTGGGAAGAATCACTATGAGTCATATGAATAAAATATGGGTACTCATATGATGTAAGAGTTGGATCATTTTCTACAAAGGAAAAAGTTGTGTTTGGAGTTTTGTTAGACCTTTTTGCTTCTCATATTAGTTTATGAAATATACAAACAACCTCATTTTACCTCACATAAAGGCCATGTGTAAATGCAGTTTAAGGAATTTGACCCCATCTTAAAGGCGGTTCATTCCATTCGGGTTTTTAAAAAATGATTTTGTTGCCATCATTCCAGGTATAAATAGTAGAAATCTTAACTTTAACACGATTCTTTTGAGCCTTCTCGATAATCTAAAAGTTGAAATGTTGGAACCCGTAAAAAAAAAACTTTGTTGTTGGATCAGCAAACTATTTCACTTCTTGAGTGGCGGTGTAATATTTCTTTTCAAGCACGCAACGAGCTCTCAAAGATGAGATGGTGAAGGCACACATATCCAAGGGCTGCTTCTCACATTTCACACTTCCTCCTTGCACTCTCCAAGCAGTGAGTAGGGTGAGGATGAGGATTGAGCAAAGAACGATGTTGTAGCTAAGACCTATGGCCATTTTCACTACCCAACAAAGTCTCGTAATGGCACAAATGCAATTAATGGAATGTAGTTGTGGAGATGGGTTTTACACTATATCTAGAGAATTTTCATTAATCACAAAAATCTTAAAATCAATATGATTTGGAAACATCAGCTAAAATATAGCAATTTTTTAGGTTTTTAGAAAATATGACCTTGATTTGAGAATTAAAGGTGCTAGTCCTCAAAGGTCACCCGTAACATGTGCGGGCCAAAGGTATCCAAATTTTCCCATATAGATGAATGGAAACTGATTTACATAAGCTTATGTTTGCTACTGTGACCAGCATGTTCCATGTCATAAGTGCACCGAATTCAAAACTAAGGCTTTCCCATCCAATAATTTTTATTTTTCGCTGATATCTTTGAGATCTTATGTTCGCAGCCAAAAACAGTCACTATGCATCTGGTAAGACATCTTTGTCACAAATTTCTTGGTATATTTTAGCCACTAATTAATTTTTTTTTTACAATAGGTATAGTTTATCTTTATTTTTATTTTTATTTTTATTCTTATCACCTGGTCAAATATTGATGCAGGAGCATCCGGTGAAAGTATGAGCAATCTTGCATCTTTTAATTTTTCTTTAAAGTTCTTGTATTTTTGAAGCAATTTGGTTCTTTTCCAGGGAAGGAGATGTCGTAAGACAGAAAGGGAAGTTGTTAAAGGAACTAAGGCAAAATTTGGTGTGAGGTCGCGAAATCGCGACCTCATTTGCTATAGCAAAGGCGGAGCAAGTTTCATCGCGATATCGCGACGTCGCGACAAAGGCGGAGCAAGTTTTGTCGCGATATCGCGACGTCACGATATCGCAGCAGTTGGGTTGGCCGAGTCTTAAGTTGTGAAGGGGTCGCGATATCGCGACGTCGTGATATCGCGACCATGTTGAAGCTGTTGCAAGGAGTGGGGGTTGGAGTCGCGAAATCGTGACACGTCACGATTTCGCGATGTCAAAGGTAGAGACAAGTGTAGGACGTACTTTGTCGTGATATCATGACATCGGGATATCGTGACGTCGCGATATCGCGACTTTGTTTCAAAGCTGAGGGCGGACGTCAGTTGGGTCATGATATCGCGGCCCAAGAAAAGGTCAAACTGAAGTGAACACGCGGACGGTCGGACAGGGTGAAATAGACACGTGGTTGCCACGTGTCTTAAAGGCAACACGACCAGTGGGGGATAGAGTTAAATTTGACACGTGGAGACACACTTGTAACAGATCAAAAGGATGAGGGCCACGTAATCGGAGGAGAGAGATATAGATGTCGACCAAGTTTAAGTATCTTGGAATGTTGTTTCTGGAGAAACCGTAGTTACAGGTGAAAGACTTAATGGCGGAGACAACGGTACTTAAAGACAGTCAGATTAAAACGGCGGGTGCAGGGTATGGGAAGCCATGAATGCAGGCTCTGGACGGATCGGACAGTTGCCATTTATGGCAGAAAACAAAAGGAAAGGAAAATCTTGAAATTTCAATGGAGGGAAGATGAAATTCGAATTGGTCTTTGGGCGGGAGCATTAATTGCAGGGAAGGCCGAGACCACATTAAAACGGGGAAAATTTGTATGGGAAAGGGATGGTGAGTTCGGGATTGGGGAAAGAAGTAGTGTGCCTGGACATTGTAACAGAGACTGTATTTTTTTTATTTTACTGAAATTTAATGAGAAGTTGTTCGCTGTAATCTCGACCTTGCCATCAAGTGGTATCAGAGCGGGAGCTCCTGAGCGTGTAATAGATCTCCGGAGAGAGAGGCAGTTACACCAGGATCTGTGGAAAGATTTTATAAAAAAAAATATATAATGCCTCCACGAAGAAACCGAGGCGGAGGAGGAGATGTGGTGCCGGCCGAAGACTTTCGGGCCTTGCAGAGGCAAGTTCAAGCCCTGCAAGCAAAGTTACGCAGAAGGCGCGAACCCGGAGGGGATGAGGAAAGTGAAGACAAAGTCGAAGAAGAAGACCAGTCTGAGGAAGAGGAAGAAGCTGTGGATCCTGCTCAAGCCCGGTTGTATAAGGCCATCTCTCAGATTGGAAAGCAACCTAAAATGGAGGTTTCTACATACTCGGGAAACCTAAATCCAGAAGAAGTGATTGACTGGATAAATGACTTAGAGGAATATTTCGAGTACGAGGAGGTTGAAGACCCTAATCGGGTCAGATTTGCTAAGACCAAGTTGAAGGGCCATGCCAGCATTTGGTGGAGGGGAATACAGTTGGAGAGGAACAGAAGAGGGAAGGAGAGAATAACAAGATGGGATAGAATGGTGGAGAAGCTGAAAAGACAGTTCATCCCGACAGATTACGAGTTGGATCTGCTAAGAAAAATGCAGAGCTTGAGATAGACAAACAAAACTGTCCAAGAGTACACCGAAGAGTTTTACAAGATTTCTATTAGAACCGGGCATTTAGAGGGAAACAAAGAGAAGGTAGCCCGTTATATCAATGGGTTGAGACTTGGTATCCAAGAAGAGCCGAGTCTCGGTTCGGGTAAGCACCATTGAGGATGCTTACCAATTTGCCTTAAAGGTGGAAGAAAAGCCGAATAGGCGGTTTGAAGGCAAACAAAGAGGAAGGGGCCGTGGTGGAAGAACTGGTGGGAGAACCAGTGGGGAAAAGTACAAGGATCCGAAGAAGACTGGTGAAGCCAGTAGTAACCAGGACCAAAAGGAAGAGGATGTTTATCAGCCTCGAGATCATAACAGCTACCCAAGAGGACGGGGTGGATCTGGACGAGGATTTGGAAGAGGAGTATTTCGTGGAACATGTTTCCACCGTGGTGAAGAAGGGCATCATGCATTCGAATGTCCACAACACCGAGAAAGGATGAACAAGAGGCCTGAGGGTCCAGCCGTAGCCGCTGTGGTAGAGGAGGATGCTGAGTCTGAGCATTTCGAAGAAGCGGAGAGGGGAGAAACAATGATTGTAAGAAGAGTCCTGTTGAATGAGGAGAAGGACACAGACCAGAGAAAAAGTTTATTCCACACCAGATGTAAATGTGCGGGCAAGGTTTGCAATATCATTATTGATAATGGTAGCACGGATAACCTGGTTTCTGAGGAAATGGTTACAAAGCTACAGTTAGAAAGGAAGAAGCACCCACACCCATACCGGGTCGCATGGTTACAGAAAGACCACAGAGCTTTGGTCAATGAGCAGTGTTCCGTTAAATTCAACATTGGAAATTATTGTGATGAGGTCCTGTGTGACATCCTGCCCATGGATGCTTGCCACATGTTGCTGGGGAGGCCCTGGCAGTTTGACCGGAGTGCAGTGCATGATGGCCGTGCCAACACCTACTCATTGACAAAGAATGGTGTACGCCATAAACTAAAGCCCTTGAAGGATGCGGATGAAAAGGTATGTAACAATTTCAGAGTCTCGTTTAGTTGAGGGGAGAAATTTTCTGAACGGGTTGAAGCATGAACATTTATGTTATGCAATAATCCCTAGAGTTAGGGGGAAGGAATGCCAGGATACCCCAAGCAGAAGTCCAGAATCTGCCGGAGGAATTTCCAGATATTGTGTCTCGACAATGTGCCCGAGGGTTTACCCCAAGCAAGGAAAATTAGCCATCATATAGACTTAGTACCAGGATCCAGCTTGCCAAATAAAGCTGCACACAGGATGACGCCTGTAGAGACTGAGGAGTTAAATAGACAGTCCAGGAATTGTTAGAAAAGGGATTGATTCGGGAAAGTTTGAGTCCATGCGCAGTACCTGCAGTGCTGGCGCCAAAGAAGGATGGGGAATGGAGGATGTGTACAGATTCACGGGCCATCAACAAAATCACTATTAAGTACAGATTCCCGTTGCCAAGAATGGATGATATCATGGACTGTTTAAGTGGAGCTGAATACTTCACAAAGATTGACCTGAAAAGTGGCTATCATCAGATCCGTATCCGAGAGGGAGATGAATGGAAGACAGCCTTCAAGACAAGAGAAGGCTTGTATGAGTGGTTGGTCATGCCATTTGGGCTGTCCAATGCACCAAGTACTTTCATGCGGCTGATGAATGAAGTACTAAAGGAGTTCCTGGGAAAGTTTGTTATTGTTTATTTAGATGATATATTGATATTCAGCAGGACCCTGGAGGAACACCTGATGCACATCAGGAGAGTTTTTGAGAAGTCATGGGAAGAGCAGTTGTTAATAAATCTGAAAAAGTGTAACTTTGTCAAGAAGGAGTTAGTATACCTGGGGTTTGTGATCTCAGCAGAAGGCCCGAAAATGGACCCGGAGAAGGTAAGAGCCATCATTGAATGGCCTACCCCAAGAAGCACAATGAAGTAAGATCCTTTCATGGTTTGGCCAGCTTTTACAAGAAGTTCATAAAGAACTTCAACGAAGATCTCAGTGCACCTCTCACGTAAACAATGAGGGGGATAAAAAGGAGTTCAAGTGGACATCGAGGGCCGAAAGGAGCTTTGATGCATTAAAGAGAAAAGTTACGTAACAGCCTGTTTTGGCACTTCCAGACTTTAACAAGGTATTTCGGTGGACTCGTGATGCCAGTGGCAGGGCAATAGGGGCTGTACTCGAGTCAAGGGGGCAAACCAGCTTGCTTATTTCAAGTGAGAAGCTAAATGATGCTCGAAAAAAGTATTCAGTCTATGACCAAGAATTTTATGCTATAGTTCGTGCTCGAAGAAGTGGAGACACTATTTATTGCCAAAGGAGTTTGTATCTATTTACTGACCATCGAGCTTTGCAATACATTAACAGTCAGACAAAACTGAATCAAAGGCACATGAAATGGGTGGAGTTCCTCCAAAGTTATACCTTTGTGCTGAAGCACAGAAGTGGGAAGTCGAACAGAGTTGCAGATGCCTTGAGCAGAAGGCAGACTTTACTGATTAGATTGACAGTGGAAGTAGTGGGGTTTGAAGAACTGAAGGGTTTGTACCCTGCAGATCCGGATTTTGCAGAAGCCTGGAAGGCTTGCTTAACACCTGTTACGGTGGACCGAACAAAATGGTTGGATTTCCTAATCCAAGATGGAATGTTGTTCAAGGGAAGCAAATTATGCATTCCAAGGAGCTCTATGCGGGAGAACTTGATCAAAGAAAAGCACAACGGAGGACTGGCCGGGCATTTTGGTCGGGATAAGACCATTGCACTGGTGGAGGAAAATTACTACTGGCCACAACTTCAGCAAGATGTGCGAAAGTTTGTGCAGAGTTGCAGAATATGCCAGATGGCAAAGGGTGCAAGGCAAAACACAGGACTGTACCAGCCATTACCTGTACCGGAGAGGCCATGGGAAGACATAAGCATGGATTTCATCCTTGGATTACCGAGGACACAAAGAGGAAATGACTCTGTATTTGTGGTGGTTGATCGATTCTCCAAAATGGCACATTTTATCCCCTGCCAAAAGACCAGTGATGCAGTTCACATTGCAGGGTTGTTCTTCAAGGAAGTGGTTAGACTTCACGGTCTGCCAAGAAGCATAGTTTCTGATAGAGATACCAAGTTTGTTGGATACTTTTGGAGAACTCTGTGGAAGAAGATGAAAATAGACCTAAAATTTAGTTCTGCATACCACCCACAGACTTACGGACAGACAGAGGTGGTGAACAGAAGCCTGGGTAATCTATTGAGGTGTTTGATAGCAGATCAGCCCAAGGGATGGGATTTAGTTTTACCGCAGGCAAAATTTGCGTATAACAGTTCAGTTAATAAAAGCACAGATAAATCTCCGTTCCAGATAATATATGGACACAGCCCGAGGAATGTGTCTGAACTGAGAAAGTTGGACAGGAAAGAAAAGTGTAGTGCCGAGGCAGAAGAATTTGCAGAACATATGAAAAGTCTGCATGAAGAAGTAAGGAAACAAATTGTGAAGATGAATACTCAATATAAGGAGAGGGCGGACCAGAAGCGGCGGTTCAAGGAGTTCAAGGTAGGAGATGAGGTCATGGTGCATCTCAGGAAGGAGAGATTTCCTGCCAAGACTTATAATAAATTGAAAATGAAAAGGTTTGGACCATGCAGAATATTGGGAAAGCGAGAGTCAGGAAATGCGTATGAAGTGGAATTGCCAAGTTGGCTTGATATTTCACCAATTTTTAATATCTCAGATTTAGTGGAATATCATGAGGGAGAAGGTACAGAAATGCAAAGTCCAAAATTATGGCAAATTCCAGCACCTACTCCAAGCACAGATGAGGCCGAGGAAGTATTGGATACTCGTGAAGGCAGAAGCACCGAGAATAAACAAAGATACTGAGTATTTGATCAAGTGGAAAGGCAGGCCTATTGAAGATGCAACTTGGGTATCGGAGGCGGAGGTTGACCGATTGGGTCTTCCCCCAACAAAACAGAAGTGAGGGTCACTTCTAATCTACCCCGAGTGTCTGATGCAGGAGCATCCGGTGAAAGTATGAGCGATCTTGCATCTTTTAATTTTTCTTTAAAGTTCTTGTATTTTTGAAGCAATTTGGTTCTTTTTCGGGGAAGGAGATGTCGTAAGACAGAAAGGGAAGTTGTTAAAGGAACTAAGGCAAAAGTTGGTGTGAGGTCGCGAAATCGTGACCTCATTTGCTATAGCAAAGGCGGAGCAAGTTTCGTCGCGATATCGCGACGTCGTGCCCCGCCCGTTTGGCCGGCGTCTTTGCTACGGCGTCGCGATATCGCGACGTCGCGATATCGCGACCATGTTGAAGTTGTTGCAAGGAGTGGGGGTTGGAGTCACGAAATCGCGAAGCGTCGCGATTTCGCGACACGTCGCGATTTCGCGACGTCAAAGGCAGAGACAAGTGCAGGACGTACTTTTGTCACGATATCGCGACGATCGCGACGTCGCGATATCGTGACTTTGTTTCAAAGCTGAGGGCGGACGTCAGTTGGGTCGCGATATCGCGACATGTCACGATATCGCGGCCCAAGAAAAGGTCAAACTGAAGTGAACACGCGGACGGTCGGACAGGGTGAAATAGACACGTGGTTGCCACGTGTCTTAAAGGCAACACGACCAGTGGGGGATAGAGTTAAATTTGACACGTGGAGACACACTTGTAACAGATCAAAAGGATGAGGGCCACGTAATCGGAGGAGAGAGATATAGATGTCGACCAAGTTTAAGTATCTTGGAATGTTGTTTCTGGAGAAACCGTAGTTACAGTTGAAAGACTTAATGGCGGAGACAACGGTACTTAAAGACAATCAGATTAAAACGGCGGGTGCAGTGTATGGGAAGCCATGAATGCAGGCTCTGGACGGATCGGACAGTTGCCATTTATGGCAGAAAACAAAAGGAAAGGAAAATCTTGAAATTTCAACGGAGGGAAGATGAAATTCGAATTGGTCTTTGGGCGGGAGCATTAATTGCATGGAAGGCCGAGACCACATTAAAACGGGGAAAATTTGTATGGGAAAGGGATGGTGAGTTCGGGATTGGGGAAAGAAGTAGTGTGCCTGGACATTGTAACAGAGACTGTATTTTTTTTTTTTACTGCAATTTAATGAGAAGCTGTTCATTGTAATCTCGAGCTTGCCATCAAATATGGTAAGAAGTACGAAGAAAAAGGCTCTGGAATGGCAGAATGATTCAATCATTCTTAATTTTTAATCGTGATCTATTTTAGAAGATAGGTAAAGGCTCCAGATATCACCGCAGGTTTGGACAAACAAACCATAGAATCCATTTTTTTAATTTATTTTTTGTTTATTTATTTATTTATTTATTTATTTATTTTTATTATACCAGGATCATAACATCCCACCACTATTCACAGCTTGGACTTTGGGCGGTTGTGCACTCATACGAGGGAATCCACCACTCTTCGTACGATCCTTGGGCTAACACTGCAATACCAATGTCCCCGCTTGATAGTTATGTGTTCATACGAGGGAATCTACCACTCTCTGTATAAGCCCTGGGTTATCATTGCAATACCAATTTTCCCTTCTATTCTACGACTCGAAACTGGGTGGTTGCTCTGATACCAAATGTTAAAGCCTGAAAGGTTCTAATAATAAATTAAATAAATTAAATAAAAACATGAATCACTTGCCCTTATAATGGGGCTCCCCTTGAATTAAATAAATATATTATTGCTTCATCATGGATGATCAAATATGAATGTTTGCACAATTATTTATACTACCCTAACCCTAACCCTACGTCCTTTCAATATGACGGTTCATATTATGACTATCCTAACCCTAACCTAAATATAATAATTAATTATTATATCTATCCTAACTCTAATATAATTATATTATTAATAATTAAATTTATTATACTATTATTATTAATAATGAAGTTAGGATATGGGATCCTAACATTTGTGCCCACAAAATTTGTTGAGAAATTTATAAGCAATATTTCTCCGTGGATGTAGCCCATATTGGGTGAACCACGTTAAATATGTGTCTCTTATGTGTGTGATGATTTGTGCATTGTTTCATTATTGCATTGATATTATTGTTGTTATCATTTGGAAAGAAAAGTAAAAGTTTTATCTTATACTGTTCACCCCCCACTCAGTATAATCTTGTGTTCTTCAAACACAGTTATAAATATTATTGCTACCCTATAAGAGATATCTCTTAATAATTATGTCCATCAACACATAGTCATAGGACAATAATCTTATGCATAGTCTCAAACAAAGAGAAGACTTATTGGTAATTGTGCATTTGTATTTCAATTCTACTTAATAATATTTAAACTTGTGATTTGAATTTATCCTTTCAAATATTATATATCAATTGAACACTCACTTGAAGAAATATATTTATAGATACAAAATGGATAGTCTCTTACCTTACTTCCAAGAATTTTACCTAATATAATAAATGTCAACATATTTGAAAAGAAAAATAATATATTTACTAATATTTACAAAATTGGCATTACTTGCCATAGATATTTTGGATTCCATTGTAAATTATAAGGAGTTGGTTACAAGAATTACTTACAAAATTTTGTAGAATTTTATCCTTGCCTTTATTTTTATTAGTACTTGCATCACTTGTGAGTATTGGTGCCTAAGATTTGCTTTTCATTATTTCCTTTCTAAAGTTCTTCCATTAATTGTTGTTATGAGAATAAATTATAAATTTTAGAAGGAGATTTATCTTTGTCTTTCTATTTTATTGGTACTTGCATCACTTGCCTTGATTGGTCCATAATATTTGCTTTTTATTTTTATCTTTCTAAAGTTCTTCGATTAATTAGCAGACTTTCTACTTTTAGCTCTTGGTATATGCAATGGTAGCCTTAGGATTATGATCTATTAGAACTTGAAATAAAGAAAATATGGCCATAGATTTTCTTTTTTCTTTTAGTGCAATTATTTCCTTATATTTAGCTTACCCCTTGTCTCGCATTATAAATAATGGAACAATCTTCCTTTGGTATTTTTTACCATGTCATAATATTGAGTTTCATTTGTCACATGGTTTCTAATCACAGCTTTGATTGTTAATTATACTTTCTTGTCTTAATGTTTACTTGATTGGATGTCTATCTATCCTCATTCAAAAAAATTACCATTCTCTATTTGAGCCATTCAAAACTTATAGCTGAATCTCTCGTTCTTATTTGTATGGCTTTATTTTTGAGTGCTTGTTTTCCTTGAGGTTAATTCTT
The DNA here is from genome assembly GCA_028583015.1 of Wollemia nobilis. NCBI lineage: Eukaryota > Viridiplantae > Streptophyta > Pinopsida > Araucariales > Araucariaceae > Wollemia > Wollemia nobilis. Next base: position 6,418,202 of record JAQPPZ010015032.1, read on the forward strand.
TTAAATCATTGGGATCTTATGATATTCATATATATATTCTATGGTACTTATATTTTACCAAAACTTTATAAACAAGTTTCTCTTTGATTATTTTAAAAGGGTTTGAAGTATTTGATGGATGATTTTATTGAACTTCTAAACTGCTTGTTGTCATGGTATTTTTAAGAAAATTTCAAATCATATAGTCTAAAGACTATAATGATTGTTAAATTCCTTTTAGAAATACGTTAGGACAAGATTATTATCTAAGGTAGTGATTAATAATCAATACATTTTGGTGACTTTACCAATTTTCATACCTATTATGATGCATTCATAGGTAAGAATCAATTAGACTTGTTCATCCAATTGGATTTTTCCTTGTAATATCATATTACCTATTTCTATGTATATTATCACATGAGCATAATCAGTGATCTAGATATGATCAATTGACTTATCTGGATCTAGAACAAAAGAGGCCAAAATAAGTTATTATTATTTGTAATGTTATTAGTTGATATTTTTTTCTCAAGCGAGACAATGTAAGTCTACTTCTTTTTATATATCTTTGATTTATCTCCTATTGTATCTTATTTAGCCTCTCATAAACATCGATAATGGAGGTATTTATGGGATCAAATCTATAGTAATTTATTAAAGATGTTATTTGGGCTCTTGGAATGATCTCCATTTGAGTACCTTATTACATAATTATAGTTCCTACAATTAATGGACTAGAAAAATGGATGAATTCATGGGTAGGAAAGAGGGAAAGTCCTATAGAAGAATTGATATAAGTAGATATGGGAAGTGGAGGATAAATAATGTTAGTTTGATGAATTATGTGAGGAAAAATTTTGTGGATTACATAGGTGAAGGAGATTTTTGACTTTAGTTTGTGCCTCAATATCTAAAAATACTATTTAAGGTACTATGGTATAACACCAACTTTTGTTGTTATAGGTGAGACATTAGATTCATTGGGTTGAGAAAATTGTACTTTTATCCTTTGTCACCATGACATCATGTCAATATAAACAATTTTCCTTTGCCTTCTTTTGAGGGAGATTGGTTTTATTGATGCAGAAGCCTATATTTCGGAGGGCACAACTTTTGATCTGAACATTGGATCGGCTTGAAATTTTATGGGGAGCTAGATAACGAGGTGGAAAATTTTATGGTAAGAATTCTTTAGAATCCTTCAAAAAAATTTAGTGTGTTATTCGGCCCTAATTTCTTCATCTAGTGCCTCAAAAATGGGATTTAGTGTTTTTTTTAATCTAGAAGAAAACATATTTGGAATAACTTCTTATTTAGGCATGGGTAGGTGTTGAGATTTTCTAGGAGGCTTAATATAAATGATATGATGGTGTGTGTTAATTTAGGGGGCTATCCAAGCTTTTTTTTGTTGGCACTAAAAGATAAAATTGTCCAAAAAAATAAAAAAATTATTGTAATTTCTTATCTTTAGGGCTTTAAGATTTAGGGTTTATTTTAGGGTTTCTTTTGGGATATATATTTCCTTGTATCACATTGTAAAAGGGATGAAATATAGGAATGATAAAATAAAGTATGTTTCAGTTTATTTCCATTGCAACTCTTATGTGATTGGGGGATTTATCGCTTTATTTCTATTTGTCATAGTTTTTGTGTGATTGGAGGTTTTTATTTTGATCTCTTGCAACTTGATTTACACCATTTATTTCTTCCATGGAATTTCTAGTGATAACTAGAAGTTATTTTTTGGAATCCCAAATATGAATGTATTATCACTGGCTTGAGAATATTCAATAGCCTAGAAAAATATAATATTATTCTTGGTAGATTTTGTGCAAGAAAATACTTTGGACCTTTCTTTTTCTTTGATTCTAGTTTTTGAGCTTTATGATCCTTTGATTTGGATAACTATTTCTTATTTTTGGCATGCAGTTGTCAACTTGGAGATTCAAAAAAATTATCCTCCATCGTTATTGTTGTATCATTTTCTTCATCTAGGTAATCCTCATTCTAAATTATTTTTAATTTATTGATCATATTTCTCTAATTCAAATAAATCCTTAGTGTATTTCTCTCAATTCTCATCCTAATTCAGTTATGGATTTTCTCCTTGATTTTATATCTGGATCTAGTCATTGCAATCTAAAAATTGATGGAATTATTTTTTAGAAGATAACCTTTTTATCTTCTTATAAAATGAGAATCATGGTGGGTAGTAGAATTGAAAATTTTGTATGCTTGATCCCATATAGTTCATCCTCTTTCATTACTATTTTATTATAAAAGGTTTTAGAATTCCTTAGGGTCACCTCACTTCATGAATTTATATGGTCATTATGCCTTTGCACTTGTCTAAAATATCTTACAAATAGAAAAATTCTTCTTTAGATCTTACAAGATATATTTTGTCATTCATATCAAGGTGGAAATAAGTAAAATACTTTAGATAAAGGGATAATACATATTTTCTTGTACCACAATAAACATCTATATATTCTAGCTACTACATGAATTACATGATAAAAAGGTAAGTAGTGACTATTAGGGGTAGCATGGTGAGTTTATAAATGAACCTATATAGCCTTAATCACGATCCCTCATTTTTGAGGTACCGATCACCATATATCCCTTCATTTTCAAGGTAGAAGTGACCCATTTCTAATAAAATTTACTTCTTTAATTTCATAGGTTTAATGCCCTATAAAAATAAAAAAAATAGTAGTTATAAAATTATATGCTTCCAAATTATTATCCCTTTGGATCTTTATCTAGGTTCTTTCCTCATAGTTTGACTTCTTTGTGATGCCATTACACCATTTATTCTTGTGGTACATGATTATCCATAAAATAAATAGATATGATCTAAATTATTTCTTTTCAAGGTAATATATTATAGAAGCATGGCTTCAATCATGAGTAAATCAAGTCTATAGATCTAAATTTATCTTATATTCCTTATGAACCAAAGTAGGGTTATATGAATGTTATTTTATCTCATGGTCATTTAAGAGTCCCATCATGAATAAAATTATTGATAAAAAGAGTCAAACATTATTGTGGATATGTTTTTCCTCCTTTAGAACCCCTATGGACATAGATATTTATTTGAATAAATTTATCATTGTTCCTTTTTAAGCTTGTTGTACTGCTACAACAATATTACTTTATTTTTAACCTACAAATCTTTCCTAGACCTTATGGCTTTATCTCTAATTGATTTGAAATTATGTATTTACATAATATTTTCAATTTCTTGAAGGTTTTTTGCACAACTTCCTTATTAAATGCTACAATCTCTTTTCATATAGCATTATATTTGCTTGTAAAAACTTCATCTAGTTCAAGGTAAGGAGCGTTAGTAAAACTAATGCATCTGTAATACCAAAATTCTCAGCCTTTTATAGAATGGCATCTTCTTCACATCCCTCTTTTATCCTTCGATATGTTGTGCATGCTTCTTCTATAATGGTGTATAGGATTTTTCTCATGGAATATATTTGGTCAAGGAAAATTCATCTAGGAGTTATTTGTTATGTTAGTTGGCATTGGATTACTTATACAAGTTTTACCAACTTGTTTAATAGTAGAATAAGTTGATGGTACTATATTTGACATTCATTTTTAGTGGTATATATTTTGAAAAAATTACTAAATTGAGAATATAACTTCTTTTTTTAAAAGAAAGAGTTATATATTGATAACAAAGTTTGCAAAGAACATATAGTTTATTCAAAAAGCAACTTGGAGGCCACAAGATTGTTGTCCAAAAGGAGGAACCAAAAATAAATAAAAATCCAAAAAATATGTCAATATACAAAGGGTGTTAGAAACCCAAATACAAAGGGCACCGAAAACCCAAATACAAAAGGTGTAAAAATACAAAGGGTGCCATAATCACCAAGAAAATCTAAAATGCTAAAAGCTCTAGAATCACCCAATGTTCCAAGGTTTTCCAAAGGTACCAAAATCTCCAAGGGTGTCAAAATATTCAAAAGCTCTAGAGTATACAAAGGCTCTAGAATCTCCAAAGGCACTGAAATCTTTAAAGACCTCAAAATCTCCAAGTCCTCTAGAAGATCCAAATTCATTGGAAACACCAAATTCTCTAGAATCACCATATGCTTCCTATCATTTATACCACTCATGTTGTCTACTTTTATTTTTCCTTATTACTCTAAGATGCAAATAGGCTATGTTTATGGTCTCATTTGCAAGGCGATCAACCACCATATTATGCATCCTTCCAATGTGGGAGTATTGTATATATTCAAATTTATATTCTAGTTCTCTTAGTATTTTCTAAACTATTCAAAGTTGGATTGATGAGAATTCTTCCCCTTGGATAGGGTAGAGATCACAGGTCTCAAATAACCATACACATGGAGTTGTTTAATACCTTGTTCTTGAGCTAATTTTTATCCCATTTCATAACCTATCAATTCTACAATATTATTGGTTATTTTTATTAAATTAATTTTGAATTGAAAATTTTCACATTGTGATACCACTAGTATCACTCCATTATTGTTGCACAACTTACTCCATCAAATAAAAGTGCAAGGAATTTTATCTTTTTAGGTTTAATTGTTCTAACCTATGGCCCAAAATTCAAGAGATTTCAGAGTTCCATTTGATATAACAATTGTATCTCCATTTTTCTTAATTTCTTGATGTCTTATTGTTTATGATATATTGCTTTTGTGTTTAAGACTATCTTCCTTAACACTTTATTGATTAACATTCAAAAATTGGTTCTTTTTCATAAACATTTATCCTATTTATTTCCTTCTAAACATTACAAATGATGAATGTTGACACTAAATACCAATATACCTTATAAGGTGCTTATCCTTTAGTTTTCATTTGTGCATTTAGCCCCAACTAGTTAGGTAATTTTTTGAGTCAAAGGTTTTTAAGATAGTTGATACTAGATGGTAGGTTATTTCAATCTATATTTTAACTAATTCTATACACTAAAAGAATAGATGTGATGTTGTTTCATTATTCTTGAGATACCTATGGGAAATATGAGACCCCATGATATTCCTCTTGATGAGGTTGTCTCTAGTAAGAATCTTGTTTTAGAGCACTAACCAAATAAAGTCTTGAAGTTTGGTGGAACCTTGTAATTATGTACCTTGGCTATGGTTGAGTTCTTCTAATCCTATTGTTGTAATAATATGCCTTGGATGGTTGTGTAAATAGTTGACCAACTAATAGAGTCCTATACAATTTGATTTGGAATTTGGGGAGAGAGTTTAATCCCTTAAATATGGATATTCACCTATATCCATGAGTCTTGGTCAAGATGCACCCATTCAATTAGGCTTGCAAGAGAGTTAACATATGACTATTGTAGGTCTACTTTTAATTTTGGAGAACAATTATTAATGATTGGAGGTGCTCTCAAGATTGCATTGTCCCATATACTAATTTGTTTATCATATCCTGGAAGCTAGGAGGTATGATTTAGTATAATATATTTATATTATATAATATATTTATATTATATAATATATTTCCATATTAAGGAGCCTACTATGCTTTACACACTCTTTGGGAGTTGGATTCCATTAGATTTGTTTAGATATTTACATTTTAGGATTTGCTTCCATGGAAATTCGAGCATAGTGAGTAGATTTTAAAGAAGCTTAGCATTTAGTGCCTTGCTCACAATCATTGGTTTCCTTATTCCTAGGCCCCTTGGATCCTTTAGCTTGGTAATAGGCTCCCAATTAACCAAATGGAACTTTTTCCTATCCAATTGTCTCCTCTCTTACCGTAGGAAATTTTTTAGAATTGCATCTAACTTTGCAAGATATATAAGGGGGAATGATACACCAATAGTTGATATATGGGAAGACTTTCTAGAACTGATTTGATTAAAATTATTCTTCCAACCAAGCCCAACCAACCATTGTTATATTGTTGTATTCTCTTTGACATATTTTCTAGAATTACATTCTAAGTTTTCTATTTTTTTAGATGGAATCTTATAGGAACATCTAAGTAGTTGAAGGTATCACTACCTTTGTGAAATCCCAAAATCTAAGAGAATCCTCTTTCTTCTTCTAGTAAAGTATTTATAGTGTAAAACATACATTTTTGGGTGTTTATCTTTGTTGTTGTCGCTAAAGAGAAACAATACAAAACTTCTTTGATCATCCTGATGTTTAGTTTTGTGGATTCCCCTAATAAAATGGTTTCATCTATAAATTGAGCATGAGGGATTATTTTATATCCTATAGCTACTCTAATTCCAATGATTTATTTCCTTCTTAATTTGGTTAGGGTCCTCCCTAAAGTTTTATCTAGAAGGATATAAAGGTAAGGGGAGAATGGGAAACCCTTTCCTTAATCCTATAGTGGATTTAAAGAAGTCAGTATGTTCTTCATTGATTAGAGGGACTATCCAAGGTCCCTCTATGCAAGCTCTTATCCAGTCTATCATTTGAACTAGAATTTTTAATTTGGCTAACACCTATTAGAATAGCAATTGCTAAAAAATTAACCTATAAAAATTTCGGGAGTGAGTCCCATGGAATTTAGCTATGCATATGCACTATAGTAAAATTTATTCAAGAGGAAGAAGTATAAAATATGAAATTTCTTACCTAGTTTGGATGTTGAGTGCTACTTCAATATTTTAGCATGCACTTCAAATTCAATTCATAAGTGCTTATTTTTTGGTGTTTTAGATTTATTTTTTAATTTTAGGTTACATACAACGACCATGGATTATAATACAAATGTATTAACTATTCAAACATTCCCTCATGTAAGTAATTATTGGAATTCATAATATTTCCATAAATGAACAAAATCATACTATGCACTCAAATATTACATATAGAATTGGTTGGCATCCATAGGCACCATAAATAATCACTATATCCATAGATAATATTACACAACACTCCAATAATAAAATTAGGAATAGAAGGGGGTTATTTATACCAATACCATGACCCAATTACATCATAAATTTTATCCTAAGATGATATAACAAAAGGAATTTAGGTTAATTACAACTTATAAAGATATTTTAACCATAACGAGGCTAAATACAATCCATAGGGCTTACATAATAAAATATTACAAATAATAAACATGTTGTATAATGGAATTCCCTTAAGCCTATCCAATACATTGTACAATGTTGACTTTGGTCATGATTCAAATTACAATTTCAACACCCCCTATAATATGGATTGAGGGGTAAAAGAGAAAAAATTGGTTACAATAATACTTTTTCCCATAATGGATGCTCTAAAGGGACTATATAGTTGATATAGATCCTTCTAAATCTCCCTCATCATCTAGAAGACATCCACCTAACTTCAAGAACTCAACTTCAATCCTTTATATATTTAGTAAGCAATTCTTCATTGGATGTACACCTCTCTTATAGTATTTATAAGTGGTCCCTATGTCTTAGCCTCCTTAGTTTTAAATTCCTTTACATGATCTTGCATTTGTGGAGTTCCACAATAATTTTACATCACCACCTATAAGTGAAATAGAAGAGAAAAAATATGATCAAGAGTAATAGTCTTTTAGGATTTCAAGAACATAGGAATCATATGAACCAATAGGCTAAGGAGTAGGAGATATTAGCAAGGATAATATTAATGCATTTTGTATCATCTTAATTTTTTCCTCCAAAAGATGTAATATATTCTCTCAAAGCCTTGAATCTTGCAATATAGTCCTAAATATTATCAAACTTGTTGGAAGTATTACATTATTTGGTAACTTGCAAGAATGTTGCAAGTACCATGTAAATAGTTTAGTTTAGAGTGTGATTAATATTTGAGTATATAGTAGGTGTCATGTAAGTAAGTGTGGATTTATGTAAGTGAGGTGTCATGTAAGTATGAAATCATGTAAGATTTTATCATTTAGTATGTGCAATCATTATATTTTGTGTCCTTATGTGGATATTTAGAGTTAATAATAGATTTATTATTATGTGGTATCTCTCCGATGACAAGTATGAAGTGTTAAATCTTCCATGTGTGTAAGGATATGAAAATTTTGTATAAGTAGAAATATCAAGGATTTTAAATGTGAAGATTATCATATCCATGTGTGTATATATTGAAGACAAAGCATTGTAATAAGTGATCAAAGAATATTTGTAATACATTGTATTTGCATTGCTTAAGTAGATATATATTCATCAATAATATTTTCTATGAGTTTGTTATTATCATGGATTGAATATATGTAATTATGTGAATATTTATTCTTGATATATTGTGAGATCCTATGAGGAAAGTATTGAGTTTCTAATAGTGGTATCAAATCCACATTTGGAGTGCTTGGAGAAAGAGAACGAGTTGTAAAAGGAGCAAGGTTATGAGAGGAGCAATATCTATGAGAGGATTCAAAAGTTGTGAGAGAATGAAGAACATCATGTGATGAGAGAAGCCAAATTTATTCATGTGAATAAAATCACATGAGGAGAGAAGCTACAAAAGTAAGCAAGTTGAAAGAAGCCATATTTAAAGGAGTCAAGGTTGAGATAAGCCAAAAGAGATAAATTGTAGGTCTGAATGTCACCAGAGTTTTTCTAGAGAAAAATGAGTGCAAAGATAGATAAAGCAAAATTATTAGAGGAGGTAGCATACTATAGATTGAGGTAGGAGTAGGAAGTTGGAGAAGTGCAAAACGCTTGAAGAGAACTAGATTAGAATGCTTGAGAATAACCAAAGTAAAATTCTTAAGGAAAACTAGAATGAAGAATAGACATTGAAAAGGACAAGATATTGAGTTGAAGAGAGCCAAACGTAGAGGAAGTTGCAAAGTGTATAGAAGAAAAAGATAGATCAAGTATAGTAAAATGGTAGAAAGAGGCATATAGAATACAAGGTGGTGGTTATAGAGCTTAAATGTGTAGGAGATATAGAAGTAAGACATTAAAAGAGTATTGTAATGCTATTAAAGTACATAGAGTGCAGTCATAAGGATGAGACCATCGAAGAAAGAATGTTGAAATATAGAGAATTAGCCGCATGCAAAGGTATTTAATCATAGTATTTGGTTTATTTGGTGAAAGAAAAACCTTAAGGAATAACTAATTAAAGGAGGAGATATTAACTTTAATAAAGGAAATTTGGAGGAAATTTTTTTAAAGAATGCATAATTAAGGCAAAATATAACCTTAGAAGAAGTTATTTTATAGGAAGTAGATTGATGTGAGCAATATTATTAAAGTGAAGAAGAAGAAGAATTAGAGGAAGTTATAAGAAGATAATTAATTAAAGATTGAAATTATTAAAGTGAAGAATAAATATTTGAAGAAGAAGATTAAAGAAAAGTGAAATATTTTTTATTGAAGAAAAAATTATTAATATATTTCAAGGTAAACTATATTATTTGATTAATTAGAATTTGAAAGATTATTATAAAGAGTAAAAAATTTGAATTAATTTGAAAATTTGAGAGAAGAATAATTGTTTGAAGTTTTTAAAAATATTGAATTTTGGAGTAATAAGGATTTCTACTACAAAGGAAAATAATTGAAAGAAAAATTTATAGAGAAGATTTTATTCAAAAGAGATTTATGAAGAGATTAAAAGGATTTGCAAAATTATTCAAAGGCTTATTATTGAAAGGATATAATTGAAAAATAATAAATGCATCAAAAAGGTCTTTTACAAAATCATATATGTTTAAAAAGCAAACGTCATGAAGAGATATTTTTGAAAGCAAAAAAAATATTATCACAAATATATTTTGAAATATAATGAATCACCAAAAATTTAAATAGAACCAAAATTTGGGTATAAATATCAGTCTTGGTATATTGATTCAAGAGCTAGCAATCATATGACTGGTAACCTATATTGGTTTGATTCCATTCAAGTGAAACAAAATATGCCAATTAAGATAGATGATGATAAAATCTATTAAGTACAAGGAATGAGAATATTACACTTGGTCTACTTAGAACATACACTAGAGAATATGATTTATGTTCCAGGGATAACAAATAATCTAATTTTAGTGTCACAATTGTTGGATAGAGGAAGAATATTAGAATTCAAAATCATCAATGGCAATAAAAAATGTCTTATCAAAATATTAAACAAAGTCAAAGCTCTTGGGTCCTACAAAAGTGGTATATTTGCTTTAGATGTGATAACACTTGCACAAAAACAATTGGATCAACTTCTACCAAAAGAACAATATCAAAAAAGGTATTTAATTGAACACAAAATTCTCATGGCAAAAGAACAAGATAGGACATCAACAAATAAATTTGAAAGGATGATAGATAAGTTGAAAAATATGTTCTTTGATACACTATAAAATAAAGACACCTATAATATTCATTAGGGGACTAATATTCAAGATGGTAGTTATGAGACCAATAATTATTTGAGCAATATTGATGATGTTAGCCTCAAAAATGAAAATATGGAAAACATTGATATCAGTGATGAGTTATATTATTGTGATGACTTTCTCAAAAGTGTGATAGGTACAAATAACAACCTAGAAGGATAGATTTAGTGCTCGGACATAAAGGATTACAAGAACCATAGTATAAATACCAAGACCAATATGAAGGATTAAAAATACATGAAGGCAAAGAACCTTTATACCTAATAATGTAATATGGGGGGGGTGTTAGAAAAATTACATTATTTGGTAGCTTGCAATAATATTGCAAGTACTATGTAAATAATTTAGTTTAGAGTATGATTAATATTTGAGTATATAGTAGGTGTAATGTAAGTGTGGAGTTATGAACCTAGGTGTTGTAGGTGAGTTGGAGAGGAGAGGGCAATCCTCCAAGGGAGGTCCCAGGTTCAAATCTCCACCCTACCAAAAAGTTGAATTGGGTATCCAAAATCCAATTGATAATGTTGGTGCGGGCAGGGTCGGGTGCGACCCCCGGGTGACTTTGACGGTGTAGAACCCCCTGTTCGTGGTCTCTCAGACCAAGGCGGCTCCGCAAGGGGTTTTTTGCTTAAAAAAAAAGTAAGTGTGGAGTTATGTAAGTGAGGTGTCATGTAAGTATGGAGTTATGTAAGAGTTTATCATTTAATATATGCAATAATTAGAGTCTTTGTCCTTATATAAATATGTAGAGTCAATAATAGATTTATTATTTTGTGGTATTTTTCCTATGATAAATATGAATTGTTAGATCACCTGTGTGTGTAAGGAGATGAAACAATTGTATAATTAGAAATTTCAAGGGTTGTGAATGTGAAGAGTCTCATATCCATGTGTGTATATATTGAAGATAAAGAATTATAATAAGTGATTGAAGAAGCTTTACAATACAATGTATTTGTATTGCTTAAATAGATATATATTCATCAATAATATTTTTGGTGAATTTATTATTATCATGGATTGAATATATGTAATTGTGTGTATATTTATTCTTGATATATTGTGAGATCTTGTAATGGACCACCTTGGCAAGACTCATTCATAATATGGATTATGTGTAAAATTGTGATTATTCAATGCTTAGTATTAAATGCATTATGGATGGTTAATTGCAATTGTTGTTTTGGTTATATTATATGAGAATATGGTATTGTTGATGTTATGCATGGTTTCAGGACTAGGTACTCTTGTAGGTATATGAGGAAGTTAGCCACCAGGAATGAGATATCAAAATAAGGGAAATGATAATCATTTTAACTGATGATAGCTCCAGGGTAGGATTTACTTGCATTTAGTTGCATATCATATTGCATGTTTGAATAAAGTGATACCACCAGCTAGGAACTTGATGGAGTGAGGTAGTAGTTCCTAGTAGATGATAGGTCATCCAAAATTTGCTAGTTAAGAACAAGTGGTGGTATACCATACTACAATTATTTATTTATAAGCAATTGAAGTTTCTATGTGTTGCTTATATTATTGGATCTAGAAAAGGGATTCACTAGAGAAGGAATTGTTAAGAAATAAGGTTTGGTAATATTTACATACGAATATCATGGCTAATAATAAATATTAGCTTATGATATTAATTGGGAAACAATAAATTAATTTAATTATTTTATAATGTTAATAGTTTAACATTATTATGCAATACTTGACTATTGATAATCCCGATTCTTAGCTGTGTAGTTTTCATTTAGCTTTTTTCAACCATTTTCGAGAGGCCAAAATGATGAACATCCCTACTGCTCTTTACTGGTCTATGGACTATGCAATAACTTCAACCTGAGGCAAAAAGGATGATGGTTGGCCCTCTCACCAGGGGTTATTCAAGATTATTTATAGGTTTTTACTTCTTAAGTTCCCCAAAGGTAATATCCCCAACCCTGTTTCTGCTGAAGATAACTCTTCCTCTACTCCTAGCCCTAAGGCCTCTAGGTCCAAGAGAAAGAACAAGATTGAGAAATCTCAAGTCGTGTCCAACATCAAGAAAAATGTCAAAATTGAAAAAATTGTTCCCAAAGGCTTAAATTTATGGAGGTTGTTGAAACTCCCACTCCTACCTCTAAGAGGGCCATGAAAGAACTTTCTAATTCTCCTGACATTGTGGAAAAATACCTTCACAAGCTTGTTGTCCAAGCCATGTATGCTACTATCAATCACCTGGAAATTGCTCATGTTGCCATTGGGAAAGCTATTGCACAGCTTAAGTAGTAGCGTCAAGCACTTAGCTTGTTGTTCTTCTGTGACTCTTTTGAGGATGTACTGGCTACTTTTGCTATGAGGGGACTTTCTGATATAAAATACAATGCCAAGGATGAGGATATTATGGATATCACCAAGGAAGCTTGCAAGGAAGCCCCAAAGGTTACGCCAAAGGATGTCATTAAGGATGTTGACCTAGAGATTGTGGTTGTGTCACCAATGCAGACTAATGTTCCCAACTAATGTGTCTGTTGTTTCTACTATTGAAATTCTAGTCTTAGCTTTCACTTTTTTGTAATACTTCGTATTTTGGTGATTTGGGTCCTTTTTGGTTTTGCTAGCTAAATGCCTTTTGTTCCTATGGTGATTCCTTTTTGCATCCTCTGTTGTTTCCTCTTTTTTATTCTTGGTTTTTCTGATGTACAAGGCATTGGGGTGCCTTTCAAATGCCATTTTTTAATGAATTCCATTAACTTACCAAAAAATAAATAGTTTAACATTATTAGAAGGATTATTAAAATACCATGGTATTTATTGAATTTATAATGCTATGGGTGTGTTATGAATTAACTAAAAGAGAGGCTTATTTTAATTTATGTGAATAAATGTTATTTTAAAAAATAATAATAAATAAAATTGACAATTAAAAGGTGGAAGTTAGAATTTTGGTGTGAACGGGAAGAAAATAAAAACCTTCATATTGTTCTTTAAAAAGAAGAATAAAAGAAGAGGAGGGACCGGGAAGAAAGAAAAGAACGCAGAGAGAGAACTTGGAAAAAGATTGTAGGTTTGTGTGGAGAATAAGATTAAAGACAAGTTGTGTTAGTATTGGGGAGGAAAGAAGCACTTCAGCACGCATGTCTTCTTAGTATATATTCGAGAAAGAAGAGGTATTCTCTACGCACTTAACATTATTATGGTTATGTTTAAGGTAAACCCTGTAATTAAGCAAATACTGTAAATAAGTCAAAAACTATGAGTTCTTCTCTTAAATTATTGTTATTGTGTTTCTAGATTTGTTATACGTGCTCTAGCATGCACTGTTTTACCTAAAGAGTTTTAGCTCCAAAAAAATTTATCCTTATAGTTTTAAAGGGGTGCAAATGAATGTCTTGTTTTGAGAAACCATAGCATAGTGGACCGTATGTGGTTATTCAGCTAGGCTAATAACCATACAAAGAAACTTTATAATTACCAATTAAATTAAAGCATCTTCATATGTATAATGTGACTTTGTATTTTTTGATATATTTAAATGTTTAATTGGCATGAAGACCATTTATTATAAGGAAATTATGGGGTTTCCTTATTGTTTTTAAAGCATGGGATAATCAAATGGGCGTGGAATCCCTTTGAATGAGGAAATTATAGAGTTTCATCACTTATTTGATTTAAAGAAAAGAAATTATAGATGTAGAAATGTTGAGGGCAATTTCTATATTGTATATTTGATAGAATGATTAAAGAGGTAGAAATGTAAATGGTTCTTTCTACATAATTTTATTGGATGCATTGAATATCAAAGAGCATTTAGGAATGTATTATCAAAAGGAGGATTTTTCCTGATCCCTTACTCCAACCACCTCTCAATGGAGCTCAAGGAAAATCAACAAACAATGATATGGATGGATAGTATTCTATCATGTATTTACCATGGTTTCATATTGTTTAAGAATATGATGTAATTGGAATCTCTTAATAAAAAAAGATATAATGTAGAAAGAGTTTATAATGATTAGTCATGGGATTGATTCTATTAATATGGAGATATTATATTTTTAAGAAGACTTTTTTAATATAGATTTTTTATTGTAGACACCAAAACCTATCCACTTATCGTCCATCCAAGTCTTCCCATCATTTTAGCCATTTATATATATAGGCATATTTTTTAAATATATGTTTAATATTAATATTTTAATATTATATTTTATATATATTTAATAAATATAAATATTATATATGTAAATAAATCCCAACCATTCAATTTGACTTAATCCTAGCCATCCATCTACATCAATCCATGCCACACACCCAAAATTAATATCCACCCTTTGATGTATTTTAATTTGAGCCACACAATTCGTGTTGTTCAAACCCTAACATACCCTAGTGTGTATTATTAATAGGAGCCATTTTGATGGCTCAACCCCTAAGTCTTATGCCTAAGAATTTTTAATTCTAAGTAATTCCCTGAATCTTGAATCTTTACCCTAAGTTTTCCTAAGCAATTCACGTCAGAGTTCATCCAAACATCCTTTCTATCCATTCTCGCTCACCATCACCTCCATCTCCATTATCACCATTCTCGCTCAGCTAGATCTACTTTTGCATATCTTCACCCCTACTCCCAAACACCTTCGGGTACTCCCTATCCCCATTGAGCACATTCAAGTGCTTCCTTCCACTACCAAGTGTTGTTGGGCGTTACCTACAATTTACAATAACCCACGGGCATTTCCTACTACTACCGAATGACCACGAGTATCTCAAAACCTATGGTTGAATACTAGTGAAGCCCTTAGGTGATGCTAGGGCATACACACACCACGTCCCTACAATAACGATGACAAAACAAAAAATGGTAAGTTAAGCAAGGTAAATATTTATATTGTTATACTACTTTCATTATTTCCATATTTTTTATGCAGTTTATTAATTGGCATTTAGGGTTTGTATTGATTTTTAAGGGTCTCACACGGTGGAACCCTCACAGTTACTACTAATCCTACTCTGTCATTCTCTGTGTGCAGGTTTTGGAGATACATAAGTATTGTGCAGTTGTTTAAGCTGGAGTGGCCCCATATTGGATAAGCACAAATCCCACTCACCCCTATTGGGATCAGAAGCAAGATTGAAGACACCACTAGTGTTGTTCACTAGGGTTTCAGAGAACCCTAGTTATTGTAAATATTTTTATCAAATAAATCAATTCTTTCATTGTAACATTGGAGATTTGAGGCTCCCCCTTATTAATAAAAGCATCTCCTTTTGTACAATATTGAGTCTTGAATTCAACCTATCTTGTTATATACTTTTGGTGTTTCACTTTTGCATCTACAAATGGCGATAAGGGTGGGACCCCCTAAGGGTTTCTCATTCTGATTTACCTTGTTGAATAATTTGTTGTTTTATAGTCTCATCTTGCAGGTTTTTTAGAAGCACAAATTTCATAGTTTTTACGAGATTAGGATTTCTAAGGATTTGCAGGAGGTTGCAGAAGGTGCATGAACACCCTGCGGTGCTTGAGAGACATCAAAAATTGCCTAGGTTCATTTCAAAAATATCCAGAGGTTTTTTATAGTGAGTTGAGAAAAAAACATAGACTTTTGGGTAAGTTTACTATCAAACCCTAACTTTCTATTTTTTTGGTACTTTTACATTTTTTAAAATTTTTGGATTAAAATGAACATTGTTAATAAATCTAGTAAAAACAAATAATTTTAGTTGCATCTTAGGCATTAGATTAATCATTGCATTCATCAACACATTTTTGCTTAAATATTCCTTAATTTTTTGGTGTGCTACATTATTGTTTGCATTTGAACTGTTAAGCACATACATTAGTTTACATCCTAGGGTTAGAGATTTCTATTTTTGGAATTCTAAGTAGGAATAGTGTCAAGATACCAAAAGTATCCTCATACTTGGGTTATTTTGTACGAAGGAGTAGACAAACCCTCCTCTTTTTAAAGAGTCGTCTTAAGCGGTGTACTTTACATACTTTGGAGAAATTGATATTCTAGATATTGGATTCTGATTTAGACTATTGAAAGTAGTTATTTTTATAACATTGTATGCACAAAATAGAGAATTAGAAACCTTTAAAAAAAATCACACACTTCACGTTTCACATTAAACAATTTTGATTGGATTTCATCACCAACCATTGCTTGATATTTGATGACGGTGGATTTCATCACCAACTATTGCTTGATATTTGGTGACGGTGGATTTCATCTCCATCCACCAATATCTACCCCTAGACACCTTAGATTACCCCTAAGAAAAATTGCTAGATTTCATCACCAACAAGAATCTCGTTGCCCCATCCAAGCCATAGGATTCACCCATTTAATTTAGACTAGAACATTGAAACACATGAAATAAAAATCTAATAAAATGAATTCACATTAAAATGAGATAATCAATGAATGAGATAAGACACATTTGTTGAAAAAACTTAGCATTGATTTGTCTCTATTTTATTCTTGTGGAGTTTCAATTCTGCATTACATTCTACTACATAATTTTTATTTGGTTTAGTTGTTTATGGTATTAACAAGGAACCAACAGAAAGCATTAAATAAAAATAATTCCATGGAAAATTCATCCACCTTCCCCACCACTTCTGTGGTAGATTTTCCAAATGTGACACAAACAGATTTATCTACAGGTCCTTCACATTCCATGTCACCCACAGTATTTCATATGGTTGTTCCCCAAATAGAGTCAACCTCACCAACCATTGATCACCACATTACCCACATAGACATGGCACAAGTAGAAGCTCTTATGAAGTCTATTAACTATGTCTTACAGTCAGTCCCCAATTCACCTAGACAAGATCCTACTTTACAGTAGGAATTTGCTTATTTCCAACCATCCAAATTTACCCAAGTGTACACTACCCTCTTTTTGAGGCCTCAATTGCACCTTCCTCTCATGAACCCATTTTCCAATACCCAAGTGCTCCTAGCACTTCTATCCCATCTTCATACACATCCACCTATACCAACCCCTTGTATGAAGCACATGTAAATGTTGCTTCACAAGTTTTTGCCTCCCAAGTTACCATACCAAGTGTAACTTATCCCTTAGCCACATATTCCATGTCATCTACCTCCATACCTTCCACTACTGATAGAGAAATTCATGAAGCATGGGAACATTTGAACAAATTGCTTAAGCAGTTTCAAGATGCTCAATAGCAAGTACAAGTGAACCCTAAGCCTCTACCAATTTCTACTCAGCCCACCCTCATTAACCAAGGTCCATCATGGGTACCACAATATTTTGTGGTTTACATCCCTACTCCTCCACCAAATTATACCAATTACACTCCCATTGGTCAACCCAACCATAGCCCCCATGCATTGTCCCCATTACAATATTCTTCACATATTCATCATCAATCTCCTCTTCAATAATTTCCATCAACCTCACCTAGTCATCATCATAAATCCTATCATCATCTAGTTACCCCATAGCATTTTTCCACCATGCCTTCTCATCATGTGATTCAAGGCTTCCACATTCTTGGGTAAGATCCTAGAATCAAGGCCATGCAACAACATGTAGAGGAGTAAATTTGCTCTATCACATACAATTCCTAAAAATATTGGATCCACAAAGGTAGAAAGCCTTATGGGATGAACCGCGGGGGTATGTTGTTCTCTACACTCGATGCTAGGGGGAAGGGTTCACCAGGAACGATTTTAGGACTCACTCCAAGTCCTCAAGGTTTTCAAGATGTTTGATGTGTTCAGTTTCAAGCAATCACCTAATTTTGGCCTTTCTAGATCTATGCTATGAAAGATATATGAAAATGAAGAAATCATAATGCAAGAATACAAGAGCTAACCTAATATGATTCTTTCTTTGAATGCTTTCTAACCTAGGGTTTTATCTAGAAAACCTTTAAAGAAAGGGCACAAGATAAATGCACAATATTAACCCTAGATGCATACTATATGCTTTTCACTTTTGGATGCCTAAGAACCAATACTCAGATCAGATCTTCAACCAATAATTAGAACACTTATCTTGACCGATGGTTGACTTAGATTTTTCTACCTCTTGTCCAATGATATTAGAAATGCCTATTTTTATAAGACAACTTATAAAATACTTGAAAATGGGATTAGCATTAGGGGTCCTTCTTAGGCCGTTGTACAACAATGCCTAGAGGCATAGTAGTCAAGCCCCCCTAGGTCCTTTTAGATGACCTTTAAAAATAAAAGTAGAAATTAACTTTTGGATAATTAGTCATAAAATAGCAATGCAATAGCAGAGAAGTAGAAAATAGATTATGCTATCATGCCCTAAATGTAATTTAGAAACTACTCATGCAATTAGAATCTAACATATACCCCTAGTTCAGTCCTGGGCAAAATCATGCCTCACATATGGTGGGCATGATAACACTACAAGCAAAGTCACAATCCATAATAATAGGGTATGATCTCACTTCTGTGAGCAAAAAGCCTAAATTAGGGTTAGCAAAGTCGCGCCTCACTAGGACAGGGCATGATTTCGCTTTAGAGACACAAAAAATAAAAGATAAATGCATAGCGTAAATAAATATAGAAAACAAAGTGTGCACAACCTGATGGATGATACAGAAGCAGGCAGAAGAGATTGAGGTATCCAAAACATGCACTCTATTTCCTTTTTAACTACAACACAAATTCATCAAACCACATAGCAATCCAAATCAATGCAGTAGAAGATAAAATCCAAAATTTGCACTTCGAGGTTAGCTTGTAGAAGAAATAGGAAGCAGAGCAAAAATAATAATGGGAGCACTAATTAATCATAAGAATTTCAAGCTTAATTAATTTCCAAGATCGATTGCTTATCTCAAACACGCTAAAAAGGTTAAACCCAAGTTTTTATAAATTAAAAACCTAAAAATAGCGAATTCATGCCCCATTTCGATGGGGTGTGATATCGCTTCTGCGAAGTCACGCCCCATTGTAACCAGGCACGATTTTGCTAAAAGGCTAAAGAAAATCAAGGTAGGGGGAACATAGGCTTACCCTTGCCTAGGGCAAGTGTTAGGAACCTCTTAGGGGCTCTAAGGAAGATTGCCCACTAAAACTGGGTCTATTTTTCATGTCTACATTTTGCCCCCTCTTTGATGCATTTAAGTCCAAATAAATGCATCAAAGAAAGGATGTAGGTACACTCACTGGAAGAGGACAACAAGAAAAAATAGGATGGCTAGTTTAGAAGAAATGGGTGGTGCAAAAAATAGTGTCATTCTAGACACTTTCTTGTTTTGCACACAAATTAAGGCATTAGGGACATTAATGCCTCTATAGGCCAGTGTGCCCCCTTGAGTTTTTATGAAGAGAACATATCTCATAAAAACTTGAAAGAATTGACACAGAAGAAGAAAGAGAGAAAGAACAAAAATCGAAGAAAACAAGGGTAACAAACAGAGCTTAAAAGGGTGAAAAAGGTTAAAACTCTAATTCATTTTCACCACACATTGGCAGAGAAAGGGATCTAGGGAGAAAAAGAAATTGTGGTACCAGTTCATTAAGCAATGATCACGAGGTGCAAAGCTAGGGCACAAGAGCAGGTAAGTACCAAATTCCTCCCTCCTATTGTACCTTTTCTTCTATTTTTCATGGATTTTAGGGTAGAATTTGTGAAATTTCACTGTGTTATACAGAAATTTTTATGCTCAACTGGGGAACGATTTCATGGCCCAGTTGTGAGATTGTTCCAATCCAAGTGCAGTGAAATCACACCCAGGTAAAACTAAGCGTGACTTCATGAAATTATGCCTCCCAAAATGGAGGGCACAATTTTGCCATAAATTTGGAAAAAGAAAAAAATCAAAAGCAAAAAAAAACAAATACAGGAGGAAAAAGAGGGAAAACAAGCAAATACAAAGTGCAAATTACAAAATTATGATCAATCTTTGTGTTTTGATTTGAAACTATGGATTTTATTATTATTATTATTATTTTGTTTTTTTTCTATTCATGAAAATAATTTTGTTTTATTTATTTGTGGATGGAGCTAGGTATTCTCGAGAGTCGAGAGTGGAGGGCAGGGGCTCTAGTAGAGTTGGATGCACTGGGGCTAGCAGATATGGCTCAACTAGAGCAGTGGAGCTAGACCACCTAGTGAGGATACCTCGGATTGAGATGGATATGGCTATGATGATAGCCCTAGCAGAGAGGTGGTACCCAGAGTCCTCTACTTTCTAGTTACCCACAAGAGAGCTCACCATCACACTAGAGGTTGTGTGGTAGATTTTGTGGATCCCTATCATAGGGATAGTAGTTTACAATGCATGGGGATAGGTAGCCATACTATAGTGGTTCTTAATAAGGTTTACCCACTAGATGTGAGAGAGAACCTTATCAATTGATGATCTAGTGGGCCGCTATGGGATATATCCTTTGATCATCATGCTTTGTGGGGTTGCAGCTAGGCTATTGATGTGCCATACCAACAAGTGGAACTTACCATGGGTGATGGCAGGAGTAGTGGTAGATATGCATGATCAGAGGGTTTGATTTGCATGGGGCCCATATGTATTGGTCCACTTATTCAGGATGTTGTACAACATCATGTATAAGTGGCATATAGGATTGGTGTGTACAACATTACTCTAAGTGTGGTTTTGGAAGTACATAATGGTATGGAGATCGAAGGCACTACAAGGCCCATTGTCCATCTTGGAGTGGCCAGCAACATAAACATGGCTAAGGTCCCTAGAGAGGACCACGAGGCCTATGTAGGGAACCTTCCACTAGCGATGTGGGTTATTGATGAGCTTTGAGAGGTGAAGATCATTTAGAGGCCATGGAAACTTCACCCTAGGTGGGTGAAGGATAGGATAAAGCTAGATAGGGTATGAAGGATTAGGTGGTTGAGGTCAAAGAAGGGAGAGTCAAAGGTCTTCATATTTGACTAAGTCCTCCGACATCATGAGATCTTATAGGGAGTCATAAACTTGGGGGACTATTGGTGTCAAAGGGTGACCTAAGACCCAATAGAGGTGGGAGGGGATCCATACCTCACCATGTGGGCTGAGGAGGATATGGATGATACTCCTTATGTCGACACAAGGGTAGACGATGTAGGAGTGGTTGTCAGGTACAGGTGGTGGTATAGAGGAGTTGTGCCCCAAAGGATATCCCTGCCAATATCGATACAGAGGTGCTAGGTGATGGACCCAAGCATGCAATGAGCATTTAGAGAGTTAGTTCATGGATCCACTGATAGGTCATAGTAGACTCATATCTTTCTGAGATAGAGACCAGATTGTGTTCAAATCCTGGTGGTAGAGGAGGCCATCCAGGTGGTAGGGACCAAATATGGGGGTAAGATATGCCCCCATAGGTAGGGAGACCATAGATCAAATATCCTAGAGATGATTCTACATATACAACAATGGCTATAAAGGTCTAGGCGAGGATGTATATAGAGAAGCTATGAGCATAGGTAGCCTCTCTATAGAGCCATATGACCCAGGTCCAGGTGGATAGGGCCAGGAGGCTAGAGGAGCTACGAAGGTCACTGAACATCATCGAGGCTAAGAGGGACTCAGCTCGGGTAGATATTGGTATGCTCTAGGTAGAGATAGCTCATCTAGATGGAGAACACTAGATATCCAGGTTAGAGGGGATGGCTATCATTGAGAGTATCCAGGCAGGCGGTGCGGTGCAATTTCTTCATATGGAGCTATGGTGGATAGGAGAGAGGTTGGAGATAGCCCTTAAATGAGCTATATTTTATGAGATAGTTTACTATGTAGTTGTCCCACAAGGTTATAGGATGCCATTTACTCCATCCCTATAGTCAGTGAGTAGATCACGGTCTCGATCACGAATATCATCAGTATCATGGTAGTCTGTGTCATAGCCTAGGTTGCCTCCTCCTCAGGATGGACCAGAGGAAGTTGTTTCTCATAGCTAGGAGAGAGAGGACTAAAGATCGAGATGATGCACCAATTTTTAGATTGTGGTGTACATCCCTAGGTTGAGTGTACCAAGTTTGTATTGTGGTACACCAACCTAACATGAGGACTATGTACTATTTTTCTCTCAAGTAATATATAGTTGTTTTTATTACTTTATTTGTGTTTAATGTGTTTTTATTTAATTCATGTTCTCATGTATGCAAACTATCTAATGCAAACTATATAAAAATGAATGGATGCAAAGGAAGGAGAAATACGAAGAAGACAATCAAAAATGAAGGAAACAAAAGAAAGAGGAGAAGAAAGAAGAGAGATAAGGAGAGAGAAGGAGAAGAAGAAGAAGAAGGAAGAAAAGAAGAAAAAGAAAAATCCAAAGGTGAACCATCTTAAAATGAGACAAACTAACGACCCATAGCATGGAACTAGCGTAGGTTGCAAGGAACTAGTGTAGCTAGATACCATAGGTCATTTTAGAAATGGATCTAGACCTGTTATAGGTTTAGCACTTTTAGTAGTGTTAAAAATATGTGTGAATTCTAACCTGCTATGGGTGGTTTCTCCCTTATTGATTGCTATGAGGCATTTACCCACTAGGATGTATGTCAATATCTACTAAAATTGACCAAGGAGCTTATCTTGTAATGGGGTGTTGAGCCTACTGAGTCAAAAGATATTATGACGCAATAGAAGATCATAGATGATGCAATACCCACTAGGATGTATAAGTATCCCATGTGGGGTTTAATATGTAGATAAATAATATGCAAGTGGTATCCCAGATAAGGATCCTAAAAATACTTTGAAAGCATTATCATGATACAGAAAGGAGAAGAAGCAATTATAAGAATAAATGAGGGAGAAGTCCCTAGGGAGATCTTCCTAGGCATGAGAAGTGCAATGCATGTGAGCTATGACCTAACTAGGTATCATCATATGCCATTGTCACAAAATCCCCAAAAATCTATATGAGGAAGCAGTCATGAACAAGCAACAATGCAATTATGATAGGCAATCATGCAAGGTGTTCTTTAGATGTCAAGAAATCATGAAAGGATGACAAGAAAAAATACAATATCAACAAGTAGGTGGATGCAATGGAAATGCAAATGCAACTACATGAAATATTTTTTTTATATATAAAATTGAAATTAATGCAAAACCTAAATGCACCATTCATCTTATTAAAATAAATTAGCATGCCATGAGGTTTTGGATCGAAGATATCCCCAAGGAGTGCATTTTCTTGATGATAAAAATCATGGTAAATTTCTTCAAGGCCCTTCTTTGAACATCCATGGCACGATAATCAATACATATTCTAATAGCACCATTATTTTTAGTAAAACAAACATTATATAAAGATCCACCATTCTCTTGCACAAAAGCAATATCATCTTTAAAATAAATAGAATCAATCATATTGCAAGACATTATCTTTGAAGGGGAAGCATGATTAATGCTTTTATTTTCATTCATTATCATCTTTTGATATTCTATATATTCTACATAAGTCACAAGATGATCATCCTCCTCAAAAGGCAAAGGTTGATTTTTATTAGGTATAAAACTTGTACCACATCTCCCAAGCCAAATCTCAACATCCAAAGGTTCTTGAATATCTTTTTGTTGTGGTCCCAATCCTTTACTTGTATATCCCATACTGGATAGGATCTACTTAGGAAGGGGTTAATCATTAGTGAGATAACATTGAGCGAAAGAGCGCTCGCTAGGAGATGGTTTGCTACCACAAATATTTTCTTCAAAGGTAGTCCCTCCAAAGACAAAGGTACACGTGCCAATGTGTATAAAATCACCCTTCTTATGAGGCAAACCCATAGTTTGAGGTGATGGTGGTAGTTTGGTGAGATCCAAAAGAGGTTCTTGAAGAAACTCATTATCATGATCCAAGGATGAAGAATAGGGTTGATGTTCCTCACTCAGTTTTAAATTTTGAAGCTGCTCTAAAATTTGAGATGAGGACCATAGAGAATTGGCTGAAGAAATAGAAGTACAAGAGTAAGATTCATATTGATCTAACTCTATATTTGAACAGAATTCAAATGGTCGAGGATCACCTAGAATGGTGATAACTTGATTCTTGAATTCAAATTTGAGACATTGATGAAAATTAGAAGGGACGGCCTTCATTACATGAATCCAAGGTCGTTCAAGAAGAATATTAAAATATGCAAGACAAGACACCACATAAAACAAAGAATCCAATATTCAAGGCCCCACTTTTAATGGAAGATATATGACACCACAGGTCTCTTGGGACTTGTTGTTGAAAGCTTTAATAAGGATATCACATTTTGTTAAATCTTCCTATTTTAACCCAAATTTATGAAATAATTGATATGTACACAAATTGAGGGATAAGCCATTATCAATCAAAACTCATTTGATGAGGGTATTCCCAAAAAGTGTAGCGATGTAAAGTGATGAATCTCCATGTAAGTTTGAGGAGGGTTTATCATCATCTGAGAATGAGACATGATGTATCCCAAAAGAACCTATGGCATAAACTATGGCATTAAGGGCGGCATCTAGAGAAATAGATTGTTGTTTTAAAAAATCTATTAAAGCATTTCTATGATCAGGAGAAGTCTGCAAAAGCTCTAAGACTAATATTTTTGTTGGAGTATTAGCTAACTACTTTTGAAGATCATATGAAATCTGTTACTGTGGTCTCAGCACTATAGGTGAAATTCTTGTAGCTAAATCTTTCCTTTGATTCTCCTTTAAAATTGAACTAGGCTACAGTGCTGAACTCTATCCTTACTGATTCTAAGATTTTTTCCTTGTAGTTACCCCAACCATACCAACCACATTACTATGATGTAGGGAATCATCTTGATAAACCACTTGGTTGGTTGCTTGTTGATCATGCTTTGGTAATGGATCCTTGAATATCCCCATATCTTGATTTTTTGTTGGGGTTTGTTGAATAAGAGCCTGATTACTTGAAGTTTAGGAATTTCTTAAATCAATGCGTCCTGCATCAATCAAATCTTGAACCACATGCTTCAACTTCTTACAAGAGTTTGTCTAGTTTCCTTCTACTCTATGATATGTGCAATATTGACCTGCCTTATACCAATAAGATGTAGTATCTGGTTGTCTTATAGGAGGTAACTCAATTACCTTAGCTTCTAGTAATTACTTCAAAACTGCTTCCATAGGTATATTAAGTCTGGTAAAATTCCTTTGAGGAGGTTTCTGAAGTATAATATTTTGTAGGCTATTGGTGACATTATTAACAGGCCTACTATCATTATTACCTCTTATATGTTTATTCTTATATTGAGACTTAGTATACTTTTCTTCTTTATTATTAATTTGACCTCTCCTAATGAGAGCTTGTTCCATTTTTCTGGCTAACTCAATTGCTTTATCAAGAGAAGTAACGATAGTAGTTTCTAGTGCATATGATATCTATTCTTGTAAATTACTAATGAATATATCAAGCATATCTTTTTGAGACCCAAGTTTTCTTAATAGGCCAACTAAACTTCTCCAACGAGCCAAGAATTATGAAAAGCTTTCTTCTTTACTTTGCTTGAGGTCATATAGGTCTCATTATCACTTCCTTTTCAATATAAGCACTAAATTGATGAAAAAATATTTCTATAGTCTTTTCAAATCTCTTTAAAGAATAGTTGGGCAATCGATAATACCATCCCAATGCAACTCCAGCAAGACTCTTTGGAATTTTTTTTAATAGAAGCATATTATCATAAACAAGATCATGGAAAGCTATTTTTAATCCCCTTAGATGCTCTATTGTATCTTCTATCCCTTTATAGATTCGCAAAACTGGCATAGGAAAAATGCTTGGGATAAGGTCTAGCAGCAACAATAGGATCTAATGGTTGACTACACATTTCCTTATAATTGTATGTAAATCTTGAAGGCTGAATCATATCCATCCTCGAAACCAACTGATTCACTATATTTGCCAAATTCTATATTTTTTAATTATGTGTGTTTCCCATATTCCCTTGAATTAATTTGGACATGAGAAGGTTGTTGTTATATGTGGTGCCTTGTGAAATTGGAATAGTGACTTGTGGTAGAATAGAAGCAATAATGATGACATTAGAAGATAAATGAGGAAATTGAAAGCAATTTTGGGTGCCATTACTAGTTGGAATGGGTGGATTCCATCCAATGTTGGTGGTATTAGTAGTAGCACAAGTTACTTGGTTCTTTAAATTACTAATATGCACAGGTTGAGATGTGGGATTATCATGATTGAGCACAGGAGACCTAATGGGAGGAGAAGGAGTAGCATCCTCTCTTTCAATATGAGCTTCTCATTCTACATATTCCAATAGCTTATCCTTATGAGCTTTCATGAATTCCCAATTATGATCAAATGATGAGAAGACAAAGCTACCATTGGATCAAGCATAAGGATTAGGATTAGTTTCAGTTTCCATATCTACCTCTTATTGCCCTTCTGGATCTACATTAGGGTCTTCCCTATCAATTTGGTCATCTTCCAAAGGAACATAATCATATTCTAATTGTTTCCTCTAACTTCTAAGGAAATGAGCCATTTTAGAAGTAGTGAAAATAGTTAGGGGAAAACACTAACACACAAATTTTAGTTTCTTTTAATAATTTTCAAACAAAATTAATTATCTTGTTTAAAGTTTGAAAGAAAGGTGTTCACGTCAGGTTCACCAAATATGTAGAGGGGGAAAACTGCCCTACCACGTACAATTCCCAAAAATGCTGGATCTGCAAAGGTAGAAAGCCTTATGGGGTGAACCACGATGTCTGTGTTGTTATCTACACCCGGTGTTAGGGGGAAGGGTTCACCAGGAATGGTTTTAGGACTCGCTCCAAGTCCTCAAGATTTTTAGGATTTTTGATGTGTTCAGTTTCAAGCAATCACCTAAGTTTGGCCTTTCTAGATCTATGTTATGAAAGATAAAGGACAATGCAGAAATCAAAATGCAAGAATACAAGAGCTAACCTAATATGATTATTTCTTTGAATGCTTGCTAACCTAGGGTTTTATCCAAAAATATTTAAAGCAAGGGTACAATATAAATGCAGAATATTAACCCTAGATGCACACTATATGATTTTCACTTTTAGATGCCTAAGAACCAATACTTAGATCAGATCTTCAACCAATAATTAGAACACTTATATTGACCAATGGTTGACTTAGTTTTTTCTACCTCTTATCCAATGATATCATAAATGCTTGTTTCTGCAAGACAACTTATGAAACACTTGAAAATAGGATTAGCATTAGGGGGTCTACTTAGGCCATTGTACAACAATGCTTGGAGGTATAGCAGTCAAGCCCCCTAGGTCCTTTTAGATGACCTTTGAAAACAAAAGCAAAAATTAACCTTTGGATAATTAATCATAAAATAGCAATGCAATAGCAGAGAAGTAGAAAATATATTATTCTATCATGCCCTAAATTCAATTTAGAAACTACTCATGCAATCATAATCTTACAGATACCCCCAATTCAATCCTGGTAAAAATCATGCCTCATAGATGGTGGGCATGATAACGCTATAGTCAAAGTCACGCTCCATCAAAATAGTGCGCAATCTTGCTTCTGTGAGCAAAAACCTAAATTAGGGTTAGAGAATTCATGCCTCACTAAGACATGGTGTGATTTTGCTTCAGAGACATGAAAAATAAAAGATAAATGTATAATATAAATAAATGTAGGAAACAAAGTGTGCACAACTTGATGGACGATGCAGAAGTAGGTAGAAGATATTGAGGTATCCAAAATGGGCACTTTTTTTCCTTCTGAACTACAACACGAATCCACCAAACTACACAACAATCCAAATTAATAAAATATAAGATCAAATCCAAAATTCACACTTTGAGGTTAGCTTGTAGAAGAAACAGGATGCAGAGTAAAAATAAGAATGTGAGCACTAATTAATCATAAGAATTTTGAGCTTAATTAATTTCCAAGATCAATCGCTTATCTCCCTAGGAGTGGGATTAATCCCTTCTTTTATAGACAAAAATTAGGGTGAAAGCAGTAGGAAAACAAACGCAAGTTGATGCTAAACACGCTAAAAAGGTTAAACCTAGGTTTTAATAAATTAAAACCCTAAAAATAGTGAAGTTACGCCCCGTGTTGATGGGGTGCGATATTTCTTCTATGAAGTCGTGCCCTATCGTAATCGGGTGTGATTTTACTAAAATGCTAAAGAAAATCAAGTTAGGGGGAACATAGGCTTACCCTTGCTTAGGGTAAGGGTTAGGAACCTCTTTGGGGATCTAAGGAATATTTCCCACTAAAATCGGGCCAATTTTCCATGTCTACACAACAAATAGATCAGTTGATACAACATACTCCTGGTATGACAAACCAAAAGCCAACCTTATGTCAACTGATCAACCAACCCATTCATCCTTTAGTACCATCATTACCATACCTTGCAGATTTCACGGTGCTGAATTTTGATAAATTCAAGGGGATTGATAACCCCAAAG
This sequence comes from Wollemia nobilis, assembly GCA_028583015.1. Lineage (NCBI taxonomy): Eukaryota > Viridiplantae > Streptophyta > Pinopsida > Araucariales > Araucariaceae > Wollemia > Wollemia nobilis. Next base: position 6,446,958 of record JAQPPZ010015032.1, read on the forward strand.
AGCATGTAAGCACATTTGTACACTCATGTTTTAGAATTCAAAATGACAATGTTCTCATGCTTAGAACATATCCTCAAACATTAGGAGGATACACCATTGAGTGGTACAACCAATTGCCTAGTCATAGTATTTATACTTTTGAACAATTAGTTGAAATATTATTTGAATGCTTTGTCCTAAATGTTAGAAATAAAGTCTCATTGTCCGATGTATATGATTTAAGACAACATGACAATGAGTCTATCTATGATTTTGGAAACCATTGGAGGGTCATCATCACCAAGTTGCCATTCACCCTACCAATGGAAGAGCTTATCAAACTATTCACCAAGAGTTGTTTAAAACCCATCTCTTGGATGCTTCAATTATAGACATATTGATCATTTGAAGAAGCTCTAGCATAGGCTAGTATCATCAAGGAAATAAAAATCCAAGAGGGCATTCTTAAGCCTAGAAAAAAATAATGGTAAAACAAGGGCCAATATAAAAGTAATTATTTTGGCCAATCAAAATCAACATAGGCCACTCCAACCAATCAGCCTAATCATGTCAATCAAGTGGTCATGAGCCAGCCGGTAATGGCTCAACAATAATAAGTGCAACAACCACCGTAGCAAATTTCTTATCATGCGGTACCCTCAGTAACTCAAGCTATGCAAAACACAATGCTAGATGTAGAGAACTATTCCTAACGATATTCTATCTGATAAAATTGCCAATACACTCCCTTGGCCGAGTCATATGCTTCCCTCTTCTAAAGGTTGTATGACACAAATAAACTTGCATTGCCTGAAATAATACCATATGATCTTGCTAAATATGGAAAATATTATCATGAACATTTGTTTTGTCTTTACCATAGGTAAAATGGGTATGATATCAACAATTTTCATGTATTTAAAGACATCGTTCAAGACCTTATTGACTTGAGGGCCATCAAGCTTGACAACCCCCTTGATCAACAAAACCAAAATCTTGGTATCTTTCAAACACGACTTCCTCATCATGAGGAGGTGCAACCAACTATGGGAGGGGCTAACACCAAACTCCTCCCAATAAAGTTAACCATGTCCACCAATACCAAGGTTTTGTAGGTTCCATTCATGTTGTCACTAGAGATCAATGAAACAATCATCAAAATGCAAGGTAGCAACCTCAAGCAAGTGTGTCCCAACCTACCACATCCAGGGTTATGCATAGTGGCGAATATTCACAAATTGGGTGAATATTAGTATTTAAAAATTAGAAATTGGTGAATACGAGGACCCTTGACATCGTCCCATTCACCTAAAAGTTTTGGTATAAACTTTTATTTAGGATCAATTTTCCACAATATATATCCAAACATAGGCATATTTGTACTCGTTGGAAATCTCTTTTTGATCATGATCTAATGGTGGTGTTTTTATGAAGTTATAAGGTGATTTAATAGGTCAAAATTTGCTTCAAATATGACCTTACTTTTTAGGGCTTCAAATACCCCAAATTTTGGTGTGAAGATGATTGATTTTATTTTCTTAGGATTCACCTTGATTCACCTTAATTTCAATTAGGATTCGCTATTTTTTTACAAGTACATTTTGAGTCCAACCCCTTATGCATAACCCTGACCACATCACCTCCCATCCAAATTTCTCCTAATCCTTTATCATAAATTCATATTCCCAACCAACCAAATCCCCGCATTCCTCCCATCAATCATCCTCCATGACTAGTCATCTCATTAAGTAGCCTATTAACCACAAGCCTAAGTATGGCTTCCTACAAATTATCAATATATGAGCTAATTCAACAATCTCCCCCACATTGTGAGGCATTAATGGATATTCTAAAATCTATTGAATTACAATATCAAGATCCTAATTCCTTCAACAAATTTTTAGGGAGCATTCAAACATGCATGGAGCCTTCCATTATATTTTATGACTTTGAGATTAAGCCAATATCATTGGAATCAGTATATCCTCCATTGCATATCATGGCTCTAATTGATAAGAAGTTGTTCAAAATAGTTCTAAATGATACCAGTTCCTCCATAAATATCATCACCATGCCTACCCTTCATCATCTGAATCTTCCTCTATCTCATATCACCAAATCATCCTTCACCCTAAAATCATTCAATTCTGCTTTGTGTTCTATAGTTGGCACTATTGTTTTTCCCATTGAAATGGGGGTCAAAATTTTGCACACTATGTTCCACATCTTCGAAGGATCCATGGTGTACAATGTAATCCTTGGATTACCTTGGATGAGGGAGATGATATGTGTTCCTTCAATACTACACCAATGCCTGATGTATATTCATGAGGGATAAGTACATTGCATACTAGCAGATATTGAACCATTCAAGTATTACAATTTCATCTCAAATCCCTATGAATCCATTCTTTCTTCCACCCACCTTTTCCTATCACCATAAGCCAATCCATCTACCATGCCACCCATTTCTTCATCAAAAGCTCCTATTGCTAAGGAGCCCCTTATCACCAATCACACATCATCTTCATCATTAACTATATGCACATGTGGTCAAATTAAATACACATATTTACCTTCCATGTCATCATCTTCCATCCAACAACCTTCCCAATCCAATCCATCACCATTATCCAATGTTTCACAAGTCGAGTTGACGATTTATGAGACGTCTTCATCTCCACTATTCCCTGAGTCATTATCCAATCATGGTCCTTCCACATCATCCCAATTTGAGGTCCACCTCACTAATCCTAGTATTGGTGAATATGTGGTCCAATACATCATCATCTCACCTCTCACCATTCCAACCACTAAATATTTCGGTCACCCATGTGATCCACCTTTATCCATTGAAGCGGTATAAAAAATGGGTTCAGCTCCTAATAACATAAATTTTGTATATGGGGGGATTGATTCTTCATCAAATATAGCTCCCCTAGAAGAACCCAAGGAACCAACACCTACCAATATACAAAACATGTTGGGATTACCATCCTGTTATTTTCACATAGTTAATTGGTAGGGACATGGCCTAGGATTGCATGAATAAGGAATGCATGACATTATCTATGTTTCATATCAAGAAATGCATGACCATTCAGGCCTAGGTTACACTTCACTTTACACCACATATTCTCTTGAATAATCCTTCCAAAGGCTTAATATAAATTCAAGAGAAGAATCCCCCAACCTCAATGACTCTAATGATAAGATATACGAAGAATTCAAACTCATGTCGATATTTTTTGATGAATCTGAAGAGGAATCGAAGCCCATCATTTCCCACACCAAACAGGATGAGTTTTATCTCAAAAAAATTTCCATACATGACCCCATATTTCACTTGCTTCTTTCACAAGAGTGAGCTTCCCCTACTGGTGAACCATCACCCCCATCTCATTAATCCATTTTATAATCCAAAATTGTAATATATGTACATAACAAAAACAACAAAACAAAAATAGTGGTTTTCACCACTACAAAAAAATCAAACAAAAACATTTTTCTTTTTTTTCATGCCATGTATATATCATTTATTTAAATGCATTTGTGTTGCTTTTTGTTGTCACCAAGCTCCTAGCATCAGTTCTTAGGCTTCACTTATCCCATCCAACATCATACATTTTCCCTTAAGTCAACATGAATCTCGTTGACTTATTCACCCCACTCTGTAATCCATACGATTTGGCAAATCCAATTCCACTTGGCATGAGTTTTATTGGTATGGACTGAATCTCTTCACCTCCATCCTTTTTTGAGTTTGTCTTGTCTGAGGAATTGTTAAGGGTTTCCACCAAGTACATTCCTCCATCCCCTCCATCATCACCTTCACCTTCATCTTTGAACCTCAAGGTTTTCTAGGTAGATGTAGAAGAGGATAAGTCAAAATATTTTGATGACATCTTAGATGGCATTCATCTGATCCCTACATCCCATCAACTTGAGGAAGGTTCACATATGTCCATTGAAGATACCATCGATGTAGACCTTAGTTCAGATAAATATAATCCCCAAATTGTCAAGCTTGAAAAAAGCTTATCCAACGATGAACAAGAGTAATTAATTGCTCTCCTCAAGAGGAAGAAGGGCATTTTTGCATGGTCCTATAAAGACATGTCTAGTCTTCACTCTAGATTGGTTGTCCATAATCTCATCTTACATCTTGATTCTAATCTGGTCAAATAAAAACTTGGAAGGATGCATCCTACCATTGTCCTCTTGGTCAAATAAGAGCTTCAAAAGCTACTATATGTGGGTTTCATTGTACCCATTGATTATCCTAAGTGGCTCTCCAATTTGGTACTTGTTCGCAAGCCTAAAGGGGTGATACGCATTTGCACTGACTTTCAATATCTTAACAAAGCATGTCCTAAGGATGACTTTTCTATCCCAAACATCGATACTCTTGTCAAAACATGTGCTAGCCATGAAATGCTTTCTCTCATGGATATTTTCTCAGAAAACAACCAAATTTGAATAAATCTTGATGACCAACACAAAACAGTGTTCACCACACCTTGGGGGAATTTTTTACAAGGTGATGCTCTTTGGCCTTAAAAATGCAGGTACCACTTATCAACGTGCCATGACATACATTTTCCATGACTATATGCATAATAATATCGAATACTATGTGGATGATCTCTTGGCAAAATATAAAACTCGACAAGAGCACATTGGTGTATTGGAGAAAGTTTTTGATCGATTACTAGAGCATAATGTCAGGTTAAACCCTAAGAAACGTGTCTTTAGTGTTACCTCTGGAAAATTATTAGGGTTCATTGTCTCCAAAAGAGGCATTGAGGTAGACCCAAACAAGGTCAAGGCCATCTTAGAGATGCCTCTTCCAATAAACTTAAAGAAATTACATAGTTTATAAGGAAAGATCCAATCTATTCGTCATTTCATTGTGTAACTTTTTGATAAATGCAGACCATTCAATCACCTATTACAAAAGGGTGTACCATTTTCTTGGATTGATGAATTTCAAAAAGCCTTCAATGACATAAAGCAATACCTAGCTTCTCCACCAGTCTTAGATTCTCCTCATTCGAGGGTCTCATTCTGTCTTTAAGTCTCAGCAATGGACTTTGCATTAGGGATAATGCTTGCACAAAAGAATGAAGAAAATTGAGAGCAAGCTATCTATTACATTAGTTGAACATTGGTAAGCTATGAAAATAGATATGCTTATGTAGAAAAATTGTGCTTAGCAGTGGTTTTTGCCACTATGAAACTTCGACATTACATGCTTAGCCACACAATGTATATCATAGCTAGAGAAAATCCTCTACACTATATAATATCTCGTACTTATAATAACACCCACACCACTAAATGGATAATTCTTCTTACTAAATTTGACTTGGAATTCATTAGCCAAAAGTCCATTAAAGGTCAGGTCATAGTCGATCAGCTTGTGAAAGCTCCACTACCTAGTGATCATCCTTTGATTAATGAGCTCCTAGATGATTCGGTATCTTCCATCATCAAACAAGAAAAATATGTCATTACCGAGGAAGACATCGATATCACACTATTATTTGATGGCTACAAGTGCAAGAAATGTCAAGGTGCTGGAGTCGTGTTTCATACACCCCAGGGGATACCTATCCCCTTATCATTCAAACTTGATTTCTAATGCACAAACAACACCATAGAATATGAAGCCTTAATATTAGGTCTTCAATAATCTATAGCTATGGGCATTAAGCATATCAGGATATTTGGTGATTCTCAACTTGTTGTCAAGCAAATCAATGGAGAATACCAATGCAAAGAACCTACCATTAAACTTTACCATGAAGTAGCAATGAAATTGCTCTCTACATTCGAATGGTATGAAATCAATAGTTTGTCACGTTCGACTAATAGATTTGTTTATGCGATGGCCTCCCTTGGATCATTAATTCCAAAAGACTCCTTTGGAGAGGTACAACCCCTTATTATCTCAACGATCTCTAAATTTGCAATTGTTTGTGCTGAATCTAAGGATGAAAAGGATGTTTGCTTTATCTAGTCCGATCCATATGAGCCTTGGTCAAGCCAAATAGTAGCCTTTCTCAAGTTTGGAACACTCCCATATGACATGTCTCGAACTTCTAAACGCACTTTCAAGAAAAAATCAGCTCGTTTTATTCTCTTTGAGGACATGTTGTATAAGCATGGTTATGATGGAGTCCTCCTTCATTGTCTTGAGTCTAGTGAGGCACAAAGAGCCATAGCTAAAGCTCATTATGGTACTTGTGGTGGTCATTTTAGTGGGATGTCCATTGCAAAGCATATTTTATGCATGGGTTATTATTGGCCCACCATGGAACATGATTGTTGCACATATGTTAAACATTGTAAGAAATTTCAAGAGCATGCTAATCTAACTCATGTGCCATCACAATATTTACAACCTATTCAAATCCTTTGGCCCTTTTCACAATGGGGTCTAGATCTAATTGGAAAAATTTCACCTCCTTCCTTGGGATAACATACATTCATCATCACAACCACTAAATACTTCACAAAGTGGGTTGAGGCAATTCCTCTAACCAGTACGACAGGACCTAGAATTATGGAATTCATACTTCACCATATCATTTGTTGTTTTGGTATCCCCTCAAAAATCATCTCTGATAATGGCAAGTCTTTCAAGAACAAGGATGTTCGAGAACTTTGCAAGAAATATAACATCCAACATAGTTTCTCTACTCCTTATTACCCACAAGCAAATGGATAGGCTGAGGCTACCAACAAGACCTTAATTGCTATTCTCAAGAAACTTGTTAACAAAAATCATAGAGATTGGCATACCAAAATTCCCTTGGTATTTATGGGCTTATCGAACAAGCATCTGCATGCCTACTAGGGAATGCCATTTTCATTGGTCTATGGAGCCGAAGCAATCATGCCTCTTGAGCTCGAGATTCCCTCCTTGCAAATTTCTTTGCAGGAATTCATAGATGACGATATTTCTAGACAAGCACGTCTTGACCAACTCACACTTCTTGATGAGAGGTGAGTCAATGCTTTAGAGCATTTACGAGTTTATCAAGACCACCTAAAGTGTGCTTACAATACCAAAGTTCATCTACATGAATTCCAAGTAGGAGATATTGTCCTTAAAGAGAATCAACAAAACACCAATGCACTACCGCATCTTCATGATAAATTCATAGCTAATTGGTTGGGTCCATACATTGTCACTCAAAGAGTGGGTAACGGTACTTATAGGCTTATCAGTCTAGAGGGAGAGGAAGAACCCAAACCACTTAATGTTATACACTTGAAAGCATTCTATGCATAATGTGATTGATATATATGTATATATACATGGCTAATACACAAAAACATTGCACTTCATTTGCATACATTCAAAAACATTACATTTTATGCCAAAACATTGCATTCGCACACATTTCATTTTGCATTTCATACATTGCATTCACATCCACATTTCACATTTCATATTAGGGATCATTTATTAAGTTCAAGGTTTTGAATTGGTCCAATAAAGTCATGTTGCCTTAATCAGGGGCACCTTCACAACATCATCCACATAATTCCACCAAGTCAAATTGTCATTCGCACAAACCACACATCCATAATTCCTAGGTGTTTTTGGTCACTCAACCACTCCTAGTGTTTTAAGCAAACCCCAAATACATGTTGAGTTCCTTTTAGGACCATTACACATCTTCACTAAGAAAAATCTTGAGTTTTAGAAATTGACTCCAAAACATTCTTGAACCAAACACAATTCCACATCTTAAAAACATCTTGTATCAAAGAGGGATAACACCATACTTGGTTTGAACCTCAAAGTGAAAAGGGTAATCCTTGCTTGTCCCATCATGCAACATAGTCCACAAAAATAGTGGTTTTCACCACTATCACAATTGCTTCCAAATTCAAAAGATAGAGTAGTAAGGATAGGGTACAATTCTCATCACACTTAGGTTGAGAATCCGATTTCCCAAAGCTCTAAATATTTTACATCACACACCACTGATTATTGGGTTGTAAGGATCATACTACATTTCTAGTTAGATGGTTAGGTAGTCATCCCCAAAACTTAAGAAATCAAAATTCATGGACTATGGAGTCAGCCTCCACCGGAGCTATAGATGCTTGACTAGAAGTGGAGTACGCTCATGCATGGTGACATGTCTCTTTTAAAGAGACCTCTAACCACACATACGGACAAGCTAGCTTCTTGGTCTCATCCATAATAGGTCACCCCTAATTTACTCAAGATGAGTTAATGAACTCACTTGCACACACATTGGTTCTTGATTACCTCGAGTCATTACCATGCTCATGATTCGGTAAATGAATTCACTGCACACACATTTGGTCCTAGAGGGATTAGGCAGTTTTAGTGAGTTTGTTTGATGCCACTAGTATGTCTGAGTCTCTGCAAAATAGTCAGTCTTCCATATCAACATCCATATCTTCTTCCATATCAACATCCATATCTTCTTCCATGTCAACATCCATGTCACTTCATGAGTCATTCATCCCACATACCACCAAGTTTGGTACCCCTGATTAAACAACAAATGCTAAAACATGGTCAAGAAAAATCTAAACTATGAATGATCATTAGAGCATGTGCATTCCATACCTTGCATTAATCATCCATACATTTCCACTTGCATTAATCATCCATAACATATCATATGCATTAATCATCCATATAAACAAAAATATTCCACAAAAAGCATTCACACAAAAACATATAACACAAAAGGTAAAAGCCATGTATATATATGTATAAATATTGCATATACAATGAGTGCCAAAAGGCTACATACAATGGAGCACCAAGGCTCATATACAAAAAGTGCATCTAAGCACTAGCTATGCCCTCCAAGAGGACCCTTGTGACCTAGTAGGAGTCTTAGACCTAGCACTATGCCTAGACTCGCTCTGCCTAGCAGCCTCAGATACAGATGAGGCTAGAGGATCTAGAAGAGGAATATGATGCTCTATCAACTTATCCTCCAAAGCCTTGATATATCTCTACCGAGATCGAAGGTACGCTATGTCAACATTATGTCGGTGCTCCCTCTCTGATAGCTCTACCTGGAGCCTCGTGACCCTCTCATCCCGAGTCATCACCATCGCATCCCGCTTTTCTACCTACTACTCCAACCTCACCCAATCCTCCTCGCTCCGACCTGGAGGTCCATCCGGAGTCTCCTCCACATCATCCCCATCCCCACCATCTCCCCCACTCCTTGGAGCCTATCGAGCCTACACCCTTAGTCCTCCTCCTTCGACTATCAGATCAAAGGTACCTCTACCACTTGGGAGCCTCATGGGTCCCCTCACCCTCACCCTCATCTCCATCTCTAGATGCTACTAGAGTCGGTGCCCATGGTGGCTGCATAGCGAACCATGCATCATACTCCATAGTAGTCCCCACATCATCCATATCAGGGAGATCTATCTCCTCATCATCCTCATAAGCCACCCTCCATGGCTTTGCACATGGTAGCCCTATCTCCTCCTGATACCTCCTATAGAGCACCGACTCATCTGGAACCCCCTACCTCAGGCTGAACTATCGGAGCACCCAAGAGAACTAAATATACTCAACCTCACTCTGATACCACCCAACCACCCACCTAGCCTACCTCACCCACTATAGATGCTCTCCATCTCCTATCCACCTGGTACCCCACCAGGGCCTCCATGTCACTTGGGTGGATGTCAATCCAACCCACAAGCTCCTATACCACTCACTCATCCACATAGGATGACTCGGTTGTACCTCCTCCACCACTGCCCATCTCCTAGCATAGGGTTGCTCCCTACCCAAGCCTACCATTGGTAAGCCCTTCAATCGAGCCATGCTAAAGTGCTCCCATCCCCAACACTGTAGTAACAAGTTGCATCCCAATCCCTTCCTCCCCCACCTCCTCACCTCATAGAGCTCCCGGTATGCCTACACCAATAAGGTAGGAGCCCATGCATACACCTGCTACATAGTGAGCATATCGCTCACCAACCCTATCAGGTTCCAAGGGAACCTACAACCAATGTTGTTCGGGGCCACGATGTTGGCCAACACGAACATCACTAACACCCGAAGGGCATCCAGTTCCTTGTCCACATACATGGACAAGTATGGAATACCCCCACACTCCACCCTCACACTCTCCCAACTATCTCCAAACATATTCTTCATCTCTACCCCTCGATCATGTCCAACCTCGATGTGAATCCCCTCCACTGGAACCTTGAGGATGCGATATACATCCTCAAGTGTGAGGGTCACCTCTCCCATGGGGAGCTGAAAGGTGCCCCTATCCGGATCCCACCTCTCTACCAAGGCAGAGAGGTATCCCTCATCTGCCCTCACTACATCAACCCGGGCTACCTCCACTAGCCCCATAGCCTCCAACAACTCCCACTCCTCCTCCACTAGTGCCTTCCTCATCCCAGGGATGTAAGGCAAGAACCGGTGTCGAGCCTCCAAAATCCTAAGCTGCAGCACAACACAAAACATTTGTCATTAACACATGTTCAAAAAAATATATAAAAATATAAAAAAATTTGCACAAAACAAGAGACTTTCAGTAGCTCAAACTCTAGCTCCAGCTCTTGTATTTTCTCCCTCCACTACCATAGCTTCCATGCCCAAATCACTTCACCTCACTCCACTCCACTCCACCCAACTCTCCCAGACGTAGCTTCTCAAAATCACAAACACATAAATGAGCTTCATTTCTCATCTTTCAAGCTATTTATAGCTACTTCAAGCACCTTGAGAAGCCCATGAGCATTCCCTGGCACACTAAAGCATACAAAGGAATTTTCAAAATGCCCAAACACTGGCAAGCATCTGCGCATGCTGAAAACACCAACTAGTGTTTGGCATCAGAATTGACAAAATACCAAATCATTGCAAAATAGTGGCTTACCTCCACCAAATCTCTCCATATTACATGCATACATCATTTTCATCATATTAACAGGTTTTGTGAAGGTTCCAACTAATTTGGATGCATAATTTTCATTTGCGACCAAAAGTCACAAAATCGCATAACAAGTTACAAAACGCTCCAAAACGGTCCAAATTTTCACAAAACGACCATAATCATCATTCTCATCATCAATAATGCATTTCCATATCATTTTCCATCATCAATCATAACATTTGCATATTTTCCAAGTTCAAACAAATATTCAAGTGAACCTTGTATCTAGTGGGTTATTCTATATACTTGGTGATTGCAGCGATTTGCATCCATGCAATTCGGTAAGATGAATAACCTACCATAAGGAAACTTGGTCATTTTCATCATTCCATATCTCCTTGTTCAAAATCACAATCACATTTGGTACTTCACATTTTTGCATGAAACCTTACCAAGAACAATTTGCACAAAAGCAGTCATTGATGGCCTAGTTCATGGGGCTTAACACATGGACAAAATCACATTTCATCATTTCACATTTCCTTGATAGTCATCATGGTGACTGGCCTTAGCTAGGGTGATTGGTTTTGACCATAGGAATTATCCGACAGTCACTAGTTGGCCCTCCGAAGTTGACTATTTTTCTTTTATCTTTGCATATTCATCTTTGCATATCAATGATGCCTAAAGGCACATTCTTCAGCAACATCGAATCACCCCAAATTTGGGGCAACCACATTTGGTTTTGACTTTCCCACAATGGGATACATCTTACATGATCATGACATCCTACACTTGGCAAAAATCCCTTCATCTATTGGGGCAAAAATAGACACATCTTCATCGCATTTTCGCAAAACCCTTCATCTATTGGGGCAAAAATAGATGCAATCATTTCATATTATCCACCAATCCCTTTCCAACCATTGGGGCAAAAATGGTATCACATTTACATCATTCATATCGTCCACATTTCATTTGCACATATTTTTTTCAATTGGCTCGTGAGATTCATCCGCAAACTCATTCGCCAATTGAGGGGGTAAGCTACGCAAATCCAAATTCTTTATTCTTTTATCTCCAAGCTCATTCATCACATCCCAAGAGAAAGTTGCTTCTGCACCTAGCCCAAGCAGGTGTCTTGTTTTTTTGCATTGCATTGTGTTTCACGCAATGCAGTACAAAAAGGGGCATCTGTAGACACCAAAACCTAGCCACTTGTCATCCATCTAGGTCTTCCCACCATTTTACCCATTTATTTATATATATTTAGGCATATTTGTTAAATATATGTTTAATATTAATATTTTAATATTATATTTTATATATTTAATAAATATAAATATTATATATGTAAATAAATCCTAGCCATTCGATTTGACTTAATCCTAGCCATCCATCTACATCAATCCATGCCACACACCCAAAATTAATATCCACCCTTCGATGTGTTTTAATCTGAGCCACACAATTCATGTCACTCAAACCCTAACATACCCTAGTGTGGATTATTAATAGGAGCCATTTTGATGGCTCAACCCCTAAGTATTCTACCTAAGCATTTTTTAGTCTGAGTAATTCCCAACAGTCTTTACTAAGTTTTAAGCTCATGTCGAGTCCATCCAAGCATCCTCGCTATCCATTCTCACTCACCCTCGCCTCTGCATCCATCACTGCCATTCTTTCTTAGCTAGATATGCTTTTGTAGATCTTCACCTCTACTCTCAAATACCTTCGGGTGCTCCCTATCACCATCGAGCACCTTCGAGCACTTCCTTCCATCGCCAAGTTTTGTTGGGTGCTCCCCACCATCCCCAAGCACCCACGGGAATTTCCTACTACTACCGAGCACCCACGGGTGTCTCAAACCTACTATTGAAGACTAGCAAAGCCCTCGGGTGATGCTAGGGCATCATCGCACACCACTTCCCTGCAACAATGATGATAGATTAGAAAATGACAAGTTAAACAAGGTAAATATTTCTATTGTTATACTACTTTCATTATTTCCATATTTTGTATGTAGTTTATTAATTGGCATTTAGGGTTTGTATTGATTTCTGAGGGTCTCACACAGTGGAGCCCTCATAGTTACTACTAATCCTATTTTGTCATTCTCTATGTGTAGGTTTTGGAGATACATAAGCATTGTGCAGTTGTTTAAGTTAGAGTGGCCCAGTATTGGATAAGCACGAAGCCCACTCACCCCTGTTGGGATTAAAAGTGAGATTGAAGATACCACCAGTGTTGTTCACTAGGGTTTTGGAGAACCCTAGTTATTGTAAACATTTGTATCAAAGAAATCAATTCTTTCATTGTAACATTGGAGATTTGAGGCTCCCCCCATATTAATAAAAGCATCTCCTTTTGTGCAATATTGAGTCTTGATTTCAATTTATCTTGTTATATACTTTTGGTGTTTCACTTTTGCATCTACATTTATTATGAGAGAACTTGAATATTTGGTGCTTTAAGTATTTATTATTATTGTTTTCAATTCATGTTGAAAGAATAAAGTTAAAGTTATTCTTACTAAAGAACCAAAAAGGGGTGATTGATTATGATTTGGTTAAATGAATTGAAAGTAGATTTGAATTTGATTATAAGACATGTTCTTGCTTATCAGATAAGTGTAAACCTTAATGTGATGGTTAATGCTTTGAAATTACGTATTAGGAATGTTCTAATTTGCTCTTAAATAAGAAAAGTAAGCATGTTTTACTATTGATAGATAGAGAGAGAGGTTAAGGTAAATAGATGTTATGCTTTTGGGTTATGGAGGGTTTGAAAGGGTATGCTTTAAGTAACCATGTTAGAACCCTTATTAAGATGAACCTAAACCTAATGGATTTGAGAGGCAACACCTAGTTCTTTTGCAATGGGCACATCTAAAGTGGGGAACTCAAATGTATTCAAAAAATGGGGAGTTTTTGGATAGATTCTAAGTGCCAAAGCTTGAATCTTATTTACTGACATGGAGGTTAGAAACCCATGTGCAATTGAGTTAAGTGATGGAACCTGGAATAGTAAGGCTCAAGTGTCCATGCAAATTTATCATATAAAGTGATAATTTCCTTACTTAGCCCATTACAAATATGCGGTAATTAAGCAATTAGGTTTTACTAATTCCATTGTGGAGGTGCAACAACTAAACTTTAAGGTATTACACCTGTGAACACTAACATATATTAAGTTGTATTTGGTGAGGGAATTGGCATCATATTCTCTAAATATTGAGAAGGGATAATCCTTACACTATGGTTGAATGATAATCCTTACACTATGGTTGATTAACTTTACGAAGAATGTAAGAAATATGAGGAGACCATTAAATCATCCTTTATACCATAGAGGTATATAAGATGAACCCTAGAACTTGTGAGAGTTTGGCCACTCCTATCCACTCAAGAGTCATCTATAGCAATAAAGTCTCGAAATATGGATAAGCCTTAATAGCTCTTAGTTTAAAAAGGAATATCTTGTGAGGACCTTAACTGAGATCATTATTTGTGGACCTATAAAAAAATACTCTCTCTCAAGTTGGTTAGAATTGGGTTATTATAGCTGGTATCAGAGCTCTAGCTCATAGGACTAGAAACTTCCATGGAGAGAACTTAGGATTTGCTGACTTGATGTGCAACTTTGGGGAGATTTGAAACTCTAGATACCTTAACTTGGATTGGGTACATTAGGTATTGCACATCGGTGGGCTCAATTCATACCAAGGAGTAAAAATACTAAAGGATGGAATCTCTTATGGGAATGACACCTTACGTGGAGTAAGTGAGACCATTGATATTATTAGTGGATGATAATACTCTGAGAATAGCACCTTATATGGAGTAAGTGTGATCTTTGATATTATCAGTGGATGCTAATACTCTTGGAATGACATCTTATGTTGAGTAAGTGTGGTCATTGATATGATGATAATATTTTTTACTTAGTTCATGAGGATGATGAAACTAAGTAGAAGTTAGAAGTACAATTTTTTGGAAATTGTAACCTAACTCGATTCCCTTTTGGATAATGGAAAAGGCACTTTGTAGTGGGGTAAGTGTGACCAAGATCATTGTCAGTGAAGTAATAATGGTCATAATCAAAAGACACCTTGTGAGGATACAAGTGTGACTGTGACCAATAAGAGAAGCATGCTAATCATCTAAGTTAGTTCATGAGAATATGTAACTAATCATTTGAAGTACAATTTGGAAGAAATTGTAACCTATCTAACTTATTTGTGTGGTCAAGAGAATTGGCACCCAAGTTAAGGAAAGGAAGAAGAGGATCTTCTTAGAATCTAAGGTCAACTAGACAAGATGGAACCAAAAGGTAAAGTTCTGGGAATTCTAATAGAGAGGTGGAGAACCTCACTATTGTAGTCTCACTACTACATGAGCAGATAGAACAACAAAGGAAATATATGAACAAGCAAAGATCATTGCTGGAAAACTATTGTAAATCAAGGTTCCTAAAACCAAAATTCTAATGGTAGATAGGAGGAGGATTCTACTTCAAAATATCAAGCAAGTAAATCTCTTTTAGAAGAAGATCTAGCCAAGGATGTAAAAAATATTAGAATATCCAAGTTTATTGGAAAGGACAGAAGTGATTCCGCTAAAGATTGGTTGAATGAATTGGAAACATACTTTTCCATGAAGAGCTACTCTTTAGTAACCCAAACAATTTAGGCTACTCTCCACTCATAGGATAAACGATTATAATGGTGGAATACCTTCAAAACTAGCTAGAAGATTCAGGTCGTGAATCTTTAGTGGGATTACTTTGTTCAAGCCTTCAAGAAAAGGTTTTTATTAGATCAATATTATGTAGATAAATTTCAGGAATTCTATACACTTCACCAGGGAACTAGAACGATAGAGACATATTATCAAAAATTTATGAAGTTATTAAAATATGTACCAGAATATGAGACAAATGAGAAATTGAAGATATATAATTTCATCTTATGAGTGGATCCTAAGATTAGAATAGTGATAAACTTGAACAAACCCAAGACCTTGCAAAAGGCATATGGTTTGGCTAGTCAAGAAGAAACCAACTTACAAACTAATAAGATCTTATTCAACTATGTTGAGTTGATAGAGGAAGATCGATAGGCACTTAGGAAAAGAAAAAGTTATGGATTCATGAAGTGGGACTACAAGCAAAATAGAAAGAATAGAGATGATCCAAATTTTAATAAAAGGAACGAGGAAAAACAAGGGAATTTTATTGGAAAATATGGCTATTACATTATTTGGTTATTTACTAATGTACCTTCATGGGTACATATTTAGGTTAGGATTATATTAGGAGATAAATAGCTTATTAGAGTTATTCAATAAATGCACAAGTGTTAGAATGTGCAATGTTGTAAATGTGCATGTAGTCCACATGTACATGAGTCTTAGGGTTGAGTGAGAGGCAAGTAACCTATATTTCTATTTAAAGGTCTCATTGTGAGTTATTGAGAGAGGATTTGATGTAGTGTAAAGGTGTCAATAGTAGTAGGCACAATGTAGCTCCATTTTCTATCATGGAGTTGCAAACTCCATGAGAGGAGCATTGTAATTTTCATGAGATTTTCTATATGAGCATTTCTAGAGCATTGTATCAAGCCTTCTATCATATTTTCATGCATGTTAAGTTTCATTTATAATAGTTATAATATTGCATGCTTATTTCAATACTTGTGAATGCATTTCATTTATGTTTAAGGCTCCAAAAGCTAACAAATTTCAAGCAAAAATTCCATAAGAGGAATATAATCCTCAACCATAGAGGCAGCCATAAAAAACTGCATAGGAAACACGTAGGTTTTTTTCAATGGGTACATCTAGAGTGTGGAACTTATATGTATTTCAAAAACAAGGATTTTTTGGGTAGATTCTAAGTGGCTAAGCTTGAATCTTATTTCCTACCATGGAGGTTAGAAACCCATGTGCAATTAAATTAAGTGATGGCACCTTAAACGGGAAGGCTCAGGTTTCCATGCAAAAAATCATGTAAAATGATAATCGCCTTAATTAACCCATCATGGCAATGTGGTAATTAAGCACTAAGGTTTTAGTAATTTCATCGCAGAGGTGCAATGACTAAAATTTAAGGTATTACACCTGTGAACACCAACATAGACTGACTTGTGTCTGGTTAGGAAATTGGCATCCTCTTCTCTAAATATTGAGAAAGGATAATCCCTATGCTATGGTCGAATGGTATTGCATTCACAAAGAATGTAAGAAATGTGAGGATACCATTAAAGTATCCTTTATACCATTAAGGTACATAAGGTGAACCTCATAACTTATAGGAGTTTGTCCACTCCTATCTACTCAAGAGTCATCTACAGCAACAAAGTCTTAAAATGTGGATATGCCTTAACAACTTTGCATAAAAAAGGGAACATCTTGTGAGAACCTTAACTAAGATCATTACTTGTGGAGCTATAAAAAAAATTACTCTCATTCGGGTTGGTTAGAATTAGGTTGTTACATATCTTATAATGAAAGTATTGAGTTGCTAATAAAAATCAACTAGTTTAAGAGAATAAAGCTTCGATTTCAAGTGACTTACTTCAATGGTATTAACCTTTTTTTCAATTTATTTAGCTTTAACCATACCTTGATCGGGACACTCTCCTCTTTGATATGGAAAAGCAACTCTAATTCAATCAATAAGGAAAATAAACATAGATCCTCTTCTAGTTTTTTAAGGTGAGTTTCATCATCAAGAAAAACTACTTTATCCTCCTAAAAGATGCACCATAGGTTCTTACTTCATAGCAATTGATCAAACACTATAGTTTCACCCATTAAGGACAATAACTAGGGCTTTGTAATCTATCTTACATAATTTTATCCCAAATACCATAATAATTCCATGAGTTGTTCCACTAGTATAGAGAGATAAAAAATATGAATTTAAAAAAATGAGCTTAAATTGATTCTATATGCAAAATTTATGGCCTCTAAAAAATTTCCCCTAATGGACCTCAAAATATTAAAAACTAGACCACTAAACTTTAGAAAAGAGAAGCCAACCACCTACTACCACTTTGCAAGCCATGGTTTGCTAGTATTATCCACAAATATTTTGCCAACTCAACCCTCCTAAACCATTATGATTACAACACATGGTTATTTCTATTTGGAGGAATGTACTTAAATACACACAAAAAAATGCTTACATGGTGTTATATATGGCCACATCAGCCAAAAAGTTGTCCAAGTATTTGCCTTTCAAGCAAACGATGTTGAATTACCTTAGAGAGACACAAATTAGAGTCTTCTATATGCTATATCCCATCTACTAACCAATAAGCCATAGCCCCCATTGAAAGTAAATTTTTAAGTCTCCACTTTTGAACTACCTATATTCTCTTTCTAAGGCTACAAAATATGGAGGCAAGTGGACCAAAAATATGATCTTGTCTTTCTAAAATGGCTCTACTAACTAGTCTATCCATGTTACTTTAAGTGGTGGTGATCTAACACCTCCTATAGAATAATGTGAGCCTATTTTTGCTCATTTAAAAATAGTTTCATGATTTGAACCTATGCCTTCCTACCTTCCATGTAAAGCATAAACTTCCATGCCAAAAGTAGATTCAAAACTAGCATGTGACTCAAACCTAAAATACAGACTCAACCACCTTACACCATTCCACATCTAAAATAGCATTGTCCACCTATGACAAATGGTTCATCCCTTTCCCTATGTAAAAAATGAATGCATGCCCCTACTATGAATGGTGCCAAGAAAAATTCAAAAGGCAATGCCCTCCTAAGTTTTTAACAAAACACATAATCCTATCATGGAGCACATCTCCCCTACTAGATCTTTTTCTTTTCTAATTATTTCTATAGTATAGGACTAATTTCAAATTTTTTAAAATATTTTCAAGAGGAAAAAGGATTTCTATTCCAAAGGCTTTTGAAAATATAAAAAAAAATAGTAAATTTATCCTAAGATTCAAAATAAGAAACAAAGGCTCCAAAAATAATTCCTGTGTAACCAAGTGAGGCAACTCCATACCCACTCTAATACCATGTTAAAAATCACAATATATTTTAGAAATGAATAGAATCAAACCATACACTCAAATTATATACAAAGAATAAAAAGGACGAAAAAGAGAAGGGGTTGGTGAGCACAAAAATTATAAATAATTACTATATACATAGATAATATTACACAACACCCTGATAATAAAATGAGTGGAAGGGGTATTTATATCAATATCAAAATCTTAATTACATTATAAATTTTAACCTAAGATAGTATAACAAGAGGGCTTCAAGTTAATTACAATTTTTAAAAAGGTTTAATTCTAACAAAGTTAACTATGGCCTATAGGGATTGCCTAACAAAAATTCATCAATAATAAATACATTGTACAATGAAATTCCCCTTAGACCTATCCAATACATCACATAATGTCGGCCTTGGAAATGAATTAGATTATAATTTCAAAATTACTATGGACTTTGTTTCTTATAAACTCTCTTTTTTTATGACTCTTAGTAATTTGTTCTTGTTAAGATTTCATAACAATTTGCTCACTCAGGTTGTAATTATTAGCTTGGAATTCTATGATCCTCATGGTCATCTTCTAATTAACTTTAAAATATTTTAAATATCTCCAAGTATGATGTATCATTTTTAAAATATTTTAAAAATATGAATTGTAAGTGCTTCTAAGATTTATCTAGATTCTTTATCCTTCACTATAGTGCTTTACTTGAAGCTCTTTTTTCTAACCTTCTTTAAAAAAAAATCAAACATTTCTTATGAAGCTTGATGTTGCGGTTTGAAAGGTTGTTTCGTGCAAAAGAAAATAAAGAAAATATAAAATATAAAGAAAAATATTTATGTACAAAAGAGTAAACAAGTTTACATTATAAGGGTGGGGGACCCGAGTACAACCCCTTATTATCAAGAAAAAAAAAATGTTTACATTATAGGTGCTTGAGGTATTTCTCATTAAAATCTATAGGAAAATCTTCTCCTAATACCATCTAGAGTTTAAATGCATCAAGGCCCTTTGTGTCATGATCTATGGTCCAAACCACATGAAATTAAATTTTATAAGTTTTCAATAGTTAGATCTATTCATGTCCCATTTGATTTCTAAACCATCTTCTTTGAAGTCCATTTGGGAGGCTTTATTATCAAACTACCTCTTAATCATGGACTAATGCTCTACAAATTTCTAGTCTGTTGGACTATATTTTTTGGTAAGAGAACTTTATTTATTTGAGCCTCCATATATTTATATTGTACTACTTTCAATTCAACCTGCATTGCTAGAGTAAGGGATGGAAGATCCAAATTGACTAGTAAGACTCCCTCCTTCCCATATTGAAGGTATTACATTATTTATAAATATTTAGAGTATAATGTGTTTAATATTTAGGGTATGTGTTTAATATTAATAGTATAGTGTTTAATATTAATAGTATATGTCATGTAGTTAGGTGTGTGAGGTTCCTTGTTAGTAAAAGTGAGTTGTTTGAGTGATGTGCCAAGTTTAGAAGTAAGGAGTTATAGTAGGGAGTTATGTGCAATCATGAGAGAAATTTGGTTTTATGTAATATGTGAGATTTATTATGTAAAATAGAAATATGAAGAGTTGCTTCTCTCATGAGTTTGAGGAGAGTAAAGGTGAGTCATGCATATGAAGATTCTCATGTAAATATACATTGAAGATAAAGCTTTGTATTATGCATTGAACAAGCTTTACATTTATGCATGTTTTTTTAGATTAACTTTCAACAAAGACTTCTGCAAGTTTATTTGTGAATTATTTGAGTGATTTATGATTCATTGAATCTTTTGATTTTATTGAGATAATATTTAATAATTCTGAGAGAATATAGGTGATTTGCTAACAGTGGTATCAAAACCACATTTGTTAAACTTTCAAGATAGAGCAAAATTGAATTTATCTCACCCCACATTGCAACGATTGAAAGAGCTAGCAGTGCGAAGATTGTGTTTGAAAGGAGTCAAACCTTGTAGAAGGAAGGCCCATATTTGTAGAGGATAAGTAGTGAGAATACCATATTTG
Organism: Wollemia nobilis; assembly: GCA_028583015.1. Classification (NCBI taxonomy): domain Eukaryota; kingdom Viridiplantae; phylum Streptophyta; class Pinopsida; order Araucariales; family Araucariaceae; genus Wollemia; species Wollemia nobilis. The sequence continues at coordinate 6,467,931 of JAQPPZ010015032.1, forward strand.
CAAGAAGCCTAACTTTAAAGAAGGAAGGCTCATGGTTCCATTGAAGTTATCTATGATAGTCCAAGAATATTGGTCAACTCAGTTACAAAGATTGAAGATTGAAAAGAAGAAGAAAGGAGAAGAAACAGAAGAAAGGAAAAACTTAATATATTTGAAGAAGAACATTAAAGTAAAAGGAAAAAAAATTGTTTGAATGAAGAAATTGAATTGAAAGAATTATTAAAGAGAGATAAGAAAAATAAAAATAAGTTGATTAAGGAAAAATTGTAAGAAGAAAACATAAAAGAAAGAGATCTTATACTAACAGTGGTTGCCAAAAAAAAAAATTACATCCTCGTATCCATTAATAATTGTCGTAGTTATCAGAGGGGCCATTAGTTATTAGAGGAAACTGTTAAAAGTTGGAGAATTTGCAATCTCTATTGTGGTCAAAGCTGTCAAAAAAAAAAAAAGACCAGAGAGAAGCCAAAGAAAACTATAAGTAGAAAGCAGCAACATAACAAATAATCTTGCATGATATTCAGATGAGATTCAACATCGATTATTTCTTGAAGCCAGAGAAGGTTAAAATGGACAGATTATTTAAAAAAAAAAACGTTAAAAAGGATTGAATACTAAGAGGAAACAAATGGATACGCGAATAAAAGAACGTGTTACATGTAAAAGGAGTTTAAAGGAATAAAATGTTTAAATACTCAAGTAGCAGAAGCTTTAAAAAGTAAGGGACATTGCGGAGGTTCCAAAAATAATGGCATGCATTTAGGCACGTAATTACAAAGTGAAGTGAGGATTTCACGTTGCATTTCATCCATCTGGCTATATATTGGTACTTCAAACATTGATAAAGATGTGGGAGATAATGAAGAGATAAAAACACTGTTCTCATTATTTGGGAAAATTAAATCCATTCATTATGTTTTTCATCCACTTACAAAATGGCCAAAGGAAACAGCATTAGTCAAGTTTGAAACAGTATGAAAAGCTGAAGCTGCTATATTGGCTATAGAAATAAAAACATGGTTTGGTATACTCAAGAATTATATTGAAAGGAAGACCGTTGATAGTTTTGAAGGCTCACGAAAAGAAAACTTTGTCTATTAAGAAGGCCAAAGAAAAATAGAAAAGGAGGAACATATTCACCGCAATCTTTATCTGACAAAAGAATGTCTCGTTTAAGAAGGCATGCTTGCTGCTAAAGTGTCAAAAGAAGATATGTCTAAGTGACAAATGTTGGCACATTAGAAGGCAATCAAACCTAGATGTAACAAGGATAGCAGTTTATAATGTACCAAAGTCTATGACTAAAATAAAACTCAATGAAAATTGCAAATATATTGAACAGGATGCCTTGGAGAACTTGATAAACTCATCACCCACCCAATAAATAAAGAAGAATTCGAGGCAGAGTGCTTCTTGGTCATAGCACGGTTTGCCCGGATATTATGCAGTATATACAAACTAAATAGTTCTTGTTTTAACTAAGGGTTAGTGGATTGGTAAGTGCTAGTCTAGATAGGTATTTATGAAGAAGAGATCTTGCAAAGGTAGTAGTCTGATCAGAATCCCCTCAGTGCGCGTTAGATTGACAATGACGGTATAAATTCCAAGCACCAATCCCGACTCAAACTCTTCTCAGTGCGCCTCAGACTGACAATGACGGTACAAATCCTCAGCTTACTCTCATTAAACATCGGACTGACAATGACGGTACAAATCTCAAGCACCGGGTGATCCTTTTCACGCCGGGCTATAAAACAATTAGGTAGAATAGGTTTGGTGGAACAACTAGGTAAAATAAATTTGGAACTGCTTTAAGCGCTTCTAAAAAATAGTGTGGTTGTAACTGGAAGTTGGTAAATATTTAAGGTTTGCAATAAGTCGCGATGGTTAGCATCTATCTAATTCAATAAGAGCATCAACAGATATTGGAGGCACATGCAAGATTCCATAGAATGGCTAGAACTAGTTCCTGCGTTACTGACAGCAATTCATAGAAGCGGATGGTTGTACGACACTTTAATTGCCAACAAAATCAACAACGCCACACTAGACAAATTCAAAGGTAACGAGGCTGATCAAAATGAATATGTTGTATGCTTGTTTAACTATTTTTTTAAGTACACCGATTGGATTGGAGTATATAGAAAACTTAAGGAGAAAAATAAAATTAAGTGCGAAAATAATCATTTCTGGACTTGGGCTGCACTTATGGGCATCGTATTTGTATTTGTATTTCATTCAGTTTTTATAGGAGAAAAATTTCTACAACGGCAGCCAATGGGAGAACAAGTAAAATTTATAAAACAAATAAAATGAAGAGTTGGATGTATGAACTAAAGGAAGAGGTTATGATGAGAGGGATTAAAACGACATGTGAAGGTGTGACAATTTCATACACAATTTTGGAGTCCTCCATTAAAGACATATCATGTGAAGATTGCAATACTGGGAATAAACTTAAAAATTGCATGCCTTCAAATCAAAGTGCAGAAAATTTTCAAGAAATATTCCGGTTTGTTGTTGAGAAACTGGAGACTATAGAAGAAGGTGGACTAGCTTTAGTCTATATACAAAAAGAAAGAGACTAAGGATGAAGAGTGTCACAGAAAACTACATATTGATGATTTTTTTTGTTAAACATTTTCTATTTTCATGTTTGTGACTATACTGAGTAAATTGTTGTTTAAAATTGCATGCATAACAAACAGGTCAAGATTATAATTATCGACAGTGTAACATTTCATTTCTCGCAAGACTTTGAGGATCTGGTCCTCTGGTCATCGTCTAGTTGGTGAGATGGTTTAGAGGTTAATGAGATAGAACTTTCGGTCACACTAGCCTGCATGCTTGGAGACAGATTTATTGCTTGACATTAAACATGGTTTCCAATGTAATGTCATTCCCATTGGTTATTCAGATATTCTTAAAATGGAGGAGGTGGTGAGGATGGCAATGAGACCTGGTTCAGCAAGGGAGAATCAATATGGAAAAGAGGTATCATCATTCAAGTTCGACGCAAAAGCAATTTAGCCAATTTTTTTTAAGAAATGGTACACCTACATATTTGGAATTGAATTGAAGGAGATTCTTACACATCCACCATGAGACGCACTATTTACAATTCCTAATGAATTTAATTTTGACAGTCCAAGCTTTGAGTTAAGTAATTTTAATATTTGTTTGGAAGAAAATTGTATTACCAAATAATGTAATAATGTAATATGAGGGATGATGGAGGTATTATATTATTTGGTAGTAAATATTTAGAGTATAGTATGTTTAATATTTAGGGTGTGTTTAATATTAATAGTATGTGTCATAAGTTTTAGGTAGATAAGGTGTTTTGTTAGTAAGAGTGAATTGTGTGAGTGATGTGTCAAGTTTGGAAGTAGGGAATTATATGCAATCATAAGAGACAATATTTTTATGTAATATGTGAGATTTATTATGTAAAATAAAAATACGAAGAGTTGTTTCTTCTAATTTGAGGAGAGCAAAGGTCAATAATCTACATATGAAAAGTCTCATGTAAATATATATTGAAGACAAAGCTATGTATTATGCATTGAACAAGCATTGCATGTATGCGTGCTTTTATAAATGATTTTTCAATAAAAAAATTTGTAATTTTATTTGTGAATTATTTGAGTGATTTATGATTCATTGAATCCTTTGATATTCTTAAGATATTATTTGATCATGGTGATTAATAATTCTAAGAGAATAAATTGTAAGCTTACGACAGTGGTAAGGGCTTTGGTCTCTCTTTGAGAGGTCCAAGATTCAAATCCCACTCAGTATGAAGGGACTAGGATCCCTCATAATAACCTATGTAAACTCATTGAAAAAAATAATTCTAAGAGAATAAAGGTGATTTGCTAACATCCCATACACTAGTTTATAAGGGGAGTTCCTATTATAAGTTTGGAATAATTTTGTATTCTCATAAAGATTTATTCATTTGATTATGCCTAGTATGTTAGGATATATAAATTGTTTACTTTAGGATCCCTATCAAATTCTTATTCATAAATTCTACAATCCATTTTCTTGAGGATAATAGTTGTATGTTGTTATCAATATAATCCCATTGTCTTAAGGTAAACCTAATGATATTTTCAGCTTTAAATTTTGATCCATTATCTTTCATAATAACCAATGATACACCAAATATCATTATTATACTCTCTAGGAGTTATACCATTGTCTTATTTGGTTAACTTGGATGGAATAGATTCTATCCATTGTATAAAGGACTCATTTACTATTAATATCTATTTGTATCTACACTTGACAAAGGATTAATTTTCCCAACAACATCTAGGCCTCATTATTAAAATAGATCATCTATAATTATAGGTCTCAAAGGTATGGAATTATTTCTACTTCTACTTGTGTATATCTTACATTCTTCATAGCCTTTGATCTATTTATGTGCATCTTTGAATATGTTAGGCTAGTAGTATCCTATCCTTATGATTTTATAAGTTATAGGAAAAGAAGAATAATTCCACCTAGAAAACTTGGTGAAAATATCATAAAATATCATGGATCCTTTTAGTTTTTATACACTTGAGTAATATGTCATCTAGATTCCTTTTAACTACTATGTTATCTAGTAACATATCATTATAGCTATGTAACCTAAATTTTTTCCTTTGATCCAATTTTAAGCTTAAAGTATAGTGTCCTATATTCATGAAGCTCATGATCTATTGGATGTAAGTCCTAATTTAATTCTTCAAGATTCTAGTCCATCTCTGGTTCTACCTCTATATAGGTCACTTGTTTGCAATATTTTCTCTTGGTTATGTATTTGTAGAGTTCTCTATTATAAATAATCTTTGTGGTCTTAATTTTTAAATCATATGCCTAAATTGGCAACTCATTATGCTCTATCTTTCATACATTTCACCTTGTAAATTATAGTTCTTGAAATTAAAAGGAGTTATTATACTAGTATCTTTCTCAAAAAGACATAATAGTAAAACATTCAAAGATTCTTTAGGAGTATGTAGGCCTACTACTCAATGAATGTATATCTAGTTTCATAATCATGAAGTGTATGACTCATGAAAATAATTATATGTTCATCCTCTTTATTGTCCTTCTATATGAGGATTTTTGTAACACTTTCCTTGGCATTTATCACATACAACAAGAAATCATTTTGATAAAATAGATTGAATAGTATCTAATCCTATGATATGACTTCTTTTGTTCATTGAAATATCACAATTACCACCTTAGTCCATGTAAAATTGTTGTTCTTATATATTATTGTAATGGTATTGACTATATTAATAAAGTTTTTTTAAGAGAGGGGAGGGCTCTGGTCCCTCCCCTGCTCCCCCTCCCATGGCTCCTGGTTCCTGCCCAGTCCCTGGCTCAACCCAGGTCATCCCTCCCGGGGAGTGGTTGTTTGCAGATGATCTCCTGGGGGAGATCCTTCTCCACTATCTGCGCCCCTCCCGGCCGGCTAGGGTTTCCTTGGTTGTTTTTTCGGACTGGTGCTTCCCAGGGATCTTTGTTTGGTTGGGGATCCCTTCCCTTTTTCCCTCAGGCTTCCCCTGGGGTTTTTTGCAGGTTATTCGCGTGGATCTGGTCCCCTGCGTTTCTCGGTGCGATGGAGGTGACGGTTTAGGGTTTGGACAGCTTCCCCCTTTTTCTTGTGAATCCTCAACGGGCTCTGTGCTTGGATGAGATTCTTGGTCCCTGCTGCTGGGATCCTCTCTTATTTTCCCGAGGTGGGTTCCTTGTGGTGCAACTCTCTAGTCACTTCCTGATGGGCTGGATCCTCTCTGTGCTGGCTGTCGGCTTCCTGCAGGATGGCTCTCGCTGAACGGAATGTTTTCCTGGTGGGCGGGATGGTTTCTCCACAGGGCGGGATCCGCCAAATCCGTCGGTTTTCTTGCGAGGCGGGATCCTTATTTTCTGCTGGTTTCCCGGATGGTGGGATTTCCCTGTTGCTTCCCGCTAGGCGGGACTGTTTGTGGTGGTTTTGACTACTTCCCGCGAGGCGGGATTTTATTGTAACGGTTTTTCTTTGCTTCCTGCTGGGCGGGATCTTCTCGATGGTGGTTTTTGGCTACTCCCCGCTGGGCAAGATCTCCAAAACTACTTTCTTTCTTTTTTGTTTGTTTCCCGTTGAGAGGGATTGTTTCATGCTTACTGTTATCAGCTGGGCGGGATTTCTATTTTGGTGTTCAGTTTCAAGGGATTGATGCCCTAAGCCCATTTCTTATGTAATCAGGTTTTGGGATCCTTGTTAAAACCCGCTGTAAATACAAACACTACTTACCAAAAAAAATAAAGTTTAGAATAAACTTCCTAACAAAATGGATCTGCATTAGGAATGATTGTACTCCCTTCTTGTTTAGTGGTAGGGAAAAATCTATTATTGTTATGACCCTCTCAAGATCAAATTTGTAAATTCATCTTTTTAGATGAGGTTTATAGAGAATTTACCTTTTAAAAAATAGAATATTGATTTCATAGTATTTAAGGATATCTCAAACTCTCTATATCTCTTGAATATTGATTATATATGGAAAATATGTTTCTTTATGTTCTTCTAGAATATGGTCATACCATCCAAATAGACAAGGATGATCATGTTGATGAAGCCTCTAAAGTCTATGTCCAAGAATTTTTAGAATGTGACACCTACATTTGATAATCTAAATGGCATATTTTGGTATGTAAAATTACTTCACAATAGAGAAATAATCTAGAAGAGATAGCATCTTCAAACTAGATATTGTCTATATAATTTTCTCCAATGATGGCAATGCATAATATCCTTATAATAGGCCTTATTGAGGCTTTTGAAATCCAAACACAAGCAAATATATCAATTTTTCTTTTAAACTATCACTAAATTTGCCACCAAGATATAATGCTTGATAGGGTAGATAATCTTTACCTCTAGAAAATTTAGCAACTTCTTTGTTATTATGATCTCAAACTTGGGTTTGAATAGTCATTGTTTCTATTAAAGGACCTCATGCCTAGAACTAGATCAATGGTATGCACCATAATATCTTTTCTTAAAGTCTTCAAACCATTATAATACTATGATATGCAATCAATATATTTGAAACAAAGTTTATTAAAATCCTTAACTTTGGATTCTATTAGTTATTTTATTATGTTTAGATTTTTTCATTTAACATTTTGACTTCATCATAATTTATATATTTGACTTGTATGCCTCTCTATTTTGGTTCAATCACCTAAATAGAATAGAAATTTAAAGGTTATTTATACTTTTAGAATTTGATTACCTTTGAGGTTGACCACTTGATCCTCTAAAATATAGTAGTTGCTTATATCAATGTAATATTGATTGACCAATAAATTTATTATCTCTTGATTGTTTTCAAATACTTTCCATATTTCATTTTTTTCTAACATTTAAGGTTCAAATATCACCTCAACTTGCTTATTTATACAAGTAGTAACCCTTGTGTAGGGTCAAATTGAGTTCCTTTTTTGGCAGAAAGGTCAACTAGTTTATTCTAATATCTAGATGTTGCTTAAATTTTAATAGAATCAAAGGATTATAGTGGTTCCCATACTATTCTTAAAGGCTTTGATCCTATTCTAATATAATAAATACAAGTTTCTAACATATTTCATAACTAACTTAGAATTGTCAAATATTATAATGTTCTTTACTCCTAATTGTTATACCTTTTATAGTTAAGGCCTTCACTCTACCGTGTTATACATACAATTTAAATTAAAATTTAAGGAATACTCCTCCCCTTTATAGCATGGATTGAATATGACAACTTGAATCCTATCTTTATTCCTACATCAAGCTCCATCAAAGTACAAGATTCATATTTGCATTTTACATTCTAATTCAATTTTATTTAGCATAGATATCATCAACAATATCAATGACCATATATATTTTTTTTTTCAATCTCTTGGAAATGTGTTTTGATGTATTCATATTTTTGGTGATATTTACCATTATTTTCTATATTAATTCAATGAAGGTCTTCTTTATTTTTTACTCCATAGTTATCTCTTCTTGCTCTTTAGCATAGTGTATTTTGGATGGTATTGGAGAATAACATCATATTCCTTCACATGGAATGGGTTAAACTTCTTGGCTTGGATAGAAATTTAATTCTCCTTAAAAGGGATTTTCATATGAGAGACCCATGTCAATATAGACCTTGTTGACCAATTTGTTGCCCCATTTTCTAGATAGTAGAATACTAAAGTAATATGGAAGGTTGACTACCATCACTCTTTCATAACATGATGATATTTATATGCTTATGTACTATCATCACAAGTCCCTTAATTTCTCCAATTATATGAACCTTTAAGTCATCCTTTTATAATGGCCGATGATGTGGGTGAGTGTACTTAATATTTAGTTCCTAAGCTAATATAAAGTGTAGTTCTTGATCCATTATATTTATGATGACTCATGGTACACCAAATACCATGACTATATTCTCCAGAAGTTGTATCATTGTTTTCTTATTGGCTAACTTGGATGGAATCACTTCTACCTATTATGTGAAGTTTTAAGTGGCTATTAATATCTATTTGTACCCTATAATTGATAGAGGATTAATATTTCTAGCAAAATATAGGCTCGTTATTAAAATAATACAACTATATACTAGGACCATATCCTAACACAAATATTGCTATGTACTTGTCTAGTGTTAGTGTTATGTTTAGACCATGGGCATCTATTGTGTATGTCCATATTATGATGTAACCTTTGTAAATTTTAATAGGAGTTAGTGGCTCAGATCCCCTTTTTCATGTGGTTCTATCCTTGAGCATTAGGGTTAGGGTCAATAATATTCTATATAAAGACATGGGTTTAGAGTGGAAGGCATCTCATATTTTCTCATTTGTATCAGATCTTATTTATTTTGCTTGATTAATATAAGTTTATTGTTATTTTCATTTAGTTATTTTTCATACTCACTTTTGTTACTTTTATTTTTGTGATGATTTAGTTATTTCCAATTCATTAGCATATCCATTAATTTTTGCATTGTTATTTTGGTTACGCTTATTTTTAAATGAAGGTTCCTAAAAAGTGGAATCAAATATTTATTTAGGGTTATATTTCACAGTAATAATAGTAGTTGTTTTCCTTCCATCCATATTACATTCTACAATTTGTCATTTTATTCATATTCAATTAAAATATCTTTCTAAAAAATAATTTTTTTTTAGTGTAGTAGGGTATAAACTTTGTTTTGAGGGTTTTAAAATTGTGTATATATGTCACTTTTGGATAAGCACATTGGAAAAGCAATGTGTGAAGGAGGTGTGGTAAAAGCACACTAGCATCCAAACCTTATATACAATGCACAATGGATTTGGACTTCCACATATCATGAGGTATATAAGAAAATAATATTAGGTTAAACCAAAATGAAATAGCCCTAGGAATCCTTCAACCATATTGTTGGAATATATTACATTATTTGGTACATTCTATGTACCACTTTGGGTACATATTTAGATTAGGAGTGTGTCTTAGATTAGGATTTATGCATTTACTTTATGCAATGTAATAAATGCACAAGTAATATTAGAATGTGCAAAGTATTCAGTAATATAAATATGCATCATAGTCCATCTGCACATGAGTCCATAGAATAGGAAAGTGAAGAGTCATAGGAAAATGGAAGTCCAAGAGTCACATCCCATTATATATTGGCCTTTGTGTGAGCATAAGAGATATCATAAGATCATCTTATCATTCCATAGGAGAATGTAGAGTAGATTTGAATACATGTTAGATACAATGTAGAACTTGTATGCATGGAGTATTTGGTATCTCCATATTTTGTATGAAGATACTATTTTTGTGAGCTTTCATTAGTGGTAGTTTTCTAAGTAGTTACATAAGTTTCTTATGAGTTTTACATGTTTTTCATATTGCCATTATCTTATATTTAATATTACATGCTCATTTTATACCTTGTGGTAGATTTTACATTAAGCATTTAGTATCAAAAGCTAACACATATAAAATGATGGTGCACCAATAAGTGGTTATCCCTAGTAAGTCTCAAGCACCCTTGAAAACATATAGTATGGATATGGGTATAGTGGAACCCTTCATCATTAGATATCTAAAATATAGTTCTAGCCACTAATCACAAACAAGGTCATATATTAGAGAGTATATAAAATCAAGTACACCCTAACATAGATTATCCCTATTAAAATATTATTTCAGTTGTTTCCTATTCTAAATCAAAAATAGATTTGAACATACTATAGAAGAGGCTACTACAGTCATAGTTAAGATTTTCTACAAAAGCACAATGAAATGCACCAAGTAGCTTAAATAGAGGTATTCTAAATACTCAAAAGCTACACAATGATTATTTAGTCTGATAGTGCAAAGAATATACATTATGATAGTGCAAACAATATCCAATCTAATAGTGCATAGAATATCTAGTCTAATAATATAGAGAATATCCATTGTGGCAATGCAATGAATATCTAGTCTTATAGTTATAGTAGATAGTTGTTAGTATTCTACTAGTGAACAAAAAAATAAAAGCCACAAAAAATAGAAAAATAGTCAAATATTATCATTTTCAGAGATAGCCCATTGCAATCATCTTTTTGAGATGATTGCTTTGATATATAACTCCAATAAACCTTTTTTAGAGACCCTATAGTGACTAAAATGGCTAGTGGTACTGGAACTACTCAAGAGGTAGAGCAATTTGGAAAAAAGGTAAGAAACAAATTGAAGCTTCTTAGTCAACAATACTCTAGGCATTAGCCAAATTAGAAAAATTGGATAAAATTGATGATATTAAAAGTCATTTAACATGCCTAAATGTAAAATTAAATGCTTTGTAGGACAATAATTAGGTATTCAAGGCTTTAGTTCTAGTCGAGGAGAACAAAAAATCCCACCTTTAAATACAAATCAAAGAATACCCAAGATGGGCTTTCCAAAATTTGATGGTAATGATTCAACCAATTGGTTATATTAGGCCAAAAAATATTTTTTATAACTATGGAATTTGAATCCTTTCCTTTGAGATAATTTAATGCTTAGAGGGTAGTTCCATGTCTTCATCAAGCTCACAATATTTTAAATCCAGTATTCTTAAGGAGTCCATCTATAGTTCTACCTAAACATAGGTTGTTTGTTTGATCTTTTATCTTAGTGAGTGATTCATAGAGTTATTTTCCTTAAATAATCTGGGTGATCTTAATCTTTGTATCATATGCCCAAATATTGGTAACCTATCCTACTTTATTTTCATACATTTTAATTTGTTGGATGTAATTTCTTACATATAAATGAGTGATGTATATTATTACCTGACTCCAAGAGACATGATATTGAAAGTTTTAAACAGAATTTAGAAGTGCATAGGTCTACTTCTAAATGAGTGTATATCTAGTTTAATAATCATTTAGTGTATAACTTATGAAAATAATTGGATGCTCATCTTATGTATCATCCTTCTAAGTGAGAATTATTGCAATGATTTTCATGAAACTAATCATGTGCAAGATGAAATACTTCTAATAATATGGATTGATCATCATCATGGCCTATGATATGGATTTTTTATTCGTTGAAATGATACCTTTATCTCCTCAATCCATGCAAAATCATTGGCCTTAAAAATTGTAATGGGATTGACTATAATAACGAAGTTTAGAATAAACTTCCTAATAAAATAGATCTAACTTAGGAATTATTATACTCTCTTCTTGTTACCTCTCTAGATAAAATGGCTAATCTAAATTTCGAGATGAGGTTTTCCAAGATTTTACCTTACTAACATATAAGATTGACCTTTTGGTATTTAAGAATACCCCAAACTCTCTATAGACATATCATCCAAATTTATCTAGATAAAAAATATATTTATATATGTTCTTCAAGAATATAGACATATCATCCAAATAGATAAATATGGTCTTGTTGATTAAGCCTTTAAAGGCTATATCCATGGCTTTGTAGAATTTTTCATCTACATCTAATAATCTCAATGGCATTTTTTGCAAGCAAAAATGTTCCATTTGGTGATAAAATATATTTTGTGTTGATCCTCATCTATAACCCATACCTGATTAGAAACAAATGAACCATACAAAATATACAACATTTCTAAACCATCTATTGTATATAAAATTTATCCATTGATGGCAATGGATAATTATCCTTTGAATATGCCTAATTGAAATTTTTGAGATACAACACATACAAATCTAGTCATTTTTCTTTCAAACTAGAACTAGATTTACCATAAACATAGAATGCTTGGTAGGCTAAATAATCTTGGCCTTTAGAAACTTTAATTGCTCCTTTTATATTATGGTCTTGATCTTGGAACTAATGATCATTATTTCTACCTAAAGGACCTTGCACCAAAAACTACCTTAGTGGTGTGCTCCATAACATCTCTTTTGATAGTCTTCAAACCAATGTAGTACCATCATATGTAGTCATTGTATTTAGAGAAAAATTTTGTAAACTCCTCAACTTTGTAGTCCATCAATTGTTTTCCTAGGTTAATATTTTTTTCATCAAAGACTTTGACCTCACCATATTCTAAAGATTTAACTTGCATGTCTCCATTTTTGGATCGATTTACTAGATAGAATTAACTTTCTAATGTTATCAATCATTTTTGGATTTGATTACCCTTTAATTTTACCACTTGATCCTTTAAAACATAATTATTTTTAAGATCAATATAATATTGATTGACCAAGATATTTACTACCTTTGATGGTTTGTAAATACTTGTCAACTTTCAATGTCATCTAGAATTAAAGGTCTAAAGACCACCTCAACTTAATAATTTTCTATAAGAAGTAACCCTTGTGTAGAGTCAAATTAAGCTTCTTTTTTGGCCAAAAATTCAACCAATTATTTATGATCTCTATATATTGCTTGAATTTTAATAGAATCAAAGGATTCTAGCAGATACCATATTATGCTTGTAGACTTTGAGCTTATTCTAATTCAATGAATATAAGAAGGTAACTTGTTTTATAACCAACTCAAAATCATAAAATATTCTAATACTTTTTACTCCCAATTATTATGCCTTTTACAGTGCAAAGCATAAGGTCTCAACTCTACCACATCGTATGTACAGTTAAAAGTAAGCTTGAAGGAATTATCCTTCCCTTTATTACATGGATTAACTATGACTACTTTAATCCCATATCTATTCCTATATTTTGCTCCATCAAAGTACAAGGTCCATATTTGATTTATATATTCTAACTCGACTTTCTTTTATCATAGATATCTCCTTTATGTCTTTGATGATAATGTATACTCTTTGTTCAATCTCTAGGAAAGGAATTCAAAATTGCTCATAGATTTTAGGGAGATGTTCCATCATTGTTTGCATTGATTTATTGTAGACCTCCTCCACTTTTAGTCCTATATCTATCTCTTCTTGTTCTTTAGCATAGTGTATTATGTATGGTCTTGAAGAGAAAGCATCATTTTCCTCTACATGGAATGGGTTAACCTTCTTGACTTTGATGTAGATTACTATGTTTTTATAAAGGATCTTCATATGAGATAAATCTATGGCATTGTAGCCATTACTAGCCAAGTTTTTACTCCATTCTCTTGATAGTAACATAATAAAGTAAGATGGAAGTTCAAATACCATCACTTCTCATACCATCATGAGCTTTTGATGCTTATGCATTATCATCACAAGGTTTTTATCCAATTGTATTGATCTTGGATTCAACCATTTACAATGATCCATCATGAGGGGGATTATACCCAAACTTTAATTCCTCATTTGTTGTCTTTTGATATAATGTAGAGTGTATATCTTGATCCATTATCTTTTGCAATGACTAGTGGTACACCAAATATCATAATTATACTTCTTCAAGAGTTGTATCATTGTATTATATTTGAATAAATTGAATGGAATCGCTTTTACCCATTATATGAAGTAGTTAGTTCCTATTAATATATATTATTTCCCTATAATTTACAACGAATTAATTTTTCCAACAAAATATTGGTCTCATTGTTAAAATAAAGCAACCACAAGTCTCCAATGTATGGGAGCATTTCTTCTACTTGTGTACATCATACATACTTTGTAGCGTTTGATAATGTGCATCTTTGAATATGCTAGGATAGTAATATTCTACTCTTATTATTTGATAATCTATGGAAAAATTAGAATAAGTTCCACTAGAAAAACCATAGTGAAACTTTTATAAAATCTCAAGAATCCTTTTAGTTTCTACAAACCTAAATAATATAAAATTAATATTCCTTCCAATTAGGACATAATCTCATAGTATATAATTCTAGTTGTGTACCTTGAATCCTTCCCTTTTATATGATTTAAATATTTTAGGGTAATATCCTATCCTAATGAAACTCATAATATTTTGTATCTGCTTTTTATTTTATTCTTGAGGATTATAGTTCATCTTTATTTCTATCTCAAAAATAGGTGGCTTGTTTGCAATATTTGTTCTTGGTGAGATATTCATAGATTTATCACCTATAAATAAGCTTGGTGGTACTAATATCTATATTACATTACTAAATATTTTTTTTGGTAATTATTATAGTAGATTAAAAAAGGGTTTTTTATAGAGGATCCCAAAACCTTATGTACAAAATCAGCCTTGCATCATGCCTCCTGGTTTTATGTATAATCCTATTACAAAAATTGTAACCCCTAAAAAAACCTGATTACATAAGCAATGGGCCTAGGGCATCAATCCCTTGAAACTGAACACCAAAACAGAAATCCCGCCCAGTGATAACAGTAAGCATGAAACAATCCCTCTTAGCGGGAAATAGACAAATAAGAAAGAAAGTAGTTTTGGAGATCCCGCCTAGCGGGGAGTAGCCAAAAACCACCATCGAGAAGATCCCGCCCAGCAGGAAGCAAAGAAAAACCGTTACAATAAAATCCCGCCTCGCGGGAAGCAGTCAAAACCACCACAAACAGTCCCGCCTAGCGGGAAGCAACAGGGAAATCCCGCCATCCGAGAAACCAGCAGAAAAGAAAGGATCCCGCCTCGCGGGAAAATCGGCAGATTTGGCGGATCTCGCCCTGTGGAGAAACCATCCCGCCCACCGGGAAAACATTCCGTTCAGCGAGAGCCATCCTGCAGGAAGCCGACAGCCAGCACAGAGAGGATCCAGCCCATCAGGAAGTGACCAAAGAGTTGCACCACAAGGAACCCGCCTCGAGAAAACAAAAGAGGATCCCAACAGCAGGGACCAAGAATCCCGCCCAAGCACAGAGCCCGCCGAGGATTCACAAGAAAAAAGGGGAAGCTGTCCAAACCCTAAACCGTCACCTCCACTGCACCGAGAAACGCAGGGGACCAGATCCACGCAAAAAATCTGCAAAAAACCCCAGGGAAAAGCCTGAGGGAAAAAGGGAAGGGATCCCCAACCAAACAGGGGTCCCTGGGAAGCACCAGTCCGAAAAAACAACCAAGGAAACCCTAGCCGGCCGGGAGGGGCACAGATAGTGGAGAAGGATCTCCCCCCAGGAGATCATCTCAGAACAACCACTCCCCGGGAGGGATGACCTGGGTTGAGTCAGGGACTGGGCAGGAACCAGGAGCCATGGGAGGGGGAGCAGGGGAGGGACCAGAGCCCTCCCCTCTCTCAACATTACTAAATCTTATCCTACTCTCTTTTCATAGATTTTTCCTTGTAGGATGTAATTCCTTATGTTCAAATGAGTTATGTATACTATTACCTTACTTTGAGAGACATGATAGTGAAACTTTCAAAGAGCATTTTGGAGTACATAGGCCTACTTCTAGATGAATGTATATCTAGTTTCATGATCATGTAGTGTATAACTTATGAATTTAATTAGATTTTTATCTTTATCATTTTTTTGAGTTAGGATTATTGCAATGTTTTCCTTGATATTTATCATGTACAAGATAAATTAATTCTATATTATGGATAGATCATCATCATAGCCTATAATATATATTATTTTATTCATTTAAATACCACCTTTGCCTCCTTATTCTATGCAAAATCATTGGCCTTATTCAAAACAATTGTAATGGGATTGATTATATCAATGAAATTTAGAATAAACTTCCTAAAAAAATAGATTTAACTTAGGAATAGTTATCTCTCTCCTTTTTTAACAGTGGGGGAAAGTTCATTATTATTGTAGTCCTCTCTAGATCAAATTGCTAATCCAACTTTTGAGATGAGGCTTTCCAAATTTTTACATTTATAACATAGAGAATTGATTTTGAAATATTTAAGAATGTTCCAAACTCCCTACATATATCAAATACTACCTCTAGATGGAAAATATATCTACTTATCTTCTTCAAGAATATAGAAATATCATCAAAATAGATCAGAATGATCGTGCTCATAAATTCTTCAAAGGCTATGTCCATGGCTTCTCGATTTTTAGAACCTACATTTAATAATCTAAATGGCATCCTTTGGCATGCAAAAGTGCTCCACTTGGTTGTGAAAATTATTTTATGTTGATCCTCATCTCTAACTCACATTTGATTGAAACCATCTAGAAGAAATAGCATCTCAAATCCATCCATTCTCTATCAAATTTGCTACATTCATGGCAATGGATAATAATTCTTCAAAGAGGTTTGATTGAAGTTTTTGAGACCCAAACACAAGCAAGTATATTTATTTTCTTTCAAAATGCTATTATATTTACCATCAACATAGAATTCTTGATAGGGTAGATAATCTTGGCCTTTAGCAACTTTACTATCTTGTTTTATATTATGGTCTTGATGTTGGGGCTAACGATCATTGTTTTGCGTAAAGGGCCTTGCACCTAGAATTAGATAAATCATATGCTCCATAATATATCCTTTGTCGGCCTTAAAACCAATGTAGTACCATCATATGTAGTAATTATATTTAGAGAAAAAAAAATTAAACTCTTCAACTGTGGATTCCATCAATTTTTTTCTAGGTTGAGAGTTTTCTCATCAAATACTTTGACCTCACCATGCTATATATATTTGACTTGCATGTCTCCCTTTTTGGGTCGATTTCCTAGATAGAATTATATTTCAAAAATTATTAATACTTTTTTATTTGATTACCTTTTAATTTTACCTCTTGATCCTCTAAAACATGATGATTGCTCATATTAGTATAATCTTGATTGACTAATATATTTACTACCTCTTGATTATTTGCAAATTCTTGTCAACTTTCATTGTCATATAACATTGAAGATGAAAATTCCACCTCAATATAATAATTTTCTACAAGAAGTAACCTTTGTGTAGGGTCAAATTAAGCTTCTTTGCTAGCCAAAAATAAACCAATTTATTATTATCTCTAGATATTGCTTGAATTTTAATAGAATCAAAATATTTCAATAGATCCTATACAATTATTGTAGGCTTTGAGCCTATTTTGATTTAATGAATATAAGAATCTAAATTGTTTTACAACCAACTCAAAATCATCAAACATTCTAATGTTCTTTACTTCCAATTATTATTCCTTTTATAGGTCAAATCACAAGGTCTCAACTCTACCACATTGTATGTACAACTAAAAGTAAGCTTGGAAGAATACTCTTTTCCTTTAATACATGGATTAACTATGATCACTTTAACCCCATATATATTTCTATGTTGTGCTCCATAAAATTAAAAGGTCCATATTTGTTTGATATATTCTAACTCAAATTTATTTAGCATAGGTGTCTCATTGATACCTTTGATGACCATGTATGTTCTTTGTTCAATCAACTCAAAAGAAGTTTATTTTTCTCAAAGTTTTCAGTGAGATTTTCCATCATTGTCTACATTTAATCATTATATATTTCCTATACTTTTATCCCTATCTCTATCTCTTCTTATTATTTAATGAAGTATATTATAAATGGTCTTTAAGAAAAAACATCATATTCCTCTACATGAAATGGCTTAACCTTATTAACTAGGATGAAAATTACCTTGTTATAAAGTATCTTCATATGAGGGAAATCAATGGCAATGTAGCCCTTATTGGACTTGTTGCCTCATTCCCTATATAGTGGCAAACTAAAGTACTATACCACCACTTCTCACACCATTATGAGTTTTATATGCCTATGCATTATCATCATGAGATCCTTAATTGATCCAACCATATTAACCTTAGAGTCAACAATTTTTAATGGTCTATAATGAGAGTGAGTATACTCAATATTTAGTTCATAATTTGTTTTCTTTAATATAATTTAGAGTGTGTCTCTTGATTTATTATTTTTCATGATGATTGATGGTACACCAAATATCATAATTATGCTTCATAAGTTGTATCATTGTATTATGATTGACTAACTTGGATTGGATATCTTCTTCCCATTATATGAAGTAGTTAGTGGATATTAATATATATGTATTCCCTATAATTGAAAAAGAATTAATCTTTCCAAAAATATATAGGTCCAATTTTTAAAATAAAGTAACTACAAGTCTCAAGTGGATAGGAGCTTTTATTCTTCTACCTGTGTATATCTTGTATACTTAATATCCTACTATGATGATTTTATAAGTTGTAAGAAAAAGTAGAATAATTTCCACTAGAAAAGCCCTAACGAAACTATCATAAAAGCTCAAGAATACTTTTAGTTTCTATACACCTAAGCAATATGTCATCCAAATTCCTTTTAGATAGTATGTTATCTAGTAGCATATAATTATTCTTGATATGTCAATTTGCATAATATAAAATATGCTCCCTAGACCAAGGTCAATATTGGATGACTCATAATTGTTTCTAAGTCAATCTCTAGAGAAGGTTGGCTCCTTATTTATACCTTGAATAAGACAAAATATAGAAAAAGGAGTAGGGTTGAGAGAATAGTAGGAATAAAGATAATTATTAATGTGGCTAGAGATTAGATAACATCATAGACTTCAATTGAATGAGAATTGATTGTCTATTACAAGAAAATCTTAATAGATCAACCCTTAATTAAATCTATGTAGAAAATAGTAAGCCCAAATATTATGAATTCCAATATTTCAATCAGTTTAATAGAAATAAGTCAAACAACTTTAATCGTAACGTCATACTTCAATTATCAATTTAAATAAGTCAAACAACTTCAAGCCTAATAGATCATATCTCAACCAAATTATAAATAAAAATGTTAAACGTGTAAATGTCACCAAAATAAATAATTCTATACTCTTCAATTTTGAAAATATAAATAGCTCTTGATTGTATTTAAAAAATATGAACGCTAAGATTACATCACGCAAACCCTAAATTATCTCTCTTTACAATGAGGAGCATTCCTCTATATATAATACTCACTAAGAAGAAGTCCTACAACACCCTAGTGGTATGTCATTGGACTGTTATCTAGGCTACCTAAGTTTAAATCATAGGCAAGGAGGGTCTCATTAAAAAAAATTTCAAACCTCGATATGAGGGGATTGGGACCCATTATAAAAACTCATATTTTTTACTCAACATTTGCCAATGGGTCCTTGTTTTAACGAATGGGAAAATAGTTGATGTAGCCCACACCAAGATTCAAATCTCTACAACACCATATAGCTCAATGTGACTAAATCAATGTAAAAGGGATAGGGCAACCTTTTCAAAACCCTAATTTAAAAAAAAATACTCACTAAGTACAAAAAAAACTACCATGTAAAATTATAAGTAAACTAGTATTGCATGACCTAGGATGATGTGGTACCACTCAGTATCTTTAGCACATTCAGCATATCCTTTATCATCCCTCTTATGGTTATGATTTATAGGATTTTTATTAATGCTTTGATGGAATGGTTTTTACTTTCATGCTCTAACAATAGCAATATCCTGACTCCTAAATAGTATGTTACCTAGTAGCTAGTAATATGTTACCTATTAGCACCACTAATGTATTCAAATTCTTTGTCAACATCCATAAGTCCAAACACATAGTGACAAACTATATATTTTTTATTAAAGTTCCTTATTTTTTGAATCTTCAAAAGCACCCAGGTATTGTAGGTGAGTTGGAGAGGAGAGGTCAATCCTCCAAGGGAGGTCCCAGGTTCAAATATCCACCCTACCAAAAATATGAATTGGGTATCCAAAATCTAATTGATAATGTTGGTGCAGGGAGGGTCGGGTGTGACTCTCGGGTGACTTTGATGGTGTAGAACCCCTTGTTTGTGGTCTCTCAGACCAATGCACCCCCACAAGGGGTCTTTTGCTTAAAAAAAAAAAGGCTTCAAAATATTATTCGGAATCATTAATTTTTTGGAACATCATTCTTTCAAAATTCTTTCTTTTGAAGCCTAAGGAAGTAATTTAAGAACTAGATATTGATTAAAGTTGCTTATTAATGGAAGCTAGAAGATTTTTTTTGGACTTGCCTCATATTCTTTAGAGCCAAACTTGCAAAGTCTTAATGGCCGAAATAGTTTCTAAGTGACATAAATAAAGTGCTACAAAATATATGGTCCATAAGTTAGCAAGTTGAAGCCTTTTGGAAATGATATTAGATAGGTGTGTGAAAATATATGGCTTGATCAAAATCTAGTGGGGCAAAGAATATTCATTCCAGAAGGCAATAAGCCATAACTTTTCTATACTAACAATAGCTTGGCTTCCAAAATATTTCAACCTAGTGAAGAGCTACACAAAGTGTAAGTCAAATGTAAATAGCATCCTAGACTAGGTCTTCTTGGAAAGAAGGATGACATCAGCATATAAAATGTCTAACATGCTTGCAAATTGACATTGCTTTAGGAAGAAAGTACCCAAAAGTCTTGATTAAAAGTAGTTAGGCCAAAATTGTTGTTGTTAGAGCATAAAGTGACAACCACTCCATCAAATCATAACTAAATATCTTGCAAATCATAATCACAAGAGGGCTAACAGAGGATGTGCTAAACATGTTGAAGATATCGAGTAGTACCAAATCATCCCATGTCGTGCAAGACCAATTTGCTTATGATTATACATAGTAGTTAGTTTCACTTCTAGCTTAGTGAGTATTATAAATAGAGGAATGCTCCTCATTGTAAAGGATCAGATAATTCAAGGTTTGATTGATGTAAGCTTTATGTTCGTATTGTTCTAATACAATCAAGATTTATTTGAATCTCCTAGTTGAAGTATGTAAAATTATTGATTATGGTGACATTTGCACTTTCAACATTTCTATTTATGCTTTGGTTGATATATGATCTGTTAGGCTTGAAGTTTTTTGAATTATTTCAATTGATAGTTGAAGTATGATCTATTAGGCTTGAATTTGTTTGACTTATTTACATTGAAGTGCTTGATATATTGGATGCAATATTTGGGCTTAGTGTGTCTTCTGCATAGCTTTAATTAACAGTTGATCTATTAATCTTTGCTTATAATAGATAGTCAATGCTCATTCAATTGAAGTATATGTTATTATATGAGCTTTGGACACATTAATTGTTCTCTATATACCTGCTCTTCTCTCAACTCTACCCCTTTTTATTTCTTTTTCTTATGCATGGTGGGAATTAGGTAAGGAGTTGGCCTTCTCTAGAGGTCAACTTAGAAGTAATTCAGAGTCATAAAATCTTGACCTTGGTCTAGGAAGTATATTTTATGTTAGGCAGATTGACGTAACAAGAATAATTATATGCTACTAAATAATAGATCAAGAATAATTATATGCTACTAAATAGTATGTTACCGAGTAGCATATAACTATCCTTGAGTTTTCAATCTACCAAATATAAAATATACTCCCTAGACCAAAGTAAATATTGGATGACTCATATTTACTTCTAAGTCAACCTCCAAAGAAGATCAACTCCTTATCTGATTTCTACTATGCATAAGAAAAATATAGAAAAAGGGATAGGATTGAGAGAAGAGCAGGGATAGAGAGAATGATTAATGTGGTTGTATATTACATAATAGCATAGACTTAAGTTGAATGAGCATTGAATATCTATTACAAGCAAAGCTTAACAGATAAACCTTTAATTAAAGCTATGCAAAAATATAGTAAGCCCAAATATTATAGCATCCAGTATTTCAAGTACTTCAATGGAAATATGACAAACAACTTCAAGCCTAATAGATCATACTTCAACTATCAATTGAAATAATTCAAATATATTCAATCCCAATAGATCATATCTTAACCAAAGCATAAGTAGAAATGTTGAAAGTGAAAATATCACTAGAATCAATAATTCTACACACTTCAACTAGGAGAAGTCAAACAAATATTGATTGTATTATAACAATATGAACAATAAGCTTACATCAAGAAAACCTTGAATTATATAACCCTTTACAATAAGGATAATTCCTCTATTTATAATATTACCTAAGATAGAAATAAAACTATGTATAATCATAAGAAAATTGGTCTTGCATGACCTAGGATGATTTGGTATCACTTGATATTTTTAGCATGCTCAACACATCCTCTATTAGCCCTCTTGTGGTCATATTTTTTAAGATCTTTATTTATGCTTTTATGGAGTGGTTGTCTCTTTCATGCTTTGATAATAGCAATCTAGTCTAACTTCTTTTATTCAATAGTACTGGGTACCTTCTTAAAGCAATGTTGATTTGTAAACATGTAATATGTTGATGTCATCCTTCTTGCCAAGAAGATCTAGTCTAGGATGCTATTTACCATTGATTTGCAGTATGTGTAGGTTTTCACTAGGTCAAAATATTCTGGAACCCAGGCTACTGTCAGTATAGAAAGGTTGTGGATTACTACCTTCTGAAATGAATACTTTCTATCCCACTAGCTTCTGATCAGGCCATATATTTACATGCACCTATCTAACATCATTTCCAAAAGGCTTCATCTTGCTAGCTTATGGATCATATATTTTGTAGCACTTTGTTGATGTCAAAATATTTTTTGGCCATTGAGACTTTCCAAGTTTAGCTCTAAAGAATACAAGGCAAACCTAGATAAAAGCTTCTAGCTTCCATGAATAAGAAAATTTAATCGATCTTCAATTCTTGAATTGCTTCCTTATGTTTCAAAATAAAAAATTTTGAAAGAATTATGTTCCAAAAAAAATGATCCCGAAGAAGCGTTTGAAGCTTTGAAAAATAAGGAACTTCAATAGAAAAGATATAAGTTTGGTACTACGTGTTTGGACTAATGGATGTTGGAAAATAATTTGACTACAATTGTAACTATGTAATCTAAATTCTTTCCTTTGAGATAATTTAAAGCGTAGAGGTCAATGGCTCGTCTTCATGGAGCTCATTATCTTTTGGTTATAGTCCTTATTTAGTTATGTAGGGTTCTAATTCATCTCTAGTTCCACCTTAATATATGTTAGGAACCCTCTAATTAAAATAAGAATATTCATATAAATATTGCAATAAAAATAGTAATTCATGAATAACAAAATATTACAATACGAAATGTAAATGCAAAATATATATATATATATATATATATATATATATATATATATATCACAAATCACAATACAAAATTGTAAGCTTCTTCAAGGGGGAAACCTCCTTCAATACTTTCATTCAATATGCAAAAATATACATTCATTTATGTCCCCTTTTCTTTTAAAGATACAATTCATGTAACCCTAACCTAATGCTCAAGAGTTGGATTACATGCAAAGTGCCACCCGAGCTAGAATCTTCTATCAAAAAAATAATTACATTCTTTATAATGGTTATATAAAATAGCCCCACTTGTCTAGGTGCCTTAAATTCCACATATCATTACAAAATATTATAAAATATCATTAGAATGGGGTCCCCACATTGGAAAGGGGTCATTACATAATAATGTTAGGATGGGGTCTTAACAACATAGGTGGTTTGTTTACAATATTTTATCCTGGTGAGTGATTCATAGAGTTATCTCCCATAAGTAATCTCAACCATCTTAACAACATAGATGGTTTGTTTACAATATTTTATCCTGGTGAGTGATTCATAGAGTTATCTCCCATAAGTAATCTCAATGATATTTATTTCTATATGATACACCTATATCTTTGTAATCTATCCTACTCATTTTTCACACATCTCACCTTTTAGGATGTACTTTCTTACATCCAAATGGATTATATATACTATTACCTTGATCTAACATACATGATAGTGAAACTTTTAAAGATCCTTTAGGATTAAATATGCCTACTTCTAAATGAATGTATATTTGGTTTCATAATTATGTATTTTCTAACTTATGAATGTAATTAGATGTTCATCTTCTTCTTCATCCTTCTAAGTGAGGATTGTTGCAAAGATTTCCTTGATATTTGATCATGTACAAGATGAAATATTTATAATAATATATATTTATCATTATCATAGCCTATAATATGGATTTTAATTCATTGAAATACCACCTATGCCTCCTCATTCCATGCAAAATCACTAGCCTTCTTTATAAAATTTGTAATGGGATTGACTATATTAATAAAATTTAAAATAAATTTCCTGACTAAATAGATCTAACTTAGAAATGGTTATACTCTCTTCTTATTTTATGGAATGGAAATTCTATTATATTGTGATCCTCTCTAGATCAAATTGCTAATCTAATTTTTGAGATGAGGTATTCCAAAATTTTATCTTCAAAACATAGAATAATGATTTTTGGGAATTTCAAAATATCCCAAACTCCCTGCATCTCTCAAAGACTGCCTCTAGATGGAAAATAAATTCATTTATATTCTTCAATAATGGATGCAAGCTGTCCAAATATATAAGGATGATCTTGTTTATTAAGCATTAAAATTTTATGTCCATGGATTTTTAGAATTTGGCACCTACATATAATAATCTAAATAGCATTTTTTTGGCATGTAAAAGAGTTCCACTTGGTTGTGAAACTTATTTTACATTAATCCTTATTTCTAACCCATAACTAATTGAAACCAAATAAACCATCTAGAATATATAGCATCTCTAAATGAGTTATTGCCTCTTAAATTTGAACCATTGATGGAAATTGATAAGGATCCTTCAAAGGGGTTTGACTGAGGTTTTTAGATCCAAACACAATCAAATAAAGCACTTTTTCTTTCAAATCAGTATTAAAATCACCATAAATATAGAATGATTAATAGAATATATAATATTAGCCTCTAGAAACTTCAATAGCTCATTTTATATTATGGCCTTTATCTTGGGCCTAATGGTCATTGTTTCTACCTAAAGGGCCTTGCACCTAGAACTAGCTCAATGGTATGTTCCATAATATCTATTTTGAAAGTATTCAAACCAATGTAGTACCATCATATGTAGTTATTATATTTTAGATCAAAGTTACTTAAAATCCTCATATTTGGATTCCATTAATTATTTTCCTAGGTTTAGAGTTTTCTCTTTAAAGACTTTGACCTCGTCTTACTCTAAAGATTTGACTTGCATGTATTCCTTTTTGGGTTGATTTCCTAGATAGAATAAATTTTATAAGGTTATTAATCCTTTTATAATTTTATTTCCTTTTAAGTTGACCACTTTATCCTCTAAATCATGATGATTTCTTAGATTAGTATAATATTGATTGACCAAGATATTTACTACCTCTTGAATGCTTGTAAATACTTGTCATTGTCATCTAGCATTGAAGGTCTAAATACTACCTCAAATTAATAATTTTCTACAATAAGTAACCCTTATGTATGGTCAAATTAAGCTTCTGTGATGGCCAAAAAATCTACCAATTAATTATGATCTCTAGATATTGCTTGAATTTTAATAGAATGAAACGATTCCAATAGATCGCATACTATGTTTGTAGATTTTAAACCTATTATGATTCAACGATGTTTAGAATCTAACTTTTTTTATAACCAAATAAAAATCATCAAATATTATAATATTATTTACTCCTTATTGTTATACCTTTTATAGTGCAAGGTACAAGGCCTCAACTCTACCACATTGTATGTATAATTAAAAATAAGCTTGAAGGAATATTCCATCCCTTTATTACATGGATTAACCATGAACATTTCAGCCCCATATTTATTCCTACATTGTGCTCCATAAAATTACAAGATTCACATTTGGTCAATACATTCTAACTCAACTTTGTTTATCCTAGGCATATCGTCAATGTCTTTGATGACCATGTGTATTCTTTGCTCAATCTACTAGAAAGGAGTTTAAATTTGCTCATAGTTTTTAGTGAGATTTTCATAATTTTCTATGTTGATTTATTGTATATACCATCCACTTTTATACCCATCTATAACTCTTATTTTTCTTTAACGTAGTTTATTCTCAATGGTATTTAAGAAAAAGCATCAAATTCCTATACATGGAATGGGTTAACCTTCCTAATTATATGGAGATTATTTTATTATTTTAAGGGATATTTATATGCTATAAATCAATGGAAATGTATCCCTTATTGGTCAACTTGTTGCCTCATTTCCTAGATAGTATCATGCTAAAGTAATATGGAAGGTTAACCACCACAACTTCTTATACCATCACAAGATTTGAGTGATTATGCATTATCATCACAAGGTCCATAATTGATCCAACTATATTGACCTTAGATTCAACCATTTACAATGGTCCATATTTAGGGTGAGTATACACAATATTGTGTCCCTCATTTGTTTCCTTCGTTGTAATGTAGAGTGCATCTCTTGATCCATTATCTTTCATGGTGACTTATTTGTAGATTAAAGATACAACGCCAAACAAAAGATAAAGAAATCACGATAAAAAGTAATGCAGAACACAGTTGTACAAAACAAATGATTTTTATTAATCAATGGAGTTTAGAAACTCCTTTTGAGTACAACAGGGCCTGTCACCCTTTCCGTGATACAAAAATTACAATTCGTGCTAGGGTTCTCCGAAACCCTAGCTGGCACAAAGTGGTGGCATTTTCCGAAGACGTATCCTTAATCCCAACAGGGTGAGTGGGCTTCGTTGTATCCTGTAGCTCGGACCACTCCAGCTTAAATAGCTGCTATCAACACACCGGATCTGCCATTAAAATCCTGCACACATTAACACTATCAAGGAGTTAGAAATTAATAAGAGGGCTCCACTGTGTGAGCCCTTAGAAACAATTTAAAATCCTAGAAAAATAGAATGCAGGAGTTCAACAACAAATTAATAAAAGAAAAGAAGTTACTTGCTTTAAACTAATTTATACCTGTTTCTTGTTAACGCGGTGAGACCAAGCGGCACCTGGAAGAGTTGGGACTGTCAAATCGGCTGCAGAAGGTGCCCTGGTGCACTCGCTGAATGCCCGCGTGCTTCTGGATTGGGGTTGCAGACGTCGGTCTGTGTCTGAGACTACGGGTAAACGCCCGCGGGCACTTGCGACAAGAATGGGGGATTCTATAGAATGCTGCAGAAGGGATGGCAACGAAGTTGGCGACGGATGCGGCGATGGATGCGACGAAAAGGGACGGTGATGGATGGGTAGGTTTAGCTGAAGAAGAGATAGATAGCGATAGATAACAAAAGAGAGATAGTAAAAGAGATAGCAAAAGACATAGGAAAAGACATAGGGTTTGAGCCATCAAAGTGACTCAATTTATAATCCACTCTTAGGGCACACTTTAGGGTTTTAACGACACTTTGAATGTGTGGCTAAGATTAAAGTGGATCCAAGGGTAGAGAATAAATCTAGGTTGTGAAACGGATTAAGATGGATGGATGGATGAGATTAAATGAAGTATGGACGGCTTAGATTAAATCACTTAAACTATATTTATATATATATTAAAATATATTAAAATATTAAAATATATATATAAATAATAATTTAAATAAATTTGGGGATGAAAAATGGTGGGAAAGGTGAAATTGGGCCAAATAATGGTGGGAAGGTGTGGATTTGGGCCAAATAATGGCGGGAAGATGTGGATTTGGGCCAAATAATGGCGGGAAGGATGGATAACTGACACGTGGCTGACAGGAAGGTATAGATGACTTACAAGTGGCTGGATTTTGGTGTCTACGTTATTGTACACCAAATATCATTATTATACTTCTCTAATATTTGTACTATTTTATTATGATTGGCTAACTTGGATGGAATAGCTTCTACCAATTATGTGAAGTAGTTAGTACCTATTGATATATATTCGTGCCCTACATTTAATGGATTAATCTTTCCAACAAAATCTAGATCCCATTGTTGAAATAGTTTATCTATGACTGTAGGTCTCAAATAGTTTATCTTAGAGTAGAGTGTGAGTATTTCCTTTATGCAATGTAATAAATGCACAAGTATTATTAGAGTGTGCAAAGTATTTTGGTAATGTAAATTTGCATAATAGTCCATGTGCACATGAGTCCATAGAGTAGGAATATTAAGAGTCTCAAGAAGAGTGAAGGCCAAGAGTACTCCATATGAAGAGTCACATTCTATTATATATGTCTATGTGTGTGTGTGACATAATGTAGAGTGACAGTGTGTCGAAGTATGGTGTATTGGAGATCTTTGTTCTATATGAGAATACTATTTTTGTAAGCATTTATTAGTAGCTATTTTATGAGTTATTGCAAAAATTATTTAAGACTTTTATATATTTAGAATATTTCCATTATCTTATATTTCATCCAGCAAATTTATTTTAGATCTTTTGATTATTTTACTTTAAGCTTATAGCATCAAATCTAATAGTGGTATCAGAGCCACAAAGGAGGTTGATAGGATATAGGGAGAGCCACAAGAGATATTGAGAGGAGATAGGGAGATTTCATTTGAAAATTTTGAAAGTTGTAATTTTTCTAGAGTCTTTCCACAGAGTTGCAGAAAAACTCGTGAAGACTAGGACTCAGCATAGATTTTTTTCCACTAGTTTAAATAACAACTAGTGAAGTTTATTGATTTTATATTTTTGGAATTTTGGATATATTTGTGTTAGAGTTAGAGTATATTACATCATTTGGGTCATGTAAATGTACCACCTTAGGTACATAGTTAGGATAGGATATTACTTTAGGGGGAAGTTATCTAGTTACTTCAAGCAATGTAATAAATGCACAAGTGGCAATGTGCAAGTTGTAATGTGCAAGGTGTCCCCTTGTACAACTAGGTAGAGTGTTGGCCAAGGAATCTATCTTCCTATATAAAGGGCCTCATAGTAGTAGATTACAATCATCTTCATCTTATCATCTTCATATCAAGATCTATCAAGTACCTCTGTATGGAGTACAATGTAGCTCTTTAGCTCATATTAATGGAGTGATCATTTCCTCCATATTGCATTGTATTTTTATCACTTCTATTTATAGTATATTTCAGTCATATTGTTGTTCCACTTTCTTTCATGTTTCCTATATTTCATTGGGACCTGTGTTAGATCTCTCCACTACATATATCCTCAAAATCTAACAGTGGTATCAGAGCCACGGTTAATCGAGATAGGAGGACCTACATCCATTATAAGAGAAGTCCAGTAGGTCAAGAGGAATAGGGAGAGTCACCATTACTACTGTTGGCCTGCATCTTTGCAAACCAGATCTACCATTGAGTGTCATTGCATGCAAAAGTTACCATTAGGATTAATTGATAGAAAAAGCCATAGTAGTCAATAGGATTAGGAAAGTGAGGATTGAAATAAATCTCAATTGTAGAAAATATGAGATTACATCTGGCTAGGGTCTTTCCACAGAGTTGCAAAAAAAAACTCGTGAAGACTAGGACTCAACATTCAAGCCACTAGTTTGATAAATCAACTAGTGAAGATTATTATCTCCAAATTTATAAGTTCTTTCATTCCAGTCTCTAACAGCTTGTTGCAGGAAAAGGAGATTCAAGAAAAGGTTGGGAAGCTTCCTACAAGAGAGTTAGGAAGAATATCTTCTTAGAATCATTCCAACACTTGCAGAAACAAGGTAGAAGACTAAATATTTTAAAGACCTCGAGAAAGGTCTCATTACAAGAGTTACAATCCTATAAATTATAGAAGTAAATAAAATGCCATAGTAGCCTTATAGCAGACTCAAGGAAGAAGAGACTCTAGAAGTTGAGTCATAGGAGGAGATAGGAGATTGGTGATATCCATTCAAGATTAATACCTATAGAGTGTAGAAGAAGAATAGGCCAAAGAAGCCTAGAAGAAGAATAGGCCAGAGAAGCCTAGAAGAAGAATAGGCCAGAGAATCCTAGAAGAAGAATAGGCCAAAGAAGCCTAGAAGAATAATAGGCTAGAGAAGCCTAAAAAAACCATAGAAACTTGATCAAGAAGAAGGCCATAGAAGCCTTAATTCTAAAGAAAACTTAGAGAAGAATTCTTGATTCAAAAGAAAATTCTTGATTCAGAAGAAAAACTCTAGAAAGGAGTTCCTAAAGAAGACTCTAGAGAAGAGTCCAAGAAATAGGAGATTGGTGATCTCCTTTAATGATTAAAATATTTCTCTAAAAATAAGGTAAAGAGATCAGGAGAAGATCTCATTGAAGAACTTCCATTCTTGGAAGAAAGAGAAGGACTAGGAGAGTCCTATTCAAATCTAGAAGTAGCAGAATCAGAGATCCTTGAAGAAGATCTCATCACCAACACTTCCAAAAGCAGAAGGTTGAATAAAAGGTCTCAATCAGAAGACCAGAGAAGCTGCAAGATAGAAGACCTTGGAGAGGTCTCAAGGAAGAAAAAGAAGGCTTGGAGAGCCTTGTTGTAGAGCTCATAGAAGCATCATCAAAAGAGTTCCTAGGAGAACTCATTGGAGAAATCCACTACCAAGGAGAAGCCCCTGATAGTGAAGGACTTGGGACAATTATCGCCATCCGACAACAAGCCCAAGAGAAGAAGAATTTGAAAGCAGAATAATTTAAGGAGTTCCAAATCCTAGAAGAAGAATCTAGTGAAGACCTCAAGAAAATCAGAATCTTGAGAAGAAGATCCTATTTGAAGTCAGAATTTGACAAGAAGATTGAAGGAAGATTCATACAGAAGAAGCCTACCAAATCTAGGAGATTTGGAGATTACCTCTCATAGCAAGAAGAGACAATTCAGATAAAGGAGTTCTTTAGATATGTCACTAGAAGGATAAAGCCACCAAATCCAAGGCTCAAGATAGAAAGTTTGAGGCTACATATTGGTGAAGGAGAAAGCTATTCGGGACAACCAACAAAGAAGTTGTGTATCCATTCACTACAAAGCAGCAACTTGGTGAATCAAAACACCAAGATCTACAAAAGCCATCAAAAAGGTAAGCAACTAAGGTGCAACTAGTTGAACTTCAGATTAGGGTTCATTATCAAATTCCATTAAGCATCATATTTGGATTAAAAGTTGTA
The DNA here is from genome assembly GCA_028583015.1 of Wollemia nobilis. NCBI lineage: Eukaryota > Viridiplantae > Streptophyta > Pinopsida > Araucariales > Araucariaceae > Wollemia > Wollemia nobilis. The sequence goes on from JAQPPZ010015032.1 coordinate 6,499,178, forward strand.
GAAGAATAGATTGCATTATAGTCTTCAGAAAGTGCAAAAGGAGATTCATTTTAAGGATTATTTGCACATTAATTAGGAGTTGGATATTTTTAAGAGAAATAAAATTATCATCTACCTATTTTCTATCTAGAAAGCAAGAAGACTATATCCTACAATATTGATTGTAGTGAAAATTTATAGAATACTTATTAAGGGTTCATTACAGATTACTCTTAAAAGTTGTAGAGATTATTAAGTGCATCTAAAATTATTTTGAGAGTTCATTTACTAGAGCAATAAGGTGAGATTATTGTTATCATTAAAAAGTGCATTGGCACTATACTAGTTGATCTCTAACTAGTTACTCTCAAAAAGGTTAGTTTGTGTTTGTTGATTGTTAAGGATCAAGAGCACAAAAACTAATAGATTAATCAAAGTGTCTAGAGACACTATTTGGTGCATAGAACCTACAACATTTAGTGGCCAAAAGAAGCCACCAAAATCATATCATATTCCTCCAAGGAGTGGAGAAGAAATCCACCATTAAAATCAGCAAGAGAAGCTTCAAATCGAGACTTGGTGAGTCTCAAATTCAAAGCAATAGAAGGGTTATCTACAAGGAAAAATTGTAGGAAATAACATTAAAAAAGGAGCTTCTATCTACGTGGTTACAAGCTTGGGTTCATTAGCAAAATATCCAAGAAAAAAGGGGAAAGGTGTCTAATCAAAAGACAACCTCAAGATCCCCCATTGCCTTCAAAGAAAATTACCATCAAATCAGAAAATCAGATCTACAAAAAGAAGTGCAATAAGGGTATTTTTATATACAAAATATATTACATGATCTTGCACTATCCTAATCTATTTTACATAGGGAAAAGGGTAGAGTTTTAAGTGTCTAAAAGGTACAATATTCTCAAGGTATAACAGCCCACGGTAGCCAAATAATTGCACACTCCAAGCAAGGCAAAAGAGCCCCATAGAAGGCTTGAATCCTCTACATCTTGGACAACCAAATATGCAAGCAAACAAAGCACAATACAAGGCAAAGAGAAGCATTATATTCAAGGGAAAAAAGGAGAGCATAACAAGTTGAAGCAATATCAAAGCTAGATGTACATCCAAGGAGCATTCTATACCATTATTGGAGGTTCACCAAAACTCCACCAAAGCATTGCTCTTCACTCCAGCTAGAACCAACTCATAAGCAAGCACCATCGAACAAAGGAAGAGTTGAGAATATTACAGCATTTAAAGGTGCTCCAAAGGTACATTAAAGAAGCGTTAGAGAAAGAGCCCATGCATAAGGAGGAAGTGACACTTGTCACTTGAAAAGAAATCCTAACGTTCCTTACATGAGCACCCATATTTCACATGTTCGAGAAAAGGAATATTACTAGCAAGAAAGGTGGTACGTTAGAACAAGGGAGACACTTGTCTTCAAAGGAAATAAGTGCTCCTCCAAGGTTGTAATGCCCATACGTTACCTACAGGTGGTTTCAAGCATCTTTATTCCCTCCAAGCACTCAAGAAGTAACTAGTGTGACACTTGTCACATAGCACAAGAACCCTCTTCTATTAAAAGGTGCCAAAGACCAAGGAAGTCCATATATTCTATATTCTAGCATTTACTCATAGCATAGGCTGAATTACATGCATGGAAGAAAGGTGAAAGAGCATTAAAATCTCTAGTCAAGGAGGTCAAAGAAGTCCAATATTGAAGCCAAGGGAAAATCAATGTACACCATCCTCCATAAGCGCTCAAGGGAAAGGCATTAAAGTGGACTATCATATACATCTAAAATCTATGATGAATACGTAGAGAATACAACATCAAAGGTAAGGTCTCTACTTTATTAAATTTACTTTCATTAACAGGGAGTTATAAGGTATAACATTAGGTTGAAATACTAAAGGAAATCAGCCATATTTGAAAGCAATATAAAAGGGAGAAACACATATTAAATAGCCTAATATTTGCAATATTATAACATAGGAGAAATAAGGAATTCTACTTGGAAATCAGAATTTCTATTATTGCAAATTTCATTGTTTTCTAATATTCCATATTAGGGAGTTATAAGGAATACTACATCAAAGTAGGTAATTGGAATTTAGAAACACTAATATCAAATTATTAAAGGCTATAAAAGGAGGTTTATTAAGGAAAATCAAGAGTTGGAAATTAATTGGTATACTTGTCTCAAAACACATTAAAGGGACAAAAGGAATCCAACTATTAAAACCTCATCAAATTAGAAAGTGCTTAAAGTTCAATAGGAGTAATAAGGTGTAAAAGAAGTTGATTTTTGCTATTCACAAAACTTTACAAAATCAACCCAAAATTGAACTATTATTCTCAAAAGCACTTTATATATCATATAGCATTTCCAAAATCACTAGGGAGACATAAGGCATTCTACAAAACTTGATAACAATAGCATTCATCAAAATATTATCAAGTACTCAATCCATTTGGGAGTCATAAGGTTTCTACAAAATCTAGAATTTCACCAAGGTATCATCAAATCTAGACCACAAGGATCATCATGGCATCAAACAAATTCTTTCTTGCAAAATCCCAGTTACTCAAAGGACCAAACTATTTCTCCTAGAAAAATAAGGTAAAAGCAATCTTAGTATATGAAAAACTTTGGGAGATAACTCAAGGGATAGAAAAAAGACCAACCACAGATGATACTGAAATTCAAAAATTTGATGAAAAATATGCAAAAGCCCTAATGATAATAACCTTTGCCATCACTGATGAAATACAACCTTATATCAGTTCAACAAAGACATCTACAGAAGCATGGAAAAGCTTAGAAAATATATTTTAAGGAAAAAATAAAGCCACCATCCTTCATCTTCAAACTCAACTACATTCTCTAAAAATGAATAGTGGTGAAAGCATAGAGCTATTCCTAAGGAAAGTAGAAGATATTAAAGGGAAATTATTAACCTTAGGAGAAGGGATCAAAGATGAACTTCTTACTCAAGTAACCATGAGAGCACTTCCAGATAGCTACAAATATTTGGTAACATCTTTACAAGTTCTAAGTAAAGATACTTCTTTTGATGATCTAATCAATATTCTTTAGGAGTATGAAGTGGAAAACACAGTTAAAGATGAAATGACTAACACTGCATTGGCATCAAAAGACAATCCATAGGGAAATATTGCTTCATCATCAAAAGGATGAAGACCATGGTATAACAGGTATTGTCAGATATGCAAAAGAAAAGGCCATAGCACTAACTATTGCAGATTCAATCCAAAGAATCAGAATCAAGGAAATCAGATGAACAATGGGAGCATATTTCAATCAAGGCAATATCAAAATAATCCTCATCAACAACAAGTTCAACATCCAACCAATTATCCTCAATTGGAGTATCGAAACAGGAATCATAAAGGACATCTAGCTCAAAGGATAGAAGAAATCGAAGAACTGGAAGAACCTACAGATGGTTATGAAGTCAAAGCTCTTTCAGAAAGAACAACAAGTTATGAAGACACTAACTACTTGCTTGAACAGGTTACAGAGAATAGAGAAGAAGAATACAATGTCCAAGACAAAGAAGAAGATCCATATTGAAGATTGAAATCTTCAATACCCAAATAATGTAATACAGGGGGTGTTAGAGTTAGAGTATATTACATCATTTGGGTCATGTAAATGTACCACCTTAGGTACATAGTTAGGATAGGAGATTACTTTAGGGGGAAGTTATCTAGTTACTTCAAGCAATGTAATAAATGCACAAGTGGCAATGTGCAAGTTGTAATGTGCAAGGTGTCCCCTTGTACAACTAGGTAGAGTGTTGGCCAAGGAATCTATCTTCCTATATAAAGGGCCTCATAGTAGTAGATTACAATCATATTCATCTTATCATATTCATATCAAGATCTATCAGGTACTCTTGTATGGAGTACAATGTAGCTCTTTAGCTCATATTAATGGAGTGACCATTTCCTCCATATTGCATTGTATTTTCATCACTTCTATTTATAGTATATTTTAGTCATATTGTTGTTCCACTTTCTTTCATGTTTCTTGTATTTCATTGGGACCTGTGTTAGATCTCTCCACTACATATATCCTCAAAAGCTAACAATTTGTATTAGTTTTTGAGTTGCAGCAAAAGAGTAGATATTGAATATTGAGGAGACCCAAGAAAGAGGTCCCCATTGAAGATTGAAGGTTTTAGATTAAATATTGAAGGAAGAAGGCTAGAGAATCCCTATTGAATAAGTTGAAGAAGTTGAAGAAGTGGCCATTAAAGAATATTTGAATAAATTTTGAGGAAGAAGATTGCAAGAAGAAGAAGCTCCTAAAAATAGGTAATCACATCAAAATTGGGATAATTGTTGTCATTCAACAACAAGCCCAAAAGAATTTGTGAAAATGATTCAAGGAGAAGATTTTTGGCAAAAAGTTTTCCAAATTTGAGAAAGCATTTTTGAATACTTCAAGACATTTAGATTCTTAAATAATATGCCAAAAAAGAGGCCATATTTGAATATAGAATTGAGCAAGAGCTAAGGAGGAGAAAGAAGATAGAAGAGACCACCAAATTGAGAAATTTGAAGACAGCCATTAAGAATTTGAAGGCTGATTTGTGGAGGAGAAGATTGTTGATTTTCATGATAGAAATTGAAGAGTCATAAGACAGAAAATTGAAGGTGACATAGAGCTTCAAATTGAAGAATATTTGGGAAGATTTTGAAGTGTCCTTGAATAGTCAATTGAAGGAATGATTGATAGTAAACTAAGGCAGAAAATTGGAAAAATTTTAGGCAACATTAGAGGGAGATAGTAGAGCTGTGATTTGAAGAATTTTGAGGCAGATTTGAGAGATATGTGGACAGCAAAGCGAAGGACTATTTGGCAGCAACTGAAGCTGCAAATTGCAGAATTTTTAAACAGCAAGAAGACAATGATTTGGGCAGTTTTTTGAAGAGGGGTATAGCTACAATTTTTAGAGTTATTGATCAGCATTTAAAAGGAGTTAGAGATAGTTTTTGGACAGCAAAAAATTTGCATACTGGACATCATTTGGTGTTACAATTTTTAGAGCTTCAGACAACATTTGAAGTAGAGCTAAGAGCTACAATTTTTAGATATTTTGGAGTAGCAAAGTAAAAGGAATTAAAGCTGCAAAAATCAAATTTTTGGGCAGCAAGCTAAAGCTGCAAATTTGAAGGTCTAGAACAACAAGTTTAAGTAGCAAGAAAGGCAAAGAGGTAAGCTACAAATGAAGACCAAAAATATTTGAAATTAGGTGCATAAAATAGGATTTCATTTTTATGAAAAAATTGATTTAATTCAAGTGTATTTAGCACCATATTTTTAGAGTTCAAATCAAAAAATAACTCTAAGTATATTATTTCCAAGACAATGAAGGATATTTCCTAGAATATACAAAATATAACAATAAAATAGAAGTTAGATATTACTTGGAATAGGAGTAATAAGGAGAAGAAGTTATAAAGTGACTGTTGTTTTTAGTAAGCCAACAAAGTGCAGTATTATTAAAGCAAAGGAGATCGAATAGTGCACAAGAGTAAGGAATATTTAGAGTTTCGAAATATACCAAAAGAAACATAGTAATAGTTACAACAAATAGTGGTGAATAGGAGTGATAAGAAGCCATCACCAAGAAAATGTGGAGGAGCCACCACATTGGAAAGAAGAAGCCACCATTCGGTTGAGAAAGAAGCCAAGGAGGTGCCATTGTATTGAATAAAAGCCACCCAAGTTGTGGTTGCACCATCATGAGAGGAGATGCCATTAGAAGATCCACCACATTAGATGGAGGAGATTGCAAAGCAATTGGAAGAGCCAACACATTGCACAAAGTATAACCTAGAAATCCAAACATCAAAGGAGAAGAGAATATGTAGAAGACCAAGTGCTACAGTACATTGGAATACATTGAAAAGAAGTGGAGTGTTATCAAACGTATTGCAAAGAATAAGTGGAGCATTATCAAAAGAAAGAGCACTCATTTGAGGAGATGTAGATTTTATTTTTTACCTGGTATTGCAAGGAATATAATACCTATGATGTTACAAAATCATTGAATGTAATCTACCAGAGTTTGAAAATGATTCTAGCCAAGTGTTATGGGAAGGATATCAACTTAAAGTGCCAAAGAATTTTGTAGAAGAGAAAAGGTGTTTACATGCCACTTGGCACTTGAAATGAAGGAGCACCAAATATCTTTGAAAGGAGTCAAAGTGTTTTGGAATCATCATTTATTGCATGGGCCAAAATTAGCACAATGAGAGATCATTTGGAACGAAGTTTGGGTTGCATAATAAAGAGAGCACCTTACAACAAGGAATATTGTTGACTATTCGATAGTTAAGACATAGTATTTTGCCTAGAATAGCGTGCATCCATATTATTGAGGTAAATTCTCAATTTTACTATTTGGTTTATACAAAGGATTGGAGTAATATAGAATATTTCATAATTTATGAAAGCTCGAAGTTGATTTATAAGTTTTTCAGGTTGATTTATGAATGCTATTGGAGATATAAGGTTTATGATTGAAAAAATAAAGAATTGAAATTTTATTATTGCTATTTGAAAAGCTTTATGAAGATTTTGAAAATTTATTTGAAGATTTGAGAATTTTTTTTGAAGTTTTGTAATTTGATTATTTGAGTTTGAGAAAGAATTTGAAATATTTGCAAATTGATAATTTTGGATAAATAAGGAGTTCAACATCAAATTAGGAATACAAAACTTGCAAATATCATAGAATTTCTAAATTTATTATTTGGGAGTTATAAGGAATTCAACACCAACATAGGTTTGGGAAATTTAGAATTGAGAAATTATATTATTAAAATTTGGGAGACAAAAGGTATTCAACCTAGAGATTTGAAGAATAGAAACCTTTATCAAAATTATTGATTGTTATTCATATATTGGGAGAAATAAGGTATTTGCCTTGAAGAATAGAAATTGAATATTATATTAAGATTGTCATCCAAACATTAGGAAATACAAGATATACTACAAGATTTGAAGAATTGAAAGTTAGTAGTTGATCATATACTCAAATTCAACTCAAAGGTTAGAAGTTGAAAATATTTCATCAAAGTTGATTATTATATTCAAAATATTCAAGATTTGGAGATATAAGGTTATAACATAAGAGATTTTGTATTTCATCTAAAACACTAGGGAGACATAAGGTAGTCAACCTCAAAGGATAGAAATTTGAAAGATTCATTATTCAAAGTTAAAAGAATCATGGATGAAATAGTGAAGAATGCATTTAATAAAAATGATAAAGAACTACTTCATGAACTAAAGTTTTATTCACAAAACTTGATAGATACTTTTGATGGATACAAATATTTGCCTACTAGTTTAAAATAAATATTTGCTTTGTTTCTCAAGGAAGAAAAAGAAGAGAATTTTATGACATTGATTGGTTATCTTCATTAAGTACTTTTCAAGACTTGGTGGAATGCTCAAAACATAGTTATGCTTTCTTCAAAATAATGTTTGATGATATATATCATTAATTACTAGAAATGAAGTACTGAATTTAGGTCAATACTATTATGATGATGCACTAACTCACCACATTGAAGATGTAAAATTATAGGAACGAAGAAGGAAAATAAATAGGAAAAGAAGTCAGATTAAGAAAGGAAAAATGAAGACTGAATCAAAAGAAGATACTTATTTGAAGAATCCAAGACAAAAATCAAAGGTGTATTATTATGATGATTTGCTAACACAATTCTTAGAAGGTGAATCATCAATGAAGATACAAAAGTAAATAAATAAAAAGAAGAATATAAGGAGTCACATCAGAAAGGTTAAATAGGAACCATTTTGTGCAAGTTCAGGAATTGATCGTAAAGAGATAAGTTGAAGACTGAAGATGAAGATCCATATTGAAGACTAAAGTCTTCAATAATGAAATAATGTAATACAGGGGGATGTTAGAGCATATTACATTATTTGGTATATGCTAATGTACCACCTTGGGTACATATTTATATTAGGAGAGTGTCTTAGATTAGAGTGTGAGTATTTACTTTATGCAATATAATAAATACACAAGTATTATTAGAGTGTGCAAAGTATTTTGGTATTGTAAATGTTCATAATAGTCCATGTGCACATGAGTCCATAGAGTAGGAATATGAAGAGTCTCAAGAAGAGTGAAGGCCAAGAGTATTCCATATGAATAGTAACATTCCATTATATTGTGTGTGTGTGTGTGTGTGACATAATGTAGAGTGAGAGTGTGTGGAAGTATGGTGTATTGGAGATCTTTATTCTATATGAGAATACTATTTTCATGAGCATTTATTAGTGGCTATTTTATGAGTTATTACAAAATTTATTTATGATTTTTATATGTTTATAATATTACCATTATCTTATATTTCATCCTGCAACTTTATTTTAGATCTTTTGGTTATTTTTCTTTAATCTTATAGCATCAAAAACTAATAAACCCCTTTTTCTCCAGAAAAATATCTAAACCATATTTGATTGAAACCAAAGAAATCATTAAGAAGATATAACATCTCCTAACCAACTATTATTTACAAAATTTGCTCCGTTGATGGAAACAGATGATCCTTGATCAATAAAACTTTGATTGAGGTTTTTAAATTCCAAAGACATGTTAATATATCTTTTTTCTTTTAGACTAACACTAAATTTTCCACAAAGATAGAATTGTCGATAGGGTAGATAATATTGACCTCTAAAAAATTTAGTAGTTCTTTTTGTATTATGGTCTCAACCTTGGGATTGATCCATCGCTATTTTTGCTAGAAAGGACTTGCACTTGGAACTAACTCAATTGTATGCTCCATAACATCCCTTCTAAAATTATTCAAACCATTATAGGATCATGATATGCAGTCACTATATTTGGAATAAATATTCTTAAACTCCTCAACTTTAAAGTCTATCATTTATTTTTCCATGTTAAGAATTTTTCATGAAATACTTTGACCCTTTCAAACTCTAAATATTTAACTTGCATGCCTCCCTTTTTGGTTGATCACTTGGATAGAATATATTTCAAAGTTTATCAATCATTTTAGGATTTGATTACCTTTGAATTTGATAAATTAATTCTCTAAAACATGGCAGTTGCTTAAACTATTGCAATCTTGATTGAACAATAAATTTATTACCTCTTGATTATTTATAAATACTTTCCAATTTTTATCATTTTCTAGAACTAAAGTTCTAAATATCGTGTCAATTTTATCATTTTCTATAAGTGGCAACCCTTGTGTAGGATTAAAATTGAGCTCCTTTATTTGCCAAAAAATCAACTAATTTATTGTGATCTCTAGATATTGCTTGAAATTAAAAAAAAATAAAGGATTTTAGTAGATCATATTCTATGCTTATAGGCTTTGAGCCTATTTTAATTATATGAACATATGAATATTACTTATTTTATAGCAAACTCAAAATCATCAAATATTCTAATGTTCTTTACTCCTAATCATTATACCTTTTGTAGTGCAAGGCACAAGGTCTCAACTTTGTTTAACATAGGCATATCATCAATGTTTTCAATGACCATGTATTTTCCTTGCTCAATCTTCTAAAAAGGAATCAATAATTGGTCATAATTTTTAGTGATATTTCCATCATTGTCTACATTGATTTATTGTAGATCTTCTCCAATGTTGGATTCATCTCTATCTCTTCTAATTTTGAACATAGTGTATTCTATATGATCTTGGAGAAGAAACACCTTATTCCTCTACATGGAATGGGTTAACCTTCTTAGCTTAGAATTGAATTACTTGCTCCTTTTAGTGGATCCTCATTAGAAATAAATCCTTGGAAATATAGTCCTTAATGGATAATTTTTTGGACCATTTCCAAGATAGTAGTATACCAAATTATAATGAAATTTTGACTACCAACAATTCCTATATCATCATGAGCTCTACATGACAAGGTCCTTAATTACTTCAACTATGTTGACCTCGGAGACATTCATTTATACTAGTCCATCATGAAGATAAGTGTACTCCATATTTAGTTCTTCAACTATTTCCTTTAGCATAATGTAGAGTGTAGACCTTGAATCTATAATGGCATTGTAGAGCAGATATTCTTCAAGCTTTATAGTGATGGACAATGGATAAGGCTTCTTGTTCTTCCCTTGAGGAGGATTTCCTTTGTATTATTTAGTGTTTGATGCCATGAAATTAATATAGATAGTATCTTTTAGTTTTGACTTTGCTTTATCTTCTAGGATTAGACTATTTATGGACTCTTTAGCTTCTCAAATTGGCTACGCACAAATAAAGCACCAACATGCCCATATTTAAAGAGGTTATTGTTTTTTTTTTTGGAGAACAAGAGGTTGTACTTAGGTCCCCCACCCTTGACAAATCACAAATCTCTTCTTTAGAGCTTGATATTTTACAAATAGATTCAATTCTCATCTCAATTGAGTTGTTATAACTAGAAACTTACATCATTTTACATAAAATGTTTGAATTCTTAATTTTTATTTTTTGGATCTTTTTCAATTTTTTGTGTGAATACAAATATTCTAGAATTTATCATCCTTCTTGATATTTTCTATAGTAGCATTCACAATACCAAAACTTCACCTATATTATCTATGCATTGCATCTTAGTAGAGTAATATTTCTAAAACATGGCACTATCATAGTCTACTTTACTATATTTGGATTGCTAGTTTCCTTCTTGAAGCACAAGTGCAACCACAAAAATTATAATAATAGTTTATATGAAAGCTCATTAATGTTATAAAATAAAACAGATATTACGAGTGGAAAATATTAAAGTAAATCTTAATCATTGTTTGAATTAGGTAGTCAACATTTTCTTGTCAGCTAGCTAAACTTAATACTTCCTCCAACCATGGAGAAGAGAACTTAATTTCAGGATCCTCAATTAAAAACCCCTCTATTGGCTAGCCTATGTACACATTTATTTTCTTTCCTTAATATATATTCAAACTTGATGTCTTCAAACTCTATGGCAAGGTCTTAAATTTCCATAATTATCTCTTGTATGTTACATAGAGCCTTTGCTTTCCTCAAAATTAAATTTATTACTATGAGTGAATCACCTTCCATCCATACTTTGTTCCATTTCATTTGTTTGTATATTTTTAACCCTTCCAAATTTGCCCAAGCTTCAACTTTATTTTTTCATAAATCCACTATTGAAAGTGTAATGAGACAAAATCTCTCGTCTATTATTTATAATTATTCCTCCTCCTACTAGTTTTGGATTTCCTTTAGAGGATCCATCAAAATTCAGTTTGACCAACTCCACATCTAGTGGTTTCCACTTTATATTCTTTGCCTTATTTTTATTTCTCCTATACCCAACATCATAATTCCATTTGATGACTTGAATTCATTTATCAAGGTTCTCTGCTTCCAAATTAGGGATTGGATGAGTTGATAAGGTTGGTTTATACTCCTTAATGGCTAAATAAATCTTCCTTTTTATTACCTCTTATCTAGTTTTCTTTCTTTTAAATATTCTTCTATTCCTTTCTAGCCATATAGTTTAAAGTATTGTATATTTTGATATATCACAAATTATCTGTGAAGCCTCACTTTTAAAAGTGCTCTGACATTGCTTCAACCATTCTTCAATTTTACCATTCATCACCATGAATTTACCAAATATATTAAGAATCCATTACCATAGTTTCAATACTATTGAGCAGTGTCCCAAGAGATGGTATATACTCTCCTCCTCCTTTTTACAAAGAACAAATTGTTAGGGGCCATGAAAACCCCTTTTCATAAGGTTATCCCAAGATAAAATTCTTTTATGACCTACTATCCAAACAAACATTTTAACTTTAGGAATGGGATATCCCAAATATCTCTCCATATTCTTGCAATATTCCTATTTTGTTGGTGCTTTACATTATATCCACTTCTTGTTGTGTATTCTCCTGAGCTATTCAACTCCCAAATCAACTTATCCTTGGATCCCCTTGAAATAATCATTATTGTTATCTTTCTATTCAACTGCCTCCTTGCATTAATATCTTGTATACTTATAAGAAAATATTATTTCCATTTGTATCTTTCTTCTTGATCCTTGTACAAAATGTTTGAAATCCTATCACCATATTTATCTTGAAGTAATCTCATCCATGGTTTCAAAATTGGATCTAGATTGAGTGGCCTTTTATCACACCAAGTATCCATCCAAATATAAATATTTTCTCCTATTTCCACCACCCATATTAAACCATTAATCACTAGATCAATTGATTTTTTAAAATCGTTCCATAATGCAGAACCATTTGGTAGAGAGAATGCAGTAAATATTAAGCTTGGGTCATTGGGCTCAACATACTTACTTAGAATAATTCTTTCTCATTGTCTTTGACTCTCTTTTTACAATCTCCAAATTACTTTTCCCCTAAGAGCTAATTTTGCATCCATAAGAACTCTTAAACCAATACCTCCCCTAGTTTTATCATCACACACCTTTCTCCATTTCACCCTAAAAAATTTTATTTTATCATGTAATCTTGACCACAAAAATGATCGCATAATATATATTAATTTTTTTCTATCAATTTTGGCATAGTATACAAGGACATATAATATGTTGGAATGACCTATAAGACTAATTTAATTAGTTGCACTCTTCCTGATAACAATAACCATATACCTTTCCATACTGGTTTTCTATTCTAAACTTTACTCATAACTGGATTCCATAATTATATCCTCATTCTCCCCTCAAATAAGGGCATCCCTAGATAATTTATTGGTAAATTTGGCTCCTCCATTTGAAGTAATTGTTGGCAGTTTTGTAACTTTACCACATTAGAATTTTGTTGAAATATTGATTGTAAAATTTTAGTGAATTTGCTTATGAAAGCGCTACAATTTTAATGCATATTTAATTGTATTTATTTTCACCTCTTTTCGTAATATTGCATTACTGTAAATAATAAGCAATGAAGAATTTTTTAAAACTACTAAGGGACACAAGCACTGTAAATAATTTGGTTCTCAAAGGAGGAGTATTTCAAAGAGAAAGAGCAATAAAGTTGGGTGCTTTCACCCCAAGAAGTTTCACCTCAAAAATATTAAGATCGTGTTCGAATTTCAAGAAGTGAGTGGAAAAGCGTTTTCACCCCAATTGAGGGACCAATATCTTTGTCTTCCCTCTTGGAGGTAAAACCAATATTAAAGAAGCAAATTCACCCGATGGGAAGGAACAAATATTTCAAGAGCAAAATAAATGAGTAAGGCGCTTTCACCCCATTTAAGGGGTAAAACCTCTTGTCACCCCTCTTTGGGTTGAAAGTCATTTAAAGTGCTAGCCACATCAAAGATAGATTAAAATGTGCTATGTAAAAGGTTGAAGGCATTTTCACCCCAACAGAGGGGTAAAACTCCTTGGCACCCCTCTTTGGGGTGAAATGTATTATAAAAAATATATATAAAGTAGTGCCACGAGGGTTGAATGCCCACAAATCGAAGCAGAATTTTAGAAGGTGCTTTCGCCCCAAGAGAGGGGTAAAATTCTTTGTTGCCTCTCTTTGGGGCGAAAATGTAACATAAAATAAAATTCATGAGCTAGGCGCTAAAGTATGAGCACAAAAAATAAGAAGCGCTTTCGCCCCAAGTGAGGGGTGAAACTCTCTATCCCCCCTCTTTGGGGTGAAACATATCTAAAGAAGATTTTAAAATATGGTGGGCCCAACATAGGTAATTCAAAGTAGCACTTTCACCTCAAGTGAGGGGTGAAGCTCATTGTCACCCCTCCTTGGGATGAAAGTGTATTTCCAAGGTTTTGAAGGTCAAAATTAGGTTGACGTCGTAAAGTCCCATTTTAATACAATTGATGATTTTTTCCATGACTGTGTAAAAGTAAAAGATAGCTCCTATTGTAAGTTTGAAGTGCAATAAATTAAAGTTGCCTCTATGAAGAGGCACCATGTAGCTTCACCTTTCTATGGGTGAATGGATTTTGAAGGTTCGGTTTCGATAAAAAGTCATTGCATAGCATTCCATGTCGAATTAGCAAATGATGTCACCTCTCTAGAAGGGCGAAAGTCCCTATCACCCTCTTTCGAGGTGATAGCGAAAAATATAGTTATAAGGAGAAAATTAAAGAGTGGAATTGCTCAAATATCAAGCCTAACTACAATGTCGTCCATTGTTGCCCTGACAAGACTGTTTTACCCCATCCTTGGGTGAAATCAATTCTTTGACAGAGATATAGCTTTTGCAGGCATGATTTTGTTGATTTTTTGGGAAAAGGGCAAGGAAGGATGAAATTTAATTCTTGGAGCGATGTAGGCAATGCTTCCAGAATATCCACTTTAATGTCGGGAGATTAGAGACAATTCATGCTCATTTCCAATGTACTGACTATCAACCTTGTTGATTTTCTAAGTAGATTTAATGCTCGATGGACTTTCCTAGCAGAAGTGAATTTCTAAGGTGCAAGGCAAAACAAATTCATGTCTGATTCTTAGGTGATTTTGCTACATCCTAATGCATCGACGTCCAAGGTTGCTTCAAGTATTTACTACTATTGACTAACCTGTGTGATTCTCCCGTAAAAATCGGATCATTGTTTCCTTGCAGAATGTTTTGATTAAAGACATCACTTATGCCGAGGAGAAAAATATGCACGCTGGTTTTGATCTACCAATATTTTTTTTATATGCATTAAATTATAGAGGCAAAATTCCTCTATAAATACTAATCATTTTTCATTGTAAAAGGATGGAAGGATGGACACTCTGCAGAAAAATACTCCAAGTTTTATGCATTAATAGAAATAATTCGGCTTCTGGTTCTTCGAGTGGTTTTGCACTTGATACTTTTCTATGTAATTTCTAAAATCTTTCATTTTCTTTATTTTCTATGAGTAAATTCTATTTCTGAATTTAGTCTTTGCTTGTGTGGGAGTGAACACTAAAATGCACTCTAAGGGTTATTTTCTTGCATAATTGTTAGAAGTTTTTGCGCTTGTGTTTTCTATTGAATGTTGCTAATTTCTTGGTGGAAATTTAGTTGTTAGTCTATCCACATCTTATTATGTTGGCTTATAGCCATATTTCTCATTTATTTCCTATTTATCTAAGCTTATACCCAGTGTAGGATTAATAAAGGAGCCACCCCTCTCTGGATATTTGCCCGAAGGACATTTCTTTCCTTCGGCCTTTCAATGTTGATCGGGTCTAGGACGCACAAGGCATAGATCTTGTAACTAGGCATATTCTTGACTAATAGTTTTTGGCATGCCTAGTGGGACTTTCAAAAGGTTCCACTTTCAATAGTATTAAGGTTTGATGTTCACCTTATACTGTATGATTAGAATATTTGGTGACTCGGCTCTACCTAGAAGCCTCTGAACATGAAGTAAGTGTAAGAAGGCCAAAAATTTTGAAGATCTTGTTGAGTTTTACGAACTTGACATCCAAGAGCTAGGATAACACCCTAGGTTAGTTCCTTCATCTGTCCCATACACTACAACATCCTCTTAGTTAGTTGGTGTGTTTTTTTATTTTTGCAAGTTCTGCTAGTACAGCTACTAGTTTCCCACTTCCCCAACCACACACACCAGTCCATATGGCTCAAAATCCGCCACCACAATAGCCACCACCAAGGCAGTTTCCAACATGGAATAGCTTTGGAGCTTTGAATCTACAAGCTCAAAACCTAGTTCCTCAAGCAGCATTGAAGGCTTTACCTACCTATGATGGTACGAGTAAGACTACTTATGAGCACATCCAAGATGTGGCTTCTTTGGTAATAATATATGGTATTACAGATGAAGACATTATGGTACGATTTCTCGTGTTGTCCCTCAGAGGAAAGTTATTATACTAGTACCATTCCTTGCCACCCGCTACTATCACCACATGGGATCAGTTAGTGAATTGTTGATTAAGAATTTCCATGAGTAGTATGATCCTTTTTCCTTATTGCATAAATTTACAAATATCCAAAGACATTTGTAGGAGAAAATAGTAGACTTTAATATTAGGTTCGCTCGAAGTTGGCAGAGAGTCCCTAACAGTCTTCGACCAACCCATGAACAAGTCACATTTTATTATCTTTAAGCTTTCACTTTCGACATTGGTATGGCGGTCCGACAAGCCAATATCAAAACATTTCCATATTTGTATATGCAAGCTCAAAAGGCCGAAGCGGATCTGATTGCCATAGGTAAGCTACCTCCAAAGGTAACAATACCTATTCTTCCTAATCTTCCACAACATTTGTATTCTAGTGCATTTTCACAACCCATGCCTTCTATGTATCCTATTCCTTCATGGAGCTTGAGTCCACCTCAAATTGCATCAGTTCTAGTCCCACAATTACCCGCTCCAACTATTCCACAATTACTTGCTCCTCCTTCTGTCCCAGCATTACCTTCTTTGATAGTACCCTTACCTTTGCCAGTACCTCTAGTGCCTTCAAATATTTATCCCCACATGAAATTATTGTAGGATATGTAGTCACTTAATTCAACAGTGAGAACGATGTCAAATGAAATCACATCTATCAAGAAGAAACAATTTGAGGCTAAGTTTTGATCAAGAATATTTTAAACACCATTGATTACTAGAGAGTAAGCAGCCTCAACCAGTAAATATGATGAGAGAAATACAACTGTATTTGTCAATGAATAAGTTGGTACATCATAGCAGACATATTGGTGCTCTACTTGTAATGACCCTCATGGTGAAGATACTTGCATGGTTCATGTGAACTATGTGTAGACGCTGGTTAAAAGTGCTTCTGGTGGTCAATTTAACATGATCTTAGAAATTGATCACAACTTCATGGTCCCATATGTTGAGCAATTTTTGGTTCTTACAAGGTTAGGAAAAAAACTTGTCACTGTAGATCCAGTTGAAATGAAGCCATTGAAGGTACCTACTGAATAGAAGACGCAAAATGAAAAAAGGTAGTCTTAAGCAAAAGCGCCTGCACTAGTACCCAAAGTAGATGAGCCTATTTTATTGAAAGATATTTTGCCTACACCAGTGAAGGACAAAATGCAAGTGAAATCATCAACTTTGTAACCTTCCACTACACAAGTGTATACTGAAATAAAATAATAGGTGAAGGAGAAGCTCAAATACTCGTCTTTGACCAAGCATCAGAGGGTAGATGCTACACAATAGTCCCAAAGTAAATATGAAGTTGTTGGTGAATCAAAGGAGTCCAATGTGTAGTCGTATAATATTATTGAAGAACTGAAGAAGATTCCTACCAAGGTGAGTCTTTACGATGCATTACAGCTACCTAAATAAGTAGATTTCTTGCAAGAATCATTAAAATTCGTGAAGGATAAGAAGAAAAATCTTGCATAGACTGCGCTGGCCCAAACATTGACCACTTCAAATACCAGGAAATATAGACCTCCCCCATTCTATCTCTCTCAAAATGGAGGGTTGGATTGCACATAATTGCATGATTGACTTTGATGCAACAACGACTGTCATGCCAAAGGCAGTTTATGAAGTCATAGAAATGGTGTATACAAGAAGTAGCCCAGGTGTTTTGCATCTGGATGGTACTCCTGTAAAGATAGTAATAGTAATCAAGGATATCTCAATTGTTCTACACAGAATATCATAGATTACTGTCATACAAGAGGTCATTGTGGTAGACTTAGAACCATACTTCAGTATATGTTTATCTAGATAATTTACAGCCAAGTTGGGAGGTTACCTATTGTTGGATTATTCTTATCTAGAGATTTCGTTCAAAGGGAATAGAATACAAATTTATAATGAGAAGCCCTCCATGTATCATATCAAAAATATTGAAGATGAAGAGAAATATATAGACTCAGTGAAAGTGGTGATTTAAGAACTAGAGGAGATGGACCTGATGGAGGAAACTTTAGATGAGATTTGATTAGAGGATGATTTTTTTATGCTTTATTTCAATGCAATTATGGAAACCGATATTGATTGCTATACCATCACTAATCCTGAGGAAGGTGAAGTGAAAATGGATGATGGTCTAGGTTTTGCCTCTGACCAATTGTGGAAGATGTACTTTGATAGTGCTAGATGTAATAATGGTTTCAGAGCTAGAGTAGTATTCATATCTCCTTTAGGAATCCAAAAACCTACTTGTATCGGCTAACTTGGAGTTGTACAAATAATTTCACCAAGTACGAAGAACTATGCTTGGGCCTGAAGAAAGTAGAGAAGCTTGAGATTAAAAAGTTGTAAATTTTTGGACATTCTGAGTTGATTGTCAACCAGGTGACCAGCAAGTGTGTTTCAAATCAGAACTACCTGAAGGTGTATCACAATAAGGTATGGGATATTTTTGAATCATTTGATGCATTAAATGTTCAAGCAATTTCTCAAGAACGAAATAAGAATGCAGACCTCTTGGCATCCCTTGGTGCAAATTTCTCTCATGTTGAGAGTATAGTGCAAAAGCCAAATATTGTAAGGTTGATTTATAGACCTTCAGTCCCTGATAAGAACATATAATGACAAGTTTTTGATAATGATGAATAGATCATAAATTTTTTGATTAAAGAAGCTGGTAGTATCGAGGAGAGAATGCTAAGTGAAGATGAAGCTGAAGGTTTGATCCAACTCAGAAATAATCATATCCCAAAAGTATTGATTACATTATAAAGTCTCTTTTATCAAAATGATAGAGAAGAAAAGCATCAAATCAAGGTGTATGAAAAGAAATACATTGAGCTAAATTTATAACCTAACAAAATCATCAAAGTTAGGACATATTGTTCTCTAAGAGAGCTTGAAAAAATTAAAGAACTATGTCACGAGTTCCCTGACATTGTCGCATGGAGCTATCATAATTTGAAAGGATATGACAAAAATGTAATCTAGCACACCATCAAGTTGCAAGAAGGGGTGAAGCCTTTTCAGTAGAAGTAGCACCCTATTAATCCGAAGATCAAAGTGCTTATGAAGGCAAAGATATCAAAAATATTGGAGGTAAAAATTATTTACCCCATTAAGCACTCGACGTGGGTGGCAAATTTGGTTCCAGTATGAAATAAGAACAGAGAGATTCGCTTGTGTGTAGATTTTCGTAACCTAAACTAAGAATATTTGAAATATCACTACCCCCTATCACATATCAATAAAATTCTTCACGTTATCATTGGAGTGCAAAGATATGACTATTTTCTCACATCGTAGGGAAGAGAATGTCTCTCATCGTAGACAAGTGTTTAAAAAGTTTTGGGAGTTTGGTATTTCCATCAACCCAAAGAAATCCATTTTCACTGTCAAGGAGGGAAAGCTCTTGGGATATGTGATCTCAAAGGAAGGACTAGCTATTGACCCTGTGAGATTTGAAGCTCTCCTAAAACTGCCACTACCAGCTAAAAAAAAGACCTGCAGTCATTTCTCGATCGGATCAACTTTATCTGTAAATTCATTGTCGACTTCGCTCAAGTGGTGAAACCAATGATGGATATCCTAAAGAAAAATGTGGATTTTAAATGGATAGAAAATAGGAGACAGGCATTCCAAGAAATTAAATATAGGATATTCCAAGCATCGGTATTGATCAATCTGGACTACTCCAAGGATTTTATTCTTTACATAATGGGTGAGTAGGAGAGTTATGTTGTTCTTACACAAAATCAAGATGATGGAGAGGAACAACTTATCGCTTTCCTAATCCAAGTTATTCATCCACACCAGGAAAAGTATAATTTTACTGAAAAGTAGGTGTATGCGATCATGAAGTCTCTTAATAAATTTTGGCATTTCGTCTCTCAAAGCAAAGCGATTGTCTATGTCACTCATCCAAACATCAGGACTTTTATTATTCAAGGAGAGCTTAACGATAAAAGAGCAGGATGGGTTTCAAATATTCAATAATATGATGTGGAGATTCAACCGACCAAGTTGGTTCACGGTTGGGCACTCTGTCAAGATTTGGCCAGAAGTGCAACTTCTCAGTCGCTAGTACCATTACATGATGAAGTTATCAGCAAGAGTAATCTTGCCAACCAAGTTGCAAGTGATCACGATTGGATAGAGGACCTTGTCAAATTCTTCACATCAGGAAGGTGTCCCCCTCACCTCAACTCCTTTCAAAGGCAAAGATTTAGATTAAAGGATCTCGAGTACGTCCTATTTCCAAGTGGGTTATTCCACAAAAATATAGATGGAATACACCTCATGTGTGAAAGAGTCGGAGAAGCAAAAAATATTGGAGGAGTTTCACTCTGGCTTATTTGGTGGACATTATGTAGGAATGTCTATGGCCTTAAATATCATCCAAGCAAGATATTTTTTGGCCCATCCTCTTCTCAGATACACATAAGGTGAGTCAAAGTTGTGATAATTATCAAAGGTATGCTAGTAGGAGTAAGAAGGCATCCTTTCCTCTACACCTGATCTAGGTAGAAGCTCAATTTCAACAATGGGATTTAGCCTTCATTGGGATTATCGATCCTAACTCTTCTGTTGAGCATAAGTATATTTTGATAGTAACAAACTACTTTACTCGGTAGGTAAAGGCCATCCCAATGAAAAGCAAACCAAGCAACAGTCATTTCTTTCCTTGAGGGGCTGATTACCCATTTTGGTGTGCCAAATGCCATTGTGACTGATAACGGGACTCTTTTCATTGGAGCAAAGATTACGTAGTTCACGAATAGATACAGAATTTATTTGAAAGCATCTTCCAATTATTACCCACAAGGAAATGGCTTAGTTGATTCTATAAACAAGAATCTGCTTTGGATATTTAAAAGAACACTTGGGAGAAATAATAGAATTTAACACCTGTTGCTAGACCAAACTCTATGGGTGGATTGCATATCGGTGAAGAAGTCAATTAAAACTTCTCCTTATTCTCTAGTGTATGGCAAGGAGGTATTTTTGCCTACTCATATTGAACTTTCGGTCCTTCAAAATTTGCAGTTGCTAAGTAGTGAGGATGACGAAATTGATCCCATGAGCGTGATATTAGCACAACTCTTGTAGTTTGAAGAAGAAAGAGAAAAATTGTATAACGCCTTCATGGAGCATGCCAGAACAACACAAAAGTGGTTTGGTAAAAATACATCTGAAAGGGTGTTTAAATTCGGTGACTTGGTGTTGAAGTGAAATTTAGATAAAGCAAAACCTGGTAAGCACCACAAGTTTGAGGTGATATGGGAGGGCCCGTTCCAAATCTCAGGGGAAAATTTTGTTAATGCTTATTATCTTCGGGATATGGCTGGTAGAGAGTTGTTGATTCCAAATTTCCAATAAATGGTCTTCATCTGAAGAATTATCACCACTGAAACTATTGGGACTCAAGTATGTATATATGTACAGCTCTCTACTTTTGTTTTTCTTAAGTATGTTGTGTTCAGGTATATATATTTAAAAATAAAATGGTTTTATTTTGCCTCCCCTTGAAAATATGTCTTCGGGGTAAAAATTTTATTTCACCCCAAGAAAGCTTCTTATATTTGTAAATGTATAATGTGTGAAAGACAAAAAATATTAAAAAAAAAGCGCATGTATACATTTTTTTAAGATAAAAAAAGAGAAAAAAAAATAAGGAGACAAAAAACACTTTTGCCCCAATTAAGGGGCGAAAGTCATAGTCGCTTTATTTGGGGGCGCCAAAATGTTTAAAGGCGTTTTCACTCCGATATAGATCAAAATTCGTGAGCGCCTTGTTTTCTTAGCGAAAGTTATGAAAATAAAAATAATAAAAAAAATAAAAGAGAAAATGAAAGCAATAATATTTTTTGCCCTAAGTGTCCTACCATGCAGCTTTTCTAAAAATGGAGCGAAATTTTTATTTTAAAAAGTACAACTATTGGAGGCAAAAATAAAGAAAACAAAGGAAATCGCATGGAAAGGAAGGGCGCTAGTTAAAATTTTAAAAGGGGTGAAATCTATTTTATTAGGTTTTTTCGAAAAAGTTAAAAGCAGAAAGCTTGCTTTTCTAAGGAAGCTGCTTTTCGAATCTAAATAAGGGAGAAAGAATAGATTAAAATGGTATTCAAGCTACTATCTTCACTGAGATACAAGGAAAATGACTTCAGAAGTGGGTGATAGGAGAAGGAGCACAAGCACATTTCATTTTCACTTGAAGACGTTTTTTATGAAGCGGAGCACAACTGTCGAGGATCTTTTTCATCGAGGAATACTTTTGGAAGCACCTTGATGTCATTTTGAAATTAAAAGCGCCCGAAGAATTTTTTAAATTTGTCTTTTTTGCCCTAGAATGGAATTTCAAATATTGAAAGCAGAGAAGGCGATTTGTTTACATCTTGAGGAACGCCTTGCATATATTCTTGGCAGTGTTCATTCCTGAGGTTACCCATCGAGGTCCGCAAAATGCTTTTCAAGACTACAAGCGGCCAAAGCATAGAAATCGAGGATTATTTTAGGCAAAAGGAGTTCAAAGGTAGTTAAAAAATCATTAAAAATCATGCCCAGCATAAATATTGAAATGCACGATTCGCTCCACTCCTTCAAAAATTAGCATGTGCATTTAATTTGGTTGGTGAGGTACAGTTATAAATTTGGTGCTCCTGCAAGGTAAAATATTTTTATATTTTTTCTAAAGCATTGTTGCATTGAGGTGATATTATTGCAGAAGCTACTCAAGGCTTGAGCATTGTAAAAAATGGGAAAGAAAATTGTTGAATCTTCTAGCACTAAAGAGCCGAAGAAGGTGAAGAAGAAGACTGAGGGAGGAAAGAAATCCAAGAAAGCAAGGTGCCATGAAAATGATGACTTGGACTCATACTCTAATACGTTGGCTCAGGTGGGAGATTGTGTTATTACCAACAAGGGCATTGAAAAATTGTGCCAGGATGTAGACATTGTAGTGCGATAGGGGTTAATTTTGGAGAGCCCTCTTACAATAGCATACCATACCCATATCTTTTGGTACCTGTGCACTCTAGTCCACTATTGCCCAGAATTGGTGGATGTCATTTCAAAGTTTTATAATCTGAACACCAGGATGGTGCAAAATTCAAAAGGTGATGTGTTGTTTGCTATCATAGCTAAATATTTCCATGAGGCGTTTGCCTACAGAATTACACTGCCCTCAGATTACATTTTCAAGAAATAACATAATGCTGAAAAAGAAGAAAGATATATGTCAACTGTGACATTGCATCGGTTTATGGAGACACAGTTGATTAAAACATCCCAGCATGGTGAGCTAACAATATTGTTGAAGTCATTATCATATTTTAAGAGTCTTGATTTTTTCTCTATGGTAGCTTGGGTCGCGGGTCTCCCATCAGATTCAACGGTGCATAAGTGGCAGGCGGTGTTGGTGCAATGCATATCTCAAGTTGAATTCTATGCTCCCACAGCAATGACAGAAAGGATGAATCCCATTTTCTTTGATTGGGCCAATCATATTTCTAGAATAATGCATTCCCAGCTGGAGAAGATGTAGAGTGAAGAAATGAAGGCATTCAGGCATGCATCCTTTATTATTTGGTATTTCTTCTTCCACATGCATAATAAGTTTCCTTTCATTGCAAGTAGGCGGGTTGATAAGTAAAATAGAAAATTGTCGGTGTATATGTGGACTTCTATTTTTTCAATGCATAAGTCTTTTTATAATTTCAATCGTATATTTGTGGGTCCTGCTCTTGAGATTATTTACTATAAAAGTGAGAGGATACCAAGGGCAATGAGGGAAGAAATCATCTCAAATCAAAGAGGTGATATATTTTTGTTGGCACAAGGTGTGGTGCTCCGTATTTTTGGCTATACTGGTAAGCCATTTTTACTCCCATATTTTACCATAGGGTATTTGTTTGCTTTGGAGGTTGTTCGGAAACATAATTATATTAATGACATGTATGGGGCAGGGTGTGGAAAGAAAACTATGTGTGATATGTCTTTTCGCTTTTGATACTGTAGATTAAAAATACCACGCCAAACAAAAGATAAAACCACAATAATGGAGTACAGAATAGTTGCACAAAACAAACGATTTATATTAATCGATGGAGTTTAAAAACTCCTTTTTGAATACAATTGGGCCTGTAACCCTTTATTTGTGATACACAGTTACAAATTATGCTAGGGTTCTCCGAAACCCTAGCTGGCACGAATGGTGGCGCTTCCGAAGAACGTATCTTCAATCCCAACAGAGTGAGTGGGCTTTGTCGTATCCCTTGCTTGGACCACTCCAGCTTAATCAGCTGCCATCAATAAACCGGATCTGTTATCAAAAACCTGCACACATTAACACTATCAAGGAGTTAGAAATTAATGAGAGGGCTCCACTGCGTGAGCCCTCGAAAACAATCTAAAACCCTATAAAAATGGAATGCAGGAAATCAATAACAGATTAATACATAAAATACGGCTACTTGCTTTAAACTAATTTATACCTGTTCTCTCTGTTAACGCAGCTAGACCAGGCGACACCCGGAAGTAATGTTGTTGTCAGAATAGGCTACGGAAGGCGCCCTGGTGCACTCGCCGAACGCCCGCGTGCTTCTGGATCTGGATTACAGACGCCGGTCTGAGTCCGTGGTCGAAGGTAAACGCCCGTGGGCACTTGTTAAACGCCCGTGGGCACTTGGTAAACGCCCGTGGGCACTTGGTGAAGGGGTAAACGCCCGTGGGCACTTGCGACAGGAATGGGAGATTCTGCAGAGTGCTGCAGAAGGAATGGCGGCGAAAGCGGCGACGGAAACGGCGATAGATGCGGCAAAAGGGTAGCGAAAGAGAGGAGATAACCGTAGAAGAATTAGAATCAGAGATAGAAGTAGCAAAAGACAAAAAATAGGGTTTGAGCCATCAAAGTGACTCGATTTATAATCCACTCTTAGGGCACACTTTAGGGTTTTAACGACACTTTGAACGTGTGGCTAAGATTAAAGCGGATCCAAGGGTAGAGAATAAATCTTGGTTGTGGAATGGATTAAGATGGATGGACGGATGAGATTAAATGAAGGATGGACGGCTCAGATTAAATCACTTAAACTATTATTTAAATATATATATTAAAATATTAAAATTTAATATATATATATATAAATATTAATTTAAATAAATTTGGGGATGAAAAATGGCGGGAAAGGTGAAATTGGGCCAAATAATGGCGGGAAAGTGTGGATTTGGGCCAAATAATGGCGGGAAGGTGGATGACCGACATGTGGTTGACAGGAAGGTATAGATGACTTGCAAGTGGCTGGATTTTGGTGTCTACAGATGCCCTTTTTGAGCTGCTTTGTGTGAAGACACAATGCAGCACAAAAACTTAGGACACCTGAAAAGTTGGATCAGACGCAACTCTCTCTCAAGACTAAAGCACAACTTTGAAGACCAAAGAATAAAAGAATGTTTAAAATTTATCAGCTTACCCCCTCAATTGGCGAGCGAGAATGGTTCTCACAAGCCAATTGGAAGAAATTCGAAAGAAAATGAACCGTTTTTGCCCCAACGGTGAAAAAGGGGTTGGTGTATGAACCATCCTGTTTATGTCCCAACAGAAAAGGGGTTGGTGTACAAACCAGAAAAGAATATGATTGAAGACGATATGAGTGATGTGAAAGATGAACCGTTTTCTGCCCCAACGGTTATAAAGGGATTTTTGCCAAATTTTAAATTCCATGATCATGTAAGATGAATTCTACTATTAGGAAAGTTAAAAATTGATAACGGATGCCCCAACTCCTGTGGGTGAATCCATATTGTTGATGAAATTGCCTTGTTGGCGCCATTGATATGCAGAGATGCAATATGAAAGAGTCCGGAACTTCAGAGATGCTCCTAGTGACTGTATGGATAATTCCTCGGGTCGGAACCAATCAACCTAGGTAGCCTTAATCTCTAGCAAGACTCAAAATAATGATGATATTGAAGATTTGTCCACGTTTAAGGCCCCATGAACTAGGCCATCAATGACAACTGTTGAGCAAATTGATCTTGGTATGAGGTCACTTGAAAAGTAGGATACCCAAAATTGATTTCCAATTTTCAAACGGTGAAATAATTGATGATGATAAATGGTAAGTGTCCTTATGGTGGTTTAATCCTCTTACCGAATTGCATGGATGCAAATCGCTGCAATCGCCAAGGTGATAGAATATACCACTAGATACGAGGTTTACTTTAATTTAATTTGGCAAAAATATGCATGATGAAAGAAGAATGAATGAAATTAACGATAGATCAGAAGAATTGATGAATGTGGTTAATTTTGTGAAGGTTTTGAACATTTTTAACCCAATTTGTAAATCAATGATGAATGATGCGCTTTTTGAGCAAAATGACAAAATTTGTTTCCAAAACTGTTGTAACCTTCACAAAATGTTTTATTATGATAAGAAGAATGGATGGATGCAATTTGATGAAATTTGGAGGAGGTAAGCTTCAATTTTGTAAGTTTTGTTCTTTTATTCCATACTGACATCAAACGCCGGTATGCATTTGGAGGTGGCAGAAACGCCCGTCGGTGTTTGAATGCATCATGAAATGCCCCACTGCGTCTGAATGCGCCATGAAATGCCCCACTGCATTTCAGGGCGCCAAAACCAGCTATTTAAACAGTTTCAGCGAGAATTTCGCTCATTTGTGCGTTCAAGCTTGAGAGAAGTGCGTCTGAGGGAGTGAAATGAAGTGAAGTGAAGTGAAAGGTTGTGTAGGAGAGTGAAGCACGCGGGAGCTATGGCGGAGATGGGAGCGGACGCGCCAGTGCAGTCAGCTGAGGTATTTGTTTATTTAAGCAAGTGCTTTTATTTGTTTTTTTTTTTTTTTTTTTTTTTTTTTGAAACAAACTTGTAACCAATTTTTGTTTTGTTGTTTTGCAGCTTAGGGTGTTAGAGGCACGACACCGATTCTCCCCTATCATTCCGGGGATGAGGAGGTCATTGTCCCAGGAAGACTGGGAGACATTGGAAGCAGTAGGGCTAGCGGAGGCAGCCCGGTTGGAGGTAGTTCGGGCAGATGAGGGGTACCTCTCGGCTTTGGCCGAGAGGTGGGATCCAGATCGGGGGACGTTCCAGCTCCCAACTGGAGAGATGACGGTGACGCTTGAGGATGTATACCGCATCCTCAAGGTGCCCGTGGAGGGGGTGCGGGTGGAGGTTGGATGAGATAGGGCCACGGAGATGGCCAAGTTGTTTGGGGATGACTGGAGGGAGATCCGGACGGAGAGCGGGGGGATTCCTTACTTGGCCATGTATACGGCCAAGGAGTTGGTAGCGGTGGAGGCTCTGATGATGTTCGTATTGGCCAACATTGTGGCCCCGAACAGCATCGGGTGCAGGTTTCCATGGAACCTGATGGGTGTAGTGAGCGAGATGCTCACTAATAGGGTAGTGTATGCCTGGGCGCCCGTTTTATTGGTGCAGGTGTACCGGGAGTTGTATGAGGTTCGAAGGCGGGGCCGGAAGGGCCTAGGCTACAGTTTGGTTCTCCAGTGTTGGGGCTGGGAGCACTTCAGAGTGGCTCGACCGGAGGGGTTGCCATGTGCTTACTGGGACATGAGCCAGGCTTATGGTAGGAGATGGCTAGTGGCGGAGGAGAGACAACCGAGCCGCCCCGTGAGATCGGGGCAATGGTATAGGAGTTTATGGGCGGACTTGACAGATGCCCAAGTCATTTGGAGGCCCTGGCGGGAGGCAAGGTGGATCGGTGATGGAGAGCATCTGAGACGGGTGCGACAGGCTAGATGGGTAGTGGGTCGAGGCCACAGCGAGGCGGAGTACATACAGATGTCTCGAGTGCTCCGCCAGGTCGGATTGAGACAGGATGTCCCCGGTGAGCCAGTGCGCTACCGGAGGCACAGATCAGAGGGGGATTTGCCGTGTGCCGAGCCATGGAGAGAGGCGACAGAGGACGATGAGGACATGGAGATCCTTGACGTGGACGACGTCGGGGTAACAGCTGAGTATGCAGCATGGATGGCCGCAGAGCCGAGGTGGGAGCCACCATTAGTGGCTGTTGGAGCTGGAGAGGACGAGGGAACCGCAGAGGTTCCCAAGCGCAGGGAGGGTCCCCGCCTTCGAGCTGACAGTCGAAGGCGAAAGGGGAAGATGGTGCGGCAGGCACCGGGGAGCGGAGATGACGAGGAGGATGATGGCGAGGGCCTAGGAGAGGCCGCTGGAGAGACTAGAGAGGTACCCCCTAGCGGGCACGAGGATGATCTGGGCATAGCTGCAGCAGTAGATAGCAGAGCGTGATGCTATGCTAGCGGTCCGAGATGAGAGGATAGCTCGGCTGGAGCAACAGGTTGCAGAGCGGGATGCCCTGATAGCTGTTCAGGAGGGGAGGATGGCCCAGATGCAGGCGGACTTGGATGGAGCGACTAGGGTGCCCCAGGATGACAGGGTGACGAGACTCCAGGCAGAGCTAGCGGAGCGAGAGCGACGACACGGGATAGACATATCTAGACTTAGGTCTAGGACTCGTTACATTGAGGCTCTGGAGGACACATTGTTTAGGCATCACATTGTGTTGCCTGATCCTCCATCCTCTTCTGTCTCTAGGCGTAGTGAGTCTAGGCACACCACTAGGTCTAGGGCTCCTACTAGGTCACAGGGGTCCTCTTTTGATGGTTAGCTTAGTGCTTAGATGCACTCTTTATGAGCCTTGGTGCTCTATTGTATTTTGTAGCCTTTTGGCATTCATTGTACGTTTTGATCTTTATACTATATATATACATGGCTTTTATTTTTAGTGTTTTACTTTCTTTTGTATGAATGCCTATGTTTTTGTGATGCATGTTTTTATATGTTTTAATGCATATGTGATGGAATGGAATGCAAAGTTATAGATGATTAATGCGAGACTAAGTAAATGAAATATGCACTAAGAAGCACTCATACTTTTAGATAGTTAGATTTAGCCAACTTTTATCATAATTGTTTAATCAGGGGCACCGAACTTGGTGGCTTGTGAATGAATGACGTATGGAATGACATGAATATGGAAGAAGATATGGAGGTTGATATGGAAGAGAATATGGAGGAAGACTGTTTTACAAAGACTCAAACATGCTAGTGGTATCAAACAAACTTACTAATACTGCCTAATTCAACTAGGACCAAATGTGTGTGCATGTGAGTTCATTAACCAAATCGAAAGCATGGTAGTGACTCTAGGCAATCAAAAACTTGTGTGTGTGCAAGTGTGTTCATTAACCTCATCTTGCACAAATTAGGTAACCCTGTTATGGAGAAGACCCCAAAGCTAGTTTGTCCGTATGAGCATTCAGAGGTCTCTCTTTGAGGAGAGACATGTCGCCACGCAATGAGTATACTCCACTGCCAGTCAAGCGTCTATAGCCCCGGTGAAGGTTAACTCCATAGTCCATGTTGTTTTTGACCTTTGTAAGCCTTGGGGATGACTACCTATCCGTCTGACTGGACAAGTAGTACGATCCTTACAACTTATTTGGGATCAGTGGTGTGTGAAAAATGTTCATTTCCTTAGAGCTTTGGGGAATCGGATTCTCAACCGAAGTATGATGAGAATTTTACCCTATCCTTACTACTCTGTTTATATTTATATTTTGTTATTTGCTTGTGATAGTGGTAAGAACCACTATTTTATGGACTATGTTTGCATGATAGGACAAACGAGGATTACCCCTGTTCACTTCGAGGCACAACCCAAGGATGGTGTTATCTCTCTTTGACACAAGATGTTTTTAAGATGTGAAAATGTGATAGGTTCAAGACCGCTTTTGAAATCATTTCCCAATACTCAAGATTTTATTTAGTGTAATTTGTGATATGGCCCTAGAGAACTTTGACATGCATTTCGAAGTTTGCTTAAAACACTAGAAATGGCTGAGTGACTCGAAAACATTTTGGCAATGTAAATATGTGCAAATGGAAAATGGGTGTACGAATGACAATTCGGTTTGATGGATTTTATGAAGGTGCCCCTGATTAAGGCAACATGACTTTTGCTTGACCAAATTTTATATCCAAAAGATAGAATGGTCTCTAACATGATATGCAACTATGGCTGAAAATGAAATGTTATGGTTTTCAATGAGATGTATGCACATGAAATGCAATGTTTTTGAATGAGATGTATGCAACTAACAATGAAATGCAAATTCTTTTTATTTTATTTGTTTTTTTTTTTTTTTACAAGCCATGTATATATGTACATATAAAATTCAAACTATGCGTAGAATGCCCTCAAGTGTATAACATTAAGTGGTTCGGGTTCTTCCTCTCCCTCTAAACTGGCAAGTCTATAAGTTCCATTACCCACTCTTTCAAGTGACCATATATGGACCTAACCAATTAGCCGCGAATTTATCTCGAAGATGCGGCAATGCATTGGTGTTTTGTTGATTCTCTTTAAGGACAAGATCCCCTACTTGAAATTCTCTTAGATGAACTTTGGCATTGTAAGCACGTTTCAATCGGTCTTGATAAACTCGCAAATGCTCTAAAGCATTGATTCGTTTTTCATCTATGAGTGTGAGTTGATCAAGACGTGCTTGTCTAGCAAGATCATCATCGATAAATTCCTGCAAAGAAATTCGCAAGGAAGGGATCTCGAGCTCAAGAGGCATGATTGCTTCAGCTCCATAGACCAAAGAAAATGGCGTTGCCCCAATGGGAGTTCTGATGCTTGTTCTGTAAGCCCATAATGCCAAGGGGATTTGTGTATGCCAATCTTTATGATTTTCTTTAACAAGTTTCTTAAGAATAGCAATTATGGTCTTATTTGAAGCTTCAGCTTGTCCATTGGCTTGTGGGTAGTAAGGAGTTGAGAAACTATGTTGGATATTATACTTTTCGCAAAGAGCTCGAACATCCTTATTCTTAAAAGACTTGCCGTTATCAAAAATGATTTTAGAGGGAATACCAAAACGACAAATGATATGGTGAAGTATAAACTCCACAATTCTAGGACCCGTCAGTATCGGTTAGAGGAATAGCTTCAACCCACTTTGTGAAGTATTCAATGGGTCGTAATGATGAAAGTATGTTGTCCCGAAGAGGCAGTGAAATCTTGCCAATTAAATCGAGACCCCATTGTGAGAAGGGCCAAAGGCTTTGGATGGTCTGTAAAGCTTGTGATGGTATATGGATTAAATTAGCGTGTTCTTGACACTTTTTACATTGTTTAACATATTTGCAACAATCTTGTTCCATAGTGGGCCAATAATACCCCATACGTAAAATACGCTTCGCAATGGCCATTCCACTAAAATGACCACCACAAGTACCATCATGGGCTTCAGCAATAGCTCTATGTGTTTCACCTGCTTCTAGACAAACGGAGGAGTACTCCATCATATCCACGTTTATACAACACATCCCCCAAAAGAACAAAACGAGCTGCCTTTTGCTTAAAGCAGCGACGGGCAGTTCGAGACAAATCAGGTGGAAGTGTTCCAAACTTGAGGAAGGCTACTATCTCACTAGACCAAGGCTCATATGGATCCGAATGGATAAAGCAAACATCTTTTTCATCTTTAGACTCAACACGGACAATTGCAGACTTAGAGATTGTGGAAATGATTAGGGGTTGTACCTCTCCAAGGGAGTCCTTTGGAATCAATGATCCAAGAGAGGCCATGGCATCCGCAAATCTATTAGTCGAACGAGGCAAACTAGTGATCTCATACCAATCAAACTTAGAGAGCAACTTCATTGCTACATCATGATAAAGCTTAATGGTAGGTTCTTTGGCTTGGTATTCTCCTGTAATTTGTTTAACCACGAGTTGAGAATCCCCAAATATCCGAATACGCTTAATGCTCATAGCTATGGCTGATTGAAGACCTAAAATTAAGGCTTCATACTCGCTGTATTATTGGTGCATTGGAAGTCTAGTTTGAATGATAAAGGGATGGGAATCCCTTGAGGTGTATGAAATACAACTCCAAGACCTCGACCTTTCGCGCACTTAGAGCCATCAAAGAATAGCGTGATGTCAACATCTTCCTCCGGAATGATGTCCTCTTCTTGTTCAATGATAGCAAATACCGAATCATCTGGGAGCTCAATAATCAAAGGATGATCACTAGGTAGTGGAGCTTCCGCAAGTTGATCGGCTATAACTTGACCTTTAACGGATTTTTGGCTAATGAATTCAAGATCGAATTCGGTAAGCAACATTATCCATTTAGCGGTACGAGTGTTATTATAAGTGCGAGACATCATATAACGCAGAGGGTTTTCTCTAGCTATGACATATGTTGTATGGCTAAGCATATAATGACGAAGTTTCTTAGTGGCAAAAACCACTGCTAAGCACAACTTTTCCACATAAGCATATCGGGTTTCATAGCTTACCAATGTTCGACTAATATAATAGATAGCTTGCTCACGATTTTGTTCATTCTTTTGTGCAAGCATTGTCCCTAAGGCAAAGTCCGTTGCTGAGATATAAAGGTTGAAAGGGACCCCCGGACGAGGCGAAACTAAGACTGGCAGAGATGCTAAGTACTGCTTGATGTCATCAAAGGCTTTCTGACATTCATCTCGTCCATGAAAATTGTACCCCCTTTTGTAGTAGGTGGCAAAATGGCCTACATTTATCGGAAAGTTGTGCAATAAAGCGACGGATTGAATTAATCTTTCCTTGTAAACTACGCAACTCCTTCAAATTAGTTGGGGGACACATTTCCATAATGGCTTTGACCTTGTTTGGGTCCACCTCAATACCTCGTTTAGAGATAATAAAACCTAGGAGTTTGCCTGAGGTAACACCAAAGACACATTTCTTAGGGTTCAACCTTACTTTATGCTCTAGAAGCCTATCAAAAACTTTTTCCAATACATCAAAATGCTCTTGTCGAGTTTTAGATTTTGCCAATAAATCATCCACATAATCTTCGATAATCTTATGCATATAATCGTGGAAAATATAAGTCATGGCTCGTTGATAGGTTGCACCTGCGTTCTTAAGGCCAAAGGGCATCACCCTGTAACAAAAAGTTCCCCAAGGTGTGGTAAATGTTGTTTTGTGTTGATCTTCAGGGTTTATTCGAATCTGGTTGTATCCTGAAAATCCATCCATGAACGAAAGCATTTCATGACCAGCGCAGGTATCGACAAGAGTATCAATGTTTGGAAGAGGAAAGTCATCCTTAGGACACGCTTTATTTAGATCTCAAAAATCGGTGCAAACACGTATCCCCCCGTTAGGCTTGCGAACGGGTACCATGTTAGAAAGCCACTCAGGATAATCAATCGGGACGACAAATTTAACATCCAGAAGTTTTTGAATCTCCGATTTAACTAGGAGGGCCACAGTAGGATGCATTTTCCTAAGTTTCTGTTTGACAGGTTTAGCATCTTTTTGTAAGGTGAGGTTATGGACAACCAAATTAGGGTCTAGGCCTGGCATGTCTTTGTAAGACCATGCAAATATCTCCTTCTTCCGCTTGAGTAGAGCAATCATTTGCTCTTGTTCCTCTGATGATAGAATTTTAGCCAGTTTCACAATTTGGGTGCCATCTTGGTCTGGACTAAGGTCTACATCGATAGTTTCTTCAATAGACATGTGGGAACCTTCCTCAAGCTGATGGGGAGTAGGGATCAGATTTATGTCATCTAAAATGTCATCAAGCTCCTGTGCCTTGCTCTCATCTATGTCTTGCTCGGAAGACCTCTCGGCTTAGAAGATGAAGGTGAATGTGGAGGTGAAGGAGGAATGTAGTTGGCGGAAGCCCTTAACAATTCTTCGGAAAGGATGAACTCCGAAATAGATGGAGGGGATGAAATTCGATCCATGTCAATCAAGCTTGGGTTGATCGGGATTGGCTTATCCGGATCATATGGATTATGGAGCGGGGTGAATAAGTCTTCAAAATTCATTGTCAACTTATGAAAGAAAGAATAGGCGGAATGGAAGGGAAAACCGGTGAAGACCTCGGAAGACCTGAAGTGCAAAACAACATAGTTTTTCAGCTTTTTTTTTTGTTTTTTTTTTTTTTTGTAGTGGTGAAAACCACTATTACACACATACATAAAGCAATAAAGTATTTTTATATATTTTGATTTTTTTTTTTTTTTTGGAATTTTCTAATTTTTTTTTTGTTTTTGGTAGTGGTGAAAACCACTATTTTAGTATATACATATAATACAGGTTTGGATTATGGCTTATGGATGTGGCGGAGGGGGTGGTTCACCTCGTTCTTGTGGAAGAAGCAAGCGAAAGATGGCCTCTTGGAGAGGGAACAATTGGAGATAAAACTCGTCTTGTTTAGTGAGGGGAACAATGGGCGCCGACTCTTCTTCGGATTCATCAGCATTTGACATGACGTCAAATTCTTCATAGACTTCATCTTCGGATTCGTCGGGGTGGAGGATTTCTTCTTCTGAATTAAGATTAATGCTTTGAAAAGCTCGTTCAAAAGAAGAAAGGGATGGAAGTGGTTGGTAGCCCAGACCAAAACGCTCGATGGGTCTCTCGATATGGCATATCGATGCGTTCAGCTACCCCTTGCTCGTATCGACCTAGGCCAAATTGCCGCCAATTATGTCTCGTGGAAATAGCGAGAGGGAAAACCCTCCATCCTTTCGATATTGGCAGGGACTGGATGCTTGGGTTCTAGTATGGTGGTAGGACTAGAAGATGACTCTATTCCCCCATATACAAAATTAATGGAATTTGGCATAGAACCCATGTTATAAACCGATCCAATGGATAAATGTTGGTCATGTGGACGACCAAAATCTTTAACTGTTTGCACATTGAACGGTGTGATGTGGACATCTTGAATGGCATACTCACCAATACCCGCATCAGTGAGATGGACCTTGACTTGGGAGGGAGATGGACTTTATGATGGAATAGAAGAATGTGGGATAGAAGAATTGGAAGGATTTGGTTGGGTTGATGCTTCACTGACTTGTGAAACATCAACTGGTGATGGTTGGGAAGATGGAGGAATAATAGGTGATGTTGAAGAAGGTGTAGAAGAAGGGGGTAATGACGTGGAAAGAGATGATTGGTCATGGCCACATGTGCATGTGGTCACTGATGAAGAAGAAGGAAGATTAGTTGATGAAGAAAGTGGTGAATGAGATGGAATAGCGGAAGAGGAAGATGGTTGCGATATGATGGGTGGCTCCTCAGGAATGGGAGCTTTAGAAGAAGATGGTATAGAAGAAATAGATGGGGTCAAGAAAAGATGAGTGGATGGCAACACAATCTCATAAGGATTTGAGACATAGTTGCAATGTTTGAAGGGTTCTGTGTCAGCAGGTACACAATGAACCTGTCCCTCATATACATACTTCAGACATTGATGCAGTATAGAAGGGACACATCTCATCTCCCTAAGCCAAGGCCGTCCAAGCAATACATTGTATGCCATGGTCCCTTCCAAGATGTGAAACAAGGTATGCAAAGTTCGGGCCCCTACCTCAATGGGCAAGATAACTCGTGCCAACCGTGGAAGATAAAGCATCATTGAATGCTTTAAGAGTAAAAGTCGACTTTGTGATAAGGGATGGCGACAGCTTTAGATGACTCAACGCCGATGTTGTAATGATATTGATTGAGGAACCGGTGTCAATTAAGACTCTCTTGAATGGCTTGTTATCGATCTTGGCCATGATATGTAGTGGAGGATCTATACTTTCTGTTGACATAGGTTTGATTTCAAAATCATAGAAAGTGATGGAGGGCTCCATGCATGTTTGAATACTCCCCACAAAGTTGTTGAAGGCATTAGTATCTTGAGTTTGAAGCTCGATTGACTTTAAGATTTCCATTAATGCCTCTCTATGCGGGGGAGATTGTTGAATGAGGTCATAGATCGATAACTTGGCAGAAGCCATTTTTAAACTGGTAGTTAACCGGCTACTCAATGACATGATGGGTCGTTGGCGTTGAGTAGAATGATTTAGCGGTTGTTGAGAAGTACTAGCACGTCGTTGGGTCACCGTTACCCGAGGTGGACCGGGGTTTGTACAGGTGGCCGTGGTTCAGCCTCGATTTGGTTGGTTCGCCCTTTGACCCCGGGTTACTACGTTAATAGTACCCACAAAACCTTGGTATTGTTGTACATGGTTGACTTGATTAGGAGGAGTTACCTGAGTTACTGCCCCTGAAGTTGTTGGAGCTTCCTCCCGATGTGGAAGGGGTGTTTGAAATATACCAAGATTTTGATTTTGTTGGGCTAAGGGGCTATCCAATTTAATGGCTCCAATCTCAATAAGATCTTGGATCACATGTTTGAAAGTTGTACAATTATTGATATCGTGCCCATTTTGCCTATGATAAGGACAAAATAGGTACTCCTTGTAATACTTCCCCCTTCTAGATGGGTCTAAAGGTTTAAACTCAGGTAAAGTTAATTGATTTGTGCTATATAACTTGTTGAATATGACCGCATATGGTTCATCTAAAGGTGTGAATTGTCGCTTGGGACGATTGTTTTGCCAAGGTCGAGTTTCCATGGTTGGCCCAGTATTGGGAGTTGGTTGAGTAGGGGCGGGTACCGCATGATAAGCAATTGGTTGCGGTTGACTTTGCATTACTTGTTGTTGTTGAGCCATTACGGGCTGACTCGCCACCACTTGATTAACTTGGTTAACATTTGAGGTCGTACTAGCCTCGTGCTTGTTTGTTTTGGCCATAATTATTATTTCGTTGTTGGCCCTTTTGTTGCCATTCTTTTCTACGGGGTTTTAAAACACCCTCTTGGACTTTAATGTCTTCTATGATACTTGCTTGGGCCAAAGCCTCTTCAAAAGTCCTGTATTGTTGTAATTGGAGTAACCAAGAGATAGGTTTTAGACAACTCTGGGTGAACATTTTGGTTAACTCCTCCATTGGTAGGGAGAATGGCAGTTTATTAATGATAGCCCTCCAACGGTTTCCAAAGTCATAAACAGTCTCATCGTCATGTTGCTTGAGCTTGTATAAGTCGGCTAATGAGACTCTCTTTTGTACATTCAGGGAGAATCGTTCTAAAAATAGATTAATCAATTGCTCGTAAGCATAAATGCTATGGTGAGCTAAATGATTATACCATCGTACAACATCTCCTCCTAATGTCTGAGGAAAAGTTCTAAGCATAAGAGCATCATTATTTTGGATTCTAAAGCAAGCATGCATGAATGAGCTCACATGTTCATGAGGATCCTCAGTTCCTCGAAATTTGTCAAACTTCGGTAATGTGAAATCAGTCGGATATGGTGGTGAAGGTACCGAAGGATGAATTGGTTGATTGATCAATGACCTTAGCGTAGGTTTCTGACTAAATGAGCCAGGCGCGTTAAGCATAAGGTTGTCAATCTGTTGTTGCATAGCATGGAGTCGAGAATCTTCATTAAAATTTTGACTTGTTTGATGATTATGATGATGTAATGGAAGAGTGGAAAATTGATGAGATGGGATGAAATTGCCTGGATTAGGCGGTGTAGAATGGACATGTTGTTGGTATGGATGATACCGGAAAGAAGGTGATTGGGGTGAATGATGAACTGGACTAGGTTGGGAGAAAGGTGGGGTAGGAATGGACACCACCGAAGATTGGGGTACCCGTGTGGGGCCCGAGCTAATAAAAGTCTGGTCGGGTAGAAATTGGTTGGGGTGTAGGTTTTACTACGACAGGTGGTTGAGCATTTTGTTGCTGTTGTTGCAAAATCAATTTGTCGAGATACTCCTTAACCTTATTAATCTCTAACCCAAGGGAGGTGGGATGATTGGATGAAGGTGGAGGGCAGGCTGCCATGGTAGTCACAGGAGACTGCATAGCAGGGGCAATGAAGGTGGCTGAAGTAGGCGATACCTGGGAAGGAACAGTAGACTGTGTCCCAGGTAGGGTGAAACCATAAATGGTTTGGGAAGAAGAGGGTTGAAATTGGTTATGGTTAGAAGAGTTTCCACCAACTTCATAAAGAGAATTGGTGTACACCCAGGTACATGGAGGAGAAGGTGGTCGGGAAGACACTACATTTGTCTCCAAAGGAGAACAATTGAGCATCCGGGAAGATGTTGGAGATGAAGCCGGCTGAACAGATACCACATTAGCCTCAAAAAAGGGT
The DNA here is from genome assembly GCA_028583015.1 of Wollemia nobilis. Lineage (NCBI taxonomy): Eukaryota > Viridiplantae > Streptophyta > Pinopsida > Araucariales > Araucariaceae > Wollemia > Wollemia nobilis. The sequence goes on from JAQPPZ010015032.1 coordinate 6,537,148, forward strand.
TAGTGTAGACCTGAGTGAAACCAACGGGTATGGTTGATGCAATATCCTGCTGAAAAATAGAATCTTGCATAGGGGAATCTTGGATTGGCTCAAGGACATAACCAATGCCATCTCTTAAGTGAGTTTGCACTTGGGCCATATCAATGTGGGTAATATGACAGGAATTGTCTTCCTCCATGGGCATGGCCATGTGATAGACGGTAGAAGGACGTGAAAGACCCGCGAGCGAACCTCGCCTCGAAATTCACTAGGATAAGTGGCTATGTTGGTGGTGGGGATGTTTTGTGAATTACCCATTTGATTATTTAGATTTAACATTTTAGATTGATTCCTTGTTAAAACCATGAAGCAATAAATCTAAACAAATTTCAAAAAAGAAGAATGCAAAACTAGAATGATAAATTTACACTAAAAAAATTATCAGAAAACAATCACAACCTAGGTTTCAACCAATGTGTCTTACCTGCGGTTAATTAATTATTTTCTGATCTTAATCTGTAGTAAATTTTAAGTGTCCGGTTTATGAGTTTTGCATGTGATCTAATCTTGAATTATTCACAAAAAAAGGTAAAAACTATGGCTAGGAAAGGACAACGAGATTCTTACTCGGTGATGAAATCCAAGCAAGTTTGCTCTGGGGTGACCTATGGTGTCTAAGGCAGAAGTTTAATGGATGGAGATGAATTCCACCGTCACTAAACTTCAAGCAATACCTGGTGATGAAATCCAGATATCACTGTTTTAAATGCAATATGAAAATGCAATGAATTTTTTTTTTTTTAATGTTTTAATTATCTAATGTGTACATACAAGGCTATAAATCAAAAGTTCTAATGATCTAAGCAAGAGGCTACTGAAAACATGTCATTTCCTCTGAAGAAGTGGAGTACACCGTTTAAAACCCCCTGCCTACCAATGATATCAGATATCAAAGGAGCAACCGGAAGGTTCGTCCACTTCTCTGCTTGGAATCACCCAATGGCAGGAGTACTATTGACATCCAATCAATAGTCCTACTTAGATAATTAAAACAAATAATTCATAGCTATTCTAATATGCAGCTAGGTATGCAAAAAATTTTTTTTTTTTTTAATGCAAGCAACAATCAATAATGCAATGCAAAGAAAAATGTAATTAAAAATAACTGTTCTTTTCCAGATTACTTAGTTTTTGTTCATTTTAAAGTAATGATCTGAAAAAGAAACAAAATATGGCAGAAAAACCAAAAACGTAAAAAGTACAGCACTTACTTGGAAGCCTACGCTTTTTTGTAAAACTGACTTCAAACGCCCACGGGAGTCTGCACAGGCTGAAACGCACCTCTGCGTTTCGTATTGGACTTCCAGACGCCCTCTCGCGTCTGCTACGTTTTCTGCAAGCTCAGAAACCCTAGTTCGCTGGAACAACGAATTTCATGATTTCTGGAACCTGCAAAATGAAACAGAAAACAAGAACAGATTAGTAAAGCAAGTATTTAAAAATATGAAACCCTAGGGGTCCCACCGTGATCGCCATTTGTAGATTAAAAATACCACGCCAAACAAAAGATAAAACCACAATAACGGAGTACATAATAGTTGCACAAAACAAACGATTTATATTAATCGATGGAGTTTAAAAACTCCTTTTTGAATACAACTGGGCTCGTAACCCTTTATTTGTGATACAAAATTACAAATTATGCTAGGGTTCTCCGAAACCCTAGCTGGCACGAATGGTGGCGCTTCCGAAGAACGTATCTTCAATCCCAACAGAGTGAGTGGGCTTTGTCGTATCCCTTGCTTGGACCACTCCAGCTTAATCACCTGCCATCAATAAACTGGATCTGTTATCAAAAACCTGCACACATTAACACTATCAAGGAGTTAGAAATTAATGAGAGGGCTCCACTGCGTGAGCCCTCATAAACAATCTAAAACCTTATAAAAATGGAATGCAGGAAATCAATAACGGATTAATACATAAAATACGGCTACTTGCTTTAAACTAATTTATACCTGTTCTCTGTTAACGCAGCTAGACCAGGCGACACCGGAAGTAATGTTGTTGTCGAATAGGCTGCGGAAGGCGCCCTGGTGCACTCGCCGAACGCCCGCGTGCTTCTGGATCTGGATTACAGACGCCGGTCTGAGTCTGTGGCTGAAGGTAAACGCCCGTGGGCACTTGTTAAACGCCCGTGGGCACTTGGTGAAGGGGTAAACGCCCGTGGGCACTTGCGATAGGAATGGGAGATTCTGCAGAGTGCTGCAGAAGGAATGGCGGCGAAAGCGGCGATGGAAACGGCGATGGATGCGGCGAAAAGGGTAGCAGAAGAGAGGAGATAGCAGTAGAAGAATTAGAATCAGAGATAGAAGTAGCAAAAGACATAGGGTTTGAGCCATCAAAGTGACTCGATTTATAATCCACTCTTAGGGCACACTTTAGGGTTTTAACGACACTTTGAACGTGTGGCTAAGATTAAAGCGGATCCAAGGGTAGAGAATAAATCTTGGTTGTGGAATGGATTAAGATGGATGGACGGATGAGATTAAATGAAGGATGGACGGCTCAGATTAAATCACTTAAACTATTATTTAAATATATATATTAAAATATTAAAATATTAATATATATATATAAATATTAATTTAAATAAATTTGGGGATGAAAAATGGCGGGAAAGGTGAAATTGGGCCAAATAATGGCGGGAAAGTGTGGATTTGGGCCAAATAATGGCGGGAAGGTGGATGACCGACATGTGGCCGACAGGAAGGTATAGATGACTTGCAAGTGGCTGGATTTTGGTGTCTACAGATACATCAAGGTGAGCCAGGTGGGTCAGAACCAATTGATAACTGAGGCCTTTTATGACATTAAAATGGTGGAGATACTGCAGCGATGGAAGTATGACCCTTTGGGTCTTTTTGCTGAGCACATCAAAGTCAAAAGCTTTCACTGTTGTCCAAGGCTAGATATTGAAAAGCATCGAAACAATTCGGAGGGGCATGACTTGGAGTGGCACATGGAAAACATGATGTCACTTCCACCTTGGTATGGTTTCTATGAAATGGAAGTTGAGTATAACCTTGTAGTATATAAAAATTATATTCCTCTACTAGGGTTATTTAGCCAGATGAAAGAGCAACTTTTGGGTTGGTCTGAAGAGAAAATTACAAACTAGTGGATCATGCGAGATCATCGAAGGAAGATCGGGTCATCGTATGGTCTAGTAATGGATGGAATGTTTTCAAATACCTATGACGAGTTTTACTCCAATTATCAGTCAATTATGTTTGCTTGCATTGCACCTCAGAGTTTGCAAAAGTCAAGTAGTGAGGAAGACATGGTTGAAGAAGAGCATCTTGTAGTTCACAAAGTGCCACTTGTATTCGAGGAAGAGAAACAAGTGTTATAAGAGCTATTACAACAGAAGGAGAAAAGTAGGCAGGAAAAGCTACTGATTATTAAAATTTTGAAAAAGCAAAGAACTGGAGAAGTTTCATAAAATTTTCCTCTTGCAGTTTTGGTTGAGCATACAGAATTACTAGAAGCCATTCCTTTGGTTTAAGCAAAGCTATTTGTTCATAGTTTTGATGTTATAAATATTGAGGAGGACGTTGCAGCAGAACCAAAGGACCCAGTGGAGAAATATTTGGTTTCACAACCACCTACATCCCTGTTGGTTCAAAAGGTGTCAGAGCCCGAAGGTACATTTCCTTCTCTTTCTCCTCCATCCGAGTGAGTGGTGATTATTGTTTCCTTTCCTCTAGTTTTTGCTTCTATATCCCCTCCATTTGGTATGCCCTCCACTTTAGTTTCACCTTCCATTTCCCAACCACCAATCACCACCACTCCCACTCCTATTCTCACTTCTTCCACTTTCCTTTCTTTTAGTTCTTCACCTCCACTTTGAATCCATTTTCACTTCCTGTATCATCTGCCCAAGTAATCGTCGTTATGGTTGTAAGTATACAAGCTCCCCCTCGAGTTAGTGTGACTATGGCCGAACCCCTTGCTTCCATTGCTACCACCAGTTCTATTCTTGCTACCATTTCCACCATATTGATTTCCACTTCCCTCGAGCCAAATCCACATCCAACTCGTTTCCTGTTCACCCCATTTTTGGAATTGTAGCTGGTACCTGAATTGGTGATAGTGATGGTACCAGTGCAACCCATTGCAACAAAAATCATTCAGGCTCGCTTAATTTCATCATAGTGGCTGAATAGTAAGAAGAGAAGAGAAGCCATGGCACCAGCAAAGCCTTTGAAGTAGGTTTCTTTTGATCCCACCACCATGGAGGCCCATACAATGAAGATGATTCCCTAGGTTTAGAAGCCTCGGGGTGAGATGACTCTGAATGATTATAATTATGATATTGTCACCAAGGACCTCACCAATCTTGACACCATGGAGATGGTAAGAAACATTCAAGCAGAATCCAACTCCTTATTCCTGCATGACAAGCAATATAAGAATTACTTCTTTGAATTTGAAGCTAAGATCACTGATCTGGAGGAGTCTTTGGCAAAATATCAAGCGTAGTTGCAGTTCGCATAGTTAGAAGCAACTAGTTGGAAGAAAAAGGTAGAAGAGTTGGAGGAGATGCTCCAGAAGCATCGATAGGACAAAGGAGGAGCATAACAGTAGGTTGAGGCATTGAAGAGCCAACTCCAGAATGTGCAGGATCAATTTTCCATGAAAGCAACACAGGCCATAGTCCTAACAAAAGAGAAATTCAAGGAGGCATATAGCCAATTTCTTACCCATTGTAAAATCCATGCAGCAAGGGTGATACATGTTCTCATGTACCTTCAAGAAATATAAACTATCATCTCATATTGTTAGTATATAGTGGAGTATGGCAAGGAGCACCTAGAGCCTCTCTTGGTAAAAGTATCATAGATGCAGACGTTGGATAGATCATATTTCTAATTTTACCAATGAGTGATATGGCTCGAGCTTGGGCAAGCACCAAAGTTGTACTGCATTAGTATTTCTTTAGGCTGGATCAGGTGAAGGAGACCCATAAGTTGCTTAACATGTTTGAGTAGGAGAGAAGAATTTCAACGACCTATTTCAATGTAGTTCTCGAGAATGGTTTCCCTAGTTTCATTGATGATAGGGGAAATATTCTATCAAAAGTGGATCTAGAAGCAGCTTGGATGATCTTTATTGATGACACCTCCAAAATTGATGATTGGGAGGAGCCACTTACTAAAGACCATGTGTTACTGTCGATGAAAAAGCTCTCACGCATTGATTCTGGTTTAATAGATCTCACTCAGTAGGTGAATTACATTGATATGGAGTAGGTGGAGATTTTTAGGTACCTGGTGGATTCGCTTAACAGCCTGAAGATAATCATCACAGAGGCTTGGTCTGACATTGTTGCAATGTATGAGGCTACAGTTGCATTTCTCTCTGAGGAAGAAGCTAAAGAAAAAAATACCAAGGAGCGAGATGCAAGAGCAAGCAACAAGCAGCCTGATGTGCCCAGTGGAGCTGACTCTTAAGCCCAATGGATGAAGGCATGGGGTTGATTGCATCCATGCGAGCTAGATATTCCGTGAGCCACCAAGAATGTTGGCAGTTTTGTAACTTTTCCACATTACAATTTTGTTGAAATATTGATTGTAAAATTTTAGTGAATTTTTTGATGAAAGCGCTATAGTTTTAATGCATATTTAATTGTATTTGTTTTCACCTCTTTTCATAATATTGCATTACTATAAATAATAAGCAATGAAAAAAAATTATTTAAAACTGCTAAGGGATGCAAGCGCTGGCAAGAATTTGGTTCTCAAAGGAGGGGTATTTCAGAGAGAAAGAGAAACAAAGTTGGGTGCTTTCACCCCAAGAAGTTTCTCCTCAAAAAATATTAAGATCATGTTCAAATTTCAAGAAGAGAGTGGAAAAGCATTATCATACCAATTGAGGGATGAATATCTCTATCACCCCTCTTCGAGGAGAAACCAATCTTAAAGAAGCATATTCACTCGATGAGAAGGAACAAATATTTCTAGAGCAAAATAAAGGAATAAGGCACTTTCACCCCAATTGAGGGGTGAAACCTCTTGTCACCCCTATTTGGGGTGAAAGTCATTTTAAGTGTTGGCCATGTCAAGTACAGATTAAAAGGTTCTATGTAAAAGGTTGAAGGAATTTTCACCCCAAAAGAGGGACAAAACTCTTTGGCACCCCTCTTTGGGGTGAAACGTATTATAAATATATATATAAAGCAACGCCACAAGGATTGAACGCCCATGAATCGAAGCAGAATTTCAGAAGATGCTTTCACCCCAAGAGAGGAGTGAAAGTCTTTGTCACCTCTCTTTGGGGTGAAAACATAACATAAAATAAAAATTCATGAGCTAGGCGCTAAAGTATGAGCACAGAAAATAAGAAGCACTTTTGCCCCAAGTGAGGGGCAAAACTCTCTATCACCCCTCCTTGGGGCAAAACATATCTGAAGAAGGTTTTAAAACATGGTGGGCTCGACATGGGTAATTCAAGCCAACACTTTCACCCCAAGTGAGGGGCTAAGCTCATTGTTGCACCTCCTTGAGGCGAAAGAGTATCTCCAAGGTTTTGAAGGCCAAAAGGAGGTTGACGTCATAAAGGCCCATTTTAATACAATTGATGATTTTATCCATGACTAGGTAAAAGTAAAAGATAGTGCTTAGTGTAAGTTCAAATTGTAGTAAATTAAAGTTACCTCTATGAAGAGGCACCATGTATATTTGCCTTTCTAGGGGGCGAATAGAGTTTGAAGGTTCATTTTTGGGCAAAATTCATTACGCAGCATTCAAATGATGTCGCCTCTCCATAAGGGCGAAGTCCCTATCGCCCTCTTTCAAGGCGATAACAAAAAAATATAGTTATAAGGAGAAAATTAAAAAGTGAAATTACTCAAGTATCAAGCCTAGCTACGATGTCATCCATTGTTGTCTCAACAAGGGTATTTCACCCCGTCCTTGGGCAAAATAAATTCTTCAACAGAGATATAGCTTTTGAAGACGTAATTTTATTGATTTTCTAGGAAAAGGGTAAGGAAGGATGGCATTTAATTCTTGAAGCGATGTAGGCAGTGCTTCCAGAATGTTTGCTTTAAGGTCAGGAGATCAGAGATAATTCATGCTCATTTCCAATGCACTGACTATCGACCTTGTTGATTTTCTAAGAAGATTTAATGCTCGATGGACTTTTCTAGCGAAGGTGAATTTTCAAGGTGCAAAGCAAAACAAATTCATGTCTGATTCTCAGGGGATTTTGCTGCATCTCGATTCATCGACGTCCAAGGTTGCTTCAAGTATTTACTACTATTGACTTCCCTATGTGATTCTCATGTCAAATTCGAATCATGGTTTCCTTATAGAATGTTTTTATTAAAGACGTCACTAATGTCAAGGAAAATATGCATGCTAGTTTTGATCTACCAGCATTTTTTTTGTATATGCATTAAATGATAGAGGTAAAATTCCTCTATAAATACTAATAATTTTTCATTGTAAAAGGATGGAAGGATGGACACTCTATAGAAAAATACTCCAATTTTTCTACATTAATAGAAACAATTCAACTTTTGGTTCTTCGAGTGGTTTTGCACTTGATAATTTTCTATGTGTAATTTCTAAAAGCTTTCATTTCCTTTATTTTCTATGAGTAAATTTTGTTTTTGAATTTAGTCTTTGCTTGTGTGGGAATGAACACTAAAATGCACTCTGAGGGTTATTTTCTTGCATAATTGTTAGAAGTTTATGCGTTTGTGTTTTCTGTTGAATACTACTAATTACTTGGTGGAATTTTAGCTATTAGTCTATCCCCATCCTATTTTGTTGCCTTATAGCCATATTTCCCATTTCTTTCCTATTTATCTAAGCTTAAACCCAGTGTAGGATTATTAAGGGAGCCAACCCTCTCTGGATATTGGCCCAGAGGACATTTCTTTCCTCCGATATTTCAATGTTGGTTGGGTCTAGGGTGCACAAGGCATAGATCTTATAACTAGGCAGATTCTTGACCAGCAGTAACTTACATATCCTTGATTTGATTTTAGATGGGTGTTTAGAAAGTAAATTTTGGATTTTATCCTATTAAGCTTTTGTCCTGATGATTGTTTGTATTCCTTTAATAAGTTATTCGAAGCTCTGACCTCGTTTGTCCTTGCCCTCCCAAAAATGGTTGTATCATCTACAAATTTTTGATGGGTGATGTTGTCAATCTTATTACTAGCCTTAAGTTCACTTTTAAGCCCATCTTCGTTAGCCTTCTTCAAGTTCCTACCCAAAACCTCTACCATAATAATGAAAAAATATGGTGATAGAGGATATCCTTTTCTAAGACCTCTCTTGACTTTAAATGATTTTATTACTAACCCATTGACCAACATTGAATATGAAACTATAAAGACACAAGACTTAATCCATGTAACCCATTTTTTCCAAATCTAAACTTTTATAATACTATAAAAAGAAAATCCCATTTAAGACTATCATAGGCTTTACTCATATCAAGTTTAAAGATCATTGTTTTTTCTTTTCTTGAAGCTACTAAATGCATAATTTCATGAGCTACTATGATCCCGTTTAGAATCTACCTCCCTTTCACAAATATTCCTTGCTATACTGAAATAATTTTGTCTAACAATGGTATTAATCGATTTTCCATCACTTTGGAGGTAATCTTATATGACATATTACATAGGTTTATGGGTCTAAATGAATCAAACAATTTTACATCATTTTTTTTAATCAGGTTAAGATATTTTACATTTATTTTATAAGGTATATATTGTTTTAACCTAGATTGTCCCACTTCACGAAGTGGGTTGAAGCTATTCCACTTACCACTACTACTAGATCATGCATCACAAAGTTCCTACTCCATAATATCATATGTTATTTTGGTATCCCATCCAATATCATCTTGGATAATATCATATGTTTTCAAAAATAAAGATGTTCAAGCTTTGTGTACAAAGTATCATATACAGCATAGCTTTTCAATGCCTTATAATACATAGAGTAATGGGCAGGTTGAGGCATCAAACAAAATGATTATCACCATATTTAAGAAAATCATTAACAATCATCACAAGGATTGGCATCTTCAACTACCTCTAGCACTTTGGGCTTATAGGATGAGTATTTGAACACCAACAAGGGCAACTCCATTTTCGCTAGTATATGGCACTAAGGCCATTATGCCCTTGGAGCTTGAAATCCCTTTTTTGTGCATCTCATTGCAAGATTTCATCGATGATGATGCTGCACAATAGGCTCCCCTTGATCAACTTACTCTTCTTGATGAAAGACACATTAATGTTCTTGAGCATCTTTATGTTTATCAAGATTGTATTAAGAAAGCCTACAATACAATGGTTCATCCTAGGGAATTTCAAATTGGTGATCTTGTGCTCAAAGAGAACTAGCAAAACTCTAACTTGCCTAGAAATTTGTACGACAAATTCACCACAAACTAGTCCATTTTTCATAGCACATAAGCTAGGACCATGAACTTATCAGTTAGCTTCACTTGAGGGTGTTGAGGAACCTAAACCCCTTAATATTATCGACCTACGGCTATTCAATGCATACAAAAAAACAACAAAAGAGCAAAAACACAAAAACCTAACATCTTATCTCTTCATGCATCTCATTTCACAGTACCATTGCATTGCATATGTCCATTAATTGCACCATGCATTTTGATGTCTTCATTGTTTTTTGCATTCCACAGTATCTAGCTACATTTGTTATCATATTGCATTAGGTATTCCTACCATGGTAGTTGCATTAGTATTTTCTTGTGAGCACTAAGAATAACCATAGTGTTTGTACGATTGTCATTTGTATTTATGAAACATCTTCTATCTTGGGCATAAACTCCATCCCATTGTTCATTCCCATTCACATTCCCATTTCTTAATGAGAACTTTTCTCCCTCTTATTTTCTCTAAGTAGTTGTCACAAGGTATTCAAAAAGGTATTTTAGTCATTCAGCCATTCCTACTATTCCTTTTAGATTTTGTAGAACGTCATCTTGATCTCTGGTGATAGGATATTTGCTTTGATTGTAACTTGCATATCTCAAATCCTAATACATCTTCACACTCTTAATCACAATTTTTAAACAAGGAAAGATGAAACTATAACGTAGTTCATATTCCTTAAGCAAAAGGTTTCTCTTGCTCTTCCTATCATGCACATGGTATAAAAAGTTGAGAATTGACAAAAGGACAAGCTCTCCCTCCACCCCAAAAAATTAGATCCCTTTGCTCCTCTCCAAAATGAGGAAATCTCCAAAAATCAATAAAATCCCTTTTCTCCTTTCCAAAATGAGCAAATTTCCAAAATAAATTAAATCCCTTTGCTCCTCTCCAAAACAAACAAATCCCCAAAAAGCAATAAAATCCCTTTGCTCCTCTCCAAAATGAACAAATTCCCAAAAGCAATAAAATCCCTTGCTCTTCTTCAAAACGAACAAAAATCCCAAAAAAAAATAAAAAGAACGAAAAGAGCTTGAATCCTTGCAATTCTCATTTTTTGACAACCATGAGGAAATTTCCATCAGGGCTATAGATGCCTGACTGGCAGTGGAGTAGCCTTACATGTGGTAACATGTTTGTGATATTAGAGATCTTATTTTGTACAGACCAATGTCCACTTGTATATTAGCTAGATTTTGGTGGCTTGCATTACAGAGTAGTTAAGTCCAACTAAGTACAAAATCGTAGTAATGAACTTCATTATGCACACACAAGGATATTGAATATCTTGGTCTTCCTAGCAGATTTTCATCTTTCAAGTTCCTACATGGTCAGTATACAACTTTTGAGTGGTCAACTAGGGTATTTGAGTCTCCTAAAAGCCTTGTTATTCCCTCATGACTTCTCATTGTTCACCATCCACTACATTCACATTTATTTTACATTTCACACTTTGTTTCACTCGGTTTATGTTCAAGTGTATGCTCTTGATGAAATTGTTTACATATTTATTTGTGACTTCCATACATTCTATAGTGCCTACACTTAGTTTTTTATTGCATCACATATTCATTCATTATCATTCCATTATTTAAACAAACATTCATATTTTGCATCATTCAAATTTTCATATGCCATTAGTCCATCACATACATACATAGTGCAATGCATACATAATAGTTCTATCATATCAAAAAAATTCATCTAACATACATGCATCATCATATCTACAAATATAAGCATACATCTAAGGTCATCTACCATTACATTCATTCATCCATCATTACACATATACATGCACAATAAAGATACAATAGGCATCAACAATGATCATCTCATATATATATATATTATATCAAATAATATTACATCAATAATATAAAATACCCACAATCTACAATAATAGTGGGTCCTCAGAACTCACATCCAAAAATAGAAGCTAATGTAAAGGACACATCCTCAAGTTGATCCTGATCCACCGCTCTCCCCACTACCCTCAAACTTATCTCTATGAGCCTAACTAGATCCACTGGTACCTAACATCTAAGAGGTCCCTAACGATGCAAATCATGGCACAGGTGGTCTCACTGGAGGGTCTACAAAAGCCCCACTGTATCAACTATGATGAGACTAAGATGATGATGCTCATGATGGAAGTACTCCATCAAGTTTGTTTATCTCATCCTCTAATCACCTCACATAATCCTAATATACCTGATATCATGAGTGGTATCTGGCTACCCTGGCCTACAACTATTCCACCTCTACCTAAAGTCTGATCATCTCATCTATGGCATGTGTGCCTATGGATGGTTAAGCCCACCTAGTTGTCAACCCTACCACCTGATTTCATATAGCATATCTCTCTGCCATAAGTATATCCCTCTTCTCTTCAAGACTTTGGACCTAGGCCTGCAAGGTGTCCCTCTCCTTTGCCTAACCCTATCATATTTGTCTATGTCTCCCAACGGCTCTACTCTATGGCATGAGTTGTGTTCCTATCAATTTTTTTACCATGGAGGATATGAACCTACTCTCTCAAAGCAACAATATTCTCCTATGGGTCCTCCTCATCACTTCCATCCCCTCATTTCTCCTTGTAGGAGCATTCTCGATGGATCCCTAAGATCCACCATCATCTCTCTTTTCTTGGTGATGCACTCATCACTGAGATATACCCTCTATTGTGCTAGTTACCCCTCTCTACTAGTTGTCCCCTCTTCTCTAGTTGTTGCCTCTCCATAAAGCTATTGGATAATCCACCAAGCATCATACTCTTTTGTGGTGTCGAGACCCTCTATAACTACATCTATGAGGGCCTCATCCACCTTCTCACTTAGAGGCTCAGTTAGTGGCCATGCTAGTTGGATCTCACTCACCCTCTACCTATACACCACTATATCATTAGGTACACCCTGCCTCACCCTGAACTGGTGGCTCACTCATGGGTACTAGAAGTACTCATGCTCAATGCCATGTTGCCCCATCAACCACCTACCGCATCACACCTGCCTCAGCTGTTCACCCTCCTTAGTAGGTTGGTGCTCCTCTTCAAGGTCTCCATATAACATGTCCTGGTTGCAGTCCAGTACATGAGTTTGTGTAATGCTTTAGGATACCTTGAAATGGATAGCTCTTTCCTTGCTCTTGCTCATGCAACCATTACATGGTATAAGGTATATCTCAATCTATCATGTCCATGTGAGCAATCCAGGATAGTCCAATCAACATGTCCATCCGAAAGTACTCCCATCCCCATACCTGTAGGAGAAAGCTACCCCCTAGGACCAGCCAGCCTCACTATTTGATCTTGTATAACTTCCTGTAGAGTTGTGCCAACAGAGTAGTACCCCATGGCATGATCCTCGACTCATCCACCAGATCCATCACAAGGCCTAACAAGTTCCATAGGAACCTCCTATTAGAAGAATCAGGTAGAATCAGATTAGATATCAATGATAAGTATTGTCTATCATGCTATCAAAATATGTGTCACACATCTAGTGCCCACTCTCACCCCATCACTATCCATATCATAATCCATCAATTGTCAGTATTCTTAATACACCCTTTGTAGCATTACCTCTCTTTGACTGATCGAAGTAGTAACTATCTGCTCTCCATATATAGGGACTCACATAATCTGGTAGACATCCTCTAAGGTCACTGTAATCACTCCCATGAGAATGTCAAATATGTCATTCTAACTACCCCATTGGTCAATCTAGTTCATCAGATAGGCCTGGTCTGCATGCACGGACCCAAGTTGAGTCATGTGTTAAAGTGTGAGGTCCTTCAGCCAATCCCAACACTCACTAGATAGTGCATTGTACGCTTGCCTAAAGTGGTTTGTAAACCAATTTTGGGCTCTCACAAGCTATAAAAATAAAACACTTAATCAAAAAAATATCACAAAGCACAAACATCTCGAATTGAGACAGTCACAAAGCACAACCATCTTGAGCCAATACGGCCACCAAATGCAACTGTCTTGAGTCAATATGGCCACCAAATACAATTTTCTCAAGTCAATATAGTCATCTCACGAGGTCATCTTAGGTCAAGACAGTCACAAAATGTTACCATCCCTACCTGAGACGATCCCCATTGCATATAAAACAAACAAAAAAAGCAAAAAAAAAAAAAAAAATAAAAAAAAAAAATAACAAGAGACAAAGATAAGGAAAAATGCATAAAATGTTATCTACCCATCACCCCACCCACTTTTTCATTTTCCTAAGCTACCCCATCTCACCCATCCCACCCATTCATTTCCTTTTAATTTTTAATTTTGTTCATTTCGTTAATAAATAAAAAGGTAGGATTCTCATCCTTACCTTTCTTGCACCAGCTCCTTCGCTCGTGGATTCGCTTGATGGTTCTATCATGTTTTTTTAATCGGTAACCAGTAGTGCTTCATTATGAAAAACTAACACTTCTCCTCCTTGTCTCACTCTTCTCTCATCTCGCACAATGAAAATGATAAATTTTTTGTGAAATCCGCTTTATATAGTTTTTCGTGAGTGTGACCGTTTCGGACAGTTACGTGGCACAGCATGACCGTCTGAGACAGTCACTTTTTTTTTAGGTAACAATACTAACCATATTAGTATTTTCAAGTACCTCATTGTTATCATCATGTTACATATCCTTCATCGACTTGTCGCTTTTGCATATCAAAATCAATTCAACAATCAAATACTTAGTCAACAATCAAATACTTGAAATTGAAAATTGCATTCATCCAAGAATCATTTCCAAAGACTATCATATGCCCTTTTGGTTGGGGCAAACAACAAGAAAAATATCAATCAAACAAACACTTGGTATATTTAAAGCCTAAATTTTGTAGACTAAAGCTTGTCTACCTGCGGTTGAAAGGTTACGAAGATTTAATCAAATTCATCAATGTGTTGGAATCAATGACTCAACGATGGGCACCCTCTCCATGATTGGGACATATCATATTGAATTTTTCAATTAACATCGTCAACTCAACCATTTTAGATCATCTATTTTTTCTCTGCATTGTGCTTAGGCACAAAGCATCCCAAAAAGGGGTATCTATAGACACCTAAAATACATCATTGCAAGGAGACTCCCAAAGAGACCTTCTTCTAACCCTTGCAACCCATCTTGGACAGCCTTAGGGCTAATCCAGTGATTTTCCCCAACCACAAGCAACTTTCCCCAATGGGAAGCCTGACCGTCTCGACCCAAGATAATCTTAGGCTCAAGATTGTATCGAGTTGAGACAGTCGCACAAAACCAAAAAAATTAATAGGCAATGAACTTCCTATCAGCATCTTGCTAGGTTTGGCACTAGTGTTAGATGCCTTGCAGGTGGCAGTTTCACCTACCATCTATAGTCATTTTGTGGCAATCAATCAGGCTACCCCTAATTGACACTTGCTCCATTTTTTGCTTGCCCCAAATCCTATAAAATTGTGCTACCTTCCCCTATTTTAGATATCATTAATTCAAATGCCAATGTAACAAAGTGTTGTCAAAAAAAATTACCATGCTTTCCTGCTTCTAAACTCAATGCTACTGGATGACCATCTAGGGTTTGAAGCTGCACTTTTCTCTATCGCATGATCATTCCCTATACATCATTGATCAGTCACACGTTCACACTGATGCAGGAGCATCCGAAAACATTAGGGCAATCTTGCATCATCCAAAAAATTTTAGTTCTTTTTAAGTTCTTTGCACTTTGATCTTTTTATTTTCGGCATCGGAGAAGGTTTTGTAAAGCAATGTTTGGGTTTGGAGAAGTTTTAAGGCAAAGGGAGGAGGGGTCGCGAAATCGTGACATGTCGGTTTCGGGACATGTCGCGAAATCGCGACCTCGAAAGCTGCTGTGAAGCTTTGGCGGGTTCCGTCGCGATATCGCGACGTCGCGGTATCGCGACGTCGCGATATCGCGACCAAATTTCAAAGGCAAAAGAGAAGGGTTCCAAACGTCGCGATATCGCGACGTCGCGATATCGCGACGGTCACCAATGCAAAGTGAAGGAGAAAGGGTCCTGTCGCGATATCGCGACAGGTCGCGATATCGCGACGGTTAGAAACCGCCACGTGGCATTTTCACAAGACAACGCAAGGCAGAGAAATTTACGAGGAGCTTCAGCAAAGAGTTGAGGCTTGAGGAAGCATTTTTGGTCGCGATATCGCGACATGTCACGATTTCGCGACCTGTCGCGATATCGCGACCAAGTAAAATCATGACCAAAGAAAATGAACCGAAGACCGGACAAGGCAGGATTGGACACGTGGGCAGCCACGTGTATCAAAACTATGGAGAGGGGCACGTGTTTTGGAAACGTTGTGGACAGAGGTGGGTAAAGCCAAGTATGTATGCGGACAACCAGGGGAGGTCAGATTTAACACGTGGACAGCTACGTGTATTGAATCAAGATGAGAGCCACGACCGCGTTTCTTTTCTTTTATTGACAAAGTAACAGGAACAGGCAATGGAACAGATGCAAGTAATGGCCATTATGGAGGAGACCACGGTACAGGAGATCGATCTGACGAAGACGGCGGTTGCAGGTCGAGGAAAACCATTAATGCAAGCTCCATGGTGGTTCGAGCGGTGGCCCATTTATGGCAAAATTTGAATTCTCGTCCTGGGGGGAAATTTGAATTTGAAATTTGTTTGGTGGAGGCATTGATTGCCTGGAGGACTGAGGCCTCGTTAAAAACTCGGAGAAAATCTTTGTAAAGGGGATGGTGAAGTTCGGGATTGGGGAAGAAGTGTTGTGCCGGGGGAAAGTTACTACTGTATTTTGGCATTGAATGAATTAATGAAAATTTCTGTGAATTTACTGTGAGATTGTCTGTGTGAATCCCGGCTTTGCCATCAAGTGGTATCAGAGCAGGAGCTCCTGAGCGTGTAACAGATCGCCGGAGAAAGAGGCAGTTACACCAGGATCTGTGGGAAGATTTAAAAAAAAAAAATATATATATATATATATAAAAAAATATATATATATATATATATATATAATGCCTCCACGAAGGAACCGAGGCGGAGGAGGAGGTGTGGTGCCGGTCGAAGACTTTCGGGCCTTGCAAAGGCAAGTTCAAGCCTTGCAAGCAGAGTTACGCAGAAGGCGCGAACCCGGAGGGGAAGAGGAAAGTGAAGATGAAGTTGAAGAGGAAGAACAGTCTGAGGAAGAAGCAGAGCTGTGGATCCAGCTCAAGCCCGGTTGTATAAGGCCATCTCTCGATTGGAAAGCAGCCTAAAATGGAGGTTTCTACATACTCGGAAACCTAAATCCGTAAGAAGTGATTGACTGGATAAATGATTTGGAGGAATATTTCGAGTATGAGGAAGTTGAAGACCCTAACCGAGTCGATTTGCTAAGACGAAGTTGAAGGGCCATGCCAGCATTTGGTGGAGAGGAATCCAGTTGGAGAGGAACAGGAGAGGGAAGGAGAGAATAACGAGATGGGATAGAATGGTGGAGAAGCTTAAAAGACAGTTCATCCCGACAGATTACGAGTTGGATCTGCTAAGAAAAATGCAGAGCTTGGAGACAGACAAACAAAACTGTCCAAGAGTACACTGAAGAGTTTTACAAAATTTCTATTAGAACAGGGCATTTAGAGGCAAACAAAGAGAAGGTAGCCCGTTACATTAATGGGTTGAGGCTTGGTATCCAGGAAGAACTGAGCCTGGTTCGATTAAACACCATTGAGGATGCTTACCAATTTGCCTTGAAGGTAGAAGAAAAGCTGAACAGGCGGTTTGAAGGCAAGCAAAGAGGAAGAGGCCGAGGTGGAAGGACTGGTGGGAGAACCAATGGGGAAAAGTACAAGGATCCGAAGAAGACTGGTGAAGCCGATAGTAACCAGGACCAAAAGGAAGAGGATGTTTATCAGCCTCGAGATCATAACAGCTACCCAAGAGGACGGGGTGGATCTGGACGAGGATTTGGAAGAGGAGTATTTCGTGGAACGTGTTTCCACCGTGGTGAAGAAGGACACCGGGCATTTGAATGTCCACAACACCGAGAAAGAACAAACAAGAGGCCTGAGGGTCCAGCCAGAGCTGCTGTGGCGGAGGAGGATGCTGAATCCGAGCATTTCGAAGAAGCAGAGAGGGGAGAGACAATGATTGTAAGAAGAGTCCTGTTGAACGGGGAGAAGGACACAGACCAGAGGAAAAGCTTATTCCGCACTAGATGTAAATGTGCGGGCAAGGTTTGCAATATCATTATTGATAATGGTAGCACGGATAACCTGGTTTCTGAGGAAATGGTTACCAAGTTACAGCTAGAAAGGAAGAAGCACCCACACCCATACCGGGTCGCATGGTTGCAAAAGGACCACAGAGCTTTGGTCAATGAGCAGTGTTCTGTTAAATTTAACATTGGAAATTATTGTGATGAGGTCCTCTGTGACATCTTGCCCATGGATGCTTGCCACATGTTGCTGGGGAGACCCTGGCAGTTTGACCGAAGTGCAATACATGATGGCCGAGCCAACACCTACTCATTGACAAAGAATGGTGTACGCCATAAACTAAAGCCCTTGAAGGATGCAGATGAAAAGGTATGTCATATTTCCAGAGTCTGTTTAGTTGAGGGGAGAGAGTTTCTGAACGGGTTAAAGCGTGAACATTTATGTTATGCAATAATCCCTAGAGTTAGGGGGAAGGAATGCCAGGATACCCCAGCAGAAATTCTAAATCTGCTGGAGGAATTTCCAGACATTGTGTCTGACAATGTGCCCGAGGGCTTACCCCCTGTGAGAAAAATTAGCCATCATATAGATTTAATACCAGGATCAAGCCTGCCAAATAAAGCTGCGCACAGGATGACACCTGTAGAGACTGAGGAATTAAATAGACAAGTCCAAGAATTATTAGAAAAGGGATTAATTCGGGAAAGCTTGAGCCCATGCGCAGTCCCTGCAGTGCTGGCGCCAAAGAAGGATGGGGAATGGAGGATGTGTACAGATTCACGGGCCATCAACAAAATTACTATTAAGTACAGATTCCCGTTACCAAGAATGGATGATATCATGGACTCTTTAAGTGGAGCTGAGTACTTCACAAAGATTGACCTGAAAAGTGGCTATCATCAAATCCGTATCCGAGAGGGAGATGAATGGAAGACAGCCTTCAAAACAAGAGAAGGCCTGTTTGAGTGGTTGGTCATGCCCTTTGGACTGTCCAATGCACCAAGTACCTTCATGCGGCTGATGAATGAAGTACTGAAAGAATTTCTGGGAAAGTTTGTTATTGTTTATTTAGATGATATATTGATATTCAAGCAGGACCCTGGAGGAACACCTGATGCATATCAAGAGGGTCTTTGAAAAGCTGCAAGAAGAACAGTTATTAATAAATTTGAAAAAGTGTAATTTTGTCAAGAAGGAATTGGTATACTTGGGGTTTGTAATCTCAGCAGAAGGCCCGAAGATGGACCCCGAAAAGGTGAGAGCCATCATTGAATGGCCTACTCCAAGGAGCACAACAGAAGTGAGGTCATTCCATGGTCTCGCCAGTTTTTATAGGAAGTTCATAAAGAACTTCAAGCAGTATTTGTGCACCTCTCACAGAGACAATGAGGGGAGATAAAAAGGAGTTCAAATGGACATCAGGGGCTGAAAGGAGCTTTGATACATTGAAGAGAAAAGTTACAGTAACAGCCTGTTTTGGCACTTCCAGACTTCAACAAGGTATTTCAGTGGACTCGTGATGCCAATGGCAGGGCAATAGGGGCGGTACCGAGTCAAGGAGGCAAGCCAGTTGCTTATTTCAGTGAAAAGTTAAATGATGCTCGAAAAAGTATTCTGTCTATGATCAAGAATTTTATGCTATAGTTCAGGCCCTGAAGAAGTGGAGACATTATTTATTACCAAAGGAGTTTGTACTGTTTACTGACCATCAAGCTTTGCAATACATTAACAATCGGACAAAACCGAACCAAAGGCACATGAAATGGGTGGAGTTCCTCCAAAGTTATACCTTTGTACCGAAGCACAGAAGTGGGAAGTCAAACAGAGTTGCGGATGACTTAAGTAGAAGGCAGACTCTGCTGACCAGATTGACAGTAGAAGTAGTGGGGTTTGAAGAACTGAAGGGTCTATACCCTACAGATCCGGATTTTGCAGAAGCCTGGGAGGCTTGCTCAATACCTCTTACTATGGATAGAACAAAATGGTTGGATTTCTTAATCCAAGACGGAATGCTGTTCAAGGGTAGTAAGTTGTGCATTCCCGTAAGTTCCATGCGGGAGAATTTAATCAAAGAAAAGCACAACGGAGGATTGGCTGGGCATTTTGGTAGGGATAAGACCATTGCCTTGATTGAGGAAAATTACTACTGGCCACAACTTCAGCAAGATGTACGGAAGTTTGTGCAAAGTTGCAGAATATGCCAGATGGCAAAGGGTGTAAAACAAAATACAGGACTGTACCAGCCATTACCTGTGCCTGAGAGACCATGGGAGGACATAAGCATGGACTTTATCCTTGGATTGCCGAGAACACAGAGGGGAAATGATTCAGTATTTGTAGTAGTTGATCGGTTCTCCAAAATGGCACATTTCATTCCCTGCCAGAAGACAAGTGATGCAGTCCACATTGCTGGGTTATTCTTCAAGGAAGTGGTACGGCTTCATGGCCTGCCAAGAAGCATAGTTTCTGACAGAGATACCAAGTTTGTTGGCTACTTTTGGAGAACTCTGTGGAAGAAGATGAAAACAGACCTGAAATTCAGTTCTGCATACCACCCACAGACTGACGGACAGACAGAGGTGGTGAACAGAAGCCTGGGTAATCTATTGAGATGTTTGATATCAGATCAGCCTAAAGGATGGGATTTAGTTTTACCACAGGCAGAATTTGCTTATAACAGTTCAGTTAATAAGAGCACCAACAAGTCTCCATTCCAGATAATATACGGGAACAGCCCAAGAAATGTGTCTGAACTGAGGAAGTTGGACAAAAGAGAAAAGTGCAGTGCCGAGGCCGAAGAATTTGCGGAGCATATGAAAAGTCTGCATGAAGAAGTAAGAAAACAAATTATAAAAATGAATACTCAATACAAGACAAGGGCAGACCAGAAGCGGCGGTTCAAGGAGTTCAAAGTGGGAGATGAGGTCATGGTGCATCTCAAGAAGGAGAGATTCCCTGCCAAAACTTATAACAAATTGAAGATGAAGAAGTTTGGACCATGCAGAATACTGGGAAGGCGGGAGTCAGGAAATGCATATGAAGTGGAGTTGCCCAATTGGCTTGATATTTCACCTATTTTTAATGTTTCAGATTTAGTGGAATATCATGAGGGGGAGGGTACGGAAATAGCAAGTGCAGAATTATGGCCAATTCCAGCCTCTACTCCAACCACAGACGAGGTCGAGGAAATATTGGACACCCGTGAAGGCAGAAGCACCAGAAACAAGCAATATTCTGAGTATTTAATTAAGTGGAAGGGCAAACCTATTGAGGACGCAACTTGGCTGTCGAAGACGGAGGTTGACCGCCTGGGTCTTCCCCAAACAAAACAGAAGTGAGGATCACTTTTAATTTACCCCGGGTGTCTGATGCAGGAGCATCCGAAAACAGTAGGGCAATCCTGCGTCATCCAAAAAAAATTTAGTTCTTTTTAAGTTCTTTGCACTTTGATCTTTTTATTTTCGGCATCGGAGAAGGTTTTGTAAAGCAATGTTTGGGTTTGGAGAAGTTTTAAGGCAAAGGGAGGAGGGGTCACGAAATCGTGACATGTCGCGAAATCGCGACCTCGAAAGCTGCTGTGAAGCTTTGGCGGGTTCCGTCATGATATCGCGACGTCGCGGTATCGCGACGTCGCGATATCGCGACCAAATTTCAAAGGCAAAAGAGAAGGGTTCCAAACGTCGCGATATCGCGACGGTCACCAATGCAAAGTGAAGGAGAAAGGGTCCTGTCGCGATATCGCGGCCGGTTAGAAACCGCCACGTGGCATTTTCACAAGACAACGCAAGGCAGAGAAATTTACGAGGAGCTTCAGCAAAGAGAGGAGAGAGAGAGGGGCAAAGAGTTGAGGCTTGAGGAAGCGTTTTTGGTCGCGATATCGCGACATGTCGCGATTTCGCGACCTGTCGCGATATCGCGACCAAGTAAAATCATGACCAAAGAAAATGAACCGAAGACCGGATAAGGCAGGATTGGACACGTGGGCAGCCACGTGTATCAAAACTATGGAGAGGGGCACGTGTTTTGGAAACGTTGTGGACAGAGGTGGGTAAAGCCAAGTATGTATGCGGACAACCAGGGGAGGTCAGATTTAACACGTGGACAGCTACGTGTATTGAATCAAGATGAGAGCCACGGCCGCGTTTCTTTTCTTTTATTGACAAAGTAACAGGAACAGGCAATGGAACAGACGCAAGTAATGGCCATTATGGAGGAGACCACGGTACAGGAGATCGATCTGACGAAGACGGCGGTTGCAGGTCGAGGAAAACCATTAATGCAAGCTCCATGGTGGTTCGGGCGGTGGCCCATTTATGGCAAAATTTGAATTCTCGTCCTGGGGGGAAATTTGAATTTGAAATTTGTTTGGTGGAGGCATTGATTGCCTGGAGGACTGAGGCCTCGTTAAAAACTCGGAGAAAATCTTTGTAAAGGGGATGGTGAAGTTCGGGATTGGGGGAAGAAGTGTTGTGCCGGGGGAAAGTTACTACTGTATTTTGGTATTGAATGAATTAATGAAAATTTCTGTGAATTTACTGTGAGATTGTCTGTGTGAATCCCGGCTTTGCCATCACACACTTACTTTCAAACTCACCAATAATCTATCGATAATACATCCCCGTGTCATCTTAAATGTTGTTCGAACCTGGTTATACCAAAGTGCAGGCCCATGACAATGACCATCTTGCCCCGAGACGGTATACACAAGAAACCATCTTGACCCGAGATGGTCTCGATTAAGTGATTGGTTTTTATATTTTTAGTGCATCTTAGCTTAGATTTGTGTATTTATTGTTCTTACATTAGTTTAGATTTACATTATCACATGCATGCATTTGTATTTCATCTACTTTCACATTTTCTAATTTAACACAGGTCCAACGCTAGTGGACCCTTCATATGCTATTGATCCACTTTTTTTCGCTTTGTGTGCAGGTTACAGGCTTCCAAGATAGTGAAAGATTTTGGATCCAACTCTTACACGATAGTCGTAAGGAAACCCGCTCCCTTGATATTGTGTTGGTACGAATATCTATGTATTGCACATAGATTCTATCTTATAAAAAGGGGGACAACATCCCTATTGTATTCATTGTATCACTAATGAAATCCCTCGAGGGGATACTCTTGTAACACATTGAAAATATAAATTAATAAAATATTAATTTTTATTTGTTAATCATTGTGTTTTAGTTTTATATCTTGTTTATGGTGCAAATTTTTGTCCTTCACAAGCCAATTGAGAACTTCATATATGATAGAAAAGCAACAAATTCGTTTAGAATGTATCAATGCTTTAAACCCTTACCATGAATGCAACAAATATTGTTTCCAAAAACATTTCAAAGAAAAGGAACATCACGATAAATAATAAATAAGAGTGAGTATGAGCTAGGAGTGACTACAAGCTAGGAGGAAGTGTAAGCTAAGAGCAAGTGTGAGTCGAGAGGCAACGTGAGTCGAGAGGCAGTGCGAGTCGAGAGGCAGTGTGAGTCGAGAGCGAGTGCAAGCTAGGAGTGATTCCCATCCCCAACCCCACTAATTAGTTTGGAAGGAAAGTCATATTTGAAAGCCTTAATGAGAAGTGAGGATACCCTAGCTAGAAGTATGGATGCCCAAGTTGAAGATAAGTGGAAGATCAAATATATAGAAATTTTGATCCAAGTAGCATATGTTGCGCCAGAAGTGACCATCAAGGATGCAATGATTGAGCATGATATAATCGTTTTGAAAAGTAAGGGGTTAATATGTAAGTTCCATATATCCTAACCAAGGTTTTTGGAGAATCAAGATTGTATCAAGTGAAAGTGGGGATTGAATTCAAATTACTTTGTGATTTTTCTTCCTAAAGGTTTTTTCCTTGTCATCTTTTCTAATTTAAAAATCAGGGATTAAATATTCAGTGGTAGCCCATGGTTTAGAGAGAGAGATGTCCTTTATTTAATACCATTCAATAAAAATATTTCTAGTGAGATAGAGACTATTAAGAAGCTTTCAATTTGGGTTAGGCTTTTTGGACTTCTATATCAACTTATCAATAAGCATGTTTTGAAGAATATTGAAAATACCTTAAGAGAATTCATCAAGGAAGGACTCACTATTCAGAAGTGGAAGCATGCTATATATACCATAATATGTGTTCCTATGGATATTCTAAAACCTTTGTCACAATCCATTAAGATTAAATTTGAATCAAAAGAATGGGATCAGCAAGTGGATTATGAAAACATCACATTTTGTTGTCACAATTGTTATGATACTAGCCACTTGGCAAGAGTTTGCAAAGTGAAAACTATAAATAAAGAGAAAAATATTTTGTCATAAGATAAACTTCAAGTCAAAGCAAGGAAATCATACATTTATATAAGGTGGATTAGATCAAGGATATTCCACTCCTGAAGAAGGGGCAAAGAAAGACTATCTAAAAACATCTTATGAAAAAGGCCACCATAACTGACTTGGATCAACATTTAGAAGAAACAAATAAGGTTATAAGGGATGAGAAATTACAATATGTAAGTTCAAGTTCAAAAGGAATTAAAGGTGCAAAGGTAAATGTGGAGGAAAATCCAAACACAAAGATGACAAAAGAGGTCAAGATATTTCCAAGTAAATCATCTTCATTTTCCTCTAGTATAGAATCCTCTCTTGATAATAAAAGTGAAAGTGGTATAGAGGTTATCCCTTACACTTAAGGGTTTCAAGAGTAGAATAATAAAGAAAAAAGGATGAAGTTTGTAACAATTTAGGATTTTTAGGGAAGAATACGAAGGCAATTGCTTTGGAAGAGCATCCTTGCACTTTAGGGTTTCCAGGGCAATATCAAGAAGAATGTGATTTTGAGGTTATTCCTTGCTCTACAAATCCTGCACAACAAGACAAACCTATAAATGACAAGTCTTACTTTGAGCAATGTGAGAAGATTGAAGAGATGGATGAAGATGAAAGTATTGGTAGAAATGAAAAAAAAGACCTAAGAAGCAAAAAAAAAGATAAAAATAAACCTAAAGGGATATTGATATGGGAAAACAAAAACAAATATCGGAAGTGTTAACAAGAAGTGGGGCTAAACCCACAAATAAAAATAAAAAATTAACAATGAATAATTTCCAGGAATATTAGGGGTATGAATAAGAACCCTAAAAAAAATGTATTAAGAAACTCTCAAATTGTTATAGACAAATATTTATAGATATGAAAAATGGGCAGTAGATATTTCAGCCATTCATGATGTTGAATTTTATCTTGACAAAGTTTCAATTTTATGAGGCATGTGTATGAAATGATAAAAAATTGATTGTGGAAACTTAGTAGTGAGGAAGATGGCAAATCCCTTTGATAAGAAAGGCAGATGAAGAATATTTTTTATAGAAAGGCAGGTTGGATATGATTTAATTAATTTGATAGAAATGTAACGAGAGCAATGTAATGTTTTGTTTTTGTAATGGAAGTGGCCCCCACTAGAATCCACACATAGCTTATGCAAAACATAAATGAATGTCATAACACATGTGAACTACTTCAAAGTGACACTAGTAACCTTCATCAAATGAAAAATGTGAATACATGTGATCTAAAGCCCATGATGGCAGAAAGTTGTGACCATGTTCAGGAAATAAATATAGCAAGTGACACAAGGGATTTGAGCATTGATCAAAAAGATAAAAGAGTGTGAAAAAAGTGTATGTGTTGAATATGTTGAAAATTGTGATACAAGTAGTAATCCTTCATAGAAAATAGACTCTAATGGTTTGAGCAATACTCTTTAAAATTTTGATACAAAAAGTGGTTATGAGTTAGATAATTTTTATGTAGAAAATGTTTGTGAGATAGTCAATGTGTGATGGTCATGAGAAGAACTAGATTGCTAGAATTGATAATAGTGATAGTTCATTCTTTATTTATGAACATTCAAATATTGTTGATGTTAACAAGGATAGCACTAGATGGGTTTCTCCAAAGAATTATGACTTGAGTATTTTTTATTTTGATAGTGTTAGTTTTATAGGTGTTCATAAGAGTGCTTGTATATAAATTGCTAGCTTTGATTGTGTAGGATAAATTATTACAATTGATGGACAATGTGTTGTTAATGATTTGGAGTCTTCAATTAGTGATAGGGATAGTGATGATATAAGTCATTTAGAATTTTTTAGTTGTGATAACTATTCTAGTAATGATATTACATTCAAATCAAAACAATGATGAACTTAAAATTCACACAAAAGTTGTTGGTACTAAACAAGGATATTATGAAACAAGACAAGGAATGAAAGAACTTAACTCAAAATACAAAGACCTTAGATTTATAGGACAAGCTAATGAGAGTAATTTCGTGACAAGGAACACAAAAATTAGTTTTGTAACAAGGAATGTTCTCACAGGTGGCATTGAATGTGTAATAAGTAACAAGACAAAATTCATATTAGACATAGGCATAAAATAGAGAAACATTGGATCCTCCATTGTTGTAAAATTTGTGGAGAAAATAATCAGTCTCAAAAAATTTGTCAAGAAAAGAAAAATAAAATAGATGTACACTATGGATGGATAAACATGACATAATGGAATAGAATTGTAGAAATATTGAAATGTTTCTACAAAAAGAAAAAGAGCTTGATAATCATAGGTTCATCCAAAATTGATGCTATAGTGACTGTTTTTGCAGAGGAAATATAAACATACAAGAAATTAAGAATATGATAGTTCAACAATTGATTTAGGAATGAAGTTCAAGCCAAAATCAGAAAAATAGAATAAAAATACAAGAGTCGGAGTTAGTACCAGAATCAATGCTAGATCCAAGGCTAGAAAGAAAGCAAAAATCAAAGTTAGTAACAAGGTTAGAGCTCGAAAGTCAAAACCAAAATCAAAGATTGATAATATACCAAATAATGTAATATAGGGGGATGTTGGAGTATATTACATTATTTGGTACCTTGCAAGTATTTTGTAAATACTTTGTAAATATTTGAAGTCTAGGAGTCATGTAAATATTTATAATTTAGTAATCATTAGATGTTTGTAATTAAGGAATCAATAAATATATTTCTCCTATGAGAAATATAAAGAGTCATATCTCTTGGGAGTTTGAGGAGTTTTAGGAGATGAAGAGATAAGTTGAAGATGAAATGTCAAGAGCTTCTTTGTAAAGGCTATTTGTAGAGCAACACATGAGGTTGTATGTAAAGGGAAATTATAGTGCATTATCTTGTGTTGTAATACTATGTAAATTTTCCATCTATGTGAATATTGAGTGTTCATTTATTTTTTAGTCATGGGTTGATTATATGTGAGTTGAGTTCCTTTATATTGTGAGAATTCTTTATCTTGTATCCATCCTTGGTTGTTGAATACGGAACAATTGCTAATACTTTAATCTTTTATGCATTTTTATTTTTTTGCACTTTACTTTAATACAAATAGTGTAGGTTAGTGCAGGATAATTCAACAAGGATGGTGGGGAGTTGGACTCAATCCATAGGTTGGAAGGAGACATTGGCCCTTTCTTCCAAATTTTTTAAAACTAGAATTGGAGCACATCATTACATTAGAAGCCAAAATAATTCCCTAGTTCAACATAGTTTATGGCACAACCCAATTGGACTCGCCCTCATTGTTCATCCCTTATTTACCATTTGTACCCACAATTTTGGCTAAATTTCTTTATATTCATGTCAAATTTTTATCCATCAGGATGGAGTGATTGGCTTAGAATTGAAGGTATTTTTACCTTTTTGTATAGGAAATGATTTGCTCTTATTTTGGAGTGATTTGCTATGTTTGAGCCAATCACCTAACATATTCTCTAAGTCCATTCTAGGGAGTGATTAATTCCATTTTGCAAGAGACTCACTCCATTTTGCAAGTGATCCATTCCAAATTTGTCCAATTTGTACAAGTTGAGTCTAGAGCAATTTTTCAAGACTAGGGACTTGATTTATCAAGCCCAATCTCAAAATGACCTTAAATTTCACATGTTTTTATTATTTGTGTTTGATTTTTCCAGGTGCTTTATTAATGGCAACTCAGTTACAAACTTGAGATATATAAAAAAATTCATGAGACAAGCAAGTTAGCATCAGAATAACAAATATTTCAATTTCAACTCCAAATTTACATTTGCCATGGGCAAAATGTAATCAATATGAACCTGAGAAGTCTTTTCCAAGACCTCACTCACGAAAAAATTTACTCCAAAACATGAGTGATTCACTATGTTTGATATCAATAGCTCAAAAAAGTTAGTACAGAGCCATCTAGTGATTCACTTTGATCAATTGGCAATTCATTCCATAGCAGTAAAATTTCTCCAAGTAGAATCCAAGGAAACAATTTACCTCAAGTAATTCGCTTGGCCCTCAACCTCTCAAAAAATTTCAAAAGTTTAATTTAGTAAGCGATTCGCTTGGATTTGCTAGTGATCTGCTCAAATTTGTTGGCAAATCACTCCATAAGTCATAATTACAAAATTTTCTAAGTTACAATTCCAAGAGTGATTCACTTAGACTAGATAGTGGATCACTTGAATTTGCTAATGTTCGCTCTAGTTTGCATGCAAATCATTCAATAAAATTAAATTTGGTAAATTTTGATACTTTGATACCAAAAATTTACCTATACAAGTATAGACATGGATGGATCTAGGATGATGCTTTGCAATATGGCTATTGTTAGAAGCTTCAGCAAATTGAGTGATTCACTTCACAAAAAAATAAAAACAAAAAGTTTGAGATGCTACCCCAAACTCTATCCCTTGAATAAGATAAATTATAAGATCTTTGCTCCTATCTCTAATATTTGTGTGCTTCAGATAGCATTATGGCAACTCAACTATGGAGAATCCTCAATGGGCTAAAAATTCTCAACTACCTCAATACATGCAAATTGCCTAAGGTCAATAGTAGTTTCTACAAAATTCATCCAAATATACAACCTCATCAACCAATGTAGTAGTTCATGCAATAATTGATCGTGGCACAAAGTTATTAAGTTGCACAAAACCAACATTGGATCCAATATCCTCAATAGAAACCAACATATACTGCAATAGAGCAACCCACATAATAAATGTTGTGCGAGCAAATGTAGTATAGACAAGCACCTCAACAACCTTAGTTGATTCAACAATAAAACCCAATGGTTTTCATACCACAAAATTATCCAACTTATTCAACCCAAACCCATTAACAACAAGTGGCCCCATAGTATCAACAAGTTCCCCAGGAACAATAGAATAAGCAAGAGTTTCTAATGGACTTGTACTAGCTCAAGGGCATGCTCACTCCTTAAATAAATAAAGGAATCAAATGATGAGATTGAAGAGAATTGAATGCAACAACAAAACATGCAAGGGCCTCAATGGTCAGTGACTCAACAAGACCTATTAACCCCTACTCATGAGGAATTTTTGACCTATAATGAGTCTCTTCAAGTTAGAGTGCTCCAGTAGGGAAACATGTCAATGATTAATTAGGTGCATAGTGGCAAGAGTAATATGAATACAAATTTATGGTGTTCTACCTATAAAATGTCCCATATTTTGACAAGTTGTGCCACAATAATTTTTTATGCTTAAGTAATGAATCAAAAAGTGCCAAGCCACCCTACAGCAATAAACCAGCCTATTGCCACTAACCATTATGGTAAATCAGGTGATTGCACCTCAAATCAATGTAGCACAAGCCTATGCAATGTCTAGAACACCTAAAAAGAGTGGTTATTGCATCCTTAATCAAAGTGCAAAGGTGAACAATTATTAAAGTGTTCTTATTGTACTCCCCAAGAAGTATACCTCCTTCAAATAGAAAAGGAACCTAGGGTGACAAGGGAAGTTTCATATAATAAGGGGTCAACTATGCCTATGGAGAAACCCCCACCCTTTTGTTAAGGGGTATCTCTCCTATGGTTTGAAAAAATCCTTGATATTGAAAACAAAGATTCTAAAGGTAAAGAATCAATAGATGAAGAAGATTGTGAATCAAATGATTCTTTCTCATACGAAGAGAAGTACGTTAAAGAATGTGAGGTATTAATTTTCCCCTAGAATGAGAAGAGTTTATGATGGAAGCAAAAATTGAGTCAAAATACAAGATATTTGGGTTTCCCTTTGAGGATGGCATGCCTGTGGGCATAACAAAGAAAAATATACAATCATCATCAAGCATTGGTACCTCCCTCAAATGATGAACTAGAGCATACAAGAGCATCAACAAGAGCAATTGGGTCAGGATATGAAGGAGAAGGAAACAGTGCAAAGTTTGGAGAATTGACATGTGAATCCCCTTTCATAAAGACATTTTATTTCAACTAGGAAATTTTAGAAGAAAATTATCAAGTTCCTGACTTTTCATGTGAAATTCAATTCACAGGCACTTGAGGTTGTTGAATATCATCTTCCTATCCAAGATGTTGTCATGTGTGATCCTTCTAAATCATCAAAGGAAGATGAAATATTTGCTCTTCCAAAATATAAGGCATTTTATTTTTCTCTTTAGAGGAAGAGGGTCCTATAGAAGACATAGAGGTGAGTCTTCAACCAAAACATGAGGCATTTTTATCAAAGTTGGAATGTATTAGAGGATAATGACAAAATAGAGGAAACTAAGCCAAAGTATGGAAGATACAATTTTGTCTTGAAGAAAGCTCAACTTGCAAGGTTTAAATGGGAACCCTTTTTTGAAGAAATGTTCCTCTTTGAGGTTGAAAGCATAAAAGCAGACACCACTCAAAAAATAAAGAAGGATTCACCTATGACTTATGAGATTGTTCAAGTGATTCTAGAAAAGTAAGCTACATTGAGTAATAGAGAGACCATGATTTTATAAAGAGGGTGCTTTCCTACAATCTTAGGGAGTACAACCAGGGTAAATTTTGTATTCAAAATATTATATGCTTTGAAGGACGACATTGAGTTGGTCAAGAGACAACAACAAAAGGAACAAACAATGTTGAGTGATGTCGAGTTGCTTGGTTGTAAAAAGGTGGTTGTCCAAACTGATAATCGTCATCAAATTCCATCATGGAATGAGAAAAAGTAGAGATGTAGAAATCCAAATGTCCCCCATACTTCCACCCACTTCAAAGTTAAAAGAAGTTGTCATTTCCAATATAGTTGGCATCAAGAGAAAAATTAGGAGGGAAAGTTGTTCTAACTTTCCATATTGCAAGATCCACTTAGGGTTCCAATTATTTTGGTGAAGCAAAATACTATCTCCTAGAATTCCCCCATGAGGCTCTAAATTGGGAAAGCCCCTTTAGCAAAGACCCTCCATAGGTACCATTAATGCTATCTGACTTACTATGTTTACATTGGTGTTGGAAAATCCTGAGTTGGAACATTAACATCATAAAGTTGGGAAACTATTTTCTTGAGCTTGTGAATAGGATTGTCTTTCGCTCAAAGAGATAGTTGTTTGTTTCTATAAATTCCCTCTTCTCCTTTCTTTTTTTTTTTAAATATAGATAGAGAGAAATCCCCATCTCACCTAAATGAGAATCTCACAAGAGATTCTTGGATCCACATTTCTTTACATCCCTTTCTTCTAATATTGGTCGAAGATGGTTTAAGATCAATGGTTTCTTCCTTAAAGCTAATAAGATGAGATGCCAACCTAGGAATATAATGATAGCAAGGCAAGGCCTAAGATCTAGATTAATTTTAGGATAGGTAGGAGTTTTCTTCTTTCTTGACTCCATAGCCAATGAACAAGGTAGAGTCTGAAATAGGTCTTGTTAATGATGTAGTCACAAAATGAATGTCAACATGAAGGTTGGTTAAACTGATTCAATCTATGACACAATTGATGACTTAGAGAAATGACAGATAAAATAATAGAACAAAATGATAGATAACCCTAAAGAGAAAGGCTCTTAAGGAAAAGAAGGCTTACATATCAGGAAAAGAATGGCAAGAATGAAATTCGTAAATCTAGGAGCATAAATTTCTTCCACCATCTTTCTCGTTACTATATTTTACTTCACTTCCATCCTCATTTCTACTCCTCTCTTTATTTTCTCTTTCCCTCTTATTTCTTCTACTCCCACTTCTCTAATTTTCCCTAATTCTTTTGTTGCACCCATCCCACCTTAAATAAGCACAACCCAAATCATAAGGTCACCACAGGTTTGCTTGTTCAAAATATAAGGTCATACGGCATGTCATCTCCACTCTAGTTTACCCTATCATCATTCACAACACTTTCATCCTTATGTCTCCCCACACTACAAGCATCATTGTGTCACACCATGTGTCATCATCTCAATCCCTTGTCATTCATCACCACCCAATCCACACAATAATCCACATCATTATGTCAAACTAGTATCCTTGTCTTCATTAGTTCATTGGTCACTATAGGTACAAAGACACTCTTCCCTCTAGTAGCATCAAAACTATCCAACGTAATCCACACTATGAAGGACCACCTCATCCCCAATGTCCATAAGTCATTCCCTCGATTTGTGAAAAGGGGCCTTTGAGAGATAAGATAAAGGAAATATCAGGCATCATACAAGAGACAAGAAGGCACATTGATCAAGAGAACATCAACAAAAAAAACATCAACATATGTTCCTTTCAAGATATACCAATATTGATCAATGAAGAAGGGAGCTATTGGACGTCAAGGCAATTTCAAAATAGAATATGAAATTCAATAGCTCAGTGGTGGGACAAGTCAAGTCCCTTTGGGGCCAAGTGTGCTAAGGTGCACCCCACATATCTCAATAAGTGTGGAGCCTTGCTCTTCAAAGGCAATCAAGCGGGCATAAGAGGAGTTAACATCTAAGGCAAAGTAGACCCAAGAACTCGTCCAGTAAACAGATGAAGTAGATGGGTAGGTCAAATAAGATGGAAAATCATACAGTTAAAGGACATATAATACATAAAAACATGTGTAAAGTCATTGAAAAAAAAGACATATCATACAAGCAAGGGAGATTCTAATAGTGCAAGTTGCCTCTAATGCTCTTAGGATGACAAATGAATAACTAAGAAAGGAAATGTAGGAACTACTAAATAAGGAATTGCCTAGAGTATTCTACAATCAAGAAAAACTCCACACATTGAAACAAGTCGCCAATGACATTGATCAAGAGAAAGCCAAAGTGGAGGTGCCCATAGATAATACTACCTAATGTTTCAAATAAGATCATTAAACCAAAAAGCCTTTTAGAGAAGTCAAGAAATTAAAGAAGATTGAGGAAATAGCCACTCATAGGATCAGTATGAAGAATTGGTGTACAATGCCAAAATGTTGGTGCTCGAGATGTACCCTCTCGCACTAATTGATAGGTAGTTTTGAACCTATTAACCCAAAGCTAAACAAAGGTGACCCACAATTTTACAATTTTGTAGTAGGGATTCTAACTTTGAAGACTTCATGCCCAAGATAAAGGCATATCTAGGATCTCTCTCCAATCAAGATTGGCACCCCGAGAAGCTACCAAAAATGTAGTAGCTAGGTTACTAGCTTCTCGTTCTAAGGAGTTAGCCAGAGAAAAATGAATTTTGCAAACCCAACAACAACATCGCAAAACAACAAAAGTTTTGATTCAAGGTAGGCCAATTTGCTCAACTATCGATTCACTAGTAAGTATCAATTGGCTTCGAAGCGATTGCTAATTAGAATGAGAATGCAATAACAATCACTAATGTAGTAGCTAGGTTACTACCTTCTCATTCTAAGGAATTAGCCATAGAAAAATTGAGCAATTCACTCACTTTTTTGGAGCAAATCACTTGCAAACCTACAAAGGGTAAAAAGACAAGCGTAGATCCCACGAAGAATTTTGGAGAAGTGATGTTTTGGCATGTAATGGATCCATAACTCATTTTGGAAGCTTTCTAAGTCTTTTAGAGG
Organism: Wollemia nobilis; assembly: GCA_028583015.1. Lineage (NCBI taxonomy): Eukaryota > Viridiplantae > Streptophyta > Pinopsida > Araucariales > Araucariaceae > Wollemia > Wollemia nobilis. The sequence continues at coordinate 6,570,673 of JAQPPZ010015032.1, forward strand.
CATATTTAGAAGCATGTAACATTTGGAGGTGCATCACTTTGTTATAGATGCCCCCAACTTTTACTTTTACTAGGAGTAATAGTTTCTCACCCCAAGTAACTCAAGGGTAAACTCCTACTATAAATAGTATCCGTGAGGTCCATTGTAAACACCTTTTGGCCATGAGAATTCAAAGCTACGCTCTATGAAACCCACATTGTACTTTGTATCTCATGAGATTGTTGAAAAATTGGCAAGTTCTTTTGCATTCCATCAATGGCACTACCTTCCTACTTTGCTAACTGCATGGTGATTGAGGCAAACCCTTCTTCCCATCTAGTCATTTGCTTAGCAATTTCATACTTATTGAATGAAAAAATTGATGTTATTCATATTCTTATATGTTGATTGACCACACACTTCCTTGCTCTGGTTACTACCGTATTTTATTTGACTCCCTCACAACTTTAATCTTTTTATGTATTTTTATTTTTCCGCACTTTACTTTTAATGCAACTAGTGTAGGTTAGCTTAGGAGAATTTAGCGAGTATAATAGAGAGCCATACTCAATCTAAAGGTTGGAAGGAATCATTGGTCCTTCCAACTTTGTTGAAATTAGAATTGAGACGCATCATTACAATAGAAGTGAGGACAATTCCCAATTCAATAAGACCTTTTACATGTGCCTTGAATAAGAAAGATCTAAAAAGATCATATCATTTTTTTCTGCATTGTCCCCTTTGCTTAAACCCTTTGGGGATATTTTTTCAAAAGAACGAGAATATATTATTAGGTAGCTCCATCCACATTGAAAAAGTTGGTGAATTATTGGATTAATTCTTTCAAAGCTAAAGCACTATGCACTCTATGTAGGATTGGTCATATGATTATTTGTTGGAATCTATGGATTGAAGGGAATAATAGATTTATTTTTAAAACAAATTTTGCAATCATGCCAAAGTATTAACAACTCTATTATATAATGTTTACACGAATCGTGCTTATTATGAGAAGTTTTCAAGTTTGGAAAAGGTGTTGATAACCTCTTGATTGCATGACTTACGCATACATTCAAAGCATCAGCTATGATAAGGACAACCAAAAAAAAGAGTTTGGATAAATCTACGGTAAAATGTAAATATCCAAAAGTAGAGTTCATCAAAATTAATATTGATAGTACTTCCCAAAAGAAAAACAATTTAAAAAAAGACGGTAAAGGTGGTTTTTTTTTAAATAATGAAGGCAAATATCACCTTATCAAAATCATATGGAACTTCAACTAGCAACCATACAAAAGCTAAGGCACTTCTTATAAGGATTAAAATTGTACATAAAATATTTCAACTGAGACAGATCCATAATATTATTAATCCATAATATTATTAATATTGTAAAAGAAAAAATAGATGTAGGAATTTAAATAAAAAACTAACCTTAAACTTATATTCATTAACTATTGTTGGAAGTATCTTGAAAATATTAACACGGAATGAAAAAAGTCGTAGATAATTTAACTAATTGTATTATTGATTTTTGTTTTTGCAAAATATAAATTTTTAAAAACCGACCGAAGGAAATTCTCTCTTAATAAAATTGACATTAAAAAATTGATTGTAAAAATATGATAATTTGAACAAGATTAAAAATATCTTTGATAAAAAAGCAAATTTGATCGGGTCTAGTTGACCTAACAACAAATGACATACTTTAATATTTTGATAAGTGTGAAGGTCCCTTTTTATATATATATAATCAATCATGTTGCTAACACCCTCCTTATTCTCTAAACATATGCATCTCTCTCCCTCTAATCATAGTGCAAACATCATATTTATTCTCCAAACACATACGCATGCCGAGTTTTATATTATATTTAATCAATCATGTTGCAAATACCCTTCTTATTCTCCAAACATGCATGCATCATGCATCTCTCTCTATCCGTTTAATCATATTGCAAATATCATATGTATACTCCAAACACTCGTACACATGCCGAGTCTTCACGATTTTGTGACTCTAAAGTACACTATGCAGCAAACAATCATAGTCTTCACGATTTTTTGACTCTAAAGTACACTATGCAGCAAACAATCATAGGCTTCACGATTTTGTGACTCTAAAGTACACTATGCAGCAAACAATCATACTCATTTAAATTGTCCACTCTGCCAGACTGAAGACAATTTAGGTTGATCATTGTGTTCAGACGAAACTCACATTTATATGCTCGCTCAAACCCCAATACGTGGACAAATGCTTTTGATTTGGCATTGCTCGTCTGAAAAGGAAGCAGTCGGAGTTTTTAACGCTCCTTAACCTGCAGCCTCCCTTTATTCTCAAATTTGGTCAATGACAAGCTTTCTAATCATATTATTCAACAATACAGACGTCGCACTTGCAAACTTCCCAGTGGAAAAGCAAAGGCACTATGAGCTTTGATGGTTCCTTCATGCAACATTAGCTTAGAAGAGATACTCAAGTATTTCTCACTACAGAATGCATATCACAATATAGAATTTATGATATGCCATACCAAAAAGACTAGTGGATGATACATTCAAAAGTTCAGAAATGAAACTCAAGAAACCAGGCCCAAGCACCCATAAATGCCTCAGACAAAAATTCCAACAAAACCCAAGATAAAATGTGGAGGCATGAACAAACTCCACTATGATGCCCCACAAATGCACAAAGAGTGGACAAGATGTGAAATCTTTGATGCCCCACAAAATTTTCCATATTCAACCATATAATGAACTGCTTGTTTCATTTGTTTTTATTTTTGCAATATAAGGAGCATCACAAGAGATTTCCATAAAAACATCTTAGGTGTTGTAATGACCATTTTCTTAATAGAGGTAATAGAGGCTCATTGCGCCCCCCCTAATAAAAGATGAATCAAGTAATGAAAATACACTAGTTGGCGGTTATTAATTTTTGCAAAATTTTCCCTATTCAACTATATAATGAACTGCTTGTTTCATTTGCTTTTATTTTTGCAATATAAGAAGCATCACAAGAGATTTCCATTAAAACTTCTTAGGTGTTGTAATGACCATTTTCTTAATAGAGGTAATAGAGGCTCATTGCGCGCACACCCCCCCCCCCAGCCCCTCTTCTTGCCATATGCATGGGTTAGAGTTTTGAGTTCTGATGATAAAAGCAATAACATCATTGAAAACAGTCAACACGATCTCTTTTCTGTTGTTGCGGATAAAGTCTGGATGGTTAGCAATTGCCAATAATATACACCAAAATGTCATTGCTAAATAGGCTGCTGATGTTCCAAATTATTTTCAAGATCTGTGCTGGGTCCTTCACCCGGTAGTGATTGCAAGACTAAATGATTGCCAAAGAGTCTGCCAAAAGTTTGTCATAAATCAAAGAACAGCCCAAATACTGTAAACATGTGATCAGACATTTATCAGAATCCATACAACCTTCCACTTTTACATGTATGGTAGCACATAAATGGAGGAAGGAATTCAAAGCATAAAATGAAATGCCAAAAAGACATACAAAGAGATCAAAACCTTACCTTAAACAAGGAAGCTACTTTTCTTTTCCTTTCAAATAAAAGTACACTGAACATTAGGGTATTCTAATAAGACATTTTTCATTTCTTATCTTTCGCCTGCCTGGATGTTAAAGTACACTGGCCCTCAACCATTAACAAAATTTTCCCAAAACTCATCTGGTTCTTCACCTTCCCTAACAACCTGCCAATCATAATAGAACATCAATAAACTAGCCAAATTCTCTATGATAAAAGTTTTCGAAATTAAAAACCCACTGTAAACCATTATATTCTCTATTAGAATCAAAGGTCATGAACCCTAGTAAGATCACAGCTAAGATAAAGAAATAACAGCAATGAGATTTTGTTGGTGTTTTCCTCTTAGAAGCTGAAACAGGAAAAATGAGAAAACAAAGGAAGGACAAAAGAAATATGCCAACAAATTTCTGAGGTAGGCAGCTATAATGGTAATCCACAATGTTATCTGCACGTCCATGTTTAAGGTATGCAACACAGAATTTTGTATCTATCATGGTACTCTCAAATAAGCCTGCTCCTCTTTCAAGTGAATTTTGTCACAATAGTTCAAACATCATTCTAAAATTTTATAATCAATGAGCCACCCACCCGTCTATCACTATATCTCTACCTGGAAATTCCTTGTACTCCCAAAGTGATCCCAGAATACCAACATCTTTAAAGGCTGAAATATTTGCACATAGTTCTTCCTACTGCAGCCTTAAATAATATTCTTTTGAAGAAATCAACACCCAAACACTGCAGTTTCACAACCCAGCAATAATACAAGTGATGCAAGGCATGTGGCAATCAACATAAGTGTGGTTGTTCACTTTAATTATATAAACCGTATTAAAAACTTAACTATCTAAATCTGATCTTCAACTTTTCAATTTTCAGAAGTAATTTGATTTAGTAACTACAAAAATACTCCACCAAACCTTCCCTTTTTTCCCAAGTGTTGCCCAATATGTTGCAGACAAACACCCTCTTATGCAGACAAACATCCTCTTATAGTTCTAATTACATAACATTTGAGGACTTCATAACAGTTTTCACAAATCACAAACATGAACCAAGCTGTATACTAATCTCCACGATGGCACTGCCTTGTTTACTCAAAATCACAATCTACAGTTTATAATTCATAGCTACTGAATTTGTTTAACCTAGAAAACACACCTATGCAAGTTCATATAATTTGGTAGACTCTTAAATGTACATTTTAAAAGCAATTTTAGTTAATAAAATCTGCGCTCTTCAATATATATCACCAACAGTAGCTTGTCCTATATTCACAGTTTCAAATGGGTACAAAAACCAGACTTCTATATTTTGAGATTACACATCTCAAACAGCCTTCTCTATTTAAAACAAGGAAATTATTTATGCATTTATGAAAAATAATAATGTAGATTCCACCCAGAGCTTTTACGTACAAGTGACCATAGGCATTCATCAGTCTAGTTTTAATTCCTGATGCAAAATTCACCCATGTCAGTGATAGGTGAATGATTGTTTCCTGCACAACTGGTACCAGTAAGCTTCCTGATCCCCAATCATCTCATTAAATACACTATTCCCACCATACAGCAGCCTCTTAAAAGAGCTACAATCACCATTAATAATACAAAACAATTAACTCCAATTTGAAATTACATAAAGATTGGCATTAACCTTACTCGTGAGGTAAGGCGGTACATTGGCATTAACGTAAGGTGGTACATTGGCATTAATGTTACTCGTTAAACTACTCCATCAGTGATCACAAGATTGGCCAATCCACCACTTCATTCACAAACTATCTGAAGCAATAAATAACTTTGTTAAAGCAGGCGCATAGCATATTCTAATATTATTACTAATTTTGTTGACTGCCAATGACCCTTGTACATGTTTCAGGGGTTTCCATTATTATACTCCGAATAGAGTAATCTAACACTTCCAAAGGTCTTCCTTAAGGGCCACAACCTCAGCAATATCATTAGAGGAATCCTGCAAGCATTTCTAGAACCAGGTTATGATGTCTCCCTTAGAATTTCTTAACCCCATCCAGCACTTGCTTTGCCAGTGTTCCCTTGCAAGGCCCCATCAATGTTTATTCAAATTCACATAGGACACACCTGCCCTTCCTAGTTATGTAAAAAGCCCCAAATTCCCTCATTATCATGGAAAATCTCAAACAACCCAAGATCCCCAATAAAGTTATTCAAAATGAGAAACTTTGGGTTGATTCATTTGTATAATTTTTTTCTGTAAGAGGAGATGAACCTTGGATTTCACCTGTCATTAGAAACTTTGAACAGACAAATGTTCCATAGTAAACCAGATATTTCATCAACAATTACTTTATAGTCATAAGATTGTAACGATATATTTGTACGAGAGGCGCATGCAACTTTTCCTTTCTTTCTTTTAAATGCGAAGTTACCCTAACCAGCACTCCTCTCGTCCAGATACTCACATCAGCATATCAGATTTGAAGCTATGATACTTCCTAGATACTGTATCCAAACCTATCCGACTCGGCTATTGTATCCCGACATATCCAAACATATGTCCATATATGGTCCATATTTAAACGGCCTAGGCATAACTACATCAATATCCACAATATGAAATCAGAAGAACATACAAATTTTTAAAATAATAATATTTTTAATTTAAAAAAATGAAATCTTCCTCGTAATTAAATAAAATACTACTATTTAAAGCTTATATTTTTATAAACATTTTTATGTTTCCTTTTTTTAAATATGATCATATATATGTATAAATCTGGATTCAGTCATATCCATATTAGGAGCTCTTGAAAATTTGGCGTGCCCATATCAAATACCGTATCCATTTCCATGCAACATTAGATTAGATCATACCAATATTGAGCACCAAATTTAAAAAACAAGTATCATTGAACGGTATATTGCTAGAAGTATGTAAAATAATAACAAAAGTTACATCAAATGGCATTAGCTCAACCAGTTAGATTCCTCAACTTTCAAAGAGGTCAAGGTTCAAATCTTGCCAAGCGATACATGCATAATCGTCAAGCTTGCTGTAATACCACCATGTAGTCATGATGTAATATGGGTGGGGCCGTTTCAATCCAATATATTTAATTCAAAAAAAAAAAAAAACAAGTAGTCACATAGAACAGGATACCAAAGAACATAAAATTTTCTAATCTCAGTTTAATGTGGAATCAACCACTTCACAATACAGAGAAATTTTATCATATTATGGCATGCCACAGTACATGAGATGCTCATTAGTAAGAAGAGTTTATGACTCTGCATTCACTAGATATGTTACATATAGAGGAATACAGTCTTTACACCCACTGTGTGGAAAACTAGAAGTAAAGTTGCAACCCATCAAAAGCAAATGCATGTGAATAAAGTTATTCAATTGCAATCACAACGTCAGACAGTTGAAATTAGATACAAGCTGGATATACGACTCATGGTTGCATTGCTATGTTCCATGAAATTCCAGGACGGCAAGGGCGGGACAGCATTTTGGGATGGCACGATGCATTTCAAAGATAGCAACAAACCTTTTCAAGATGGCGGGATGATTCTTCAGGACAGCCCCCAAATCCCAGGATGAGTCGCCATGGAAAATAGTTGCATTGGCAAATGCATTAACAAACAGCTAGCCCAGCATACATGTCAGAAAAAGTATTAATGTGGTACAAAATTCCATCATAGGAATATGCCATTGGAAATAAACAGCTTGTATAAGAAGAGCATCACATGAACAAAGCACGAGGGCCAACTACCCTTCACAAACATGCCATGGCTCAATGTTAATAGGAGTGAGGAATCCCACATGAACAGGACTAATAAGCCTGCTACCCTAATAGCAAACAGGTTGGCAAATGGTGGAGCTCATAAACCACTCAAGTCCCACAACAGGGTCAATGTGGGATTATTAACACAAGCAAACACTACACTAATTCGGCAGAAGAGGTATTAATGAGGAATGATATTCCATTATAAGAATATGCCACTGGAAACAAACAGCTTGTATAAGAAGAGCATTGCTTGATTGGATTACATTTAAACATTGTAAAAGATCTAACGTAAACGTGCAGTTATCAAATAGCTACCAGCTGTGACAGTCACTTTAGTTGATTTGCTAATATTATGCCTCAGGAGGAGTGTCTCCAAGCAGTTACAAGACCCAATCGATGACCAACTGATCAGAAGAATTGCTGCCTTAATACTCTATAAGGGCTCTTAATAATATCTGGACTTGCTATCAATATAATGCATGGATATATCTATTTTCTGAAAGATCCTAAACATCATTAAGTATAGTTCCTCACATACATGACAAAACTTCACCAAGCTGCCTCTCAATTGGTAAGGAACCACATGTAAGGATGCATCAAAAGTTCACTCTAGCAAAGTTGTTCATCGCACCAAACAACATTAGAAGCAGGCTTTCAAAACTGATGTATACTAGGGCCCAGATTCCAAACAGAATTTGCATTAGAAGCACACCCAATTTTCCCCATGAATTCATCTAGTAGACAACAACAAATTTAGGGTTATCAACAATAATAACGTCTAAAAATCTAGAAAGAAGCTGAGGCAATATAATCACTCTTCAACAGTCACAAAAAAAAAAATAGTATCGAACACATCAACATAAACTGCTATCATTGGACTGCCTCCAACAGACAGACAGAAATGGATTTTTCTTGCCAAAGGGTGTTCAAATTGATGGACTGTTTCAAGTATCTTTGATGATCAGAAGGTGTAAGAAGATTTGTTTTAAGTTTTCAAAAATTTATATTTCAAGCAAAGGAAAATTTGAATTGCAGGTCATCAAATGACATTAGCTCAACCGGTTAGATTCCTCAACATTCAAGGAGACCTAGGTTCAAATCTTGACAAGCAATACATAAATAATATCAAAGCTTTGTAATACCACTATGTGGTGATGATGTCATACGGTGGGGCCCATTTCAACCCCATATAACCAATTGAAAAAAAAAAAAATGAATTGCAGGTCTGTAGTGTTTTATGGGGATGTGCAACTTGTTTGTTGAAATGTATAACTTGCAGGGATGTATAGCCGATGTGCCAGGCATGCAATGATTATGTGTTCTTGAAAAATTCATTCTTTATGCGTGCATATCCTTCTATACTAGGCATCCCAGAATTCTTCCATTGTTTTTGAAAGGACAAACTTATAAAAGCCCAGCTTCAAGACACAGTTCCGGATTCGTAAAAATGCCTATTGAATTTTCCAGTAGCAAAACTGATTTTCCTTCTATTTTGCACAACATCAATTCCTTGATGATGTAGAAGAATAAATCAGAAGTTTTAAACTTGCTAATTTTACAGCCCGGACTACTTCTGGCTCACAACTAAAGAAAGTACATAGCTACTTGTAGCATACTTCCCAACTCCCATTTCCACTTAGCCTCCAATGCCAAATCCACTGATTATCAACTACCTAACTGCAGAGCCTTCCACAGCAACTATAAAGCAACTATGCTTCACATCATTAAAATTTGGTAACATCTTAAAAGTTTGTCAAACCCTACAAATGGTAGACAACAATTAGGGCCCCCAGTTGGATTTAGCCAATAAATTCTAATATGATTTTGAACAGGAACAGAGATAAAGAGCAAATGCAAATTATGTGTGCAAGGCTCAAAAAGCTTTCCAACATTACCTGACATATGAATGGTGGTTTCATAAAGAAAAACTAGAAAATTGTCGGCTACTTTTAGGAGGAGAAAAGCGTGCCTGGAAAGAGATTTGGTCCAGTTGCATGCAGAACATATTTATTTGAAACAGCATTAAGACATCTAAAGTTGTTCCGACTTTCCAAGTTGTTGAACAGGAACTGAGGTAAGAAGCAAATGCAAATGATCTGTAAAAGGCTCAAAAAGTTTTCGAACATTAACTTACATATGAATGGCTGATACATAAACAAAGACTACAAAACTGCTGGCTACTTTTAGAAGGAGAAAAGAGTGCCTGAATGGCTGATTCATAAACAAAGACTAGAAAACTGACGGCTACTTTTAGAAGGAGAAAAGGATGCCTGGAAAGAGATTCGGTCCAGTTGCATGCAGAACATATATATTTGAAACAGCATTATGACATCTCAAGTTGTTCCGCGGCCAGGAAAAGAGAGAGAGAGAGAGAGAGAGATGTAACTCACAATAACTAAGTGCACTTGACAATGAGAAAAAACGAGAAAAGTTTGAAAAACTTCGTGCATACCCTGATAAGAGTGTCCTTCCGCAACTCCATTCGCTCAAGGAAGTCAAGTCCAATTTGTTTCCAGTCCAACTCTCCTTTTTCAACTCCATCGTCACTGCCATTAGCTTGAATACTTTCTTTCACAGCAAACACCTCACTACCCACCCATACACAGACTTCATCCACATATGCTGGATCATCATGCCCTGCACTAGATACTAATAGAACAAAAACAGATGCAGAATCAAGATCACCTACACCAAAAATATCTATACTTTCTAGCTTGGGCCACCCATACAACTTTGGACGTGTCCATTTACACCTATTCTTTCCCTCTGACCTAGATGGACACACTGATTCGTCACCTGTATCTTCACATGGACTTCTGGGGTTTCCATTCCATGTAGCGGCTTTACTAAAATTAGGAGAATGTTGTCTGCATTCACAATGTTTATCAAACTGCAACTTTTCATTTTGAACAATTTTATTGCTGTCAAGAGGGTGATTTCCACTCTCTGAGCATAATTCACCACGCAGTTCATCAGGAAGACTGTACCAAGAGCTGGCGTGTTCGATGTGTTGATTTCCATCTGTCTCCTTTACAACAGCAGAAGGAGGAATATGGGTCTCCTTTAACATGCATCTAGAACCATGAAAAGAATCATTTCCTAAGACTGGTACTTGTAAAGAAGGAGAAACACTCCCCCTTCTTTGTGCCAATGACACTGATGAGGCTTTTGAAGGAAAAGAAGCCATTGTTTTTGTAATAATCTTAGACGAAGGCACAGGTTTGTCAAAAGGCTCTGTGGTATCAATTAGTGAAGATTGTGAATGACAAGAAGAGAAGGGGGACCAGGAAACAGAAGAACCGGAAGAGGAGGGAGTAAATGGAAGAGATGATGATGGAGAAGGTGAAGGCGATTTTGAACTAAACTTATAATCTGTGGAAATAGAACTGGGAGAATCATGAGGAGAGAGCGAAGGTGTTGAAAGTTCCTGCTTGACACCTTCCGTTTCTGTCTGTTTACGTGCAGCAACTAATTCTTTCATGTTGTTGCCTGCCACAGTGGCATTAAATGCCAAGATCTTGCGTCGCAGAAATCCCCAACCATTTTCCCTTGCAGGGAGATGAGTTTCTGATCCACCTCCTGAAGAGGGAACGGGGGGCACAACACCTCCCACTGTTGCTCTTCGAAACAACTCAAAATCTACATCATATGATTCTACCCTCTTATTCCCTACACCTAGCTTGAATTCTTTTAGCTGAACTTCGGCCTTTTCCGACTTAGCAGGGGCCTTGCAAAAAGCATCCCAGAATTCAGGCTTATCCTCTCCTTCTAAGACAATAAAAATTGGGCCCTGAGCTCTTTCATACCTTACTACTTGGGATGCGGAAGCCTTTGCAGCTAAAGCCATGGTATCCTCACAACTGTTTCCAATCCATACGTAAATTGCACAAGGCACGTGAACAATAAATGCACCTCTTGAATCCAATGCAGTTGGACCAGGATCATTCAACATCTTTGGAACTAAATGCAATGGATCATATGGGGAATGCGGAGCCATTCGATACATCCTTAGAATAGAGCTTGGACTCGATGGATCCGCATCCGCATGCACCCTCTTTTGACACTGCAGCAACTGGCATGCAAATCCCATATTTGGATTTGTGATGCTCCGTGCAGCTTTAACATACTGGAAAGCATCTTCGAAGCTCTGTCCTTTCCGCCACATGAGATAAGCAATGACCAATGAGGTTGAACGGGATACACCCTGGTAACAATGGACGAAAACCTTGCCACCTTGCTCTCTTACCTCCTCAAAATAATCAAACACATCATACAATATACTTGTAATATCCTCACAAGGAGTGTCGTGCAGCCATAATGTCTTGTACTCCAAGTCCTTCTTGAAGTATTCGGGGCATACAAACCCAACGCAATTCAAAACATGGGTGATGCCATTTTCCTCGAGAATCTCTCTGTTTCTGGCAACTGCATCACTGCCCAGATAAATATGTTCAGCCACCATTGAACAATCCTTATCAAAGAAAGCAAATTTGTCACGCCTGAGCTGCATTTCTGTTGGCTCTGCATTTCTTTGAAGAGAGCACAAATCAAGCTTCACATCTACCCCATTTCTGAGATTACCATTTCCAGCAGCATTCTTCTTCTCCCGAGGCGTTGCTGGCGTTAACCATTCTCCGATGTCATCTGACCCTGCCTTGGGCCACTCTTCCAAGCTTCTCCTCGTAATGCTGAGAGGCTGCAATGGTGGAAGTGCTGATCTGGCCTTGCTGAGCTGATGTGACCGAGGAGTAAGAGGAGGCACTCCAGCAGAAGAAGACGAAGAAGAAGAAGATTGCCCCCTCCCAACAATGAAGGCACCCGGACTCGGCGGCGCAGAGCGTGAGGAAGACCATGAGGCTGACCTCCAGAATGTCCTGTGGACATTAGGAAATAGACACTCCACCTTACCATCCCCATCTCCATCTATATCTGCAACTTCCCCTACCCCTACCATGCCCTTCCCTACTCCTGCCTTTTCGGTCTCCTCCACAGTTCTTGTTTTCTCTTGCTTGTTGCAACTCATTACATGAGACTCACAGTCACCTCAAATACTGCCAACAATATTACTTCCCCATCCTGCCAATGCATAAATCCTTACTTGCCCCAACTCACGGATATGCCCCTCACCTTCACCTTCTGACCAACCCAAACCTTTATGCTCAACACAATGTTGGCACTATTTGAAAACCTCCCACTGCATGATTAACTCGTTCAAACTTAAGCTGCCTCCTGCCAAGCTACAACTGTTGCTGCCTCTTACAACACATCAAAAGTTACTATAAGAGTGAGTCTCTCTCTCTCTCTCTACAAAACATCCCCACCCATAATAAAACACCCCAAGCTTGACTGAGACGAGGGTTTCAAAGGCTTCCAAATTAAAGATAACGTATATAAAAAAAGAAAGCATGCCCCTTTCCTTCCAAATTAAAATACAGAGAGACTTCCCATTTAACTCCCTATCCAAAACATTATCACCTTCAACGGCCCATGGCACGCACTGTAAAACCCTAATTTCAATTCCAAACCCTGAAGTCCCTTCCTGAGGTTTGTGCCCCAGAAAGCCGTTTTATAAATGAAAAGGGCAGAGGGAGAGGACGTTCCTCAAGTTGGACCTCTGTTGTCCCAGCCAGAGTGCCTCAGCTACCAGCAATGGCACCCGAAATAAAATTTGAATTTCTGAAAAAATCGGAAAGCTTGCAAAAGGAAGTCTACCTTAGGCGCTCTCCATGGACCAAATGGGCCCGGATATCCGGTCGGAAAAACCTGCGACGCGCACCGGAAAAGTCGAGCCCCGAACACAATAATAAAATTTAGGCAGGGAAGGGAACAGAAAGCGGCTGTTCCGTAAAAGCCTGTTGTCACAGTCAAAATTCGCCGGCGTTTACTGCGGCCGGCTTGCAGGGACGACGTGGTCCTCTTCTTCCTTGCCCCTCGTTTCTTTCCGTCTTTTTCGGCACGTGTCCCACCGGCGGGTTTACTTTGGATTTTCCTAAAACAATGTTTTTAGTAAAAAATATCTTACGAGTTGGCACTGTCCGAAAGAAAAACACAAACTCAAATCGGAATGGGCGACCAATCAATCGAGTGTGCACCTCCGACTCGTAAATTTCCGCCCGTTGTGCACCTCCGACTCGTAAATTTCCGCCCGTTTTAAAGAGTGGAACTTGTTTGACCGTAAATAATAACAAAGTGGAATAGGTTTGGTAGAACACTTTCTCTAGTTTGAAATATTTACTTCATTATAGATCTACTCAATCTTGGTTATATCGATCTATTGCAATGAACTTCAGGGCTGCTTAACCCAACCCTCATAGCAGAGAACAGAGCCAGCAAGGTGTTTTAACCACGCTTGTCAATTACTAAAAATAGTGTGGTTGTGAGAGTGGAACAGAGGCAACTAGGTGTTCTAACCACACTTGTCAATTACTAAAAATAGTATGGTTGTGAGATACCTCGCTTGTGTAACCAAAAATAAATAAAAATAGAGTGAGGTGTCCTAGCCATGCTTGTCATACTAAAAATAGTGTGGTTGTGACCAACTCTTCTATATAATCAAGAAATAAAATAAAAATAATTGTTCCACCGTCATTGTTGTCACTCTCATTTGCCTCGTATAGTTATATCTTTTATTTTTTTAATATAAAAGAGCGAAAAAATTCTATTAATGAATAATTAGGTCTTTGTTTGATAAGAGAGTTGGTTACAACCATACTATTTTTAGTAGCTGGCAAGTGCAAGGTTCAAACCACACCACATGGTTGCATCCACCAAACCTATTTCACCTCGTTGTTTTATAGCCCAGTGTGAAATGGATCGTTGGGTGCTCGGGATTTGTACCATGGTCGTCATCAGTCTAACATGCACTCAAAGGTTGCATCCACCAAACCTATTCCACCTCCCAGTGTGAAATGGACCATTGGGTTCTCGGGATTTGTACCATGGTCGTCATCAGTCTAACATGCACTCAAAGGATTTGGATCAAACTACTACCTTTGCAACAAGCTTCCACCAAGGTTTGAACCTGGGTCTCTTCTTAATAAGTGCCCAGTTAGCACTTACCAATCCACCTAACCTTTGGGGTTAGTTGTATCTTTTATTATTATTATTATTTCTTTAAATTTTAAATTTAAGTTAGTCGGTGTTTGAACATTAGTTAACTTAATGTAAATTTTAATTATAAATTAAAAAATAAAATTTATTTAAATTGTTGTAATATTACATGATACATTGTTGATCTTGGCCATAAATTAGATTACAATTTCAACACCTCCCATAATCCGTATGGAAGGGCCAACGAGAGATGATATTAATGACAATAATATCTTCCCTCCATAATGTATACTCTATTGGGCCTTTGTAGTTAAGATAGATCCTCCAAAAACTCCCTCATCATCAAGAAGACATCCACCTATCTTTAGGAACTCAACTTCAATCCTTTGCAATTTTAGTAAGCAAATTTTTATTTGATGCCCTTTCCTTTTATAGTATCTACAAATGGTCTTCAACTTAGCCTATCCCTTAGGCCTCTCAGTCTTAGACTCCTTAGATTTGAATTCCTTTGCATGAGCCTAAATTTGTGAGAAAATTTGATCAAAAGCATGAGTCTTTTGAGGTTCAAAAAGCATAGGAATTATATGAACCATGAGGTTCAACATCTAAAAAAAAGAGGAGATATTAACAAGGAAGACTCCTTAGATTTGAATTCCTTTGCATGAGCCTAAATTTGTGAGAAAAATTGATCAAGAGCAAGAGTCTTTTGAGGTTCAAAAAGCATAGGAATTATATGAACCATGAGGTTCAACATCTAAAAAAAAGAGGAGAGATTAACAAGGACAATCTGCATGCATTCTACATCATCTTTTCTTTTGCCTCTAAAAGATGCAATACATGTTCTCAATGTCTTGAGTTTTGCAATATAGTTTTCAAACATAGCCAATTTAAAAGAGGAGAGCTTTAATTCCAAGCGACTTACTTCACTAGTATTGATTTTTTCAAATAACTCATGTAATTTTATTTTATACTTTGATAGGTTCACTCTCCTCTTTGATGTGAAAAAGTACCTTTGGTTCAATCATCAAGGAAAACAAGCCAAGAGCCTCAACTAACAATGGGTTTCTTCATCAAGGATTGTTTCTTTATCTTAATGAAAGATGCACCATATCTTCTAACTATGTAATAAGTAAATCATTTGGGTTGACCAAATACTATAATTTTGGGTATTGAGGCAAGTAACTAAGGCTTTATGATCAATCTTACACAATTTGACCCCTAACATTACAATAGGTCTATGAACCGATGCCACTTATGCATAGAGCTTGAAAAATAATGCAATTTGAAAAAAAAATCTCAAAATGCTTCTATATGAAAAAGTTATGATCTCTAAAAGTTTTGCCATAATGGACCTCAAAAAATAAAAAATTAAAGCTCCAGATCTTAGAGAAAAGGAATCTAATTGTGTGTTGCCACTTGGTAATCCATGATTCATTAGTGTCTTCCACTTATTACTTACCACTTCAATGCCTCTGAACTTATATGACTACAATAGTTGCCCTCTTTTAATTGGATCAAATATTGTATATATTAAAAATGTTATATGTGGCATATAATGATGCCAAGTCGACTGTCATGTCAATCGTTAAGTCATCCAAATCCAAGATAGATTTGATCCCAAGCTGGCCAAAAGCTAAGCCTTTCATGCTAACTAGGTTTCCTCAGTGACTATTAAGGCTCACAATTGATGGTTTTTTAAGCCTTATACTACCACAAAATATTACAAGTTATATCACACAAGTCCCAATATAAAATAGCCACAATAATAAATATCAAGATAATAATATGATGAGTAGAATAATATGAGCAAATTAATATGTATATCAAGGCTTATAATAAATCAAATAACATTCAATTATATACTAAAATATGAATGTAAATAGCTTGAATCATTCATGTACTATGCATGAAGAACAACTTACAATATTAATTGCTCAAAATGTATACAAGATTTATTGCTCCCTTCTCTGTTATAACTTGAACCTACAATACTTGACTCTTGAACAAATTACTTGTTTTCCTATGAAGGATTGTCTCCATAATATAGCAATAGTAATGTGACTCTTCAAGTACTTGACTATTGCTCTCCATATACCAAGTCTCATGACTCTTGGTTTATCTACTTGCCACTTGCATACTTGATGAACACTTGACTCTATAATACTTGCACACCTTTACATGACTCTTACACTTCTACTTGCACTCTCTAATCTAGGATACTTGTGCACATATTTACATTACATATTTGCACTCTTGCATACAAGACACTTGTGCACATTTACTCAACCTACACTTGCACATAACACTTGTGCTTTTCCTGCACATTACAACTTTACATGACACTTGTGCATTTCCTAAACATTCACACTTACATAAAGGGAAAATATAAATCACACCCTAAACTATGACTCAACCCTCATATATTATTTACAAATGTACCATGAAGGTATCATGGGGGTACATTTGCATGTACCAAATTATGTAATATTCTCCAACACCCCCATGTATTACATTATTTGGTCATTGAAGACTTTAGTCTTTAATCTTGATCTTCATATTTGTCTTCAATTTTCAAGTGACCTTGCATTGTTCACGAACCTCTGCTTCTCTTGAATCTGCTTCATCATCTTGAACCTTGGGTTCACCCAATGCTTACATTTGTAGAAAAACTTTGGACTATGTTGGATCCAATTCCCTGTATCTTGTCTTTCTAAACACTCAAGCATTTTATCATCAACTTCATCTTGAGATAGACATTCAATAATTTCTTGAGAAAAACTAATTGAATTTAAAGCATATATTCAATTTTTTATTGAACATGTAGCTTATATTATGTTTTTATTCTCGATGATGCATTTGCTATGTTCATTTATATATTTGAATTCAATTGATCTTCCATTTTCAACCAATTGAGTAACTGAAATAAGATTGGTTGATAGTCCTAGAACATATAAAACATTCTCTAGCACAAAATCCGAAAAAGGCATACTAGGTATTACTCTACCGGTTCCATGAACTATATATCTCTTATCATTTACAATCTTTAGAGAGATATTGTCCTTGACTTCTAAAGACTCAAATCAATGTTGATTACCAATTATATGATAACTAGCTCTTGAGTCTATATACCAAACATCATTCTCCATTTGAACCCTTTGATTAGACTCATGTGATATTATCTTACATATTTGATAAGAGTTTTGAAGAACACTTTTATGATGTTGCCCATTGAATTCAAAAAATTGCCTTTGATATAGATTTTGTTTTTGAACTTTTCCTTTCATAAAGTATGGTTTCACATTTTGATAATGTCTCCTATGTTGAAAAGTTCCTCTTTTCCATTTATCCATTTTTGTACTTTTAAATTGAAATCCTTATATCTCCTAGGTCAAAATAATAATTCAAATATATTTTTGATTAATTTGATTCCTTTGAAGTAGCAAACATTATGACTCCCTAGTTTATAAAATAGTATCACTATGAAATTTGCAAATTTTTAATTTTCTAATTTTTGATGTAGAAAACCTTTTAGCTCCAAAAATGAATTTGCAAAATTTCATAATCTTTTAATAAAGCTTTTCAATTTCAAAAACTTTTAATAAAGTTTTTCAATTTCATTTTTTCTCAAGAAATTGAAAATACTAAAAAATAAAACTTTTAATAAGAATAAAACTAACTAAAGTAGAAATCCTTATCACTCAACACTTTTCAAATTAAAATAAAAAATTTAATTCCATACCTCCTATTACTTTTCAAAACATTAAAATATACCTTTTAACTCCTAAGATTTCAATTTATCAAATATCTTCAATGATTCTTTCAACTTATATACTACCTCCTTATGACTCCTAATAAGTAAATAAATGCAATAATGTTGCTTACCTTTAACTCTACCTTAGGTGATTCAAATTAATGTTATTCTAAACTCCTTCGTAGGCGATTTAATCAATGCTTGCTATTAGACTCCTCCTTGGGCTGAACATTTAACGTTCGTTCTCAAAATTTTAACTCCTCCTTGGATACCACTATTAATGCTCCTCAAGTACGTAACCCTAACACTCATTTGCTGGTAAGATGCTCAATCTGCACATTTGCTGGTAAGATGTTCACTCCCAAACTTTACAAAATTCCTAAGCGTTACTTTGGTGGCTTCTATGCTTGACTTTCCCAAGCTTCCTCTGAATGCTCAGGATTTGTGCTTCGTTTCTCCGAAGCATGTACGTTACTCCTCGACTCTTTCATTTCTTCTAAGCATCAACTAGTTTTTTGTTGCTTATCTCTTACACTTGCTTGACTCCTTAGGTGCTTGCACTTCTCCTTGGGTATTCTAATAGCTTGTGTTATCTTCCATTGTTAGACTATGTTTGCACTTTTCCTTAGACTACTAGCTTCAACTATTAGATTTTTCTTGCACTTTTCCTTAGACTTGCTCCAATTACACTTCTAAGTCATTGTTAGGCTTTGCTTGCTTGATCTTCTTAGCTTGCTTGAGCTCCTTAGCTGTTGTGCACTTCTCCTTAGGCCTACTCCACTTGTACATTGTTAGACTTTGTTTGGCCATTGTTAGATTCCTCTAGCCTACTATTAGATTCTACTTTACCACTATTAGACTCTGCTTGGCCTATTGTTTAGACACAACTAGGTCGTTGTTAGACTTTGCTTGTACTTTATTGTTAACACACAAGTGTGTAGTTTGAATGAAGATGAAAGACTATTGGTGAGAAAAACTCAAATGTTTATGTATTGCTTAGATCGCTTAACGTGTGGCTCTTCTCATTTACATGTAGATTTTTTGTGTGCTTTCTTAGACTGAATATGGCCTTTTTCTCTTTATTCAATATGGTCGTATACTCCTTCCTACAATATTAGAATATATAGCTAAATTTCTCGATTGAACTATTTATGCTTCTTTACCTTCTTGGCTCTTCTTGGATTCTTGAGCTAAATCTTTATAAGAGCTCCATTTCTTTCACTATAATGTCTTCTTTCTCCCTATTGACTTTTGTGGCCAATATCAAGGTCTATATGATCTATATATTTTTCTTTCTTCTAATTTCTTCCTATAATGACCTCTTGGACTAATATCAAGGTCTATATGACTTTATGACCTAAATCTCTTTCTTATCAACTCCTTTCTATAATGGCCTTTTAAGACTATATCAAGGTCAATATGACCTGAATATTCTTTCTCTTTACCATTTTTTTTAGGAATATTTAAATTCTTCTCAATCCATTGCAACTTTTAATTCTTTTGTACTTTGCACTTAGAATCTAAAATTCTTCTCTATCCTTTGTAGGAAACTTCTCACACTTCTATATCTTGATCTCTATTGCAACTTTTTCTTTGAAATATATAATATCTTAGGTTGCACATAAGAACTCAATATGATTATCCTTCTTACTAAAGAATCCAATATAATTTCAAGACGACTTTGAATATCCTTAAATATTAAACTTTCTTTAAAAAATTCAATGTCAAGGGTTGGTTATGTCCCTGAATGATCAAATATCTCAAATTTGATTCACCTTTCAATCAATATAGCTAAGTCATACGATTGGATTATTATTCTTCAACTATGGAAAGACCCTAGAATTTCTACTCAATATGATCTTTAGAGTTCAAGGATCACTGCCTTTAAAGTAGATAGACTCTTAATCAACCTTGTAAAATATGGACACGATCAATTTATAATAGTGGCTAAAACAAACTCTATCAATCTGGATAGAGTCAGGTGGTAGCTTTGATACCACTGATGGATTTTTAAGCCTTATACTATCATATAATATCATAGGTTATATCACATAGCACCCAATATAAAATCGTCACCATATGTAAAGATAAGGATAATAATAAGAGTAGAATGATATGAGCAAATTAATATGTATATCAAGGATTATAATAACATTCAATTATATGCTAAAATATGAATGTAAAAAGCTTGAATCATTCATGTACAATGCATGAATAACAACTTACAATATTAATTGCACAAAATGTATACAAGTTTTATTACTTCACTATTTTTTATAAACGGATTATCAAAACTCTAAAATATCTTCGATATAATATATTCTATGGCGAATTTACTCTATAATATAGCCATAGTAGTGTGAATATTTTGGTTCTTGATCATTGATATCCATGTGCCATGTCTCATAACTCTTGGCCTATCTACTTACCACTTGCATACTTGATGAACACTTGACTTTACAATAATTGCTGACATTTACATGACTCTTACACTTGTACTTGCACTCTCTAATCTAGGACAATTGTGCACATCTTTACATTACATATTTGCACTCTTGCATAAAAAACACTTGTGCACATTTACTTAACCTACACTTGCACTCTAACTCACATGGCACTTGTGAATTTCCTGCACATTCACACTTACATAAAGAGGGAAATATAAATCACACTCTAAACCATAATATATTATTTATA
Source organism: Wollemia nobilis (assembly GCA_028583015.1). Classification (NCBI taxonomy): domain Eukaryota; kingdom Viridiplantae; phylum Streptophyta; class Pinopsida; order Araucariales; family Araucariaceae; genus Wollemia; species Wollemia nobilis. The sequence continues at coordinate 6,591,485 of JAQPPZ010015032.1, forward strand.
AATTTACCATGAAGGTACCGTGGGGTTATAATAAGCATGCACCAAATAATATTATATTCTACAACAACAACACTAAAATTTGATTTCAACCTTTCTCATGCAACCACATGCATTTAAAGACAAAATAGTTTTGTCCACAAGATCTGACCTTGTGATGCCTCTCTCCTAAAATGCTTATGTTGGCCACTACAATAGTGGGTTTATTTGAGCATCAGTCATTGACCCCTACTTAAAGAAGGCCATCGAGCCATCCAAGGTCTCTTGGAAGATGAAAAATGATATAGGTGTAGGTATCAAACCCTACACCTCACCTTGTTCATGTGTCTTCCACCTTGCTTTTGCCATCAAGTAGCCCATGTCGTGGTCTTTTAAGTGTCATCATTTTCTTGATTAGCTAGATTATTTCCTTATTAATAAAAAATGGTGTAGCCTTGAGTTAACCTACCACCTTCATCGTGTTATGCCCTCGTGAGTGTCATGCTAGCCACACTAGCACCTCCTACTATCAAAGTTGAGTGTATTGTTCTCTAATAGCAAACCCCCTAGAATGGTGCCAAATCCTCAACCAAAATGTGCTTGCATATTTTTTGTACTTTTGAATTCCAAAATTGGCACCAAAAGTGTTTTTTTAAGACCTTGGATCACATTTGGCCTTGGATGAAAAGGATTTTGGTCTAAAAATAAACTCAAATAATTTAAATTTTCAAAGAAACATAGAAGACAAAGATGAGAGAGATAAATCCTATAGAAAAATAATGGATGATAAAGCAGGGAACAAAGAACCTTGTTTTCTTCTCATGTTGAAAGTGTATATGAAGCTTTGAAGAAAAATTCACCCTAAAACTTGAAAGAGATATTAGAGGCTTCAAGTTACCTTTTTGCATGACTAAGCAATGTTGCTCCATACTCACTCTCATACCATGTTAGAATTTATAATTATTTTAAATAATTAATAGAATCAATCCATCCACTCAAATATTATACACAAAGCATTAAATAATGAAATAAAATAGAAGAGACATAGAGATTGGGGGTACCCATATGCACCATAAATAATCATTGTATTATTTGCAAATAAGATTCACAACACTTCGATGATTACATGAGGAGTGGTGGGGGATATTTATACCAATAACAAATCCCCAAATACACAAATGAACTTGACCTTAAGTTGATATAACAATAAAAGCTTTAAGTTAACTACAAGTTTATAAGGTAATTTTAAGCATTAACAAGGTTAACCACGACCCATAGTGCTTACATAAAAAAATATTATAATAAATTCAATACATTGTATAGTGAATGCCCTTAGGCTTATCCAAGATTACATCATACAATGTTGGCTTTGGTCTTAAATCAGATTATACTTTCAATATATACAAGGAATACAAGAGAAGGATATCCCCTCTTAAAAGTTGTACCAATCTTCAAAAGTTGAATATTACATCATACAATGTCAACCTAGACTTTGAATCAAATTATAATTTTAACATATTGTAATTGAGACATCATCATATTTGTTATCTTAAGTCACCTTTGTTGTATGTATGAGGCTTAGCCATCTCCAAGTGGCTATGAGACTTTGCTCTCTCTAAGTGGCTAGGATTTATATTAATTTAGAATTTGGAATCTAATACTTGCATTACTCATTTTTCTTTTTAAATCTGATTTACTACTCCAATGGAAATTTTCTTTTGTCTCATTCAATTGTTATTTTTATTATTGTATTTCTAGAAGTTTTATAAATGGTATCAGAGCATCAATCTTGGCTCACTATAGTGGTGTGAAAAAGCAATAAATGAGCATCCAAACCAATCTAATCCCTTAAACAATCAAATTGGTTTCTTGTAGTTCGATTAATTCTTGTCAAAAAATTTGAGGCTCCATATTCTAACATATTTTTATTTTATAATATTGTGATTTGGTTATTGTTGTTTTATTTTCTAAAGTGATTTAAAAAAAGTATTAGGATATAAGAATTTTATGGGAGATCCATCTCATTGTGACCATCTCTTTAAGCTAGTCAAAATAAGGGGCATCTCTAGCAACACTTAGAAGTACTCAAAAGATATCTTTCGAGTTTTGCTTTTATTCCCTTTATATGGATGAACCCTTTGCTTCTATTGGTTGGTTGCAAATTAGTCCAAGGATGTGTGCATGAGCAGGAAGAAAAGCCAACCCATAAATTTTGATAAGCATCATAACATCCTTGAAGGTATCAATAAATTTGACTCGTGTATCCCTTATTCTTTAGGTAGCATGGCTACACCTCCTCCCACCATCCCTCCCAATCCTCCAATAGGTAATACTCTACCTGATGTAATAAATTTTAATCTATACACTTATCATTTGACCTAGGAGAATAAGCATCCTAACCTATTAAAATTGGTGTCCTCCATTAAGGTCGTTAAGATCAACATGCAGGTGATCCTAGATTCAATCTAACATCATTTAGATCCTACCCATACTAAGAATTCCATTAAAGATAAGTTTCAACAAGTCTCTGGAAAATAATCATAGGGCATGTAATAAGAACTAGATCTTAAGGGTTACCAATATCAAGATATTGACATCTACTAGTAGTCATTGCTCAGGCATAGACCTGCAAGTTCCTAAGGCAGTCACATGGATCCCTATGCAACTAAGGTCACTCTTCAAAGTATGGATGGTTTAAACTCAGGATTTGCTACTAATATTAATCCCTTTATAAGATATGTTAATTTGCTTGCTTAGACTCATGATGTTCCCCTTCCACACATTAAAATCTTGATCTTGAGGGCATGGATCCACATGGTTGGATATCCAATATGGATAGCATCATTCGTCTACACCATGTGCATGAAGAAGGTCATGTCATTTTGGCTACTACTAAGTTGGGAACCCATGCTCATCAATGGTTGTTATAGAAGTTTTGTTGACACAAAAACTCTCTTATGTGGTCATAGTTCAAAATGTTGTCTCTCATAAGTTTTATAAGGGCTCTTTTACTTCATATGTGGTTCATTTGATATAAACCAAGCAAAGAGTATTGGTTAAGGATTATTGTATGGAGTTCACAAGAACTCTCACCTATAAGTTATCAATTAGATCCAATGATGGCGGTTTTAGCCTTTTGTCATGGCCTTAAGGATGAAATAAGGTGGGGAGGTCAATATGCATGATCCATACACCCTCGAGGAGGCTAAACATGTGGCTTTGATGACATGAAATAAGCTTTAGTTTATCTCGCCCACAACCCTAGTATGATTTCAACCCTAAATGATCTTTACTTTAATAATTGTAATGACAAGTATCTCTAAGTATTCTTCTATTACAAATCCCTGATATTAGGCTTGTGAAGAATTCCTAGTGAAATTTGAGGAAGTAGAAGTGTAAGAGGATGAAGATCAAGACTCTTCATAGCAAGAGTCATTGGTTGAAGTGGTGGATTTAGAGCATGATGTTATTACCATGGCTCTTTGTATTTTTCCTAATGGGGCTCCAAGTTCACCATACCATCAAGGTCCAAGGCTTCATCATTTTCCATCATGCCAATGTGTTGATTGATTCAGGTAGTATGTATAACTTTATTGACAACAAAACAATAAAATATTTGGGATTGTATATCAATACTACAACCTTGGATAAATTCTAAGTATTGATTACAAATGGGGGTATGACTCAATCTATGGGTTATATTATTAAGGTTAGCATCCAAATAGGATATTATACTTGGTTTGGTCATCTTATTTCCATGAATCTAGGTAGTGCAAATGTCATCTTGGGAACACAATGGCTCTCGCAACTCGATGATGTTACTATTAATCTACATGGGTTGTATATCAAATGGGTGGAAAACAGTAAGGTCTTTTGTCTCCAGCAAAATCATCCTCCTCCTTCCAAGGTGGCTAGCTTACACAACATGAAAGTAATCCTAAAGAAAGGTAGTTGTGGATTTCCCATGTTAATTGCATGAAAGTTCAATATTTTAAGTTGCTCCTATCTCTTCCTTTAGACTCACAAACCGTTGTTGATCATTATGTAAATACCTTTAGTGAACCCATGCATCTTCCCATTCAATGCATGTATGATCATGCCATCAACCTAGTTTCAATAATTCAACCTTTGAATGTTTGTCCTTACCACTATCCCTAGGTCTAATAGTTTGAGATTGAGAATTTGGTTTAGGAGATGTTGGAGAAAAAAATTATCCATTTGAGCATTAGTCCTTATTCCTCCCCGATAGTTATGGTGTGATGTAAGGACAATTTTTGGTGCATGTGTCCTAATTTTTGACCTCTCAACAAGATCACCATCAAATATAAGTTTCGTATACATATTATAGATGATTTGTTAGATGAATTGCATGATACTAAATACTTTACCAAGTTTGATTTGTGCTCTACGTTCCATCAAATTAGGGTTAGAGAAGAGGATATCCCCAACATTGCTTTTAAAATGCATGAGGATCATTATGAGTTCTTAGTTACGCCCTTTGATCATATTAATGCTCTTTCCACTTTCTAGAGCCTCATGAGTTCTATATTTTATCTTTTTCTCTATAATTTTATGCTAATCTTCTTTGATGATATCTTATTTTACAAGAAGTCATAGGAATCTCATTTAGTTCATGTTAACCAAGTTCTCCACCTCTTACAAAAGGAATGGCTATTTGTCAATATATCTTAATCTTCTTTTGGGACCAATGAGGTAGAATACTTGGGATATATATTATCTAAAGAAGGGGTTAAGGTGGATTCTAACAATATTAAAGCTATGCAATATTGTCCCAATCCTAAATCCATCAAGCAACTTCATAGATTTTTAGGTCTAACTAGGTATTATAGGAAAATTATCAAGACTATGAAAAGATTGCAACTTTGCTCATTGTTAACACTAAGAAGGATGCTTTTGTTTATTCCAAAGTAGCTTCCCAAGCCTTTAATTCCCTAAATGAGGATATGTGTACCACCATTTTTTTGTATACTCTTGATTTCAAACCTTTTATCATTGAATGAGATGCTTCAGGCATAGGTATTAAAGTTGTTTTGATGTAGGATGAGAACCCCTTGGCCTTTGAATGTAAGCAAATATTTGACAAGAATCTAGGTTAATCCAGTTATGAGAAGGAAATGTTAGCCACTTTACATGTTGTAGAGAAATAAAGGCCTTATATATTGGGATGATGCTTCATTATCAAGATTGACCATAATAACCTTAAATATTTCCTAGAATAGTGTTTCTTTTATCCAAATAGAATAAATAATTGACTAGATTATTGGGTTATGATTTTCACATTGAGTATAAGAATGAGAAGGAGAATTTGGTAGTTGATGCTCTAACTCATAAACATGAGGACTTTGTTGTTGTCAATGTTATCTTCAGTCCTCTTCCACAATGGCTTTCATAGCTTAAAGATGAATGGAATTCAAACCTAGAAATTTATTGCATAATTAATTATGTAGAGGTGGTATTGTTGCCACCTTCCTTGTTCTCATATATTAATAGGGTTCTCTTCAAGAAGGGTCACATTTATCTTCCTCCATCTTTAGTCGTCAAGACTAGTGTTCTATAGGAATTGCATGCATCTCCTCTGGCTAGAAATTCTAGATTCTTAAAAATATACCAATAGGTGAAGCAATCCATTTCCTGAAAAATATTAAAAGCAGATGTTAAGACATTTATGGCTTAATATGAGGTATGTCAGCAAAACAAGGGAAAAACTATTAGATATATATTTTTTGCTAAATAATAAGGAGTTGTACTCGGGTTCCCCACCCTTGATAAATTACATCTCTTCTTTAGAGCTTGATATTTTATAAATATATACACTTCTCATCTCAATTGAGATGCTATAGCTAGAAACCTACATCATTTTACATAAAATATCTGAATTCTTGATTTTCATTTTCTGTATGAATACATTTAATCCATAATTTACAATATTTCTTGACATTTTTCTATAGCAACCTTCACAATGCCAAAACTTCACCTCTACTATCTATGCCTTTCATCTTAGTAGAGTAATATTTCCAAAACATTGCACTAGCATAGTTTGCTTTACCAAATCTGGATTGCTAGTTTCCAACCTGAAACACAAGTGCAACCACACAAATTATAATAAATAGTCTAAATGAGAACACAATATTATTACAAAATAAAGCAGATATTACCAATGGAAAACATTAAAGTAAATCTTAATCATTAATTGATTCAAGCAATCAACATTTTCTTATCAAATTCAACTAAACTTTCTACTTCTTCTAACCATGGAAAGGAGAAATTAACTTCACGATCCTTAAAATTGGTATCAATGAGGTAGAATACTTGGGATATATAGTATCTAAGGAAGGGGTTAAGGTGGATTCTAACAATATTAAAGCCATGCAATATTGTTTCAAACCTAAATCCATCAATCAACTTCATAGATTTTTAGGTCTAACTAGGTCTTATAGGAAAATTGTCACGACTATGAAAAGATTGCAACTTTGCTCAGTGTTAACACTAAGAAGGATGTTTTTGTTTATTCCAAAGTAGCTTCCCAAGCCTTTAATTTCCTAAAGGAGGCTATGTGTACCACCCTTGTTTTGGATACTCTTGATTTCAAACCTTTTATCATTGAATGTGATGCTTCAGGCATAGGTATTAGAGTTGTTTTGATGTAGGATGAGCACTCCTTGACCTTTGAATGTAAGTAAATATTTGACAAGAATCTAGGTTAATCCACTTATGAGAAGGTAATGTTAACCACTTTACATTTTGTAGAGAAATGAAGGCCTTATCTATTGGGATGATGCTTCATTATCAAGATTGACCATAATAACCTTAAGCATTTCCTGGAATAGTGTTTATTTTATCCAAATAGAATAAATAATTGAATAAAATATTGGGTTATGATTTTCACATTGAGTATAAGAATGAAAAGGAGAATTTGGTAGTTGATGCTCTAACTCATAAACATGAGGACTTTGTTGTTGTCAATACTATCTTCAGTCCTCTTCCACAATGGCTTTCATAGCTTAAAGATGAATAGAATTCAAACCTAGAGATTGCTTGCATAATTTATTATGTAGAGGTAGGATTGTTGCCACCTTCCTTGTTCTCATATGTTAACATGGTTCTCTTCAAGAAGGGTCACATTTATCTTCCTCCATCTTTAGTCATCAAGACTAGTGTTCTATAGGAATTGCATGCATCTCCTCTGGCTAGACATTCTAGATTCTTAAAAATATACTAATAGGTGATACAATCCATTTCTTGAAAAATCTTAAAAGCAGATATCAAGACATTTATGGCTTAATATGAGGTATGTCAGTGAAACAAAGGTAAATCTATTAAATATCATTTTTTTTTTCTGGATAATAAGGGGTTGTACTCGGGTCCCCCACCCTTGAAAAATTACATCTCTCTTCTTTAGAGCTTGAGAGTTTACAAATATATACACTTCTCATCTCAATTGAGATGCTATAGCTAGAAACCTACATCATTTTACATAAAATGTCTGAATTCTTGATTTTAATTTTCTAGATCTTGTATGAATACAATTAATCCAAAATTTAGCATCCTTCTTGAAATTTTCCTATAGCAACCTTCACAATGCCAAAACTTCACCTCTACTATCTATGCCTTGCATCTTAGTAGAGTAATATTTCCAAAACATCGCACTATCATAGTCTGCTTTACCAAATCTGGATTGCTAGTTTCCTTCCTGAAACACAAGTGCAACCACAAAAATTATAATAAATAGTCTAAATGAAAACACATTATTTTTTTTTGGTATAAGGTAGAGGTGGTTATAAGGTCCACAAACCTTTTACAAAGTCAAAATGGGCTGGTTCTAGCATCAAGCCCGTATAATCAAAATACAAAATGGATCTTTCTAAGACTCACATTAAGCCATACTTAGAGTCCACGGTCCTATACTTGTCGCTTGACTATTCGGGATAAAACAAAAACCAAACAACACCTAGCACTTACTAACACTAGGTTGTTGTCTTGTACACTTGTCACCTCCCGAGGCCCGACAAATGGGATGCCTTTTACGCCTAATTCCATACTGTCGGATTACTCATCATCAGCCCCTATGATCTCCTGATGCTCTAACAGGTTTGATCTTAGCTCTTCTCTGCATCCAACACCAATAGTTCTTGAGGGAAGTTATCCTTCCAAATTTGCATCTCCCCAACAGAAACTGCAATATTTGCCATTAGATCCGTCGCTTGGTTCCCTTCTCTGAAGGTGTGTTGGATTCGGGCATTAACCAAATGAGATTTATGAATCTTTGCTTCTAGGATAAGCTCCAATATGGTCCAGTTGGGGTCTTTATCCTCCTTAATTGCCTTGATTATATTAAGCGAATCCCCTTCAAAGATAACTTCCTTATAACCCTCAAGTCTGGCAATTCTCATTGCCTGCATGCAGGCTCGGGCTTCTGCAAAATGATTTGTTTGAGTTCCCAAAGGCTCTGCAAAGGCAAGGACCACTTTTCCTTCCTCATTTCTCAAAACTCCTCCTGCTCCTGCAGCCCCGGATTTCCTTTAGTTGCCCCAGTCAAAATTAAACTTAACCCACTTTTGTGTGGGGGGTATCCACTTGACACCATCCCGTGGGTTGGTTGTAATGTCTAGGTGCTGGAAGTTCCTCTCCCCAGTTCCGCAAAATCCTCCTTTCCCTTAGAGACATGGTCTCATTTTTGAAGAAGAAAGTTTTCCAGTTTTCTTTCAAAGCTATGATTATTTTATTACCACATAACACTGGGATCTTTCTTACGTCCTTTAAATACTCTCTTATTTCTCTCATTCCATATCCCCCATAAAAAATGGGGTAAGTCGAGCTTCGAGCCAAGTCAAAAGCTTTGCCCGGAAGGGGAAGCCCATTGTATGCGAAGTCGGACATGCTATTTGGACGGACCCAATCTATATGAAATTTGGACGGGATCATTTGGAAGAGCTGTACAAGAAAAATCACAAGTTAGAAATATATGACTTACAGATTCTATTGCTTTCTCACACAAGATACATCGATTGATGAATTGGAAACCTCTCCTTTGCAGATTATCATTTGTCGGGATCTTATTTTGAGCGCCAACCAAAAGAAGAAAGCTATTTTTGGGGTTAAATTATTTAACCAAATAACGAAGTCGGAGTCCGACCATTGAATCCTGAGTGGATTAACTTATAGGCGATTTTTATTGAATAGATCCCACTTGTAGTTTTGCCCCAAATCGCCTTGTCTCTTCCTCCCCCGGGGAATGATCGGGAACACCCTTAAAGCATCATTGAGTTTGGTTAGGGCCACCTTCTCTTGCTCGACGGATTATGAGCTGTGATTTTCTTCCAAGAAGAAGTTTCTGTGCTACGACAATAAAATCCCCTACTTTTCCTCCCATTTCCTTCGAAAGTTTATGTTGGAGGACACGAAGGTCTAAGTTATCTTTCGGAGGGGCCTCTTCCAACCACGGGTCTTTCCAAAAGTCCACTTGTCTTCCATTACCAATTCTCCATCGATGCCTTTCTCGACTACCTCCCGAGCATTCGAGCAAACAATTCCAAAAATAGGATCCTCTAGGAAGATTATCGACTTTCGGGAAGTCCTGATTATTTACGATATATTTTGCCTTAAGAAGTTTTACCCATCCCAATTGATCATTATTGATAAATCTCCATACTGTTTGCCAATCGGAGCTTGATTCATTTCTTTCATTCTCTTTAACCCCGAGGCCCCACGATCCTTGCTTGCACACACGATTCCATGCTACCAACGAAATTCTCTTTCTCTCCTCCGAACTTGACCACAAGAAGTTGCGTTGAATTAGCTCCAATGTAGCTCGGACCTTTGCAGGCATTCTAAATAGAGACATGCAATAAATTGGAATGCTCTGTAAAGTAGTTTGAACTAATAAGGCTTTTCCTGCGGAGCTGAGAAGGCTGCCCTTCCACCCTGCTAACTTTTTGGAGATCCTGTCAATGACTGAGTTCCACAAAGTAGCCTTCATTCTTCCTTCGAACATAGGCATGCCTAGATAAGTTCTTTGGTAGAAGCTCCTTTCCACAACCGAAGAGGTTAGCTATTCTTTCCTCCCTCCCACCGGGCGTGTTAAAGAAATAGATGCTACTCTTCTTATAGTTTATGTCTTATCTCCTATGTCTCATACTTGGTTAGAATTCTCTTCAACTTCCTAGCTTGAGGCACAGAGGCTTTGGACACAATGATTGTATCATCCACAAAGCTGTTGGTGAGACAACGGCTCTGCTTGTTGAGGCTGGTTTAAAACCTTCCAATTGACCATATGCCACCATTGCTGAAATGTTCCTACCCAATGCTTCCGCTAAAATAATAAACAAGTATGGAGACAAAGGATCTCCTTGTCGCAACCCCCTTTCACTCTTAAAGTAACCGGAGGGTGACCCATTCACCATGACAGAAAATCTTGTAGTAGAGATACAACTAAAAATCAACTTAATCCATTGGGGACAGAAACCAAACTTACCCAAAATCTTGGTGAGGAACCGCCATGAGACCCGGTCGTAGGCTTTATTCATATCAAGCTTTAGTAACATACATGCTTCCTTACTAGCCACCATTGAATGAATAACCTCATGAATTGTGATGATACCATCCAATATTTGTCGCCCTTTCACAAAGCCACCTTGGTTCATATCAATGATGAAAGGAAGGATAACCTTGACCTATTGGCGATTGTTTTTGTGAGAATCTTCATCGAGTGTTACATAAGCGATAGGGCGAAAACTGGAAAATTCCATTGCTCCCACTAGTTTAGGGATGAGGACTAAAAAAGTAGCATTAACTCCTTATGGGATTTCCATGTCCTTTTGAGCCTCAATTATAGCTTCCACTACATCATTGCCTAGGATATCCCAAAACTTACGGAAGAAAGGCTGCGGGGAAGCCATCCGGTCTGAGGAGGCTGTTACCATCCATGTCAAAAACGACCTTCTTGATTTCCTCCTTTGTGAAAGGACTAAGTAAGAATCCATTAAGATTATCGGTTACGAGGGGTGGAATGGCTGCCAACGAGAGAGTCCTCTTCTTCAATAGTCGGATTTACATCTTCTAGCAACGATTTAAAGTACTCAACCGCTTCCCTCCTTATGTCTTCCATATCTTTGGTGTTAGACCCATCGGCCATCTTGATCTCCTTAATTTTGTTAGTACTCCTGTGGCGAAGAGTAGAGACATGGAAGAACTTTGTATTTCTGTCACCCTCCTTTAACCAACGCGATCTGGATTTACTGCCTCCAAAAGGTTTCTTCAAATCCTAGCATCGTGTGGTATTCGGCTAACGGCTCCCTCTCCTGGTTTCTCGGATCCTCCGTAAGTTGCTCCGACTTCGACTTCTCCTGTAGTTCATTGATCTTGTCTTTTAGTTCTGCCTTTTTAAGAAAAATATTGCCAAAGGAAGTTTTGTTCCACTCTCTAATGTTAGCCTTCACATTCCTTAGTTTACATGCCACTTGGGCCGGTTTCGAACCATTATACTTTTTGTCCCACCATTGGGCAACCGAGATCCTTGAGATCTCGATGTTGGAACCACATAAGTTCGAATCGAAAGGGTCTGATGTATCTTTTCTTAGAGTCCTCCCCTGTTTCCCACAGAATTGGGTTGTGATCAGACCCGATTCTTGGGAGTGCCGTTAATGAAGAGTCCCCAAACCTCTCCAGGCATTCTTGAGAAAGAAGAAACCTATCTAATCTTATCTGAATTTGGTTTTCCTTCAATATTTTGTTAGACCATGTATAGGAGAATCTACGCGAGGTCCACATCCATCGGCTCATGTTGCTCAACAAAATCTCTAAACTCGTAGATATCAGCGGTTATTCTTTGAGAGCCCCCCAATTTATCTACGGGATTAAGGTAGCAATTGAAATCCCCCGCCACAATCCAAGGGTAGTTGGGGACCGTCTCCCTCAATTCAGCTAGGTGACTCCAAAGAACCCTTCTCGGTCCACTGTCTAAGCTGGAGCATATACATTCGTTAAGATCCACTCTTCTGCGTGGTTTTATCCACACATAAGAGACAAATAAACCAACTAGACATCGGAATCACTCTACTATCAATCACATTTTTGTTCCACATAACCGGTAACCCTCCTGCTTGTTCCGGTGGCCTCTTGGCCTACTACTTGACTTCTCGCCAAGTCCTATTCTTAAAAGGAATAACTCTACTCTCCTCCATTTTAGTTTCTTGCGGTAAAATCATATCCGGTTTGTGTTCTTGTCTAAGAGCATACAAAGCTCTTATTTTTGCGGGATTACTCCCACGAATATTCCATGAAAGAATCTTCATTTATGGGCTTTGGATCCTCGAGCCTTCGCCCCAAAGAGCAATACTTCTTGAGTGCCATCGGCCACTCCTCGCTCTACTTCTTTCTGCCTTAAGGCAACATTGCTAGGTTTCCCTCTTCCCTCTCGAACCATATCCCCATACATCCGCTCTAGGTTGAAGTTCCTTGGGATTCACTTGGCTTCTAGTAACCATCTTGGGTAGGTCAGTCTTGGTCTTTGGGGTAACAATCGGGCTTTCCAGGTTAACTGGTCTTTTTGACGGTGGAGATGATTCCGTGCTCTTAGCTTCTTGATTAGTAGATTCTTTTTTCCCTGCTTTGGGGTTACACTGATCTTGGTGGTTCACCTCTTCCTCCTGAGTATCCTTGCATGTATTATTAGTTTCCTGCTCCTTCCTCTGATTTTTCTCCTCTAAATCCTTCTCTTGAGTCTCCTCTACCTCAGATTCCACTTCTTGGCTGTCCATCTGATCTCCCTTCAAATGATTTAATGCATCAAAAGCTGTTCTCCATTGGGATGTTGATCTCCTTGGAATTTCTTCCCATAAATTCCTCTGCAGTACATGGGACCACTTCCACCGAGCCTCCATAGGCCTCCCGTATCACCCAATCAAACTTACTTGCCCCAGGGCGTTGATCTATGGGGTTCTTTCCTTTGTGATTTGGCTCTGAGGCTTGCTGTATCATCTTAGGAGCAGGTTGAGCTTGAGGGTTCCCATCAAAGGGACCGGCTCCCCTGTGAGAGGGTTTCGGGGCATAGGAATTTTTGGGAGGAGGGTTAAAACGTTGCCTCTTGCTTACAATAGGGCGAACGGGGTCTACGATATTCGGATTTCGAGCTCCACGTCCTTGAGGCCCGGGTTGGGTAGGAATGGAGATGCTGCGGGGGAGGGATATTATTCTGGGTTTGAGGATCAGTATTTTGGAGTGGGGGCTGGTTCTTGGAAATGCAGTGGATACCCTGGTGCCCTACCTTCCCACAAACACTACACTTAAAAGACATATTTTCATATTCAAAGACCTGAGTATGAAGGCCAAACATAGACGACAAAATAATGGATTTAGGGAGCTCTTTACTCGGGTCCGCCAACACACACATGCGAGCAGACAGGAGTCTTGTTTTGCTCAAGGTTGCAGGATCAATAGCTATTAGTTCTCCAATCTCTGTAGCTATCCCAGCCAAGATTTGTTCGTTCCAGAAAAGCAGAGGTAATCCTGGCATCTTAACCCAAATAGGAGCCAAATCCAGCACCTGAGTCTGGGGGTTGAAATCGGGGGACCAACGCTTCAGATACAAGCCCCTTTTCCCAAAAAACCAAGGACCTCCTTGGAGAGTCCTTTCCATGTCTGTTCACATTGAAATGTCACCAAAAGAAAACTCTTGGGTAAAGCCTTAATCATCATACCGGCCCTTGGCTGCCATTTTTGGATGGCCCATCTCCTTATGACTTCCATGTCTGGCCTCACCCCCATAAATTTAGCCACCAGAGATGTTATGCCCTCCATAGCCACATGCTTGAGCTAAGGAATTCGGGACGTGCAACCTACCATTGACAGATTTTAGATTAAAACAAGAGTCGGATAATTTTTGCTTACCGCGAAGAGCATTAAGATATGAAGGTCTCCAGTTGCCAGGTTTCTCTTTGTCTCCTTCTTGGGTCTTCCTTTGATCCTGACGCATAGAGTCCTGGTCCCCCTCAGAGAAATCTTCAACCGCATCCGCCCAACGCCCTTGGACCGGTTCCAATAGAACTTCCTTGTCCACATCCTCCGCCTAGGGGCCTGCTATCTCGCCAGAGCCCCCACCTGCCGCGTCTGCTGATCTGCCCTCTGAAGTCCCACACCTAGGGTTTGATGCCCCTAGACCTCTCGCTCCTCCTCCTTGCTGCTCCATCCGTCACAACTTGTTGCCTCCAAAATCTGCCATTTTTTTTTCAAATGAAAACACATTATTGTTACAAAATAAAATAGATATTACCAATGGAAAACATTAAAGTAAATCTTAATCATTAATTGATTCAAGCAATCAACATTTTTTATCAGCTTCAACTAAACTTTCTACTTCCTCTAACCATGGAAAGGAGAATTTAACTTCATGATCCTCAATAAAAACCCCTCTATTGGCTAGCTTATCTGCACATTTGTTTCCTTCCATTAATATATGTGTAAACCTGATTTCTTCAAACTCTTTAGCAAGATCTTGAATTTCCATAATTATCTCTTGTATGTTCCATGGAGCCTTTTCTTTCCTCAAAATTACATTTATTACTATGAGAGAATCACCTTCCATCCATACTCTATTCCATTTCATTTGTTTACATATTTTTAACCCTTCTAAAGCCGCCCAAGCTTCAACTTCATTATTTGTCTTAAATCCACTATTGAAAGCATAATGAGATAAAATATCTCCTCTATTATTTCTAATTATTCCTCCTCCTCCTATTGGTCCTGGATTTCCTTTAGATGCTCCATCAAAATTCAATTTAACCCACTCCACATCTGGTGGTTTCCACTTTATATTCTTTACCTTATTTTTGCTTCTCTTGTACCCAACATCATAATTCCATTTAATGACTTGACTCCATCTATCAAGGCTCTTTGCTTCCAAATTAGGGACTGGGTGAGTTGATAGGGTTGGTTTAGACTCCTCTATGGCTAAACATATCTTCTTTTTCATTACCTCTAAATTGCTTTCCTTTCCTTTAAATATTCTTCTATTCCTTTCTAGCCATATAGTCCAAAGTATTGTATCTTTTGATATATCCCATATTGTCTGTAAAGCCTCACTTTTATAAGTGCTCTGCCATTGCTTTAACCAATCTTCAATTCTGCTATTCATCACCATGCATTTACCAAACATATTAAGAATCCATTGCCATAGATTCTAGACTATTGAGCAATGTCCCAAGAGATGGTCTATACTCTCCTCCTCCTTATTACAAAAAACACATTGAGAGGGGCCATGAAAACCCCTTTTCATAAGGTTATCCCAGGATAAAATTCTTCTATGACCTACTAGCCAAACAAACATTTTGACTTTAGGAATGCTTGGGCTATCCCAAATATCTCTCCATATTCTAGTGATATTATTATTTTGTTGGTGTTGTACATTATATCCACTTCTTGTTGTGTATTCTCCTGAGCTATTCAACTCCCAAATCAATTTATCCTTGGCTCCCCTCGAAATAATCACAGTTGTTATATTTCTACTCAATTGCCTCCTAGCATCAATGTCTTGTATACTTGTAAAAAAATCTTCTTTCCATTTGTATCTTCCTTCTTGATCCTTGTACAAAATGTTTGAAACCCTATCACCATATTTGTCTTGAAGCAATCTCATCCAAGGTTTCAAAATTGGATCTAAATTGAGTGGTTTTTTATCACACCAAGTATCCATCCAAATATAATTTTTTCTCCAGTTCCCACCACCCATATTAAACCTTTAATCATAAGATCAATAGATTTTTTTAAACCATTCCAAAGAGCAGAACCATTTGGTAGAGAGAATGCAATAAATATTAAACTTGGGTCATTGGGATCAACATACTTAGAAGAATTCTTGCCCATTGTCTTTGAATCTCTTTGTACAATCTCCATATTACTTTTCCCCTAAGAGCTAAGTTTGCATCCGTAAGAACTCTTAAACCAAGACCTCCCCTAGTTTTATCATCACACAACTTGCTCCATTTCACCAAAGGAAATTTCCTTTTATCATGTAAACCTGACCATAAAAAGGATCGCATAATATAGATTAAAATTTTTTCAACTTATTTTGGCATAGAATACAATGACATATAATATGTTGGAATGGCTTGTAAGACTGACTTAATTAACTGCACTCTTCTTGCTAACGATAACCATCTACCTTTCCAAGCTGGAAGTTTATTTTAAACTTTACTAATAACTGGATTCCATAAATCTATCCTCATTCTCCCCTCAAATAAAGGCATCCCTAGATAAGTTGTTGGTAAATTTGCCTCCTCCATTTGAAGTAACCTGCAAATTCTTGCTTTGATATTAGTAGGAGTGTTAAGGAAGTAAATTTTGGATTTTGTCCTATTAAATTTTTGCCCTGAAGCTCTTTCGTACTCTTTTAAAAAATTATTCAAAGCTCTGGCCTCATTTATCCTTGCCCTTCCAAAAAGGGTTGTATCATCTACAAACTGTTGATGGGTGATGTTATCGATGTTATTACTAACCTTAAGTCCACTTATAAGCCCATATTTGTAAGCCTTATTTAAGTTCCTACTCAAAACCTCTGCCATAATAATGAACAAATAAGGAGATAGAGGATCTCCTTGTCTAAGGCCTCTCTTGGCTTTAAAATATTATGTTACTAACCCATTGACCAACACTGAATAAGAAAATGTAGAGACACAAGCTTTAATCCATCTAACCCATTTCTTCCCAAATCCAAACTTTTCTAAAACTGCAAAAAGAAAATCCCATTTAACCCTATCATAGGCTTTACTCATATCAAGTTTTAAGATCATTGCTTTCTCTTTTCTTGAAGTTGTTGAATGTATAACTTCATGAGCTACTATGATCCCATCTATAATTTGTCTCCCTTTCACAAATCCTCCTTGCTCTTTTGAAATAATTTTGTCTAACAATGGCCTTAATCTATTCGCCATCACTTTGGAGATAATCTTATATGCCATATTACATAGGCTTATGGGTCTAAAAGAATCAAACAATTCAACATCCTTCTTTTTTGGAATTAGGGTAAGATATGTTGCATTTATTTTATAAGGTATGTATTGTTTTACCCTAGATTGTTCCACTCGAAAACTATTAGATATCATGATTTTTTGTAATCTTTGCCTATTCTGGAACATTAATAGGAACACATCTCCATGGATTTCATTAAGGGCCTTCCAAAATCCAAGGGTAAAATAATAATGTTTGTGGTGATGGGTTGCCTTTCAAAAAAATATAATTGTGTACCCTACAATATCCCTTCATGACCAGTAAGGTAGTCAAGGTGTTCCTCGATTTTGTTTTCAAATTGCATGGCATGCCCAAGTCCAATGTCAATGACTATGACCCTATTTTCACCAATAAATTTTAGAAGGAATTGTTTACTCTCAATGGTACTCAATTGAGTATATTATCTTTTTACCATCATTAATCGGATGGGTAAATAAATATTGTGAATAATATTTTGAGTACTTACCTTCACTATTTTACTGAGGAAAAATAGTATAACTAGATTCATTGGGTTTTATTAGTCGCATGGTATAACACTTCTTACCATTTCCCTCAAGATGTCCATTTTGAGGCCTTATATAATTAAATTCCTCTATTAGTGATAGACTATGTTCTAGGTGTAGACACCAAAACCTAGGCATTCACAAAACCTCATTTTGCATCCCACATCACAACCCTGCATAATAAAATTATATACCTAAGTCTAAACTTAGGTGTATAAAATCCTGCACATTATCCTATTTTCTAGATTTTAATAAATCTGGAAAATCTCCCTAGGATACCCTACCTAATCACTAGACATGTGTCCTAGCCACCACTACCCCATCCCTTGCCACATCTCACACACTCATGTCCCCCTTGTCCCTTCACATGGGACATCCCTTACACCTCACTCCACTTGCACTCACCCATTAGCCACATCACCCTAGTTAAGTGAGACACCCTAGGTGACTCACTATAACTGCCCCTTCCATTTGGTAGCCCTGGATTGCCACTTGGCAATCCTGGCTTGCCACCTCCCTTTTCCCTCCAAAACCCAAAATGGCCTATAAAAGCACCTTCACCCCATCAACCAAAGGAGGCTGAGAACATACACCATCAGGCTACCAAAATCACACCAGGAGCTCGCACGCATCTCGAGGAAACCAGAGATTCGAAGCCCTAGAGTGCCCTTTTGGAGCTTTCTACCATCCAACCTCAACCACCCATCCATGGTTACACAGTCACAACCACCCTCCCATGGTTTCCTAACCGCCCTTCCATGGTTGACCAGCCCCAACCGTGCATCCATGGTTGCTCAGAACTAGAAAAGCATGACAAGCATGGATCAGTAATTTGATTTTTAGCAAGGCATCTTAGGTTTTATTTCTCTATTTTTTGCACCATATTTCATGTTTTTGTAGCTAGGGTTTATAGTAGTATTTTATATCTTGATCAACAGGTGCTACTAACCCTTGTTTGCTTTGTCATGTGTGCAGGAGATAGGTACTTGGAGAGCTGTTGAAGTTGGAGTGGTCCCATTGCTGGATACCAAAAGCCCACTCACCCTTGGAGCTGTAGTAGAAGAACGAAGAACACCAGTAGTTTGCTGAAGAGTTGGAAGACCTCCCATTTAAATCATTGTATTTAGAAAAAGAGAGAGCATTGTAATATTACCCCCAAGACATTGGGGCAATCAAAAGCATTGTAAAATTGGGAGATTCAGGCTCCCCTGTATTAATACAAAAGAACATTTTTTGCAATCTTCTCTTTTTGTATATATTTTTGTGTTCAATTATTTTGGCTACAAAAATGGTGATCATGGTGGGACCCCCTAAGGGTTCTATTTGTCATTGCCTTGCTAAAATTTATTACTGATCTATGTTTTCTATGATTGTAGGTTTTTGGAGCTCGATCATGAAGATTAGAAATTAAAATTGATAGATCCAGAGCCCATATTGATTTGACCCTACACTTGAGCAACCATGAGCGCGATTACAGATCGGATAAACCGTAGATCGATGGTTGGACTTCTACGAAACTGCACCGATGGTTAGAGCACTACGAAACCATAGATCGATGGTTGAAAGAATTGGAGGGAGCAACGAAAGGATAACAGGTTCATACATCTAAAACCCTCCTTCCTTTTCTTTTACTTTAGAATTTCATTAGGTTAAATAAGAGTCTTTGTCCTTGTTTACCATTGTTTGCATCTAGGTCTTAGGCTAGGCATATTTAAAAAAAAATCAAAAAATCTACATTTTAGTTTAGTCATTAGAGCATCTGCATAGCCTGATTAGGAATAGACCAAGCTCATTTAGGGTTTTAGACCTACTCTACCTTATTTTTAGCATATACTGAAACCATAGGTCCACGATTGGGAACTCCCAAACGCGCATGCACGGTTGGTTAACTGTGCATCATGGTTGACCAAACCTAACCACCCATCGATGGTTGGCTCTATATTCTAAAATTTGGTAGATCTTGCTTGAAATTAGCCATTCAACCCCTGATCTATTTTTATCTGCTATTGTATATTTCTACTTTCTACATTTAGGCAATAAATAAAATTGCATGTTAGCTTGCATTACACAATAATAAACAAAGCCTTCACACACTTGCACATGAACATTGGAAAGGTTGGACTTCATCACCAACCCCCAATAAATTACCCCATTATTTGGCCAAGGTCGATCCAAGAACCATCGTAGCCATGGAAAATAGCATGCATTCCTCTTCAAAGGGTGTATCACTACCCACGGTGAACTGGGTGAGGGTCGGTAGAACCTAGGCTCCCTCATCGGATTTGGGTTTCATCACCAAGTCTTGATGGGTTTCACAACTTGGACTTCATCACCAAGTTAGTGTGTGAGAGCATCTAGGTGAAATCCATAGATTCATTTTAGGGTTAAACATTGCACATCGTTTACCAAAAACTTTCAAAAAAAAATCAAACTTTGCAAAAACTTAGGAGCAAACTTGTTTGTTTGTTTGCTTTGCATGTTGTTTTCTTGTGCTTCCATCACACATTCACACACATACATTCATATTTTACACCTCATCCCACCCTTAGCATATGGTAACAACCCGTAGCCAAGCCAAAAAGTTAGCCCAAGTTCAGAGTCAGTTGCCTTCTTCCATGGAGCCTCCATCTCAGTCTTGTCAGGCCCCTAACACTTTGGTGGTAGGGCAAGTTAGTGTAGCCCCTACTATATCCTTGAACCTGAATGTTGGGCCCTCTAGTGGTGCCCCTATCTTAGACATAGATATTATGCAGAGGGCTACTCATGCCACCATCCCTGAGACTCCTAGGAGTGAGCCACCCACGCCATCGGATGGTCATGTCACATATGTGGACATGGATATCATTAGGCTATACCTGAATGCAGCTAGTTTGGTCTTTCCATCATTGCCTCTACTTACCATTCCACCCCACACCATTCCCTCATTGCATCAAGAAACCACCTTTCCACACCCATAATAGTCCAACCAAATCTTCATGAATCCACTCTTTGAACCGACTACTACCACCATAGCCCATAATCATCCATCATCATCTAACCAACAACCCTTCATCTTTCCAAATCAAAACATCACTTGTACTAACCCCCTCTATGAAGCACAAGTTAATGCTACTTCATAGATCCCTACATCCATCCCATCCACTGCACCTATAGATCCCATACATCATAACATCCCCCATTCAATGGCAATACCTTTTGCCACTTACCCTCCACCTACATCCACTAACATGGTTGCCACCCAACCAACCCAATCATCTACCACCTACATGGCCATACCATATTCATCTATGATTGCCATGCAACAAGCCTTCCTACAATTACAACAATTGATCATGGATAATGCTAATCAAAGCATTAATCCTAACCCACAATAGTAGTCATAGGGAATGAATCAAAACCAACCATCCACATCTCAACCACACACCTTCTTCACTCAAGATCCATCTTGGGTGTTGCATCCCCCAACCACAACCATAGCCACTAATCCACTTCATCAAATGTATGCTAACTCTTCAAGTCAACATGCCATCATACCTCCATCCCCTCATCACCATCAAAATCATCATCAACAACCATACCATAATCCATTTCATGCTAACATCCCACATCATCCAAACCCCACTAATAATGCACATTATTTCCAACAACAACAAACCAATCAAGGTTTTAACCCTCTAGAAGATCCAAAGTTCCAATTTTTAAAGTCAGATTGATAGCCTAGCCATGCAAACACTAGGTATGCAATACCAAAAACCTACTCTAAGGCAGCTACTCAATCATCCAATTCATGCTTTGGTACCATCACCACCCTACCCAAAGACTTTCAAATACCAAAGTTTGACAAATTCAAGGGGGATGAGGACCCTCGAGAGCATGTGACTGGATTCATTAATGCATGCTTTAGAATCAAAAACAATGATGCACTCATGCTCCATACTTTTCCTCAGATATTTGGGGGAGATGCCCTAGATTGGTACAACCATTTACCACATCAAAGTATCTATACTTTTGAGCAACTAGCGGACCAATTCTTGGAGTGGTTCTCCCTAAACATTAGAAAGAAGACAACATTGACCGATTTGCTTAATTTATGATAATATGATGATGAATCGGTCTATGATTTTGGCAACCGTTAGAGGGCGATCATGACCAAACTACCATTCTCCCTCCCTATGGTGAAATTAACATGAATGTTCACAAGGAGTTGTGCCAAACCTATCTCCTTGTTATTACAACTACAACAATATAGAACATTCGAAGAAGCACTCACCCAAGCCCGAGTAATAGAAGAAATCAAGATTCAAGAGGGTGAGATCAAACCAAAAAAGAAAGAATGGTAGAACAAGAATCAAAAGGGGAATAACCATGATCAATCCAAGGCTACTAGGTTAATCAAGTAGTCTTGGGCCAACCTTCACAACAAATCCAACAAGCCCAAGTCCAAGTACAACAACCCCAACAACAACAACAACCACAACAATAGAATTATCAAGTGGTTCCACCCCCACAATAGTTACAAAACCAAGCTCAACCTACAGAAAATCAACAATATCAATTCAGGCCCAAACACATTTACACCCCATTACCTAAACCATATTCATCCATCTTCTAAAATTTGTATGATGCACAAGCTTTCACATTGCCAGAAATGAAGCCTGAAGATCCTAATAAGCCAAAACCTAGAAACTATAGAGAGCATCTATACTGCACCTTTCATCGATAGAAAGGGCATGACATCGAGACTTGCTATGGGTTTAAGAATATTATGCAAGATCTACTTGAAAAGGGAAAGATCAAGATTGATAACCCCTTAGCCCAACCAAATCAAAACCTTGGAATATATCAAACACCATTACCTCATCATGAGGCAAATCAACAAGCAATGGGAGCATCAACTTCTACAATTCCTCCCAATCAAGTTAATCATGTGTCACAACTATACCAAGGTTTTATGGGGGCTATTCATGTAGTCACCCGAGGGCAAAGAAAAATGAATCACACACAAGCAAATGAGACAACCCAAGCAGTACCAACTCCTATAGCACAACCAAATGTGCCCATACAACTAGGCCCAACCATTCCACCTCCACCCATTCATAATCCAAATCATCCATCTAGACCAATCATCACCTTGAGAAGTCGATTGACACAGAGCCTAAGAATGGCATCAACCAAATTATCAATATATGAGCTCATACAACAATCTCCCCCACATCATGAGGCATTGATGGAAATCTTAAAATCCATCAAACTACAAATAAAATATCCTAATACCTTCAACACTTTTGTGGGGAGTGTTCAAAATTGCATGGAACCCTCAATAACATTCTATGAATTTGAAGAAAAGAGCATATCATCAGAATTACCAGATCCTCCATTGCATATTGTAGCTCATATTGATAGAAAACCATTTAAAAGAGTGCTCATTGATACCAGTTCCTCCATCAATCTCATCACCACCCCAACCATCAAACATCTCAACCTACCATCATCCCATATCACCACATCCACCTTCACCCTACAAGCCTTCAATGATGCTTTGTGTTCCACTATGGGAAATATAGTTCTACCTATAATAGTGGGGGTGAAGACCATCCATGTACTCTTCCACATCTTGGAAGGGGCCATGTAATATAACATACTTCTTGGACATCCCTGGATTAGGGAAATGAAGTGTGTTCCCTCGATATTACACCAATGTTTGAAATATGTGCATGAGGGAAAAGTCCATTGCATTCAAGCTGACACCGAGCCATTAAAGTACTACAACTTGATATCCAATCCATATGAGCCATTGCTTCCATCCACCCATATTTCCATTCAGCCCCTCATTATTCGAACCACCTCAACTAACAACACCTCATCCAAAGCACCCATCCCAGAGGCTTTGCCAATAGTTGATCCTACTTTTGCATCCCAAAACATCAACCCAAGTCAACCCTCATCCACTTCATATCATTTTTCCATCACACCTGATCATCCCACTAACCAACCATCATCTTCATTAGCCACACCTCCCACTTCACAAACACCCTTCACATTTTCATCCCAACCAAATCCACCAACCACTAACAATCCCATCAAACCAAATCCACCTCAAACCTCACCACCCATTATCTCACAGATAGGGTCACCTATCCAAGAAGAACCATTCAAGTGAACCATTACCTCCATCCGAGCCACAAGCCACCATTGAAGCATCCACCTCAGCACCTAAATCATCTACATCCCAACCAACTCAAGTTGTAGTCCATCTCACCAATCCAAGTATTGGTGAGTACATAGTTGAGAGTGTCACAATAACACCACCTATCCAATCTATTAGAGATTACGATCACCCATGTGACCCACCTTTAGCTATAGGTGTAGTGTATAGAATGGGTTCCAAGCCAAATAGGATCAAATTTGTATATGGGGGAGTGGATTCTTCATCCAATCCACCTCCTCCTAATGAGGAACCCATACAAGAATTTTGTGCCAACCTAGAATATCTATCCAACCCAGATTTTCCCTTATAATATTTTTATAGGGTTAACTAGTAGGGATTTGGTCTTGGATGACATGAACAAGGTCCACATCACATCATTGAGCCCCAATATCAAGAAGTGCATGATCACTCTAGCTTAGGATATAGGCCATCAACCTCAAACTCCTCTTTTGAGCATACATTTCAATGACTCACCTTAGAGTCCGAAGAAGAGGATGAGGAGAGCGAAGCCAATGATGATAGTGATGATGAGTATTTGGACCCTAAATTTACACCTTATTTAAATGAGGCCTTTTTAGAGATAACATTGCATACAACTATGATCGATTACATTTTTGATGATTACATATTCGATGAGGATTTTGAGGAATTTCAAGAAATGGGACCAAACATAGACATGATCAATCACATTTTTTATGGTCCCCAAGAAGATGTGGCCCCTATAGAGCCCATCGAGAGAGATGAGTGCTACACTACAATGTTTCCTATAGATCACTCCATATTTCACTTCAATAAAGAGCATGAGTGACCTAAGCTAGATCTACCACCACCACCTTGGTTGCATTCACAAAATCATTATTCACCCACCATAGGTCAGTTGCACCCTAGAGAGAGTGAGCAAGATAGTTCACTCCTCAAATCATAACCACCTCATTTCCACCAAGTTAACATGATTTTTATTGACTTGTTCACCCCACTCTATAATCCATATGATTTGGTGAAGCTGATTCCAATCGATTCTAGCCTTATCACCATGGATAGGATTTCATCCCCACCATCCATAACCAAATTCATCCTATCTAAAGAATTGCTAAGAGCTTCAAATGCTTATATCCCTCAACAATATTCACCTTCACCTACTTCTATTTTTCAAACCAAAGTAGAGGAAGCGTTACCCGAGTCCTTTGAGCATGTGGAGGATGATATTCATCTCATTCCTACTCCACATCAATTGGAAGAAGGTTCTCATATGCTTATTGAAGAATCCATTGATGTGAACCTGAGTCAAGATGTGGATAATCCACAAATCATGAAAATAGCAAAATATTTATCCATAGAAGAGAAAGAGTGCATGATAGATATTTTAACAAGGAAGAAAGAGATTTTTGCATGGTCATACAAGGATATGCCTAGTCTTGACCCCAACTTGGTGGTCCACAACCTCACCTTAGCTCCTGAAGCTAAACCATTCAAGCAAAAATTGAGGAAACTTCATCCTACCATAGCACTCATTATCAAAGAAGAGCTACAAAAATTATTAGATGTGGGTTTCATAGTACCCATTGATTATCCAGAATGGCTCTCAAACATGGTACCCATTCGCAAGTCGAATGGGGGTACATGTATGCACAAATTTTAGAGATTTAAACAAAGCATACCCCAAGGATGATTTTCCATTACCAAACATCGATCAACTTGTAGACTCCTACGTAGGCCATGAAATGCTTTCTTTAATGGATGGTTTTTAGGATACAACCAAATTTGAATTAATCCTGAGGACCAACACAAAACAACATTCACTACACCTTGGGGGACTTTCTGTTACAAGGTGATGCCATTTGGTCTTAAAAATGTAGGAGCTACTTATCAACGTGCCATGACGTATATCTTCCATGACTATATGCACAAAATCATTGAAGACTATGTGGATGATCTAATCGCAAAATCCAAAACACGTCTTGAGCACATTGAAGTACTAGAAAAAGTTTTTGATCGATTGCTTGAACACAAAGTGAGGTTAAATCCTAAGAAGTGCGTATTCGGAGTCACATCAGGTAAACTTCTAGGATTCATTATCTCCAAGTGAGGCATTGAAGTGGACCCTGATAAGGTCAAGGCCATTATTGAAATGCCACCTCCAACAAATCTTAAAGAGTTGCATAGTTTGCAAGGAAAGATTCAATCCATTCATCGATTCATTGCACAACTCTCAGACAAATGCAAGCCATTCAATCGCTTGCTACAGAAGGGGTGACCTTTTCCTAGACAAAAGAATGTCAAGAGGCTTTTGATGATATCAAGAAATATCTAGCTTCACCACCAGTACTAACATCACCTCATCTAGGAGTCCCTTTTCACCTTTACATTTTTACAATAGATTTTGCATTAGGGACAATGCTTGTGCAAAAGAATAAAAATCATAAAGAGCAAGCAATTTATTACATTAGTCAAACATTGGTGAGTTATGAAATAAGATATGCTTATATTGAGAAGTTGTGCTTAGCAGTGGTTTTTACCACTAAGAAACTCAGATATTATATGCTAAGTAACACTACCTATGTCATAGCTAGAGAAAATCCTCTACGTTACATGATGACTCGCACATACAACAACACCCAAACCACAAAATGGATAATTCTCTTAACAGAATTTGATCTCGAATTCATTAGCCAAAAATCCATCAAAGGTCAGGTGATAGTCGATCAACTCATAGAAGCTCCACTTCCAAATGATCAACCTCTTCTTATAGAGCTTCCAGATGATTCATATTTTCATCACTGAACAAGAAGAACTAGTCCCTCCTGAGGATGATGTTGACATCACTCTCTTATTTGATGGATCAAAGTGAAAAAAGGACAAGGTGTTGGAGTCATATTTTATACACCCGAAGGAATACCAATTCCTTTATCATTCAAACTTGACTTTCCATGCACAAATAACAATGTAGAGTACGAAGCCTTAATATTGGGGCTTCAATCAACATTAGCTATGGGCATTAAGCGTATAAGCATTTTTGGTGATTCCCAACTTGTCATTTGCCAAGTGAAAGGAACTTACCAATGTAGAGAGCCAATATTGAAACAATATCATGAAGTAGCAATGAAATTGCTAGCAAAGTTTGATTGGTACGAGATTGACAACTTGCCTCATTCGACTAATAGATTTGTGGATGTGATGGCTTATTTAGGATCATTGATTCCAAAGAACAAAAATGGAGAAGTCCAACCGCTTATCATCACAACAATGTCCAAATCCGTAATCGCACGAGCAAAATCTGAAGGTGAGAAGAGTGTTTGTTTCATCCATGTAGAACCATATGAATCTTGCCTTGATCAAATAAGAGACTTTCTCAAGTTTGGGACCCTCCCATCAGATTTGATGTGAACTACAAAGAGAATATTTAAACAAAAAGTAGCTCATTACACTCTCTTGGGGGACGTGTTGTATAGACATGGCTATGATGGAGTCTTACTTCGATGCCTAGATCTCGTAGAGGCACAAAGAGCCATAACTGAAGCCCATGATGGTACTTGTGGTGGCCACTTTAGTGGAATGGCCATTGCAAAGTGCATTTTGTGCATGGGTTATTATTGGCCCACCATGGAAAATGATTGTTGTCAATATGTGAAGAAATGTCAAAAATATCAACATCATGCCAATTTGACTCATGTACCATCACAAGCATTACAACCCATTCAAAGCCTTTGGCCCTTTTCACAATGGGGCCTAGATTTGATTGGAAAAATTTCACCTACCTCTTTGGGACAACATAAGTTCATCATAACTACCATAGAATACTTCACCAAATGGGTCGAAGCAATCCCAATGACCACTATGATTGGACCTCGAATTGTGGAGTTCATACTTCAACACATTATCTATCATTTTGGGATTCCCTCAAAGATCATTTTTGATAATGGCAAGTCTTTCAAAAATAAGGATGTTCGAGCATTATGCAACAAGTACAATATCCAACATAGTTTCTTGACTCCTTATTACCCACAAGCAAATGGATAAGTTGAAGTGACCAATAAGACCTTGATAGCCATTCTCAAGAAACTTGTCAAAGAAAACCATAGAGATTGGCATACTCAACTCCCCTTGGCATTATGGGCTTATCGAACAAGCATCCGAATGCCAACAGGGGCAACTCCATTTTCATTGGTCTATGGAGCCAAAGCAATCATACCTCTTGAGCTCGAGATCCCTTCTTTACGAGTTGCATTACAAGAATTCATGGATGATGACACAACTAGACAAGCACATCTTGACCAACTTACACTCCTTGATGAAAGGTGAATCAATGCCTTAGAACATCTACGAGTATATCAAGATCGCATCAAGCATGCTTATAATGCAAAAGTCCATCCTCATGAATTCCAAGTAGGAGATCTCATTCTTAAAGAGAATCAATAGAACACCAATGCATTACCGCACTTGAGAGATAAATTCATGGCTAATTGGTTAGGTCCATACATTGTTAAGCAAAATTTGGGTCCAAGAACATATAGACTTGCAAATTTAGAGGGAACATTGGAACCTAAGCCATTAAATATTATACACCTAAAGGTATTCTATGCATAGTGCAGGTTATACATATGTACATATACATGGCTAAAAAATAAAAATTCATAGCATTTCATACATCCATCCATGCATTCCACCTACATTACATAGATGCATTTTAAGCATTTGTTCATACCATTCATCATATTAGGGATCATTTGGTTAATTTGGATGATCGCTAGTCCACTATGTCTTGTTGCCTTAATCAGGGGCACCTTACATCAAACATTACTCATCACTCCATCAATCACAATAATTTGTAACTTTCCTTATAATATTTTGATGATTAAGGAGTTCACATAAACTAGGATAGATACCATATAATCATTAGCAATAATGATTATGCAACCACTAACTATTTTATGTACACTTTTTAACTTTCAAAATCTTGTAGCAAAGGTATCACAAAATCTTACATAACACATTAGTCCATAAGAAAAATCTAAATATTTTCAATCACTCAACCACTCCTAGTGTTTTGAGCAACCTCAATTAAAAATCAAACAATCTTTAGAAGCAATAAGTTGTTCCTGGTCAATCAAGTTTCCTCTTGGACCACACACATCAAAACACATTAAAACATTGTGAAGCTTAGGAATGATGAAGTCATGAGTTGCTATTGCCATAAAGTGAAAGGTTTCCCCTATTCATCCAATTATGTGCATGGTCTAGAATGCTAAGAGTTGACAAAAGGACAAGCTCCACCTTCATCCCAAAAAAATCCCTTGCTCTTCCTCAAAGTGAGCAAGTATCCCAAAAACATTACAAAAGCAATAAAATCCCTTGCTCTTCCTCAAAATGAGCAAGTATCCCAAAAGCATCCCAAAGCAATAAAATTCCCTTGCTCCTCCTCAAAATGAGCAAGTATCCAAAAGCAATAAAAATGCATGTTGCTCCATTACAAAAATGAGCAAACTCAAAAATAAAATCCCAAAATCCAATGCAATAAAAGAAGGGAAAGGAGCTTGAATCCCTAGAACTCTTAGTATCTCAAAAACCATGGGGTGATCCTCATTACAACAATGGGTTGAATGAAACCCACCTGGCAATGGGGTATCCTTACGCATGGTGCCATGTCTATCACATTAGTGACCTTATTTTGTATAGACCTATGGATGCTCATGGATGAGCTAGCTTATTGGCATAAGTTACCAATTGATTAGTCTGACCTTACTCATAATGAGAAATGAACAATCATTGCACACATAGTTGGTCCTTGAGAAATTTGAAACCACTAGGACAACCTTAGCATCATGAAGATTTGTGAGATACATAAATGAGTTTGTTTGAGATCACTAGGATGTTTGAGTCTTTGCAAAATAACCCTAGATCATTTATCCAAACCATGCCATATCATCTCATTATCCATGCCATTTATAAATACCAAATGTTAGTGCCCCTGATTAAACAATGAGAATAAAGTTGATCAAGCAAAAGTCTATAACATACCAAATGATCATTAGAACATAACATTCATCATTCATTCCATCTATCACTACAACATTTCATATGCATCCATACATACAATAAAGAAAAAGTGCAATACAAATGATCACAATAAAAGCCTTATGTGTATGAATCACATAGTACAAAAATCACCCAAAGGTTGTATACATCAGAGCACTAAGGCTCATAAGAAAAATGAAAAGTAAAAAAGAGGTAATAAGTGCTACTAGCTAGCACCACCATGACTCCTATGAGGACCATGAGCTGATCCCTATGAACCAGATGGAGCATGGAAGCTAGGAACCCGAGACCATGAACCACTAGGTCTAGACTCACTCTACTTGCTAGAGCCCAAAATTGATGATGAAGGAGGTAGAGGTAGAAAAATATGATGTTGACCTAAAGTGTCCTCAAGCATCACAATATAAGTAGCCTACCTCTGGGTAGCAGCCAAATCTATAGCCTGATGCATCTCTCACTAAGCTATCTCAGCACGAAGAGCCATAATCATAGAAGCATCCCCACCTCCACTAGGTCCACTCCATAGCCCATCCACCTCACTCTATAGCTGAGCAATCTCACCCTACAACCTCATGATCTCTACATCATGAGACTCTATAGTCTCCCCCAAGCTATCCCGCTCAACCTAGAGAATCCCCCACTCCTTAGTGTGACATGGAGGAGGATCCCCCCTACATCCCTCCATCACCCCCACCTCCACTACCACTACCACCACCTCCATCTCCTCTAGCCTCGAACCTAGTATCTATAGGCTATACATCCTACTACTCCCGATGGTACTTCTACCATCGAGAAGCCTGCTCACCAACATCCTGCTCATCACCACTAGCTGCATCATCCACAGCCTGGCTAGGTGCCCATGGAGGTTGCACAACAAACCAAGTATCATAATCAATTGTAGTCCCAACATCATCTACATCTGGGACATCCACCACCTCATCATCCATGACATCATCCACTATCCAAAATTTAGGAGTGACTGGAAGACTCAGCTCATCGCCTCACCGCTTGTACACCACTAGAGCATCTGGAACACCCTATGCCAAGCCAAACTATCTCATCACCCATGAGAACTAGATGAACTCCATCTCTCACCCATGTCGGCCAACCACCCACCTACCTCACCTAACCCATCGAAGTTGTGTTGCATCACTATCCGATGCAGGAGCATCCACTGGCAGCAGATCCATTTTCAAAAAATTGGCTAAGGAAAGAAGATGTCGCGATTTCACATGTCGTGAAATCGCGACCAAAAGAGGAAAGAGAAGGTGAAGAAGGAAAATGTTGCGATATCGCGACATGTCACGATATCGTGACCCAAATGAAGAGAGAGAAGATAAAGAATGAAAATGTTGCGATATCACGACATGTCGCGGAATCGCGACCAAAGGAGGAGAGAGAAGCTACGGAGAAAAGATGTCGCGATATCGTGACATGTCGCATTATCGTGACCCGAAGAAGAGAAAAGGCAGCGAGGAGAAAAACTGTCACGATATCGTGATAGGAAAAGTGTCGCGATATCATGACCAAGAAAGGAGAGAGAAGACAACGGAGGAAAGCTGTCGTGATATCGCGACAGAAAAAGTGTCGCGATATCGCGATCGAAATAGGAGAGAGAAAGCATGGAGGAGAAGATGTTGCGATTTCATGACATGTTGCGTTATCACGACCGAAGGACGAGAAAAGGTGCAAGGGAGAAAAATGTCATGATTTCGCGACATGTCGCATTTTCATGACCAGAAGGTGAAGAAGAAGCCAAGGGAGGAGAATGTCGTGATTTTGTGACATGTCGCATTTTCGCGACCAAAAGGCGAAGAAGAAGCCAAGGGAGGAAAATGTCACGATTTCGTGACATGTCGCATTTTCGAGACCAGAAGGCGAGCGAAGGAGCCAGAGGAGAAGATGTCACGATTTCGTGACATGTCGCATTTTGTGACCCGAAGAAGAGAAAGGAGAAGAGGAAGAAAAATGTCGCAATATCGCGTCGCGATATCGCGACATCACGATCAAAAGAGAAAAGGATGAGCAGGAGAGGAAAGATGTCACGATATCACGACATGTCGAGTTTTCACAACCCAAAGAGGAGAGAGAAGGTGATGGAGCAAAAATGTTGCGATATCACGACCAGAAGAGAAGAGGAAGAGGTAGAGGAAGAAGATGTCGCGAAATCACGATAGGCTACATTTTTGGAGGTCGTTACAAAGTGACAGGTGGCATTTTCGGAGGCCGTTACAGAGTGACAGGTGGCATCTTTGGAGTCCATTACAGAACGACAGTGCGACAGTTAACGGAAGTCGTTGCACCAGTTATAGAGGACGTTACGGATTGTAGTTATGGAGCAGATTAAGATGAACAGTCATGGCAAAAATGAATCGAAGGGCCGCCAGATGGAAGACGAAGAGTCACACAAAAGTTATAAAAGGGCAAGCCAAGCCATGCACAAGGGGTTGGAAAACCTGCAGTTGCAGAGTTGCACAGTCGAGTTGCAGAGTCAAAGGCAGAGGGCCACTCGGACCGGCTTGGAGTGTGTTTTCCTTCTAGAGTTGCAGAGTTAGGGAATATTTGCAATAGAGAGTGAAAGAACTGTGCCTGTGCATCGATTTTTGTAAAACTTGTGGGCTGTAAATGTAAACCTTTACAAGTTAGTTAATGAAACATTAGGATTTCTATTTCTTGTAAAGTGTGTTTCCAATTTTTTGCATGAAAATTTAGATTTGGTTGATAGTAATTTTTGTACCCCCATCAAGTGGTATCAGAGCCAGAAGATTCTGAGCATGTAAGAAGAGCGCCGAATGTGAGGTAGCTTGCACCAGGATCTGGGGTTAAGGATTGTGAGAAGAAAGTGCAGAAGAATGCCTCCACAAAGAAACCGTGGTGGTGGGAGAGATATGAGATCTGAAGATTCACGATACAGACGTTCAGATCTTTGCAGAGGCAAGTGCAAGCCCTGCAAGAGGAGCTGCTCAGAAGAGATTTACGGAGGCAAGTGAAAGCCCTACGAGAGGAGCTACGTAGAAGGCATGAGGATCAACTAAGAAGTAGAGGCCAGGGCAAAATAACTAGTGGAAGAGAAGATGGAGTGTGCCACAAGTTGAAGCCATTGAAGACAGTGGACGAAAAGGTGTGTAACAGTGCCAAAACCTATTTGGTAGAGGGCAAAAATTATTTTGATGGCCAGAAGACGGAGTTGAAGTGGACTGCAGAGGCAGGTGCGCATTTGGAGATGTTGCAGAAGGCGGTGACCGAACAGCCTAGAAGTGAAGGTCACTTCTCCATCAACCCCGGGTGTCTGATGCAGGAGCATCCACTGGTAGCAGATCCATTTTTGAAAAATTGGCTAAGGAAAGAAGATGTCGCGATTTCGCGACATGTCGTGAAATCATGACCAAAAGAGGAAAGAGAAGGTGAAGAAGGAAAATGTCGTGATATCGCGACCCAAATGAAGAGAGAGAAGATAAAGAATGAAAATGTCACGATATCGCGACATGTCGCGGAATCGCGATCAAAGGAGAGAGAAGCTACGAAGAAAAGATGTCGCGATATCGTGACATGTCGCGTTATCGTGACCCAAAGAAGAGAAAAGGCAGTAAGGAGAAAAACTGTAGTGATATTGTGACAGGAAAAGTGTCGCGATATCGTGACCGAGAAAGGAGAGAGAAGACAGTGGAGGAAAGCTGTCGTGATATCGCGACAGAAAAAGTGTCGCGATATCGCGATCGAAATAGGAGAGAGAAAGCATGGAGGAGAAGATGTCGCGATTTCACGACATGTCACGTTATCGTGACCGAAGGACGAGAAAATGCGCAAGGGAGAAAAATGTCATGATTTTACGACATGTCGCATTTTCACGACTAGAAGGTGAAGAAGAAGCCAAGGGAGGAGAATGTCGTGATTTCGCGACATGTCACATTTTTGCGACCAGAAGGCAAAGAAGAAGCCAAGGGAGGAAAATATCGTGATTTCATGACATGTCACATTTTCGAGACCAGAAGGCGAGCGAAGGAGCCAGAGGAGAAGATGTCGCGATTTCGTGACATGTCGCATTTTTGCGACCCGAAGAAGAGAAAGGAGGCGAGGAAGAAAAATGTCGTGATATCATGACATGTCGCGATATCACGATCGAAAGAGAAAAGGATGAGCAGGAGAGGAAATATGTCGTGATATCACGACATGTCGGGTTTTCATGACCCAAAGAGGAGAGAGAAGGCGATGGAGCAAAAATGTCACGATATCGCGACCAAAAGAGAAGAGGAAGAGGTAGAGGAAGAAGATGTCATGAAATCGTGACAGGCTGCATTTTCGGAGGCCGTTACAGAGTGACAGGTGGCATTTTTGGAGGCCATTACAGAGTGATAGGTGGCATCTTTGGAGGCCATTACAGAACGACAGTGCGACAGTTAACGGAAGTCGTTGTGCCAGTTATAGAGGACGTTACGGATTGTAGTTATGGAGCAGACGAAGATGAACAGTCATGGCGGAAATGAATCGAAGGGCCGCTAGATGGAAGACGAAGAGTCACACAAAAGTTATAAAAGGGCAAGCCGAGCCATGCACAAGGGGTGGGAAAACCTGCAGTTGCGAGTTGCACAGTCGAGTTGCAGAGTCAAAGGCAGAGGGCCACTCGGACCGGCTTGGAGTGCGTTTTCCTTCCAGAGTTGCAGAGTTAGGGAATCTTTGTAATAGAGAGTGAAAGAACTGTGTCTGTGCGCCAGTTTTTGTAAGGCCTACGGGCTATAAATGTAAACCTTTGCAAGTTATTTAATGAAACATTGGGATTTCTATTTCTTGTAAAGCGTGTTTCCAATTTTCTACGTGAAAATTTGGATTTGGTTGATAGCGATTTTTTTTACCCCCATCAGTATCCCATGTCAGACCTTGTCAAGGTTGCTAGCAAATATCAACCCTAGTTAGATCACCCAACATATCTCGATAATCCTGTGCACTGTGAATACGATGACTCTATGAAGTCTCTTCATTCGTTTGCCAATGAAGAGTGCAAGGAAGTGAGTGATCCCACTCACAAGGTAGACCCTCCGACCGAGCAATCCAGATGTGTTCCTAAGCCCACAACTGAAGTAGCAAGTTGCACCCGATTCCCTTTCGCTCTCGTCTCTTCACCTCATACAACTCAACATAAATCTGGTATAGTAGAGTGGGAGTCCATGCACAAATTTGAGGTTTATCAATCAAATCCAACACAAGCCTCACCTGGTTCCAAGGGAACTGGGATCCCATGCTATTAGGAAACAACATGTTGCCTATGATGTACATAAAAAAAGTCGGTAGAGTGCCTAGCCTCCTATCTTGGAACAATTGAATATATGGGATACCTCCCTTGCTACAATCTACATCCCAGTCATCCCCATAAATCAACCTAAGCTCACGCTCCTTGTCATGGCCCATACAAACTAGTGTGCCCTCGATAGGAACATAGAAGATGTGGTAAACATCTTCTAGGGTGATAGTAAGCTCCACTGTTGGAAGCTAAAATGACCCCTATCAGGGCCCCACCTCTCCACTAGGGTAGACAGATAATCCTCATCAACCCTCACAATATCCACCCACTCGCAACTAGCCAACCCCATAGCCTCCAACCACTTCCAATAATAATATGTTAGGGCCTTCCGCACTTGAGAAATGATGCAAGTCCATTTATGTCGAGTCTCAATAAACTTAACTTGTGAAAGGCACAAAAAAATCCATATTAGTGCAAAAATCATCCAAAAAAACACAAAAACAAATTTCATGCATTTTCAGAGTAAAAAAAAACATCCCAAGCATTTTTATTTGTACAAAAATAAAAAATAGTTAAAAATTTCTTTTTCATTTTCATTTTCAAAAACAACCAAAAACACCAAAAAAAAATTTCGCCTACCCCCTTATGGCATAAAAAAAAAAATTGTTTTACCACCCCCTCTTAGTGCGTTAAAAAAACAACAAAAACAACAAAAAAACACAATAAAAGCTAAACTAAGTATTTAGACCACCTACCTTAGCATAGCAGACTTCGACTTTTGCTCCAACCGAGCCACCAGCCTTCGCAGCCACACCTGCTCCACTCATCTCACCAGTAACCTCCATAAATCAATCACTTCTCAATCGCTTAGAGAAACTCAACCGCAGAAATGAAAATCCAAAAATTCCAAGTTGTATATTTATAGCTGCTTTTTGTAGGCCTAATCGTGCACCCATATTCTATGAGTGCGCGTAACCACGTACCCATGTTTGGTGATGCCAACCACAGATGCATGGTTGTCGGGAGACCCAATCGCAGGTGTGCAATTAGCAAAAATGAAGAAGCAATAATCACCTCTAAAAAAAACCAAATTCATCATGATCATCATCATCAAAACATGCATAATCATCTTCATCACAATAAAGTGAACCTCATATTTAGTGACTTACCCTACACATCTAGCGGTTGTAGTGATTGGCAATCCATGCAATTCAATCAGATGGGTAGCTCACCATAAGGAAACTTATTCGAATCATCCAACATCATCACATAAACAACTAAATCATATGGGTTTCTCAATATTTGAGTATGGATCTGTTCAAGCTAATTTGCACAAGGTTATTTTAAGCCCTTTCCATTGGGTTACAAAAGCAAAAAATAATCAAATCACATTTGGTAACAATTGTCGAAATCACTATGAGCATCGAATTTCTAGAGCACCTGGTTCCTAACACCACAACATGAATTGATAACAGTCATATGGGCACCCAAAATCCCAATGTGGTTGGTGATTTTATCATGACATTTTGTGCATCATCAAAACCAAAGGTAAATTTGCAATAACAACCATCCCAAACTTGAGGTATCAAGTTGATTTCAATGTCATACATTTGCATCCATCACATTCACCTCCTTTCATCATCCACATTTGGTCAATTGGCTTGTTGGTATCATTATTTACCCATTCATCAATTGAAGGGGCAAGCAAAAAAATAATTGTTTTTTCAAAAAACCATTCATTCTTAAGCGTCGAGAAGATTTGAGTCCATTTATCCACCCAATAAGGACAAGTGCCTTGTTTTTGCACCGCATTGTATTTACACAACATAGTACAAAAAGGGACATTTGTAGACATTGAAACCTAGGCATTCACAACACCCTATTTTCATCCCACATCACAATATTACATAGTAAAGTTATATACATAAGTTTAAACTTAGGTGTATAAAATCCTGCACATTATCCTATTTTCTAGATTTTAATAAATCTAAAAAATCTACTTAGGATACCCTGTCTAATCACTAGACATGTGTCCTAGCTGCCACTACCCCATCCCTTACCACATCTCACACACTCATGTCCCCCTTGTCCCTTCACATGGGACATCCCTTACACCTCACTCCACTTGCACTCACTCATTAGCCATGTCACCCTAGTTAAGTGAGATACCTTAGGTGACTCACTATAACTACCCCTTCCATTTGGTAGCCCTAGATTACCACTTGGCAATCCTGGCTTACCACCTCCATTTCCCTCCAAAATCCTAATGGGCCTATAAAGGCACCTTCACCCATCAACCAAAAGAGGCTGAGAATATAGACCGTCAGGCTATCGAAATCACACCAGGAGTTTGCATGCATCTTGAGGAAACCAGAGATTCAAAGCCCTAGAGTGCCTGTTTGTAGCTTTTTTCCATCCATTCTCAATTGCCCATCCATGGTTACACAGTAGCAACTGCCCTCCTACGGTTACCTAACCGTGCATCCACAATTAACCAGCTCCAACCGCGCATTCGTGGTTACTCAAAACATAGAAAATATGACAAACATGGATCAGTAATGTGATTTTTAGCAAGGCATATTAGGTTTTTATTTCTCTATTTTTTGCACCATATTTCATGTTTCTGCAGCTAGGGTTTATAGTAGTATTTTCTATTTTGATCAATAGGTGCTACTGACCCTTGTTTGATTTCTATGTGTGCAGGAGACAGGTGCTTGGAGAGATGTTGAAGCTGGAGTGGCCCCATTGCTAGATATCAAAATCCCACTCACCCTTGGAGCTTTAGTAGAAGAATGAAGGACACCAGTTGACTTACTCGGAGAACCAAAGATTACCATTTGAGCATTTGTATTTCATAAAAAATAAAAGCATTGTAATATTTATCCCCAAACATTGGGGTATCAAGCATTGTAAATTGGGAGACTAAGGCTCCCCTGTTTTAATACAAAAGAAGCATTCTTTTTATCACAAGTGTTCATTTTCATGTATGTGTTTTGGTGTTGATTATTTTTATACACTAGGATCTTCCAAGGTGGCCTAGGTAGATGATATATTGTAGTAGCATCACTTGTGCTCCAACTCCTTAAAGATAATGTATCCCAAGCCCAAAACTACATGAAACAACAATAGGACATGCATATGTTAGAGCAATAATTTGTAGTGGGAGATATGGTCTTTTATGTATCCAAACTTATAAGTAGTTATCCCTGAAGCTCTAGTCTAATCAAAAGTTGACCTCTAAATTTTATGACCCCTATAATGTGGTTCATTGAATTGGAGAAGTGGCTTAGTTGGAGCTTTTGTTGACTTCTTGAATCCACCATGCTTTTCATGTTTCTTGTGTCAATTAAGTTGTTGGCCAAAAGGTGTAGTTCTAGTCATAGCTTTCAATACTCAATAAAGAAGGGTAAGCCATTCTCCAACCAAAAGTTGTGTTATAATCTCAAGTCTATAATCCATGGTCTCATCAGATTCAAGAGATTCTTATCAAGTGGTAGGATCTTTTTAAAGAAGATGCAATGTGGGAGCCTCATAGTATTTTCTAGTAATTTATAGTTGAGTACAAAGCTTTCTAAGGGGGAAGTCATGTAACGACTCCAATATAGCCATATCAACTATTGTTATTATTGTTAGCTTGGGCTCTAGGCTTATGTTAGTCAACCCTTGGGTATTAGGGTTAGGGTTTTATTTGATTTTATCTATAAATAGAGGAGTTATGTTTTAGTTGAGATATCATTATATTTGTTACCTTAAGCCACCTTTATTACGCACATTAGACTTTGCCCTCTCTAAGTGGCTAGGATTTGTATAGACTTGGAATCTAGAATCTATTACTTGCAATATTGGTTTTTTGGTATTGAATCTAATTTACTATTCTAGTGGATGTTTTCTCTTGCTTATCATTGAATTATTGTTGTTGTTCCTATATTTCTAGTATTGAATCTGATTTGCTATTACAATGAATGATTTATTTTTTGTGGGATACTTTATGGGTGTAAAGCATGGACCAACAATACATTAAGTTTGAAATTGAGATAAATAGAGAGAATCCAAGAATATTCTATAATAAATAAATTTAAAATGAAAGTTTTAGTTTCACATAAAATACTTATAGCAAAAATAGTCATTTTTGTAATATAAATAAATGTAATGATTTATCTTTCAAAATATTTTAAAAACATTGAACACATGAATGTAAATAGATAGCCTAAAGTTATAATGGACTGGCAAGGGTGTTAGACAAATTATATTAACAAAAAATATCACATTTATACAAATAAATTTTATCAAGTATGGTCAATTGTCATAAGGATCAATAACCCACTTATGTGTATGAGTATAACACTACCACTTCATCAAATTCTCTTTATGTTGATGTCATAATCCTAGCATTCCCTCGTTGATTACATCAATGTTTCTAGGGATAATATTTTGATAACTAGACTTGGACTAGGATAATACATTACATATTATTGTTCATATTGGTAATGAACACAGTGTATTACAAATTCAATCATGGATTATACACCTAATAACAAGTACATCAATCAAGTGTAATTAGCCAACAACAATGTTGGATTAGCCAACAAAGTGAATAATGACATGTACATCTATTCACTTCTTTAAGTAAGGCATTGAACCTCTACTTCACACTTCATATTCTAATTTGAATGATCATGAACTCACAACCATTAATCTAGCAAGGTACCAACATCTTCTCCTTTTATAACATGATCATCGAAACATTTTGAAGTGTTGCATTGGATGTCCATTTCATGAAGCATCATCTCTAGTAGATAATGTAATCATCACCATGCATGTTCTTGTTGTACATCGTCAATCATGTGACCATCAGGTCACTTTAACATTTGATATCTTCACTTTGTTATATATAAAAAGAAGTTGGATGCATTGTTCTCCAAAAGAACTTATCAATGACTATATATAAGCCTATCTTTGACAAAAGAATTAGGTAAAATTATATATATTGCAAGTATCCTTGGTCGATTAAAAACCACCTTCAAATTTACCTCGTTAATTAAGATAACAAAATTTATATAATACCAATCTTCAACATTATCCCTAACCATCAATATGTGATAATATTAAAATATTTCCTTAAGTAGGATATATATACTTGGTACCCATAGGATAGCAACTCACTTTAGTTGTCCCTAAAATATGTAATCTTCATAATGTTTGTCATGATATATGATGCTAATCACAACATAGTTAGAAGTGCAAGCAACAAGACCCATGATGTGATGTCAATTGCAAATAGTACATCTACATCAATGAAAGCATTATTACAATACATGTAGGACAACAAAGATGTTTCCTTTTGAATAAATGACACTTAATATTCAACCAAATAAATGGTTCTCATCCTTCAAATTGACGATGTTACACCTAATATCCATCATAAAATCAAATGATGTAAAGGCTCACGTTAACCATGTATTAGGGTTTCCTTTTAACAATAATGTTGAATGGTAACATACAATCAAAGTCATGGCTTATGTATCATCTTGCATATTATTTTTTATATTTGTAATTGAACAACTTGGGTTTTGGGGTTAGCACCTAGAATGTGGCTCCTTGGAA
Source organism: Wollemia nobilis (assembly GCA_028583015.1). Classification (NCBI taxonomy): domain Eukaryota; kingdom Viridiplantae; phylum Streptophyta; class Pinopsida; order Araucariales; family Araucariaceae; genus Wollemia; species Wollemia nobilis. The sequence goes on from JAQPPZ010015032.1 coordinate 6,632,064, forward strand.
GTTCCCCTCTTTGCCTTAGTCTTCATGAGTTCAACTGAGTTTTCTACTACACCATCATCATGTATCAATTATAACATCCTTGACTTATGCCTTGGATGCATACATTTTACAACGACAACAAGGCTCTTAATTATTTGTTAGAGAAGGAAATCTAGTAATATGGAATTTAATTACTTTAGCTCCTCTTATCACAACTGATGGTTTTGTAAACTATTGGAACTCCTCTATAGTTCTCTAGTAACACTTTTCATTCTTTGTGGCTCATCTACCCCTAAATGATGACCATCCTAAGCCATGTGACAAATAGGTTGATCATGAATATGTTGTCTTATTTTTTGCCACTTATAAGCATTACACCAGTGCTAAATCACTTTATTTCATTATAACGTATTCTTCATTACAATATAGCTATAGCTAGATAAGTAATAGGTAAACAAAGTCAACTAAGAAAGTTGGTCACAATATTCAATGACAACTTTCTTGAAGGTCGTTCTGTTGGAGGAGTCATCATGTTTGGTGTCCTTAACAATTTTATAACCATCAATGACCTCCCAAAATGTGACATATTTGTTGTCAAGCAACTTAGTATTTTTACCAACGTTTACCATGGATAAAATAGTAGGGTTGATATGCTTCCTTACAAAGTTCTTATCTACAATTTTGAGTTGTAAATGGAATCTCCTATCTTGTGATGACTTGCATGTTTTTCAACTCTTTTCTAACCTACCCAATATTTATATTAAACATCCCATGTCCAACGAAATGAAATTTTTATTCACATGATGACCCTTCCTTGGCATGATTTATATCCATACAAGATGACCCAATATATTGCTTAGATAACAACTCCATGTTCAAGATGGTAGCATAAATTTCATGCAATATGGTCTATGATTACGATGTTCACCTGGTAGAGACTTATTATTTACCATATCCTTTGAATAAGACAACCCAATTTCCTTTAATATGACACATTCTCTAGATGACCTTTGTCTATGCTAGATGGCAATGCATAGCATGGTAGTATATATGTACCATACTTTTGTGTAAATTTCACATACACTAAAACCTTCTATATTGATAAAAAATATTACTTGAGATGACCCCTTCCCATGCTTAGATGATAAATGCAAACAATAGAATGTATCAAATTATTTCTTAATGATCCTTCCTTTGACATTAGATGACTCATCTTATCATGTTGTCAACTTCGTTGATGACCTAATATTGGTGGAATCAAGTCAACATTTCCTCAGTAAAAATCATGTTTAAGATGGTATGACTTGTAATAAAACTTCACAAAATATATGACTAGATGGAAACTGTTAGGTTATACCTCTTGACAACATATAATTGATGGAACTAGCTTATTTATGGAGGAAAACTCAAATTTCTCTTCTCACATTCGAACTATTTTATAGTTGTGTAGCATCTATGTTCAAGTCTATAGAAGAAAAAACAACATGATGGATAATATACTTCCTTTTATCCATAACTAAGATGATAAAGTATGATCAATAATGTGCATTCTTCTTCATGCAACATTCCAATCATCGCTCCATGCTCACAAATAAGCAAATAGAACATTGCTCTTACTCAAATATTTTTACCTATTTCATTAGGTTAGAATCTACTTTTCTACATCATCCTCTTTAAGAAATGATGCACAACCTTCTCTAAACAATTATTTTGTCTTGTTTCGTAGGGTTTAATGGGTAAGGAATATTTGATTCCTACTGCCTCTTCAAAACACACAATTATTAACTCATTTAAATGATCAAGGAGTGACAATAAATATTACATGTCACCTTAACACTTACAAACAAAATAATACAATGACAAATAAAAATATCCATTGCTTTGGTGTTCTCCAAATTTTATATCATGCTATTATAACCTGCTCTGAGATCCCACTTTGATATGTTGCTCTTATACCACTATTGGACCAACAAGGATGCTGGACAAATTGTAATACCAATAAATGTTATATTTATAGAAACAAGATTATGCCAGTTGTGGTCAGTTATCATAATGAATAGTAACCAACTCATGTGTATAGGTGTCATTTATTAACACTTCATCAAACACCTTGTATGATAATATAACAATCCTAACAAGTTATAATAGGAGATGATTTAAACAAGAAAAAAATACATTAATGAGAAATATCAAGTAGATGAATAAATAGAGTATTTGATTTAATAGAGTGTTCAAGCAAAGAACAAGGAAATAAAAGTCTATGCAAATAAAATGTTTAGGACAATAATGTTTGTAAGAAAGAAGACACTACCTTACAAAATTCAACCCAACATATAAACACCATTAAAAATCATATAAATTTAAACATAAAATGGAAATAAAATATGCTTATAGTCCAAATGAGAATCTACTTCATGTTGACTACCCAACATATAAACACCATTAAAAATCATATAAATTTAAAGATAAAATGGAAATAAAATATGCTTATAGTCCAAATGAGAATTTACTTCATGTTGACTCGTATATATATAACACTTTTAAGAGTAATGGAAACAAAAAAATACTTTATCTTGAAATGTAAAGCTTATAATAATGTTGAGGATAGTTATCCTAATACGTTGGCAAATGAATTTTATGTCTAAATTGTTTAAGAAAACAAAATTATAGAAGTAAAAATACATTAATGAAATAAAAACTTAAAAAAAAGTAGTGGGTCAACCTTACTTTTTTACATAATATGTTTCCTTTTAAAAGAACAAGTAAAATAACAGACTATATTGGATTACAAATCTTTATTATTCTATAAAATCCTTGGCCTTGAAAATAACTATAAAGGCATTTTATTCTATTCTTTATTATTTACATGGTCAAACAACCTTATCCTTTGACTTTTTACTATCAATATTCATAGATAATATATATGGTGTAATGTTGCACCATAATGAAATAAAACAAGTTCGTTAAAGTTGAGGTGATTATTTTGGTAATCAAGGTTAGAATTTCCCACATTCTCAAGCACTCTAGTTTAATTACATGAAATAGCATTGGTGGTATAATATTGGTTACTAATAGTAGTAAAAATTGAGGGGCTCTCCTTTTTAATATGAAGGGTAAAATTTAATAACACCCTTCATTAAATAATAATTAGATGTCGAGAGCGAGCCTTCCCTTTTCTTGATGAAAACACTTGGGGAAGAATAGGGAATGAATGTTAGAGTGCACATAGGAAACAAGTGTGAGTAGGAGTGAGCTTGAACATTCTTTGTTCCATATCTTTGGGGAAACTCAAAAAATAAAGGAATATTATGAGGAAAAGTTAGGTAACATAGTAGGAAAGTCATTTTTGAAATCCCTAAATAGAAGTAAGGATGCCCTAGTTGGGGTAAGAGGAAAAGTGAATCTATGGAAAACCTTGTCTAAGTAGCAAATATTGCTCCAAAAGTGATTATCAAGGATAATATGATCAAGCATACATAATTATTCTTAAAAATATAGGGTTAATATGTGAGTTCTATGGATATTGACTAGGTTTTTTAAAGATTCTGAATTGGATCAAATAAAAGTGGGGATTGAATTCAAATTAATCCATGATATTTCTTCCAAATAACTTTTGATCCACAAGGCCTAACATTTTGGTGGACAACTCATAATACCAAATTGTGGTGCCTATAAGTTATGGTTTGAATTATTTTGTAAGAAAGTAGAGTGCACACATGTTCTCTAATTTAACACCAATAAATAAATGCATCACATATCAGTAAATGTAATAAGTGATGATGATTCAAGTATACTACAAATTTATAAAAAAATTCTATTAAAAAAAATGATTGCACAATGTTTAATACAAGAGTGTGACATTATAGGATGTAGGGCAATTTGTTATGTCGAGTGGCTAGGAACAAATTGTGGATAAGATCTAAAAACAAAAACAAAAAAAAATAATAGTGGAGAACTCAAAGACCAAGATAATAGAAAGGATTTTCCATGCTAAATTATATATAAATTCCATACATAAGTTACACATTAGTTGGAATATGAACTGATTTAAATTCCAACTAATCAAGAAGTTATTTAAAAAATAATTACAAATTATCTCATCTTCCCATACATTGAGTGTCAATCACTAGATGAATAGGTGGTTAAACCGATCTACTACAAAGAGATGTTAAACATTGAGTATTTTTGAATGCTCTATGATTTTTGGTGAAGGGTGACATGTTTGGTTGATACCGAGGCTTTGTTGTCTTCTACATGTTGTGACCAAAGACATCATGTTCTAAAAAGAGACTTGGAGCTAACTCATCTATTGAAAAGTTCATATAGAAACCAAGATTTGCAAGTTGTGAAGGCTTTGGTATCATTCTTTTTAGGACTCTTAGAAAACCCTACTTTTTTGAGGTCATTCATCCCCCATTGGGAAGTAATGACCCCTATTGCAACAACCTCCAACTATAGAAAATGGTGCTTGGGAAGTCTAAGCATATACTACTTTGCTTGTGCTAAAATTTATCCATGTTTTACAATCCTAATTAGGTTATATGTCCCTAAGCAAATACTCTTACTAGTCACATCAATCACCTAGTTTATTATTGTAGGATCTAACTATGTTGGATCCAATTTTGTTAGATGTTATACTACTGTTGGCTGTAGTATAGGAGGTAGCATGAATGACCAATCATGGTTGGGTTAATGGATCAACTAGGATAATTTTTCTATGAGATTGGTGCCATAGTTCAATTATATTAGATCTCTAATGTCATGTGACAAGATAAAGTTAATGTTTAGAACATGAGTAAGTCCTATTTATAGAATTCTAGATCTAAATTAAAGATTGAACTAAGATATAAAAACAAACAAATATACACTAATACTAAACCATGATGATGAAAATAAGTAAATAATATTGTTTGTATATTTTAATAATAAATTAATGCCATTATAACTAACTAAAATATAATCTAAAATAGATTTTGGTTGTCTTAGACATGTAGACTAACAAAGAATGCATAAACAAAATAACAATTAATAAAAATGCTAAGTTGATCTTTGATAGAAGTGTTAGAGATTTTTCATGCTTACAAAAGGATGACAATGCTAAAAGAAACATTGTTTGTGCTAATAGAAATATTGATATAAAGCGATGCTACTATGTAGATCCCTAAATCAAGAAAAAAAGAAGATGAAAAAACAAGTGATTATTTAACTATTTAGATGCAATAAAAAGTAGAAATGTAGAATAACAAGTAGAATACACTCAATTCTTCTGATTTAATGTTGATCCTTGAATGGAGTCCCAATATTATTTTTGAATACCTACACAACGTAAAATGATTAGGATATTTATGGGTCCACCTCAATCAAATCCCTTATTTATTTAAAATATTAAAAATAAGTGGAAATAAGAAAAGGGTTAGATGTGATATCTGCTTTCTTACCTATTTATCAATTGAAGATGTTGGTTGTGGATGACACTATAGTTGAAGCTTATGGTGATGGTTATTTTGTAAGGTCTACAATACCTCCAAACACAAAATAAACAAATAAAAAACCTAATATAGATAATTTTTTTTTAAGGACAACCACAATTGGTGGTCAAAAGCATTTTAAATAATCAATGCTTCCTACTAACAAAAGTGTCGACTCTATTCAACACTATTGGTTATAATAGTAAACTCATTAAAGAGTATATATTTAAACATACAAACCTATAAAAGGGAATTATAACTCTATAGAATAGCTAAATTACCTAAAGTAATTACATGTAAATATTTCTATTACCTAATTTCAAATCATATTATAATTTAATTTTCTAAAAGGTCATACTCTAAATTTTAGTGCAAAAAGGCTAAACAATGTAATGTAACCTAATATATTATCAACAAAGATATAAATTATCTAGTTTATAGTTGTTAAAACTAGAAGAAAAGGGTTTATAAAATTATAGGCAGAAGCATTGAATTATATTTGTTGGAGAATATTACATTATTTGGTACCTTGCAAGTATCTTGCAAATACTTTGTAAATATTTGGTGTCTAGGTGTCTTGTAAATATTTGGAATTTATTAATAATTGGATGTTTGTAATTATTAGGGAGTCAATAAAAAACTTATCCTATGAGAAATATGAAGAGTCATATCTACCGTGAATTTGAGAGGAGATGAAGAGATAGAGGAAACACAAAAGTCAATGATTGAACAGTCACATAGATATGAAGAGACTCTATGCTATATCTGAAAATATCTATGTGAAGTCTATGAGATATGCAATAACAAAGAAGAAGTGTATTTTTGTAATAAAATATCATTTTAAAGAGTGGTTTTAGTATATCGTTTCAGCCAAAGGTTGAACTTGTGTATATAAATTTAAATGTGAATATAATGTGCATAGTATAAGTTCTACTTGAGATATTGTATCTGGTCTATAATATTATTTGAAAGTATTGTTAATGGTAATAAGTTATTCTATTGTCATTTGCTAGCATTGGTATCAGAGCTTAGTTATCTTCAAGTAAGAGTATTGAGACAATTATCACCATTCAATGACAAGTCCAATTGGAGAAAATATTGTGTTTAAATATGATATCAAGTTTTTAGTAAAGTTGCCCTGAAGTCATTCAACTCAAGGTTAATATTGTGAATTTTTTGAGAAAATTTTCTAAGTGATAGACAAAGCTCCATTCCTGTTATAATAGCATCAAGTTGTCATAAAAGTCTAAGAAGTTTGAGCACAACCCTCATCTGTGAGTAAAGAGTATTGAAGAACATGAGCTTATACTAAGAGGGAGGGGGTGAACAATATAAGATAAAATTTTTTACTTTTCAATCCATATGATAACATCAACAATATCAATGCTAGTAAACATTCCATAAATTATTATAAACATGAGAGACAAGATTTAACGTGGTTCACCCAATGTGGGCTGCTCCACGGAGAAAATATTCTTTATAAATTTTCTCAATAAATTCCTTTGGAAATCAATTTCCTATTACAATTTTTATAGACCTCTGTCCAAAGGAGACATCAATACCCTTGCTCTGATTCATGGAACTCTATCCATATGAGAACTCGTTCTCCTATGTTCTGGCTGGTGATCTTCTAGAAGACTTTTGCCCCCACTACCCTGGCTTATGGATCTCTTTCCACAAAAGACCTCTATCTTTACTGCTTTGGCTAATGGATATCTATCCACTAGAGACTTTTATCCTCTACTATGTCACCTCAAAAATATGTTCTCTACTATGCTTAATTCCTGTCTCAAATTTGTCTTAAACTCTATCCCAAATCTAGCACAAATATGCTCTAACTCTACCCACAAATCTGCACCAGACTTCACCAAAGCACTTGCTTAACTCTGCTCTCAAGTCTTCACCAAGGCTTGTTCAATCTACTTACAATATTTCACAAAAGCTTTCTCAACTTTGTCCTTAAATATTCTCACAAGACTTGCTTAATCATAACATACTCAAACCAATATTCAAAATTTCAACACTATTGTTTAATCAATGAATTACAAAACTTTCTCATACATTTCCAACAATGCTTATCAAACAATCCTTTTCACTCCACCTTATGTTTCACACACTCATTCCAATCACTTTAAACAAAATATGATTTGCCCATACCTCTTATTTTATTGATGACGAATTGTCCACAAAATTTGTCTTACAAACAAATCCTTTTGCCAATTCAAGGTTAGATAGCAATAGTCTAACTCAAAGTCTTCACAAGAATATTCTCCTCACAAATATTTCTCCATATAATGCCAAATCACTTATACACCTTATTACTCCTATCTTTAAAAATATATTTCATCAACAAGAGTTATCAATCACATCAACATAATTCTCACATACACCTTATAACTCCTTTCTCAAAATAATTTTCAATCAAACTATTAAAACTCCTTTTCAAAACAACATCACATACTAAATTTCATGCATTCCCTTTTTAATTAAAAAAATAGTTAAAACTGTAGACACCCAAAAGTTGCACACTGCTATACCTACATACTTGTAGATCCTTATGGACACTTGTAGGTTTACATAGGCCATCCTAGGTACCCCTAGGCTATCGTAGACCAACGTAGACTATTGTAGATCCTCATAGACATGCGTAGATTATTGTAGTTATGTGTAGTCATACGTAGACGATCGTAGTCATGTGTAGTCATGCATAGATTGCCATAGATTGTCATAGCATCGTGTAGACTCCCATATACTACTTCACCGACTTTCAGGTCCTAAACCCTCATAAGCCTTCCAAATTATATCCCGTGCATTGGGATATCATCCAACAACCAATTTGCACTCAATTAAGGCCCCCATGGGGTATTAGTTGGCCAAAATAATTAATAAGTCAATTACCAAATTCTAATTTAATGTTGACTTCACTTAAGTCACCTTTTTAGGGTAAATTTGATTAAAAGAACCCTTAATCTTGATTAGCACTAATCACATCCTCTCACATGTGTGAAATTAGGGTTTGTTGAGATATTTCTTTAATCATGTCTTAAATTGGCTTAAGCACCTCCTAATCAGGATTAGCCCTAATCCATCCTCACACATGTGTGAGGATGAGATATTTCTCATAAGGAATGTGATGTTGCCACATAACATTTCTTAACCTAACCCTAGTCATAATCAAACCTAGGTTTAGTCTATCTAACCCCCCGCACCTTGCCTTTGCCTATAAATAATGGGTCCCAAACCCCTAATTAAGTCTGATTCACAAATTCAACAAAGCATAGTTACTTTGCTGAAATGGAAAGCCAATATTGAACAGTCAGTTTTTGGTGCACACAGTCAGATTTCAACGGTACACAAAGGCACCCCAACTGCCTAGGAGTCGACCCACCAGAAGGATTTTGCAGAAGAAGCATCACAGCTCAAATCACCCCTTGCCCCGCAAATCCGGCCTCAGTTCATCCCTCGGGTGGCGAATTGGGTCTACAGGCCCCAAATCACTCCAGATTTGGGTGGTAAGCTCTCTTTCACTATATTATTACTTTCTACACAATTTATTTCATGTTTTATTATGATTTTACAGTTATTTCATCTTCATAAACATGGGTCCTGACTAAGGCAAGCCCCCATCGTACTAACCCCATTTTGTAGTTTAATCACAGGTTATACAACAAATATGAAGAGGAAAAGCAACATCAAATCAATAGCAACCTGGCGATGGCCCACATACAAAGAAACCCACCTACACGGAGGGACATCAGAAGAAGACATTAGGCCTATAGTGTATTCATGAAAGGAAAAAGGGGAATTTGCCCTATTTGTAACCCATATCAAATTTATCATGAATAAAGCATATGTTTTTGAATGAATTGTGTTATTACTTGTTAGATCAAATGTCAACTTTTGGTCATTTCATTCTAGCACACCCAATGGGACCCCCACAAAGGATAGTGCTAGATTCAAATCTGACATTATATTCTATTTTCTATGTTTTTAGGTACTATATCTTCTTTTCACAGAGATCTCCAAAGCCCTAGGAACCATCCTAGGCCATCAGATTGTAGATTTGGAGCCTCTACACTGAATTCGCCTCCTACCCCGTGAATAAGTACCAATTTGCTCCCTGGGTGGTGATTTGAGAATAAAAGCCTCAAAAACCCCCAAATCAGCTGGGGTGATCATTTTAGGGGCCAAGCAAACCCCCCTTAGCATCAGAATGCAGGTATGCTCATATTTTATGCCTCTGTTGCAAGTTTTGGAAACAAAAATCTTACTAACTAGTCAAATAACCATTTCTAGATATAGTTTTGTTTTCATTGCAAAGTTATCGAATATTTAGGTTTTCTAAAATTTGTAGGACCTGCAACTTTCCAGCAAGTGTACAAAATTTATTTCTCAAATAAATTTGCATTTGTCTTTTATTTTTGCATATGGTATAAGCCTAAGTTGTTCTTCCTTCATTCATAGCTTCCATTGCTAAAAGGAACTTTACATTCTAAAAGTAAAATCAAGGTTTCTAATCCCCTCTTACATTTTTGAAAGAATTGTGCATTCTGAAAGTTCAAGTTAGGGTTTCATAATCCCCTATATTCCAAAAACATTTGGATTAAATGTTTCTATAATTTGCAAAGTAGATTAGTTTGCTTCACAAAGATATTTAGGTTAGACCATTTCTATACAAAGATTGTAAGCTATCTAATCATTTGCTTTTGAAAAGGCATTATGATTAGTTTTCTTTTGAAAAGGCAATTAGTTAGTTTCTTACCTTGCATAAACCATTAGAAAAACTTAGTTTTTTACCTTGCATACACCGTTAGAAAAACACAAGCCCACACACACTCACGTGGTATCTTAAACAAGTGGTGAGATTGGACTTCATCCCCAATCCATCACTCAAGATTGGTGTGGATCGAGTTGTACTCTCCATAAGATCACCCCCTAGACACCTAACAACCCCACAAGAGCGGTTTTCTAGATTTCATCACTGGAAAATCCCCCACTTTTGTGATTGGGCCCTGGATTTCATCACCAATGGTTACCTGCAGAGTGGGATAGGATTAGCGCCTTTATCCACAAGGCTTTTATAATTTGTGGAATTGGTAACTATCATTCTTGACTAAGCCTACCCGAGGGTGAACCAAAAGCATGGGTATGTCAGTAGCAGGTCTCAGATAGTGCCACCTCTTCTCGTGAAGAGGATATTGTGAACTTGTTTCAACATAGTGAGTTCCACCTCTTTAGGATATCATTTTACTGCACCTTCCATATAGGTCACCATTCACACGTTGCGGTACCATTCTATCCTGTGCATCTTTGGGTGTTACAGGAGGTTTGATATTTGTGGCATTCCCAATTTTCTAGAGTATTCACTCCATTACCCATGATTCTACATAGGGAGTAAAAACATTACAACACACAAAATGAACAAAACACTTTTATCTTCTCAACATTTAGAATTGATTTCGATCTATCATTGTTTGCATGATCACAGACTGGTATCAACACATTGCACTATATGTTTTTTTGCTACACACAACACACCATTTACTTTACACTCACATCAGACATAGTTGAGTTGACATCACACATGGTTTATTATTAAAAACCCCTTTTACACATGGTACTATGCCTATGGTCACTCGTAGTAGAGCTTGTGAGCAATCAGGCTCTATGGAGGAATGGCCTCCCCCTTCCTCTAGTCAGTCCGCTCTTACTCCTTTGATTATGAAGGAGAGGATCATAGACACATCTGATTCATGCATAGAATTTGATGTACAATTTACACACATGATGCCTCATGAGGAGACATCAACCTTGAGTGAAATCCTTGCTACTTCACTCGTAGAAGATTACCCGCTCCTTTTAGCCCCATCCTCACCTAATCCATCGACCACATTCTATGACCATGTGATATACACAACACCAAGATAATATCCCCTATATTTCACCATATATGAGGAGACCATCCCTACTTCACCCACCTTTGCACATTCCTTATTCCAAAACCTTTCTCAATCCTTGTTTGAGAATGACTCCTCTCTTATAAACTATACCCGTCCCGAGGTTGCATCATTCACCCCTACCATAGGAATGGTGTCTGACCCATCCTCCTCTATTGTAGGAAGCTAGAATCCATCCTTCTAAATTGCACAACAAATCCCTATCCAGCAGGAACTGCAAGCATTCCCTCAAACCTCACACCAATACTCCTCACAAGAATACCAACCACCCACTTCCCAAGAGTCATTATTCACCTTATCTGAGGGCACCTCCCAACAAACTCTTCAATATCAAGATGCACAAACCCAAGCGGGAGTGTACACCTACACTTTCAACTAAACCCAAGCCCCTACCTCGATAGCTTATCCCACCTTTTCTACAGCTTTCCTGCCTATCTCCCAGGTATTCAGAGTGCATGACGTCCAACCCTTGGAGCCACCTTTGCCTATGATGACCTTTAGGATACTGCAACCTATTCCTTTTTAGGTTCCCACTACCCATCTGCATACTACCTATGGACCAACACTAGTAGCTTATCCACCCACTCAACCAAATTATTCCACACAGTTTAGCTTCCCTACTTCCTACCCTTCAGGGTAGAGATAGATCTCATCTTTTGATACCTCGTCTCGATCACCCCTAGCACCAGTAGTATTGACACCTACACTACCACCAATGACACCTAGCTTCTTTACATATCCTCCAGTTTGGTCATCACCGCCCACGGTCCAACCAGTACAATAGGCTCCAAACCAACAAGTACCCCTGCCACAACCGCATGTTGCCCAGTCACAATATTATTATCCTCAACAAACACCTACCCCACAACCTAGTGTGCCCGTAGACATGACAACACATATCGCCCAGTACCCACCTTATCATGATCAGTCACAACAATATTCCCCATAGTATTGTGAAGAAAAACAATACCAATATCCACCACATCCATAGGGTTAGCCTACCATAGCCCAACCCTCGACTCCTATGACACCTGAACTTCTACTTGTCATATTACCAGCTTCACAGTAGTAACCCTCTTATGTTGTGTACCTCCTCCCTATCCCTCGCTAGGCCAGCATTGGATTGGTACAACATGCTACCACGCCATAGCCTGTATACCTTTGAGCAGCTGGCAAATTCCTTCTTAGAGCACTTTTCCATCAACATCAAGAAAAAGACCATATTTTTTGATGTCTATACCTTATGACAAGTGGATGATGAACCCATTACTGAGTTTGTTGCTATATGAAGAGCAATTATCCATGACCTCACCCATAGCCTCCCCACATCGGTGCTTGTGACACTCTTTTTCAAGAGCTACCACAAACACATTTCCACATCTCTCCAACTTCACCAAAGTCATACTTTTGAAGATGCTATCTCGCAAGAAAAATTGATCGAAGATATTAAGGTCTAGTCTTGGAAGATTAAGTTGAGAGCCAAATCCAACTATAACTCCAACTTTCACTTCAATAGACCTGCACCGAATCAACCTTACCCATGACCACAACAAACCAACCAAGTTGCAATTGCTACCCTAGCACTAGTACCTACTCCTCCACCCTATATACCGTAACCACAAGCACTCCAAGCTAATGCGCCTACCCCAACTTGACCAAAACAATACCATGACATGTGCCCATAGGGTCCACCATGCAACTTTACACCCTTATCTGAACCATTACCAGCCCTATTCCATAGATTGTACGAGGGCAACCATCTCGTTCTACCCGAGATATGCCCATTGGATCCAAAATCGCCTAAGCCTCATGACTATAACGAGCAGATCTTATGTCCCTTTAATAGGTAGCATGGTCATAATATTGATTCGTGTCACTCCTTTTGGGGGTAAGTTCAATACCTAATTGATAGGGGCACTATTAAGGTAGAAAACCCTCTAGCTCTACAGAACCAAAACCTAGAAATTTTCCAAAACCCTCTATCGGATCACAAAGGACCCAATACCCCTAGACCTCCAAACAATCCTTTGGTGCCACCTCATAAAGTCAATAATGTCCATCATGATCCTCCATCACGTGGGGTAGTGGGCATGATCAACCTTACTACAAGGAACCAATGGTACCCGTCGTGCCAGACAACACCTATTGTTTCCCCTATCCAGTTTACATTCTCGCAAACACCCCAAATGCGTAATACCATGCCACCACCACCTTCGAATGTGATTACCATCTACGATAGTCTAACCCATCAAATACGTAATACCCCACTCGAATATCCATCTTTGATCTCCTACAACAGTCTCAACCCTATCGCGAGGCATTGAATGACATCCTACATTCCATTGACTTAGAGACACATGAAATAAATGCTTTTGTTAATTTCATAGGGAACATCCCACGGTGCCTTCAACCTTCAATTAGCTTCCATGACCACGAGATAATGGAACTCGTTGGTGAAGGAGCCGACCCTCAACTCCACATTCAAGCTAATATCAATGATATCACCTACAAGCGGGTACTCATTGACATGGGCTCATCCATTAGTATCATATCCACAATAGCCCTGCATAACCTACACCTCCCTCCAAAAAATTTCGCCACACCTTCCCTAGACCTACATGCTTTCAATGGTTCCATGAGACCTACCGTAGGGTCCATAGTTTTGCCCATTCATGTTGGCATCTGTATGATCCTCATCCTCTTTCACATCATAAGGAGAAATGCAATACAATATTCTCCTTGGTCACCCTTGGATCAAAGACATGTAGTGTTTCCCATCCACATTGCACCATTGCCTCAAGTACATCCACAACGGACTCGTGCACTATGTCCCAACTGATGGAGACCCCTTTAAGTTTTGTAATGTTGCAGACCTCCCCCCTGTACCTTCATTTTCATCTTCCCAAATGTTCCCTGTATCCTCTAACCAGTCATTAGGAGCATTGATATCCTTCCTAATTTCCACCTCAACACACCAGTGTTCATCAACAACACAAGCCTCGATATCTACACCATTAGCATCGTCTGTCAGGGGACCTAAAACTGATACCATGCCTTCCTTGTCGCAATTCTTATGGCCTCCACAATCCTCCCAACCTCTACCATTAAAATTTCTATCCATGGTATCACAACCACCATTTCCACCCATCACACAATTGACTACATTACCTCCTCCACCCTTTCATGTGGAAGCCCCTATCCTTCTTACATCACAAACACTGCATCTTCCCTTTTGACCAAAACCTAAGACATTCACATCTCCATGCATCCCTGCACCTGCACCGATGCCATCCCCTACGTAGAATAAATAGCCTGTTCAAGCCACAACAACCAAACATCATGCACCCAAACAACCAAAACCTAGCTTGGATGAACCTCCACACCCTTCAGCTACCACAATTAGGTAATCCTAACTTTCTCCTTCATCGTCTAACTTGGATATGCCACCCTAATCGCTAGAGCGTGCCACGCCACGCATATCCATATTCATAAAAAACAATGGTCTAGGAGGTTATAACATATGTGACACCCCTATCCAATCTACCCAAGATTTTAGTCGTTCCTCAGCCTCGGTGTTGACTATCAGAACCGTCATACAGTTAGGAAGTCTTAAAAACTACAGCTTTGTGTATGTGGGAGTAGATTCTTTGATCCCCTCACCAAATTTTTCACCACCACAATCTAGCTCTGGTGATGCAATTACACACCTAGCCAACCCTTAATTTACCTTGCGCTACATTGGCATGGGTTTGGATTAGGCCGTTATGAGCAAGGGCTACGTACACCTATTAACCCTCGTGTCCGATCACATATCGATAAATTTGGCCTAGGTTATCACCCAACCGTTGTTTATACATTAGAAGATGAGATCCAAGATCTCTCTTTACATCCTCCTCTATGCCCAACACACACCTTGGAAGAGTACATTGATATAAACATGCTAGAAGACACGCCTTAGCCCACATCAACCATCACCATCCCCTATGATTTCTTTCAAGAATCTCCTACACCTGATACCTCTTTGTTCTATGATGTTCAGATATTGGTAGAACACTTCGCTACCTTATCCTTGGCTACACCATCAATAGAGCTGGATACACTCCTACCTAATCCACCACCAATAGAGCCAAACCAGGTTTCACCTGACCCACCATCGATATGCCTGCCTGTATTACCACCTATACATAGATAGTTACAGAGATAAGCCTCTCATCCTTGTTCACCACCAGTCATCCTGTGACCTTCCTTGAGCCTCTTAGGATGCACACAACCTATCCAACCTCCCTCATCAGACTCTATCCCACCTACTTCACCTACAACATCGATTAACATGGTTGAGGTAGACTTACGTTCTCCCCTTCGTTACAGCCACCAACGGATTCAAGACGATACCCCAAACCCAAAATTTATTGATCTCGCACACATCTCACATATACCAGAACCTGGAGAATTTCTTCTCTCTCCTCACATCTTACGGGTAGCAAATATCCCTTCCTCATCCATGTCATCCCAAAACCCTTAGGTCCATCACACGAAAATTTACATAGACGATGAGTACGAGTTCAGTGAGGCCATCGATGACTTCAATCTCATTCCTATCCTTGAACAGTTGCGTGATGGATCTCACATGCTCATCAAGGACACGATCGATGTAGACATTGATGATGATCCAAAAAATCCACATATCCTCAAATTAGCTACTAGCCTCTCATGTGAGGAGTGCATCACCTTTACGAACTTCCTATGCAAGTATATAAAAGTGTTCGCATGGTCTTACAAAGATATGCTGGGACTTGACCCTTCCGTAGTAGTGCATAATATTATACTAGATCCCAATGCCAAACCTATAAGATAAAAGCTACGATGCATGCATCCAACTGTCACATTGATAGTAAAATTTGAGCTTCAAAAGCTCCTAGACATTGATTTTATAATACCCATCGACTATCCCGAGTGGGTATCCAGCATGGTCCTTGTCCCCAAACCATCCAATGATGTTCGTGTTT
The DNA here is from genome assembly GCA_028583015.1 of Wollemia nobilis. Classification (NCBI taxonomy): domain Eukaryota; kingdom Viridiplantae; phylum Streptophyta; class Pinopsida; order Araucariales; family Araucariaceae; genus Wollemia; species Wollemia nobilis. The sequence goes on from JAQPPZ010015032.1 coordinate 6,648,474, forward strand.
GCACAGATTTTCGTGACCTAAACAAAGCTTGTCCAAAAGACAAATTCCCTTTACCCAACATTATGTCCCTCATTGACTCCATCGTAGGTCACAAAATGATTTCCCTCATGGATGGATTTTTTGGATATAATAAAATTAGGATTACCCCAGTCGATCAACAAAAAATTTCCTTCACAACACCCTGGGGGAACTTTTTCTACAAGGTCATGCCCTTTGGCCTTAAAAATGTTGGGGTAACCTATCAAAAAGCTATGACCTACATATTTCACAATCTAATGCACAAAAATGTGGAAGACTATGTAGATGACCTTATAGCCAAACCAAAGAAACATGTTGACCATATCGAAGATCTCTTTTAGATCTTCGATCGACTATTAGAACACAACGTGCGCCTTAATCCAAAAAAGTGCGTGTTTGATGTTACATTAGGAAAAATACTAGGATTCATTGTCTCCCAATGAGGCATTGAAGTAGATCCTAGTAATATGAAGGCCATCATCGACATGCCTCCTCCTACCATCCTAAAGCAATTGCGTAGCCTCCAAGGTAAGATTACCTCTATTCACAGATTTATAGCGCAATTATCAGATAAACGCCAACCATTCAATCATCTCCTACAAAAAAGAGTATATTTTAAGTGAGATGATAACTGTCAAGTCACATTCGACGCTATTAAGACTTACCTTACGTCACCGTTGGTCATGTCACCGTTACACCCACAATTACCACTGACTCTATACATTTCAGCCATAAAAATTATGTTAGGTACACTCCTAGCTCAAAAGAATGCTCTCAACAAAGAGCAGGCTATCTACTACATCAACCGCACACTAGTTAGTTATAAAATGAGAAACAAATACATGAAGAAGCTATGCCTAGTAGTAGTATTCTCCACCTAGAAATTAAGACACTACATGTTAAACCACACAACTTTTGTCATCACCCGAGATAATCCCCTTCGATATATGATGAACGAGAGTTATCATAACTAACGCATAGCCAAATGGATCATGCTCCTAACCGAGTTCAACCTAGAATTTGTATCTCAAAAGTCCATCAAAGGACAAGTCATCACCGACCAACTGGCTGAAGCACCATTGATTGATAATCAACCCCTACTCATTCAACTCCCCAATAATTCAATCTTTCACATAACCAAATATGAGGGATACGTCGAACCAAAATTCATGGCTGACCTTACCATGTTCTTTGACGGTTCTAGGTGTCTCCACGTTGGAGGTGCAGGCATTGTATTCTTTACACGTGAAGGAGAACCACTTCCATTTTCATTCAAACTTGATTTCCTTTGTACCAATAACAATGCAGAGTACAAAGCCCTAATCCTAGGACTGAAACAAGCACACTCTATGCACATCAAACATCTCCACATCATAGGCAATTCACTTTTTATAGTCAATCAAGTGTAGGAAATTTGGCTATGTAATTTCCCAGTTCTCCAACAATATAAGAAAATCACCCAATAACTCCTATCCCAATTTTCTAGGAACTTTTGCTATGTAATTTCCCAGTTCTCCAACAATATAAGAAAATCACCCAATAACTTTGGCTAGGAACCTTGAAGTTGCGCTGCGCTCATCAAACCATTTTGTAGATACCATGACCTCATTAGGGTCTCTCATCCCACAAAACCCAATGTCCAGCACAACATTTGTATCTATTCATACACTTATGCAATCTGCTATATCACCCACACCTCCTACAGACGATGGTGGTGTGTATGTGGTAGACACAAAACCTCACGACCCATGTTTCTCATAGATTAAATAGTACATCAAACTAGGTTTCCTACCATGTGACTTGCCCCAAGCCCAACGTCGAACCTTTAAACAAAGAGCGATCTACTACACCTTACTGGGGGACACCCTACCGCTGTAGCTATGATGATATACTCTTGCGTTGCCTAGAACCTCAAGAATCACAACGGGTTGTACAAGAAACCCATGACAGTACTTGTGGTGGCCATTTTAGTGGCATGGCAATCACTAAACGCATCCTCCGTATGGGCTATTATTTTCCTAAAATGGAGCAAGACTGCTGTGAGTATGTCAAACATTGCATAAAATGCCAACAACATGCCAACCTAAGACATTTACCATCCCAAGCACTTTAACCAATCCAGTCCATGTGGACCTTATCCCAATGGGGCCTGGATCTAATTGGACAAATTACACCTGCATCCTCTAGCAATCATAAATTTATCATTACAACAACAAAATATTTTACAAAGTGGGTTGAAGCCATCCCACTGGTCCAAACTACAAGAGCCAAAATTACAGCATTCATCATGGAGCACATCATATGCCTCTTTGGAATTCCCTCCCAAATTATTTCATATAATGGAAAATATTTTAAAAACAAGACTCTCCGAGCCCTGTGTGACATATTTCACATACACCATAGTTTTTTGACCCCATATTACCCTCAAGGAAATGGCGAGGTAGAAGCTATGAACAAAACCATCTGTTCTATTCTCCGTAAAACTATAGCAAAATATCATCGTGACTGGCATAATCAAATACCCCTAGCCTTGTGGGCATATCGTACGAGCATTCATACTCCTACTTGGGCAACACCTTTTTAACTTGTCTACGGGGCAGAAGCTATCATGCTCCCTGAGCTTGAGATACCCTCCTTACAGATATCGATGAAAGATTTCATTAACGACGACACTGCTCACCAAGCTCATCTAGATCAACTAACACTTCTCTATGAACGTTGAATCAATGCCATCAAGCACACACAAGTATATCAATATCGCCTTCACCGTGCCTACAACAGTAAGGTACATCAGCGTGAGTTTAAGATTGGTGACTTGGTTCTTAAGGAGAACCATCAAATCATAAGTCAACCTCGCCAACAACACAATAAATTCACCCCAAACTAGTTGGGCCCATTTATTATCACACATAAATACGATTTAGGAGCATATCGTCTGGCCAATCTTGAAGGCCTTAACGATCCTGAACCCATCAACATATTGCATCTTCGTGCATTCAATGCATGATGCATAAAAATAGTCACCATCATGAGTATCACATAGTATTAGAAGTAAATCACCAAGCACGTCATCATGTGAATCTATTATTTATGCTTTATTATTTCTTTGTACATGTATGTTTCACCTTTCTACCATTTTTATGCTTGGGGTATCTATTTTCCTTTTGTAGAACTCACATCATCAGCATGAGAGCTCTACAATAGTCTCACCTACCACCATGTAGGACCATCTATAGCCATAGCAAAAACCCATTACACCAACCGATCTATCCTGACCACCAAACTCCCTTCATACCAGGCACTCCTCACATTCATCCCATTAAGGTCATCACACCTCACCTTGACACCACTCCCCTCACCAACGAGGTTCATCTTATTCCCCACACTTTGGTGATAGCCAGATCACCATGTCCTCTTTCGATGATAAAGAGGAATCCGCCCAACCTCAAGCACAAGGATAATCCTCCCATCCGTCTGTTGATCTCAGATGTCACTATTCACCTACAAATCACCCCCATCATCCCATAGGATCATACCACCCACCTAATAGGGAGTATACACCTCATAAACCTTACCCTGCATTTCTACCCGCTCCCCTCCCTAATGGCGAGTCTACCTACATCCAGACTTTGCAAGCCTGCACGACCTAAGCTACTCAAGCTAGTCATGCAAACATCCCTCCTTCCCATTCACATCATCGCTTAGGACCATCGCCTATGCCACCAATCCTCAAAACACCCCCTTCACCATTGCAAGGATTACCACCCTAGCCAATATTGCAATCACCACAGTCATTTCATTTCGCTGCCTCCTCATCGCAGCCTCATCCTTTTTCTACCACGCATTGGGCCATTCCATTTGCATTGGAATCTCGATTGCCTCCTTCCTCAATACCATCACCACCACACCATGAGATACAACATCTCATCTCCCATATCGAAGCTCTAGAATTGCAAATGAGCCACAATCGTTGCCATGTTCACCCATGATAGTCTCTCATAACCCATCCATCCTCAATGCCACGTATATCCCTTCCCCAACCTCAGACTTGACCCATGCCATAACCCATACCCATGCCTCCATTACCAAATCATCCTTCACCTAGACATCGCTCATCTCCAACAAATCCATACGTCTATCCTATGCCTATCCCACACATGTCGTTCTTCGAAATGTTCCATCATCTCATACATCAAGGCCTTATCGACCTACCCAAGATTCAAACCATTGATCCTTCTCATCCTAAATTGCGCAACTATAATAAGAATCAATTTTGCATTTACCATCGCCAACCAGGTCATGATATCGAAGAGTGCAGATCATTTGAAACCCTGGTGCACAACATGTTGCACGACGAGCATACCCCATAACCAGAGCATTCCTTTTCATTTAGCCGACTTGTCAGTACTCTGCGTCACACCACTCCCAGGACTTTACCACCTCATAGTACCCTAACAACACCCACCTGCTATATTCATAATATTTCCAACTATGGTTCCAGCCACAATTCGCCCGATAGTAGTTTCAGTTACTCTTCTTCTTCTATCTCATTCTTCTACTTCTTACATACGCTGATTGATTTCTTCTCTTCTATAATTTTCGGACTTTGGTGATCCACTTTCCTTGATTGGTTACCAAAGCCTACTTCTTCTCACTTCTTCCACCTGTACATTCCACTCTCACATATTCCTTCTTCTTGGTGACTATTACATACACTTATACAACTCACAACTTATACATCTACTACACACACCCCACATGTTGGGGCAACCATGATCATAGCATCACACTTTTTGTCATCATTACACACTTCACTCATCTGTAAATAGGTTCTTCTAAAATTATCCTTCTACACATAATAACTTTCTTCTTGTAAATATCACGTTCCTCCACTTGCATCATTTACAGTTACATACATTGCACATATTTATATGCTTTCTAGTTAAAATTTTAATTCATGTTTGTACAGTCTCCCCCAAAATGCACCTCAACAGAAATAATACATGCATTTGTTAACATCACCACCTGGATGTCCATTCCCCCTTTTTAAGATCAGGGTATACATATGTGTCGTGTTTAATTTTGACTACTCTGTAGTTTAGGCAATCAAGTGTCACCCATAGCTACTGAGTCTTATACATTATTCTTATGGTCTTTTAGGATGGTTCAACTTCTCTCATGAATCGCTCACAACATGTTACACATTAACAATTTTGAGCCTAGGAAAGAGGACATCTTGAGTAGATATCGCCATCTAGCGAACGGTATCCCCTGCTCGTCCTATCGCCTGCATGGTCAACATACGACCTAGGGATAAAAAAAGGGATCAAGCATAAGTAAAATTAAATAACTGGGTAGAAAAAAAACTTCATCACCCATACAAAATAGCAAAAAAAAGAAAAAGAAAAGAAAAGAAAAGAAAAGAAAAGAAATGAAAAGAGCACTACCACAATTAGATAGGTTAACACTAGAACAGGGGTAGAAAACAAAAGGAAATACCTCTTGATATCACACATGTTATGCTTATCGTCTTTGGTCCTTAGGTTCAACATAACACCATGGGATGATTCCCATCGCTAGAAATAGGCTCCAAGAGCCTGCCTACCAGTGGAATAGTCTTACAGGTGATAACATATCTCTCACATTAGCATCTCGCTTTTGTAGAGATCACTGTTGTGGATGGATGAGCTAGCTAGTCCGGTAGAATCTACAACGGGTCAATCCTACCTCCCTCAAAATAGATACATGAACCTTACACATTCACACACATAGGTCAAAGATAGACTTTGAACTAGCCCGATCATGTTATAAGTTGCCACAAAACTTGTATAGCTAGGGGTTTGAGATTTGATTGTCATAACTATGTTAATCAAAACCATTATAGATGTCTTACATTATCCACTGACACTGAAATCATGGAATGGATCACATCCATACAGGTAAATTCCACGATATAAGTGCTTCCTTGGCGCATTTCAGTAAGTCCATACATGCACCTATGCATCTATGTCATATACATTTGCTACACCTTATAGTTATGCATTTGTCTTACATACATTCACACAATTAACTTACATTATGCATTCATGCTACACACATTCTAAAATCAAATTATAACATTGCATTTATTCTATGTACATTCATTACAACATCACATCCGATATCACATCACACTGCATTCAAAACATAATCATGCATAATATTCTACAATTCATCCATACGAAAGAACGATAATGGATCTAAACCATTCACACATATGTATCTACTAATCATACATACCTATAAACTATATTGTGCTATCTATGCAAACATAAACACAACACATTTCAAACCATCAAAATCACAAATCATATATAACAGCTGAAATCAAGATGTATATATATCATCATCAAAAAATGCTTGAAGGCTACAACCTGGGACCATGCCCATCACATCTAATATCCAAAATGCCCATAGGATACAACCAAATATATAACTCCTAGCTATCACCATGAGTCTCCCCACGCCCCTCCCGACTTGTGCACCTCTCTGCTGCCTGGATCGACTTTGGAAAGACCTCTAGAGCTGGATCTACCATAAGCTGATCCATAGTAGGCGGATCTTGCACCTCAACTTTAGCACCAACCTCTACTATCGGAGCAACATTACATTGAATTTGATGAGAGGGTGCCCGCACTCGTGACTGTGTCCCAAACTATGACACCACTTGTGTATAGTCAGGGAGAGGAATCCCGTGCATCGATAGGGAAGTATTGCACAATAACCTCCTGGTAGTCTTTGCACCCAGCTGACCAGTCAGGTTCATAATTGTCTGAGCCTACCTCATCATCGTAACCCTCAATTGCTCTGTCTCAGTCCACTCCTTGACCATATCAGCCCACAACTGCTCCACCTCAGCCTCCAACTGATGAACTCTATCCTGTAGAGCCCGTGCCTCATCTACTGCATCCCCCCTCATGAGGATATCAATAGGAATCTGCTGTGCTGCATCCACAAACATACCAATGTTAATTATGTCATCTATGTCACCCACAATAGTATCAACATCTCCCTCTGCCTTGACCCCAACATCATGTCCCATACCAGCATCTACATCTGCCTGCACCTCCTCCACCTCAACATCCCCGAGCACCTGCTCCACCCTCACATCTTGGGTGCTCGCTCCACCACCCAAACGACATCGTGAGCATCATAAAGGAACCTCCCATACATCAAAAACTACACCCTCGACCTGAGATCTCCTACCTGGCCTCCCCATAGATGGAGGTACCCTAATATTAGGTGCCACCCATCGATCAACCACGCCACTGCCAGGCATACAACTCTGCCAAACCCACCATGCATCAAATACTGAAGTCATCCGAACATCCCCTACAGCTGGGATATCCATAGGAGGATCCCTCTATCCAACCCATTATGGCACCACATGCCATTCTCCTCTGTCACCCTGCCACCTAAAGTAAGTTACAGGAGTCCTAGGGACATCCTGCTACAAACCAAACTACCTCCTCACTTGGTCAAACTAAAAATACTTAGTTTATCGAGTATACCTCCCCACCAACCATCTACCCTATCTGATGGCCCATAGCTGCTCATCATCCTCATCCTAACTCACTCCACCCAACCAGGGTCTCCACCTAATATCATCAAGAGTAGCATCCCCAAAATTACCCCTCCAAAATAGCGGGTCACCCTCATGCAACCTCTTAATACCCTGCTAAGCCGTTGTGCTCCATATCAAAGCATAGGGCAAATACTTCTTGCCCTCAACATGCACAGTGTGGGGAAATAAAGGTGGCCTCTCAATAGTAATATGTTCCCATGCCCATACCTGCAACAAAGGGATTACACTCAATCCTATCCTCCTACCCCGAACAACCTCGTACAACTCACGATAAACTTGGGCTAACAGAGCAAGTACCCAATCAAACACAACCGTGTGCTCCACCATGTCACTAACCAAGTCTAACATATTCTAGGTAAATAGAAACCCGGAACTATCAGGTAGAGCATACATGGAGATCATCATCATAGCCATGCACTGTTGATCTGATATCTTATCTCGTACCCACAACCACTCATAATCCATCTTTGAGACATCAATATCTCTCCAATCAGTCCCAAAGAATCTCTCCAACATAGCATCCTTCCTATCATCTGTGGTTGCTCTCACAAGAATACCCTCAATCGGTAGTCTATAAATCTAATACAGATCCTATAGTGTAACGATAATTTCCCCAGTAGGAAAATGAAAAGTGTTTCGGTCGGCATCCCACCACTCACACAATGTAGACATGTAAGCTCTATTTGTGTGGATGCTCTTACACCCATACACCTCAAAAATGTATGTCATCCAACCATGATAACTCATCTTCAGTCTTCATAAACTCATTGAAACCCTTCTTAAAATTCCTCACCCGATGGCGGGGTTCAAGCATCTTCACCTGTTTAAAATACAATACAACACACATCAATAATCCACATAAAAATCCAATCAATCCAATCAAACAAAACTGCATCAATCATAATTTTCAAATTGAAATTATTTAATTTGGCACACATTTCAAAGCAAAACAATACACAAAACACACGATAAAACACATCGACATAACAGTCACACATTTTGACATTTTGACATTTCATGGAAAAAGTTTGAACTGATGCGACAAACAACATCATTTGGATTCCCAACAACCCAGTTCAAATTTACTACCTATTAATTGACATGCAAATCAAACATAAGCCAAACAACAACATCTACAAAAACAAATATCATTTTTCGATACCCATTTGCCCACTTATCGATAAATGTGTTGATAAAATTCAAAAACAATTCACCAATCTACACAGATCTAACAGTCAACTCTGTCATAAATACACCAAAACCGAACACACATCCAGACACACGATCTAAAGATAACAGTCATATTTTTAGATACCCATTTTTCCACTTAGCGGTGAAATTTCAAATAGATGTTGAGTACAGTCTAAATCGGGCTCTTTATAGCTCATTTTTAGTTTAACACTACTCTACACCTGGGCACGCAAATCAAAGGTAGGCCAAACAAAGTCATTCATCAAAATAAACAACATTTTTTGACACCCATTTTGCCCTTCTACAATGAAAGTTTCATCGGTTTTCTAAAATTTTACGCCTAACATGTCAAATCTAACAGTCTAGATTTGATATATTACGCCTAAAAGTGACAAATTCAAAACTCACATCAAACGAAGTCAAAAAAATAAAACAGTCGCATAACGAAATACCCATTTCTTACTTTAGTGGACAAAATGCAAAAACATGTTAATGTCAGTACACCATTACTTCAAAAACTGATAGTCAAACTTCATATCGACTCTACCCATTAACCGGTCAAATTAATGACAAAACAAGTCTAATTTTAAAACGGATCACATTTTTGGGTACCCATTTGGCTTCTCTACCACTATGTATTCAAATTTCCATTAAAATTACATTTTTTTTAAATCGAAACGAAAACCTACCCCCCTCATTCACATTTCCCAGGAAAATTAAAACAAAAACAAAAACAAAAACAAAGCAAAAGAACACTTACCGGTGGGTCCCTGCGCCTGTTGCCAGTTGCTCTATGCCCCCTCGTCATTTTCGCTCCTAAATTCATCAATTTCGTTCTCCTCGTGCCGTTGGATGCCTTCACAAATCACTTCTCGCCGTCGTGCAAAGTCAAAATGAGCCCATTCCAAACAAATTAGGGCTTAAATATGCATTTATCACCGATTCGCCCCTCAAGGGGTGAAATGAACCCAATTCGCCCCTTGGGTGGCAATTTAGGTCAAATTCACCCCTCGGGTGGCGAATTCAGCAAAAACACCCCAAAACACCCCCAAAACCCTAGGAAAGCAGACATTTGTCTCATAAAACCCTAGGAACCTTCCAAACTTGTCTTTTCACTTCATTTGCATTCATAATCATCATGCATTGATATTTATTTATCAATCGCTGCATCATTAATTCATCACACTTCATTCATCTCATTGTTGATTCCTCATTTTAATTCATATCCAGAGTCAGCTTTGCATGCAACCACAACATCAAAAATCTAAAAGCACGATTAGCGCATTTGTCTACGAATTTTTTTGTTGAAGATTATCATACGATTATAATCTCAATTCCAAATAGACATGGGTTACATCATGAGAGTTATGCATTTCCATGGAGAAGTCAATCTAGCATTCATGTACGTCGAGTACATAATGGATGATATGTTTGATTAATCCTAGTGCAACATTTGGAAATGGACTTCGCGACCATGCTGATCTGGTCACGAGTTGATGATCCAAATGTTAAACTAACTCAAATGGTTTGACACTTGTCACCATGTTCTCATCAATCAATCAACAACAAATATTTAGTTAGGCTTTTGTCCTAATTATACTTTTGGACCACGTTGATCTGGTCGTAAAAGCAAAGCAGTTAAAAGTTGCCGTTCTCAAGCAACTGGTATGGCATCGTAAATGTCATATAGACTCAAAAAAATTACATCATTGCATTCATAATCATTCATTTTCATTTACTAGCACTATTTTTATCTCTTTCCTCTTTTCCTTCTATCCTTCTCTTCTTCCCCTGTGGACATCAAATTGATGTTGTATGGTCACACTTCGAGCGACTACATACCTTTGATTAGATTCTATTCTTTCTCTTCTTTCCTTGGATACCCGATTTATTTGTATGGTCACGCTTTGAGTGGATACATACCCTTTGATTGGATTCCATTCCCCTTCTATCCCTTTTCCTTCTGCACAAACCCTTCACATTTTTGTATTAAACTGTGTTCCACACAGTATAGTACAAAAAGGGGTAAATGTAGACACTCAAAAGTTGCACACTGCTATACCTACGTACTTGTAGATCCTTATGGACACTTGTAGGTTTACATAGGCCATCTTAGGTACCCCTAGGCTATTGTAGACCATCGTAGACTATTGTAGATCCTCCTAGACATGTGTAGATTGCTGTAGTCATGCGTAGCCATACGTAGATGACCATAGTCATGTGTAGTCATGCGTAGATCGCCATAGATTGTCATAGCATCGTGTAGACTCCCATATACTACTTCATCGAATTTCAGGTCCTAAACCCTCATAAGCCTTCCAAATTACATCCCGTGCATTGGGATATCATACGACAACTAATTTATACTCAATTGAGGCCCCCACGGGGTATTAGTTGGCCAAAATAATTAATAAGTCAATTACCAAATTCTAATTTAATGTTGACTTCACTTAAGTCATCTTTTTAGGGTAAATTTGATTAAAAGAACCCTTAATCTTGATTAGCACTAATCACATCCTCCCACATGTGTGGAATTAGGGTTTGTTGAGATATTTCTTTAATCATGTCTTAAATTGGCTTAAGCACCTCCTAATCAGGATTAGCTCTAATCCATCCTCACACATGTGTGAGGATGAGATATTTCTCATAAGGAATGTGATGTTGCCACATAAAATTTCTTAACCTAACCCTAGTCAGAATCAAACCTAGGTTTAGTCTATCTAACCCCCCTGCACCTTGCATTTTCCTATAAATAATGGGTCCCAAACCCCTAATTAAGTCCGATTCACAAATTCAACAAAGCATAGTTACTCTACTGAAATGGAAAGCCCATATTGAACAGTCAATTTTTGGTGCACACAGTCGGATTTTAATGGTACACAAAGGAACCCCAGCTGCCTAGGAGTTGACCCACCGAAAGGATTTTGCAGAAGAAGCATCATAGCTCAGATCGCCCCTTGCCCCGCAAATCTGACCTCGGTTCGCCCCCCGGGTGGCGAATTGGGTCTACAGGCCCCAAATCACTCCAAATTTGGGTGGTAAGCTCCCTTTCACTATATTATTACTTTTTGCACAATTTATTTCATGTTTTATTATGATTTTACATTCATTTCATCTTCATAAACATGGGGCCTGACTAAGGCAAGCCCCCCATCGTACTAACCCCCTTTTGCAGGTTAATCACAGGTTATACAACAAATCTGAAGAGAAAAAGCAACATCAAATCAATAGCAACCCAACAGTGGCCCACATACAAAGAAGCCCACCTACATTGAGGGACATCAGAAGAAGGCATCAGGCCTATAGTGTATTCATGAAATAAAAAAGGGGAATTCACCCTATTTGTAACCCATATTAAATTTATCATGAATAAAGCATATATTTTTGAATGACTTGTGTTATTACTTGTTGTTAGATCAAATTTCAACTTCTGGGCATTTCAAAAACAATCTCTTATGAATCCCTAATTGAGCATACACAGTAATATTTTAACCCTCATACATGGCAACAAAACTTTATCCAAACCTTATAACTCCCAATTATGGCAAATAATTTTTTTTTAAAACCTCATAACTCCCACTATGGCAAATGCAAATACCTCTTGGAAAAATTTAATTACTGCCACTGTCGCTCGAACCTGCGACCTCCTAACCCCACGCACCCTAACACAAGGGCCACAATCGTGTGGGCTACAATAACCCACATGAACCAAGGAGCATTTGCTCCTTTATCTTCCTTCTTGCTGACGCAAAAGTCGAATAGAATACGCTCAACAAAAACTCCATGCGGTTTGAACTCTGCACCTCACTGCTCCCAATGTTGTGCGTCAACCAACTCAGATACCACCTCGGTGGGGATAGGTGCTTACCACTTTTTGTCCTTCTCCTACCTCAAAAAATAGTAAACATCTATGCCTTTATCTCTCTACCGAATGCGTGGAATAAATCATGCAAGGGAAATCAAATCTCAATTAATGCTTGGGCTTAGGCTACCTTAGCCTTATTTATACACATGCCCAATTCATCATATGACGTCGGTTGCCTTTGTTTTAATTCAAATTTGAATATTCGAATTATTATATTTAATTATAATTATTTAAATCCTAAAGGATTTAAATATTTAAAACCTTTTGGGCCTTTTCTTTTTAGGGAGAACCTTGCTAACATTTAACCTTTGCCAAATTACCACCATTAATATTTTAACCTTTTCCAAATTACCACCATTAATATTTTAACCTTTGCCAAATTACCACCAAGATAATTAACAAACATTTCTCACAAACATTTCCATCAATTTAGGACCTTTAACCTTTTGACATTAATCAACCCTTTTGACATTAATTTCATCAAATTGGGACATCCAATATTTTGACATCAATGACAACAAAACATGCTCAAATTTCCAACAATCTCCCCCTTTGTCATTGATGGCAACCCTATTTTCTTTAAGCATTCCTTTTACTTTTTCAATACTACTCCCCCTAATAAACTGCTCTCCCCCTAATTCAAATTTCTCCCCCTTTGACATCAATGGAAAAGGGACTCATTTGGGGCTAAAGATAAGACTCTTAGCTCAGCCCCCTCCCCACATCCTCTCCTTGAGGTGATTAATTTTGGGATGGAAGTAAAACTACTCCCAATCTTCTTTTGAGATACTCAAAAGTTTTTTTGGAAGTGGCTTGGTGAAAATATCCACAATCTGCTCCTTTGTGGTAACATATTCCAACCTTACTTACTTATATGTCACCTACTCTCTCAAAAAATAATATTTGATCAGGATGTGCTTTGTCTTGAAGTGCATAACTGGATTATTTGAGATATTTATAGCACTTGTATTATCACACAATATGGGGATAGGGTGATCATGCTCTATATTTAAAGTTTGCTTCATCCATAACAACTATGTACAATAAGAAACTGCCGCAATATACTCTACCTCTATTATGGATAAGGATACTGATGCCCGTTTCTTAATTAACCAAAAGACTAAACAATCTCCAAGAAAGAATGCTCCTCCACTTGTGCTTTTTCTATCATCAATATTACCTACCCAATCTACATCTGTATATGCTATGAGAGTGAAATTATCGCTTTTGGGGTACCAGAGCCCAAAATCCATAGTCCCTTTTAAGTACCTGAGAATCCTTTTTACTACTGCTACATGTGTTTCCTTTGGTGCTGCTTGAAACCTCGCTAGTCCCACTGCCTGTATTATATCTGGTCTTGTAGCTGTGATATATAGTAAGCTCCCAATCATAGATCTGTATAATTTTTGATTTGCCTTAGGAGATTCATCATATTTACTTAACTTGCATCCTGTAACCATGGGGGTACTTACTAGTTTGCAATCTTCTAACTTGAATTTCTTTAGCATCTCTTTTATATACTTGGTTTGTGAAAGAAATACACCTTTCTTTGATTGTGAAATTTGAAGTCCAAGAAAGAATGACAAATCACCAAGCATTGACATTTCAAATTCACTTTGCATGCTCTTTGCAAATTTATGACACATCTTATCATTATTGCCCCCAAAAATGATATCATCCACATAAACAACCACAATTAGTAAGTCATTTCCTTTATTTTTGATGTATAAGTTACTGTCCACTATTCCTTTTCTAAAACCATGTTCTTGAAGATACTTATCCAATCTTGAATACCAAGCTCTAGGAGCTTGCTTTAGTCCATAAAGTACCTTATTTAATCTGCATACATAGTCTGGTTTATCAGTTAGGCTGAATCCCTCAGGTTGCTCAATGTAAACTTCTTCTTCTAGGACACCATTTAGAAATTTTTATTTAACATCCATATGATATAATTTGAAGTTTTTGAAACTTGATAAGGCTAAAAAAATCCTTATGGCCTCAAGTCGTGCAACCGGAGTAAATGTCTCATCAAAGTCAATTCCTTAAACATGTGCATAACCTTTGCATACTAATCTTGCTTTATTTCTGACTACCTGACCATCTTCATTTAACTTATTTCTGCAAAACCATTTAATGCCAATCACATTTTTACCTTTTGATTGTGGGACAAGTTCCCAAGTCTCATTTTTTCTATTTGATCTAGTTCCTCATCCATTACCTTGATCCAAAACTTATCTTCTTTTGCCTCATTGAAGTCCTTGGGCTCAATTTTAGATAACAAAGAAAAATTTGCATGCTCTCTTGTTCCTATTATATTTCTCCTTGTCTGTCTCTCATTTGGATTTCCAATGATTAGATCTCTTGGATGATTTTTTTTGTACATACCTGGATGGAGTTTTGGGTAGTAGTCTTTGTGTTTCTTCTTCTGATTCTTCACCTAACTCTTCTTGGCAACTTTCTTATTCTTGATACACAATTTCTCGAACTGGTTCTCTTGACCCTATCTGCTCATCAACTATCACTTTTATACTTTCTATAATAGTATGTGTCCTTTTGTTATAGCATCTATAGGCTTTGCTCTTGGTAGAATAGCCAAGAAAAATACCCTCATCACATCTTGATTCAAACTTTTCCAAATTTTTCTCTTCTTGTCTTATGTAACATTTACTTCCAAAGATTTTTAAGTATTTTATTGTGGCTGGTCTTCCTTTCTAGAGCTCATATGAGGTTTTGTGGTGATTTACTCTTATTTGAGCTCTATTGATGATATGCATTGTTGTATGTACTGCTTCTTCCAAAAAACATTTGAAATCTTAGACTCATTTAACATGGCTCTAGCCATATTTTCCATAGTCCTGTTTTTCCTTTCAACTACCCCATTTTGTTGAGGAGTTATTGCTGTTGGATATTCTATTTTGATCCCATGTTGTTCACAAAAGTTTATGAATTCATTTGAGGTAAATTCTCCTCCTCTATCTGATCTTAAGCCCTTAATCCTTCTACCTATTTTATTTTCCACTAATTATTTAAAAACTTTAAACTTTTCAAAAGCTTATGACTTTTCTTTCAAGAAGGCTACCCAAATCATTCTAGAATAATCATCTATAAATAAAATAACATAACTTTCACCTTGTAGACTCTTTGTCCTTGTAGGACCACATAGGTCAGTGTGCACTAGTTTCAATGGCTCAGATGACAAATCCTTGACTTGAAACTTGTTCTAGTTTGCTTCCCATGCTGACATTGTGCACAAATTGTATTTTGTGGCCTTTTTATCTTAGGTAATTCTCTCACAACTTGCCTACTGCTTACTTTCACTATGTTTTCAAAGTTCAAATGACCCATTCTTTTATTCCACAACCAACTCTCATCTTCTTGTGATAGAAAATACTTTTCTACTTTAATATCACTATTGGAATTGATTCTAGCATCCATAGGATTTCTATTGTCACGCTACAAAAATCCGTTTGAAACCAACAAGCTATTACAGGCTCTAGTCGACCTGCCTCATGTTCTATTAAACACAAATATTGCTAAGGGAAAACTACAGAACGGGTAAGGAAACCCCAACGATAATTCTATGATTAAAACTCTAATTACACGCTCTAGATTTATATTATACTATATGTATTAAAATTACCAAGCATGAAAACAACCATTTGTTATGCCTTATGTAGACCGGTGCCTAGATTAATTGGGCTGTTATAGCAATTTAACAATAATACTATCATGAATAGAAAGAAGGGGAAGAGAAAAATTGGCGTTCTTAATATTATTCAAATATCATAATAAAACCAAGAGTTAACCAACGAGAGAAACATATATAATGCATTCAAATAATGTAACCCATTATACAGTGACACACAATACCAAGACAAAGAAATGATAGGAATAAAACTTAGAATTGTATTGATTTATGAAATATTACATGTAGAGTGGGTAGGATGCCTTTAAACTCTGTTTTTCTCAATAGAATACATCAATACAATGAAGAAGACTATTCAAATGATGTAACAGGTCTCTCCTACTCTCCTTATTTCAATCTGATAACAAAAGAGTCTCTGAATCCTAGGCTCAATAAGACTGGAAATATTCTTAGCTTCTTGAATGCTTTCCTATCATACAATCCTGCACAACAAGGGGAGGAAGAAAGAATGAATAAAATAAAATAGACACAAAAAGGAAATACAATAGCACAACTACCGGACACTCAAGTATACCTCTTAGCAAAAATGCTATTCTCTAATTGCTTGATGCAGAATCCAGACCTACCTACTTCCTTTTATAGCTGCTGGTTCTTGATTTTGTTATTCTTGGTTGAATTCTGGCTCTCCACTTGTCAGAATTTGATTGAACCTATTCTATATGCTGTCCAGCTGGTGCAGCTCTGAAATGACTACTAAGGTTCTTCTTTGGACTAAAGGGATCTCTTTGCTATTTTAATTTGGCCTTTTTGCTCTCTTTGGTTGGCCCTAGAAACTAAGGATTCATAATTATATTTTTCCTTTTTGTTCAGCTTGTCCTGGCCACTATGCTTGGCTATTAGGGACCGGATAGGCTATCATTATGAATTCTAGATGAGGAACGGAGGGAGACCCGACATGATGGTGAAGACAAGGGGTGGCATGCCAATGGCAAATATATGGAGTTGCACTGATCACGAGATATAGTGAAGAAGTAAGAATGGTGAGGGTCTGATGGATGGAATTAAGGGGGGTAAATGGTAAGAGACAGTAGTGAGCGAGGGTGGCATGTTAGGAAAAATGTTAGGATGGTCAAGGAGGAATTCCCAGGAGGAGGAGGGCAGTGGTAAGTAGGAAGAAGGTAGGAATGGACAACAAGATCTGGAAGCACCTATAATTTACTTCCATAACTATACTCCGTCGAAGTGCTCCCCTGATAACTATATTCTGTCGAAGCACGGATTGAATGACTTTTTGAAAATCGAAACCATACTTTTTTCTTCATGCGCTTCCTTCGCCTTAAGTATTTGCAGAACAAAAAATGATAGTATTTGAATCCTTTATGCTCCATTGTTTTCTTTTGTTGATGCTTTAACTCTTCCTTACTATCTCTTATTTATAAGCCTGTGACTATGCTTTGTAGTCTTATCTTGTGGTACGCCATTATTCTAGTGAGATAATACATGATCTAGTGGCATGCTTGAGCGTTAGGATTTGTCTTTTATTTGGTTTGCTTTATCCTTACCAAGGTACTGTACATGGGATTTTATTTGATTTCTTCGAATCTTTCCTTCCATGAGTATTCTTTTGGATTCATCACTTCTATGCGTACTATTTTGACTCCGTATTGGCTATTAATTTTTGTAATGTCTTTCAACATACCTTCCTGGTTCATTATCTTCACAGGTTTCATCATGGTTGTTTCTGGTATTCTTAAACCTGCAAGAGTGTTGGTTTCTAAAAATTTGAAGACGTTAGTCAATGGTGATTTTATTTTTATTGATATCTTCGTATTTATAGGGTTAGATATTAGACCATATTCAATCGCTCAAGCAGCCTTTATTGTATCACTTTATTAAATATTTTATAACCTATAGGTTAGATAGTCAAAAAATGCATGCCTTGAACTCTTTTCATTTGATTATTAAAGATGAAGATGGCGATTTATAATGTGATAATGCCCTTGTTAAGAATGTTTAAATATTTAATTAATCAAACATCTATTTTAAACTTACCTTCGATTTTCCTTTGGATCATGTGCTACTATTGGATTTGAGTGGAGGTCAAACGTACCCATTAGATCTGTCGAAGATGCTCTTCGTTTAACCCTTTTGCATTATTTTTTTGACTCTGGCTCTTTCATGATCATTGGATATCTTTTGTCCCAATGAAGCGCTACCGTTAGATTATTGCCAGTCGATTCATTGCTTAATTCTTTGGTTCGTACACTGTCATCGATTTTCTTGAGTAGAGTCAGCGCGACTGTTGATATCCCGAGACCTGTACGATAGTTAATGTACTTGGCTACATATAAACACTTAAAACAACACGATTTATTGATCCTTGTTTAATTATGATTATCCAATGTTAATCCTCATATTTTTAAACCTTAAAAACTTGTATTAAGCGATGGTAACATATAATATGTTTACTTTCCTTTTGCAATCACTGTTAGATCTTACTATGGTGGGACGCGACCGTTGGATCATACATATGCACATAGTTCTTAACAAATGGGAAAAACCATGCATACCTTGGACTAATTTTATCAATCATTTGTAATATAATGCTTAGGCTAACCTTCGATTGTTTTTTTGTATGCGCATCGTTGGATCTGAGGAGGAATGAACATCGTCGTCCGATTTAAACATATTCATTTGGATTTGGATCTTTTGTCACCACCACAGGCCTTCGCATCCGTTGATTCTCAAATTAGTTTGGGTGTTGTCGTTAGATTGTTCGTAATATGAACACTATATAGTCAATGTTGAAACTTTTGATTTTATATTAATCATGATTAAGCCGAAAAGGGGGAAATCAACCAACGTATTAAACCCTTGCTAAAGCATAATTAATTTTGTCTTTACCTTTGTCTTTCTCTTACTATTCATGGTTTTGGTGCGACCGTCGGATCTGAGTGGAGATAAGCGTCGTTGTCAGATTTAGTCAACCTGCGAGTTAGTTTACCCAAGGGTGCATAATATTAATCCTTATTAAGCCAAAAGGGGAATGATTATCCAACATGTTAGACCCTCGCTAATGATATGATTTAACTTCTAATTAATCTTTCAAAATCTTAAACACTTTAATATATCTTCTATGAGTGCGCCATCATTAGATCGATTATTGTTTGAGCGTAGCCGTTCGATCCTCTTAATTAGCCCGATGATTAGTCCAAAGGGGTGTGCATTTTAATATTGATTTTAAAGTTTGTTTTAATTGAAGCAATCACAACCGTTGATCTAGGCTTCGCTTGGCACGAACGTATGATTTGTTGAACTTGCTCAGATTTTAACTTGACTATTTGATCCATGATGAATTTATTTAAACCTTTGAATTTTTGGAAATTGCATGGCCATCGGATCTATTTTGGATCAAGCGTGTCTGTTAGATCAATTAGAGATGCTCAATTTTTAAACCTTAGGTTAAACCTTATTGACCCTTTGACTTATCTTTTGGATTTATTCATGAGAGCACATCCGTAGGATTTTTTAAGACGATGCACTATAGTCCGATTAAGCCTAAGGTGCGATCTTTTTACTTTTGACTTGCTTTGACTTGTTTGGTTTATCTCTTGGTCGATTTTATTAATGCGCTATCATCCGATTTCTTCTGGATCGAGCGCAACCCTTGGATTAAATATGAGGTGCTTGCTTGTTAGCTTAGTGGGGCGCATACCCTTAGGTTTAATTAATATTTGCTTCAGACCTAATTTTTTCGGATTTGCGGACCAAGGAAAATATTTAACTGACTTTAGGTTTAAAAAATTTTGATTGTCGGTTTAGACCCGAGGAAATTTTATGAAGGTCGAACTTTGACTTAGGGATTTAATTTGAAATTTTCTACCTTATCCACTTTGAGGTACTTTGATTAATAGAATGAGGCACATATTATTAAAATCTAAGGTTTATAATTTATCAAACCAACCAATGGAATTTTCTTTTTAAGAAACTCACAACAACTCAAGTAGTGACCAACATTAAGGATACTTTTATTGAAACCAAAAAATTTAAATTTGGGGGTTTCAAAGTTGAGTCAAATTTGGCTCCAACGCTCACTTAGTATGTAGAGGTTGTTTGTAGTTCTATTTGCGTCTGCAATAAGATTTCTAGTTTTAGAATTTTTGATCTCACATCTATTTGGATGAAATGTAACCGTGTGCCCTTGATCACAAAGTTGGCTTATACTTAGTAGATTGTGCCTCAACCCCTTGACATACAATACATTCTCTGTCTTTGTTTTTCCATTATCTAAACTCAAAGTTCCCTTTCCACAAATTTTTGCTGAACCATTATCACCAAATTTTACTGATCCTCCATCAATTTCTTTGAGTACAAGAAATTTACTTTTGTCTCTTATCATATGACTAGAACAACCACTATCAAGGAACCATTGTTTTCCCTTATCTTGAACATGAAGGGTTGTTTGTACTAACATTGATCTAACTTTCTCATGCTCTTTTCTCTCTTTCCTAATTTTTGAAGTATTATTTTTACTTGACTCAGGAAATACCATTTTGCACCATTTAGCCTTATGCCCAAAATTATTGCATTTATAACATATGACATCATTATTCATAAGAGGTATAAAATAATTAAAATTTCTATCAACATTATTTTTCACATAACCAGTGCAATGTGTAGCTCTATGACCATATTTGTTACATGAGAAACAATAGCCATGGAAAATTTTTTGTAACCTGTTGGAGTGTCTTGCATGATATGGTCAAGTGCTTCTTTTGTGATTGACTTTTATCCATGGATCTTCTTTACCCACTTCTTTCCTCGTGCCTTTTTATTTTAGAGTATTAGCATGAGTTATGAGCTCATTTTTGTTTGATGTCTCTATTTCTTTAGAGCTTAATTCCTCTTTATGTTTCCCTAACTTTATATCTTGTCGTAACTTAGTATTTTCAACTTCAATCCTTAGAGAGATAATTTTTGATTCCAATATTTCATACTTTACCTCTCTTGCCCTTAATAGTTCTGTCATATCTTGTTCAATTTTCTTTCCCTCTTCCACCTTTACCTTGAGTTCTATAAGATTTTGTAGAAGTTCCATCTTTGCTTCTTCATCCTATTGAATTTGATCTTTCAAACTTGAATTCTTCTTTCTAACCTTTTTCAAGTTTTTTAGAGCAGCAAAAAATTCCTCTTTTGTGTCGATCATGACCTCTTATTCATTTTCTGAAGTCATGTGTGTTCCTGTCAGATCTTCCTCCAAGCTGTTAGTCTTTTCACAAAGAGATCCACTCTGATACTAATTGAAGAACATGAGCTTATACTGAGAGGGGGGGTGAACTGTATAAGATAAAACTTTTTACTTTTAAATCCATATGATAACATCAACAATATCAAAGCAGTAAACATTCCATAAATCATTACACACATGAGAGACATGATTTAATGTGGTTCACCCAATATGGGCTACTCCACGGAGAAAATATTCTTTATAAAATTTCTCAATAAATTCCTTTGGGAATCAATTCCCTATTACAAAGTTTATGGACCTCTGTCCAAAGGAGATACCAATCCCCTTGCTCTAATTCATGTAACTCTATCCACAGGAGAACTCTTTCTCCTCTATTCTGAATGGTGATATTTTAGAAGACTTCTACCCCCACTGCCCTAGCTTGTGGATATCTTTCCATAAAAGACCTTTGGCCTTTACTGCTATAGCTAATGGATCTCTATCCACTAGATATTGTTGTCCTCTACTCTATCACCTCCAAAATTTATTCTCTACTTTGCTCAATCCCTATCTCAAATTTATCTTAAAATCTATTCCAAATCTAACACAAATCTGCTCTAACTCTGCCCATAAATCTTCACCAGACTCTATCTCAACTGTACCTTCAAGTCCCCTCAAGAACTTGCTCAATTTGCTCTCAAGTCTTCATCAAGATTTGATCAATATTATTACAAGATTTGACAAAATCTTGCTCAACTCTGTCCTTAAATATTCTCACAAGACTTGCTTAATCATAACATACTCAAACCAATATTCAAAATTTCAACACTATTGTTTAATCAATGAATTACAAAACTTTCTCATACATTTCTAACAATGCTTATAAAACAATCCTTTTCACTCCATCTTATGTTTCACACACTCATTCCAATCACTTTAAACAAAATATGATTTGCCCATACCTCTTAGAAGAATTATCCACAAAACCTGTCTTACAAACAAATCCTTTTTCCAATTCAAGGTTAGATGGCAATAGTCTAACTCAAAATCTTCACAAGAATATTCTCCTCATAAATATTTCTCCATACAATGCCAAATCACTTATACACATTATTACTCCTATATTTAAAAATATATTTCATCAACAAGAGTTATCAATCACATCAACATAATTTTCACATACACCTTATAACTCCTTTCTCAAAATAATTTTCAATCAAACTATTAAAACTCCTTTTCAAAACAACATCACATACTAAATTTCATGCATTCCCTTTTTATTTAAAAAAAACATAGTTAAAACAATCCCTTATGACTCCCTAATTAAGCATACACAATAATATTTATTTAACCCTCATACATGGCAACAAAACTTTATCCAAACCTTATAACTCCCAATTATGGCAAATAAAAATATTTATTTAAACCTTATAACTCCCACTATGGCAAATGCACATACCTCTTGGCAAAATTTAATTGCCACCACTGTTGCTCGAACCCGTGACCTCCTAGCCTCGCGTACCCTAACACAAGGGCCACAACCGCATGGGCTACAATACCCCACATGAACCAAGGAGCACATGCTCCTTTATCTTCCTTCCCACCGATGCAAAAGTTGAATGGACTACGCTCAACAAAAACTTCATGCGATTCAAACTCCGCACCTTGTTGCTCCCAATACACTACACCAACCAACTCAGCTACCACCTCACTTAGGTGGGGACATTCACTTACCACTTTTTGTCCTTCTACTACCTCAAAAAATCATAAACATCTGCATCTTTCTCTCTCTTTCCCATGCAAGGAATAAATCATGCAAGGGAAATCAAATCTCAATTAATGCTTGGGCTTATGCTACCTTAGCCTTATTTATACACATGCCCAATTCATCATATGACGTCGGCTACCTTTGTTTTAATTTGAATTTTAATATTCAAATTATTATATTTAATTATAATTATTTAAATCCTAAAGGATTTAAATATTATAATTTAAATATTTAAAACCTTTTGGGCCTTTTATTTTTAGGGAGAACCTTGCCAACATTTAAACTGTGCCAAATTACCACCAAGGTAATTTATTGCCACCATTAATATTTTAACCTTTGCCAAATTACCACCAAGGTTATTTTTTTGCCACCACTGATATTTTAACCTTTGCCAAATTACCATCAAGGTAATTAATAAACATTTCTCACAAATATTTCCATCAATTTAGGACCTTTAACCTTTTGATATTAATTTCATCAAATTGGGACATCCAATCTTTTGACATGAATGACAACAAAACATGCTCAAAGTTCCAACAAGTATTCTAGTCTATCATTGAAAAAGAGAACTAAAAATGAAAGTGAAAGCTACTGCTTGTAAAGCCTCTTTGTAGAGAAGAATTGCACATGTGAACATTCGAAAGAAGGAAGGAGAAGATGTAACATCTTCTTGGAATCCAAAGGAAGGAGAAAAGCATTCCAAAGAAAGTAAACATGGAGGAAGGAAACAAAGCATTTGACAGGCTAAGATGATTAATCCATGATAGAAGTAAGTTGAAAATGCACCAAGGTTGCCAAGGTAAAAATAGAATGGAAATTTTTTTCATGTTGAAAATGAGAGCAAATATTAAATAGTCTAGAAGGATAAATCATAAGAGATGTTTCATTCTAAGTAAAGCTTGAGAGAAATGATTCAAATAATAAATGTATAAAAGGTCCATAGAGTGAGCAATTATCAAATGCAATGTGTCGAATAGCTAACAAACAAGAACCATGTGGACAATATTTGAGGACAAGGTGTAATTATTGAAGTATTCAACATATAATAGAAGAAATAACATCATGTTTGAAGTGCCATATTGGAATGTTCAATGGTTAATTAATACTACAAGCATCGTGCCCTAAGGTGATATGACACCATTGGAGAATTAAGTTTGGAAAGTGGGCAGGTGTAAAAGGTAGATAAAATTTTATTTTTGATTTATTTTCAACAATTGATAAGAGTTTATGTCATGACCCTCCCTTGGCAGACTTTTTATTTGAGTAGATTTATGTTCTTGCTATGTGTCTTATTGATGAAATGATTGGCTATTTCATAACTAGAGATGCAAAAACATGTATTTTATGGAAAATGTGATATATTTTATATGTGGGTGAATGATTATATTTTGATTTTTTCCACAAAGTATATCCTTATGGAAAATATGGTGTTACTAACCAAAGATTTACACTTTTGCAAGGATAGATTCCTCATGGGGGTAGAGAGAACTAATCAAAAATTAGTGGAAAGAGTGTGGAGGAATGCTTTTTCTAACATATGGTGTAGGAGAATGCTTTATCAAGTTACTGTTACTGATAAATTACCATAGAACATGCTTGATGTTTAATATTACTTGTTATCAATAAGTAGGAATCATTATTACACTTGTAGGTATATAATGAATCCATTTAGATAACAAGGTGAATACTGACACTTGGAAATAGATCGTATTAATGGTAGAAATTGGGAGAAGAATACTCCCAAGATTATGGTCAAACTGTAGTAAAAAACTAAGATAAACTAATTTTGATCACTCCTTAGTGGACTGGTCTTTGGGAGCATTGAAGGAAATGTGCATCATGGACAAGGTAGATGGGAGGAGATTCATCTTAAAAGTAAAAAAATCTTGGGTGATAGAGGATATGCGACACTGAGTAAATGGGGGTGGAAGTTCAAGGAGGAAGAAAAATAAACTATGCATTAGGAGAGAGCAGTGTCGAGTGAATGAAGGTAGACATTCTCAATGAGGTTGGACTCATTGTGCATCTAGAGAGATTAGCGTCGAGCTAATGAAGGTAGATGTTCTCAACAAGGTTGGACTTAAGGTTGGACTCACTGTTTGTTTGAAGAAATATGGTGCCAAACTAGCAAAGGTAGACTTTTGTTTCAAATAATTTAACTTTCAAAATTTTCAATGTGGTGAAAAGGGAAGTTTCTATCATATATAATTGTCATTTATTAGTTTGAATTATAGGGAACATAGTGCCTATTTGGGAATATTATTACACCAAAAGAAATTCCTTTGATAGGTTTGCTATTCATTTGGTTGCTATGATTTTTTGGGAACGGGTTACTAGAATAAATGATTGTGAAAAATAATCCACAAGCTGAAATTCTTTAAGTCTATGTTGCGGAGGAGTATTTGAAGCTTGTAGTTTTGGAACTGCTAGGTTAGCTTTGCCATCGAAATTTCTTTAATATTTAAGAGATTTTTTGGTCTATATCATGACTAAGGAAATGGTTTGGTTTGAGCCCTGTGATGATTAACATCACTTTGGGAAAATATTGTGTATTAAACTATGACCATGGATGCCTAAAACTCTCCTTCCACATTTTTGTGATATAGGATAAGAGTCTGGGTAAGATTTTGGTTTCCAACACTATAAATAGTAGGTAGAGAGACAAATTTTCCATAGTTCTTAGTTCGTCGTTAATTAGGAAGAGTTTTGGGATCCTGAATACGTATCACCTACCTTGGAGTGAAGGGAGAGATATATGGTGGAGATTTGTGTGCGATAAGAACTCCTTGTTACTTGTCTAATCCTTGTTCATTTACCAACTTCAATTTAGCATATGTTGTAGTTTAGCTACTAATAGTAGGTTTGACGAGTGTGAAGCTAGAATAGAGTATAATGGGATATTAAAGGAGTAACCCATTTATGCTAAAGGAAATTGACCCTCCTCTTGATAGTGGACTATTCGGTTCATTTGGATTTCTATCATATTTATGGAAGAGGAAGACTAGTGGTTATTATTGTTTTTAGATTGAGTGAATTTCATATGGAAGATTTATCTTATGTTAGCCCTATGGCTGTGTGTATTGTGCAACAAGTTAATGAAGACCCAGAATCTTAGGAGGAGTAGTTGGACGTTCTCTTGGTAGCGAACTCTAGATGATATTTTTATATTTGACCTGGGGCATGAAGCCTATGCCAATAAGGAATGAATATAGAAGTCTTGGGAAGTGCTACAAAGGTATAAATTTTATGATAGGGATAAATAGAAATCGAGTTGGGTGGAAGATTAAATTAATAGTTTTTGATCTGTGTAGGTATGACATTCAGGTTTTCCTTCCCCAATGGGGTGAGTTGATGCTTTCGTGGGTTGTGCAAAATGTATTATTTTGTTGGGAAGAAGTAGCATGCTGGGTTGTATTAGTCCAAATGCTGGTAAAAGGTAACATTACTTTCAATTTCATTTGTAACTCAAAGGGGTTATACCGATTGCAAAGTAGAATATGTCTAAAATTATTAATAGTAGGAAGGACATCATGGAATGCTTTATTCCCATAATAGAATTCTACTATGAAATATGAATTAAGTGATTTATTTATATTGTAATTCTAAGGAGCTTGGAATATCTTTGGAAGCAGATAATTGATCTATGAGATAATTGAAATAATTGATTCTTGCTGGGTTTTTCCTTCAGGTTTTTCCTAGGGTAAACAAAGTGTTATGTGTGTGATTATTGCTATGATTTATATTTCATATATTGAATGTTTTAAAAGGTATTAAAGAATGTGGTTATGTTTTATTGTTGAAGAATGATCATGATGCCTATGGGTCTGCTACATTATTAATTATAACAGTTATGGAATTTGGATCCATGAATTAGTTAAGAGTTAATCATATTTTTTTTCCACATAAGAATAATTGCACATTGATACTATTAAGGAAATAATAATAAAATAGTATTAAATGTTATTCTTTCATACTCATTAGTTCTTATGAACCCTCTTTATGTTAGATGCTACATTTTAGGGTTTACCATTGATAATGGTGCCATAAAAGATGTAATATTAATGGCTAATGGTATAGCTTATTTGAGTACTATTCCTAAGATACTATAGGGATTTGAATGGGTGGAGTTAAGGAATGTTTCAATTATAAAAGAAAGGAACATATCTTTAAACTCCATAATGGTAAACCTAAAGGGTAATGAATCCTAAAACTAAATGAAGAGTATGGTTAGCCATGATGTTGAACCCATAAGAAGGAATGTAAAATGAGGCTTACGGAATGACTAGCTCAAATGGGTATGAGATGGATAGTCAATTCCCACACGCACATACCTTCTGTATAAAAGGACTTATGTAGAGTATAGACTTGGTGTGCACCTTTCGAAAGAATGAAGGGAAGGTCAATGCTAGCTCATTGGATCCATGAGATGGATAGTTTTGACCATAAAGTAGATCACCTAGTGCTCTTACATAGCTGGATGTATGTATAGAGTAAGGATGGGTGTGCCTCAAGGAAGAACCTAGAGATATGTTAGTTGACCTTGAACATACATCCTAGAACCTTGGAATATTTAATGTATAAAACAAATATGGAGAAATTTTGGGTTGTGACAGTTTAATATTTAAAGAGGAGTTTAAAATATTAAAAGAGAAACAAGTTAGAAGATTTACTAGAATAATATGAGATTTAAAAGGAGTCTTTGACAAAAGAAATATTAAAAGAAATATTTGAGAAGAGAAAAGTTCGTAAAAATATAAAATGGAAAAGAAGATAATTTAATGTGTTCTTAAATAAAATTGAAGAATATTTCATAAGAAGATATTATGACAAAAATTTAAGGCAAAAATAAACTTATTTTATTAAAGAATTACAAAGAGGACAAATTATAAAAGGATATTTATGCAAAAGAAATTTTCTAAATATCATTTCTTTAAAAATAAAATTAAAGGGAGTTAAAAGGATATATTGGCTTGTTTTTTTAGAAGGAAAACTCATTCTTTAAATGAAAGAAGACTTTATTCAAATACCATTTGATTTTATAAGGTGTATTTTGCAAAGGATATTTGGAAGGTACATTGTTTGAAGGAATATTTATCAAAGCAAAGATATTGAATGCTAGTTCAAAGACAAGGTCAAATTATTGAAGCACTTTCCATAAGGTACGAGATATATTTTCTTCTACTTATTTTCTCTAAAGTTGATTGGTATAAGAAAAAATATACTGAGAGAATATTGAAGGTTCATGGGATTTAATATTTTATGAAAGGCAGAGCTGCAAGCTTATTGTAGTGGTAAGGGATTTGGCCTCTCTTTAAGAGGTTCAAGGTTCAAACCCCATTTAGTATGAGGGGACCAAGACCCCTCATAAAAACCTGTGTAAACTCATTGAAAATAATATTTTAAGAATATAACATAATATAATTTAAAAATAAAATTCTATAATAACTATAGTGGAATAACTAGGGAGTCAAAAGTTTTTCTATTTGGTGATCAAAATAAATTTTAGTTTGCCATCATCCCATCATCCAAGCATATTGTAGAAGAAATTGGAAGAGTTTAAGTGGACATTAGTTTCTTAAATATCATGTTTCTTTCAAGCGTTCCATATTAATTTGGAAGATTGGAAAACTATTGAAGGAAATTTTAATACAAGGAATCTTAGTTATGGCTTCATAAAAAGTTCCTTTCACAAAGTCTCATTTGATATAAGAACCAAATTTTAAGAGAAAATAGCTTCAAAAACAAAGAAAATTTTGCCATGGTCATGCTTAATGATATAGTGAACCATATCAAGCAAAACAAAAATTGGAAATGACACGTTGTATAGAAAAAAATAATTATTGAAATATTGATTCAGAAGCAAGTAATCACATGATTGACAATCTATATTGGTTTGATTCTCTTCAAGTAAAATAAAGTATACCAATCAAAATTGCATATGATAAAATCTATCAAGTCCAAGGAATAGGAAATGTTTCACTCAACCTACCTTTTCTTGAATGCACACTAGAAAATGTACTTTATGTGCTTGGATTAGCCAATAACTTGATATCAATATCACCTTTGTTGGATAAAGCAAGATATATTAAATTTAGGATTGTTAATGGAACAAAAAAATGTTTAATTAAAAGGTAAAGAGAGAATATTTTCTCTAAGATATGACAACACTTTCTCATAAATAATTAAATCAACTACTACCATGAGAGAAATATCAATCACAAATGCAATACCAAAGAAGAAGTTTAAATCATCAAAGAGACATTATTGCACACATGGCTCTCATGGTAAAAGAAATGAATCAAGACTATATGGTATCAAAATATAGTCCAAAACAAGATGGTAAGGAATATTCCAAACAAATATCAACAAGTAAATTACATATGGTTCTTTCAACTCTTGATGATATACAAAAAAATGTCAGAAGAAACAATAAAGAAATTAAAAAATATGCTCATGATGAAAGATGAAAATTGTGATACAAATAAAATATTTCAAAGAACAAATATGGGGTGTAATTTGAAACCCAAAATGATAGATGTACAATATGACACTACGATTTCAACAATGTTTACAATGCTTGTACAAAAAAGGTTTGTGTAGAGTGTGTTGGTCAATATGAAGACCAAATTGTTAGAGTTGATGATTGTGATAGTTTATTTTTTGGTGATGTCCGTAATGTTTATGGTAACAAGGATAGTGCCAAATGTGTTTTTTTAGAGAATTATGATTTGATACATTCAAATTTTGATAGTGACAGTTTCAAATGTGTTGATAATGGTTTAAAATATTCAAATAGTGAGGGATAATGTTGGTGATAGTGATAAGATCTATATTTTTCAAAATTTATTAGTAATGGTCTAAGTTATGATAAATATTTTTATGATGACTTGTATTCAAATGGTGTTGAAAAATAGTATGATGATGAATGTATGACAAGAATACCAATTTTATGATAGGAAATGATGTGATAGATAACATTGTGTGTAAAGTTAAATTTGGGATAGGTATAGGTTACAAATACTATGGCAGATATGGATAAATGACAGATAAGTGTTGGGACAGAGGCAAATCAAGGAGAAACTACTTGAACAAATATAGAAGTAGATATCTAGAGATGACCAAGGTGTGACAAAACTATGAAGCAGATCAAGAAACAACCTAGAAAAATAAAATGAATGAAGACTATGAACTTTGTACAAAATATGTAATATGGGGGGATGTTATCAAGTGGCATTAGCTCAACCGGTTAGATTCCTCAACATTTCAAGGTGGAGGTCTAGGTTTAAATCTTGTAAAATGATACATGGATAATATCCAAGCTTTGTTGTAATACCACTATGTGATGATGATGTAATACGGATGGGGCCCATTTCAATCCTATATAACCCATTAAAAAAAATGGAGATGGAGAATATTACATTATTTGGTACCTTGCAAGTATCTCGTAAATACTTTGTATATATCATGTAAATACTTTTTAAATATTTGGTGTCTAGGTGTCTTGTAAATATTTAGAATTTAGTAATCATTAGATGTTTGTAATTATTAGGGAGTCAATAAAATATTTCTCCTATGAGAAATATGAAGAGTCATATCTCTTGTGAGTTTAAGAGGAGATAGAGAGAGAGGAAATGCAAAAGCCAAGGATTGAACAGTCACATGGATATGAAAAGACTATGTTAGAGCTGAATATATGTATGTCAAATCTACGAGATATGCAATAATGAAGAAGCAGTGTGTTTTGTAATAGAATGCCATTTTAAAGATTGGTTTGAGTATATTGTTTTAGCTATGGATTAAACTTCTTATTTGTCTTTGAATCTATATGTGAATATAATATGCATAGTTAAGTTCTACTTAAGATATTGTATCTGGTCTATAATCCGCTTTGAGAGTATTTGCTAATGGTAATAAGTTATTTGGGTCATTTGCTACCATTATTGACACTATTGAATCTATAGTCATGCTAATAGAAGCATTATCACTCATCAACACTATTGACTATTATAGTTAATGTCAAGGATTTTGGTTTAATCCTATATTAAATTTAATGTAATAACCTATAAAATAGATCAAGGATGCAAACAAGATAATATTACTTTAATTCATGCATAATTTTAATATTTAATTGATAAAAATGATTAAAATTAAGCTAATCCAAGCTAAATAAAATACAACAAAAAGATAATGATAAAAAAATTAAGATTGCAAGATGATTATGAAGAGAAGGTTTAGAAATCTCATCCAATGCATATATGCCATGATAACTTCTATCACAAAACCTCCATAAAATCATTCAATACCTTAGCTTCTTCTCTTAAACCTTCTCTAAAATTGATGTGAAATTCAACACCACTTTGTTATTAAAGATCACTACATTCTCTAACAACATATTGTTATCAAAATCAAAATCAACGATAACAAAATATTCTTTACTTTAAAAAACTTCATGGTGCTATAGATCTCATAAAAAATTACAAGTTAGTTTGACCTGCCTTAGTTCAAATCGTTTTAGACAAAAATGAAAATGAAAGATAATCTTCTTTACGTCCTTCGCTCCCTTCATTTGGACTTCACAAAATATAAAATCAATAAGGTAGACAATTAAAGTTGGAAAAAATAGATTAAAAAAGTTAAATTATCAACTATTCCATTAAAGCACAAACAATCCTCATAGATATTGAATGAATGTACAACCCGAGATATCTCAGATGGATTCTATGATAAAGGGAAGACCCACGGGTGATAGAAGAGACACAAATTAAACCATTTAAAAACCTTTGCATGAAATCCTCAATTTTGGAAATAATAAAACACTACATTGTTAAGGCTTCCTTCTTGATTTCTATGGTTGTGTGCTATTGAGGCTTCCTTCTTGATAGTTTATAGTTGTGTGCTATTAAGGCTTCCTTATAGTTTTCTTTGCAATAAAAAACTTTGTATTTGTGCACTATTTAGGCTTCCTTATTGATATTTTGCTTATGTGCGCTATTTAATATTTTAGTTGTGAATACCATGGGGCTTCGACAATTATTTCTTGTAGAAATGTTGAAGTAGATTAAGGTATTGTAACATATAAAAGTAGAATCAACTAGCAGAGCTTTCAAGTGCATCATTTTAGGCTGATAAAATCCTCATCTTTGACTTTATATTTGATTTTCTTGAATTTTAGAAACAAGCCCATCAAAGAATTTAAAACATTCTATTTAGCCCTAGACCAAGAACAAAGTTTATTTCTCTTGGTTGAAAGCAGTAATTGGTTGGAGGAAAAATTTTATTCTTGATTTTTTTCATTATTCACCACAACACCCTTAGACAACGCTACATGTGAAGAGGCAAAGGGTTTGAATTTATTTAGTATTGTCTCTAACAAGAAACATAGCCTGAAAAAGATTGAACTGTAAGCTTTCAAGTGTATTATTCTAGGCCTGAGAAAATCCCCACCTTTGAATTTATATCTGATCTAAATCTCTTATAGGATTTCTTGAGTTTAAAAATGAGACTCTCAGAGAAACTCAAACATTCTATTCAGGCTTGGACCAATAACTAGTAGGATGTTTGCATCGTTTATTGCTCTTGTTCGAAAGCAATAATTGATCGAAAGAGTAATTTAATTCTTAAAGAATTTTATCCTTATTCACACACCACCCTTGGATAGTGTTGCCTCAACTATCACCAATTCCTCTGCTTCACACGTATAGCCAATTTTACTATGTTTTTGGTTGCAACTAAAATAGTAGAAAGGAATGAAATGAACTGTTACCATACAAGCAAGAATACACGATAGTTGTGTAATCATGATCAAGTTCAATATAGAAGGCAATCAAATATGATATTTTGAGGCAGGGTTTGATGTAACAATAATATTGAAGAGAATTGTAGTGTAGGAATAAGGGAATTTTTATTTTCAATTTTCTTTGGAATTGGACTCAAAATTTAATTCAATAAATTTAATACATAAAAGGCTTATACTATACAATGTATACATCATCTATTAGGAAATACGCAGGTGAATGCAGGTGAAACACACAAGTGAATGCAAGAGTGTTATACCTCTAAATTATCAAACCTAGGTGAATGCTAGATGAATCAAAAGAAAATTTGAAACTACCAGGAGATAATTTGGATCTTCTTGTGAAACTCACTTGGAGAATTGTCAATTCAAGCCCAATATAGAATCACAACCCACATTAACCTATGCTTTTTGATAGAATTTGAGGGTTTAGTACTTATTGACATAAAAACAAGCTAAAACCTGCACCATCCTTCCAAGTATCAAAGGAGTTGGGATTGAGCTAAGGTAAAGAATAATTTATAGAGTGTGGTCTACTGTAATAGCAATTGGATCTTATTCTCTATGCTTAGTAAGTGCCTACATTAGGCTAATAACCTCTTGTAGGATCGGGTGTAAGTCTTGACAACTTAACAGGGGGAAGTACTTAGGCTATGTGCCCTAAAACTCATTCTCAGGAGTACCCTAGGAACCTTGAAGTAACTGGTTCAAGTGAGTTGCTAGTGAAATGGGTCAACAACCCACTCCCTATTCATAGTGGTCACCCTAAGAGTGTATATAAAGAGCTATCATCTGGAGGTAAACCTATGGATGATTTCTTAGAAGTTATTCTCTAAAGGAATATTGTTGGTAATTAGAGAGTGATACTTTCTTAGAAAAAATTTGTGGCTGGTGAGATTTACCTTAAGCCGCTAGGAAGCCATAGTTTGAGGTCTAGTTCATCATCATATTTTACAAAGAAGTGCCAATTGGCTAACAAGAACAACTTTATGACAAGTATGGAGATAAAAAAGGAAATATTGGAGATAAGGAAGTCATAGGAGATGGGACTAGGAGGTAATGATAGATGCGAGTTGTAGAGCAATGCATTTGGAGTTGTAGAATTACATTAGTATGTGGTTGAAGTCTCTATAGCACATGAGAAGAACCCTAAGATACAACATGAGAGTAGTAACCTAGATAAGGATAGTCAAACATGGGCAAAGTGATTGAAGGGAAAGAAAAGGGGAGAGGAAAACATGGAACACCAATTACTAATCATCTCTGATAAAGGAGGGAGACATATTTTTTAATATTATTGACAAATTCTATGAAAGAGCACAACTCAAATTTAATCAAACTCTTATAGGAAAGTTCATAGGCTCAATACCAACAAGAGAGCAAATTAAGAAGTGGACAACTCAACACTAGAAATTTAAAGGCCATGTGGAATTCTCCTTTCTACCAAAAGGAATTTTCCTAGCTTCTTTTAACAATGAAGAAGGCTACCAAAGGGCTCTTCTAGGAGGCCCATGGTTCATGGGTAGATCTAGCCTTTATCTCAAGAAGTGGACTCCTAGCTTCAACCCTAATATAGAAAGGAAAGAAATAACCCCAATATGGGTAAGACTATCTTGTATGCCTCTAGAATTTTGAGAGGAGGAAGTTTTTGAAGGTATAGCAAACTCATTTGGGTTCTTTCTCACAAAGGATTTTGTCACCAAAGAAAGAAAAAGGACATCTTTTGCTAGAATTTGTGTTATAGTTGAATTAGGACATAAACTGCCAAAGGAGATCAATTTGGTGTCAAGATGGGGAGTGTGGAATTATTGCATAAGATATAAGAATGACCTATTTAGCTATAGAATATATGCCAAAAAGGATCATATATCAAGTAATTTCCTAAATATACAAAGAAGGAATACGAGAGAAAGCCCTAGTAAGGATAAAGATAGGAAAAAAGGTCAAATATGGAATAAAAAAGAGCAGATCTCTCAGGAGAAGGGTGAAGGGATTCATAAGCAAGAAGATGAGGAGAGTAAGCAACAAAATAATAATAAGGAATATGGTATTAGTGAAGCTAAGGAAAAATTACAAGAGAAAATGGATATGGAAGGAGGTAAAATAATGATTCTAATAGAGGAATCTAATACCAAAGAAAGCTACGATGCTTCACAAATATCAACCTCTATGATACCATGAGATGAGGGATTGATAAGGAGGAAGAGATAATGAATCAAAGGGAAGAAATAGAGAAGGAAATACTAGGGGAGATGGAGGCTCATGGAGATTCAAATTTTGAAGTTGTGCCATGTACAACTAATCAAGAAGTAGATGGAGGATCTACAAGGATGGTACCAAATCTGAGGATGTCAAGGAGTTATAAGAAGTGACCAAACATAGGATTAGAGGAGGGAAAGAAGGTGGGCATGCCATATTTGAAGGAAAAATGCTTAAAGAAAATAGAGGACTTAAAATATGGGAAGCAAATGACCATAGTCTTGAGTGGGCAAAATCCTACAACAAGAAGTAAAACATTAAAGTTATAAAATGGAATGTTAGGGGAATGGATTCCACTAGCAAACATAGATTTGTGAGGTCCATTTTGAAGGACCACCAACCAAAGATAATATTATTGCAAGAAATTAAATTATCTTGTGCAAAGTGGGAGAGCATCTAGAGTGGAATATGGAAAAGGGGTAAGATTCGTTAGGAGGGAGCCATAGGAGCTTTAGGAGGATTTTTAACTATGTGGGATTCTAACATTTACAAGGGAGAAGTCATCTCTCAAAGTGTAAATCAGTTCTATTCTCGGTCAAGTCTTCAAAATTAGATTTCCTTATTACACATGTTTATGCTCCAAACATAAGCAAATTGAGAAAGGAGTTTTCGAAAGAGTTAGAATAGATGGAATAATAGGTTGAGGGGTTAAGATGGATAGTGGCAGGAGACTCCAACACTTAATTAAGGCTAGGTGAGAAGAAAGGATGATCCTAGGGATTCATTGAAAGTATATAAGACCTTAGCAATTTCTTATCAACATCAAGTCTTTATGATGTTGATTTCAATGGCAATGCATTCACATGGACTAACAGGAGGCTAGGGGAAGACTTGATCCAGTTGAGATTGTGTTGGAAATATGTTAAATATTTTCCATGTTATTCTAACGAGTTTAACTCTAAAAGGTACTGGATATTCTCCACATATCCTTGTCTAGGTTCAAGGCCATGTTAGGCCCCGTGTAGGGGTTCGAGGGTGGTAGCCCCCAACGAAATTTTTAGGGTTTCTTAAGCTATTTTTAGACCCATATAGGCTACTTAGGGTTAAATATTTGAACCCATGGTTTTTTGTCCATATTATTGTAAAATTTGTTCTTGTGTTGTTATTTAATTGTACTTGCATCAAGGTTTGATGAGTGATGAGAGATGAACATTAGTGTATTGGAGATGGTTAAGTTTATACAATAAGAAGATATTAATGTGTTGGGTTTTTCTCTGTAAGGGTTTTCCAAGTGAATATTGAGTTATGTGTGTATCTATTATCTTTATCTTTTTTATTTGATTTTGTATTTACTTTTTTCTAGATTTAGTTTATTAGGGTCTTTTGCTCTTCATTTGGTATCAGAGCTAGGTTTTTTAGTTTTGTTCAAGGAGTAAGGCTTTCAATCCTATGATAAATTAATTCTTGAGTGGGATTCGTATGTGAAATAATCTGGGTGAAGGAAAATAATGGGAAGCACACGAGTAGATATTGAAAACTTTAATGGATAAAATTTTAAGTTATGGAAACTCAAGATGGAGGATCTATTGGTTGATAGAGATCAATGGGTTGTGATCTCAAGAATAAAATCAACATCAATGATAGATGAGGATTGGTTTATGATCAATAGGAAGGCAAGGAGTTCTATCAGATTGTGCTTATATTATTTGGTATTTTTGAATGTATCGACAAAGACCATGATAAAATTGTTATGGAATAAGCTGAGAATTTTGTATCAAATAAAGTCATTGGTAAATAAACTATTTTTTTGAAAGAAGTTGTATTCACTTCAGATGAATGATGGTGACTTTATGGCTGAACATCTAAATGCTTTTAAAATGGTGGTAAGTCAATTAAAATCTATTGAAGTAAAAATGGATGAAGAGGAAAAATGTATTACTTTACTTTATTCATTACCTAATTCATCAGATAAGCTGGTTATGGCTATCATCAATACTACTATATTGAAAGTAGAGGATATAGTAGGAACATTGCTATATGAGGAAATGAGACAAAAATATTATGAGGATTATCATCAGAAGGATGCCTTGGTTGTGAGAGGTCGTTCTCAAGGAAGAAGCAAAAAAACCAAGAGAAATAAAATTAAGATATAGGGGTAAATCTATAGCTCTAAAAAAGAGGAAATGTTGGAAGTGTGGTAAAATAGGGCATTATAAAAGAGACAACAAATCTAAAAATATCGATAATAGTCAATCATATAATGAAGGGAATTCTGTAGAAATGAAGATTTAGGTGACTTTTTCTTAATTATAGCATGCTCAAGTGAATGCCATAACTCATGGTTAATTAACTCAAGTGCTACCTTCCATATGATTCCTTATAGGAGGGGTTCTATGAATATGAAAATATAAATAGAGGTGTGAAGTCTTTTTGGAAGACAATTCAACATATAAAATAATAGGTCAAAGAAGAGCCAAGTTGAGGTTAAAATATGGAAGAATTAAAACCCTTCCTAGTGTGTTGCATATTCCAGGTTTTGCAAGGAATTTGATATCTGTAATATGAATAATCCAGTTGTTACTGTGGTATTCAATAAGGATAAATGCAAGATGTTTCATGGAGTCTTGAGGTTGGCAAGGAAAGTTCGTATATGAACACAATTCAGACTTGAGGCTAGCATTCTAAGTATTGATTGCAATAACTCTTCAATTATTGAGGAGAATAATATGAAATAAGCGACTCCAAGTATTTATATAGCAAATACAATGTTGTGGCATCAACGCATGGGACATATTGGTGAGAAAGGCCTTCGAACCTTAAAAATAAAAGGTATGGCTAAAGGAATTTTTGATTGCCCATTAAATTTTGATTTTTGTGAGCACTGTATTTTTGGAAAGCAAACCTGAGTCAAGTTTCCTAGTGGTGCTACAAGATCTAAAGGAATTTTCCATCTAGTTCATAGCGATGTGTGTGGACCTGCAAAAGCACCATCATTAGGTAAATCTGTCTATTTTGTTACATTTATAGATGATTTTTCAAGAAAGACTTGGGTATATTTTTTAAGAAACAAATATGATGTTTTCAATTAATTTTAGAGAGTTTAATGCTCTTGTAGAAAATCAAATAGAAAAAAATATAAAGGTTTTGAGAAGTGATAATGGTGGCAAGTATTACTTTGAGCAGTTTTGCAAGGACTATGGAATAGAAAGGTAAAAAACGATGTATACTCTACAATAGAAAGGAGTTGCAAAATAGATGAATAAAACATTGATGGATAAGGCCAAAAGAATGCTAAGTGGTGTAGGGTTAGAAATGAAATTCTAGGTAGAAGCCATGTTAATTGCTTGTTGCCTCATCAATAGATTTCCTACCTCGGATTTGGTGAACAAGACTCCATAAGAAGTGTGGACTAGTAAGAAACCCTCTCTCAATCATATAAGAGTTTTTGGTTGCAATGCTTATATGTATGTACCAAAAGAGAAAAGGACTAAGCTAGAATATAAATCTAAAAAATGCATATTTGGGGGTTATAGTATTGGTGTTAAAGGATATAAGTTATGAAACCCAAAAACATAGAAGATTGTTTATAGTTGTAATGTGATCTTTAGAGAAACAAAATAGGTTTCAAAACAAGAAATGCAACCAAGCAAAGAACCTGAAATAGTTCAAGTAAAATTGGAACGAGATGAAGAACTTATGGTAGAACCTGGTGCTACAAAAGAAGATGAACTACAAAGAGAGTCTAAAGAGAAAATTTCAGAGGAAGAAGGTGAGGAGGAAGCTGAAGATGCAGAACCTATAACTCCAAGTTTGAGGAGATTAGATTGAGTGAGAAGATTTCCAAAAAGGTATGGTCCTTCAAATATTTGTTTTACATTTAATATATCAATTACTGATGAAGAACCCAATATTGTAAAGTAGGCACTTCAATCAAGTGAGAATAAGTATTGGAAAAGGGCTATGAAGGAAGAAATGTAGTCCCTGGATAAAAATAAGATGTGGGACTTGGTGAAATTATCCCTTGTAAGAAAATTGGTTGGTTGTAAGTAGGTATTTAAGAAGAAGTACAATGTAGAAGGAAAGTTGAATAAGTACAAGGCTCGCCTGGTAGCAAAAGGATTTTCTAAAGTTGAGAGAATTGACTTTGGTGAGATTTTTTCTCTTGTGGCTAAACTAACTTCAATTAGATATGTGTTGTCTATTTTTTCTTCTTTTGATCTTGATATAGAACAAATGGATATGAAGATAACATTTCTACATGGTTAACTTAATGAAGACATATATGTCACAACCATAATGCTTTAGGAAAAAAGGTAAGGAGGATTTGGTATGCAAGTTGAAAAAGTTTGTTTACGACTTGAAGTAATCTCCAAGAATGTGGAACCAAAAATTTGATAGGTTTGTTTGACACTTGGGCTTGGAAAAAGTAAAGTAGATCCATGTGTGTATTTTAAACAAGAAGGCAAAAATTTTGTTATCATTGTTTTGTATGTGGATGACATGTTGTTAATTGGTAACAATAAGGAGATGATAAAGTTATTAAAATTTTAGTTATATTTTGAAGTTGACATGAAGGATTTGGGTACTACAAAATTTATTTTGGATATGAAAATAATAAGGGATCATGTAAACAAAAAGTTTGAAGAACACAAGCTTATACTGAGAGGGGGGTGAACATTATAAAACCACTTTTTCCTTTTATTTTCAATTTAGTGTATAGATAGTGGTATCAATAGCAATAATAAAATCAATACACAAAACACCATCCACAAAAGTGACAACAATTTATGTGGTTCAACCAATGCGGGCTACTCCATGGAGAAAATCTTTTGCTAAAAAATTATCAATCAATCTCTTGGGAATCCTTCCCAATTACAATGTTTATGGACCTTTGTCCAAAGGAGATGATGATCCCCTAAATCTCAAGTTTGTGGATCTCTTCCACAGAATAACTCTTTCCCTTTCTACTCTGGCTAGTGATATTCTATAAGACTCTATCTCTCTGCTGCACTAACTTGTGGATCTCTCTCCACTTGAAGAATCCTCACTCAGATATATCTTCAATTGTCCTGGCTACTGGATCTCTATCCACTAAGACTCTATCCTCTGTACTCTGTCACCTCCAAACCTTTGTCAATAGGTTCACTCAGAACCTACTCAAATCTTCTCAATAGGATCACTCAAAACATGCTCAAATATGCTCAACACGATCACTAAAAACCTGTAAAAATATTCTCAATAGGCTCACTTAGAACCTACTCAAATCTTCTTAACAAGATCATTCAGAACCTGCTCAAATCCACTCAACAAGCTCACTTAGAACTTATCCAAATCTGCTCAATAAGTCCTCTTTAGGACTTGCTCAAATCTGCACAACAAGCTCACTCAGAACTTGTCCAAATCTGCTCAACAAGCTTACTCAAAACTTGTTCAAATATGCTCAATAAGTCCTCTCTAGGACTTGCTCAAATCTGCATAGCAAGCCTTCACAAAAGCTTACTCAAAATTAGTCCACAAGCCTTCTCAAAGACTTGCCTCAAATCAACTCAAAAAATCTCAACTCAATATCATAGAAGCATAGAGAGAATTGTTAGAGACTCAATATGTTCTATACTCAAATTCCAATCTCAACTCAAATCAATATCAACTCAACAATATCATAGAAGCATAAAGAGAATTTTTAGAGACTCAATATGTTCTATATTCAAATCCAATTTCTTTCTCAACTCAACTCAAATCAGAATATAGAATAGTTTATTTCATGGAACTTGAACAACCACTTCACACAATCACTTGACTAGGCTCAATCAACTCTACTCAACCAATCACCTTAATGAACAACCCTTTCTCACAAACCCTAGTCCAAGCATGTATCAACCAACTCAAAATGTTTCCAAAAATGTTCAACAACAAATCTCACATAACAATGATACTCATGTTCTTCTCTAACTCAAGTTTAAGTTCTTTGTACAACCAATGAGCTTCAACAACAATGCTTATAAAACATTCTTCACATAACAATGATACACATGTTCTTCTCAAACCCTAAATCAGGTTTTTCACATAACTAATGGCTTCAACAACCATGCTTATAAAACAAGGTTTTAATCATAACTCTCAAACCAGAAATCCTTGAAGCATTCAACCAACAACTCTCAAAAGGAAACCATAATCAATCCTTTTCACTCCAATGATATTTTCAGAAAACAACCACCCAAATAAATCAATGGAGAATATTACCCATACCTTATTGATGCCAATAAGTTATCCACAAAATCTGCCACACTTAACACACTTTCTTTTTCCAATCTCAACAAGGGTTAGTGGACTTCAAATAATAATCACAAGATAAACTATAACTCAATTTACACCTTTTTACTCCAACTCAATAATCACATCCACCAAAGTCCCTTTATAGAAAAACCCTCTAAAAATAATAATCAATAAGCCACTATTCAATTTCCACTTTATTCAAATCCCTTATTTCTCCTAAAATAATGCTCTCAAAAATTCAAATCAATACCATAAGGCTCAAATAATCATCTATGGTTTTCACCAACAAAATAATTATTTAACCTTTTAAACACAACAAAGGTTTTACAAAATAAAATATTTCCTAACCCTTATCACTCCAAACTTTAGAGCATTCAAACAAATTTTAATTAAAAAATCGCATACCTCCCTCAAGGTGTTTCGACCCCTTGACCTGCCTCACCACGGTCGCCTTAGCCGCGGCTAAGATAGCCAAATGAGCTACCTACTCATTTACAATGCAAAAGGGACACAAATTTCCTTTATATGCTACTGGTCCACGTGCCTTAAATAAACCGTGCGCCCTTGGCGCTTCCACCACAAAGCACAGCAAACGAACCTTGCCAAAAATCGAACACACAACTTTGTGCTACCAAATCCCTTTGTGTTGCTTGAGTTTCCAACAGGCCACACTGCCCAAGGTGACTTGGGTTTCGCACATCATCCGATTTATTAGTTTCTTCTACCACTTAAACCTTTTTTGCATGAGCTCTATTCGCTTTCCGACAATCGCATTAACAACAAGAGCAAGGATAATTTAAATTGAAGAATTTAATGGCATATATATATGCCTTCCCTCCACTTGGAAACATTGTCGCTTCCTCATGACATCGGCGGATAAAATTTTACTTTTAATTTTAAAATTTAAATTTTAAATAATTTCAAATTTAAACTAAATATTTAAAATTAAATATCTCCATCACCGGGGCACATTTTTTGATGAAACAAAAAGCCAACTTGTGTTTTAAGAAAAACCCATTTCAAATATGCCATCCATGGTTTTAAATAAAAATCCTTTTCTAAGCTTCCCTTGAAGCTCCTTTTTGGAACCAAATGACATGCATCCTTTTGATCAAAACCTTTGCTTCTCATGAAGCTCTTTGTGGAGAAAATCATAGTGCTTACTTGCATAGGTCATTTTGACATCAATGATAACTTTTTAGCTTAGAGACTCAAAATGTCCAACAAATTTGTTGTTGTTGTTTTTTTTTTTTTTTGTATTTACATGGTGGAATCGGTAGCCGCCACGAATCCGGGCAAGCTGTCCAGCTTTTTATGGCTGCCACATTATTCTCGCGTCGTCCACCCCGAAAGCCGCCACACAGATCTTCATGCAGTACACCCCTATAACCACCATGCCACAATCATTTTAAACCTTTTACGCAGCTGAAAGCACCAGAAAGGGACAAGCGTTCAGTCCAACGAGGCCCGAGATTTGAACCTTGGACCTTCGCCCCCTTATGGGGTTTGGATGAACCAATTAGTCTACACCTCGGACCTAACAAATTTGTTGTTAAATCAAAGAAAATATGTTGATTTGATACTATAAAATGCATGATTATAAATCAGTATGTACTCCATATCTTGTTGGTCAAAAATTATCTACTAAATAGTGTCCTAAAATAGATGAGAAAATTGAAAAAATGCATCATGTTCCTTATGCTAGTGTTGTTGGTAGTTTGATGTATGCAATGGTATGTACTAAACCTGATATTGCACATGTAGTGGGAGTAGTTAGAAAATATATTTCCAATATAGAAAAGGAACATTGGACTGTTGTAAAGAGGATCTTCAGATATTTACGTGGAACTTTAGATTATGCTATCTATTACCAAGAAAAATATGGAGATAGTAATATTGTAAATCTATGAGGTTTTATGGAAGCTCATTGGGATGAAGATCTTGACAAGAGAATATCCATGAGTGCTTATGTGTTCAAACTATTTGGAGGGGTAGTAAGTTGGATGAGTAAAAAGTA
The DNA here is from genome assembly GCA_028583015.1 of Wollemia nobilis. Classification (NCBI taxonomy): domain Eukaryota; kingdom Viridiplantae; phylum Streptophyta; class Pinopsida; order Araucariales; family Araucariaceae; genus Wollemia; species Wollemia nobilis. Next base: position 6,692,095 of record JAQPPZ010015032.1, read on the forward strand.
ATCAATGGTTGCTTTATCCATAATAGAGGTAGAGTACATTGCAACAACTCATGCCTATAAAGAAGCAGTGTGGCTACAAAGGTTGTGTTCAATATTTGGTCTTAAGTAGAAGGTTGTGAGAATTGACAGTGACAGTCAAAGTGCAATATTTTTGGCCAACAATCCTAGTTTTCATGATCGATCAAAACATATTGATATCAAGTACCATTTTGTGAGAGAGATGATTGAAGGGAATCAGGTGATGTTGGAGAAAATTGATATAGAGAATAATTCTACTGATTCATTAACAAAGGTTATACCTACTCAAAAAAATTTCTTAGTGTAGAAGATCTATGGTCATGGTTGCCCTTGACAGTTGACAATGATAGTTTTTGGCCCCTATGGAAAGTATTCAATAAGTGGGAGAATGTTAGAAATATGTTGAATATTTTCCATGTTATTCTGGAGGGGTTAACTTTAAAAGGTATTGGACACTCTCCAAGTATACTCGTCAAGGTCTAGGGCGGTAGTCCTCAATGAAATTTTTAGGGTTTCTTAAGCTATTTTTAGACCCATATGGGTTGTTTAGGGTTAAATATTTGAACCCATGGTTTTTTGCCCATGGTATTGTAAAATTTGTTCTTGTGTTGTTATTTAATTGCACTTGCATTAGGGTTTGAAGAGTGATGAGAGATGAACATTATTGTATTGGAGATGGTTAAGTTTATACAATAAGGATATATTACTGTTCTAGGTTTTTTCTTGTAAGGGTTTCCTAGGTGAAATATTGTATTATGTGTGTATCTGTTATCTTGTTCTTTTTTCTTTTTATTATGTATTTACTATTTTTCTAGATTTAGTTTATCGGGACCTTTTTGCTCTTCAAATTGGATAGGGTTTTTCTATCCTTGGAGTGGTTTGAGAAAAATTATGAGCATACTTTGACACCATTACCAAGAATAGGGTCAAACCATAACCCTCTTGTCTTTTGGTGTAGTTTGGAGGAAAGAAAGAAAACAACCCCTTCAAATTTGAATTCATGTGGCTACAACACCCAAGCATTTATGAGGAAATGAAAATATGGTGGATGCATCTAATCCAAGGAATACAAATGTATGTAATTGCTAGTAAATTAATACATATGAAGAGGGAAGTAAGAAAGTGGAACAATGAGATCTTTGGCAACATATTCATGCAAAAGGAGAGATTAAGGCAAGAACTGAGTCAAATAAAAAAGGAAATAAGCTGAAATGGGATGGATCATGCTCTTTTTAATAGAGAGAAAGTTATCCAGACATAATTGCATATAATAATGGCAAGGGAGGAGACATACTGGAGACAAAATTCAAGGAACCAATGGCTAACAAAAGGAGATAGGAATACAAGATTTTTTCATGTCTCTACCATAAGACATAAAAGTGTAGCAAGAATATCTAAAATTCAAAAAGAGGATGGAGAAGTAATAAGAGAGGAAGATCAAATTAGACAAGGGGTGGTGGACTTCTTCAAACTATTGCTAACAAAATATAGGGAGAATTATTAGGAAGTTATGGAAGAATTAGTTCAACATATCCCCAGGATTCTAACTAGATACATGAATGCAAAACTTATCAAAGAGGTGAGTGAGGGGGAGGTCAGGGAAGTGGTTTTCTCATTAGGAAAAGATAAAGGTCTAAGGCCTTGTTGGTCACCAATCTGCCACCACACGCAGGGTAGGGTGTGGATCAATGCCAACATAGAATGGCCACTACATCAGGACTGGGTGATCAATCTTTGAAGGAGGCTGGTTTCTCAAGGGTGGTTCCAGCTATCTACACTATAGAGTGGGAAAAGGGAAAAGAGAAAAGGAGGAAAAGAAACAAGAAAATGGCTATAGCCAAAACTCACAAGGATGGGTATAGCCATATCAAGACCTATGCAAGTATGACACCATAGGCAAAAGCATAGAGAAAACACCTAACAGATCAACCTATGATGCCTTTGTCAAGATCTACCAAGTAGTGGGTGGGAGATGAATTCTAGAACTAGAGGCTAGGTGCATGAAATCTAGGATGCAAAATTAGAACGCTCCTATCCTACTAGCTTTAATAGAAATAAACCCCCGACCCGTGTTTATGAATGCACACTCCCATGTCACTAATCGTATCCCATAAAATCTAGATAGCAGAATAATATGAGACCACCTAGATAACTAAAGTAGAATTAAGCATTCACACATTGAACAAAATTAAGAAGGCAACATCTGAGACCAAATAATGCTGAATTTATATTTACATGATGGTAAAAAATTACATAGGAATTGTAATTTCTAAAGAGCCGCCCTTAGGAATGACCAACATTCCACTATTTATAGGCATATTTACATCAAATTCAAAATTAAACATTAATGACAGTCAACAGGAAGACAACCCATAAAGCTGATAGACGTTGAACTGATACACTACTCCTCGAGATAACATTGATCTTCTAGAAGGAGGTAGATGCATCTGGTTGAATATGGGCCTTTGGATTCTCTAGAATTTCTTCCCAATTCATTAATTCTCAGCTATCTCATCCTTTTATTCAACTGGCGTTCCTCTGGTTAGGCGGTGAGTGATAGACATTGATCACCTTGGGAGCATTGCACCTCAAATCTGTCACTTTAATGTATAAGCACCTGGTCCTGGATAGCTGTGACAATGGGTACATATCCTATTTGAAAATTGAGCAATGAAGGGAGCTTTAAATGTTGGTTGAGTGCTTCCTTTGTACTTATTTTCACCTGTGGAGGCATAAGGGAAGAGGGTGGACATTTATTGGTAGTTCTGCCTACTTTGCACTCACATATCTCGCCCGAGATGGGTGTGAGTCTTTGGCTTCCCCAAGGGTGGGGTTATACAATTTTACTACCCTTGATGGCTACTAGAAAGGCCTATCCAACAAGTGGGTGGGCTTTTTATAAAGTTCCACCCAAGGGCAAGGGCGGGTCATCTGCTCATTTTATCACCCATCCTAATTCAATCAACCATTTACCTATTAATTTAGTCTACCCATTGCTATCACCACTCGATATCTTCTGCCCGTACATCAATGTCCCTCAAAATTTGGTGCGCTCCTTACAAGCAAAGGGAATCACTTCCTGGAAGAGTGGGTGAAGGGTGTAAAATTTCACCCACACTTTTGGTGACTTATAGGGGTTTTCCATCTTGTGGAAAAAAGGAACCCAGAAGGATTAGGAAATATAACAATCAAAATAGAGAGATGAGGACGAGGGAAAATAGATGGAGAAGAAAGGAGGATAGGGAGAGGAAGACAAGACATGAGGGAGGTTGGGCATGAAAAAGTACTAGAAGAAGCAACACAGTCAATAGGGCAAAATGTGGGATGGAAGAAAGGGAACAGGGGTACAACCAATGAGAGAAGAAGGGGGAAACAAGAAAAATAAATATAGAAGGACAAGGCCAAGGCAACCAACGTAGAGAGAACTGCTACAAACAAGAGCAGTAGGAAGACAAGCAATGAAAACAATAAGAAAAGACTCGGGGAGCTTGCTGGGAGACACTCACGGGAAGAAGGGGACATAGAAAATAGTTGAGACAAAAAGCCTTTGCCATCAACTGGAAGAGTTATAGGCAGAAAAGGGAAGAAGAAGGTGGAGGGGAGGGAAGGGCAAGAAATAGGGAGACATGAAGGAAAAAGCAATCCGAAGCCTATAAAGTGAAAATGATAGGGCATAGACCCTTCTCCATGAGGTATTATTATAGATTGAATCCCCTTAAATGTAACCCATCGAGGATCTAAGACATTCCAAGAGTAGATAGATTGCCAATGCTTCTTATCTCTTCTATCCTAGACCTTATTTTTCACATGATCTAGCAACGATTCTCTTTTACTGACTATTATCAACCAGGAGGTCATTTCACTTCAGCCACAATTTATAGTTTGCACTCTATGGTCTCATTTGCATCTAACCATAGGGGCTATTTATAACATACTTGCCTTACCTTGTGCTTTAATTCGTGAGTTTTGAGGCTTGTTGTAGCTCTCGAGGATGAGTCAAGAGGTCTTGAAAATTATTTGACATGTCCATTGGGCTACATGGTAACGATAATAACAAATAGAGAAACAAAAAGCTAGGGAGACAACACAAATATGAGGAAAATATTCCATTTCCTAGATAATTCCAATCCTTTCTCGATGCTTCCTAGTGCCTGACCAAGTGGAAACCTTTCATAGGGCTCAATTTCTCCAATGGTCACTAACAAAATTTGTGATTCCCAACGCGCTAGCCCTACATAGTGCAAGGATTTATTTACTGGCTATAAAATTACTGTGTGATCGGTACGCCTAATCCAAGATATCATATGAAAATAATCCTATGAATCTATAGTGGTTAGACCAGATTACATTGTATTTAAGGCATCGATTGTAATCCTTCTGGTGCAGTCCACACTGGCTCATAATTACGATAAAATCATAATTCTTATTGTATTGCCTTAGACTTTGAATACTCAGGCCTTTGAAACCTAGGGTGGCAAAGACTTTTGCTACCCTATTTTACCCTCCAGGCGGTGAGCTGTCAGGGGCCATATTTTCATGTCATCCCTTTTCAATATTGGTCAACTGTTCCAATCTCATGGCTAACTCTTCCTCCACCATTGGATCAATCTCCTTCTCATAGGCATCCATGTCCTTACCTAGACTCAATTGAACCTGGGTTTGATCTATCTCATTGCCCTTATGGACATGGTCATCATGGGACACTTGCTCTTGATGTGTGCCCATGGTGTAATATGGCACCAGATCTTGGTGGGAGATGATTGGATGGAGCCTCCACATCAGAAATTGCTCAGCTCTAATAGATTCCTTGTAAAGTTAATGGAAACTAGTTTTCCCAGATTGGTGTAGAAGGAAGTTGATGTTAGGACCAAGAGCCCGAATGTAGAATAGATACACCTGCACAAAGATTGGAAGGATTTGTCATGGAATCCTCTTCTAGCTCTTCTCAAAATTTAAACTGAAGTCCACCACATTTTCAATAGGATTCCTCTTAAGGAATGCACATTGATTCAGAGACTAGAAGGGGTCCTCCAGTTCATAAAAAATATCCATGAGAGGCTCTTCCAGATCTGCCTATGTTCCTAGGTTGCAGGGTTTTGAACCAGAGCCATGCTCTCCCTTCAAGGGAAGTTACCATAAAATTGATCATCACATCCTCGTGCATGATATTGTGAAGGGTGGCTAGAGAAGCCACATTTTCAATGTGTTCCTTCATAGCTCCTTTGATATCGCTATATTTTGTTAGGGCATCAAAGGTAAATTTTGGAATATCATGCCGAGCAGGGAGACTGAAGGGACCAAAATCATCCTAGTGCAAGAAATCATGATGGTACTGGTCTTCAAATGTCCCACTGATGTTGGATTTAGAGTCACCAGATGAACATGCTATCTCCACCAATGAGATCAAGGCTATTCATCGTACCTTGAGTCCTCCGAGATGTTTAGATCTTCAACATGAATAGGCAACTAGTCTAATGATATGGAAGTGCTGCGTAGTCAGAGTCACCAGGTTATTTTGAGAGGATATAGGTGTATCGCTCCAAATTTTTCGCATCCCTACCTTCAGGCTATTGGATCCGTGCCCGGAAGGAGGATGGGAAAAGGATGATGCGGTACCTCGGACGAGAGGACTTTACGAAGGTCCCGCCTCTCAAGGGAGGTGTATTTTGGTGATTTTTCGATGGATGGTGGGTTCACCAGGAAACATTTAATGGCAGTTTCCACGCCTAGGTTTTGGAATGTGTTTAGATGAGTTCGTTTTGATCTTAAACATTCATCCTAGGTTTGGCCGAATGAATCTAAATTAAACTACATGAAAATGCAATTTTCATGAATACAACAAACAAATTTGAAAGCAAAAAACAGAGAATTTACAGGAGGAAAACGGGGAATACCTGATCCGGATGTCTAAAGAAGATTCTGACGTTTGAGGCAGTCTGGATCGTCCGGAATTCGACAGAATCGCTCGCAATCCGACGTAATCGTCCGAAAACCGACAGATTCGTCCGGAATCCGATCAGTAATCGTCCGAGACCGATCAGTAATCGTCCGAGATCCGACGAATTCGTCGACGAATTCGTCGAAACCTCGCAAAACAGAAAATAGATGCAAAATACAAGAAATCCTACCATGCAAACAGAGGCAAATTACACCAAATAGCAATATGAATACTGAACAATATTTAAGAACAGAAATTAAAGCAAATTACCGTACTTAAATGACAAAACATGATCTTAATATGCAATCTAGGCTAAATGGGTGAACTCCAGATGCAAAATAATGTAAAAACTGAATAAATTGTCTAATTTGCAAGCATAAGATGACAGAGAAAAAGGTGAGAAAAACAAACCCGTAGCAACCGATTGCCTCGATGTGGATTGCAGACGAGATCGTCTCGCATCGAGACGAAATCGTCTCGTATTTGACAGGATCGCCTCCGATATCGGACAAAGTTCGTTGGCGACGATGGGTGCTGGCTTCGGTTGAAAAATAATGCTGTACCTGCAACAAAATAATATGAAACTAATGCAAATGCAAAGTAGGGATGTTTCAACGTAGGGGGAATCAATTTACCAAGAATTTCAGCCAGGGGTTGGGGAGGGAAAATCCTAGAGGTTAAATAGGCTTAGAGGGAGTAGGTAGGAGGTTGGAGATCATCCCAATTTGGGAGATCTCCAACGGGGAGGGTCCCAACGGCGCGTACACGCTCTCTACCTGATTGGAGACCCGTTGGAACAGATTCCAACTATGCAAATTTAGTTTTGCGACAAGATCGTCCGGACGTCCTAGTCCGTGACTGAAATCGTCAACTGGGGCGATATCGTCTGATCGGCGACGATATCGTCAAACGGTCAAAACAACCTCTAAAATTGGCACGGAAAAGGGGGAAACGGAATACCCGACGGTTAACGGGCGGTTTGGGAGGTTAAATTTGATTTTAAAATTATTTACTAAGGTGAATGTAAATTTTATAATTTTACCGCGCCAATTTTAGGGTGCTACATTTTGCCCCCTCTTTAGCGAATTTTCCGAAGAAAATGCGTTAAAGATGAGTTCTTCTCGATCTACGAGAAAGCAAAAAATTATACCCATTTTTAGGCGACGATTCTTGGTCGAATCGTACGACAACTTACTATGGTGCCCCCTCCGTGTTTTTACCCAAATCGAACGTTTGAGGTAAAAACGCGGAAAAGCACAAAATTATTGTTGAATAAAATTAGGAAAAATAGGGTAAAACCCTAATTCATTGTTACTATTCATTTTTCTGGTTTTAGAGCTCTGAAGCAAAAAATGGTCGAGACAGCGCACAGATCTGCAGAGGTCCGACGCGGTCTACGGGTAAGGGTCTAAACTTAGTTTAGAACTGATTTAATTTGAATTGACATGCTTTTTAGATAATTTTTAGGTGAATTTTGAGCATCGCGGCCGTTTTTGGGCCGTCGACGTCGTCGGGACGAAATCGTCCCGATTTCGACGAAATCGTCTCAATTTCGCCCGAGGGCGAAATCGTCGAAAGGGGGACGATTTCGTCAAATTAGAGACGATTTCGAACTACGAAATCGGAGACGATTATGCTCAAATTTGGGACGATATCGTCCAATAGTGGGCGATATCATCAATTGCAAAAAATTGAATTTTTAACTTGCATTATTGATTACTTGAATTATTGATTAATGATTTGTTTATTGTTTTTTTTGTTTATGTTGCAGAGAGGATTACTAAAGAGCAGGGAGTGGAAATATGGAGGTTTGAGAGATGACTTGGCCGTGCTCGACACAGCGAGCGAGATCACCGGCACAGGCCGAGCTTGCAAACATGTGGCGGAGATGCCACAAGTATCCACGGACATGGGGCTTCTAACAGCCCTAGCAGAGAGGTGGTATCCGGGTTCTTCCTATTTTCGGCTACCGACAGGGGAGATGGCTCCCACACTAGAGGATGTATGGAGGATTCTGAGAATCCCCATACAAGGACGGCTCATCACTCCTACGGCCAATCAGGGCCACGCTATGGGACGGTTATGCGGTGACCCGAGCTTCACCCTGGAGAAGGGCGGAGTTAACATCGAGGCACTGCGCCAGATGCCTGGGGCATCTACACTCACACGAGTTCTGGCTGGGGTAGTTGGTGGACTTCTGCTATGCCACCAGAGCGGGTGCAGGGTACCATGGATGCTCGCAGATGTGATCTACGATATGCGGGACCATGGGTACAGGTTTGCTTGGGGCAGCTTTGTACTATGCCGATTGTACAGGATCCTGTATGGGGTCGTGTACAAGGGCGGGCGATGTCTGGTCATGACATCGCTCCTACAGGTTTGGTGCTGGGAGCACATTGCAGTGCGGAGGCCGGTAGGGCTTCCACTGATAGGGGTGGATGGGGAGAGGCCCCGAGTCTTCTACTGGTGGCTCCGGAGAGGGTCACAGTGGCGGATCGACCTACCGATGTCCCGGAGGCTACTGGATGACCTAGTCCCGGACCAGATCACCTGGAGGCCATGGAGAGGGCATCCATGGTGGGCCGAGGATGGACAGGAGCTGGCTCGCATCAGTGAGTCTCGCCGGCTGAGGATGGAGAGGGGAGAGGTGGAGCTCCACCGCTACGACCGAGTTTTGAGGCAGTTCGGTCTACAGCAAGGGATCCCATCTCTCAGGGATTACGAGTTTTCTCGGACTGTCCGGGATAACACCACTGTTAGCGGGGCTCCTGACATGCAGCGGTTCTGGAGTCAGGACGCAGACGATGCCCCCATCCAGCCAATGGATGGGGACGACGAGGGGTAGCCGACGGCTACGATGCCTGGTACGAGGCATCCGCCCTCCTCGGATGACGAGGGCTCAGGGTCCGATTCATGCGGTTGTGCATCGGATAGGGAGGCGATGCCAGGCAGCGATAGAGGCGGCCCAGGGTCACGGTGGGAGAGAGCAGAGGAGGCCACAGGCACAGGAGAGGCCGCGACAGTGGGAGAGGAGGGAGGAGAGACCCCCATCTCCATAGAGGCCACCATCGCCCGATAAGGGCAAGGGTGTGGACACAGGAGAGAGTAGCGAGATGGCTACTCTTCGGGCGGAGAGAGATCGTCTGCAGGCTCAGGTGCAGACGCTACAGGATGCGGCTGCACGACACCATGCTGAGGTGTCACAGCTACAGGATGAGATTGCACGCCTCAGGGCACGGGGCGGAGGGGCGAGCTCAGGAGAGTTGACACGGGCTATCGCCCAGTTGACATTCTATCGTACATCGTACTTCCGCTGGTGCCGGAGGTAGATAGACTACCCCCGCCACCTAACATCGTAGATCCGATCAGAATCGGGTCATCGAGGACCACGTCCCGATCGAGGACTAGGACTACACAGACCGCGATGGGGCCACCTCGTCCACCTAGGGCGGGGGAGGAGATGAGGCAGAGAGCTCGAGGGGCTCTCGAGGCTAGAGGGCTGCACATTGATGTTGTATTATATATATTTTTTTGTTTGATAGAGGATTGAGTATGCCGAGGTACAGATTGTGGCATACCAATCCAGTTTTGATGATGTACATATATTTGTGACATATATAGATGAGATATTTTTGATCATATGACTTGTCTTATGTGATGCTTATGATGCTTTTATGTTTGATTGATTGATTTCATGTGATTATGTCGATGGATATATTATAATTGGAATGTCATGCTTGTAATATTTGAAATGAAATAATCTGATGTAACAATTTGGTTGTTTGTAATGAAAATGTGATAAAAATAAAAAGAGACTTCTAACAATAATTTCAAAGGACATTGTCGCTATTATAGACCATTTCATGGAGTCGCCGCTCACTCGGTCGTCAAGCTAGTCCCATTTATAGAAATATTGTTAAAAGTAAAAAGAGTGCTTAAGAGACTGTCTTAAGACTTTGGTGCAATAGTGCAAATGATGATGATGATGATGATTTGTTTTCAGATTTCCATGAAAATATTATGCATGAAATATTTTAAAATGATTTTCGCTAGGCATAAATTCCTAAGTGTGATAAAATTTTTTGGATAATTCCCTAGGAATTATACCATCATTGCAAAATTTAAAGGTTGACATAATGATATGAAATAATGAAAATGTGTTTGCTGTTGAAAAGCATAATTTGTGTAACATAATGAATTAAGTCATATGGTTTTCATGATTTTTGAATAAATGGAAAATAAAATTGGTACAATGGTTTGCGCTAGGCATAGAATATGTAGGTATAGACTTATACCATCATCGCAAAAATCAAAGAAAAATAGATAGTTTTATTGCATGGTTGATTTTTTGATGAACAGAAAAGATGAAAATGAGGACTTGCGCTAGGCATACAATTCCAATTTTGGTTTTGGAACTATACCATCGTCGCGAAAGTCGACACGATATATATGATATGTTTTGAAAGAAATTTTTGATTTTTCTATTATATAGTTGTCTTTGTGGTAAACAACTGTACTTGATTTATTCCAAACAAGTTGCAAAAAAATAATATTTCAAAGTATTTTGAAGACAAAAGTTAGATTTATAAGGAATCCCATGTGCATATGTGCATTCATTTCCGATCTTGATTTATCCTAATGATAAACAAAATCTCTCAAATACAAATGTGTGTGCAATTGCATTGTTCATTTACCAGTTTTGAGCAAGATACTATGATACAAGTGATTTGAAGAAACCAAATAAATGTTCATTAACCATGATGTAGATGCATATAACCATATTAGACTACTATGTAGATCGGATTATCAAGAGCTAGCTAATCCATAAGCAGACATAGGTCCGTACAAAAGAAGGTCGCTAATGTGACAGATATATCGCCACGCTAGGAGTTACCCAAGGCCAAGCAGAGTTGGGCACAAACCACTCGCTATGGGGCTTACCTCACGCTTTTCGAATAATTGAGAATTCCGTGGATTCAAGCTCATCAACCCTTCTTTTCTTTTCAAAGGGTAGGGAAAGGGATTTTATTGCTTTCTTGCTTTCTTTTGAACTTTGCATATTTTTCTTTTGTATTTCTTTTGCTTGATAATGCTTGGAACATTGCTATAATGATATAAAAGAACATTTCTCTTTTCTCTTTTTCTTGAATTTTTCTTTTCTTTTTCTTTTTCTTTTTCTTTGCTAGGGATACTTGCTCAGATTAGCGGTAGAGCAAGGGATTTTTATTCTGGGTAGGGGTGAGCTTGTCCTTTTGCCAATTCTCAAAGATTCTAGACCATGTGCATGATAGGATAGCAGGGGAAACTTTTCACTCAAGAAATCAGCTCTACTATGTAGCAAAACATGGAAATTACAAATATAATCATTTTATTGTGAAAAGATGTGCTTGGTTTAAGTAAATAACAAGATCAATTCTCTCGTGCTCAAACTTTATTTAATTGACTTTTGTGGACTTTGATATAAGAGAGATTAGTAATCATGCCGTATAAAATCAAGATATTTATTGTTGTGAGTGTGCTAGTGAGGGATGCCAAATAAATGCTAATTTTATCCAAAATAAGTTGAAACATATAACTGCAATAATTGTAAGAAAATATATATAAACATTTTTGAGAAGTTTTGAGAATGTTGACTCTCTCTTTCTTCTGTATATTGTTTTATTTTGGTTTCGAAAGAGTCAAGCATATAGCTGTTTTTAGATTTTGATTTTTGTTTTGAGCAAAAAGAATTTAACAAGTGCTTTAAATAAATGCAATAGATAGTTTTGAAGATTTTTAGAGATTTATGAATGTTTTTTTTTTTTTTTTTTTTTTTTTTTTTTTTGAAAGAAATACAAAATAGTAATTTGGAACAAATATATACATGGATGAAATGACCAAATTTATGCATAATAACGTTTAAGATGCAAAATATTCATGGGTTCTTTAAGTTCTTTACCATCTAAGGTAGATAATTTATATGCTCCCGATTCAAATTTAGCAAGGAATGATGTATGGTCCGAGCCGGTTGGGCTCAAATTTACCTTTAAGTTCTTTGGTTGCATTTGTATTTTTTTGATTTTCTTTTAAAACAAGGTCGCCAATCTCAAAGGATCGATGACGAACTCTCTTAGCATATGATCTTTTAAGCTTGTTTTGGTAAGCACGGAGATGCTCCAAAGCATTGATGCATTTTTCATCGAGGAGTTCCAGCTGACTGAGTCTGCCAAAGACGATATTCATCTCCTACTTCGGTATCTTGAAGTAGCAGAGCCAAAGAAGGAACTTCCAATTCAAATGGAAAACCGCTTCAGCACCATATACCAAAACAAATGGTGAAGTGCCCGTGGGGGTTCGAACACTAGTTCGATAAGCCCACAAGGCTGGATATAATTGAATATGCCAGTCACGGCCAGTTTTATTGACTAATATTTTGAGAATTTTGATTAAAGTTTTGTTAGATGCTTTTGCTTGACCATTACCCTGAGGATAATAGGGGGTGGACCAATGATGTTGAATCTTATATTTTTGACATAATTTTTTAACATCTTTATTTTTGAAAGGAGTTCCATTGTCAGAGATGAGGTTGGCAGGAATTCCGAACCCGCAAATAATTTGATTAAAAATAAATTTAGAAACTTGTGTGCCAATGCAAGAAGCTAAATGCATAGCTTCGACCCACTTCGTGAAATACTAAGTGGCAGTTATGATGAACTTGTGTCCATCAGATGACACAGATTGATTTTGCCAATAATATCCAAGCCCCATTTAGAAAAGGGCCAAGGAGATGAAATAGCCTGCAACTCTTGTGCAGGCGCATGGACAAGGTCAGCATGTTTTTGACACTTGTCGCAATGGCGCACATACTCATGTGCATCCGTTTCCATGGTAGGCCAAAAGTATCCTATCCGAAGGAGCTTTTTAGCAATGACACTACCACTAAAGTGTCCTCCACAAGATCCATCGTGGGCTTCACTCAAGGCTGATTTAGACTCATCTCGAATTTAAACATCTTAATAGGATACCTTCAAAAGATCTCCTATATAAAGTATTGCCAATTATTACAAATCGACTTGCTCGTCGACGTAATAACCGACGCTGGTTTCGATTAGAATTAGCAGGGAAAGTCCCATTTTGGAGAAAATCAAATATGTCGGTATACCAAGGTTCAGGAGTAGTTTCATTGATTAGAAACACATCCAAAGGCTCTAAGCATGACTTATTTGAAGCGGGTTCCTGGAGTCGACGAATAATGATAGTGGCATATTCGTCGTCTAACTCCAAGGGCAAGAGAGATGCAACGACGGCCATAGCGTCGGCTGCACGGTTGCTAGTCCGAGGAATGGCTTCCAAGGTAACTTGATCAAACAAGGACATTAGTTGTAAAACATAGGCCTTATATGGGCGAAGTTTATCATCTCTGGTCTGATAAACTTCATTAATTTGGTTTATAACCAATTGGGAATCCCCAAAAACTAAGAGGTTTTTAATTTTTAGCGCTAAAGCAGCTCGTAATCCAAGGATTAGAGTTTCATATTCAGCAGCATTGTTGGTGCAAGCAAAGGTCAGTTTGAAGGACAGAGGAATAAGATGTTTTTGCGGAGATATTAAAATAATACCCGCACCAGCCCCACTCATGCATCGGGCTCCATCAAAGTATAAGGACCATTGTTCAACAAGGTCTCGCCTCTAATTGAAGGCATTCATCAAGAAACTCGATAATGAGGGGATGAGTAGACTCTAAGGGTGCAAGAGCTAATTGATCTCGCTATGATTTGACCCTTAACGGACTTCTGTCCTATGAAGGTGAGATCAAACTCGCTTAGAGCAAGAACCCACTTGGCTGTGCGACCCGATAAATAAGGTCGACTCATGAGATATCTTAAGGGATCATATTTGGCAATGACATACGTTTTTTGACTAAGCATATAATGTCGTAATTTTTGCGTAGCAAAAATGACTGCTAGACATAGCTTCTCTAACGTGGTATAGCGGGTTTCATAGCTGACGAAGGTTTGGCTAATGTAATAATTAGCACGTTCTCATTTTTCATCATCGAGTTGAGCTAACATAGCTCCTAAGGCGTAATCTAAGCAAAAATATAGAGGAGAAATGGGCGATCGGATTTAGGCGGTGAAAGCACCGATGGGTTAAGGAGATATTGTTTGAGAAGTTCAAAAGCTTCTCTACATTCTGTGTCCCAATTGAAAGGGACATCCTTCTTAAGAAGTTTGAGAAAAGGACCAGTTTTGTCCGCCAGCTTATCAATGAAGCGATCGGATAGCTTGAAGTTTACCCTGTAAACTTCGTAATTCAGATATATTAGTAGGTGCGGGCATATCGGTGATAGCCGCAATTTTGAGAGGGTCAATTTTGATACCACGTAAAGAAACTAAAACCCCCAATAGTTTGTCGGACTTAACTCCGAATATACATTTTGCTGGATTTAATCGAATGAGATATTCTCGTAATCGATTAAAGACTTTTCGCAAATCATCCAAATGATGATCTTCAATAAGAGAGCGAGCTATAATATCATCTACATAATCATGTAGGATATCATGCATCATATCATGAAAAATGTAGGTCATAGCTCGTTGATAAGTTGCACCTGCGTTCTTTAAGCCAAATGGCATCACTTTCCAAGAAAAGGTACCCTAGGGGGTAATAAAGGTTGTTTTAGCCTGGTCTTCAGGAGCTATCCGAATTTGATTATAACCGGAGAATCCGTCCATTAAGGACATCATCCCACTTCCGACAGTAAAGTCAATAATTTGATCCATGTTTGGAAGAGGAAAGTCGTCTTTAGGGCATGCAACGTTGATATCTCTAAAATCGGTGCAAACTCTAACTTTGGTAGCTTCTTTCTTGGTGACTGGAACTACATTTGAGATCCATTCAAACATAATCAATAGCTTGTATAAAGATAACATTCAGGAGTTTTTCTAACTCCCCTTTGACTAGCAAAGCCACTTTGGGATGCATTTTTCTAAGTTTTTGTTTAACCGGTTTAGCATCCGGATGGACCACTAGATGATGCATGACTACATAAGGGTCTAGACCTGGGCATATCTTCATATGTCCAAGCGAAGACATCTTCATACTCTTTAAGGAATGCAATGTATTGTTCTTGTTTTTCTTGACTTAGTTCTCGCTCCAATATTGATCATGTGAGGATTGTCCTCAGCTCCAATATTAATTTTAATGACATTTTCTACCTCCATGTGTAGATCTCTTTCAAAATTAGGTGGGGCGGGTGAAACGCCCAACTCTTGTAATTCTTGTAAAGTTAATTTAGATAAGTCATCTTGAGGATTAGTGGTCTCAAGCTGAGCTATAGTTGGTATAGAACCATCAAAATAAAATCCATTGTGCAACATCTCTTCAACAGAGACATCATGGAAGATATCTCCTTCCAACTCTTCATCGAGGTCAGCAATCATTTCAGGGTAGGCTATGGATAGCATGTTGCATGAAAATGACTGATTTTTAAGAGGCAAATCAACATGCCTATCCAAATAATCTTGATAGCATATGAGATGATCATCATCCTCAAAAGGAAAGGGTTGTCCCTTACTAGGAAATAGGCCCACACCACAACGGTCAGGCCACGGTTCTACCTCGAAAGGTTCTTTCATGCCATTTTGGAAAGGTCCTAAGCCTTTCCCTTCATATCCCATTTTAAGCATCATGGGTTTAGCTTTAATATAATCATTGGTAAAATAACACCGAGCGTATCCTTCATGGTGAGTTTTGATATTCCGAGGGATTCTTCCCTGATCATATCCTTTATAAATGAAGGCACAACTCCCGACTTGGTAAGTACTTCCCATAGGTTGTGGGAGGCCCAAAGTACGAGGAGATGGCGGCAAATTATTTAAAAGGTTTGAATCTTGCATGAAAGCATTCATTTTTTTTGATATTAAGGTTGTAGATAAATCTGGTAAAAGTTCATCAGAAAGGGCATAAGATGTAGAAGGTTTATTACCTATGTCTTGAGATGTGGAAGGGATGATAGATGTGTCTAGAGGTTTTGAATTTGTAGGGGTAGTAGTTGAAGAATTGGTTGTAGATTTGAAATCTTTTTGAGGTTCTAAAGTAATTTGTTTAGAGGGTTGTTGATCTATATAGGAGGATGAAGTTAATGGAGGGGAACTCGGTGAAGTTATGGGTTTATGTTTCACAGTTTTAGATGAAAAAGAAGAACTAGGATGTGTGGATGACAGAGCTGGGCAAAATTACACTCCAACCGGTTTTGCCAAAGCACACATATCAAAAGGTCTAGGGTCACCGTGAATAGTGACCAACTGATTTTTAAACTCAAATTTAACACATTGGTGTAAAGTTGATGGGACCGCTCGCATGGCGTTGATCCAAGGGCGACCCAAAAGTATATTGTACGATGCTAGGCAATGTACAATGAACACGGTTGTTTCTAGGGTTCTAGGACCAACTTGCAATGGGAGGGTGATAACTCCACACGTTTCTTGTGTTTCGTCATTAAAAGCTTTGATAATCATATCGCTTTTCTTCATTTCATCACTTCTAAAACCAAATCGTTGGTAGAAGTCAAAGGTGCAGATGTTTAGAGATGAGCCATTATCAATCAAAACTCGTTTGACAAGCTACATCCCCGATTAAAGCAAGAATGTATAAGGGATTGTCCTTATGTAAACTGTGTTGTGGGATATCTTTATCCTAGAAATCAATACAATCAATCTCTCGAGTGATGATAGTATTGGCCATAGCTTCAAAGTTGAATGTTTTGAGGCACCATCATTTGGCTCAATGTAAGCATCAACTCATCCCTATGGGTGGGAGAGGATCTTAATAAATCTAAGAGGGAAATTCTGGCCGTGGTATTAGACAATTGCTCATTAATGCTGTAAGGGGGTTTAGGTTGAACAATAGGAGCATGATTCCCTTTATTTGGGTTTTTCAAAATGAATGGAGCTGATCCATCATTCTGGTTTGGTTCTTGTTGGGAATTTTGAGCTTGTTGTCGGGTGACGACTCCGATGGTACCTACAATGTTATAGTGACGACGTTGAAACGGTCTCGGTTGAGAATTTATGGCTTGTTCATAGGGAAGGACTACATTAGAAGAAGGTCGAGTAGTGACTCTTCCTCGGGAAATGGTTCTTCCTGGAACATTAGCATCTCGTGACAGGTTGAATAGGATCTGATTCGTTTTCAGAACTATTCGATTGAATAGTGTCTACTTCACTTTCACTATCTGACTC
The DNA here is from genome assembly GCA_028583015.1 of Wollemia nobilis. NCBI lineage: Eukaryota > Viridiplantae > Streptophyta > Pinopsida > Araucariales > Araucariaceae > Wollemia > Wollemia nobilis. The sequence continues at coordinate 6,709,273 of JAQPPZ010015032.1, forward strand.
TATATCACTAGAATCAGAAGTTTGAAAATTATGTAAGGGCTTGGTTGTAACTAGGGATAAGGTCGTGTCAAATATTTGAGAATCCTGAATAGGTAATTGTCCGCTAATGGTTCCTACATATCGGGTAGGAGGGGGAACATTATGATGTTCGATTTGATTGGCCACCTCTTTACCATGTCTTGGTAAAGGGTGTTGAAATATGTCTAGAGTTTGATTGGCGTTTTGATTTTGATTTTGGGGAATGGTCTTTTGAGTATTATTAGGAGGGTTTTGTTTAGGTTGGAAGGCTTGCACTTCCATTTCATTATTGTCAATCAAATCTTGTATTTTATGTTTCAACCTCTTACAAGCGTTGGTAGAATGTCCAGGTCCTCTATGGAAATCACAAGTGCAAATCAGCTCTATATCCGGGTATAGTTGGGTCAGGTTCCCGGATAGCTGGTAATTGGATTAAACCTCTTTCGAGCAATTGAGGTAAAATAGTTGACAAAGGTTGGTTTAATCTAGTGAACTCTCGAGGAGGCTTATCAAGAGGTTTCAATATGAATTTTTCTGTTGTCTTTGTTGCATTGATATTAGCAACATTTCTTGTCGTTGACTCCATCACCGACAACCTGTTTGTTTTTATATTGATTTCTAGATGTTTTCTCATCATCCTTCTTCCTAAGTTGGCCTCTCCTAATGAGGGCATCTTCTACTCTTCGAGCTAAATCTATAGCTTGGTCGAAGGTAGTCAAAGTAGTTGTTGATAGCTCATAAGAAAGTTGTTCTTGTAAATTGTTGATGAAAATGTCCAACATTTCCCTATAGGGTAGCACAAAGTGCAGTTTTCCTGTCAATTGCCTCCATCTAGCTAAGAAGTCAGCAAAGCACTCATCCTTATCTTGTTTTAGATTGTATAGGTCTTTAATAGTTACATGCCTCTCGATGTAGGCACTAAATTGATGGACAAATGATTCAACTGTTTCTTCGAAGTTTCTCAAAGAATGAGTGGGCAATTGATAGTACCACTCTAATGCCATTCCACCTAAACTTTTAGGGAACATTTTTAGTAATAGCAAGTCGTCATGCGATATGTCATGACATGCTATCCTAAACATGCGAAGATGTTCTATGGGATCTTCGGTTCCTTTATATATAGGCAGAATAGGCATGGGAAAATGTTTAGGATATGGTTGAGCTACAACTATGGGATCCAAAGGTTGACTACAGATCTCTCGATAATTATACGAGGGACGGTAGGGATCTATCTGGTCCATACGTGAAGCTAATTGTTTCACCATGGCTTCCAGATTACTAGTTTGCCCCCCATATTGGTTTGGTAGGGCATTGACATGAGTGTTATGGGCGTAGGATGGAGGAACATGCAGATTAGATGTCATGTCACTGTTGTGTAAAGTATTGGTAGGAAAAGTATTATGGAGGGATTTTGAAGCTGTATTATGTTGTATTCCAGATTGTTGAAAGTTTGTATTTGGCTTAGTTTTAGGTTTCTGTTTATTTAAAGCATTTTGCTCAATAGTTTGGCGGAATAAAGTAGTGAATGGAATTTTCTTTTGTGCGGGAGTGATTTTAGGTTGAGTAACAAGTTCCTTAGGAGGTTGGGTAACCTCGTTGTTTTGACATGCTTTGGGCTATAGTGACCATATCCGCATTGGATGGTCCACCCTTGTCACTTTCTTGATCAATGAAAGACAAGGGATTAGTCTCGCATATTGCACATATATTCCATGGTTGCTTGAGTTTTACTAATTTGCCCTTTATCAAGGCGAATGGCCACATTAAGGTCATCAATGTTTTCCATGAGAAATCTCTTGAAATGCTCGGCATTGTCAAAGGCAATATTTCCATTTGGAGCTACTCTAGGGGATGAGGATCCATCCTCTTTAACATTTGCTTCTTGTTCTTTATCTTCCCCTAAGTCTTCATCTCGATTGACCTAGAGTTTCTCCTTCCGGATTTGAATCTCCAAGAAGGACATTTGGGTCTTTAGCTGTATCTTGTAACCAATCTTCTCCTTCCCCTAAAGTTTCTTTGCCATTCCTAAGTTTAGGCATGGTGCTAAGTTTTGATTTCAACATATATATATATATATATATATATATATATATATATATATATATGCAACAAATTAAGAGGTATATATTTACTATATACCTACTATAATATTTGAAATTGAAATGTTTAAGTTTTTGCTAAGTTTTTTGATTTTTTTAGTTTTTCTTTGAAACAATATAATAAAGACAACAAATGAAACAATAAATGCACGCAATAACAAGACTGAAAGTAAATGAGCTAGTCTTCTATGAATAACTTATGAATATCATTAATAGGTTCGAGTTGTTCAGGGGTCATGAAATGTTCTTCTTCAAATTGAAAGTTTTCTTTTAAGAATTTGATGAAAAGGGCTATGGTAATATTATCTGTTTCAGATGCTGGTTGATAGAAGTAAAGCTCGTGGCAATACTCTCGATATAACACAAAGACGAGGAACTCTATTCCATATTTCCCTATCTCTAAGAACAACCTCTTGGTCTTCTACAAGGCCTAGGAATTGGTGCACAATAGCTGCGTTCTCGAGGTATTCCTCGAAGGTGAACAACTCCGAAGATACTAAGGCTCTCCTATAGGCTAACCATCTATGGCAGTGCTCTCCAAGTTCATGATAAAAAACTAATTGATGAGGATCCAGGATTCTATCCAAGACTAGCCTCTTAATCTGCTTAAGTTGTGTGGACCTAGATGAGATGATACTAAGTCTCCTGTCAAGTTCGTCCCACAAGGATTGATTTCTACTTGTTTCAGGGATACTAAGGACATAATTAACTTCTATAGCTGCCAATTGATTTTCTACGTTTATAGTAACTGCTAACCTCTTTTTAGGAGCTACCATCTAAACATGACTTTAAACCTTAAATGTTTTAAAATGCATCTAAGTTTTAGTTGTTCTAATTTTTTTTTGTTTTTGTTTTTGTTTTCAAAAGGTTATGATGCATTCACGTCGGGTTCACCAAAATGTATCGCTCCAAATTTTTCGCATCCCTACCTTCAAGCTATTGGATCCGTGCCCAGAAGGAGGATGGGAAAAGGATGATGCGGTACCTCGGACGAGAGGACTTTACGAAGGTCCCGCCTCTCAAGGGAGGTGTATTTTGGTGATTTTTCGACGGATGGTGGGTTCACCAGGAAACATTTAATGGCAGTTTCCACGCCTAGGTTTTGGAATGTGTTTAGATGAGTTCGTTTTGATCTTAAACATTCATCCTAGGTTTGGCCGAATGAATCTAAATTAAACTACATGAAAATGCAATTTTCATGAATACAAAAAACAAATTTGAAAGCAAAAAATAGAGAATTTACAGGAGGAAAATGGGGAATACCTGATCCGGATGTCTGAAGAAGATTCTCGACGTTTGAGGCAGTCTCGGATCGTCTGGAATTCGACAGAATCGCCTGCAATCTGACAGAATCGTCCGAAAACTGACAGATTCGTCTGGAATCTGACAGAATCGTCTGAGACTGATAGAATCGTCCGAGATCTGACGAATTCGTCAGACGAATTCGTCAGAAACCTGCAAAACAGAAAATAGATGCAAAATACAAGAAATCCTACTGTGCAAACAGAGGCAAATTACACCAAATAGCAATATGAATACTGAACAATATTTAAGAATAGAAATTAAAGCAAATTACCGTACTTAAATGACAAAACATGATCTTAATATGCAATCTAGGCTAAATGGTTGAACTCCGGATGCAAAATAATGTAAAAACCGAATAAATTGTCTAATTTGCAGCATAAGATGACAGAGAAAAAGGTGAGAAAAACAAACTCCAGTGCACTCGATTGCCTCGATGTGGATTGCAATCGAGATCGTCTCGCATCGCAAGCGAAATCGTCTCGTATTTGACAGATCGCCTCCGATCCGGACAGAGTTCGTTGGCGACGATGGGTGCTGGCTCCGGTTGAAAAATAATGTTGTACCTGCAACAAAATAATATGAAACTAATGCAAATGCAAAGTAGGGATGTTTCAACGTAGGGGGAATCAATTTACCAAGAATTTCAGCCAGGGGTTGGGGAGGGAAAATCCTAGAGGTTAAATAGGCTTAGAGGGAGTAGGTAGGAGGTTGGAGATCATCCCAATTTGGGAGATCTCCAACGGGGGAGGGTCCCAACGGCGCATACACGCTTCTGCCCGTATTGGAGACCCGTTGGAACAGATTCCAACTATGCAAATTCAGTTTTGCGACAAGATCGTCCCGGACGTCCCAGTCCGGACGAAATCGTCAAATCTGGGGCGATATCGTCCCGATCGGCGACGATATCGTCAAACGGTCAAAACAACCTCTAAAATTGGCGCGGAAAAGGGGGAAACGGAATACCCGACGGTTAACAAGCGGTTTGGGAGGTTAAATTTGATTTTAAAATTATTTACTAAGGTGAATGTAAATTTTATAATTTTACTGTGCCAATTTTAGGGTGCTACACTAGGCAAATCAGAGTGTCACCAAACTCTGACTTCCTAAAACATGAAAATTCAGTGAGTTCCCTAGTAGAGTTACAAAAAACTATTGGTCGCCAATCCAACATCGCATGTAAGGCAGAGGGCAGACCAATTCTAGCATAGAATAGTTGTCATGTCGGGATAAGACAATCAATATTTGAAGGAGGCTAGTTACTTAGGGGTGGTTCCAACTATCTACACTATAGAGTGGGAAAATGGAAAAGGGAAAAGGAGGGAAAGAAATGAGAAAATGGTCGTAGCCAAAACTCATAAGGATGGGTATAGCTGCATCAAGACATATGTAGGCATGATACCATGGGTGAAAGCATAGAGATAACACCTAACATATTAGCCTATGATGCCTTTTTCAAGCTCTACCAAGTGGTGGATGGGGTTAAATTCTAGAACCAGAGGCTAGGTGCATGAAATATAGGATGTAGAATTAGAACTCTCCTTTCCCACTAGCTTTAATAGAAATAAACCCCTGACTCGTGTTTATGAATGTGCACTCCTGTATCACTAAGTGGATCCTATGAAATACAGATAGTAGAATAATATTGGACCACCCAGATAACTAAAGTAGAAATAAGCATTCACACGTTGAACAAAAAAAGAAAGCAACATATGAGACCAAATAGTGTTGAATCTATATTTACATGGTGGTAAAACCTTACATAGGAATTATAATGTCTAAATATCCACCCTTAGGAATGACCAACATCCCACTATTTATAGGTATATTTACATCAAATTCAAAATTAAATATTAATGGAGATCGGTAGGAAGACAACCCATAAAGTTGACAGGTGTTGAACTGGTACACTGCTTCTCGAGATAACACCGATCTTCTACAAGGAGGTAGATGCATCTGGTTGATTTTGGGATTTTGGATTCTCTAGCATTTCTTCCTAGTTCATTAATTCTTAGCTACCTTGTCCTTTTATTTTGTTGGTGATCCTATAGTTAGGTGGTGAGTGATAGACATTGATCACCTTGGGAGAACCACACCTCAAATTTATCACTTCAGTGTACGAGAAACTAGTACTGGATAACTGCGACAGTGGGTACATCTCCTGTTTAAAATTTGAGTGACAATGAGAGCTTTACATGCTAGGTAGGAGCTTCCTTTGTACTTATTTCTACCTATGAAGGCACGAGATAAGAGGGCAGACATTTATTGAGATTTCTACCCACTTTGTGCTCACATCTCCTTCCCTAGATGGGCGAGAGCCTTCGTATTCCCCAAGGGTGGGTTTATATGATTTTATCACCCTTGCTAGCTACTTGAAAGTCCTGCCCAACAAGAGGGCAATATTTTTGTAAAGTTCCACCAAAGGGCAAGGGCGGGTCATCCGCCCACTTTATCACCCACCTTGCTTCAATCCGCCATCCACCTGCTGCTTTAGTTTGCCCATTACTATCACCACTCGATATCTTTCACTTGTCCATCAATGTCCCTCAAAATTTGACGTGCTCCTTACGAGCAAAGGGAATCACTTCCTAAAGGGAAGAGTGGGTGAAGGGTGTAAAATTTTACCCAAACTTCTCGTGACTTATAGGGATTTTCCATCTTGTGGAAAAAGGAACCCAGTAGGATTAGGAAATATAACAACCAAAATAGAGAAATGAGTATGAGGGAAAATAGATAAAGAAGAAAGGAGGATGTGAAGAGGAAGACAAGACATGGGGGAGGCTGGGCATGAAAAAGTGCTAAAATAAGTTGGTGAGCAGAAATTCATGTCCCGAAAAACATTCATTTCTCTTCCATAAATTATCAATCCGGTAAGTTCGTAAACTTATGAGTGTCACGCACAGTATATGCCTGCAGTGTTGGGGAACAAATCTGGTTGTACCTTATTTAGTTTGGTGGGGAGGTTTGTGTAATTGGATTCCAGCCAAACCAAATAAACCGAGTGCGAGAGAATTTAAATAAATAAAATACAATGCTGGAAATAAAATGCTGAAAATAAAAGCACACACCTAAATTAAATAAAGCAAGAACTAAAGCAATAAAATAATCTACAGAAGATAAAGAACATAAATAAATAGGGGAGGACTACTGCAGGGAGTGGGCCCAAGCTCCCACAGATAGTCCGCCCGGCTAGCTACGTAGAGCTTGCTTGAATAAGAGGAGTTGCACTCTTAATTAATTAAACAATAAAATAAAATAAGTTGTGTAAAATTAATCATTGATCTCCGATCTCCCTCTGTTCATCTGGCCTGCGTCTTTATATAAAGCGCAGCCAGATCTCATTACAATAACAAATCGGTCTATTTTAATCACGTGATGTGATTTAGTTACAATTGATTCTACACATATTTTATTCTTCTATTTTAAAGTATGTTCGTTCACCGAAGGATAAATATAAACATCCTTAGGTGTACGTAACAACAAATCCTAAACTAATGCATCCTAAAAATAATAATATGCTTTAAGAGCTTTACAAGGTCAACCGGCCAATCGGTTGATAATAATAACAAACACTTTATTCTATTTAATAAATGCAAAAATAGATCTCCTTTGTCTTCACGTGCAACCTCCTCCATAGTCCTTGGTCAACCAGTCAAAGTTGACTTGGTAAATCTTGCAAAGTATGAAGGCATGGAGGCGCCTTCCGGTTGTAGGGAGGCGCTCTTCTTCCGTTGGTGCCTTCCGGTTGCAGGGAGGCGCTCGTCTTCCATTGGCGCCTTCCGGTTGTAGGGAGGCGCTCGTCTTCTGTGGGCGCCTTCGGTTGTAGGAAGGCGCTCATTTCTATCGTGCCTTCCGGTTGTAGGGAGGCGCTCTTCTTTCGTTGGCGCCTTCCGGTTGCAGGGAGGCGCTCGTCTTCCGTTGGCGCCTTCCGGTTGTAGGGAGGCGCTCGTCTTCTGTGGGCGCCTTCCGGTTGTAGGAAGGCGCCTACTTCTGTTGGGCGCCTTCCTTGAAGAGGAAGGTGCCTACTCTCTTGCCTTAGTCTCTGTAAGTAGAAGTATGCCGGGTCCAAGTGGATGTAGACTGGAAAACACCATATTAGTACCAATACCTGCATTTATACACATTTCCCACTAAAAACACCAATCAAGCATAATACCGGATTTTCTATCAATTATATGCATAAGTTATATAAAATACATTTCATATGCTAATTGAACCAGTGATAATTCTCCTTAACCGTGTATATAAAATGAGCATTTTTGGTGCTCATCATCCCCCCATGCCTAACATGTGCCACGCCCTCGTGGCACCAAAAGGTGAAGTTATCCCTCTCGCAGGATGACCATGCCAAAAAGTTTGTCATGTCTTCGTGACAACAACCCCTGGGATATATATATATTTTTCTCTCTTTTTTTTTTTTTAATGGCCTTCAGCATCTCTGTTTCTCTGCCGCTGAGTGCTGCTATTTTTTCCATTCAGCACTACTATTTTTTTTCTTAGTACTATTTTTTTTTATTCAGCACTGTGTTTTTTTTTTTTCATTGAGTGCTGCTATTCTTCATCCATAGAGCGATGCGGCACCAACAGAAGTCAGAAACACATCCTGACTAATCATTGCGGATAAATAGTTAAATCGTGACCACACTTTTTAGGGCAAATTACCACTGCACTAATGCTGGCATTTTCCAGTGTTGCACATTAGTCAGATTTGGTGAGACCAAATTTGTTTAAAACAAGTGCAATCACCAGCTACTACTTTTACCCACATTTGAAACATATTTGACATCTCCAGAACCTCCTTTGTGGTAGAGAGTAGCATCATTTATATGTGTTCGCTCAAGATGACTACCATTGTAAGGAGGCGGCAATGAAAATGATGCCAAATTTATTCATGTAGATGCCATAGCCTCTCTCTCTCTTTTTTTTTTTTTCAATTATATATATATATATATTTTTAAGGCACATCATGTGTTTGAATTCTAATGGGAGATTTTGAAAAACTGTGGAGGCGTCGACTGGTATTAGCATAGAAATGATTTTAAAATAACTATACACATAATTAATAAGAAAATCAGTACATACCCGGTTGAATTTCGTAGAATCTGATATATATGATGCCGGTGGTGTGAGACGTCTTCACGTTGGTGCTCCTGGAGATTTTATTTATTTATTTATATGTATCTTTATCTGTTCTGCCATGAACAGAATAGATCTTGACTCTCTCTTTTTTTTTTTCTTTTCTTTTTTTTCTCTTTCTTTTTTTTTTGATTTTTTTTTTTCATCCTCTGCATCAAAGAACAGAGTCAATCCGCAACAACTGAGCTGGTGACTCTAAACTTTGAAATACCCAGCTTTTTCTCAATAGCACACAAAATATTTTAATCCTGCATTGACGTATCTCTCTCCGAATGCATTTACAGGATGAATATTAAAATTTATACCTGACACGTGTGCGTCCAAAATGATCTCCCCTCTGAATTATTTCTTTTGCATGCATAATTGGAACAACACTGCATTCCTTTGTTTTCTGGAGTGAGGAAAAATAGTATTTCTTTCATTATTCACGACATCTGTCAGGTGCATTGCTGAGATGTATGTGTTGTATGTGCTGGCATTGGTAGGATGTTCTCATCCGTTGGTGCGATCCCCAAATTAACCTACATGCCGTAGAGTTGGAACTGCACCAATTTTTGTTGCCCACATCGTGCTTGTCTAGTCAACGGGCGAAGAACAGGGGCGCCTTCCCTCTGAGGAAGGTGCTTGCCTTCTAGTGGCACCTTCCTGTTGGTGCCTTCCTGTGGCACCTTCCTGTTGGTGCCTTCCTGTGGCACCTTCCTGTCGGTGCCTTCCTGTGCCTCCTATGGGTGCCTTCCTATGGCGCCTTCCTATGGGTGCCTTCCTGTGGCGCCTTCCTATCAGTGCCTTCCTGTGAGAGGAAGGTGCTTGCCTTCCTGTGGGCGCCTTCTAGTGGCGCCTTCCTATTGGTGCCTTCCTGTGGCACCTTCCTATCGGTGCCTTCCTGTGGCGCCTTCCTGTTGGTGCCTTCCTGTGGCACCTTCCTGTCGGTGCCTTCCTGTGGCGCCTTCCTGTTGGTGCCTTCCTGTGGCACCTTCCTGTTCGGTGCCTTCCTATGGCACCTTCCTGTCGGTGCCTTCCTGTGGCGCCTTCCTGTGGCACCTTCCTGTCGATGCCTTCCGGTGAGAGGAAGGCGCTTGCATTCTTTTGGTGCCTTCCTGGAAGAGGAAGGCGCTGGCCTCCTATTGGCGCCTTCCTGGAAAAGGAAGGCGCTTATATTTTCTTGGTGCCTTCCTGGAAGAGGAAGGCGCTGGCCTTCTATTGGCGCCTTCCTGGAAGAGGAAGGTGCCTACTTACCATGCGTTGATTTCGAAGGAAACAGATATTTGACATCTATTTTTTTTTTTCAAACTCCTCCCCCATTTTATTTAGCTACCAGTTGGAGATTTCTCATTTCCCTTCGGGACCAGAGCTAGTCCTCGGGAAAGAGGATACTCTCTTCCAATGGGCAGCAAAAATAAAACTTTGCTTCTGATTTGCATTTCATCGTGGAGCTATTTCAACACAAGGTGGTTTTTTTTTTTTCATAGGAGTAAGTTAGGCGCCGACAATAAGGCGTCTTTCCCCCCATGTCTAAAAATTGTCACGTCCTCGTGACAACAACCTTCCGAACTCCCTCTTTTTTTTTTTACGGGAGGTTCTGATTCACCCGCATCTTCCCCCACTTAAATTGGTGATGCCCTTATCGCCAGCAATAGGTCCCTCTGCACAACAGGTCTGCAGCCCTCCAAACGTCAGGTCCCACATTGAACAACAGGTATCCCCATCCAAGGGAGAAGAAAATTGCTTATTGGTGCCTTCCTCCAGGTGGAAAAAGGCACTACTGTATTGGGCTGATTGTAGGCACTCTCTTCCTAGTGGGAAGTAAGTGCCTTTTCCGCTTCACCGCACTCCCAATTGCAGGGCACAAAATGTCACATCTGTTAGGCCTAGTTTAAGCCGGCTCCACCTACAGATCATGCTCATGGTTGTGTACTACGAAACTACACCTACAAAAACTGCACACACGAAAGCAATAAAATAGGAGTCATGACTCCATGCCTATTAGGCCCTAGCTCTCAGGATGCCTACAACTTGCATTCGGTTCATGATTTCCTGCAAAGCAATAAGAAAGCAATTTTTATGCTAAGCAGGACATGTTCTATGTTTTTTTTTTTTTCACTAGGAGGATTCGCATATATATATATATATATATATTTGGTGGAAGGCGTCTTCAATGTATGGCGCCTTCTTGATGCGGAAGGCACCTCCAATGTGTGGCGCCTTCTTCCTGTGGAAGGCGCCTCCAATGTATGACGCCTTCTTGATGCGGAAGGTGCCCCTAATGTATGGCACCTTCTTCATGCGAAAGGCACCTCTAATGTATGGCACCTTCTTCCTGTGGAAGGCGCCTCCAATGTATGGCGCCTTCTTGATGCGGAAGGTGCCTTCTTGATAAACAAGGCGTCTTTCACTTCATTTTTTTTTTTTTACGTATCCTCCCTCTCTTCTTTTTTTTTCTTTTTCTTTCTCTCTCTCTCTCTTTTTTTCTTTTTCTTTCTCTCTTTTTTTTTTTTTTCTTCTTCCTTTTTTTTTTTTTTCGACGAATGTTTGAACATTCGTCCAAGCTACTGGTATGGTATGGGGTCTCCCCCATGCCGATGTCTGATCCACTCTTGTGAATGTGAGGCAGTGGTTAATGGAGCTCGTTGACCGTTACTTGAACGTTGTCTCGAAACTCTTCTCTTGCACTTGGTGTAGCATATCTGACTTTGTTTATCATCCAGGCTATAACAGTCATGCACTTTCCAGCAAAATTTTCCCCCAAATTCCACAAGCACCTTGGGCTGGAAGCCTTTCGCTTGATCAGGGTTACTTAGCCTGCCTTCAAGTGCCAATGTTTCCAAGGCAAAACTCTGCTGGCTTTCACCTGTTAGATTGGATGCTATACGATCAGTACCCGAGATAGTTCGTATAGTGCTATTACGAACTCCATGTATGAATCTCAATTCATGAGATCTTCACAGACACCTCCTTATTTTTCTACTTCGCACTTCACGTTGTCCTGCAAAACATAAAAGAAAAATCTAAACTAAAGACGTTAAAATAAAATTCTAACTAATTTTTTTTTCTCTGTTTTTTTTTTTTTTGTATTTTTTTTTCGGTCTATTCTGCCTTGACCAGAACAGATCTTGGATTATCATTTTTTTTTTCATCATCTGCATCAAAGAATAGGATGTCTACTTCAACCATTTGAGCTGGTGATTTTCACATCTGGAGGTTTGTCAATGATCCATCCTAAGAATTTGGCAAAATGTACCATGTATTGAAACATCTTTGCCCTCACACTTTTTGTGAAAAGCAGATTTCTCCATGGTTTCAGATCCTCTCAAAGTTGATGTTATCTTCCACCATAGTGAGATTCTGCCTCTCTTTTGTATATTTTTTTCATATGACAACCAACAACTCACATTTTTGAAACACCAAGCTCCTCCTCAATTAGCACATAAAAAAAAAAATGTTAATCCTGTGGCCTTTGTGCAGACATTTGAAATCTGATCTCCTCCAAGATTTTTCCTTGTTTTATTTAGCTACCGGTTGGAGATTTCTCATTTCCCTTCTGGACCAAGCTGGTCCTCGGGAAAGAGGATACTCTCTTTCAACAAGCAGCAAAATAAAACTCTATTTTTGAATTGCTTCATTAACTTGGAGCCTTTTCAGCAGATGATTTATTTTTTTCTCTTTTTTTTTTTTTCATGAACACTATAAATAGCGTTCATTGTGTTGTTGGCGGCATTTGATGAAGGTGGGGTCTCCCCCATGCCTACATCTGAACTAGTCTTCTCGAAATATTTTTTTTTTTTCAACTAGTCTGATATGTTGTAGCATGAGAAGAGTATTTTCCTTCATGGCCTCGCAACCAAACTTCTTTCAACGTAATGGCAAAGTGTGCAGGCCAGCAAATGACTATCCGCGAGTTAGCAACCTGAAGAAAACATGGCATAGCAGTCTGTTAAAAACACATGCTAGTTTTGATTCACCAGGTCGCCGTAAGCGCAAGTGAAGAGCATACTCCATAACAAGGCGTTCTCTTTAAATTATGCTCTGTCATTTTCCCTGCATTATTAATTTCATCATAAAAAAACATTTACCAATACGTTGCAAAAATTTCAAGCCTGTAAATTTTTTTAATTTAAAACCAAGCTTCTAGAGGCACAATTTTTCAATGGTTTCTATATAAAAACATGTCCCTAAAAATTTCAATCAGACTTGGGTTGTGCTTTTTCTTTTGATTTCTTGAAACCATTTAGAACATGATGGAAATCCTTCAATGCCAGATTTTTTTTTTTAATTTTTTTTTCAACAACACGTTTTATTCCTACTTCTACACTTAATTTGGTACATCAGGTTCATTCCCACGTTTATCTGAGAAGCTATAAAATACAAAAAGTTGCCAATGGAATTTAGCTCTAACTGTGCCGACAACTATTTTTGGCCTTATAAAAATGCCCACGATGGACTCATACTTCTCAGGTAAAATATCTACAGGTAATTTTAAATAGACTTTTTATCTGACCTGTAAATCAGAACACTACAGTTTAGACACTCCCCGACAACGACGCCAAAATGGTGAGCAGAAATTCATGTCCCGAAAAACATTCATTTCTCTTCCATAAATTATCAATCCGGTAAGTTCATAAACTTATGAGTGTCACGCACAGTATATGCCTGCAGTGTTGGGGAACAAATCTGGTTGTACCTTATTTAGTTTGGTGGGGAGGTTTGTGTAATTGGATTCCAGCCAAACCAAATAAACTGAGTGCGGAGAATTTAAATAAATAAAATACAATGCTGGAAATAAAATGCTGAAAATAAAAGCACACACCTAAATTAAATAAAGCAAGAACTAAAGCAATAAAATAATCTACAGAAGATAAAGAACAAAAATAAATAGGGGAGGACTACTGCAGGGAGTGGGCCCAAGCTCCCGCAGATAGTCCACCCGGCTAGCTACGTAGAGCTTGCTCGAATAAGAGGAGTTGCACTCTTAATTAATTAAACAATAAAATAAAATAAGTTGTGTAAAATTAATCATTGATCTCCGATCTCCTCTGTTCATCTGGCCTGCGTCTTTATATAAAGCGCAGCCAGATCTCATTACAATAACAAATCGGTCTATTTTAATCACGTGATGTGATTTAGTTACAATTGATTCTACACATATTTTATTCTTCTATTTTAAAGTATGTTCGTTCACCAGAAGGATAAATATAAACATCCTTAGGTGTACGTAACAACAAATCCTAAACTAATGCATCCTAAAAATAATAATATGCTTTAACAGCTTTACAAGGTCAACCGGCCAATCGGTTGATAATAATAACAAACACTTTATTCTATTTAATAAATGCAATAAAATAGATCTCCTTTGTCTTCACGTGCAACCTCCTCCATAGTCCTTGGTCAACCAGTCAAAGTTGACTTGGTAAATCTTGCAAAGTATGAAGGCATGGAGGCGCCTTCCGATTGTAGGGAGGCGCTCTTCTTCCGTTGGCGCCTTCCGGTTGTAGGGAGGCGCTCGTCTTCCATTGGCGCCTTCCGGTTGTAGGGAGGCGCTCATCTTCTATGGGCACCTTCCGATTGTAGGAAGGCACTCATTTCTATCGATGCCTTTCGGTTGTAGGGAGGCGCTCTTCTTTCATTGGTGCCTTTCGGTTGCAAGGAGGCACTCGTCTTCCATTGGTGCCTTCCGGTTGTAGGGAGGCGCTCGTCTTCTGTGGGCGCCTTTCGGTTGTAGGAAGGCGCCTACTTCTATTGGGTGCCTTCCTTGAAGAGGAAGGTGCCTACTCTCTTGCCTTAGTCTCTGTAAGTAGAAGTATGTCGGGTCCAAGTGGATGTAGACTGGAAAACACCATATTAGTACCAATACCTACATTTATACACATTTCCCACTAAAAACACCAATCAAGCATAATACCGGATTTTCTATCAATTATATGCATAAGTTATATAAAATACATTTCATATGCTAATTGAACCAGTGATAATTCTCCTTAACCGTGTATATAAAATGAGCATTTTTGGTGCTCATCATCCCCCCATGCCTAACATGTGCCACGCCCTCGTGGCACCAAAAGGTGAAGTTATCCCTCTCGCAGGATGACCATGCCAAAAATTTTGTCATGTCTTCATGACAAAAACCCCTGGGATATATATATATATTTTTTCTCTTTTTTTTTTTTTTAATGGCCTTCAACATCTCTGTTTCTCTGCCGTTGAGTGCTGCTATTTTTTCCATTCAAGCACTACTATTTTTTTTTCTCGATACTATTTTTTTTTATTCAAGACTGTGTTTTTTTTTTTTCATTGAGTGCTGCTATTCTTCATCCATAGAGTGATGCGGCACCAGCAGAAGTCAGAAACACATCCTGACTAATCATTGCGGATAAATAGTTAAATCATGACCACACTGTTTAGGGCAAATTACCACTGCACTAATGCTGGCATTTTCCAGGTGTTGCACATTAGTCGATTTGGTGAGACCAAATTTGTTTAAAACAAGTGCAATCACCGGCTACTACTTTTACCCACATCTGAAACATATTTGACATCTCCAGAACCTCCTTTGTGGTAGAGAGTAGCATCGTTTATATGTGTTCGCTCAAGATGACTACCATTGTAAGGAGGCGGCAATGAAAATGATGCCAAATTTATTCATGTAGATGCCATAGCCTCTCTCTCTCTCTTTTTTTTTTTCAATTATATATATATATTTTTAAGGCACATCATGTGTTTGAATTCTAATGGGAGATTTTGAAAAACTATGGAGGCATCAACTGGTATTAGCATAGAAATGATTTTAAAATAACTATACACATAATTAATAGGAAAATTTAGTACATACCCGGGTGAATTTCGTAGAACCTGATATATATGATATCGGTGGTGTGAGACGTCTTCATGTTGGTGCTCCTGGAGATTTTATTTATTTATTTATATGTATCTTTATCTGTTCTACCATGAACAGAACAGATCTTGACTCTCTCTCTTCTTCTTTTTTTCTTTTCTTTTTTTTTATCTTTCTTTTTTTTCGATTTTTTTTCTTCTTTTTTTTTTCATCCTCTGCATCAAAGAACATAGTCAATCCGTAACAACTGAGATGGTGACTCTAAACTTTGAAATACCCAGCTTTTTCTCAATAGCACACAAAATATTTTAATCCTGCATTGACGTATCTCTCTCCGAATGCATTTACGGGATGAATATTAAAATTTATACCCGACACGTGTGCGTCCAAAATGATCTCCCCTCTCGAATTATTTCTTTTGCATGCATAATTGGAACAACACTGCATTCCTTTATTTTTTGGAGTGAGGAAAAATAGTATTTCTTTCATTATTCATGGCATTTGTCAGGTGCATTGCTGAGATGTATGTGCTGTATGTGTCGGCGTTGGTAGGATGTTCTCATCCGTTGGTGCGATCCCCAAATTAACCTACATGCCGTAGAGTTGGAACTGCACCAATTTTTGTTGCCCACATCGTGCTTGTCTAGTCAACGGGCGAAGAACAGGGGCACCTTCCCTCTAAGGAAGGCGCTTGCCTTCTAGTGGCACCTTCCTGTTGGTGCCTTCTTGTGGCACCTTCCTGTTGGTGCCTTCCTGTGGCACCTTCCTGTCGGTGCCTTCCTATGGTGCCTTCCTGTGGGTGCCTTCCTATGGTGCCTTCCTATCGGTGCCTTCCTGTGAGAGGAAGGCACTTGCCTTCCTGTGGGCACCTTCTAGTGGCGCCTTCCTATTGGTGCCTTCCTGTGTGGTGGCGAAGCCGGAATTCACACAGACAATCTCACAGTAAATTCACAGAAATTTTCATTAATTCATTCAATAACAAAATACAGTAGTAACTTTTCCCGGCACAACACTTCTTCCCCAATCCCGAACTTCACCACCCGCTCCATTACAAATTTTCCCCGTTTTAATGTGGTCTCGGCCTTCCCTGCAATTAATGCTCCCGCCCAAAGACCAATTCGAATTTCATCTTCCCTCCGTTGAAATTTCAAGATTTTCCTTTCCTTTTGTTTTTTGCCATAAATGGCAACTGTCCGATCCATCCAGAGCCTGCATTCATGGCTTCCCATACCCTGCACCCGCCGTTTTAATCTGAATGTCTTTAAGTATCGTTGTCTTTGCCATTAAATCTTTCACCTGTAACTACGGTTTCTCCAGAAAACAACATTCCAAGATACTTAAACTTGGTCGACATCTATATCTCTCTCCTCCGATTACATGGCCCTCATCCTTATGATCTGTTACAAGTGTGTCTCCACGTGTCAAATTTAACTCTATCCCCCACTGGTCGTGTTGCCTTTAAGACACGTGGCAACCACGTGTCTATTTCACCCTGTCCGACCGTCCGCGTGTTCACTTCGGCCTCCGTCTTCAATAGGCTGTGTTGCTTCCACATAGCTATCTTTTTTTTTTTTTGTTTTTCTCGGCAACCGCAATTCAAACCATGCGGCAGCTTTTAACTTTTCTTAACGGTCTGTCTTCAATTTTAAGTCGCGCGACTTTACTCCACGTGGCAGCTTCTAATTGGCCGCGACATCGCGACATGTCGCGATATCGCGACCCCCCACGCCTTCGGACCTCCGCAGTCTTCGCGAGCCGCGATACCGCGACATGTCGCGATATCGCGACATGTCGCGGTATCGCGACCCCCCCATGCCTTCGAACATCAGCAATCAAAATGGGCCACGATATCGCGACATGTCACGATATCGCGACATGTCGCGATATCGCGACATGTCGCGGTATCGCGGCCCCCCGCGCCTCAGCCTTTGCTTTGCGCAAAACCGTCGCGATATCACGACGGTTTTGGCCCTCGCCCACTACTCGCCTTCGGAGTCGCGATATCGTGACATGTCACGAAATCGCGACATGTCACGATTTCGCGGCTCCCCTCCCCAACCTGTCTTAAAACACTTCTGCCTTCCCTTTGCTCATAAAACTTCGAAAATAAAACAAGTGCTAGGAACTTAGAAAATTTTAAGAACATTTCTGGAAAATGCAAGATTGCTTCATCCCCACCGGATGCTCCTGCATCAGACACCCCGGGTAAGAAGGAGAAGTGACCTTCACTTCTACGTTGTTCGGGCTGCGTCCCTTGCAATATCTCTGAACATTCATCAACCTTTATATCCGGCTCAAATCCTGCTTCTTGGCAAAGTTTTCTGCCCTCTACCAGGCAAATTCTGGCATTACTACACACCTTCTCATCTTCGGTCTGCAATGGCTTCAACTTGTGCCGCATTCCATATTTCACCAAGGAATAAGTATTTGCATGGCCATCATGCACTGCACTCCGATCAAACTGCCATGGCCTGCCCAATAGCAAATGGCATGCATCCATAGGGAATACATCACATAGGACTTCATCCTGGTACCTCCCAATCTGGAACGTGACTAAACACTGTTCCCGGACCCAAGCTCGGTGGTCCTTCCGCAACCACGCAATCCGATATGGGTGTGGGTGCCTCCTTCTCTCCAATTGCAACTTAGTAACCATCTCCTCGAAAACTAAGTTGTCTGTACTTCCATTGTCGATGATCACATTGCAAACTTTGCCTGCACTTTTGCACCGGGTGCGGAACAGGCTTCTCCTTTGCTCAGACTGGTCTTCTTCCACCAGCATGGTCCTTCTCACAATCATGGCTTCTCCCTTTTCAGCTTCTTCAGAATGTTCTGAATCAGCATCTTCAACTGCCACAACTGCTCTGGCAGGACCCACTGGCCTCTTGTTTGTCCTTTCTCGGTGTTGCGGGCACTCAAATGCCCGGTGTCCTTCTTCTCCACAATGGAAACATGTTCCACGAAATATTTCTCTTCCATACCCGCGTCCAGATCTACCTCTTCCTCTCGGGTAGTTATTATTCTGAACTTGCGGTTTTGGGTCTTCATCTTCTTCTTTCTGACCTCGGCTGCTGCTCTCTTCTTCCTTCTTCTCTTCCTTTCCTTCTTTCTTTCCACCGTTCTTTCCTCCCGGTTCTTTCACTTTCTGCTTGTTGTCAAACCTCCGGTTCAGCTTTTCTTCCACCTTTAAAGCAAACTGGTAAGCATCTTCAATGGTGCTTACCCGAACCAAACTCAACTCCTCCTGCACACTCGGTCTCAACCCATTAATGTAACGGGCCACCTTTTCTTTGCTGGCTTCTAAGTGTCTGGTTCTGATGGAAATTTTATAAAAATCCTCCGTATATTCTTGAACTGTTCTGTTCATCTGCCTCAAGCTTTGCATTTTACGTAACAGATCCAGCTCATAGTCAATAGGGATGAACTGTCTTTTTAATTTCTCCACCATTCTATCCCACCTGGTAATCCGTTCTTTTCCTCTTCGATTTCTCTCCAGCTGTACCCCCTTCCACCAAATGCTAGCATGACCCTTCAGTCGGGTCTTAGCAAATCTGACCCGGTTAGGGTCTTCAACTTCTTCGTATTCGAAGTATTCTTCTAATTCATTCACCCAGTCTATCAATTCCTCTGGGTTCAAGTTCTCGAAATACGTGGGAACCTCTAACTTCGGCCTCTTCCCGATCTGGGATATGGCCTTGTATAGCCGGGCCTGTGCCGGGTCTACATCTTCCTCCTCTTCTTCAAACTCATTCTCCTCTTCCACTTCATCCTCACTGTCTGCATCCCTTCTCGGCTCACGTCCTCTGCGTAGCTCTTCTTGCAGGGCCTGGACTTGCCGCTGCAAAGCCCGGAAATCTTCCGCTGCCATGCCTCTTCCACCCATCGGGTTTCTTCTCGGAGGCATCTTCACCCGAACTCAAACCCTCCCACACGTCCTGGTACAACTGCCTCTCTCTTTCGGTGGTCTGTTGTACGCTCAGGAGCTACGGGCTCTGATACCACTTGGTGGCAAAGCCGAAATTCACACAGACAATCTCACAGTAAATTCACAAAAATTTTCATTAATTCATTCAATAACAAAATACAGTAGTAACTTTTCCCCGGCACAACACTTCTTCCCCAATCCCGAACTTCACCACCCCTCCATTAAAAATTTTCCCCATTTTAATGTGGTCTCGGCCTTCCCTACAATTAATGCTTCCGCCCAAAGACCAATTCGAATTTCATCTTCCCTCCGTTGAAATTTCAAGATTTTCCTTTCCTTTTGTTTTCTGCCATAAATGGCAACTGTCCGATCCGTCCAGAGCCTGCATTCATGGCTTCCCATACCCTGCACCCACCGTTTTAATCTGACTGTCTTTAAGTACCGTTGTCTCCGCCATTAAGTCTTTCACCTGTAACTACGGTTTCTCCAGAAAACAACATTCCAAGATACTTAAACTTGGTCGACATCTATATCTCTCTCCTCCGATTACGTGGCCCTCATCCTTATGATCTGTTACAAGTGTGTCTCCACTTGTCAAATTTAACTCTATCCCCCACTGGTCGTGTTGCCTTTAAGACATGTGGCAACCATGTGTCTATTTCACCCTGTCCGACCGTCCGCGTGTTCACTTCGGCCTCCGTCTTCAATAGGCTGTGTTGCTTCCACATAGCTGTCTTTTTTTGTTTTTCTCGGCAACCGCAATTCAAACCACGCGGCAGCTTTTAACTTTTCTTAACGGTCTGTCTTCAATTTTAAGTCGCGCGACTTTACTCCACGTGGCAGCTTCTAATTGGCCGCGACATCGTGACATGTCGCGATATCGCGACCCCCCACGCCTTCGGACCTCCGCAGTCTTCGCGAGCCGCGATACCGTGACATGTCGCGATATCGCGACATGTCGCGGTATCGCGACCCCCCCATGCCTTCGAACATCAGCAATCAAAATGGGCCGTGATATCGTGACATGTCGCGGTATCGCGGCCCCCCGCGCCTCAGCCTTTGCTTTGCGCAAAACTATCGCGATATCGCGACGTCGCGATATCGCGATGGTTTTGGCCCTCGCCCACTACTCGCCTTCGGAGTCGCGATATCGCGACATGTCGTGAAATCGCGACATGTCGCGATTTCGTGGCTCCCCTCCCCAACCTGTCTTAAAACACTTCTGCCTTCCCTTTGCTCATAAAACTTCGAAAATAAAACAAGTGCTAGGAACTTAGAAAATTTTAAGAACATTTCTGGAAAATGCAAGATTGCTTCATCCCCACCGGATGCTCCTGCATCACCGTGGCACCTTCCTATCGGTGCCTTCCTGTTGGTGCCTTCCTATGGCACCTTCCTATCGATGCCTTCCTATGGCGCCTTCCTATTGGTGCCTTCCTGTGGCACCTTCCTGTCAGCACCTTCCTGTGGCGCCTTCCTGTTGGTGCCTTCTTGTGGCACCTTCCTGTCGGCGCCTTCCTGTGGCGCCTTCCTGTGGCACCTTCCTGTCGATGCCTTCGATGAGAGGAAGGCGCTTGCATTCTTTTGGTGCCTTCCTGGAAGAGGAAGGCGCTGGCCTCCTATTGGCACCTTCATGGAAAATGAAGGCACTTATATTTTCTTGGTGCCTTCCTGGAAGAGGAAGGCGCTGGCCTTCTATTGGCGCCTTCCTGGAAGAGGAAGGTGCCTACTTACCATGCGTTGATTTTGAAGGAAATAGATATTTGACATCTGTTTTTTTTTTTTCAAACTCCTCCCCCATTTTATTTAGATACTAGTTGGAGATTTCTCATTTCCCTTCGGAACCAGGCTAGTCCTCGGGAAAGAGGATACTCTCTTCCAATGGGCAGCGAAAATAAAACTTTGCTTCTGATTTGCATTTCATCGTGGAGCTATTTCAACACAAGGTGGTTTTTTTTTTTCATAGGAGTAAGTTAGGCATCGACAATAAGGCGTATTTCCCCCCATGTCTAAAAATTGTCACGTCCTTGTGACAACAGCCTTCCGAACTCCCCCCCTTTTTTTTTTTTT
The DNA here is from genome assembly GCA_028583015.1 of Wollemia nobilis. Classification (NCBI taxonomy): domain Eukaryota; kingdom Viridiplantae; phylum Streptophyta; class Pinopsida; order Araucariales; family Araucariaceae; genus Wollemia; species Wollemia nobilis. The sequence continues at coordinate 6,730,649 of JAQPPZ010015032.1, forward strand.
TACGGGAGGTTCTGATTCACCCGCATCTTCCCCCACTTAAATTGGTGATGTCCTTATCGCTAGCAATAGGTCCCTCTGCACAACAGGTCTGCAGCCCTCCAAATGTCAGGTCCCACACTGAACAACAAGTATCCCCGTCCAAGGGAGAAGAAAACTGATTATTGGTGCCTTCCTCCAGGTGGAAAAAGGTACTACTGTATTGGGCTGATTGTAGGCACTATCTTCCTAGTGGGAAGTAAGGGCTCAGTTGCTCCAATGGTCACTGATAAAATTTGTGATTTCCAATGTGTTGGCCTTGCATAGTCAAGGTTTTATTTATTGGTCTTAAAATTGCGACGTGACAAACACACTTGAGCCAAGATATCTTATGAAAATTATCCTGTCAATATGTAGTAATTGGACCAGATTACATTGTATTTAAGGCATCGCTTGAAATCCTTTTGGTACCGTCCACACTGGCTCAGAATTATGATAAAATTATAATTCTTATTGTATTTATTAAGCCCTTGAATACTTAGGCATTTGAAACCTAGGGTGATAAAGAATTTTTCCACCATATTATACCCTCCAAGTGGTGAGCTATCAGGGACCAAATTTTCATGTCGTACCTTTTCGATATTGGCTAGCTATGCCAATATCATGGCTGACTCTTCCTCCACCATTAGATTGGTCTCTTGCTTATGGGCATCCACGTCATTGCCAAGACTCAACTGAACCTAGTGTTGATCTGTATCATTGCCCTCATGGACATGGTTATCATGGTATACTTGCTCTTGATGTGTACCCATAGTGTGATCTAGCACAAACTCTTGGTGGGAGCTGATTGGATGGAGCCTCCACATCAAAAACTGCTCAACTTTGATAGCTTTTTCATAAAATAATGAGAAATTAGTTTTCCTAGATTGGTGTAGAAGGAAGCTGATGTTAGGACCAAGAGATCGGATGTAGAATAGATACTGAAAGTAGCAGAAAAATGGCGTACCGATATGATGCAAACAAAAATAGATATAGATGCTAAGTCCTACGAATGCGATGAGCAATGCATGAAGGAAATGACGCAGAAATGAGATGTGAGCAAACAAAGCGGGGCCTCCTTTATTGATATTGCTTTTAATATGATTACAATACGTCCCCCCTCTAGGGCTCAGAACATTTGATACAATTTGTTACATTAATGGATGCCCGAAAGAAGCCGCGCTTCCAAGATCGGACGGTACGCTTCCAGCGTCTTTCGCGTGCCCACACTCGAAGTGGGTGGGCTAAAAGTTGTCGCTTCTTGTGTCCATGTGTTCGTCATTCCTTTCTACCCCTCTAGTATTCCTGGCGGTGAGATCCTGCGCACAGAAAGACAACAAATCATTAATAGCATATGCGTATCTAGAAAAACATGCAATCCCCAAGGCCTCCAGCGGGCGCTTAGAAGATATCAGTGATAATATTGATAAGTAGATTACAAAATGATATGGAAATGTAAAGGACAATGTCTAGAATTGGTATCACCTAATTTTGCATCGAAGCGGCGTCGGACGGCCCCGTTATGCTCGTTTGCCCGTCGGGGGCCTCTCCAAAGTGAGCGCTCCAATGTCCCACCTATGCTTATCCAAATCACCTAAAACTCACGAGTTAGGCATTATATGTAATTCTAAGACTACCCAGATGCTCGAAATTTGCATATCCTACCCAGATTCTCCTGTATGTGACAGGGGCGCCCTACGAGCTAGTTAATACATAAAATAATAAAACGATCGTCAAATCATGTCAGAATGAGTTCAAAATTTAATAGAGGCATTAGGATATCATCTGGGACATATTGCAAAAGGAAAAGTAAGGAAATAATGCACATATTTCTAATCACTCTAGGGTGGGACGCTGGGGACTGTCGCAAAACCTGCAAAAAGTGACCTTGCAAATGTCCTGCCCAGAGGCCTCCAAAACTCCTGCAAACTTGTGGTTAGACTAAAAACAGCATTTTGAGATGACCCAGAAGGTCAGATTTGGCAGATTCTACCTAGGTTATCTTGTATCCGAAGGCGCTCCCTGTAGGTTAGTAGACGCATAAAATGACAGAAACCAGGTCAAATCATGTCAGAAAGCAATGAAATTTGGACAACAACATAAGTACATTAGATATAAAAGAATGCAAAAATAATAGTAAAAAAACCATGCATATATTTCTAATCACTCCGGGGTGGGGCGATTAGGACTACAATAGTTTGGGGGCGCCCGGGGGTGGGACGCCCACCGTTTAGGGCCTAGTTTTGACACCAATCCAAGTGGGATGGGTCCAAAACTTCCTAGGGGGTTGTGTCGACGAGTTTGGGGTGGGATTGTGGCCGATTGCTTGGGTCTTTGGATCTGGATTGCGTTCCTAGTGTTCACCCGATAACCTCTCTTCCAGAAGAGAGAGATTAGGGATGTAGGAAGCACAAAGAGGAATGGGGGTATAGTTTGGCAAGCACTTCGTTGCTCCAAATGCTCCAGATCTCTTTCTTTTTGGGGTGAGGAGGCTCACCTTTTTATAGACCTAAGGGTCTCCTTTGAATGCGCATGCGAGGGTGCCACTTGGCTCATTATGCCTTTTTTGGGGAGAGAAGATTCCTCCCTGATTAGGGCCTCCTTGATTGAGGCCTCCATGATCAGGGCAGGCTTGATTGAAGCCTCTCTGATTTGAAACCTTCCCTCGCAATCCCATGCCTTGAAGGTAGAGTTAGGTGGTGGATTTGGGCTGCCATTTGTCAAGGTTTGACTTTTTTCAGTCAAACCTGCTAATCGTCCCACCCTGGAGCGATTGTTGCTAATCGTCCCGGGGTGGGACGAATAGGATTCTAATCGTCCCAGGGTGGGACGAATAGGGAGAAAAGTGCTTAAAAGGTGCAAAACTGACCTCTGACCTTCCAAAACTGATTTGGGAGTGGTTAGGACCACTGTTTAACCTCTGGAGGCTGCCCTAGGGGGTATGTATGCCAATTCGGTCAGTGCTTGTAGTCACATAATCGGATTGGTGTTGTTTTGGTGTCTATAGATGCCCCTTTTTGGGATGCGTTGTGTGTGGCACAATGCTGAGCAAAAATAGATGACCAAAGCACTTAATGATTAGGGTTTCTCAGTAACCTAACCAAATTTTGATGCCCCAAGTATGGAAAGGGCATGCATTCTTGAATCCTTGCTTCGACGAGCTAAGGAGCTTAACTCAAGTGTAACCTTTTTCGATGAGGTGTACTTGATCTTGGACATTGTTCAGACATGAATAGGCAAAGGGCACAACCTTTTGTCCGAGGAACCTTTTCTTCATGCTTCCAGAATGCCAAGTGTTTGTTTAGCTTGTGATTATTGCTTGTTTGTTGCCCCAAGCAGGAGCGTGATTGTCTTTGTCAATGATTCTTTGAATGCATGCCATTTCCTTGATTGGGTGTGTATTTGTTGATTGGTGACTAAGTGTGACTACCCCCTCAAGCGACGAATCGATGAGGGAATGACCAAAAATGAGAAAAGCGATGAGTCGCTTGACCCAAGATGACATTTGTAAGGGTGCCTTCAGTTGTTTTCGTTGAACGCTTATTGCAGTTTTCCAACCATCGGACCTGTTTTTGGTGGGTTTTGACCTTTTTTTTTTTTTTATGCCTATTGGGGTAGAAATTATCAAAAATCCTCCTTCCCGTGGAGCGGTCCGGCTATGCTAGCCTTCTTAGGGAGTAGGATAGTGAGTATTTGTGACCCCGACGATGGTTTTTCATGCCATGAATGTCGGGTGCAAAGGCACCTTTGTTCGGCAGATTTATTGTTATTTTTGGTGCATTTTTTGGATGCAATTTTTGTTGCTTTATTTCTTGCTCTGTAATCGTCCCAGGGTGGGACGAGCACTAACTAGAACATTCATCCTAGGGTGGAACGATTACAGGCCTAACAACCTATATAAGGACCAAAACTAGGTTTTGGGCTCATTTGCAATATTTTTTCTTGGCGATTTGGAGCAATGAGGAGGAGGAGTGCAAGTGTGCGTAGCGGAGAGCTGAAATTTCATGGACATCATGAGTGCGAGAACCGGATCTTCGAGTGGAGGAGCCGAGGCAAGACCGGTATGATGTTCCTTCTCTCTGCCTATTATTCGTGCATGTTTTATATGAAGTTTAAAACTCACATATAAAATGTTTGTTCATTTTATTTTAAATGTTTTTGTTTATATTAAGTATGTACTTAATATATTTTTCATTTTATTTTGTTGTTTCAGGTTGTGAAGAGTCGGTACCCAATCGACTATTTTCTCTGATGCCCGGGATGCCCTGAAAGTTGTGGATTGGGAGTGGCTTGATGCCCTTGGGCTCAAGCACGTGACGCATCTGGAGCCTGTGGTGGGGGATCGGGCATATTTGATTGCCCTGATCAATCTGTGGGATCCCCACACCAACACTTTTCATCTCCCAATAAGGGAGATGACTGTTACTCTAGAGGATGTGTATCGAATTCTATGGATTTTGATAGATGGACTGCCTATCCGGATGACCCACCGTGACCAGCGGACAATGGTATTGACACGATGTTTTGGTCCGGTGGTGGAGAGGGGGTGGAGAGGGCTGTGGAGAGGGTAGAGGCTGACTGCCAGATAGGCGGTATTCTGGTGCGATGGTGGCTGGAGAAGGGCGTATTAGGGGTGAGGCATGCTTTGATCATGACCCTCATCTCCAATATGCTACTTCTTGACTCCTCGAGTGTGAGGTTCCCTTGGAACCTGCTTGAGTTGGTTTTCACATTGGTGGAGTGTCCTACATCATCTCCACTTATTATGAGATGGGGTCAGACGTTATTGGCGTAGTTGTACGATGAGTTGTACGAGGTCCATTGTCGAAAGTGGAAGGGGATCGGGTGCAGCTATCTCTTGCGATGTTGGGGGTGGTAGCACATAGCTGCGGAGCGGCCGTAGGGTTTGCCTTGGACCACCCGAGGTGAGATGGTGGATCGAGAAATTGGATATGCCAATTTATGGTGGAGGTCAGAGGAGCATGGACAGAGTCGATGATGGGCAGGTGACGTAGGTCACTATACTGATGCCTTCTCTCATCTAGTGCCAGGGCAGGTGTTTTGGCGGTTGTATCGAGACTGTCCAACCTAGCCTGAGGCTGGAGAGTGGCTTCGACGTGTGCGCAGGGGTAGATGGTTGATTGGGTGGCATGGGACAGAGTAGGAGTACTTCCCATATGTTCGGGTGATGTGGTAGTTTGGGGTGCACCAGGGATTTCCTAGTGATCCCTTGATCTATCGACATCATGATGACGAGAAGACTCTAGTCTGGCCTACCATTGAGCAGTTGGGTGAGGGGTCCGATGTAGTTATTGATGTACCCAACGTGGACGATGTCGGGGTGATTGCAGAGTATGATCGATGGTGGATTATGCGGTGATGGCAGAGTGAGGGGCCTCTAGGAGGCATGGATACTGTAGCAGTAGGAGGTGGGGGTGCAGAGGCACCGATGGAGGGTTGGGGGGCTCCGCTTGATGATGTTGACATGGTGGAGGTCGATGACTTCACCGATGATGGAGATGATTTGGGGGTTTTGAAGTAACCGAATGTATAGGATGTCCCGGAGCAGTGGGTGCCAGAGCAGCAGGCCGTCCCGGAGGTGCCCATGCCTCAGGCTATCTCGAGGGGATGTGGAGGTTGGGCTTCATGCTGAGATAGCATGATTGGAGGGTCTCCTACGGAGATGGGAGGAGGAGCATAGAGATGCTTTGGTGGAGGTAACGCAGGAGAGGGATCTCCTATGGACTCAGTTGGCATAGTGGGATAGTGCATTGGTTGTGTATCACCAATGAGATATGGAGTGGGGTCGATATCGGATAGAGTTAGAGACAGAGGTTGTCCACCTCGGTGGACAGTTGCCTATGCTTGATGGAGGTGGTTCATCATATCGTACGAGAGGCAGTGAGACTGAGCAGTCTGCATCATCTCATCACAGGTGGCTAGGTGAGGGTAGTGTTGGTGGGCAGGGTGTGAGGGCTGGCAGCAGCCACCCTGAGAGGTCCCATAGGACCCATACTACTGGGGGTAGTTCCAGTCACACCGATCCTACATGATCATGGTGGCCGACTCCCTAGGCTTTGGGGATTTTGAGTTTTTGGTTTTTGTGAGGTCGGAGGACCTTCTTATTGTAGCCTGAGGGCATTTTGACTTGATATATATACATGACTCTTTTTGGTTTGATTATATACTTGTCATGGTTTATTGTTCTTTATGCACATTTATTTATGTTGATGTATGCATATGCTATTATGACTATGGATGATTTTAACTATATGATATAGATGTATGCATATGGAATGGATGGAATGATTTGTTGGTATACAGGAGGTGGCACCATAGACTGTACATGATTTATTTGGCTTTCGTACTATGTGATTGCTTTATGGAATAAATTTTGCATTTGTAATAATTGTTTTGTATTTTTTGATGGTGATGTAAGTAATGAAATGTACAACAATTGTTTTAGAATGTAGTTAAGGTTTTTTGAGACTCAGATGCTTTAACTAACTAGTCAAGACTGTACATTATCTTACAAGACTTTCGAACAAGGTACGAATCAGACTTGAGTTTGACCAAGTTATTTCACATCCTTGTGTGTGCGATTGAGTTCGTTTATGTGGTATTCGTAAGGATACCGTCAATGCCAGGTAGGCTGTCCACCAAACCTGTACTGAGGATCACCTAATTAGCTCCACTAACTCCTTTGTTGCATTTAGTAGGATTAATCTACGATGCAATCTAGGATACCATAAGCTAGCTCATCCACATGCAAACATTGATCTGTACATATGCCCAACAACTAATGCGATAGATATATCATCATGCGGGAGGTTTGCCACCAGTGACCAGCAGGCTATCCACCAAACCGGGACTAAGGATCACCTCATGACCTTTCGAATGCTGAGAATTCCAGGGATTCAATAGTTACTCCCTCTCTTTTAATGGGATATTTGCTCAGTAGTGATGATAATCACTATTTATTTTGTTTGAGCTTGGGATTTTGATCAGTGATTAGAATCACTGTGTTCTTGTGCTTTTTGATTTGTGCACTTTTGAGATTGATGTTTGGAGTTTGAATTCTTTGTAGTGGTGAAAACCACTGTTTATTTTGGGGAATTGAAGGAAGTTTTCTTGTCCTTTTGCCAATTCTCAGCATTCTTAGGGTCATTCGCACAGGGGGATGAGCGAGATAACGTTTTCACTTATGGTATCCTAGACCACTATGTAGGTTTCATCTTTCATTCACACAACTTGGGAATTTTTATGTGTTTTAAGCTTGTGTTGGGATGCTATGTAACAAGGCGTGATCCAAGTAAAACTCTACCTTGTAAAAATCGGTCTGACTTTGTACAACATTTGACTAGAAATCTAAAGACAGCTGAATGACGAAAACCCTAAAGACATTAGAAGACAACTGACTATGATATGGCAAAAATGTGAATGGCGTTATTCTTGTTGGATCATTTACAAAATGGACAAAATGTGGAAAATGATGGAATTGCCGAGTAATTACAGTCTATGGTGCATTTGACATGTATGACCAACAAATATGCAATGTATGTATGTGATGCCTAATGCAGCTTTTTTTTTGTGTTTTGATTTTTAAGATTATGCATGAAAGTGAGATGCAATTTTTTTGTTATTTTTGATTATCTGTTGTTTTTGAATATTCGTTATGGATGGTTTAACCCGAATGGGTGTGGACCAAGTGATTCTTACGGATCCTTGGAGGTTTTGACCAAAGGGATTATAGATACCTTTGGGGCATTTTGGGTGACCAAGCGGTGGCGAGAATCCTTGGAGCTTTTGGTTTGACCAAAGGGATTATAGATACCTTTGGGGTATTTTTGGTTGACCAAGCGATTGTGGGAACCCTTGGAGCTTTTGGTTTGACCAAAGGGATTATAGATACCTTTGGGGTGTTTTTGGTTGACCAAGCGATTGTGGGAACCCTTGGAGCTTTTGGTTTGACCAAAGGGATTATAGATACCTTTGGGGTTTTTGGTTGACCAAGCGATTGTGGGAACCCTTGGAGCTTTTGGTTTGACCAAAGGGATTATAGATACCTTTGGGGCATTTTAGGTTGACCAAGCGATTGCGAGAACCCTTGGAGCTTTTGGTTTGACCAAAGGGATTATAGATACCTTTGGGGCATTTTAGGTTGACCAAGCGCGCGAGAACCCTTGGAGCTTTTGGTTTGTTTACACCAAAGGATTATAGATACCTTTGGGGTGTTTTTGGTTGACCAAGCGATTGTGAGAACCCTTGGAGCTTTTGGTTTGACCAAAGGGATTATAGATACCTTTGGGGCATTTTGGTTGACCAAGGGTTGTGAGAACCCTTGGAGCTTTTGGTTTGACCAAAGGGATTATGATACCTTTGCATTTGGGAACCCTTGAGCTTTTGGTTTGACCAAAGGGATTATGGATACCTTTGGGGCATTTTGGGTGACCAAGTGAGAACCCTTAGATCTTTTGGTTTGACCAAAGGGATTATAGATACCTTTGGGGCATTTTTGGTTGACCAAGCGATTGTGAGAACCCTTGGAGCTTTTGGTTTGACCAAAGGGATTATAGATACCTTTGGGGCATTTTAGGTTGACCAAGCGATTGTGAGAACCCTTGGAGCTTTTGGTTTGACCAAAGGGATTATAGATACCTTTGGGGTATTTTGGGTGACCAAGCGATTGCGAGAACCCTTGGAGCTTTTGGTTTGACCAAAGGGATTATAGATACCTTTGGGGTGTTTTTGGTTGACCAAGCGATTGTGGGAACCCTTGGAGCTTTTGGTTTGACCAAAGGGATTATAGATACCTTTGGGGCATTTTAGTTGACCAAGCGATTGTGAGAACCCTTGGAGCTTTTGGTTTGACCAAAGGGATTATAGATACCTTTGGGGAATTTTAGGTTGACCAAGCGATTGCAGGAACCCTTGGAGCTTTTGGTTTGACCAAAGGGATTATAGATACCTTTGGGGCATTTTGGGTGACCAAGCGATTGTGAGAACCCTTGGAGCTTTTGGTTTGACCAAAGGGATTATAGATACCTTTGGGGCATTTTGGTTGACCAAGCGATTGTGAGAACCCTTGGAGCTTTTGGTTTGACCAAAGGGATTATAGATACCTTTGGGGCATTTTGGGTGACCAAGCGGTGGCGAGAACCCTTGGGGCTTTTGGAGTGGGCCATGGCTCTCTAAATGTTGAATGGCCTCAAATGACTGATGTTCAAGGGTTCTAGTTCCTTGATTCCTTCAAGAGAGGTGAGTCGGTATGTTCCAGGTCCTATTTTACTATCGATTACATAAGGACCTAACCAATTTGCCATGAACTTGTCCCTTAAATGGGGTGGCAAGTTAGAATTTTGTTGGTTCTCTTTTAAGACCAGGTCACCGACCTGAAAGTCCCTTAGGTGAACTTTCATGTTGTATGCTTTCTTAAGTCGCTCTTGATAGATACGTAAATGCTCGAGAGCATTGATGCGTCGTTCATCGAGTAACGTAAGCTGGTCTAACCGGGCCTACCATGCAGTGTCATCATCGATGAACTCTTGCATTGATATGCGTAGGGAGGGTATTTCCAACTCGAGAGGCATGACTGCCTCGGAGCCATACACTAGCAAAAATGGAGTTGCCCTAGTGGGCATCCAAATGCTAGTGCGATAAGCCCATAGGGCAAGTGGTATTTGGATGTGCCAATCCTTATGACTATCTACGACCATATTTTTAAGGATGGCAACTAGCATTTTGTTTGATGCCTCTGCTTGCCCATTTGCCTACGGATAATAAGGTGTCAAAAAACTGTGCTGAATTTTGTACTTTGTTGTCAAAGCACGCACATCTTTGTTCTTAAATGACGTCCCATTATCCGAGATGATCTTGGATGGAATACCAAAATGACATATGATGTTATGTAAAATGAACTCCGCAATGCGGGGCCCAGTCATAGAGGTAAGCGGAATTGCTTCCACCCACTTAGTGAAGTACTCTGTGGCCGTTATGATAAACATGTGATGACATGACGATGCAGGGGAGATCTTTCCGATGAGATCTAAGCCCCACTACAAAAATGGCCAAGCCGATTGGATCGGATGCAAGGCCTGAGAAGGTACGTGTGTCAAGTTAGCATGGTGTTGACACTTCATGCACTTCCACACATATGCGCAACAATCTCGCTCTAAAGATGGCCAATAATAGCCCATGCGAAGAATGCGCTTTACGATGGCCATACCATTGAAGTGGCCACCGCATGTACCATCGTGCGCTTGGGTGATCGCCCAAGTGGACTCCTACTGGTCCAAGCAACGGAGGAGGATTCCTTCATAGCTTCGATGGTATAAAATGTCTCCTAGCAAGACATGTTTTGCCGCTTTCTGTTTGAATGATATTTTCATGATGTGCGACAATCCAAGTGGGAGGCTACCTAACTTGAGATAGTCTCTTATGGGTGTGTACCAATCCTGCTGATCAGAAACCTCGATGGTATGAATGGTCGATCCCTCTTGAAGTTCATCCCTAGCAAAAGTTGAGTGGGAAAGAACTTGTAAAAATAGCATTGTGTTGCTATTAAGAGGGGTTGGAGAGAACAAAGACCCCTAGTTGGCATGATTCAGACTATCATGGATTCGAGAGAACCTATCCTGAGATGGTTCAATCTGGATCAGGTGGATTCCTGGCATTATGTCAGAGCTTGCACGCTCCATCATGGATTGCGATAACATTTTGACTTGAATGGTTGTCATCTCACCAGAAATGTCTTGCGGGATTAGTGACCCCAAGGAGGCCATAGTGTCCACAAAATGATTCGATGATCGAGGGAGTGCCTCGATGTCGTACCATTCAAGATTTGCCAAGAATTTATCCACAAGGGCTTTGTAGGCCTACAGAACTGGGCATTTGCATTGGAATACCCCTTTCACTTGGTTGAAAATTAACAATGAATCACCAAAGATATTCAAGCATTTGATGTTCATGGTGATGGTTGTCTGAAGACCTATGAGCAAGGCTTCGTATTCAACATTGTTATTGGTGCATGAGAAATCAAGTTTAAATGATAAAGGCATTGGAGCCCCTTGCGGTGTGAAAAACATGATTCCTGTGCCACCCCCTTGCTCACATTTAGAACCATCAAAAAATAAGGTTATGTCGGCCTGTGACTCAGGCTCATCAGAATCTAGCGATTCTGAGACATGGAAGACCCCATCATCGGGCAGCTCTATGGTCAGAGGCTGATCATCTTCGAGAGGAGCCTCTGCTAGTTGATCGGTGATGACTTGACCTTTGATGGACTTTTGTCCAATGAATTCGATGTCAAACTCCATCAACAACATGATCCATTTTGTCGTGTGACTACTGTGATAAGTACGACTCATCATGTACCACAATGGATTCTCCTTAGACACAACATACGTCGTATTGCTCAGCATGTAATGGCATAGCTTTTTGGTGGCAAATACCACCGCCAAGCATAGCTTCTCAACGTATGCATAGTTAAGTTCATAACCGACCAGGGTGCGGCTAAGATAATAATTAGCCTGTTCTTTATGTAATTCATTTTTTTGGGCTAGCATGGCGCCCAGTGCCACCTCAGTAGCTGAGATGTATAAATAGAATGACACTCCTGGTCTAGGTGGTGCCAATACGGTGGTGAAGCCAAGTATTGTTTGATGTCATCGAAGGATGACTGGCACTCGTCATCCCAATGAAATGCTACCCCCTTGTGTAATAATTTATTCATGGGTCGGCACTTGTCAGATAACTGCGCTATGAAGCGCTTGATCGACGCGACCTTACCCTGCAAGCTTCTGAGCTGCCTGATGGTGGTTGGGGGAAGCATTTCAAGGATTGCCTTGACTTTATTTGGATCTACCTCGATGCCTCATTTTGAGACTATGAAACCCAAGAGTTTTCTAGATGTGACGCCAAATACGCACTTCTTGGGGTTTAGCCTAACCTTGTGTTCGATGAGGCGATCAAGGATCTTGCGTAAGTCATCGAGATGATTTTGGCGCAAAAGAGATTTGGCCAACAAATCATCCATATAATCTTCCAAAGTTTTATGCATGTGATCATGGAAGATGTATGTCATAGCGCGTTGGTAAGTGGCGCCAACATTTTTAAGGCCAAAGGGCATGACCTTATAACAAAATGTCCCCCAAGGCATCGTGAACGCCATTTTTAGTTGATCATCGAGATTGATACGAATCTGGTTGTATCCCGAGAAACCATCCATGAGGGAAAGCATTTCGTGGCCTGTTGTAGCGTCTACCAATGCATCGATGCTAGGCAAGGGGAAATCATCCTTGGGACTCGCTTTGTTTAAATCTTGAAAATCGGTGCATATGCGAATCCTCCCATCAAGATTTTTGATGGGTACCATGTTGGACAACCATGGTGGGTAATCTATACAGATGACAAACTATGCATCCAACAACTTTTGTAGCTCATATTTGACCATTAAGGCCACTATTGGGTGCATCTTACGTAGCTTTTGCTTGATTGGCTTGACTATCGGATCAAGTGTTAGATTATGCATGACTAGCTGCGGGTCTAGCCCCGACATGTCTTTGTAGGACCATGCAAAAACCTCCTTCTTCTCTTTGAGAAGGGCAATGTAATTGGCTTGCTCTTCGGGGGATAAACTTACCCCCAACTTGATGATTTGTGGATTCATTGGATCAGAACCGATGTCTACGTCAATCGTCTCTTCGAATGACATGTGGGATCCGTCCTCCAACTGGTGTGGAGTTGGGATCAGGTGGATATCATTTGCTGAATTTAGATCTACGTTGGGAATGTCGGGTTCCTCTTCAGCATGGAAGATATCCTGAGTCTATCCTGGGGTGAAATGAAACATCTCACCGCAAGGCCAGTACTCTGATGGGGATGGTGGTGAGTCAGCATGATCCCAGTCTATGGCATCTAGGTCTAGATACAATGGTCATGTTGGATCGGTTGGATTGCGGATGGGGGTGGTTAAATCAATGGAGATCATGTTGATGGAATGAATTTGGTCTCCATTGCCGCGTGGGTGTTGATTCAGACATCCTTGGTGATCCTTGTACCCCGGATCTGGCTCTGTGGGTACTGGCACAAAAGGATCGGCCCTATGTGCGGATAGAAGGATAGGGTCTACCCTTGGCACTGATGGCCCTATAGGGTCTCTAGGTGGGAGGTGCTCCCTGTATGCCCGAAGTGGTGGATGAAGCACTTGGTTTAACTGTACTTGGTTTAAATGCCACCTATGCCTTGGTCCCATATTTAGATGTTCAAACATATCATCGATGTCTATGGGGTATTCCTGTTGCCTCATATGGTTGAGATATGCCATCTCGGTCTCATCCTCATAGTCGCTATCGGAGATCCATAGGCCTTCATTGGCTCTGACAACTATGTGCCCCTATGGCTGGTATAGCCTCCCACTAGGCATTTCTTGATCACTATCCTCACTCTCTACGAAAACCAAAAATCTGGCATGCGGGTAGTCGATGTTGAAGAAGATATTTGGATCTTCTTCCTTCGGTGGATCACTTGGCCTTATGGCCGGCATGGGAGGCTCATTTTGTTCGAGCAAGTTGATTTGGTCCCTTCTGGGTTGTTTCACTCTCTACGGGAGGGCTGGATTCTCTAGAGGTAGCAATTGCCCGATCGGAACATTAAAGGGGAACATTGCCATGAAGTTCTCCTGATAGTCATCAATGGGTGTCACCTGTGAGTGATTGCTATCGGACTCAAAAGGGTCCCAAGGTGCTACCTCATAATCTGACTCATCTTCAGAAGACCCCCCTTGATCTTGTTCATATCCCTCTTGGAGGTTACTTCTTGAACTTTCCCCTTCCTCGATCAAAGGGGAGGGGTTGTTGAGGTCAACAAGGTTTGTTGTTAACAATGGGAGATAATCCCCCAATGTGTATGTTGTGTTGGGATTGGCATATGGATCTTGTGCCAACCCATCCCTGTTGCCTAGACCTAGGCCTTGCATGGTTTCTACCAAGATGTCGAGGGGCAAAGGGTGGTTGAACCCTACTCCTGATTTATCATATTGCATCTGGTATCTCGGTTGACAAAGAATGTGCATTCCTTGTTCGTATCTGCCCAATCCATATCCATGCCAATTACATTGGTCTAGGTATTTCAAGGTGAAGTTCGGGTTGGACAGATAGTCAACATTCTCAAAAAATGGCTCTTCATCCTCTTCCTCTTGTAGGTAGGGTTCAATGTCGTTCTCGAGGCCCCCATATACAAAATTGGTCTGATTTTGTGGGTAGCCTAAAGGGACGATAGTGTCGATGGGGAGGTGAGGTCTCCCCATGTCTTGCATGGATTCGAGCATGGGTGTTGCCACAACATTCCACACTAGGTACTCCCCCAGGCCCGTATTGGCCATCTCAATGGTAATCATCGATGGTTGAGGGGAGGGAATGGGAGTTCTCCCTGAGTCCACTCCATGTTGGGTGAACCAGGTGTCTCGACTTCCATTCGGTTGGGCACCTCTTCGGTAGAGATGGTTGAGACTAATGGTGGTACCTCCTCTAGGGGCTTCTTCTCATTGTCCTTCGGTGTGGCCACCATAGGTGGCATCATTGGTGAAGGAACAGATGATGAAGATGGGCTAGGTTGGTGAGTTGAGGGACTCAACAGTGAGGATGTAGGCGAAATCGGACCCTGTGTGGATGGATTCAATTGAAAGTCCAAATGTGTCGATGGGAGGGTCGATTGTGGCATCAGCTGCACCGCATTGCAAAACTTAAAGGGCTCTAAGTCCGTTGGGACTACATGTACTTGCCCTTCGTATGTGTATTTGAGGCATTGATGGGCTATCGAAGGGACACACTTCATGTCCCAGATCCAAGGCCGGCCTAGCAAGATATTGTAGGCCATCTCACCCTCAAGGATGTGACACAACGTAGGAATGGTCTTTTGTCCTACTTGGATGGGCAGGACAATTGTGCCAACCGTCGAGCATAACGCGTCGTTGAATGCTCGAAGAGTGTAAGTGGATGCCACAATGTGGGATGCTGGCAGCTTAAGGTGTTTTAATGCCACTGTCATGATTATGTTGTTGGATGAGCCAGTGTCCAACAACACCCTCTTGAATGGAATCTCGTTGACCCATGCAATGACGTGCAGGGGTGGATCCACCATATCACCAGTCACCAATTTCAGTTCATCTTCCCTGAAGGTTATGACTGGTTCTGTGCATTGTCTCACATGTCCCACGAAATTGTTGAAAGAATTGGCTTCATGGGGTTGTAGCTCAATGGCTTTGAGTATCTCCATCGAGCCTCCCGATGGGGCGGTGATTGTTGGATGAGCTCATAAATGGAGAGCCTAGCCGACGTGGTCCTTAAACTTTGAGTAAGTTTAGTCCGAATCATGGCCACTGGTCTAGGCGGGGGAGGTTGCGTAGGGTGTTGTGGAGGTTGTGACATTGATGGAACATCTCCTGTAGCTACAACGGGTGCAGCCGTGTTTGGGTATCTTTTGTTCCGTGTCACGATGCTTATCATCCCTACGTATCCTTGCATGGGGCAATTTTGTGTTACCTCATTCACTTGTAAAGTCTTTGCCTACGCATCATGGGTAGGCAAGGGGTCTTTGAAGACCTCCATCTATTGGTTGCTCAGCGCTACGGGACTATCTACCATGAGCATTTTGTTGTCTATCAAGTCCTGCACTAAGTGTTTGAATTTCCAACAAGTGGAGATTTCGTGTCCTTTCTGTTGGTGAAATCTACAATATAAGTCTTCCCTATAGCCCTTGGGTTTTGGCGTGTTGGGGTCTATGGGTCGACTTTTTAGCAAGTTTATCAAGTTTGCCATGAACAAGCGGTCAAACAAGGAGTCTCTAGACTCCGTGAATTGTGTGAATTGTCGCCTAGGGCGACGTTGTTGATTTTGCTCTTGTTTATGATTTTCCTTTTCATAGTTATCAAGAGGAACTGCTTGATAATTAGCCTTTGGGGGCTGTGTCATTTGTGCAGGCTTTGGTATAGTTATGGCAACTTGATTGACCGTGGTGGGTTTCGGTTGCGTGGGCCCAGTTTTAGCATTTTTGGGCCACTCTTTCTTGCATGGCTTGGCAATCTCGTCATCTTGTATTTTGATCTCCTCAATTATCCTGGCTTGCACCAGGGCTTCTTCGAGGGTGGCATATTGTTGCAGCTACAATAGCATGGAGATCGACCTTAAGCAACTCTTTGAAAACATTTGAGTCATGTCGGCCATGGGAGGGAGGTAAGGTAGCTTTGAAAGCAATGTCCTCCACCGATTCCCATAAGCAGCCATGGTCTCATCATCATACTTGCTTAAGGCCAGCTAGGTCACTTAAGGATGCCTTCTTCTTGGTGTTGAAGGCAAAACGTTCAAGGAACGCGTCCACTAGCTGGTCTAGATTATTGATGCTATGCTTCGACAGCTGGGTAAACCAATCCGAGGCAGGGCCTACGAACGTGGTTATAAACGTTCTCAGAAGCAATGCATCATTGTCCTGAATGCCAAAGCATTGACTCAGGAACCTTGTTACGTGCTCTTGGGCATCCTCATCCCCTCTAAAAATTGCCAATTGAGGCACTTTGAAGTGGTCGGGGTATGGGGGTGCCGAAACTGAAGGATGCACAGGGTGACTGCGGAGTTGGCGTAAGGTGGGCTTTTGGGGCCCTGAAGTCTTAGTCTCCATAGACTCTAAGCGCTCTAGCAGTGCTTTGTATGCATCAGAGGATTTGATTTCCTCTTCTTTGGTTTGTTCCCATTGTGAATTACGAGGAACTTGAGGCCTATGGAGGGGTAGCCGGATAGCGCCCCCTGCCTTGGTAGGGCATTTCAGCCCGCTCTTCTTCTCGCTCAAATTCCTCATAGGCCTCTTGAGGAGTTTTTGGGCGTGACCTATAAACATGGATGGGTGCCCGAGGAAGGTGCCCATCATTGGTTCTAGGAGTGGCCTCCCGCTCAGGTCTAGGAGGTCTTGGAGGCAACGCTTGATAAGGTCGTGGAGACCTGTCTCGTACTAAGGGGTTGTGCCTCTCATAAATTTTTGTCCTATGCATGCGAGGGGTTGGAATCCTCTCATGCATAGTGTTCTGGAACAACTCATCTATCTAGCGCTGAATGCGCTCTTTGTTAAGATGATACAGTTGTTCTAACTATTGTTGATCTTGCCTAAGCTGCGTGATTTGCGCTTGGCGGGCGGCATGTTTGGAAAATGCCAAGTCGATTTGTTCCATCGTCCTAGGTCTAGGAGGCCTAGATGCCTCCCCTACATATCTATCTCGGTCGTGGTGATCCGAGATCTCTATGGGTCACTTTCCTCTATCGAGGTTAGCAGCATTCACCCGAGGCTCTAGCCTCAATAGGTGATCTTGATAATCAGCAGGTGCGGAGGTGCATTGCCCCCATGCGGTGTATTGCTCTTGAGGAATATACTAGTTTTCCTCATGCTCCCTTTCATACATGTGAAAGGGACGGGCAGAGTTGGCTCGCCCTATCTAAAGAGCCTTGCGCTCTAGATTTGGCCTATTAGTTCTAACAATAATGAGGGGTGGAGGGGGAATGATATAATCATGTGGGCCCTCCTTATGAACCCTATGCTGCTCTAGCGCTTCATCACGTAGTGGCCACTCATAATGAGTGTCTAAGGGGGCCTTCCCATGTGTGTACTCCTCCTGAGAGGGTCTGTGTTGAACGGGAGTGCCCCTCAAAGGGGTGCCTCTATAGTCCTATTCTGTAGTGGTATAGTGTGGACTATGTTGTGGGTCAAGCTGCCAAGGTGGTATAACCAAGTCCTTGGGGCTATAACGGAGGTGACTTGTGCCTCCTTGCATACTTTCTATAGCTTCTACCCGTGATTGGGCTTGGCTATGGGTATACACCATGGTGGTGGTTTTTCTAAAAAGATATGTATATTTTTATCTCCTTTACAATTTTTATGCTATACCAAACAAAAGGGGACCACACAAACAAAGAAATGATTATCTTGTTTACAGATTAAATGTGTGTCCTAGATCTGGTTTAGTGTGTTTGATTTTTGTTATGTAAATCTTGTAAAGAAAACTTTGTTATACATGCATAATGAGGGCTCTTGTATCTCCAAAATGGTCGCCCCTTCAATATACCATTGCCAGGCCATTATACCGAACCTCTCAATATACCCGCCCTTACGTGAGGGAAACTATTGGTACGCGAGAGCAGAACAGTAAGTGGAACATAGGCGGTATGGAAGGGGGATCGCTCTATTTTTGACACCTACCTTAGAAGACTTATCCTCATGCACGGGGAATCACCCCCGCTACACTTGGTCAGCTTTCATCAGGATTTACGTCTAGCAACAGTCGTGATCAGGGTATATGTATGCAAAATCCAAGCCAAGGTGGTGATGAAACCCACCGTTGGTCTTGATCAAGTGTTGGGGTATTAAGACCAACTCCTTGATGTTAATTTTATTAGGTGGTGTGTGTGGTTCCTTTTAATTGTGTAAAGAAAGAAAACATACAACAAAAGATGATTTTCACTAATGCAATGCTTTAAAGTACGTTTTATCTTTCAGAGACAATTAGTAGCAAAAAGGAAATCACAAAACCTAACTAGAACTGAAACCTATAATGAGGACTTGCCATTTGTGCAAGTATCATGCAAGCAAACCAGAGAAAAATGCATTCCTAATCAAGTTCCTTCCATTTAATTTACTCTATGTTTTTATTTTTATTTTTCTTTATTGCAAGAAAGGAAAACAAACTACTTAACCTTTCTATGCAAGTGTCTAAAAATAAAGCAAAGAAAACAGAAAATTGCAGAAATAGAAAGTAGAAAAACAGAGAGGATGTTCAGAAGGCCTACCTCTTCTCTGTCTAAACCAGATGCCTCTGAGTTTCTGCTCAGAAAATGCATAGAGCTCTAATCATCCCGGGGTGGGATGAATAGCAGGTCTGCATTCATCATAGGGTGGGATGAATACGTATTCATCCCGGGGTGGCACGAGTAGCAGTCCAGTGCCCGAATGAGTAACACCTGCAAAGAAAAACCACAAAATTTGGATCAAAAACTTGATCCTAACAGCAAGGGATAGGGTCCCACCATGATCACCACTGAAAGCAGTAGAAAAATGGTGTACCGATATGATGCAAACAAAAATAGATATAGATGCTAAGTCCTACGAATGCGATGAGCAATGCATGAAGGAAATGACGCAGAAACGAGATGTGAGCAAACAAAGTGGGGCCTCATTTATTGATATTGCTTTTAATATGATTACAATACATCCCCCCTCTAGGGATCAGAACATTTGATACAATTTGTTACATTAATGGATGCCCGAAAGAAGTCACGCTTCCAAGATCGGACGGTACGCTTCCAACATCTTTCGCGTGCCCACACTCGAAGTGGGTGGGCTAAAAGTTGTCACCGCTTGTGTCCATGTGTTCATCATTCCTTGCTACCCCTCTAGTATTCCTGGTGGTGAGATCCTATGCACAGAAAGACAACAAATCATTAATAGCATATGCGTATCTAGAAAAACATGCAATCCCCAAGGCCTCCAGTGGGCGCTTAGAAGATATCAGTGATAAGATTGATAAGTAGATTACAGAATGATATGGAAATGTAAAGGACAATTTCTAGAATTGGTATCACCTAATTTTGCATCGAAGCGGCGTCAGACGGCCCCGTTATGCTCGTTTGCCCGTCGGGGGCCTCTCCAAAGTGAGCGCTCCAATGTCCCACCTATGCTTATCCAAATCACCTAAAACTCATGGGTTAGGAATTATATGTAATTCTAAGACTACCCAGATGCTCGGAATTTGCATATCCTACCCAGATTCTCCTGTATGTGACAGGGGCGCCCTACGAGCTAGTTAATACATAAAATAATAAAATGATCATCAAATCATGTCAGAATGAGTTCAAAATTTAACAGAGGCATTAGGATATCATATGGGACATATTGCAAAAGGAATAGTAAGGAAATCATGCACATATTTCTAATCACTCTAGGGTGGGACCTGGGACTGTCGCAAAACCTACAAAAAGTGACCTTGCAAATGTCCTACCCAGAGGCCTCCAAAACTCCTACAAACTTGTGGTTAGACTAAAAACAACATTTTGAGATGACCCAGAAGGTCAGATTTGGCAGATTCTACCCAGGTTATCTTGTATCCAAGGCGCTCCCTATAGGTTAGTAGACGCATAAAATGACAGAAACCAGGTCAAATCATGTCAAAAGCAATGAAATTTGGACAACAACATAAGTACATTAGATATAAAAGAATGCAAAAATAATAGTAACAAAACCATGCACATATTTCTAATCACTTCGGGGTGGGGCGATTAGGACTACAACAGTTTGGGGGCGCCCGGGGGTGGGACGCCCACCGTTTAGGGCCTAGTTTTGACACCAATCCAAGTGGGATGGGTCCAAAACTTCCTAGGGGGTTGTGTCGATGAGTTTGGGGTGGGATTGTGGCTGATTTCTTGGGTCTTTGGATCTAGATTGCATTCCTAGTGTTCACCCGATAACCTCTCTTCCAGAAGAGAGAGATTAGGGATGTAGGAAGCACAAAGAGGAATGGGGGTATAGTTTGGCAGCACTTCGTTGCTCCAAATGCTCCAGATCTCTTTTTTTTTGGGGTGAGGAGGCTCACCTTTTTATAGACCTAAGGGTCTCCTTTGAATGCGCATGCGAGGGCGCCACTTGGCTCATTATGCCTTTTTGGGGGAGAGAAGATTCCTCCCCGATTAGGGCCTCCTTGATTGAGGCCTCCATGATCAGGGCAGGCTTGATTGAAGCCTCTCTGATTTGAAACCTTCCCTCGCAATCCCATGCCTTGAAGGTAGAGTTAGGTGGTGGATTTGGGCTGCCATTTGTCAAGGTTTGACTTTTTGCCAGTCAAACCTGCTAATCGTCCCACCCTGGAGCGATTGCTGCTAATCATCCCGGGGTGGGACGAATAGGATTCTAATCATCCCAGGGTGGGACGAATAGGGAGAAAAGTGCTTAAAAGGTGCAAAACTGACCTCTGACCTTCCAAAACTGATTTGGGAGTGGTTAGGACCACTGTTTAACCTCTGGAGGCTGCCCTAGGGGGTATGTATGCCAATTCGGTCAGTGCTTGTAGTCACATAATCGGATTGGTGTTGTTTTGGTGTCTACAGATATACTTGGGTGAAGGTTGGGAGGATTTGTCATGGAATCCTCTTCTAGATATTCTCAAAATAGACATTAAATTTTGCCATATTATCCAGAGGATACCTCTTGAGAAATACAAATTGATTTAGATATTGGAAGGGATCCTCTAGTTCACGAAACGTATCCATGAGAGGCTCTGCCAGAATCACCCATGTAGAGATGCTCCTAAGCTATAGGGTTTTGAACCAGATCCATGCTCTACTTTCAAGGGAAGTGACCAGCAACCTGATCATCACATCCTCATGCATGATATTATGAAGGATGGCCAAAGAAGCCATATTTTCAAGGTGTTCCTTTATAGATCCCTTGATGTTGCTATATTTTGTTAGGGTATCAAAGGTAGCTTCTGAAATATCATACCGATAGGGGAGACTGAGAGGACCAGAATCATCCTAGTGCAAGAAATTCATGATGGCACTTGTATTTAGATGTTCCACTAATCTTGGAGTCAAAGTCGCTAGATGAATATGCTATCTCTACTAGTGAGGTTAAGGTTGCTCATTGTACCTTGAGTCCTTCAGGATGTTTGGATCTTCAGCATGAACAGACAACTAGTATCATGATATGGAAGTGCCACACAGTTGAAGTCACTAGGATATTTTGAGAGGATATGGGTAAATCAAAGTATCACCAAACTCTGACTTCCTAAAATATGAAAACTTAATGAGTTTCCCAGTAGAGTCACCAAAAACTAGAGGTCACAAATCTGACGCCATGCGTAGGGTAGGGGATGGACCAACACCAACATAGAATGGCCGCCATGTTAGAAAGATGTGGTCGATCTCCAAAGGAGGGAAGTTATTCATAGGTGGTTCCTACTACCTAAATTGTAGAGTGAGAAAGAGAAAAAGGAAAATGAGGGAAAGAAACAGGAAAATGGTCATAGCTAGAACTCACAAGGATGGGTATAGCCGTATCAATACCTATACAGGCACAACACCATGGGTGAAAGAATAGAGACAACACCTAACCGATCAACCTATGATACCTTCGTCAAGATCTACCAAGTGATGGGAGGGGGGAAAAATCCAAAAGTAGAGGCTAGGTGCATGAAATTCAAGATGCAAAATTAGAGTGCTCCTATCTAATAGCTTTAATAAAAATAAACCCCTGACCCGTGTTTATGAATGCACACTCTAATATCACTAAGTGGATCCTATGAAAACCATGTAGCAAAATAATATAAGATTGCCTAGATAACTAAAGCAGAAATAAGCATTCCACATTGAACAAAAATAAGAGGGCAACATCTAAGAGAAAACAATGCTAAATCTATATTTACACGGTGGTAAAACCTTACATAGGAATTGTAATGGCTAAAGAGACACCCTTAGGAATAACCAAAATGCCACTATTTATAGGTATATTTACATCAAATTCAAAATTAAACATTAATGACGATCGATGGGAAGACAACCCATAAAGCTGACAAACATTGAATTGGTACACTGCTCCTCGTGATAGTGTCGATCTTCTAGAAGGAAGTAGATGCATCTGGTTGAATCTAGGCCTTCGAATTCTCTGATATTTCTTCCCAGTCCATTAATTCTTAGATACCTCATCCTTTTATTTGACTAACGATCATCTAGTTAGGTGATGAGTGATAGGTATTGATCACCTTAAGAGAATAACACCTCAAATATATCACTGTGATGTACGAGCATATGGTATTGGATAGCTACAGTAGTGGGTACATCTCCTGTCTAAAATTTGAGTGATGGGAAGAGCTTTACATGCTAGGTGGATGCTTCCTTTCTACTTATTTCCACCCATGGAGGCACAAGGTAAGAGGGTGGACATTTATCGAGAGTTCTGCCCACTTTGTACTCACATATCCCACCCGAGATGTGCAGGAGTCTTCATCTTCCCTAAGGGCGAGGTTATAAAATTTTATCACCCTTGCTAGCTGCTTGAAAGGCCCACCCAAAAAGTGGGTGGGATTTTTCTAATGTTCTACCCAAGGGGAAGGGTGGGTCATCCACCTGCTTTATCACCCACCCTGCTTTAATCCGCCATCCGCCCATTGCTTTAGTCTGTCCATTACTATCACCACTCGATGTCTTCTACTCATCCATCAATGTCCCTCAAAATTTGGTGTTCTCCTTACAAGCAAAGGGAATCACTTCTTGAAGGGAAGAGTGGGTGAAGGGTATAAAATCTCACCCACAGGCTTGATGGATTTCAAGTGGGTTTCTTTCAAGCCTTCTGGAATATAGTGAGATAGGATGTAGTAGCAGTAATAAGAGAGTCACACCATTAAGGCAAAGTGTTCAAAAAATACAATAATAATTTCCTACTACCCATACCAAATAAGCCTAGACTGAAGGGATTTAAAGACTTTAGGTCAATTAGTTTGTGTAATATCATTTATAAGATAATATCAAAAGTTATTGCACTAAGACTAAAGTCTATTCTCCTAGAGATCATTGCAGAGCAACAAGGGGGCTTTGTGAAAGATAAGTATATTTTGGATGGAATAATCACACTCCATGATACCATGCATTCAATTAACATTAGTAAAATGGATGGAATGGTGTTAAAGCTTAACATGAATAAAGCCTATAAGTGGATCTCATGGCAATTCCTAGATAAAGTCCTAGATAATTTTGGCTTTAATAGATGCTGAAGAAGATGGGTAAATAATTGTTATGGAGGACCTCAATTCTCAATTATAATAAACAATTCCTTAACTGGATTCTTTGGAAGCAGTAGAGGCTAAAGGAAAGGAGATCCTCTATCCTCGTATATCTTCATAATTATGTCATATGCATTGGGAAGGTGCATAGGAGCAGCAAAGCAAGTAAGAGCCTTAAGGGGTTTTAAACCATCTATATTCATAAAAGGTATTACTCACAAATAATTTATGGATGACACAATTTTGTTGGGGAGACCCTTTATAGCTGATGCAAAGGAAATAAGGAGGATACTAAATCTCTATGAAAAAGAGTCCCAACAAATGATAAAAATCGAGAAAAGTAAGGTAATTTTTATAAACACAATATAGAATCAACAAAAATGAATAACAATGGAGCTTGGGTGTAGTGGTTTAACTCTTCCTTCTGTTTGCTTCAGTATGCCAATGTTCATTGGAGCATGCAAAGACTAGATATGGGATGTGATGATTGAAAAGATCTAGAGTAAATTAGTTGGATGAAAAGGGAATTTGCTAAGTCATGTAGGTAAGCTACAACTTCTCAAGAATACCCTCCAAGCAATTCCTATATATTTGTTATCAGTGTTTTAGATCCCATTCAAAGCAACTAATACAATAGAAAGTATTTAGAAAAAAATTCTATGGTTAGGAATAGAGGAGAAGAGTAGAATTTTGCTTGTAGCTTGGGAGAAAGTATGCAAGGATAAATCAAGTGGAGGACTTGGGATTAGAAGAATAAGGGATATGAACAAGGCCTAGCAACAAAGTTGAGATGGAGGCTAGTAAAGGAGGGACATGCCTTATGGATAAGAATTATAGGAGACAAATATATTGACAACCAAGAGGATAGTAGATTTTTGGCCACACTAGATCCATGCTAAGGATCTTCATGATGGAATCACATAATAAAAGGTAGAGAGATTCTATAGAAAGGAATGCAATAAAAGGTACAAAATGGTAGGTCTATCCACTTTTGGAAAGATTCATGGCTAGAGAAGTACCCATTAATGAAGGATGAGGTGTTAGCAAGTTTCAAAAAAGAGCTAGAACAATTTTTTGGAAAAATGGTGAGTGATTATTTGATAACAGGAGGAGAGGTAAGATTCAAGGAACTAAAAATCCATAATTAGTATGAGGACAAGATTCAAAAAATAACAACTAAATTAATAGCATATTGTGTAAGCCCCAATTTGGCTGAGGATCCAATAGTATGGGAAGCTACTAAAGAAGGGTCATTCATGGTAAAATTTGTCTATGATCTGTCACATGTAAATCATGAGGTGGGGGGTTTCAATGGGATCAATTATGGGGAAGGAAAGTCATTCCAAAGTTAGCAATTTTCCTTTGGATGACAACACAAAACAAGATATTAACAATAGATAACCTTCATAAGAGGGGTTTCCAATTCCCTAATAGATGTTACCTTTGTGAAGATCATGAGGAATCAGTGAATCACATATTCTTAGAATGTAATTACTCCCTCAAAATATTGTATGATATAATAGAGAATATGGGGGTGGTATGGGTGATGCCTAATAACATGGTAGGATGGATAGAATAGTGGGAGAAGCCTTTTAAAATCCCAAGATTAAATCAAATTTAGAATTTGATTTCCTTTCATTATGTGTGGGGAGTTTGGTTGGAGATAAATAGAAGGATTTTTAAAGGGGAGAAGAGATCTATAATAAGGAATAGAGAAGGCATCATAATGGTCATCGTGGAGAATTTTCAATCAGTGAACGTACATGAGAGTATAGAGTCATTGGAGGAAGATAAAGTAAGTACAAATTGAAATCTAAGTCTAGTTGAGGGAAATGTGAATCCTCGAGGGAAGCTTGAGGAGCTTGACCAAGTGGCAACCACCAATAAAAGGATGGATGAAACTAAATTTTGATGGGGCTTCTAAAGGAAACCTAGGGAAGGCTGGAGGAGGAGCAATGCTAAGGGATAGCCAAGGAATGATGATCAAAGCTATGAGTGAGTACTTAGGCATAATGACTAGTCATTAGGCTAAAGCTAGAGCAGTGTTAGTAGGAGTAAATATGGAAGTTCAATTGGGGGCTAAGAGATTAATAATTGAGAGAGACTCATTGAATATTGTTAATTGCCTCAACAAAAGGTCAGTGGAGAGTTGGAGAGAAGTAAACATAGTAACAAACACACTAAGATACCTAAATACACTGGATGAATTTCAAGTGGTACATGTCTATAGAGAAGGAAATGGGGTGGCCAATTGGCTAGCCAACTAGGGAGCTCTCAGAGAGGAAGATAAAAACATGGATACCACTAGATGGAATACATCTAGATGTTCTCCATTTAGTGGCAAAGGATGGAGGAAATTTAGAAAGTCAAGCAAAGGGGTAAAATCAATAGTAAATTGTTTATTGGATATTTATGGAATAAAATGTTGTGGGGCTATTCCCTTTGGATATGATCAAGAATTTTCAACTTCTAGCTATAAGGATTCTGAGAGGTTTGTCTAATGAGGATTCTATTTTTTGAAGATTTACGTATGTGGATGGACCCATTTGCTAGAGTTCTATGAATTTGTTTGTTGAGGGCTCATATTTTGGAGATATATGAGATGGCCTACTGAAGGTTAAACATTAAAAATATCTATGGACTTGCCTATTGAGGGACTAATTTTCTAAAGATGTGTGGACTTGTGAATTTATGGAATCATAATGAGAGGCCAAGAATAACCTAAAGATCTAATACAATGATTGATGTAGTTTTGATGTAGGTGGAATAAATAGATGTGGGATGTTGTTGTAAGAATATATATGAAGATTTGTAAAAGGGTTTAGGCCCTTTCAAAAAACTTGATTTCACCCTAATAAAAAAAACATATTGTTAGAAAAAATACCATTTAATTCAAGGACAAGATGCTTGGATTTATAGTTGAGCTAAGGGAGATGGTGAAAAAAGTTGCTAATTAGGAGGATTCCTTTGTTTCCATGTTGAGAAGATTACTTTAATTTTGAAAAAGTTGAAATTTGGTTGACTTGGAAGCTTGGTTGGTTTGTGAGATTGGTTGGATTTGGCTTAGAAGGCACACGTAGGGGGTAGAATTTGTGACTTGTTCATTGATAGTCTATGTTCATTGATTGTCTACTTTTTCTTTTCATTAAAAGTATGAGTCCTTAGTAGCATCGATGACTTTATTGAAAAATAATACTAGTGAAAATATCTATGGTAGTGGAATGATGGGTTGGAAAGAGTTCCATGGCATTGATTGAGGGATTTTTGAATTTGATACAATATCATGATTGATGAAATAGTGCCAATGTAGAAGTCAACACCGCTGCTAATATGAACCACTGAAACTAATATCAAGGATAATAAAAAATACAAATTTTGGATCATATTGTATTAGATTGATGTATTTGACATTAGCTATGATGTTACATTAAGATTTGAAGATTTGAAGAATCATTAATGTATGCTTATTCATTGGCCCAATTTGTGTCTTAGTCAAGACATGCACCAAAAGGTCAATGGATAGTTGGAGATAAGTAGGCATAGTAACAAACACACTAAGATACCTAAATACACTGGATGATTTTCAAGTAGTACATGTGTATAGAGAAGAAAATGGGGTGGCCAACTAGCTAGCCAACTGGGGAGCTCTCAAAGAGGAAGATAAAACATGGATATAACTAGATGGTATACATCTAGATTTTCTCCATTTAGTGGCAAAGGAGGGAGGAAATTTAGAAAGTCAAGCAAAGGGGTAAAATCAATAGTAAATTATTTTTTGGAGATTTATGGAATAGAATGATGTGGGGCCATTCCCTTTGGAGATTATCAAGACTTGTTAGCTTGTAGCTATAAGGATTCTAAGATATTTGTCTTATGAGGGTTCTATTTTTTTAGCGTATGTGGATGGACACATTTTATATAGTTCTATGATTTTTTTTGTTGAGGGCTCATCTTTTGGAGATCTATGAGATGGCCTACTAAAGGTTCAACATTCAAAATATCTATGGACTTTCTTATTAAGCGACTCATTTTATAGAGATGTGTGGACTTGTGACTTTATGGAAGCATAATGAGATGCCAAGAATAACCCGAAGATCTAATACAATGATTTATGTAGTTTTGATGTAGGTAAAATAAATAGATGTGGGATGTTGTTGTAAGAATATATATGAATATTTGTAAAAGGGTTCAGGACCTTTCAAAAACCTTGATTTCATCCCAATAAAAAAACATATTGTTAGAAAAAATACCATTTAATTCAAGGACAAGATGCTTGGGTTTATAGTTGAGCTAAGGGAGATGGTGCAAAAATTTGCTAATTAGGAGGATTCCTTTGTTTCCATGTTGAGAAGATAACTTTAATTTTGAAAAAATTGAAAATTGGTTGACTTGGAAGCTTGTTTGGTTTATGAGGATGGAGTTTCCAAGTTGGTTGGATTTGTCTTAGAAGGCACATTTAGGGGGTAGAATTGGTGACTTGTTGGAAGATAGTCAATGTTCATTGATTGTCTACCTTTTATTTTCATTAAAAGTATGATTCCTTAGTAGCATCGATGACTTTATTGAAAAAGAATACTAGTGAAAAGATCTATGGTAGTGGGATGATGGGTTGGAAATAGTTGCATGGCATTGATTGAGGGATTTTTGAATTTGAGACAACATCATGATTGATAAAATAGTGCCAATGTAGAAGTCAGCACCACTACTAATATGAACCACTGACACTAATATCAAGGATAATAAAAAACACAAATTTTAGATCATATTGGATTATATTGATGTATTTGATATTAGCTATGATGTTACATTAAGATTTGAAGATTTGAAGAATCATTAATGTATGCTTATTAATTGGCCCAATTTATGTCTTAGTCAAGACATGCACCATATATTTAGCTTTGATATTTGATTCATCATTATTTGATTAAATTATGATGATGATTGATAGCAAAGGTATTTTGAGTCTTAATGGGATTGATTTTAGGTGTCCGTATTTTACCCCTTTTTTATATGTTCATTGAAAATAAATGTACAAAAAACTAATGCATTAAATGCCCAAACAACTATTTGAAGAGATAAGATTGACTAAAGATTGATTTTAGATCACTAATTTTATTTTGACTTGATTTAATTCTTAGAACTTAAAATTTATTGAGGTCAATTAATAGTTGCATTAAATGGTGGTTTTCTTATATGTGCATCTTTACATTTTCTAGGATAGGAGTTGAAGAACTAGAAAACTCAACTACAAAATCTTACACACAAAAGAATTAGGAGAGATGATATATTTATGGTGAAATATGCGAGACTTGAGATAAGTGATATATGATCATCTTGATGTTTTTTATTGTGTTTATGATGATGATATTATAGATTCACAATATTTTGGTTAGATTTGACTATAAGATGATATATTGAATAACTATTTTTTGCTTAAGTAGGGTTTTTAAAGGGTTGCCCAATCCCTTTTACATCAACTTAAGCACATTGATCTATTTGGTGCCATAGATATTTGAACCTTGGTGTGGGCTACATCAACTATTTGTCCCACCATTCAACTAAGGACCAGTTGGCAACAACTAAAATTATTAAATGCTTAAATGTTTAGAATAGATCTAATGATTATTATATTACTATGATGAAGAGACATATGATATTAATGCATAACAAGTCTATCATGATCAATATTTCATAATGTAACTAGGCTCTATATGCTAAGAATATTGTTTTAGTTTCTTAACAAAGTATCCTTTAATGAGAGATTTAAGAGTTAAATGTTTTAATTATTCCCTATGCTTTAGATCATTTGTATATGAATATGATAAAAGATATATTTACCTTAAATAGTCATCAAACACTTCAATTTTTTCTTAAATAAATATATCAAGGAATTTTGTTGTGCCACATAGGACTTCATGTATTACAAATACTTACAATAGTAGATTTGAATGTGCCTAAAGAGACTCTCTATGTTACAAATATGCACAATATAGATGTGTCCAAAGGGACTTTAGATTTGGGTTGGGTAGATATCTAGAGGATTTATGTTGTGCCACATAGGACTTTCTATGTTACATATATGTACAATATAGATGTGTCTATAGGGACTTTGGCATTTCCATAAAGGACCTTAGATGTGCCATGCAGAATTATGGATGTGCCATAAAGGGATTTCTATTATAGAGAATACATACAATATTAATGTGCATAGAGAAATTTTAACTATAACATAAAGGAGTTTGGATGTTCCATAAAGGAATTTAGATTTGACATGAAGGACTTTAGTTGTGTCATGAAGGAATTTAGTTGTGCCACAAAAAAAATTAGATGTATCATGAAGGACTTAAACTTATGCTCTACCTTGAACAAAGTCCCAAGGTATTTGTTATGCCACATGAGATTTTAGATTTTTAAATTTATTTTTTATTTTAAATAGATAAAAGGATATGCACAATACTTAATCCAAACAAACAATACTATGCTACACAATTTATAAATCTTTATGTAAACCATGATGATAATTTATACACGTATATACAAATTATATTTATTGCATTATTTGGATAATTCATGGATAAAATTTTTAGATTCATATATGAAATAGTGTTTTGAGGATAATGGATTAGTGATACAAATTGACCCTATTCCTATATGTGTTTTTGATGGTTTTGGTGATCCATCATAGGTGCTTAAAATCCCTCCTACTAAGGCCACCTTACATTTTGAATGGGTGCAAAAGCAACTAGAATAATATGAGGTTATATTGCACCCATGCATGTATGTATTTTAGACGATCTTGTTGATCCTGCATGGTGCTTATATGCACCATTATTGAGACCATCCTATATGTTGCAAAAATTCAAAATCAATATAAAAGAAAGTGATAGCTATGATGAGGTTATTATTCTCCCACCTTAGTAAAGAGGTGAATAAAGTGGACAAGGTTTTAAGTAAAATAAATAAAATATAAGCTAATAAGCAATCATTTGATGCATGATAGATTGATACAAAAAGGTTTGTAATAGACTGGAATTATGCATCACCTAACTATGAATGTTAAAATGAAAATATTAGATGAGATATATGAATATAAATTTTGTAGAGATAAAAGTAGTTGATATAGTGTTCTATTATTATTATTTAAATTCATCCAATTATCGTATTCTCCCATATACAATTGAAACTTAGGAGTTTCAAAGTTAGGAGCAATGGTTCTATTAGCTATGAAAGGATCTAATAAATTATCACAAAGGTCCTCATATGATTACCTTTAATTGGAGGGAGGAGTTTGACTTGTGGCCATATGTTCTTATAACTACTTAATCTAGGTAGTAAGAGCTTGAAGTTCAAGAGGTACATGATTAGGATTTTGAAGATAAGATTGATAGACTTGTTAAAAGGTTTATTTTTTTTAATGAGAAGTTTGCTATTGTTAAGAAATGGATTAAGAAAAATGTATTTGTTATGGATAAGATATAGTTATGAGATGATAATAAATTGAGACTAACAAATTAGAATAAAAGGATTTAAAGTTGGTATAGTCTTATTTAAGATTGTAATAGATAATCTTGAGATTCTCAAAATTATAGGATAACTTTGATCAGGACTAGATTAAAATATTGATGACATAGGATTACTAATAAACATATTTTGATTAAGATTTGGATTAAAGTTTGGATTGGGATTATATTTTGGATTGAATATTGGATGAGGTTTTGATTTAAATATTGTATTAGGCTTTGGATTAAATATTGGATTAGATTAGCATTTAGATCAAGAGTTGGATTGGAGTTTTATAAGATCAAGCCAACACTCTAAGATGTTGGAGAAATAAGGTTGGTTTTATTTTATAAAAGCTCCTCTAAAGAGGTAAAAAGAGCACTAAAAATTTACTTTGTAGGTGGTGGGGAGTCCCATCTTCCTATATATGGGATATGGGTGAATAACTTTGTTAGTCCTTGGGTAGAATTATAATGATCCATGTTTTTTTTAATTACATGGTGGAATCGGTAGCCGCCATAAATCCGGGTAGGCTATCCAAATTTTATGGTCACCACAGTATTTTGCGTTGTCCATCATGGAACTCACCACACATTTCTTCACACAGTACACCCCTATAAACACCATACCATAATCATTTAAAACCTTTTACACCATTGAAAGCACTAGGAAATGGACAAGCGTCAGTACGACGAGGCTCAAGATTTGAACCTTGGACCTTCACCTCACTTATGGGGTTTGGTCGAACCAATTGGTATACACCTCAGACCTAATAACGAGCCATATTGGTCAATGGTTTTTGTTCCCTTTCTTCACCTAGTTGTTACTTTTTTACCACCTTTCTTACTTTTTTTTTGCTTGTTAAATTTTATAAAACCTTGAAATAAGGTTAGAGTTGTGATTAAGGGACATGTTTACATGTGTTCCCAAATCATGTGTTCTAAAAACAATAGTTCCAAGATTTAATAAAACCTTGAAATAAGGGTAGAGTTATGATTAAGGGATATGTTTACATGTGTCCTAAAAAATAATGGTTCCAAGATCACCACTTTATGTGGGCATCAAGTTTATTGATTGAATTTTAGGATTTTTGAAATACAATCATGATTCTAACATGCTTTCAAACCTAGGCTTAAGATAACCCATCATTTGGATTGATAATTGATATTTATTGGCTCCAAAAAGAGTGTGATTCAATCATCAACATTGGTAGGAAAAGTTATTTTTTCATCCATTCTAATAATCCCTTTTTATTTCCTCATTTACTCACTACACACTGACTTATAATTGATTATTACTACTAATACTGCTCTCCAACTTTCTGCCTTTGTTACTTCTATGACACTTGATGTTCTTGCTCTATTTATCTCTCTTGTCCTTATAGGTACAACCAAAGCAATTGACTATTGGTTTGCTACCTTCTATGGAGGAGGACACAAATCTATTCTAGGATTTGTAGCCAAATATTAATAACTACTACTTGAGGATCAATTTTTAAGGCATGTCATATCCTCTACATATAGTCTAGGTGTAATCTCTCATTTTTTTACTATGATGATATAACAAGTAGAATAGAGTAGACATGAGTATTTTATTTTGAATGTTATGGTGATGCCCAAGGTGCCAAATATTATTATTTTTGCATATAATAGAGGAATTGATAACTCGTTACATTTTTCATTGCCTTGCCATGGGTTTGAATCTTTCTCCTTGCTATGATTATAACCTCTAGTTGCACCGAGTAAAATTTTTAACGTAGCTGGCGGTGCTGGCACGACACACCCTCCAATTCTACAAGGCTAGAGGGATTTGAACCATGGTATCCACCCTCCAAAGGGAGCACTTTGACCAATGGGCCAGACCCTTAGGCCCAAAAAACAATTTATTCTATTGCATTAGGATTAGCCCTAATTTTTTTTTATGGATGATCATAGTGTAGTATATTCATGAATGCTTTATTTTAACTTTTGCTTAAATTAGGATATTTTAGCTCTAATTGCATAACTATTGATCATTTATCTTAATTTAATTTTTTTGGTGTTTCTTGTATTAATTCATGTAACTATATGAGATATTCATTTTTTCTACAAATATTATGGTGAGCCTAACATGAAATCTGCCTTCTAAGGCTTTTTATATTTCATTTTTAGCCCCTGGGATTAAGTAAGTTTGTTGTTGTACATTTTAAATTAGTAGTTGTTATTAGCTTAAAGATAAATAATCCCATCATAGCTTTTCTATTTCTCTTAGGGTTGCCTTGAAGACCTATTTTGTTTTTTTGTGAGGATTTTTTTAGTTGGCTTGCTTAGGGATAGAAACTTTGGCAAAAATCTAGCTATTCTTGAGTAGTTTTTCTGTTTGCCCTTATGGATCCCCCAACTTCTTATAAGGGCTTTGGAATGACTAATAGGTCTAAAAAGAAGCAATTCAAAAATTCCTAGAAGTAGAAGAGGATCTCACTTACTAATATAATGTTCATAAAAATTATATTCTCCATCCTTTAGAGCTCAAGCATGATTAATAAATTCAAATTAAAGATGTTTAGGTAGATATTTTATTATAAAGAAGAAGAGACCCAAATATAGACTTTGACATACCTTATAGGTCTATAGTAGGATCTCAAAAGGCTTTGGAAGTGTATACATTAGGTAGTTATACTAAACATTGTGTTAAACTACAATTACCAGTTAATGTGGTAATCATGGTAAAATAATGATGAATGCAAATAAAGAACGTAGAAAGTGCCTCATTGAAGTCCCAAACCCATTATGGATCTCATGATGAAAAACTAGCTACATATATGATGACCCTTAGAGAATCTTTAGCTTGTCAACAACATAGTCATAGACATAATTTTGATAAGTAGATTGAGATCTCTAGGAAAGACAACCAAACAAATGTAGTATATGATGACCAATATTTTTATTTTGAGTGTTAAAAAAAACTTATAGTGTAAATTGTCACCCTTATTCAATATTGAACCCTAATGCTCCTTCTATGGGTCCCCCAACTAACCATTGGGTGGCTTTGCTTGTATCATTTGAACCTACTTTGAGAAATTATCAAAGCCAATTTCTATCTCCATATAAGGAAGCTATAGAATTGTCTAGTCATGTTCCTAAATTTATCTATGATGGGATGAATAAAGTCCAAATATTCATTGGTAAGTTCACTACTTATTATAGGTATTGGATGCATAATGAATAATATTTGGTAAAATTGATTACTAGGGATTTAGTAGGAAATCCTCTTGGTTGGTTTGCATCCTTACCTAAACACTATATTGACTCATACATTTTTATTTGAAAATTTAAAATAAGAATTTTATCATGACATGAATTTGATGGAAATAATGGATTCTTTGTGAATGCTAGATAAATCCATAAGTAATCTATTGCTAATTTTTCTAATAGGTTGGAAAGGACTAAATATCATGCTAATATGAACTTAAGTAAATAGGTGGCAACACAAATGTTTATAAATAAACTAAGACCATAATTTAAGCTAAGATCCAAGAACACAACCCTTGTGGTTTGCCCTCCTTAGACAAGGTTATAAAAATTGTTAAAGTATTTGAATAGTGGAAAAAGAAGGTCAAAATCCTTGAAACTCAAAATCCCTAACAATGACACTGTAGGGGATGGGATTCACAATGTAGATATCCAAGATATCTCTCATGTGTTAGAAATAGCTAGAGCTATTGAGCATATATTTACCAAATATAGGGGTGCCTTGAGATCTCAGAATATGATGCCTTGAATCCATGAAGATATTCTCAAAATATGTCCACAACCTAAACTTAAAAATAATGATTTTAATGATAGGTTTGAAGCACTTGTATGACATGATCTTAAAAAATCTATTTTTGGCATGTAACTTATGGCCATGATAATTATACTTGCATAGAATTGCATATATTCTATCCCAAACAAACTTGTGGTCTTGATTTTAACATTGATAAGGTCAATTATGATAGGATCAACTTGTTCTATGAAAAGAAATAAAGTCTCTAGAAAAAGCATAATTTCCCTCGCAATAAAAGGTTAGGAATATATAATACCCATTCCCCAACCCTAAACAACAAGCTTCTAATAAACAACATGAAAGTAAGTTAAAATCAATGTCAAGGGTTTAATCAAGGTGGCTATCAAAATTATGAAAATCAAGGATACAATCCTAATGAGGGCAAAAAAGGAGGCAGTCAAAATAATCAAAATAAAAATGTTAGCTTACCCCAAAATTAAAATCTTGGAGTAAGCAATTCTTAAAATGCCTCTCAAGTTAACCAAGTCTTTGCCCAACCTAAGCCCAAATGGAGAATATATTTATAGTCAACAAAATATGACTCATTATGTCAACATTTTGGTGTTGCAAATAGAGACTTGCATCCTTGGAATAACAAATTACTGCTATTACTAGGAGTGCACTTTAATACAATAATAAGCAACCTTCCAAAGAGGGAAAAAATGAGGATAAGAAAAAATAACCTATCTAGGCAATTGGAAATATGGCTCTAGTTAATAGGATCCCCAACCCTCCTTTGGTCATTCATGAACCCACTACAAATACAAAAATATCCAAAAATGTAGAAAATATTCCTAATAAGGCCTCGACCAAGTCCAAAGAACTTATTTTTTTTAAATGTTGAGAGAGATCAATATCACATCTTAAAGCAACAATCCCAACACTTGTGTTTAAAAATTTCGGGATCTCACCCAATAGTCATGAGAAAAACTAGGCATGGGACATAGTTGAAAAGTTGTATATAATCCCTTGTAATATCCCATACTTAGAATTACTTAGGACATCTCCCTATTGATGATAATGCTTAAGAAACTTTTTGGATGAGATGGATATGCCTAAACCAAGGGTTACCAATATCATGTCCACCATACTGAGGTCTTATGAAGTACAATATATTTAATTACATAGATACAATCATTGTATTAATACACATACTAGCCTTGAT
Organism: Wollemia nobilis; assembly: GCA_028583015.1. Classification (NCBI taxonomy): domain Eukaryota; kingdom Viridiplantae; phylum Streptophyta; class Pinopsida; order Araucariales; family Araucariaceae; genus Wollemia; species Wollemia nobilis. Next base: position 6,766,936 of record JAQPPZ010015032.1, read on the forward strand.
TTGACTATAAATTTTCCTTTAAAAATATGATTGTTGCTGACTATTTAATGATCTACCATTGATGATAACAATTGTTTATAATGATATAATAGTCTATAGGGCTTTAGTTGATGAAGAGAGTGCCATACATGCTATGTTCTTATCCTTGATAGATAAACTAAATATCCTTAGAGAAAATATCCTCTCTACTAGAAGTCATTGTTATGCTTATAATAGTAAACCACAAGATCCTATAGGGTTGCATTTGCTATCAATTTTAGCCAGGCCTTGCTAGGAACTTATTACATCATATAATATAGTTAGAGTTAGGTATTACGAAGCTGTACCTAAATAGATGGTTGATAGTTCGTTATTCAAATCAAGCACCTATACCATCATTGTTATATTCAAAATTTTGATCAATGTAATCTTGTCTAGCACCTTGTTGGTCCAACATGTTGCATTAGAGTTCTCATAATTCTTCGAGTATGAGAAATAAAAGAGCAATTTTGTGAGATATTGCAAAGTAGAAGAAGGTCCCATTTAGAAATGTGTTGCTTCACCAATACAAAATATTTGTGTATTAAAAATATTTATTACAGGTCTAAAGAATGTTACTTTCAAATATTTAATGCATTGAGAATCCAAAAAGGAGTAGAAGCAAGTTTGAATGAGAAGAAAACCTTGTGGATTGGAGAAAAAGTCATTCTTTTTATTCTTGTTGATATTTGCAAGTGTTGCAAGTGAAGTTGTATAGACCTATGATAATTAATCACTTTGTGTTGGAAGGGTGGATGTCATGAAATTGATTACTACCACCTGGTGTAAGAGATATGTCTAAAAAATGAGCCACCTAGAGCATTGCAATAGAGTTTGAATGAGTTGGCAATCCTCCCCTTTGTATATTCTTTTCATGGTGGAATCTATAGTCACCATAGTTATTCATTATATCCAACCCCATAACCATAATGTCACATCATTGTAAATATTTTAAACCACAGAAAGCACCAAGAATATAGACAAGCGTTCAATCTGATAAGACCCAAGATTTGAACCTTGGATGTTCATCCCCCTTACAGGGTTTTGTTGAACCAATTTGTCTACACCTTGGACCTAAAATGTTAAGGTAAAGTATAGGTTTTTATAAGGAGTCTCAATCTCCTTGTACCGAGTGGGGTTTGAACCTTGGACCTTTCCAAAGAGAGACCAAAGCCTTTACCATTGCAGTATGCTTACAACTTTCCCCTTTGTATCTTACTACCTTGGTTCATGCTAGATATGTAGATGCACTGGACTAGAGCAAGATAAAAATCATGTGAATAAGACATCTAATCATGCCATCTAAAAAATATTGTTGTTTGAAGTTGTCGCTTGGAAGAATTTTCTGAAGCTATCATCTAGAGCTACCATATGGACTTGCTTTTTAGGGCTACCATCTGGAGCTTTCATCTAGAGAAAAACTATCATATAGAGTTAGATCTATTACTTGGAGAAGAGATACCATCTAGAGATTAAATTATCATTTAGAGAGGAGTTGATGTTGAGCTATTACTTGGAGAAGAGATACTATCTAGAACTACCATCTTGAGCTATTATTTAGATATAAGCTATCATCTAGAGTTGGAGTTGTTTTTTAGATAAAATCTATCATCTAGAGCTAGAGTTATCATTTGGAGAAAAGTTATCATTAGGATAAAATATATCATCAAGAGTTGTTACCCTCTAAATATATTGGCGTCATCATATAACTTACTATCTAAAAGAGCTATCTAGAGTTACCATCATAAAATATTGCCATCTGAAGTGAACATTGATCTTGTTGTCCATTGACTAGGCCATCTCATAATAAGGACATCTAAATATGCACAAGGGTCATTTATTATGAATTTATCATCTAATAAATGCATGGGCCATCTAAAATTTAACTTCTAATGAAGTTCTATCAACTTAAGGCTTGTGTCAATCATTAAAAAAAAAAATCTATTACCTATAGTATATTGACACCTATAATATACTGAGAGGAAAGTATTTTGTATGATTTATTGCATGCAAAGAACATGCCATTAAAAAATGGAAAGGAGACACCAACATAAAAAAAAGTAAAAAATAAAAAAATCTTCATGTCATAAGCAAACTATTAGTTTGATCTACAACAAAGAACCATGTAATAAAGAAGTCTAGAACCATTCGATTACAACAATATTTTTCAAATTCATTTGAGTATATAAACTCAAGCATACAATAACAACAATGGAGAATTTGATGCAGGAGATATAGACAAAGGAGCCTTAAATGAAGTACTAAATTCATTGTATTACTAAAAAAATCTATTGTAAACCCAGTTGAAGCTGAACAACATGTGTCATTGAATTAATTAAGTTAGAAAGAAGGCAATTAAATACATAAACAATGGTTAAATATGAATAAGAAATGCTATTGTGCATGGAAATTATGAATTGAATGCACTATGTCATTTATCCCACATTCACAGGGAAAAGAAAAGAAATGACATTTTTATTTTGCAAGGTTTCTAAAAAAAATTGACATCTTTGTTGGATATCACCTCTATGTGTTGAAGCACCGTTGTGGAAATTTCTATGCAAATTATTTTGAAGTGTATGAGGTTGGATTGGTTTGTGATCGAAGAGATGATGTTTTGATCCCATATTTGTAGCAATATAAGTTTAATGGAGACTTTAGTAAGAGATAAAATTAATTATTTTTGCTTACTATATTGTTGTGAAAGATAGGCACATTTATACTCATTGAAAAGTATTTTTGAGCTTGAAGCACCCATCCCATTGAAGAAATATGCCAAGGATTTTTCAAGACCACATGTTAAAAGTTTTTGTTCAACTTAAGTGGGGCCATATGGTTGACCCAACTATGATCCATTTTGAGAGAAGTGAAGACCCTATGTCTTATGGAGAGTAAAGTGTATCCCTACTCACATATGATTTTATGAATGGTTGTGTGTATTATACATGTGATTGGTTGAGTGTATCCCTAATCATAAAGGCTTGTAGATATATGTGTGTTTACTTGTTTTCAACTATGTAGATGGATAGTGTGTATGCTCCTATATACTTATGATGAAAAATATTAAATAGTTGTTTGTATATATCCTTAATTGAGTCCAATGTGGTTAGTACCACTAAGGTAAGCAACTAATTTTATCTCTATTCATGGTGATGTAAATCATGGGCTAATGTGTGTCATAGTCCATGATATTTTTGAACTTTTTGAGTTGATTCCTACCCCTATTTAAGTATGATGTAATGTGTGGGAATATTAGTGTAAAACATAAAATATCTACACCAATATAAAGATAATGAAACAAATCAAATAACAGTTATATGCACATAAAATGAATAATATTATATATTAATAAAATGAGGGAGCCTTGATCTCCACTTTGTACATAGATGTGCCCCAAATCAGGGGTTATAGAGCAATATTTGCTTTGATACAATGATTTATAATGGAAGGGGTGAAACCCTTAATCACTCAATGGTGGTGTCTTCGAATATTCTTCTCTCCAAGAAAGGGTGAGTGGACTTGTGTATCCCTATGGTGCCACTCAAGCTGCAAAAATCGTTAATGAAAGTATCTCCTGCACCTGCATACAAATCACCACATGAAACAGATCAGTAGCATATGCGAGGGCTCCACTATGTGAGGCCCTCTATAAAATAGATCTACTAAAACCCTAAGTGTCCTATTGGTGAAATATAAACTAAATACAAGAAATGTAAGTCAAAAAGAAAATAATAGCCTTATTAATACTCGAGTCCTTAATCTACACTTCTACTGGTTTAATATGATATTGCAGAGATGCCCTAAAGCATCTAAGGGCTAGTTGGATGTCTTGTGGCATCTATCAGATGCTCTGCAATATTTGGGAGATGCTCTGGAGCATATGTGAGATGATTTGAAGTGTCTGTGGTCTATGGTGGATGCTCAACAAGGTTCAAATATGGTTTATAAGGGCTTTAGAGAACAAACAGTGAATATGGTAGTGATGAGAGTTTGTGCGAATGCAAGGAGGGAATGTGGTAACAGAATGCTAGGGCTCATGAGATCTCTATATCATTTGATACTTTTTTCTTGATCCTCTATTCACTCTAGTGAATATCATTTATTATTGCCCTTAATCATGTTAGGGTTTTGACGAGACCAATGGGCGACCGAGATTAAAACATGATGAAGGGTTGTGATTACAATTTGATAAGTGACATGGATCATGTTAAATGAGTGGCTAGGATTAAGACGTGATGGGTGGTTGATATTTATTCATATATATATATATATTTATATAAACATATAAAATATTTATATATAAATATATAAAATATTTATATATACATATATAAATAAATGATGAATTACTATGATTTGATGATGAGTGGATGAAAAGTGGTTAGGATTTGGTGTCTATAATTAGGAATTTATTATATCATGTAATATAGGTATTGGAGAGTTGTAACCAAATAGGCGGTTGATATTTTTTATTCAATGAAACCACCTACACCATTGTTCATACACAAATTTTTAACTACTACAATCTTGTCCAACCCTCTACTAGTCCAACAAGCCTAAATAAGTGAGAGTGAAGTTAATGGTGTTTGACTTGTAGACCAATTATAATATGTTATTATGTAGACCTTGGACTAGTAAGTGAGAGCCAACTTCCTCTACTTATAAAGTGGTTCAATATGCCTATGATGATATTTTTTTTACCATAGAGGGAGACTTAGATCCTTTGGGGCCTCATCCTCTAAATCATGAAAGTTAATTGAATCCTTCTATGGAGGATATAAAAAAGTTTTCAATTAATGAACATGAGATTCAGTGGAATTCTAGAAGGAAGTTATACGAGGGGTATCTTGAATTCCACTTGAAATGTCCCTAATACAAGTATGAATCAAAAGATGATCAACATGACATGGAAATTATTACTTCCTTTCCAAACTAAAACAAGTAAAATTTTGTGTGGATAATGATAGCATGGGGGTGGAAACTAATAGTTATCAAGACAATAATTTTAAACAAGCCTTTAACATTGAAACTAAGAATGCTCTTTCTACCACTATTTTTGAGGTGGGTGTTGAGTATTACTAGGTAAGTTCAATAGAAGTTCCTATTTTAGGTAATGATTATAGTTGATTTGATATCAATTTTTGTAAAAATACTTATGGATACAACAATTATTTTTTTGCATATTTTGCATATTTTTTTCTTAGAAATGATGAATGTAATCTATACAAAACTAGGCTATATAGGACAACTAATATTTATATTATCTCTACATCAAACCTTTAGATATGCCAAGTGAAACATAAATTATCCTTTTTCTAGGAACTTAACAAGGCTAAACTATATTAGTTTCAATATTGCGATGGAAACAAACCAATTGCTTGATTTATCTTTGAAAATGTTAATTTCTATATTGGGTTTTACTATCTTAAACTAGAACCTACTATTGGCATGTCCACTATTAAGGTTTCTCCAATAGAACCAAGACTTCCTCTTAAAGTGGTGATCATAATCATGACTAATTTTCTAGCTGTTTCTAGGCCTATTCCTACTATTTTGATAGTCTTGAATAATTGTTTGACCTACAAGACTCCTATTGTACCTAGACTATTTGATATTTTTGATGATATTTCTTGCAACTTGAGATCACCTCTTAATGTGATGATCCTAGTTTATCCGTTTTTGAGAAAAAGTGAATTCCTAGGCATTTATTATCCTTCCTAATAGCCTATTTCTAGATCTAAAAATATTTTCCTACTCAAAATACCATTTTACAAGTGGTTTGATAGTGTAATTAGTCCTACACCATCTTCTTCTTGTTAGGACCCCATCCTAACACTATTTTTGTAATACTCATATGATTATGTAACAACCCCATTGTATCATAAGAGAGATTATTCCTAGAGGGGGAGGTGATTTGGGAGGTTTGGAGATGAATCCCAATGGTTTATAACAACTTTTGCCCAAATCGTACAGGTGTACGATTTGCCTTGTACATTTTGCAAATTATCCAAAACTGCTTATACAGTTACCAAATCATATAGTTGTATGATCCAAATAATACAATAGGCTAGCATGTATGATTTGCCACTTAGTCAATTTACTAGAAGTCATTTTGCAATCCAAATCGATCAATTTTGTAATCGTTCTCTCCAAAACCTTAGTTTTCCTTAATTGGCAAGTTTCAACTATGCAATTGCACTACCAAATTGGGTAATCGATCAATTGTACAGTTTGGTGGTCTGGATGTACAGCTTCACCAAACCCTTACTGAATTAATCATTCAAATATTTACTAATTTGCACACCACACTTCTCCAAGAGAGATTTAGGTTATCTTTCTAGTGCAATTACCAAATTAGTTTTATAACATGCAAATCCTAATTAATAGTTATTGAATTAGTATCATCACCAACATTTCCAAAAATTGTACAACAATAAAATGACATTTCTGTACAACAATAATAATGTGCAAGATCAATTCCTTAGCATTCTCCAGGGTTAAGAGTTCATAATTAGTATAATTACATTGCCACAATGTCCATATTCCACACCATTCTAGCCATACTTGCATATAACACACAATCTGGAATTACCATCCACATGCACAAAAAAATTCATAATAACTCACAAATGCAATACTGCATTCATTATTATGGCTGAATATGTTTGTACAATTATCAATGAACAATCACAATGAACAACCAAGAACAACTATGGTCTATATCAACAACATGAATGAACTATCAACTCTCCAACTATGAACTACCATAAAAATTGAATGGGGGGTTCTTATAATGCTTGCCTAGGTTGTTCCAAAGTGGTTCTTGAGACAACCACCATTTACAACTACCATCCCCATAACAATCAACTTGCATTAAGGTCTTCCTAAGTCTAATTTTATTATTATCAAATTAACCTTAAATGCACATTTCATCTAATTTCACTTAATTTATAATTGCACATTTACAACTTTGTACAATTACACCCAATTGTACATTTTATAACTTCTCATTTGTACAATTAGACAAAATCCTACCTATGTACATTTTGACAAACCTACAATTAGCAATATTGTCACACTAGAAAAATTGTGCAAATCCTATTTTCACTTCTTCTTCTTCTGGGGGGTGGATTTTTTGCCTACATATTCCCTTCCCTTTACATCAGGTAGTGTCCTCATCGATTGAGTCTTCTTAGTCTTGGATGAGGGATATTGTAGAAAATCATCAAGCTGAATATGGAACACATCACGTTCATCTTGCAATTTGATCGCATAGTTTCTAAGTTCTAAAGCCTTTAACCCGTATTTGTTGGCTTTATCTTTCGTAGTAGCCAAGAGTTGCACTAACTCCTCCTGCTCCAATGCTACCTTGCATATTTTCTCTATCAATGTTGCTTTCGTTCGAGCTTCTATGGCTAAATCCTCATTCTTTTCTATGATGACCTTAAGATTATGATGTATGTTAGCTTCACAAGCTAAAATATGCTCATCCTTAGCCTAAAGTTGAGCCTTATGATCCATGATCATATCATTATAGCACTTGGAATCCATTGCCATATCCTCAATTTTGTGGTCTTTCTATTGTAGTTGCTCTTCAACTACCTTCAACTGGACCTCTTGTTTGGTCAATTGTTCTCTTTGTGCTGCCAGTTGTTCTTCCAACTGCTTTGTGTGCTCTTCCACTTTTTGGATCACAAGTTGCTTTTCCAGTTCCTGTGAGCATAGCTTATCCTCATAAGCAATCTTAATGTCATTCCATTCAACTTCTACCTTTTTCAATATTTCCTTGGCCTCGATCTTGTTGTGCTCTAATTCTTCTTCAATCACAACCATTTCTCATCAAGTAGCATCCACTTATTCCTTTTGTGCTTCCTTGGCTTGATAAATTTGTTCAAGACCCAAGCTTAGCCACTCGATCCAATGCATTAGGAAATTCAATTTTTGTAGGGTGAAGACTAACTTCTAAGGTGCCCTTCAAAATTTTTTATATAGTGTATTCAATGAATAGCTCTGGCACATTACCCAATCCAAATACACTCCTGGATATACCTTGTAATTATTACTCACTCCATCCAGTAAATCTGCAATTCCCAACATTGTTGTTACCTCTACCGTAGTAACTACCATGGTGTTGTGCATAAATCTGGGCTATTTGTCTTATACATTCTTCACTACACACCCACTCCATGATCTTATCCAATTTAGTGAAGGTTTTCTCCCTCCACTACTTCAGTTTTCCAACACCACCAATAAAAAATTGTGACTTGGTACTAGAGAACATCTTGCTAACTTGTTGGAAAAAGTTCTCCACTTGTTCATCGGTATTTTCACCGTCATTCTTAGAATACCGAACTAAAGCATCAATAAAAAATCTTATACGAAGCCTCACATCCCTTTCCTATGGTGGAGTCTATTCCTCCTCTTTCTCCTATTGCACTAAACTTCCTCTAAGTTATTTTATTGCACCAGTTGCATTCCCATCTAGGTAGTGAAATGTGAGCTACAATCCTATCCATCTCTTCCTCTTCATTTGGTTTAGCCTCTTTCAAATTGATAATTTTTGTAAGAATTTTTTTCTCTACCAAAGGTTCCTATAATTCCTCTTGTGGTTTAGTTAAGTCCTCCTATTGGATTTTTGCCAACCCCTTGATCTATGGGTTCGAGTGCACTTCCATCTCTACCACGACTATCAAATTTGGATCATACCATTCTTGTGATGGTTGTGTGTTCTCCTACTCCTATTGATTGTTGCCTCCTCACATCACTATATTTATTTGAGGCTTCTTATTTTACTTAATGTCATCTAGTGGAGCTACCATCATCGTTTTTACTTTCATTTTTGGTGGTATCATTGTTCTTTCCCACCAATATTTAGATGAATCTAAAAAATCAAAATTAGTGTTCTAAAGCAGTATAGGAGATCCCATCACTTCTCCTATCCATACTATGTGCCACCTAGCATGCTAATATCCATGAGATCAAAATCCTCCAAATCTAAGTGCATCTCACATGGATTATCTGGCATAGGATTACTCCTTCTACATAGGATTCTTCTCCATCATTTGTCTCTCCTACTGCCTACACGTCCTAATTTGCACTAGAATGAATGTAGGTGCTACTTCCTCCTCCTCTTCTTGAGATAGTGGCTATTATTGTGGCCTTTGATCAAGTGCCTACTGCTCCAAGGTAGGTTCCAACTGTATTTGGTGCTTCATCCAAGGATGAAATTCCTCATCAGATGAATTTTTCTTCTCTTCAATCATAGGAGGGTATAGTTTCCTTTTTGCCTTCTTTGAACAAGATTTCTCTGGAGTCACTTTATAAAAAGGCACATTCTTCACCCATCATAGTATAGTGGGTTGATCTGGTGGTAATTCATGAGGTGGTGTCAAGCCTAGAAAGTGAATACCTATTTGGGAAACTACATCCAACATCAAAGCAATAACATGAAAATTCATGGCAAAAGTATTCCTCCTTTCAGTCAATACCTTCTTGCTATGTTGTGCCAAATAGGTCCCCCAATTATACTGTACTCCATGAGTGATACCTTCCACATATTTTACCATTCATATTGACATCTTTAAATATTGTGCTTCTCTTGACAAATGAGCCATAACTACATTCATTGCACATGCAAGTTCATATATCTTCAACTGGCTCTACTTGATTTTATGACTTCTAAAAACTAGAAATATTAGCTGCTGCTGAAGACTTAACATCTATGAGTGTAGTAATCAACCTGTGGGTCTCAATTTGGTCCACCATATTTTTCAAAATAGGATGTCCTTCCTTAGGCAATTTGAATATCCTTTAAAATACCGTAGTCAAGAATTCCACCCTAATATGCTAGTTGTTCACTTGCACATAGGTGTGATTCTCACTGGATTCGTATGATTGTATGATCTACAACAAGTATTCATTATAGAATACTTTATCCTAGGGTGGTATCTGCACCAATATACTAACTTTAGCTTTAGTCAATGCTGCTCTTAAAAAAATCCTCCTATCTAATTTTTCCCACCATTTTTGATAAAAATATGTTGTCAGCTATCCAAAAGTGATATCCTTGATATCAACTTATTCTTCTTGCTTTTCACTAAGTAGTTTTTCCCGATATTCTAGAATAATCTCTCGATGAACTTCACTACAAATTTCCCTTTAGTGTGCCCTTGGTGGTTCCATATCCTCTCTTTGGAATTGCAATGGTGCTCTCCCTCTACCACCATGCTAGTATCTATGACCTCTCCATGACCTATACACTCTCCCTCTCCAAGGATGATAGTTGTGTCTCTCATGTGGCTGAAACTCTCACCCTTGACCTTGTTTTGGATAGGCCTCATTAGTTTACCTGGCCCATGAATTTCTCTGGTGTAATGGTCCTAGTGATCCCTCCACTCTAGTGGCTACAATCCTTTCTAAACGAGCTCAAAATTCTCTTGTAGATCTCATTCTTCTCCCATGGTTGATTGAAAATCACTTTCACACAACTTGTATTCAACTTGGCAATTCAGGATAATTTCAGCACAAATGACTCCAAATCCGTTCAACGGAACCCAAAATGTAAAAATACCTCTAGAAATCATACACCGCTCCTCAAAACCATATAAGTATGCTTCATGAATCATACAACTCCCTTGAATTCGTATAGCTATGCCTAAAATCGTACAATTGCACCCGATTTTGTACAACTTCCAAAAAATGTACAACTTGAGCTCCAAATCATTCAAGTCTACCCAAAATCGATATAATCAGCTCCAAATCATACATGGATGCATTACTTTCGTACAACTACATCAAAATCTATATGATTGCATCAAAATCCGTACAATTGCTTCAAAATTGCATAATTTGGGTCCCAATTTATCCTAAAATCACACAATCTCTTCCAAAATATTACAATTTTACCTCCAAACTATACAAAAAACTCTTCAAAATTTTACTTAATTGATAATTCATGTTTTTGCTCAATTTTCACAATTCATTGGTACCCTTCTGCAATCGATGTGCAATTTATCCTTTGTGATGCAATTTCGATGCACTTATGCATTTTCCTTGCTGAATGGTGTAGTTCCTTAGCAGTACAAATTTTTGTGGTAGTATGGAAATCAAATGTATAACTCTCTCTTTAATATTTTCCCACATGCAAGGTCTAGGTTATTTTTCTTTGCCATAGATCGATTTTTCATGCACTAGGGTTTGCAAGTTTTCCCTCCAATTTTGTTTTTTTTTTCTTCTAAAAAACTCAAACCCTAGAAATGCTTTTATCCACTTTGGGTTTCCTCTGGTGCCCTTCTACTTCAAACCCTCACTACATTAGCACACTTTTTCACCTACAACATAATTTTTGCAAACAATTCTAGATTTTTGAAGTAAAACCCTAACTTTTATCGTGCTTCTCCAATTTCGATTGGCTTTTTCAAAAACAAGCAGATTCTCTAGTGCAAATTTATGATGGGTCAATAAAATTTAATTAATTGGTGATTTTTGCATGCCCATGTGGAAGAAAAATCATCAGTTGCACACTCCTTGCTCCCAAATTCTACAAAATTCCCTATTGCATGTGTACAATTTGCTAAGTTGGTGAAATAATTTTGCATGGCGCTTGATTTTTAAACCCTAACATCCTCTTGCATGAAATTTCACCACCTCAGCCCTCCTTGCATGGATTTTTAACTTTTTGCATGGATGATTGCCAACTCACCCCTTTTTGCATGCCTTTTTGTCTTTTTCTTGCTTTTTGTCCTTTTCTTGCCTTTTTGATTATTTTTATTTGTCTTTCTTTTTCTTTTTCTTTTCATTTTTTCTCAAAATGGACTACCATTTTTGGTTTTCAACCACCTTCTGTTTTAATTGCGCACTAAGGCATTTTCATAATTAAGATATTTTTCTATTTTTAGACTTTTTTTTTGAAGTACCAGATTACCAACTTACCATTTGGGAAATTGTACATTGACATTCACTTGTACGATCCCTACTGCTGACAAGTCATTTGGAGGTTCCAACACCTCATTTCGTTCAATCGGGTGTTACAAAATCGTACGATTAAGCTTAAATTGATCATTTGTATGATTTAATTCCTCTTACCAGTCCTCTATATGATATGACATTGTACAAGTGTCATTTGTATGATTTGCAATGGTGCAATCACCATTTGTATGATTTGAAATCGTACAATTACAAGTTGTACGATTTGCAATTGCATAATTTCCTCCTTGCAAAGCTACATTTTATTGCTCACTTGATTGATCCTGAGGTAGGGGTACCCTTGCCACTCCACTCCCATTTGGTTAGCTTCTACTCCTATCTCCTTGGATCAAGTCTTCCTCTAAACTTGGTGAGTGAGTCCTTTGCCTTCCTTGACTTTCATCATCTACAAATCATACTCTTCCTCGACTAGCAAGTCCTCTACCTTGTACTTGTCTACCATGAACCTATGCTCTTACTAGTAGCCTTCTATTGCTTGATAGCACCTCCTGAGGTTTGCTAAACTCAACTTTTTGTTGTTGTCTTTTGTCAATTTCATGTGTCTTGATGAACATGCATTGAAATATCTCATACTCCTCCATTTTCCAGTGAATAAGTCTGCTATCAGAATGAGCTTCATCTTCACTACAATCATCTAGGTACAACATCCCCTCTTCATTAGGTTCATATTATTCTTCGCCTGAAGAGCTGCCCGACTCATCAGTCATGGCAACATCCTCACTAATTCTTTGATTCTTTAGGTTAATCATATATTTGTGTTGTCCCTTCTTGAACGTGATCTAATATTTTCCCTAGTTGTGATTAAATTTGGCTACCTGTAGCCAACCCCTTCCTAAAAGTGCATCATATGCAGGCTTCTACATTGTAATCACAATGAAATCCAAGATGAATTCTTGACTAGATATAATCACTTTTTGTGCTGTTAATACTCCCTTTGTTTCAACATCGTACTGGTTAGCACCATACAACCAAAAACTTGGTGCCCACAGGGATGGAATGCAAATATCTCTCGAGATATTTTCTAGTAGCACGTTCACACTAGACCCTCTGTCCATAATAACTTGTGTTAACTTATGCCTCAATATCTCCATATGAACTAATGTTGGTTTCTTTCCAATACCAGTCATTAGTATGGTTGGATCCATGAAATATATATATTTTTCTCTTTTAAAGGTTGCCTCTCAACCTCCATCATTTTCTATGGTTGCACCTCTTCTTCCATCACCTTATGTAATGATGGTATGGCTTCCAACAAACTAGCCACCTTTATCTCAATGGTTGTATTAAAAACATTTGCTGTCAGATTTTGTACCATTGCATTATCTTCTGATGTGCAAGGCTTCTTTAACTCTTTTTGCTCTGCAAGCCTTACTTGCTTAGCCTTCTTGGCTTCTTCTTCAAGTACCTTTCTTGCCACCTACCATCTTTGCTTCTCCTTGGCAAGTTTCAGTTAAGTTTCTTTCTTAGTGTTACTCTACGTTATGGCTAGTACTTCTTCCTTACTTTTCTTTTCCTTCATTAAGGGTATGCTAATGTCTAAGAAATTCATATTATGCGAGCCATTTGAACTCACTTTCTTAGGATAATTGACTTCTTTGTGGTTCCTTGGACCACACCATCTACACATATGTGTAGTATTATTTTGTGTCGGCTACGTCGTCTGAGGAGAAGGATAGTTTTTTATAAAATACCCTCACTCTTCGGTCTTCCTTTTGAATCATACTATAATCGAATCTGGTCTCCTTATTGATTACCCTGGTTTGGCCTTCCTCCTCTTCAACTATTCCTATAACCTCCACTAGTTGTAGCCTGTCCACTCCCTTGAGGTTTTGGTTTCTCCTCTTGATATTGAATCGTGAGGGTTTATTGGTGGACTTTCGCATTAAATGGACACTCTACCACTTCATGTCCTAGCACATTACATATATAGAAATATTAATTTTAAGGGTAATTCACAATTGAATGCCCTCCGACCTTACATTCAGTACACCAGATATATTTTTGATCTCACTCGTGTATCTTTCTTGGTTTATCTTATGATCTTGTCAAATTTCTTACGGAATGATTGGATGGTCTGATGTATTGTATCTTCTTCACCACTATCTGAATCTTCATGCCTAGTATGTGCTGCAATTACTACTATTGTTTGCTTCACGTTAGTTTCAAAATTCTTTTTTTTTTATAGCGCTTCCTCGTAAGTTGAGGATGGTATTGCCTTTATATTCTTTTTTTATCTAGGCAATAGCCCATCCAAAAACCATCTCTTCACCAGTGCATCTACTGGTGGCATCTACATATTATCAACCAATTTCTTTAATTGTTGATTATGTATTTATATCCTCATTGACACCTTGCTTTGTGGTGTATATCTCAGTGATAATATCACCATCATACCTCAAGGGTTTGTATTCTTCGATGAAGGTATTATTCATTGTACTCCATGCTTGGAATGTTGCTGTATTCTCTCACTTTAGATGCCAATCTATTGCAAGTTATCATAGTGTAGAAGGAAACAATTACAACCATTCATCTGGTTGATTTACACCATTCACTTTCCAAATGGTTATGCATGTCCCGATATATCTTGTTGGTTCCTCCTTCCCTTCCCCCATGAAGGGTGGGCATCTTTGTTTCCTAGCTTTTGTAGCTACACTAGCCATTGCTAGATATCCTTCCTCATCACTTGAGGAGGTATCTTCTAGAATCCTAAACTGATTCCTTCCTTGGATGGGTGTTCTATAATACTGCTCTTCATCGGATGTCTCTATCTGTGGTACCTTATTTTCACCAAATAGTCCTCTCCCAACCTATTGTGCGTCCTCACTTCATGACCTTATTCGTAAGAATGTCGACTGTGGTCCTGGTTCTCCTTCCTAAGACCTCACATCCTATTTCTCTAGTGCTTTACTCCCATCCTCTACACCTATTTGCAACTTTTCTATTGCTTGTTTAGGTGTTACCATCCACTCATTGTCTTCTCGCACAGTTCTTTCATCAACATCTTCCCTTATGTTAATGTTCTCTTCAACTCTTGGTGGTTCTTGTACCCTTTATTTTGTATCTACCAGAAACGTCTCCCACCTTTCAGTATCTTTATATTTTAAAGTTCATACTTGGTTTCTCATTGGTTTGTTCATAGATTTGTTCATGGTCTCCCTTTATTTTAGTGAAACTAATGGTAAGGATTTCATTATTGTTTCAGTATGTGCATGTTTTGCATTCTATTTTTCTTAGAAGGGAAAAAAGGAAAAAAATTGTGTGCTTTTTCGAATATTAAGAGCTTGCTTTGTTTAAGTTAATCATATGAGGGGATTGTGAATTGTAACTACCAAATAAGACCCTAGGTGGGAAGCGATTCACCATGAACCTTCATCAGGAAATATTGTTGGTCTCCTTGGACATTGACTTACGACTTTGAATTAATATTTTAAACTCATGTCTACCTCTTTTTTTGTGGAGAGAGAAGGTAGTAAGTAAAGGCAAGCATGCCATACTATACCAGAATATCCAGTTTCTAGGTTACCACATTCTAAAGAGATATTTTATTGTGCTACTTCTAATAGGGACTTGCTCTTCTCCTTGATCTCATCTTCTACATCTTCACAAACTTGTATCTGTCATTCACCTCCAATTGGTTTTTACCCAAAAATTGTCACATTGTAGGTCCTTTTTTACTGTTACAATTCTGACCAAATGTAGCATAGGGGAGAGTATTTCTAGAGGGGGAGGTGATTTGGGAGGTTTGGAGATGAATCCTAGTGGTTTATAGCAACTTTTACCCAAATCATACAGGTGTACGATTTTCCTTGTATGTTTTGCAAATGATCTAAAACTTCTTGTACGGTTACCAAATAATATAGTTGTATGATCCAAATCATACAACAGACTAGCATGTATGATTTTCCACTTAGTCAATTTACTAGAAGTAGTTTTGCAATTCAAATCGATCAATTTTGTAATCGTTCTCTCCAAAACTTTAGTTTTCCTTAATTGGCAAGTTCCAACTATGCAATTGCACTACCAAATTGGGTAATCGATCAATTGTACAATTTGGTGGTCAAGATGTACGATTTCACCAAACCCTCACTGAATTCCTCATTCACAAATTTACTAATTTGCACAACGCACTTCTCCAAGAGAGATTTAGGTTATCTTTCTAGTGCAATTACGAACTTAGTTTCATAACATGCAAATCCTAATTTACTGTCATTGAATTAGTATCATCACCAAAGTTTCCAAAAATTGTACAACAATAGAATGACATTTTTGTACAACAATAATAATGTGCAGGATTAATTCATCAGTATTCTCCAGGGTTAAGAGTTCATAATTAGTCTAATTCCACTACCATAATGTCCACATTCCACACCATTTTAGTCATACTTGCATTGAACACACAATCTGGAATTACCATTCACATGCACAACATAATCCCTAATAACTCATAACTACAACACTGCATTCATTATTATGGCTGAATTTGTTTGTATAATTATCAATGAACAATCACAATGAACAACCAAGAACAAATATGGTCTATATCAACAACATGAATGAACTATCAACTCTCTGACTATGAACTACCATCAAAATTAAATGGGGGGATCCTTATAATGCTTGCCCAGGCTATTTCAAAGTAGTTCTTGAGACAACCACCATTTACAACTACCAACCCTGTAACAATCAACTTGCATTAATATCTTCCTAAGTCTAATTTTTTATTATCAAATTTAACCTTAAATGCACATTTCATCTCATTTCACTTATTTTCTAATTGCACATTTACAAATTTGTACAATTATACACAATTATAAATTTTATAACTTCTCATTTGTACAATTAGACAAAACCCTACCTATGTGCATTTTGATAAACCGTACAGTTAGAAAATTTGTCACACTTGAAAAATTGTGCAAATTTTCATTTCTTCTTCTACGAGGTGGATTTGTTGCCTACACCCCTTCCAAAGTGGGAACCCCTTTATAATGTTATTTTTAATACTTTTTAATGTCATGTGACACGTAAGGTGCCTGGATAAGTGGGGCCATTTCATCTAACTATTATCAAGAATATAACTGATGTTAGGTAGAAGATTCTAGCTTGAGTGGCATTTTTCATGTAAGCAAACTCTTGAGCATTAGATTAGGGTTGCATGAAGTGTATCTTTAAAAGACATGGATCTATGAATGAATGTATTTTTTGTAAATTAATGAAAGTATTGAATGAGGTTGCCCTCTTGAAGAGACCTATGATTATGTGTTGCTTTGTGAGATTGTTTTAATTTTACATTTACATTTTGTATTGAAACATACTATTATTTCATGAATTTTTTGTTTTAATTGCAATGTTTATGTGAGTGAGTTTATTTTTAATATAAATTTCCTAACAAGTGGCATCAGAGTGCTTTCCAAGACTGTGTTTCACTATGACTACGATAGTTCTTGACCTTCCATTATGATTTTTAGGTATAATTTTCTTGTGTTTTCCATTTTTTGTTTATCCTTTTATTAAAAAAATAGAAAAAACCAACAAAACTACAATTCTTTTTTCTTGCAATAGTTTCTTAGGTTAGAAACCTTGTGCTAGGGGTTTTAAAATATCACAAAGGAGCTGTCATTATTGGCTAATCTATATTTCTCGTAAAGCATCTAATGAATTGAGGGGCAACCAACTTCCAATACCTAGGCCTCAAACAACACCTGTCTACAAAATTGAGCTCCCACGTATCTTTGGGTATATCGAGAGACCACCTAGGATTAGGAGAAACCTTTAGCCCTAGGAAGATTTTTTGGCCTTGTATTATCCATAGTACACTAGACACAACA
Organism: Wollemia nobilis; assembly: GCA_028583015.1. Taxonomy (NCBI): domain Eukaryota; kingdom Viridiplantae; phylum Streptophyta; class Pinopsida; order Araucariales; family Araucariaceae; genus Wollemia; species Wollemia nobilis. The sequence continues at coordinate 6,784,764 of JAQPPZ010015032.1, forward strand.
TCCAAAAATATTACCCTCTCATACTGTTAGAGAGGCATGTAGTGTTCTCAAAGGTATGCATGGAATCCTCCTTGAGTAGTCACATAAAATATTGTTCCAAGCACTATCATTCATCACTATGGTATAACAAAGGGCCTATGGGTATTACATGTATATTGGCTTAGCATACATTGGTTCTATTAAAATTTTACTCTAAAATTCCTTCCTATTTTGTTGAATGTTTAACCTACAACCAAAAATCCTCCCATAAAAATTGAGCATACAAAGGATACTTCCCTATCACCATAATACTATTTGCAATGGTTGAAAGAGTGGGTAAACATAATAGAAACAATCAAGATAGAGTCTACTAGTATCAGTAACAATCAGGTATCATTTCAATTTGAGAATAGTAATATTCAGGTCAAGATTGTCAATTGTCAATGTTAGTAATAGTTGATTATGATAGTCAAAATTTATAAGCAAAGGATTGTTAGTGATAAAGTTAGAACAAATCATTGTCAATATAGGGAATCATAGTGTTAATAATAGTTAATATAGAGATAGTGCCAGTAATCGGTAGTGTAGGGACAGTGTCAATAACCAACAGTGTAGGGACAATGTCACAAGAGGTTGCTGACAAAAAAATCTAACTTTTGAACCAAACCTCTAGGAGGAAAACTATCAACACCAACAACCTTGACAAAAAAATAGATAAAAGAAAGTATGGGGTACCGAGAACCAATGTTGTGATATATAGCTCATTGCAACCATTTTTTTGAGCTGATAATTTTGATATATAGCACCCAAACACTTTTTTTGGCTCCTTACTAAAAATAGTAACTCCTGGAACCATACTTCTATTTTTATTAAGTAAATGGTAGTGGTTCAAATCATACCAAAATTCCTAGTGGCACTTGAGGACACCAAAAAGAGATAGAATAAACCATACTTACCTCTCTGGAGAAATACAATGCACTTAGTATCCTTCTCAATGACACTAACCTGATAAGGGATGATATACAACATTTGACAAGTGACTACGTAACCTCCAAAACTACCTTTGAAGAATAGTTCCTTGAGGTTGAGGAAAAACTCAAGAATGACACAACAATGTTTGGGCATCATGACACTGATCACATCAATCAAAGAAAAGGAATCCATAGGGACAAGGAAGGTTCTCACACTCTTTTTGACCATGATGCTCCATTTAAGATGCTTAAATTAGATTTTCCTAAGTTCAATAGAAAGGATGCATATGGGTGGTTATGTCATGTTGATCAATTTTTCAATTTTTATAATATCCCTAAATATTTGTGGATTGCTATGGCATATTTCAACTTTGAATCTAAAGCTTTACAGTGGTATAAGTGGCTACAACACATAGTTATAGACCCTTGGGAAGTTTTTTAGTCCCAATTACTCACTCATTTTGGCCCTAGTGAGTACAAGGACTTCATGTGAGTCTTAACCAAACTAAGACAAACCTCTATAGTTCATGACTATTAGACTCAATTTGAGAAATTGGCTAACAGGACCAAGGTTTTGAATGAAGGTTTTTTTAATTGTTTCATCAGTGGCTTGAAATATGATCTAAAGGCTGAGGTCAAGATGTTCAAACTATAAACTATGATGTAGGCTATAGGGTTAGCATAGTTGACTAAAGAAAAATTCTTAGCTCAAAGGAGTCCACCTAAATTTCCACAGGTCAAACCCTTCTTCTCTTCTAAGTTCATATCCAATACTGAAAGTAAATCTACCCCTTACAAGCACTTAACTACTGAAGAGATGGATGCTCGATGCACCCAAGGTTTATGTTATAATTGTGATGAAAAATATACACAAGGGCATAAGTGCATCCAAAATAAGCTATTCTTTATTGATGTAGAGGAGTAAAAAAGAAATGAACAACTTGAGGATGAAGTAGAAAAACCAAAGGAACCACCTCAAGATGAGGGTGACACACAAGAAGATCCATCACCTAAAATTTTTGTCCATGCCCTTGCGAGAATTACTACCCCATATACAATGAAAGTCATAGGTTTTTTCAAAGGTCAACATCTTAAAGTCCTCATTGATTTAGGAATCACACAAATTTATTTATCCTCGAGTCACCAAGAAAGCCAATTGTTACATAGATACATGCAACTCCTTTGAGGTTATGGTGGCAAATGGTAGAACCTTGCCCTGTAAAGGCAATTATTGTAATATTAAGTTGAAACTAGGGGAATACAAGATAAAAATGGATATGTTTGATCTTCAACTAGGGGGTGTGATATTATGTTAGGAGCTCAATGGTTAGGTACTTTTGGAACCATCACTTAGAACTTTATAAAGTTACATATGTAGTTTTCATAGATGGTAGGTCCTACACTCTTCGTGGCTCACAAGCAGGATCTCCTTAGATTATTAGTTCAAAACATATGAAGAAGCTATTAAAGAAATATTCTCATGGGGTAATCACTTAGATATTTTCCATACAACCACCTCCTTCAATGGAGGACAAACTTCTAGTATATTTGCAACTTGTCCTAACCAAGCATGATGCAATCTTTTCCAAACTGATAAAATTACCATCCCGTTGCTCCCATGATTATGCAATTCCATTGGTTATTGGTAGTGTGCTACCTAACATCAAAACTTATCACTACCCCTATGTAATTAAATAAAAAATAAGAAAATGATACAAGAATTATTAAAATTTGGAGTCATTCAGCCTAGTAATAGTCATTATTCTTCACTAGTCTTATGAAATATGAGTCTTGATGATTGTGTACATATTTTTGTGAGCTCAATAAGCTCACCATTAAGGATAAATTTCCTATTCCAATGGTAGATGAATTACTAGATAAGCTGCATGGTGCTATGTTTTTCTCTAAGTTAGATATTTGTTTGGGTTACCATTAGATATGGCTTAAGAAGGAGGATACCCCCAAAACAACATTCCACACTAATGAGGGTCATTATGAATCTTTGGTTATGCCATTTGGCTTGAAAAATTCCCCTTCCACATTTCAGAGCCTCATGACCAACATTTCTATCCTTTCATTTGTAAATTCATTTTAGTTTTCTTTGATGATATTTTGATTTATAGTCACTCTTGGGAAGAGCATCTCATCCATGTGGATCAAACCTTGAAACTTTTGGCTCAACACTAGCTTTATGCTAAGCAATCTAAGTGTTCTTTTGGGTTGACAAAAGTAGAGTATATGGGACACATTATCACAAAATATGGAATTAAAGTTGACCCTAAGAATATTCAAGTCATTCAATATTGGTTGAAGCCGCACACTCTTAAAGATCTTCATGGATTTTTAGGACTCATAGGCTATTACTACAAATTTATCCACAAATATGGCAAGATCGTTGCTCCTTTAATGACCATGTTATAGAATAATTCTTTCACTTGGATAGGTACAACTAAATAGGATTTCCTTGATCTAAAGTATGAAATAACAATCACTCTAGTCTTAGCAATACTTGATTTATCCAAACCATTTGTAAATGAAAGAGATGCTTCAAGCAATGGCATTGAAGCCATGTTGATGCAGGATGGACTACCCTTGGCTTTCACTAGCAAAGCACTTTCAAGTCAAAATTTGGGTAAATCAACTTATGTGAAGGAGATTCTCATTATATTGCATGTAGCTACTCACTGGTGACCCTATCTCATTGGGTGTCATTTCTCCATAAAAAAAAACCACTAAAGTCTCAAGTACTTCTTGGAGAAACGAGTCGCCACCCCAAAACAAAAAAGTGGGTCTCTAAAATCATGGGCTGTGATTATGAGATTACTTTTAAAAAAGATAAGGAGAACATTATGGTGGATACACTCTCTCACCAATATGAGACTCGAAGTATGCTATGTGCTATCTCTTCACCCATTATGTAGTGGATAAATTCTCTTCACAAGGATGTGCTCAAGGACTAAAGATTGCAAATTTTGATTGCCATATTTCAAATAGTTCCTACCTCATATCCAAGGTACACTTGGGATTGAAAAGATTTGAGATACCTCAAATGCCTTGTTATCCCCTACACTTCTCAATTATGGGAACTCATCTTGAAGAAGATGTATGCTTCACCCATTACAGGCCATTATGGTTTCCTCAAGACATATGAATGGATTAAGTGTACTTTCCTTTGGAAGGGTATGAAGAAGGACATTCAAAATTTTATGGTAGAGTGACATATGTCTGCAAATTAAAGAAGAAATGATGCATTTCCTAGGAACTCTTTATCCTTTGCCTATTCTAGAACAAGTCTAGAAAGATATATCCATTGACTTTATTGAAGAGTTACCTAAGTTTGGAGGTAAATCAATTATTTTGGTGGTAATTAATTGTCTCACGTATGCTCATTTTTTTTCCTCTCCCATACTTACATGGCCTCATTCTTCACCCAAATTTTTCTAGACTCTATTTTCCACCTTCATGGCATGCATGCATTCATTGTGTTTGATTAAGACCCTAACTTCATTAGTAATTTTTGGCAATAATTGGGAATTCAACTCAAAATGAGTTCAGCCTACCATTCACAAATGGATAGTCAAACATAGTCAACAAATATTTGGAGACATACCTTCATTGCTTTACCTCTAATCATCTTTCATAGTGGGTGAAGTGTCTCCCCTTCACTGAATGGTGGTATAACACTTCCTATCACATTGCAATCAAGGTTACTCCTTTTGAAGTAGTTTATGGCTGACCTCCATCAAAACCCTCCTCCTACATTCTAGGCAGTTCCAAGGTCCATGTTGTTGACACTAGACTCTGCCAACATACCAAAGTTCTCCATCAACTAAATATGAATATGGAATTGGCCTAGAATTAGATGCACCAATAGGCTGATCAACACCAATATTAGTGTAGCTTTGATATCAATGATATGGTTTTCCTTTTCTTACAACCATATAAACAATAATAACTCCAACTTCTTAGGTGCTAAAAACTTACTGCCAAATACTAAAAACCATGTCGATGATATGGTTTTCCTTTACTTACAACCATTTAAACAATCATCACTGATTCATAGGTGCTAAAAACTTGTTGCCAAATACTATGGGTCTCACCAAGTCTTATAGTGGATTGATACCACGAACTACAAATTGACCCTTCCATTGACCTCCAAGATCCATCCTATCTTTCATGTATTTTCCCTTGAGAAAGTTATGGATAATCAGGTATAGGTTTAATTTATTTTACCTGAATTGGATGAAGAGGGTTCTATCTTGCTTGAGCTAGAAAAAATATTGGACCATAGATTGTGTACTCTTTAGAACCGTGCCATCATTAAGGTTATTGTTCAATGGTATGGACTCCAACCAAAATATGCCACTTGGGAGTCTCTCCAACAGTTGTAACATAAATTTACTTATCTACAACTTTGAGGATAAATATTTTTGAAGGGGAAGTGCATGTTAGGACCCCATCCTAACACTATTTTTGTAATACTCATATGATTATGTAATGAACCCCTTCCAATGTGGGGATCCCTTTATAATGTTATTTTTGTAATACTTTTTAATGGTATGTGGCATGTAAGGTACCTAGACAAGTGATGCCATTTCATGTAACAGTTATCAAGATTGTAACCGATGTTTGGTAAAATATTCTAGCTTGAGTGACATTTTGCATGTAAGCCAACTCTTGAGGATTAGGTTAGGGTTGCATGAAGTGTATCTTTAAAATACATGGATCTATGAATGAATTTATTATTTTGCAAATTAATGAAAGTATTGAAGGAGGTTGCCCCCTTGAAGAGGCTTACTATTTTGTGTTGTTTTGTGTGATTGTTTTAATTTTGCATATTCATTCCGTATTGCATTATACTATTATTTCATGATTTTTTTGTTTAATTGCAATGTTATGCGAGTGAGTTTATTTTTAATAGAAGGTTACTAACACTTCTACTAGTTGCTTAATTGAATTTGAGTTTTCTCCTGAATTAAAAACTAAGGTTGTCATTAATGCTTTTATGATAGTTTATAAGCAATTATTATAATACCTTGGTCCTCACATCCCTATTCTTCTTAATTCTCAATCACATGCTCACATCTTCTCTAGGATCAAAGGCAAGGAACGTGTGGTGGAACCAACCATTCAAATCTCCAATAATATCCTCTTTCTCTAGTTGTTACTTATTAATGAATATACCCTAGAGTTCTTATATTCCACAAAGGAAATGATCCCCCAACAATACCATAATAAATGCTTTCTTAATGATACCAATCCTAACTAGGGGAGGCACAAGTGGTTTGATTATTTTTTCCAAGTTCAAATTTGTTCAAAATTAGAGAAACTTCCCTTTGCTCTAGACCATTTTGAAGAAGGTAATGTCATGAATGCTGAGCCTATTATAGATTTTACCATAGGCATACTTGAGCAAATACATATAGTGAAAGTTAGTTCTAGCCCATCTAACAAAGAAAAAATTATCTTTACTAACTTGCTTAATGTGTATAAGGATGTTTTTGCTTGGTAAAATTCTAACAAGCTTAGAATATATGAATATTTGGTTGTCCATAATATTATTACCTATGAGGATGTCACTTTTATCCAATAAAATCAAAGAAGGTTCCTTCCTCTAATCTAGGACCTATGCAAAATTGAAATTCAAAAGTTATTAGATGCTAATTTTATTTGACCAATTAACTATGTAGGTTGGGTATCTAACACTATGATTATAAAAAAATAAAAATAATGTTATCTAGATTTGCGATGACTTTAGAAACATAAACCTAGATTACCCCAAGGATAGATTTTCTTTTACCTCTATTGCTATTATTGCTTATTCTACTATATTATAAGAATTTTTTTCCCTCATGTATGACTATTAAAGGTAGAACAAAATCTAGATTGCCCATGAGGATCAAACTAAAAAACTTTTACTATACCTTGTGGCATCTTTTGCTATGTTGTCATACCCTTTGGATTGAAAAATGTTGGTGCTACCTCTCAATAGGCTGTGATAATTATCTTTCAAAAATTGATAAAAAATATAGTGGAATCTTATGTGAATGACCTTTTGGGTAAGTCTAAGAAGTGGGCTGATTGTGCTTCTAATATTTGTATTATTTTTAAGTGATTATATCATTATAAGGTTAGAATTAATCCCAAGAAATGTATATTCGGTATTACTAGTGGTAAGCTATTAAGATTTATGGTTTCTCATAAGGGAAGAGATGTTGACCATGACAATATTAAAGCCATTGATGCTATGCCTCTCCCTCAAATTATTAAAGATATTGAATCCTTCTTGTGGAATCTTAAATCCATTAGGCAGTTTATCTATTGAATCATTTTCTTAAGAAATATTTTTAATTTAAATGGAATTAAATTTGTAACAAGGCCTTTCTCAAATTCAATAAATTTATTTTATGGCCCCAAACCCTTTTCCCACCCAACCTAGATAAGTTTTTTATTATGTACATTTCAACTTCTCAGGTTTCCTTATGAGCAATCTTTACTCAATAAGATAATACTAATAAGGAGTATGTTATGTATTATATTGGTCAAACAATACTTCTAGCAGATACTTGATACACTTCCATGAAAAATAACTATATGGTTATCTACTTTGCATGTGAAAAACTAAAGCATTACATGCTATATAAGACAACTTATATGGTCACTAAAATATACCCCCTAAGACACCTGTTATAAAAACCTTACATCCCTAGTGATACCTAATAAAACAAATGGATCACCATGATGTAAGAATTTTATCTTCATATTATCACACAAAATATCAAAGCTAATGTGATTTTTGATCAATTGGAAGTAGCTTCTGATCATGTAAAACAATTCCTAAAAGAGGCATTATGTGACAAGGATATACATTTCATTTCATTTGTTCCTCATGACTTTGTCATATTCCCTTTATCTATTGCCTTTAGAGTTATTTAGGAGTTTGTTCCTTATAATATTACTGAGAAAGAAAACACTATCTTGCAGTCTTGTGAGGCTATTGAGAAGTGTTATGAAACTAATGCTAAAGCCAAGTATGGCATACCTTCTATTTATTAAGAGTATAATAAAGACCTTCACCCTAACACTTGGATCCTTCACATTGATGGAGAAAAGAAATAATTTGGTGCAAGAGCTAGCATCTTTATTGAGTCTCTAATTGGTCTAACTATTCCCTAATGCCTTTCACCTAATTGTTTTTGGTATTACAAATAATATTGTAAAATTAAGGCTTTAATTTTAAGGCTCATTATTGCCAAATGTATGCATATTAAATACACCAAAATGTTAGGAGACTCCAAAATTATGGTTCATCAAATATTTGGTGAGTATGCTATCAAAGCTCCCTATTTTTTCCCTTACCATTAAGTGGTTATAAAATTAATAAATTATTTTGAGTCTTTTTTCATAAGGCATTCCCAAGAGAGCAAAATGTTGAATTTGATTATTTAGCCACTCGACTAGCATATTCATACCATATGAAAACATTACCAAAAGAAATTTAGGGGTAAACGTTTATGATGAACCTATGATTTCTATCATTAAATGCCAAGGGTATGTGCACATAATCAAGGTAGATGCTATTGATTTCCAAATCACCTATGATGATCTTTGGTACAATGACAATTTATGCTTCCTTACTAATCAAATCTATCCACCTATATTTAATGCTAAGTAGCAGGATCAAATTCATAGGAGAGCATTATTCTTGATAGGGTATTATACTACCATAATCCTAATGGTATTCTCTTATGATACCTTCTAGAGGTCAAAGTTCCAAAATCTCTCTTTGATGTTCATAGTAGTGACTCTGATAGATACTTTAGTGGTCATTCCATAACCTGTAAATTGTTAAGAATGGTGTGCTTTTGGTCCATAATAAGCTGAAACCAATAAATATGTAAAATCTTATGAAAATGCAATTCCATAAAAATGAAATTCATACCTCTACCTAGGTTCTTCATCCAATCAAGTCTCATTGTCCCTTTCCACTTGGGGTCTTGACCTTGTAGGACCTATTTATTTTGTATCCTTGAATGGGCATAAGTTCATTATCAAAACCATAACATATTTTACCAACTGGGTGGAGGGTATACCACTTGCAATTTAGACAACCCTCACCATATCTAAATTTGTATTTAATTAGATTATATGTTGCTTTGGTGTCATATCCACCCTCATTTCTAACAATGGAACTTTCTTCAACAATAAAGAAATATATAAATTGAATTTTTAATTAGGGATTCAACATCACTTTTCTATAACTTACTATCCATAGCAAAATGGCTAGGTTGAATCTAGCAATACAATTTTGGTAAGAATTTTGAAAAATAAAGTTAAGGAATCAAAGACGTATTAACACTTAAAGTTATGTCAAACATTGTGGGTGTACCACACTAATATTCAAATGTCCATAGGGGCAACCCCTTTAAGCTATTTTCCTCTTGAAATTGAATTGCCTTCTTTATGTATTTATTTGAAGAATTTGTTGAGTCATGAAGTATCATTAGGAGCATGGGGAAGCCTTCCTTTTCAAACTTACTACTATTTTTTAGAGTCATCTACAAGCTCTTGAGAATAATAGAACCTATAGGGGACATGTTACTAGGTAAAATAATAAGAAAGTTTATCATCATAGTTTGAAAGTTAGGGACCTTGTCGTCAAGCTTGATGATGTGCATAGGAAGCACAAGGGCAAGTTTATACATATATGGATTAGTCCATGTACTATCAAATATTTGGGTAGGTTTGGGGTAATGAAATTTTAAACAATGGATGACATTGAGTTGGAGAAACCCACCAATTTCATGCATATCAAATGCTTTTATGTGTAGCCATCTCTTGAGCCATTTGTATAGTCTTTGTATTTTCTTGGTTTACTTCTTGACTTTTGTGCCTTGTTTTCACTTTGATTGCTTTGACTATCTATTTATGAGTATATATTCTTTAGTTTTAACACATATTGATATGTTTTGTGATGTTTTCTCTCTCTTTATTAAGATCACAACTTTAAGTGATGATCCTAGTCATCCTTGCATTTTAGCTACTTTCTTCCTATTTTTATTTGTTTTTATCTTTGCTTGTTCTTGTTGCATGAGTTGCATTCCATTTTGCTCATTGCTTGGTGTTTTTTGTCCATTTTTACTGGAATTTGTTACTACCAATTTTCTTTGCACTTTATTTATTTTTCTTCATGGTGTTGCTCATATCGATAAAGGGACGTCATGATGTCTTTAAGGTCTTTCTTGTTGTTTGTGTTAGTACTCTACTTTAAATATTATAAAATAATTTCCTTGGTTCAACCCATTCTATCTTCCATATGGTATGTGGTGAGAACACCAAGGTAACATTTCATTAAAAATTTTTAATGCTTCAATCCAATCAATCATTTTTTGGCATCCCATTGTAGTGGCAAGTGTGTGTTGATGAATAATGCACTTGGCCAAATATTATAGTGCATGAGCTTATATTGCTGTAGTAGGGGCATGGGGATTATCATTTTCATAGAATCTCTTTGCCCTAGGTGTGATGCAATGCATATTTAGCCCATTCATTTGATTCTTTGTTCTTTCATCCCCTATCATGTTGGGCATGCCTTATTTAATAATTCTATTAACACCAGCGATAATGCATTAGTTGGCCTTGGGGAATATATTTGTATCTATATGTGTTGTAAGTTGGCTTCCTCTAGACCACCCCTTAATAGTGGGTGGATATGAGTGCAAGGATAATATTAATTGATGCTTGTCTAGTGGTTTATTTTAGGGTTGAGAGATATATATTACATCTGTGTGTGGCATAAGTTGGATTATCTTGATTGTACCATTGCTTTTAAATGGGGCAAAAATAATCTAGGCATGTGATCTTTTTGCAACATGGCCTTATGCTAAAAAATGATTGATCATCTATATTTTGATCTTAACCATATTGTTATGGGCATAAATTTGTGCTCAAGACTCTATTTTGATCTATTCAAGAAGCATTAGAAATATTAGAGAGAGAACAATAATTTTAGTAGGAAAACATATCATTGATAGAGTTGTCGACTTTGTGAAAAATGCTCCAAAAACCCTAAAAAATAATCCAAAAGCCCTAAAAATGCAAAAAAATACTTACTAAAAATAGTTATGTTTTATTTTTAGATTTATGTATCCAAAACTTATCTCTAGCTATGTTGACACATTAGTAGAAGAAAAAACACAAAATGATGAGTCAAAGGCATGTAAATATTATTTATTATAAAAGATGCAAGCTTACTACAGTGGTAAGGGCTTTGGTCTCTCTTTGGGAGGTCCAAGGTTCAAATCTCACTCAGTATGAGGGGACCATGACCCCTCATAAAAACATGTGTAATTTCATTGAAAGAAATATTATTTACTATACACTTTGTAAGTTATGGAAGGTGAATCACCATAGTTCCATATGGGTAACCTAAACCACCACATTTCCATATAGACGACCTTCCATATTCAATAAAATGAATTTCCAACACATCACTTCTTGTATAAAGAGAAGTGCACCCATGAATGAAAATCATGAATAATGGATGTAATGTTATAGCCTCACATCTATTCTCAAGTACTCTATTTTTAAGCAATGAATTCATTCCATTAGTTTTCTTATACATATGATTTTTTATTTGTTATACTATTATTTTTGAATTGCACTCTTCTATGATCATCCTTAGCTCAAAATTTTGAGTTATAGATCACTTTCACTGATAGATTAGGTGATCTTGTCTAACTAATTTTTTCTCAATAACTAGAATTTGTATTCAACATCCCTATCCTCACATTCATTTTCCTTCCATTTATGCTTTTCTTCCATGCCATTCCATTTATTACCACTTCATTCATTCTTCTTCATTCTATTTCTTCATGCCTCTTACAATTCTTATATCCCCTATACTATTTTAAATAAAATACCATAACCATACCCTACATATCATGGTTTATTTATCATTTATGGATATGAAAAGTATTAACAAAATTTTTACAAATGGAATGATTATATTGATATCATGGACTCACATTGCAGGGATGGGGTGTTTTGATCCATAAAAAATGGCTTGGTCATCACGTGCCATCCAACACCTGGGAGATAATTTGATGATCCTTAACCAAGCTGAGTATCTCTTACCCATTTCCATAATTCAGTGCATGACCTCCAATTTAGACCCAAGTGGAGGCTCTTAATTTGAATTTTGAATTGCATTATGGTGGTAATGCTTTGAGCCGTATATCTGGTCAGGTTTTTGGGTCTGGTGTGCAGTGATTGGAGTGGAGTGTTTTTGAACTCATGTATGGGTAGGAGATTGTCAATGGCCCTAGATATTGTTTTAGATGATTTTAGACCTGTGTGTGGGACCACCGATTCTAGTTCCCCTACTTCTCCGATGGAGCTAGATGATTGGGACCCAGGTAAATTTAAGGGTGGGACCCAGTTGCTCCCTGACAAGATCTCTCTCATTTGCAAGCTGTTGTTTGCATAGGTGACAGTGGGTGCCAAAGAGGTTGAATCAGAGGTTATGTATGACATCTCCCCTGATTCACATCAAATTATTATTCGCGATGACCTTCTCAATTGCATCATTGAGGGTGAAGCCTGTAACCTGGTCAAGAAATTTCAAGGGGTCAGGCCTGAGTTAGAAATATTGAGGAGATGGGCACTGGCAAGATGGAGGTATTTGGGTTCCCTCGAGTTGGTGGCTATCCCAAAGGGCTTCTTCCTAATTAGGCTAAGTTACACAAATAATTCTAAAAGGATTCTGGAAGGAGGCCCTTGGTTATTTAGAAAGAGAGGGCTCTTTTTGAGAATATGGGGCCCGAATTTCAATCCCCATTCTCAAAGAGTGAATATCCCCTGTTGTGGGTCAAACTACCAGATTTCCCTCTATATTTTTGACATAAGAATTTTTTTCAAGCGATGGCCAAGAACATTGGTGACCTGATTTCTATTGATGAGAATACTAGATCCAAGTCTTGTATGATGTTTGCCATAATATGTGTTATGACTGATATTGACAAAGACCTCCCAAGATCAGTAGAGCTTATTTCTAGTCATGGCTCTTGGATCTAGTCTATTTTTTATGAGAGTAGGCCCTAGGCAAAGGTCAACCATCAGAAGATTATTTACCCTCAAAGATAGAATCCTCCAATGAACCTCAAGAGGACTAGGGAGGGCAAGTGGGTGCCAAAAATGGGGATAAAAAAATATGAAAATGAAAGTGTCTTCCCCTATTTATTTAGCTAAATATACCTCCCATGAGGCTAGTAGGGATGCAAATGCTCAAGTTGGGGTTAGTATCAAACCACAGGAGGAAGAAAATGCTCAAGTTGGGCTTAGTTTTGAATCTTAGGAGGAAAACCTTATTCCAACTAACACACTTGATGAAGATGAGGGGTTAAATAGGATTCTATGGAAAAAATAGAGGTAAACCCTAGAGCTAGGAAGTTTGTTCAAATTTCCAAGGTGGGGGATTGCGAACAAGAAATAAGTACACTTGGTATTATACTTCAAAATTCCTCTGACTGCATTGACATGGATGATATGACTCTTCATCAATTAATGGAAATCCCTCTGCCCTCTATGCTAGAGATAGGCTCTCCAGGTCTAAAGACCAAAAGTCATAGGAAAGCTTGTATTGATGTAGGGATCAAAAGGAAAGTGGGAAGACCCAACAACAGAGCATGTAGGAAAAGGGAGATTGACTCTGATATTGCTGATGGAGTTCAACCCCTTCTAACGGATTCCATGTTTTGCATACTGAATAGAAGGAGGATATTCCAATTGAGGAGGCCTGGGATGGTCTAAAAAAATGATTTCTTGTTGAGATAAAAAAAAAAGTTGGTAGGCCTCCAAAGACCTTGTTTAGAAAAACTTCTAGCAAGTGATTTCAGTCTTTCTGGTTTAGTTTTGTCAGGCCTGGATGGTTTTTTGGGCATCCAGGGATGATATCAGATCTACAAATTGGTCTCTATCATAGGGTTTCTAGTGTTGAGGCCTTTCATGGTTTCAGTAATGGAGGCTTGATTCACAGTTTTAGAGCCCCGACAACGAGAGAATTTTCAAATTTTTGTTCATTGAAGGTGTTTGCAATTTTGGGTAGGATTTTCAAATTTAAAATTTAAATATTGTATTTAAATGTATTTATGGACGCCTATTTCTCCTTTGCTGGCCTTTGTTGCCAGTTGTCTGTTTTCAATTTTTACAACCTTTGCTAGGAGGTTGTTTCATTTTGTCCTAGGTTTTTTCCTCCAAGTAAAGTTGGTGTGGTCTTTTGGGATTGTTCATAGAATCTAGCTTAGTCCTTCTAGGTAATTTTGTTATATCCAAGGTTGGGAGACTTTCAAAACCATACTTATAATAGGTTCGAGGACCCTTTTAAAAACCACTTCTACTATCAATAAAAAAAAATGGACTCACATTAGGTACTTGAATTGGCTTCACTTGAAGTTAACGACAATCAAGATAATAATATATTTATTTAGAGTATATTATAATAGGTTTATCATAGGCTATATTAGAGTATGATAGGTTTATTCTTTTAGAATAATTTTACTGGTGTTTTCTCTACCTAGTATACTTGAATTCTTGGATGTTTATTAATTAGTTTCTATAGAAATTTTTTTAGGTCCTTGTTTCTTTTTACTATAGAAATATATCTCAAGCCATATGCTTAAGATAGATGGAAAAGATAAATAATTGGTGGAGATGTAAGTTTTCTAAAATGTGGTAAGCATTTTTTCCATTGGTTTCTAACATCTACTATTGCAAATTATGCACCACATTACCCCTTAAAAAATAGGGGGGATAGTGTAAATTTATGTCTTGAATCTTATACATATGGTTTAGGTTCAAGCATATATTGATAGCTATTCCATAATAATGACTCTTATTTCCCTCATGTCATGAGTATTATTCATTGTAATTTGGGTGGTCATTATCTACACCATTTATTCATCTGCACTTATATGCCTATACCACTATGTGGTCATTAACCTCTTTTTATGAAGCTTCATGCCCATGCCCATCATGTGCGTGTGTTGCATTCACATATATCCTTTTGAAGTTCCATGATGTATCACCTTTGAAGGAAGTTTTGTTGATAATTTTATAGATGTCCAAGCACTTGTGTAACTCAAAATAGAGGTCAATTATGAGAACGCTCGTGGCATAATTCAACAAAAAATTATTCAAAAACTAGATTTCTAGTGGGCAAATAAAAAATATTATGGTTGATCCATATAGATCATTTCTCAAGTTTTGTTATGTTGCATCATTGGGTGACAAATGATATCTTTCTTGGTGGAGGAAACTACAAGTTTATTATTTGTGTTTTATTGAAACTAAGTATACATTCTTTATTGTTTATGCTCATTGTCACAGAAATATCTGTTGAAAATCTCAAGTTAGATTAGGGGATTTTCACTTTTCCTTAAGCTAGAAGGATTTTCCATTATTTTGATAGTTTATAGTTCCATTTTTGAGTTATTATAGATAAAATAGGTCTACTTAGATTGATTTGATGTAGAGTTATATGGTTTGTAGGAAGAAGATGATATTATAGCTATAATGTTGATAAAAATCAACACCCAAAGATGACATGTTTGTTGATATATTTATTAGTCTATCTTTTATAATTGGACTTGGGACTTTGGTTATTCTAGATATTATTTGTGATAATATTTTCATAATGGTACTAAACAATAGTAATCTTTAGCACGATGGTAGTCACTATGAAATGTTCCATCTATTTTGTGAGACTATTAGCATTATTATAAAGTAAAAATTTACATGATGAAATGAGAAAACACTGGATCAAAAGAACTTCTTTTGAAAATAAAAATAAAAAGAAGAAGAAAATTTCCTTTATATTAAAAACTAGAAATGATTGCCTAATGAAGCATCAAGTCAAAAACTCGTAATGGTTGACTTGGTGGTATAGGTACAAATAATCGAGACATTCAAGGTCATGGATTTTTCCAACAATAAAAATACTACAAGGACTTATAATATTATTTTAGCATTCTATAGTTCTACTATAATTGATAAAGTCAATTTTATGGATCAAGAGATACCACAAGAGGATTGTCTTATTGTAGGACCAAAAACATCTTCAAAAGGGGGTATATGATGAGTCCCAAAAATATCACATTTTGGGACCATCTTTGGCATGATATTCCATGGTTAAAAATGTGATTATTTATTGTAATTATGATGTAATTTGAATATGTTGTGTTGCTTAGGAAGTAGATTATATTTTATGTCAATAAAATAGAATAAGAGATCATTTATTAGGTCTTTTAGGTTGAGAAAATAGCTATGGAAAAATTTAGTAGTGCTATGGAATTCATTCATAGATATAGGAATAGCTACAGGACGCATTTTGTTGCTATGGAACCAACTACAAAAATCATTTGTAGCTACAAGACCCATTATGGAATCAAATCCATAGCTATGGAACCATCTATAAAATATATTTATAGCTACAAGACTAGTTATAGAAGCCATTTATAGATACAAGACTAGCTAGAAAGCCAATATATAATTAGAAAATAAACTATAGAACCAATCTATAGTTATTGAACTATATAAGGACTAAAGAACTATGGAAGGATTGTAGAATTATGGATGGACTATATAACTACAAAAGGATTATAAAACTAGGGAAGGACTATAGAACTACAAAAGGACTAAAAAACTATGAAATGAATGAAAAATATAAAAATACTATAGAACTACAAATAGATTATGGAAACTATGAGATTGACTATAGAGAGGTTTCTAAATTATTAATAAATCCTGCAACAAAAATATCTAATCCCAACCAACTCTCAAATAAATTTGGAGGTAGAAAATTAAAAATTGTTAAAATTAATTTCTAACTAATTTGGTTGATCCAAATTAGTTAAATATAAATCAAATTTATTGAGATGGTTTCCAACTAATTTGGCTAGATCTAAATTAGTTAGAATATTTACAAACTTATCACATTTTTTATCTCCTTTAGATAGAATTGGTTGGATTTGTTTCCAACTAATTTAGATTTGAGATCTTCTACTCTAATAGGTTGTTAATGATTTGGTTTGTATTGCCTATCTATAAATGATAAGGTATATTGTATTGTAAAATGTGGATGATGATATGCCCAAGCACTAAATACAATTTCCCTTCTCCATTTGTCTTGTCTTGTTATATGAGTAATATTATGCATTAAATAAGAGAATGGATATACTATAAATGTAGTAAGGAAGGCCCCCTTATTTGCATAAATAGGAGAGATCCATAAAAATTAGGTAGGCAAGTGTGGATTTATTTTAGTTTTATTAAATATATTAGTAAGTAATGTATATTTATTTTAGCTATGCTAGATTTTATTTTCCATTATCATTGGGTGTATACAATACATGTTGTGGTCAAGTTTATACATTTTCAGATTGATAAAGTATGCTGATCATATATTTAGCTACTCAAAGTGATATCAAATAGAGATCAAACCTAGCTAGGTTCATCCATTGTACTAGAAGAAACACTTTTTGTACTCTACCACTTGGGGAAATCAAAAGCTGGCCTTGAGCAATTGGTGGTTGATATGTGATCCCATCATAAGTTGTTTAAGCAAAAAATGTAGTTGAGTGAACTTTTGTCCAAAGGGTTAATAAGACTAACTATGTCACCATTTGTGCACCATTTATTGTATGATAAAAGAATGGAACTTTGTGATTTTATATTAATTACAAAATTTTGAATAAGGCCACAACATAATACCCATTTCCTAGAATTGATAATCTATTTGATAAAATGAGGGAGGAAACCATATTTTCAAAAATAGATATTATATTTGGTTATCATCAACTAAGAATAAAAGAAGAAAATATTACTAAAATAGATTTGAGTACTAGATATGAGAACTATGTTCATTTCATAGTACTTTTTGGACTCATAAATGCTCCTACAACCTTTATAAATTTAATAAACAACATACTCTAGGACTACTTGGATAAGTGTATTATTATTTTTTCTAGATGATATTTTGACGTACTCATGTAATCAAAGTGAGCATTTTAAACATATAATGCTAATGAATAGATTGGGGGAGTTTCAATTCTATGGAAATTTATTCTAATGTACTTTTTGCAAAGAAAAATACATTACTTAAGACATTGTATTGGTTAAGGGAATAACTACAAATTCATCCAAGATAAAAGGCCATATTAGAATGGCCAAATCTGAAAATATTCATGAATTACATAGTTTCATGGCACCAACAAATACTATAAAATGTTTGTAGAGGGATTCTCTAAAATATCAAATCACATCACCTCACTTCAACAAAAGGGTACAATATTTGAATAGAATGAATGACGTGAATAGGTGTTTTAGTTTATAGAGGAAAACTTGACAACAAGAAAAAATTTGAAGGTGTTTGACTTTAATGATAACTTCAAAGTCATTATTGATACATCAGGGGAAGGTTAAGGGGGATTACTAGTGTAGGATGGGCAAGTGATAGCTTATGAATCATATAAACTCAAGATATATGAGTAGAATTATGACACCCATGACTTAGAGTAGATAGCTATAGTGCATGGACTTCAAATATAGAGGCACCATTTGATGGATAATCCTTTAAATTCAAAACTTAACATCAAAGCCTAAAGTATATCTTCATAGAAACAAACCTAAATTCTAGACAACAAAAATTGATTGGAATTTGTTTGTGAGTATGATTTTAATTTTAGTTATATAAAATAAAAAGAGAACATACATAAATTTTTAGGAGTGATCTAGGCATCTGACCTATTTAGGTCATAGCATTATGTCTAAAAATTCTTGAAAAACTATTTTTTATCTTGGCCACACTATTAGGGGCATGACATTGTGGTTGGTACTTTGTTTTGATCCATACAAGAAGTGTTGGAAATATTAGAAAAATAATAACAATTTTACTAGTCAACTTTTTCATTGACACAGTTTCCAATAACTTTGTGGAAAAACACACCAAAGGCCCTCAAAAAACTAAAATAATTACTAAAAATATGATTTTTTATTTTTAGATTTTTGTAGCCAAAATGCATCTCTAGCCATGTTGACACATCAATAGAAGATAAAAAACAAAATGACATATCATATATATGTAATTTTCATTTAATATGCACTTTGTAACTTGTGGAAGATGAATCACCACATTTCCATATTGGTGACCTTCTAACTGATGGAAGGTAAACCATTGCATTTTTATATGGGTGACCTTACATCTTCAACATGGTCTATTTTTAACACACCAATTATTGTATAAAGAGATATGCACCCCTAACTATAAAATATCATAACTAATGGATACAATGTTATAGCCTCATATCTCTTCTTAGAGTTTGCCTGCATTGTATGCTATCTTCTGACAAATAATTCATTATGCTATTTTTCTTATATATTTTTTTCTAGTTTGTTAAACTCTATAATTTTCAAATTGCACTCTTTATTGATCTTTCTTAACTCAAAATTCATAGTTTTGGATTAGTTAAAGTAATTTATCATTTGATTTTATGCCTATAAGCAAGGATTTTTGAAATTTTGGGCATTATATATGAGATCCCTCTAATTAACTACTTGTTCCAAATGATCTCAAGTGAAAACTAGAATGGAAAACATCAAGATAGTCAATCCTTTTAAGGAACTATTGATTGAATTCCTCATTAAATAGAGGAATGTGATGATGGATCAATAATTCTTCAATAAATCCTTGCTATAAATTTGGTAACATCCTTGACACAACCTCTCACTGTCTGAGCACCATGTAGTGCTCCCACACGTCATATATTTTCTTAGAGTTTGCTTGCATTGTATGCTATTTTATGATAAATACACTCACTATGCTAATTTTATTATATATATTTTATGTTCTAGTTTATTAAACTCTATAATTTTTAAATTGCACTCTTTCTTGATCTTCCTTAACTCAAAAATCATAGTTTTGGATTAGTCAAAGCAATATGTCATTTGATTTTCTCTATAAACAAGGTGTTTTGAAATTTTGGACATTAGACATGAGATCCCTTTAATTACCTACTTGTTCCAAATGATCTCAAGTGGGAACTAGAATGGAAAAAATCAAGATAGTCAATCCTTTCAAGGAGATATTGATTGAATCCCTCATAAAATAGGAATGAGTTGATGGATCAATATCCTCAAATTCCTTAATGGCTCCTTGCTATAAATTTTGCAACCTCCTCTACACAAATTCTTACTACCTGAGTACCATTTAATGCTCCTACACATCATATCTCTTCTCAGAGTTTGCTTGCATTATATGCCATTTTTTGATAAGTAAAGTCATTATGCTATTTTGCTTATATTTTTGTTCTAGTTTGTTAAACTTTATAATTGTTAAATTACTCTCTTTCTTGATCTTACTTAACTCAAAATTCATATTTTTTGATCAGTCAAAATGATATGTCATTTGAGTTTATATCTATAAACAAGGGGTTTCAAATATTTTTGCATTAGACTTGAGATCCCTCTAATTACCTACTTGTTCTAAATGATCTCAAGTGGGAACTATAATGGAAAAATAAATATAATTAATCCTTTCAAAGAGATAATGATTGAATCCCTCATAAATAGATGAATGAGATGATGTATACATATACTCAAATTATTCAATGGATCCATGCTATAAATTTTGCAACCTCCTCTACAGAATATCTCACTTCTTGAGTGCCATTTAGTGCTCCCACACCTTTTAATGTGTAAGTGAATTTTGATATTTCTACTTTTGAATAATGAATTAATGTTGATTCCCTAGAAAATTGGTTGCATCAATTATCTTAATACTTCTCTATAAATAAATTCATTAATAGTTAGAAAATAAATTTTGAATACTTGAAAGCTTCATTACCTATTAAAAATTGGTGTGAAGCATATTGTAATAGGCTTATGGAGGAGAATATAGATGAAGCAATTATCACATGGGACTATTTTATGGAGTTTGTGAAGGAAGATATTATACTATAGGAGCCTATGAAGACCAATACATTCAATGATAACAATTGTGTCAAGGTAAATATTAGTCCTTTCAAGTTTATATTGACAATTTTGATTCCATGATAGCAAAACTAGGTACTTAAGTTTAAAAAATGAATCAAGTCCTCAAGTACCACAATGGAATGAAATGGTATATTTGATAGGATACAAGCCTCTACAAATTTAGGACATTGGGAGAGGCATACAAACTTGTCAAATTAGAGCAGAGTATACAAATAAAAATAAAAAAACAGTATCAAATAACAAAAACTAAAACACTAAGTACCATCCAAAGAAAGGAAAGAGTGATTTTCAAAAGAATTAGGACAAAGGGAATCAAACCCAAAATCAAAATAAGAATAAAATAAATAATCCCAAGAAAATAATCCCATAAAGGTCAATATTGGAAAATGGTGTGATTAACATGAGAGCAACCAAAATTTAAGGGAGTGTTGCACAATTTAGTCATTATTTTTTGAGTTGTAACCCTCTATATCCACTACACCTTTGCATCCACATATACAATATGAGGATATAAGGAAATGGATTATGGAACTAAATGTAACCATTGCCACCACACATGTTACACTAGAGGAGTTACAAGAAGAATTACAAGTGGAGGAATACCTATTTTACTCATAAATATGAGTCAAGGGTAAGCTAGTACATTTAATTATTGATAGTGAGAGCCAATAGAATCTAATTTTTTCTTAGATGGTGAAGGATTTGAATCTTCCTATCACACCAAACCCTATAATATAATATTGGATGGTTACAATAGGAGAGATACATTCATATCACTCAATAATGTCTTCTTGATTATGCTGCCAAGCCCTTCAAAGATAAACTTTTATGCAATATTTTACCCTTGGATGTGCGTGATGTGATTTTCGGCCAACCATTTATGTCGAAAAGGTACATTTTTTAAGTATAGGCCCCAAAGTATCATTATCACTATCATAGATCAATGCTTCAAGGTACCAAATACATATCTTCGTACCTCCATTTCCTTATTTAGTGTAAATAATGCAAGAAGATGACTTCCAAAATAAGAAAACATATTTTGTTGATAATTAGGCTGTAAATAAAAATGAGGATAGTTTCTACATCTATC
Source organism: Wollemia nobilis (assembly GCA_028583015.1). Classification (NCBI taxonomy): domain Eukaryota; kingdom Viridiplantae; phylum Streptophyta; class Pinopsida; order Araucariales; family Araucariaceae; genus Wollemia; species Wollemia nobilis. The sequence continues at coordinate 6,806,850 of JAQPPZ010015032.1, forward strand.
ATAGGCTTTGCATAATAGAAGCAAATGGACTAGATTGTAGTAAAATATGATGACTTGTTCAAGTCATCAAATAGGGTTCCACTTCATTATGAGGTGAAGAATTCCATTGATTTAGTTCCTAGTTCTTCTTTGCCTAATGCACCTATTTATTAGAGATTAATCCTTGAAATGATAAGGTTAAGAGGTAATTCCAAGAATTGATTCAAAATGGATACATAAGACCATGGGCTTCACCATGTGGTAGTTGAATTGAATTAGCTCCAAAGAAACATGGAACATAGAGACTTTGCATTGACTACAAATCTTTGAATAAAAGCACTATGAAGAAGCGCTATCCAATCCATCAAATAGATGATTTGTTAGTTCAATTGCATGGTAGAAAGTTCACCAAAAATAATCTCAAATACAACTATCATCTAATACCCATAGATACCACTAATATAATAAAGACTACACTCAAATTCAAGAAGAGTTTATTTGAGTGGTTGGTTATGCCTTTTGGCTTGACAAATACATATATCATATTGATGAGGATGATGGATTCCATATTGAATCCCCACACCAACTTATTTATGGTTTTCTACTTAGATGACATTCTCACCTATAGTAAGACATGGGAGGGACATCTGTAAGAAGATTGAGAAGTACTTTAGATTCTTTCAAGACATAAGTTATATGCTAATTTGGAGAAATATTCATTTGGTATGAAAAATATTTAGTACCTCAGGTATATTGTTGAAAAAGAGGGAGTCCTTGTTAATCCTTAGATGATTTAGGTAATTAGAGATTGGCCTACCCCAAAGACTCTCATAGAGCTTTATAGATTTTTGGGTCTTTTCAATTTCTATTAAATATTTATATTGGAGTTCTTAGGCATTACTTGGCCACTATACTAAGTGATCAAAGGAGGTTTCAAATCCAAGTTCCATTGAGAAGATACATAATAGAGGGTATTTGAGAGGTTGAAGGACCAAATGTGTTTAGATCCTACACTTTTTCTACACAAACTGCATCAACCTTTTTAGGTAATGGCTAATGCATTATAATACACATTAGGAGTTGTCCTCAAACAAAATAGGTATCTAGTTATCTATCACAATAAAATATTCAATGAGGTAGTTTGAAAATATCCCATATATGCTAAGAGATCTAAGTTATTGTCCTAGCATGTAAAAAATGTAAGCACTACATATTTTGGTTAAGGAAACTATCATCCTTATAGATATTAAACCTATATATTCATATAGATGTAAAGTAAGTTAAGGAATGAAAGACATTAAAATTAGACCACATATCTATAATAGTTTCATTTGATCATCAAGCACAGGAAAGGGAGTGCCAATTTAGTTATATTTTTTGAGCTAACGTTCAATCATAGAACTCACTACCGTTATTGATTCTTATGGGTATTGTAATAGTTTTAATATAGCCATTTTGACTACATTTTTAGTATATTAGGCCCTAGGTTTAGATAGTCAACCCTTGAGCATTAGGGTTAGGGTTAATGATGATTTAATCTATATATAGGAATATTATGTGGTAGTTGGAATCATCTTCCATATTTGAATTCTAGTCACGTATACTATGCATATGAGACTTCTCCCTCTCCAAGTGGCTATAAGAATTCAATATCTCTAAGTGGTAAAGGTTTTGCATTGATTTGAATATAGGATTTGATTATTCTATATTTGATTTTTTGGCAATTAGATCTGAATTATTATTATCATTTGAGTAATTATATTTATGCTTTATTAGATTGCTATTACTATTGCTATTATTCTTAAAACTTATTCTTTAACAAGTGGTATCAAATCCTTAAGCTCCAATTTAAAGAACCAATCACAATTACCATAAAAAAGTCAGCATTTTGGTTTTGTTCGAGCTACATTAAAATTCTATGTAAGATTCAAAACTTGCTAGGAAGCAAAAAAAAAAAGGAAAAAAACTTGATTTTTGACACTATGAAAAATTAGGTTCATAGCACCACTGCTAAACTCAGCTCTATAACATCACCATCTTGGAACTACAATATTCCAAGTGATTTCCAATCATGACAAAATTACCTGCTGATTTGTGCTTCAAATAAAGAAATCCTGAGTGTTGATTTGTATAGTATCCCAAGTGGCCTCCAAGCTCAAATTTTCCACATTTATGGCCAAGGCTATAGAGATCTAGATTTCTCCCAATGATAAAGATATTTATGTAACCCAGATCCTACCTCCCTCCATCGCTCTATAATAGAAGATATTTACATAACCCAAATATTTAGGGTTATCCTAAATAATACATATATAAAATAAAAATGCCATATTTTTGTATTTTAAAACATTCCATATCTTCCATGAAGAGAGGAAAATATTCACATGATCATTGCAATAGGTACCTCATTTTTATTGAGTCTATCACTATCGTATAGTGTTCACCAATATTCTTTCTCAACCAAAACTTTGAAGACCTAAAATAGTGAAGTGACATTGATAGACATGTATGGTGATACTACTTTTCTATTAATCAACTATAGTTTCAATATTTTGCACAATTTGTGAACTATAATGAATTTATGGACCTAGACTTGAGAGGAAATAAATTTACATGGAGCAATAATAGAGTGGGAAATTAGTTGATCCAAAGAAGATTGGACAGAGCCCTGATATCCAAGGAAGGCCTGACTTCATTTGGTGATGCTACTTCAAGCACCCTTACCAAAATTGGATTGGATCATAACCTATTCTTACTCGAGGCCTTCCATGTTTCTAGAAAATTCATAATACCCTTTAGGTTTAAAGCTATGTGGATTCAACATCCTTATCTAGAATCTAAGATATCAAAATGGTGGACCCAAAATTTTTTTGATCCCCTAGTTTCCAAATTAGCTAAAAGGCTCAGATTTGTAGAAACCAATTTGAAAGTCTAGAATAAAGATATTTTTGGATACGTCTTCCTAAAGAAGGAGGATTTGAGAAAATAACTAAATAATATTGAGTCCTCCATGGAAGAAGGATCCCTGACAATAGATTCCAATGAAAGGGAGAAAGTGATATGGATAAAGTTACATAATACTTTGGTTTGTGAGGAGATATTTTGGAGATAAAAATCAAGAGCCTTATGGCTAAAAGAAGGAGATCGTAACACTAAATTTTTCCATGTTTCTACCCTAAGGTATAGGATCTCCAATAAAATTAGGGAGGTTGTGAAGGTGGATAGGTCAAAAATGGAGGACATTGTGGAAATTAGGGTAGAAGCAATGCATTTCTTTGGAACTCTATTGGGATCTAGATATGTAGGGGAGGAACAAGCAAAGAGGAATCTTCTTCCCAATATATCACCCTTAATTTTAGATGATATTAACTCCCTATTAATTAGATTATTTAGGGAGGATGAGATTAAGGAATCTATATTATTTATGGCTGGTGAAAAATCTCCTAGACTAGATGGTTTCCCAACCTTATTTTTAAAGAAGTTCTCATATATTTTAGGGAAAGATATGGTGGAAGCTATTTGTGAGATTCAAAGAACCTATCATATTTTGAAAGATGTGAATTCTGCCTTTATAGTCCTTATTTCTAAGATTGTAGGTGCCAAGGAATTTAAATATTTTAGGCCTATTAGCATTTGCAATATTATCTACAAGATCTTAACCAAGGTTTTGGCTAACATAATTAAAAGGATCTTCCCAGTATTATTTATTCCAATTAAGGAGGGTTTGTAGTAGGGAAACAAATCCTAGATGGCATCATAACAGTTCATGAACTCATCCATTTGATGATAAAAGTGTAAGAGTAGGTATTTTTTAAAATTTGAACATGAATAAAGCTTATGACAGAGTCTCTTGGGAGTTTATATTAAAATTTATGGCCAATTTTGGATTTCACCAGAGATGGATTAACCTCTCAAAGGAATGTATCTCGTCGACTATGTTCTTGATCATCATCAACGAGACTACTTTGGATTATTTCAAGAGCTCCAGAGACTTGTATTAAGAAGATCCTCTTTCTCCCTACCTTTTCATTATCCTTGCAGAAGCTTTAGGAAGATATTTCAAAGCTACCTCTACCTTGAATATTTTTGAAGGAATCAGGCCAACCCTTTCCCTTGAATGAGTCACTCATTTCCTTAGCCTATGGATTCAAGAAATTTAAGTAGATGAATAAGGATTTAATGGCTAAACAAGGTTGGAAGCTTCTTAATAAAGAAAATTTAGGATGGATTCATAGTATTTCTACTAATTATTTGAAATGGGGTTGGAAATTTTTGGAAGATCCCTATCTTCGTATAGGATCATCCTTTTGGAACAATCTCCTTAAAACTAAATCACTTATTCAAAAAGGACTTAGATGGAATCTGGGTAATGGAGCTAAAATAGACTTCTAGAATGATCCATGGCTACTAGATTCTCCCTTGATTGATATTCCTAATCTAGCAATCCTAGAGCCCCAAACCCACCTTCTTATTGGATCTAAATTTGTAGATTTCATAGAAGTTGCTAATGGTAAGAAGAGATGGAAATCAATTTCCACTCTAGACCTAAATAAAAGAGAAGAGGAAGCCAAAATATTTATTTTAGATAAGCTGAGAACCTACGTAATAAATAAATCTAAATATGAAGATTCTTTGATATGGAAAGAAGATGAAAATAGTTGATTCTCTGTGAAAACAATGTACTTCTTAGCAGAAGGTGAGTCTGAAAGTTGGTTCCCTAGCAAGAAAATTTAGATAGAAAATATTATCCCTACAATCAAAATTTTCTTTTGGTTAGTTCTTTAGAATAAGATCCTCACTATACAAAACCTTCATAAAAGGGGAACGCCAATCCCGAATAGATGATACCTTTGTGATAAGAAATAAAAAAATTATAATCATCTATTCGTGGAGTGTCCCTTATCCCTAGAAGTGTTTCAATCCCTTTTGAGGAACCTTGGGGTTTGTTGGGTGATATCAAAAAACCTATCAAATTTATGTGATCAAATGGTCCCTCCTTTCTCTAGTAAAATACTTTGCACCCTATGATATTTGAGTCTTCCCCATTTCCTATGGGGTGTGTGGAAGGAAAGGAACAATAGAGCCTTCAAAAATATAAAAAGGTATACAGTCTTAGTAGTAATTAGAATTCTTAATGCTATCATTGAATATGTTTCAAGCATTCCCTTCCCCAAATATAGGGATAGTATGGTTAAGATTAGACTTACAAAAAATCTAGGCCTTCCCTCAGGAAATAAGTACGTGAGGAAACTAGGAAAAATAGGCAGAACTCAGATTAGATGGATTCCTCCTCCCCTAGGTTGGATAAAGCTCAACTTTGATGGGGTCTCTAAAGGGAACCCAAGGATTGATGGTGTTGAAGGTGTTTTCATAAATTACTAAGTTGAAGTTTTACTAGCATTTGCAAAAAACCTAGGGATCCAAACTAGTCACCTTGCGAAAGTTAGAGCCCTTTTAAAGGGAGAAGTTCTTCTTGAATACCTAAATTACAAAAAAATTATCATAGAATGAGACTTAAAATATCATCAAATCCATAATTGGTACTCACACCCCCAATTGGAACATCAAAAATTAATAGAGGAATCTAAAATTTATATTTGAATCCTTTAGGACTCTCAAATCAAACATGTTTACATGGAAGGAAATAGAGTGGTAGACTCATTGGCTAATATTAGTATTCATAATAAAGACCTTACCATTTAGAAATAAATATTTCCATAAGTACTCACACAACTCTCTAAGAGAGACTATAATACCTCCATTGATGGATTTTGATTCCTTCCATTTTTCTTGGACTAGTCAAGGGAGATATTCCAGGTTGGAGGATTCTTTCCATATCCTTTACTTAGATTCAAGAGGTAATTTCTATTGGCTTTTTGTGAGGTAGATTTAAGGTCATTTGACCTTTAACTTTGAATTCAATCTTCATGGCAAGAAAAGTAATTTGGTCTGGGATCCAACCACTTGGCTACTACAGATGACTAAATTAGTAGGTCTCTCAACCATCTGATTTAGCAATCATTTAGTGATGAGGGAGACCCTTAAATTCCTACATGGAGCTACTTCAGTGGAATGATTTGCTCAAATTAGTGCATCCACATGTTATTTTTAAAAATCTCAAAGTTTGTAATGTGGACTTCATCCCCCTTGATGGCCTACACATGGCAGCTTCAATGAGAAGATATGCTTAGTAAGGTGTGCCCTTTAGCCTCTTGACTCAACTATTTCCAAGTGATGTGGATAAATTCTTCATCCCACTCAAATTATGATTTTATAATTTTTGAGTGTGGGTTTCACAAGGTGTGTTGGTAGTCCTTAAATACATCTTGTGTCCTCCAGTCTGGTGTGATTCATACCACCCTTGCTATTTTTAATCCTTTCTTTCCTAACATGCACAGTAATAATGAAGTTGCATTTGTAATCGTTGATTCCCCTTTTCTAAGTAGTACATCCTTGAATTCCTATTGGTATAGTCTCCTATGATTTGGATTGTGGTCTTTTTTGAGACTGTTATAGGGCTATTCTAAGGATGAAACACATTATTTGTTGATGCTTTGAAAGTTACTAAATAATATGATAAATACCAAATATTTGTGGGAAGGAGAAACATGACACTATCCCTATAGCTAGTAATTGCATAGCAACCATTTCAATAATGGGGGTTTGATTTAATTGGGGTAATAAATCCAAATTCATCCATTGGGTAAAAATTCATATTGACTGTAACATATTACTTTATGAGGTTTTCTGAGGAAAGGCTACCAAACCCACAAATTGAGATATTGTAATTAAGCTTTTGGAGATATTAATTACTAGATTTAAAATTTTAGCAATTATAGTTTTTGACAATGGATTTACCTTCCTTGTTGCCCAATTCATTGCTTTTGCCAACAAATATGGCATATACTAGAAAGCTTCTTGCAATTATTACCCAAAAGGTAATGGACTAGCTAAATCCACTAATAAAACTTTACTGAGAATCATCAAAAGAAAAATTGGGAAAAATTAGAGAAGTTGGCACCTGATGTTAAATCAAGCTTTGTAGGTAGATAGGATCATAGTCAAGAAAGCATTGAAATCTTCTCCATATTCATTGGTTTATGGTAAAGAAGCCATATTCATTGGTTTATGAATAAATATAATAGGTTGCCTAAAACTACATATCATTGTTGAGCCACTACAAATGATTATATCATACCCATGGTATATACAAAAGTACTTTGGTTTTCAACATGGTTAGGATTTAATCAAAATAAAGCATTGAAAAACCTTCCAACAAAATTACACCCAAGTAATTCTTTATTTAAGAAAGAAACTTACAACATTAAACTAAAGCTCATTTGTATATATATAAAAAAAATACCTTGATTGCTGAATTTTCTTGGAACGAGTCTGATGTAAATTTATTTCGGGATCAATATAGTTTGAGGAAGGTTATTTATGGATGCACTTAATGGTTTGCAAGCCAACCAAAATAGTTTCTTAAAGAAAAGTAGGCCCTTATATTACATTCATACAACCAAACTTTACACAAGACTATCAATTAATCACTGTTTGCGACATAAAGGTTTAAGTAAAGCAAAATAAACATAGCCAGATTCGATTGAGCATAGGTTACATTGAAGATAGTTTTTACGCAATTCCATAGGTGCTAAAATCAGGCATATTATTTGAATGCAATTCAACATAATTATTCATCAAGCAAAACATAGATATTATTTAAGCATTATAATATCTTACACACACTCAAACCTGGGATAAATTGTTTTAAAAAAACATTCTCGAGATCCCAACGGCTAGATAATTAATTACTTCCTCTGGACATGAATTGAAATCAACATTATATATCTATGTGTATTCTCCAACACATACATAATATTTTAAAATTATTTTAATAAATATTTTTATATAAGTTACAATCATTCGTCTTCAAACATACCCTTTTAAAGGGAGAGATTAAACACAAGATCACTATAATATATTTCAAATATATATCTATAATCATCAATTAAACATAATTTCTAGATTTACAATCATACTCGGCATTGATATGCTCAAGCAATTATCACCTATGAACATACTTAGCAAAATTTTAATCATTTTCAACATTAATATTACTAAGTAATTTGCATAACTTAATACTTCCTATGTTTTTTGGGCAAGTACATTTCACTAGGACTTGCATGGTCCACGCTCGCATGTGCATCAACACAAATCTTGATATGCCCTCCCTACTTCAATCAATATTATTTCGGAGGTTAATTTTTTTTCTTAAATTATAGAATATGAAAATAAGTTTGTGTTATGTGGTGAGTGCTCCAAGTAAGGCCACCTTCGTTCGCAATGTCCTAAAGCATCCAAAGTTCCTCCAAGCATTTCTAAAGTTGATCTCCATCAACATCAGACCTCTTAGTGATGATGATCGATTGCAATCCCAAATCCAAGCCTGACCCAAAGTCCTCTTAATGAGGCTATGCCTATTGAAATTCAAGGAGATCCCATCCTTCATAATAAACCTTAGGATCCTATAGATTTCATTGAGGATTCCCCTATTCATCTGTTGGTTTTCTCTGACCTCTCTTCTTCTCTTAAGGTCTACCCTCCTCCCCATAACCCCTTCTCCCCCAACCCTTCGTTTACCCAAACCCAAAATAAGCTTCATGTTGATATTGACTTTGGCAAGAAAAGAGGTCTCCTCTTAGTGTATGATTTCAAAAATAGAGAAATTTTAGAAGGGATTGCTAATAGCACACAACTTATCCTTTGTGCTTCTTACAGATACATTGAGGTCATTATTAATAACAAATCCAAATTTCCTCCTTCTCTTGGAAGAGGGAAGAGAACATCCTCAAAAGGTAATAAATGAAGATCTTATCATGGAATGTGAGAGGTCTCAATGGTCAAAACAAGCAACGCTTGATCAAGTCCATTTGGAAATATCTTAGGCCCACCATTTTTTTTGCAAGAAACCAAACTTGACATTCACAATGCTACTTGCATAACCAAATATATAAGGAAATATTGTGAGTTCTTGGTAAGCCCAACAAACGATGCATCAGGTGGACTGTTATGCATGTGGAACCCCAATGAAGTTGATGGGATCCTTATGTCTAGTCCTAATAGCCACATGAGTGTCCTATTTTTTTAGCAAAAATGATAGTCATCACTGGGTGTTGTCTACCATATATTCAAAAAACTCCCCTACTAGGATATCCCACCTCAGGAGCACCCTCAACCAACTTATGTAGGTCTTCTCTATAGAGAATTGGATGTGGGCTGGAGATTTCAAGTCTCCCCTATTCTCTATTGATAAAAAAGGAGGATATTAAATCACCTTCAATTATTATGAGCATTTTGTAGCTTTTATAGACAACAAAGAACTAATGGATGTTGAACTGTGAGGATCCAAATTCACATGGACCAATCACAAAAAAGGGATCAGCTCTTCTAGCTTTGGATTAATAGATTTCTTATGTCCACTAATACCATTTCTAGGTTCAGTGATGTAGTCCTTCGCTTGTTACCCAGGATTGGTTCAGACCACAACCCTCTCCTCATGGATTGTGCATCTCAAGTTTCTCCTTTCAAATCTCCTTTTAGGTTTGAAGTTATCTGGCTACAAAAGTAGGACCTCAAGTCACTTATTTCCCTCTGGTGGTCTCACAATTTTTTTGGACCTATGGCCTCTCAGGTCAGTAATAAGCTTCGATTCATGAAAACCAATCTCAAAATATGGAATAGAGATGTCTTCGATAATATTTTCCATAAAAAGTAGCACATTCAATCTCAAATATCTAGCATTGAGATCTTAGCCCAATAAGGGGACCTTAATTCTAATCTTCAAAATACTGAAAAAAATCCTCCTATCAGAGTACCACAATATCCTCAAAAATGAAGAAGTCTTTTGGAAGAAAAAATCCTGAGTCACTTGGTTAAAAGAGAGGGATTCAAATACAATTTTCTTTCATACCATCACCATGAGACACAAGGGAAGCAATAAAATTAAATAACTCACCAAGGAAGATGGGATAGTCACAAAATATATCTCTAAGATCAGGAATGAATCAGTTAGTTTCTTTGAATATTTGCTCGGCCCTAGACCTAATTGTGATCAACAAACATCTAAAACCCTTCTACAACACATCCCAAGGTTAGTAACTCCAAAGCTTAACCATATGTTTCTTAAACTATTTCTAGATGAAGAAATTCGTGTTGCTATCTTTTCTATGCAAGGTGGGGCTAGCCCCTGGTTATGATGGCTTTCTCCCTATTTTCTTCCAACATTTTTGGGATATTGTTAGCCCTAATGTTTTAGCCATCCAACAAATGCAAATCCAAATATGTATCCCTAGAGATATCAACTCAACTTTCTTGTCCCTCATCCCCAAAAATAGTTATGCTCGTACACTTGCTAACTTCTTCCCTATCAGTCTTTGTAATATTTTTTATAAAATTCTCATGAAAGCTTTGGCCAACAGACTCAAAATAATCCTCCCCATCATCATTGATCCTAATCAAGGAAGTTCTATCTAGGAAAGACTTATCACCGACAATATCATCACGATTAATGAAATTATCCATTCTATCTCCAAAATTAGTAAGGTCGACCTTCTTGTCAAGTTAGACATGAACAAGGCATTTGACAGAGTGTCTTGGAGTTTTATTTTTCTGTCCTCTCTAGGTTTGGGTTCCATCCTGACTAGATAGCTCTCATAAAATAATGCATCTCCACTACTAATTTCTTTGTCCTTGTTAATGGTTCTCCTATGGGCTACTTCCAGAGTTTTAAAGGTTTAAAGATAGGGGGATCCCTTATCTCCATTCCTTTTCATCATTGTTGCTAAATATTTAGTAAGAACTTTGAAATATTCCTATTCCAAAGGAGATATTTTAGGCATCAAACCTACCTCTTCCCTCCAACCATATCTCACCAATAATTTTTTGATGATACCATCCTCACTACCCTTGCATCGGTTCCCCAAGCCCTTGTCATCAAATCTATCTTGATCTCCTTTGAGTCTACTACTGGGAAAAAAGTGAATTTCTCTAAGAGCAAGATTAAATTCATTAACACCCCCATCAGGCATCAAATCCACATTACTGCAATTATTGGATGTACCATTGTTGATCTCCCCACTACCTATATAGGGTTTCCCCTTTTCAAAGACCCTTCTAAAAATTCCTTGTGGAACTCTATCATTGAAAGAATCCAAAAAATGTTGGATGGCTAGAAAGGGGGACTCCTTAGTCAGGAAAACAAGGCCACCCTCATCAAGGCTACTCTCCAAAGTATACCTATGTTTTTCCTCTTCATATTTTCAGATTTTTGTTTATGTTTGTAATAAAATTGAGCAAATCTAGGGGAATTTCCCATGGTCCAGATCTAAGTTGAAGCAATTCTTCCATTTGGTTGCTTGGGATTAGGTCTTCTCTAGAAAATAGCATGGTGGAATTGGGCTGAGGAAGTTCCAAAACATGAATCTAGCTCTCATTGCTAAACAAGAATGGTGAGTTCGTAAGAATGATAATTCTCTATGGGTCTCTATAATGAAAGAAAAATATCTATGGCACCATAATAAATTCCTGGATGATCCTTCACCTATATCAGGCTTAGTAGTGTGGAACTCCATCCTCAAATCAAAGGAGATTATTAGAAAAGGTATTCACTAGAAAATAGAAAATGATAAGAAGATTAATTTCTCAAAGGATATCTGGCTAGATAACAATACTCTCCAGACTCATGCAGACCTCATCTATCTAAAACATATCACCAATTCCTTTTTTGGACAAAAGGTGTATCATTTTTTCATCCAAAATGATATTCTTGGAAATCCATTCCTGGTGATGGTCTATCTAGTGAATAAAGATAGGCTTTTTATATGTTGTCTAATATTTTGTGTCTTTATGTTATTTCAAGTAGCTCCTCTGAAGATAAGATCATCTGGGAACCTAATTCCAATGGTCTTTTCACAATCAAGTCTGCTTACTCCCTCAATGAGAGTCCTTCCCCTCCTTGGATTCCTTCAAATATCATATAGAAAAAACACCTCATCTCCAAAGTCAATTTTTTCTTTTGGCTTGTCATCCAAGATAAAATTCTCACCATCCTAAACCTCCAATGTCATGGCATCTCTATCCCCAATAGTTGTTACCTGTGTCACTAGAACTATGAGTCTACCCAACACATCTTCTTATCCTACCACTTTTCCCAATTCATCCTGTCTTCCCTCTTCTCTTCCATTGGCATTGCCTGGCCTCGCCCTTCTCTCATGAGTGATCTATGTTTTCAATGACCAAATCCTTTCAAAGGTTTTCACCTAAAGACCTTCTGGTCCTTCGTTATTTCCTTTGGAATATTTATCACGAGTGTAACTCCCATGATTTCAATGATTTTAGTCATGATGATTGGTATGTGCTCTCCATAATACTCCATGCGGTTGTAGAGAATATCTCAGCTGCTCAGAGATATGGTGACTCGAACCCAAAACTGAATCTCTTTTGGCATCTTCTCTTAAGCTTTCCAGCTGCAATCTCCCTCCTTCTCTGAAGGTTGATCAGTCATTGGTCAAGTGGTCTCCCCCTCCTCCAAGATACTTTAAATTAAATTTTTATGGAGTGGCAAAAGGAAATTCTAGGCCTATGGGTGTCGAGGGCATTGTCAAATATCACATAGGGAAGATCCTCATGGCCTTTGATGAGAGTTTGGGGCCTCGATATAACTATTTTGTGAAAGCTTGGGCACTTCACCAAGGTATTGTTCTTTCTAATAGCATGTAGTGTTAGAGACTCAATATATTTCCTAGAACATATTCAACCTTACTATAGAAGTAAAAATTTTAATGAAATACTTCTTAGGTAAAATCAGTGATAGCATCCAAGAAGAGTCACCCTATGCGACCCTGGGGAGTGCGCATCACAACCATGCTTGCTATGAAATATTTTTTATATTAAATGGAACAAAAGGTACAAAGCAATATATGTAACTCAAAAATAAAATTAACAAAGAAAGATCCTCTTTTTATTAATCTCAACAATGAATCTGGTTACATATTTGTCCCTCTGAGGGATACCCAGTTTTTGATACAACCAGTTACAAGCAGGACACATGGTGGATAAATCCCCTTGCAAAGTGGTGGTGTGCTTCTACAGACTTCCCGATTCCACGCATGAACTTGTCTAAGGGCTCACAGATGCCTCCTACTTCTTTCATCCAAGAGGGATCCCATGCTCCGAATGTCTTGGACTGGTCCTATAAACCTATAGATCTACATATATGGAAACAACAGAGCACGCTTAGTAGTGTAGGATGCCTCTCCGAATGAGGTTGTTAGTGTTAAATTCGATGAGCAAGATAAACAAGCATAATATGATTAAATACAATGAAACTAATGAAAAACATGGGCATATCTCAGGGAACAAAACATAAATGCATACAGTAAATCAAATCTATACCAAAAATAAATGTTGAAGCAAAAAGTATCAAATCTAATGCTAAAACAAAGAAACTAATGTTAAAACCCTAGGTTATGATTGCAGGCCACTGTCCGAGACAGCGACCATAAAATAGACCTTCCTCCTCGCGATCCAAGGGTTGTAGCACTAGGTTCTTTTCTCAAATTGATTTTCAAGGGTCACCAAATGTGTCAAATACATGGAATGGTAGTGAATAATAATGGATGTGAATAGCGGATGCATAGTCTCTCCTTAACCGGATAGCACTTTGTTGTTCCTCAAGGGTGCGTAGAGTTGCTCTCCAATATAACAGGGCTTTGCTACATAAACTAAAAATCATGGATCTCTTGATATTTGTGGGAGAGTCCATATGTAGAATTCCCTCTCTTCCATATTTGGTACTTGGCTTCCTGGAGAAGCTTAAATCAAAATCTCATGCGACTGACATCCTGGGTGGAAAGAATCAGTCACGAACTAGCATTGAAGGGGCAGTTGGGAGGAACTCCGATAGTTCCTTGTCAAAATATGTCTGTAAACAATGTAAAGCATAGTCAGAATATATGATCTGGGCCCGTATTCATGGCCATACTATGCATGGTGTTAGACACTATCAGGTTCAACAACTAGGTGTGGCCGTTGTAGTCTTCAGCAGCCAGATGTGGTGGTCGCTTTGTTTGAGAGTGGCCAGGCCTGGATGGGCTAGAACTGCCCTTTTTGAGTGGTTAGGACCACTGCTTGATCTTGGAGAGATCCAAGAGGATTCATATGGTCTATGAATGTGTCCATATAGGTAGTATCCTAAACATGACGCATTTTAGGTGTCTACAGATTCCCATTTTTGGGATGTGTTGTGGGAAAACATAGCACGGAGCAAAAAAATAGACCACCTAGGGTCACATTGTAGGTTTGATGATGATCATTGATCTAATCAACATTGGATGCCCTAGTCATGTAGGAGGTGCGCATCCTAGAATCATTGCTTCCAACAGGATGGAAGGCTTAAATTTATGGAACTTTGCACTCATTCATCAGGCGATCGGGTAGCTTCAGTACTACTATAGGTCCAAAAGAAGGAGAGCTACAAACTTAACTATCATGTTTGCTTTTTGCCCCAACAAAGGGTAAGATTATGATAGTTGTTGGCAATGATTCGTAAGATAAATACAATTTGACATAATCATGTGATATTTTTTTGACTTTGATTATGATTGTTGAAAATTTTGACTACCCCCTCAAGCGATGAGTCGATGAGGAAAGGATTTAATAAAGCGATGAGTCGCTTGACCAAGATGAATGGTTTGAAACTCCCTAGAGGGTTGCTTTTGTTGTTATTGGGTTGTTCCCATCCAAGTGTGATTTCAACCATTTTTGGTAATTGCACATCCCCATCCCTTGGGGTGGTCCAACCGCAATGGCCTTCTTAGGGAATTAAGATGTTAGCAATTATATTTAAACCTATGTTGAATCACTATTTGCTATAGGTGAAATGAGATGGATCCTCGCTCTCGTGGTGTAGTCCGATCGTTATAGCCTTCTTCGAGTTTGAAGTGAAGTGTCTCAATTCGGCCATAACTATTTTGCCCCAAGTGGCCTTATGGTAATTTACTCATCTTGTCAAGTTACATGGAGTGCTAGTTGCTACAATCGCCAAGTGTATAGAGAAAATAACTGATTACAAGGCTCAATTAGAATTTTATTATTTTTTAATTTTTTTTGTGTTAATTTGATTTTTATGATGTTTTTGGCTTTTGGTATATGTATTTTTTTTTGTTTTTGTGCATATTTTGGTTGTTTCTGACCACTAGGTATGCTTTATGACCCATTTTGAGGCACTTTGCGATGAGAAATTGAGAAAAAAAATTCTTGCTTGTTGGCCGCTATTAGGTCCAATGACTCCCAATTGTTGCTCCATGGCTGATGTTAGGTCCAGTGGCCAGAAAGTGTGGGTCGTTGATGCCAACAGCGACTGAGGCTTGGGTTGAAATTATAAAAACAAATTTTAGGGTTTTACCCTTTCATTATTTCCAGCTAGAAATTGCACTTTTGAGCTTTGAAGTGAGAAAGTGTAATTGTCACACGGAGTGCTACCATATTTACTTCTAATTTGGATGATATGGCTGAGCAGGGGGAGGTGTCTATGAGTGGAGGATCCGAAGCTTCATGGGTACTCTACCAAACCCTGATATTACTCATTTAATTTGGTAAAAGGAACCCAATTAAGCAATGCGATAAAGGAACCTCACTAAACTTGTTGGAAACAAACATAACCTATCAATAGGTCTAGGCTAGGTTTAGTTTTAGTGGGTCTAGGCTAGTTTTTAGGAATTTTTAAATTTTCATGCTTTTTGGCCCAAGGGGGAACATCGTTGGCGTGTCGCCTACTGGCCGCTTCCACTTAGAGCGGCTAGCCTAGCCTAAGGTTGGTCATTGTAACCGTCAGCGACCAGTTTAAAATCCAACGGTTAAATTTTTGACCGTTGGAAACTGATCGCTGCCAGCTTCAGCGACCGCTTCGTGGCTGCTCTTTGCATGAGCGACCAAGTGGTCTTAAGTTTATTTTTCTGATTTTTGTATTTTTAAAGTATTTTAATTGATTTTTTTTTACAATTTTGAAGCGTAGCTTTTTATTTTTTGGATGTTTAGGTGCACTTTATCCTTAAGCTCATTTCAGATTAGATTGCACCATTTTTGTTTTATGCATTTATTAGTTTGTTAGTTCATTTGATTTAGATATATTTTGCACTTATAGATTTTGTCTACGAGGGCACGAGACCTATTGTTGCTTGTGGACCTCTTGTCTACCCTGACTGCCATGGATTGGGCATGGTTTGATGCTCATGGTCTCTAGTATGTTACTAGGCTTTCGATGATTATGTCGGATCAAGCCTATTTGACTGCCCTGGCCCACAGGTGGGATTCCTAGACTAATACCTTCCACCTTCCTATCAATGAGATGACCATTATGCCAAAGGATGTGTATAGGATCTTCAGGATCCCCTTTGATGGAGTACCTATTGTGTCTTCCCCCACTGATGACAAAGATGCAGTATTTGTGCGGGTCTTTGGGAGACATGTCGTTGCTACCTTTTGGGATACTCGATCTGGTAAGGTATCAGTTGCTTTGTGGTATCAGGAGGATGTCTTATCCTATAGACATGTTGTGTTGCTGATGATCATATGCAACATCTTGTTGTCTGATTGCTTCGAAGTGAGGTTCCCATGGAACATCTTGGCTATGGTTCAGGACTTGGTGGATAGCGTAGAGCCTATCATCTATGCTTGGGGGTGTGCATTGCTGGTACAGTGCTATAATGATCTGTACCAGATTCAGTACCGTAGTTGAGCCAGCATTGCTTGCAGCTTGCTCCTCCAAATCTAGGGATGTGGGTACATCAAGGTGGACCATCCAAGAGGTCTACCTATTAATTTCACCAACATAGCAGAAAATGCTTGGAGCTATGGGACTAGATGGCCCTGAGAGTGTGATGAGCATAGAAGCCATTGATGTGTGGGAGAGCTCTCTCACTACACGACATCTTTGATAGGATTGTAGGCCGAGGACATCATTTGGAGGCCTTACTATGATTTCCTTGCTTGGAGGGATCCAACTAGTTTCACAGCTCAAACTCGGCATGACCGATGGGTTATCGGCCACAAGTATGGTATCAAAGAGTTCTTCTAGTATTCCAGGGTGCTTCGACAGTTAAGAATTCAGTAGGATGCCCCCCCTTGAGCTAGTTGTATACTACTAGATTATCATAGAGAAGAACCTTCCACCACCTCGATTTATAGTAGTTTTAGAGGAGGATGACCCTCGTGCAGTTGTTTCGAGTGTGGCCAATGTTGGGGTTGTAGAGGCGTATATCCATTGGTGGGGTGTACAATTATGGTAGGGTAGCGGCCACCTGGGGTGGTCTATGGATGAGGCAAATGCTGAGGATCTTGATGGGCACTAAGTACAGACTCGAACAAATGACTGGAGGCAGGTGGAGCAGTAGGTTGAGGATCAGGTGGCATAGGAGTAGGCTGCCCCTAATGAGGAGGAGGAGCTAGCTCCTGAGGAGCAAGAGTCCCCTCTCTAGGCTCAGTTACACCAAGTAGAGGTTGAGCTCCAGTATTCTTAGATTCAGGTACATCAATGAGATACTACTATTTTTGCTTTTTAGACATAGGTTGCGTAGGTCACTACCGAGAAAGACACCATCCTAAACCAACTTACAGTAGCTGCTCCAACTATGCAAGGACCTACAGGTTTGGATACAGGGGTTGAGGTGATATGACTTCAGGGTATTATTGACAATAACGATGGCCAGATGGCATCAGATGCTGCCTACATCATTACTCTATGATATCAGGTTTAGCTACTAGGTGCTACTCCTAGGGAGAGACCCACAGCAGGGGGTGACATCATAGCATGTGGACTATGTCAAGGTAGTATTCAGTCTAGCCTAGCCAGAGGACCAAGATTTGTATAGAGAGGACTGCGGGGACTAGTTCCCACCGTTCACATAGGGATAGAGTCAAGGGTGGAGGTGAGGTAGGGGGTGTAGGCCTAGGTTTATGGTTTTATTGTACCAACTTCATTTTTGAGTGCAAGGTCGGGTGACCTACACAATTGTAGCCTTATGGCAATTTAGTACCTACCTGTACTTATTTGAAACACATTTTTATGATATCTAGACTTTGAGACTCATTATGTGTACCTTTTATGATTATTATTTTTATGTTTATATGATGCAGTATCATGATATTATTTGATATGATGTGATGTTATGCTTTAGATGTTATTATGTGGATGTGTAGGTGGACTACTTTGTGATTTTATGCTATATGGTATGGTATACATGGATTATGCTTTATGATGCGTGGATGATTAGATGACATGATCCTAGATTAGTACACTGATGATGGATGCATATATGGATGCAATGCTTATTGTTAGATACATGTTTAATTTTGGTCTATTGTATGCATCTAACTTATGTTGTCATGATATGGTAAATTAAATGTATGTAATGTATTATGACGATGATCTAATGTGCATGAACCTATATGCTTTAATCACTTAAAACATATGGTATGATGTGACATGGGTTTTGACAATCTAATGGACGACACCATAGAATGTATAAAAATCATGAATAAATAATAACTCCTATAATAAGAATTACTCATTTAAACATCCAAATGTGAGATGAGATGATGTGATATGTATGCACTTTCTTTATTAGCTTCTGTAAATTAAAATATATGCACAAAATAGTCAGTGGTCATCTAAATATCATTGTTGACATTCATCCGGTATCTATCCTATTCCATGGATGCCCTTTTAACGAATAAAATATCCTAAATAAAGTTGATGATGCGAGTGATGATTTGAATTGTTGCTATGATGTGATTTTTGAGGTTTTCCATGGGACTCAAACACCCTATCTGCTCCATCAAAAGTTGTATACTGATCATATAGAGCCTCTGAAGGATAAAGTTTTTATTATGAATACCTAGATACTCATTATCCTTGTGTGTGCAAATGAATATATTATATAGAACATAAGCATACCCTAGTGCCAAGTGGGATTCATTCAGCCCATTTTTGTATTGGGGATCCTCAAATGTTTATCCTAATCCTATGATGGCCTCAGTTGGATTAGACCACTAGGCGATACAAGACACCTAAATCTAGCTCTTCCACATGAAAATATTGGTTTGTATAAAAGCGATATGCTAATGTGACAGACATATCATCATGCATAAGGATGCCTTATAGTTCATCCATGCTGAGAATTCTAGGATTCAAGTTCAATACTCCCTTCTTTTCTTCATATTTATTTGGGATACTTGCTCATGGTTAGTGATGAAAATCACTGTTTATTTTGAATTTTTGTTTTTTCTTTTGAGCAAGGGATTTATGTAGTGATGATAATCACTTGTTTATTTTGCTTTTGAATTTTGATTTGTTCAGGATTTTTGCTTGTTTTTATTAAAGCAAGGGATTTCTTTGGGTAGGGGTGAACATGTCCTTTTGCCAATTCTTAGCATTTTCGAACCGGTCATACAAGGGTATGAGAAAGATAAAATTTTCACCTTAGGATACCTAATACCGCTTCGCAATGTTGATATTTCCATTTTTCCAACTAGGTTCTTAGTGTTTTTATTAGTGATAGGATTTTGAAATATACCAAGTGCTATCAAAACTAAACCTCACCTATTAGAAGCTAATATAACTTTCTACAAAGTTTGATAAAACCACTAGGTATGGTTGAGTGACCGCAAAACCCTAGTATATTCCTTATAGCAATAGGAGGGGTTGTGTTGAAAAACACAATTACACACATGGGTGATGGATGATGATGGATTTTGAAGATGCATTATTGATATACAAACGTGGTGTCATTTGTAAGATTGTGAACACAACCTATTAAATGTAAATGCAATGGATGCAAATGCCTAAGTGCAATGCAACTATATGGATGCAAAGTGCAAATGCAAAATGCAAATGTTTTTTTGTATTTTTGATGCTTTCCATTGTTTTTGAGTATTGATCATTATGAATGGTTTTGAACTTTTGATTTTAAATTATTTTTGTGCTTTTATGTTTTTCTTCTGACCAAAGGGCTATTGGTGCCTTTGGGGATTTTTGTGATTTGACCAAAGGGCTTTAAGATGCCTTTGAAGCCTTTCATTTTTTATTTTTACCAAAGGGATTTAAGATGCCTTTGGAGCTTTTTGTGAATTGACCAAAGGGCTTTAAGATGCCTTTGAAGCTTTTTGTAATTTGACCAAAGGGCTTCAAGATGCCTTTGGAGCTTTTTGTGAGTTGACCAAAGGGTGTATCGCTCCAAATTTTTCGCATCCCTACCTTCAGGCTATAGGATCCGTGCCCGGAAGGAGGATGGGAAAAGGATGGTGCGGTACCTCAGACTGAGAGGACTTTGCGAAGGTCCCGCCTCTCAAGGGAGGTGTATTTTGGTGATTTTTCGACGGATGGTGGGTTCACCAAGAAACATTTGGCGGCAGTTTCCACGCCTAGGTTTTGGAATGTGTTTTGATGAGTTCGTTTTAATCTTAAGCATTCAAGTCCTAGGTTTGGCCGAATGAATCTAAATTAAACTACATGAAAATGCAACTTTCATGAACACAGCAAACAGATTTGAAAGCAAAAAATAGAGAATTTTATAGAATGACAATGAAGAATACCTGATCCGGATGTCTGAAGAAGATTCTGACGTTTGAAGCAGTCTGGATCGCCTGTAATCTGACAGAATCGCCTGCAATCTGACAGAATCGTCTGAAACTGAACAGAATCGTCTGAGATCTGACGAATTCGTCAGAGACCTGCAAAACAGAAAACAGATGCAAAATACAAGAAATTCTACTGTGCTAACAGAGGCAAATTACACCAAATAATAAAATGAATACTGAGCAATAGTTTAAAACAACAATCCTAGCCAATTTTTGTATTTTAACAACAAATCATGAACTTAATGTGCAATCTAAGCTAAATGGGTGAACTCCAAATGCAAAATAATATAAACACTGAGTAAATGATCTAATTTGCAGCATAAAATGACAAAGAAAAGGTTGAGAAAAGCAAACTCCAGGCACTGATTGCCTCGATGTGGACTGCAGTCGAGATCGTCTCGCATTTGACGGGATCGCCTCCGATCTGAACAGGTTCGTCGACGACGATGGATGCTGGCTCCGGCTGAAAATCAGTGATGTACCTGCAACAAAATTGCTATGGGACTAGTGCAAAAGCAAGATTAGGATGTTTTGACGCAGAGGGAATCACTTTGCAGAAAATTTCAGCCGGGGGTTGGGGAGGGAAAATCTTAGAGATTAAATAGGCTTAGGGGGAGTAGTTAGGAGGTTGGAGATCATCCCAATTTGGGAGATCTCCAACGGGGGAGGGTCCCAACGGCGCAGACACGCTTCGCCCGGATTGGAGACCCGTTGGAATAGATTCCAACTATGCAAATTCAGTTTTGCGACAAGATCGTCTGGACGTCCTAGTCCAGACGAAATCGTCAAATCTGGGACGATATCGTCTGATCGGCGACGATATCGTCAAACGGTCAAAACAACCTCTAAAAATGGCGCGAAAAAGGGGGAAACGGATTTCCCGACGGTTAACGGGCGGTTTGGGAGGTTAAATTTGAATTTAAATTTATTTACTAAGGTGAATGTAAATTTTATAATTTTACTGCGCCAATTTTAGGGTGCTACATTTTGCCCCCTCTTTAGCGAATTTTCTGAAGAAAATGCGTTAAAGATGAGTTCTTCTCGATCTACGAGAAAGCAAAAAATTATTCCCATTTTTAGGCGACGATTCTTGGTCGAATCGTACGACAGCTTACTATGGTGCCCCCTCCGTGTTTTTACCCAAATCGAACGTTTGAGGTAAAAACGCGAAAAAGCAAAAAAAAATTATTGTTGAATAAAATTAAGAAAAATAGGGTAAAACCCTAATTCATTTTTACTGTTCATTTTTACTGTTTTTAGAGCTCTGAAGCAAAATGGTGGAGACAACGCACAGATCGACAGAAGTCCGGCGCGGTCTACGGGTAAGAGTCTAAACTTAGTTTAGAATGCTTTAATTTGATTTTTACATGCTTTTTAGGTAGATTTTAGATGAATTTTGAGCATCGCGGCCGTTTTTGGGCCGTCGACGTCGTCGGGACGAAATCGTCCCGATTTCGACGAAATCGTCTCAATTTCGGCAATTTCGCCCGAGGGCGAAATCGTCGAAAGGGGGACGATTTCGTCAAATTAGAGACGATTTCGAATTGCGAAATCGGAGACGATTATGCTCAAATTTGGGACGATATCGTCCAATAGTGGGCGATATCATCAATTGCACAAAATTGAATTTTTAATTTGCATTATTGATTACTTGAATTATTGATTAATGATTGTTTATTGTTTATGTTGCTTATGTTGCGAGAGAGGATTGCTAAAAAGCGGAGAATGGAAATATGGAGGATTGAGAGATGACTTGGCCGCTCTCACCCAGGAAGAGCGAGATCTGTTGGCACAGGCCAGCTTATCGCATGTGGCAGAGATGCCACAAGTATCCACAGACATGGGGCTTCTAAGGACCCTAGCAGAGAGATGGTATCCGGGTTCTTCCTATTTTTGGTTACCGACAGGGGAGATGGCTCCCACACTAGAGGACGTATGGAGGATTCTGAGAATCCCCATACAAGGACGGATGATCACTCCTACGGCCAATCAGGGCCACGCTATGGGACGACTGTGTGGTGACCCGAGCTTCACCCTGGAGAAGGGCGGAGTGAATATCGAGGCACTACGCCAGATGCCTGGGGCATCCAGACTCACACGAGTACTAGCTGGAGTGGTTGGTGGACTTCTGCTGTGCCACCAGAGCGGATGCAGGGTACCATGGATGCTCGTAGATGTGATCTACGATATGCGGGACCATGGGTACAGGTTTTGTTGGGGCAGCTTTGTTCTATGCCGGTTGTACGGGATCCTGTATGGGGTCGTGTACAAGGGCGGGCGATGTCTGGTGATGACATCGCTCCTACAGGTTTGGTGTTGGGAGCACATTGCGGTGCGGAGGCCGGTAGGGCTTCCACTGATAGGGATTGACGGGGAGAGGCCCCGAGTCTTCTACTGGTGGCTCCGAAGAGGGTCACAGCGGCGGATCGACCTGCCGATGTCCCGGAGACTACTGGATGATTTGGTCCCAGACCAGATCACCTGGAGACCATGGAGAGGGCACCCAGGGTGGGCCGAGGACGGACAGGAGCTGGCTCGCATCAGGCGAGTCTGCTGGCTATGGATGGAGAGAGGAGAGGTGGAGCTCCACCGCTATGACCGAGTTTTGAGACAGTTCGGTCTGCAGCAGGGGATCCCATCTCTGAGGGATTACGAGTTTTCCTGGACTATCCGGGATAACACCACGGTTAGCGGGGCTCCTGACATGCAGCGCTTCTAGAGCCGGGACGCGGACGATGCCCCCATCCAGCCAGTGGATGGGGACGACGCAGGAGTAGCCGATGGCTACGATGCCTGGTACGTAGGCATCCGCCCTCCTCGGATGACGAGGGCATAGGGTCCGATCCACGCGGTTGTGCATCGGATAGGGAGGCGGTGCCAGGCGGCGATAGAGGCGGCCCAGGGTCACGGCGGGAGGGAGCAGAGGAGGCCACAGGCACAGGAGAGGCCGCGACAGCGGGAGAGGAGGGAGGAGAGACCCCCATCTCCACGAGAGAGAGAGACCACCATCGCCCGATAAGGGCAAGGGTGTAGACACTGGGGAGAGCGGCGAGACAGGCGACTCTTCGAGGCGAGGTTGCCCGCTTGCGGGCTCGGGTGCGGACACTACGGGGATGAGGCTACACGGCTCAGAGCTCGGGGCGGAGGAGCGAGCACTCGAGATTTAGCACGCGCTATCGCCCAGATCACTTTCTATCAGGCTCTATACTACCAGGCGGTGCCAGCGGAGCAGAGGGTGCCATTACCAGCACACATTGTAGAGCCTGTCGTGATGGGGTCATCTAGGACATCATCACGATCGGCATCCAGGACTCACGGCACCACACGGACTGCGATGGGGCCACCTCCTCCACCTCAGGGGGGAGGAGATGAGGCCGAGAGCTCGAGGGGCTCTCGAGACACTACACAGAGGGTATTTGATTGAGTATGCCAAGATATGGATTGTGGCATACTAATCTAGTTGATATGATGTACATATATATTTGTGACAATATATAGATGAGATATTTTTGATCATATGACTTATATTGTGTTATGTATTTTTATGATGCTTTTAGATGTTTTAATTGATTGATTTAATAATTCATTGAGGATTCATGTAATTATGTCGTTGGAAATATTATAATTTGAATGTCATGCTATAACATTATAAATGAAATAATCTGATGTAACAAAGTGGTTGTTTGTGATGCAATGTGATAAAAATAAAAAGACTTCTAACAATAATTTCAAAGGACATTGTCGCTATTATAGACCATTTCATGGAGTCGCTGCTCACTCGGTCGTCAAGCTAATCCCATTTATAGAAATATTGTTAAAAAGGAAAAGAGTGCTTAAGAGACTGTCTTAAGACTTTGGTGCAATAGTGCAAATGATGATGATGATGATGATGGTTTTGTTTTCAGATTTTCATGAAAAATATTATGCATGAAATATTGTTTAAAATGATTTTTGCTAGGCATAAATCCCTAAGTGTGATAAAATTTGTGAATAATTCCTTAGGAATTATACCATCATTGCAAAGTTAAAGGTTGACATAATGACATGAAATAGTGATAATGTGTTTGCTTTTGAAAAGCATAATTTGTGTAAAATGAAGTCATATGGTTTTCATGATTTTGAAGAAATGGGGAATAAAAATTGTTACAATGGTTTGCGCTAGGCATAGAATATGTAGGTATAGACTTATACCATCATCGCGAAAATCCAAAAAAAATAGTTTTATTGCATGGTTGATTTTTGATGAACAGAAAAGATGAAAATGAGGACTTGCGCTAGGCATAAAATTCCAATTTTGGTTTTGAAACTATACCATCGTCGCGAAAGTCAACCGGATATATATGATTTGATTTGTGTAATTTGGAAGAAATTTTTGATTTTTCTAATTCTATAGTTGTCTTTGTGAAAAATAATTGTACTTGATTATTCCAAACAAGTTGCAAAAATAATATTTCAAAGTATTTTGAAGACAAAAGTTAGATTTATAAGGAATCCCATGTGCATATGTGCATTCATTTCCGATCTTGATTTATCATAATGATACACAAAATCTCTCAAATACAAATGTGTGTGCAATTGCATTGTTCATTTACCAGTTTTGAGCAAGATACTATGATACAAGTGATTTGAAGAAACCAAATAAGTGTGCATTAACCATGATGTAGATGCATATAACCATATTAGACTACTATGTAGGTCGGATTATCAAGAGCTAGCTAATCCATAAGCAGACATAGGTCTGTACAAAAGAAGGTCGCTAATGTGACAGACATATCGCCACGCTAGGAGTTACCCAAGGCCAAGCGAGGTTGGGCACAAACCACCTGTTATGGGGCTTACCTCACGGTTTTCGAATAATTGAGAATTCCAGGGATTCAAGCTCATCAACCCTTCTTTTCTTTTCAAAGGGTAGGGAAAGGGATTTTATTGCTTTCTTGCTTTCTTTTGAACTTTGCTTATTTTTCTTTTTGTATTTCTTTTGCTTGATAATGCTTGGAACATTGCTGTTGAAATAACATTTTTCTTTTCTCTTTCTTTCTTGAACTTTTTTTCTTTTCTTTTTCTTTGCTAGGGATACTTGCTCGGATTAGTTTGTAGAGCAAGGGATTTTTATTCCGGGTAGGGGTGAGCTTGTCCTTTTGCCAATTCTCAAAGATTCTAGACCATGTGCATGATAGGATAGCAGGGGAAACTTTTCACTCAAGAAATCAGTTCTACTATGTAGCAAAACATGGAAATTACAAATATAATCATTTTATTGTGGAAAGATGTGCTGTGGTTTAAGTAAATAACAAGATCAATTCTCTATGCTCAAACTTTATTTAATTGAATTTTGTGAACTTTGATATAAGAGAGATTAGTAATCATGCCAAATAAAATCAAGATATTTATTGTTGTGAGTGTGCAAGTGAGGGATTCAAAATAAATGCTAATTTATCCAAAATAAGTTGAAACATATAACTGCAATAATTGTAAGAAAATATATATAAATGATTTGTGAGAAAGTTTTTGAGAATGTTGACTCTCTCTTTCTTACGTATATTGTTTTGGTTTCGAAAGAGTCAAGCATATTGTTGTTTTTATATTTTTGAGCAAAAAATTTAACAACTGCCTTAAACAAATGCAATAGATAGTTTTTGAAGATTTTTGGAGATTTATGAATGTTTTTGGTGTTTTTGAATAAATTGAAAGAAATACAAGATAGTAATTTTGAACAAATATATACATGGATGAAATGACCAAGTTTATGCATAGTAACGTTTAAGATGCAAAATATTCATGGGTTCTTTAAGTTCTTTACCATCTAAGGTAGATAATTTATATGCTCCTGATTCAAATTTTGCAGTAATAATGTATGGTCCAAGCCAGTTGGGCTCGAATTTACCTTTAAGTTCCTTAGTTGCATTTGTATTTTTTTGAAGATTTTGAGGATTTTGATTTTTTTGTATTTTGATTTTAATTTATGAATTGAAATTGGTGGTATATACAAGATGATCTATATACACTATACAAGGTTTATTTGAGTATAGCATGTCTAAGGTTGCTTCAAAATCAAAGGAGGTTTTGAAGGATAATCTGGTTGAGGTGAAGGTAAGAATATAAGGTGATGAATAAAAGGTAGTGATAACAAAAGCTTTGTTATAATGTAGAATAATGTAGAAAAAGATTTGACTTTTATATGTGGAAAATTGATCATGTTACAAAATAAAATGTCAGAAGGATAAGAAGGTTCTTCATTCTTATTATTATCTTCCAAGTCTTGATAAGATGGAGAAAGTATATGTGAAAGATATGCATGAGTGTTATTTGGTAAACAAGGATGATCATATATGGATGAAGAAAAGTGATGGATAAAAAATAATTGTGACAATAGAGAGTGTATAGAACTTGATGTTTCAATCGTTAAATATTCTTCAAATGGTTTTGGGTCACCATGTATGGTAACAATTTTATTTGTAAGTTCAAACTTCAAACATTGGTGAAGAGTGGAAGGGACAACCCTCATCGTATGAATCCAAGGACTCCAGAGAAGTAGTTTGTAAGGTGAAGGACAATATCCTACATAGAATAAAGTATCCAGGATCTTGGATCCAATATTAAGGGGAAACATTATAGTACCTTGAGCTTCTTGAATTTCATTGTTAAAAGATTTTATAAGAACATTTGATTCATTACTATCTTCTTCCTTTAATTTGAGTTTTTGGAATAATTGATAAGTGCATAAATTAAGAGAGGAGTCATTATCTACCATGATAGTTCTAACAAGTGTTTCTTTACTAGATCCGATAATGTAAAGATAGGAGTCTTCTTGTGGAGTAGAGGAAGGAATATCCTCATCATAGAATGAAATATGGTTAACCTCAAGAGGGTTTATACCATTAATTATGTTCTTAGAGAAAATATGATGAGGAACAAATTGTTGGCTAGGTATTTTGAACAAAATTTCCTTATGAGCAATTTGTAATACTTCTAAAAGGGATATCTTTGCTTGAGGATTAATCACTTGTTGTTGGTTATCAAAGTGGATTTCAGATTGAGATTTTGATTCTAAAGATGAGCTTTCTATGCTTACATTCCATTTTGGATCATTCTCTATAGCCAAAGATAGTTTTGAAGGTTGGTCAAATGAGGAATCCATCTCTTGAATATCAGATTGAGTTGATTGAACTTGAGGTTGCTCATTTGTAGTTTTTGTTACAATATTAATAATATCATCATGATGGGACACATTAACATGCAATATTTGATTGGTTTCTTGTTGTTGATAATTGAGTAGGGGTTCTTGGGAGATCCCCATGTCTTGATTGATTATTGGTATTTGTTGTGTAGGAGTTTGATAGTTTATTGGAGATTTATAATCAGTTGTAGATTGTAATTCCTTTATATTAAAAAGATCCTTATCAATCAAATCTTGAATTGCACATCTTAAATCTTTACAATTTTGTGTCATATGTCCATCTACTCTATGATATTCACAATGTAGCTCGGGTTTAAACCAATCGATGTGGTATCGAGGTTGTCTTATGGAAGGAAGTTCAATAATATTTGTGTCAAGTAAATACTTGAGAATTATATCCATTGGTTGATTAAGCCTAGTAAATTTACGTGATGAAGGTTTTTGAGAGGTTTTTGATAAATGCCTTAGGAATTTCGTCATAAAAGGACCTAATGGTTTCTCACCTCTACTTTCTTTATTATGGGTAGAATGATGACGGGAAGATTGCGATGTAGGAGGTGAGTGCACGGTAGAATTGGAAGAATAAGTATTTTCTTGTTGAAATGGATGTGTTGTATTGAAAGAAGAGTTTTGAAAAGGTGGCGGAGGATTATATGTGGATTGATAGACATAATATGGATATATGGGAGAATAGATAATATCATTATGAAGAGGATTGGCAAAGGGATTGTTTTGTTGGGTTATGGATGAAAAATAAGAAGAGTGTGATGGAGGTGGTGTTGAATAGGGATGAGGTTGGTCATAATCAACAAATGTATTTAGCTGAATTCTTCCAACATTACTGATGGACTCATATTGATTTGAGTAAAAACTCATGGTTTCTTTAGTACTTCTAAAAGTAATATTTAGCATCTACTATTTAGGATTGAATATAAAACATACAAACTTGAAATGATGATTTTGTTTTTGTTTTTCTTGTATATATATATATTTTTGTTTTTTTGTTTTTGTTTTCAAAAGGTTATGATGCATTCACGTCGGGTTCACCAAAATGTATCGCTCCAAATTTTTTGCATCCCTACCTTCAGGCTATAGGATCCGCGCCCGGAAGGAGGATGGGAAAAGGATGGTGCGGTACCTCGGACTGAGAGGACTTTGCGAAGGTCCCGCCTCTCAAGGGAGGTGTATTTTGGTGATTTTTCGACGGATGGTGGGTTCACCAGGAAACATTTGGTGGCAGTTTCCACGCCTAGGTTTTGGAATGTGTTTTGATGTGTTCGTTTTAATCTTAAGCATTCAAGTCCTAGGTTTGGCCGAATGAATCTAAATTAAACTACATGAAAATGCAACTTTCATGAACACGACAAACAGATTTGAAAGCAGAAAATAGAGAATTTTATAGAATGACAATGAAGAATACCTGATCCGGATGTCTGAAGAAGATTCTGACGTTTGAAGCAGTCTGGATCGCCTGTAATCTGACAGAATCGCATGCAATTGACAGAATCGTCTGAAACTGACAGAATCGTCTGAGATCTGACGAATTCGTCAGAGACCTGCAAAACAGAAAACAGATGCAAAATACAAGAAATTCTACTGTGCTAACAGAGGCAAATTACACCAAATAATAAAATGAATACTGAGCAATAGTTTAAAACAGCAATCCTAGCCAATTTTTGTATTTTAACAACAAATCATGAACTTAATGTGCAATCTAAGCTAAATGGGTGAACTCCAAATGCAAAATAATATAAACACTGAGTAAATGATCTAATTTGCAGCATAAAATGACAAAGAAAAGGTTGAGAAAAGCAAACTCCAGGCACTGATTGCCTCGATGTGGACTGCAGTCGAGATCGTCTCGCATCAGTACGAAATCGTCTCGCATTTGACGGGATCGCCTCCGATCTGAACAGGTTCATCGACGACGATGGATGCTGGCTCCGGCTGAAAATCAGTGATGTACCTGCAACAAAATTGCTATGGGACTAGTGCAAAAGCAAGATTAGGATGTTTTGACGTAGAGGGAATCACTTTGCAGAAAATTTCAGCCAGGGGTTGGGGAGGGAAAATCTTAGAGATTAAATAGGCTTAGGGGGAGTAGTTAGGAGGTTGGAGATCATCCCAATTTGGGAGATCTCCAACGGGGGAGGGTCCCAACGGCGCAGACACGCTTCTACCCAGATTGGAGACCCGTTGGAACAGATTCCAACTATGCAAATTCAGTTTTGCGACAAGATCGTCTGGACGTCCTAGTCCAGACGAAATCGTCAAATATGGGACGATATCGTCTGATCGGCGACGATATCGTCAAACGGTCAAAACAACCTCTAAAAATGGCACGGAAAAGGGGGAAACGGATTTCTCGACGGTTAACGGGCGGTTTGGGAGGTTAAATTTGAATTTAAATTTATTTACTAAGGTGAATGTAAATTTTATAATTTTACTGCGCCAATTTTAGGGTGCTACAAAGGGCATTGAGGTACCTTTGGAGCCTTTTGTGAGTTGACCAAAGGGCTTATGGTGCCTTTGGATATTTTGTGAGTTGACCAAAGGGCTTTAAGATGCCTCTGGAGCTTTTTGATGATTTGACCAAAGGGCTTTAAGATGCCTTTGGAGCTTTTTGATGAATTGACCAAAGGGCTTTAAGATGCCTTTGGAGATTTTTGATGATTTGACCAAAGGGCTTCAAGATGCCTTTGGAGCTTTTTGATGATTTGACCAAAGGGCTTGAGATGCCTTTGGAGCCTTTTGATGATTTGACCAAAGGGTTTTAAGATGCCTTTGGAGCTTTTTGATGATTTGACCAAAGGGCTTTAAGATGCCTTTGGAGCATTTTTATGAGTTGACAAAAGGGCTTTAAGATGCCTTTGGAGCCTTTAATGTTTTCTTGATTTATTTGGATTTTTATGATTTCTATTGTTTTTGAAATTGTTGAAATTTATTTGAATGTTTTTGTATTTTGTTGATTTATGTGTGAAACACCTTTATATGAATGATATTGAGAGGTTTTGGCTCCTCAACACCCTCTAGCATTGTTAGGTGATATGCCCCAGGACCAATATTCTTAGAGATGATATAGGGACCTATCCAATTGGTCATAAATTTGTCTCGTAGATGCGGCAGTAGATTTGAGTTTTGTTGGTTTTCTTTAAGTACAAGATCTCCAACTTTAAAGTCTCTCAGGTGGACTTTATTATTATAAGATTATGTTAGATAATCCTTGTAAATGCGAAGATGCTCAAGAGCATTAATGTGATGCTCATCCAGAAGGGTCAATTGATCCAAGTGAGCTTGCCATGCAGTGTCGTCATTGATGAACTCTTTCAATGCGACACGCAATGTCAGAATTTCCAACTCTAAGGGCATAATGGCCTCAATCGCCATATACAAGCAAAAATGGTGTTGCCCTAGTGGGCATCTATACACTAGTCTTGTAAGCCCATAATGCTAAGGGTAATTGTAGATGCCAATCCCTATGATTTTCTTTCACCATTTTCTTTAAGATGGCTACTATTGTCTTGTTTTAGGCCTCTGCTTACCTGTTTTCCTACGGATAGTGTGGTGTCAAAAAACTATGTTGAATATTGTATTTGGTCATTAGAGCTCACATATTTTTGTTTTTGAATGACGGACCATTATCCGATATTATCTTGAAGGGTACCCCAAAATGACAAATTATATTGTGAAGTATGAAATCTACAATCCGAGGACCAATTGTCGAGGTTAAGGGGACCACTTCCACCCATTTTGTGAAGTACTTAGTGGTCATTAAGATGAATGTATGTCAACCCAAAGAAGGGGGAGAAATATTTCCAATCAGATCAAAACCCCACTGAGAAAATGGCCAAGCCTCCTAAATGGGTTGTAAGTCCTGAGATGGCAAGTGCGTTAGATTTGCATGATGTTGACATTTAACACATTTCCTGACATACTCATAGCAATCCTTCTCCATGGTGGGCCAATAATAACCCATTCAAAGGATGCATTTAACGATGGCCATGCTGTTAAAGTGGCCACTACATGTACCATTGTGAGCTTGCAAAATTGCCCAAGCTAATTCTTGGGGCTCTAAGAAATGAAGGAGAACTCCATCGTAGCTTCAACGATACAATATGCCTCCTAAAAAGATGTATCTAGTCACTTTTTTCTTGAATGCTCATCTTTTGACATGCGATAGTCCTTGTGGGACGATTCCAAGCCTTAGGAAATCTTATAACTGGGATAACCAATCATTATAGGCTACAACCTCAATAGATAAGATGACTTGTTCCTCCTACAATTCGATTTGCACAAATATATATTGAGAAACAACCTTGTAGTGAATGGTGGTACCATTCTCCATAGGACCATATGATATCAAGGACCCCCAAGGTGCCTTCTTTAAGAAGTCTTTCGCTTTACAAAACCAGTCATGGTTTGCCTCTATATGAATCATTTTTACTGATTCCTTATTATCAAAAGCCTCACGCTGCATCGTTGAGTGCAAGAGCATTTTCACATGAATGGTAGTGAAATTAGTAGATGGATTTTGAGGGATCAAGGATCCCAAAGATGCCATGGTGTCTATAAATTTGTTTGATGAATGAGGGATTGCCTCGATGTCATACCATTCTAGTTTGGCTAGATATGTGTCAACAAGCTCCTTGTAAGCTTTCAATATTGGATCCCAACATTGAAACAATCCCTTGACTTGGTTGACTATGAGGAGGGAGTCACCAAAGATATTTAGCCTCTTGATTCTCATGGTGATGGTTGTTTGGAGACCCAAGATTAGGGCCTCGTATTCAGTATTGTTATTAGTGCATGGGACATCTAGCTTGAATTATAAGGGCATTGGAGCACCTTGTGGTGTGAAAAAGGCAATCCCTGCATCGCCTCCTTGCTCAAACTTTGAACCATCGAATAATAAAGTCATATCAACTTTTTTTTCTGGTTCTTCAGGTTCGAGTGCTTCTGATAGTGCAAAGATTGCATAATCAAGAAGTTCTATGGTGAGAGACCTACCATTCTGAAGAGTTGCCTCTGCCAGCTAATCAACTATGACTTGTCCCTTGATGAACTTTTGTCTTATGAATTCCAGATCAAATTCTATTAATAGCATGATCCACTTTGCAGTACATGTGTTATGATATGTCTTGCTCATCATATACTACAAAGGATTTTTTTCTTGGATATTACATATGTCATATGGCTCAACATGTAGTGGCACAATTTCTTGGTTGCAAAGACCACAACTAAGCACATCTTTTCTACGTATGCATATCATATTTTGTAGCTCACCAAGGTGCAACTAATGTAATATATCACTTGTTCCTTATCTTGCACATTCTTTTGAGCCAACATGGTGCCCAAAGTGGAGTCTATAGCAGATATATATAGCAATAATGGCACGTATGGCATCGATGGAGCTAGGAACAGCGATGTTACTAGGTACTCTTTGATTTCAACAAAGGCTTGGTAACATTCCTCATCCCATTGGAATGGGACCCCCTTGTGTAGTAATTGATTCATGGGTTGATATTTGTCCAATAGTTGTGAGATAAATCGCTTTATGGATGCTACTTTTCCCTATAGGCTCCTTAGTTCTTTGATGTTTTTAGGCAGGGCCATTTCTAGGATAGCCTTTACCTTTACTGGGTCTACCTCGATGCCTCATTTAGAAATGATGAATCCCAAGAGTTTTCCAGAAGTCACGCCAAATATGTATTTCTTGGGGTTCAACTTGACATTGTGCTCAATCAGGAGATCTAAGACCTTTGTGAGGGTCTCAGCATGCTCTTCTCATAGCAATGACTTGGCTAGTAAGTCATCGATGTAGTCTTCCAAGATCTTGTGCATGTAGTCATAGAAAATGTATGTCATAGCCCGTTGATATGTGGCACCAATATTCTTAAGACCGAATGGCATCACTTTGTAACAGAATATCCCCCATGGAGTGGTGAACATGGTTTTGTGTTGGTCTTTAGGCTTAATCTAAATCTGATTGTAACCAAAAAACCATCCATTAGGGAGAGCATCTCATGACCTACAGTTGCATCTACAAGAGCATCTATTTTGGACAACGTTAATGAATCCTTTGGGGTTGCCTTATTGAGATCCCTAAAATCCATGCAAATGTAGACTCTTCCATTAGGTTTTCCTACGGGTACTTTGGATAGTCGATGGGAATAATAAAGACTACATCCAAAATTTTTTGCAATTTATTTTTAACCATCAAAGCGATGGTTGGATGCATCTTTCTAAGCTTCTACTTGATCGGTTTCTTTGTGGGATCTAGCGAAAGGTTGTAGAAAACCAACCTCATATCTAGCCCTGGCATGTCTTTGTAGGTCCAAGCAAAGATATTTGGTCTCTCTTGCAATAGAGGAATTATGATGGCATATTCTTCTAGAGATAAGATTTCTCTAAACTTGACTTTATTTGAATTGGAAGGATCATCGCTGATGTCCACCTCGAAAGTCTCCTCTATTGCCATATGTGACCCATCCTCAAGCTAGTGAGGATTGGGGATTAAATGGATGTCATCTACTAGGTTTATAGTTCCCACTGACTCAGGATCGAGACCAACATGATAGACATCATGTGCACAACCTAGTGAAAAATGAAATGGTTGTAACATCTCTTCATTAGGGAAGAAATCCTTAGGCTCTAGGGGTGAATCAACATGATCCCAATCAATAGCATCTAAATTAAGACACAATGGTTTTGAAGGATCTGTTGGGTTATGGAGTGGAGTGGTCAAATCAATGGAGATCATGTTGATGGATGGAATGAAATCTCCAAGACCACGCGAGTGAAGCTCTATATCTTGGGTGTGCCCTCCATACTTGCGATGAGGCTCTAGGGGCATAGGGATCTTAGGATCTAGTCTATGGATAGATGAGATGATGGGATCGTTAGGCAACAACTGCTCTCTAAACATTGGTGGATCTGGGTTGACCATGCGATGGATGACGTCTAGTTTTATTGGTATCCCTAAGAAGTGAAGGTTATGATCTATGGTGTGAAGTAACACTTCTCTTTCAACAAGCAGATTGACTTGTCATAATTCATGCTCAAGGTAAGCCCTCTCAGCTTCACTACCCACTGGGTTTAGGCACTGACTTGTCTGCTGATGCATAAGATAGGCCATTTTAGTCTTAGCTTCATAATCATCATTGCTTATGAAGAATCCATTGGCATTTACTGTGGGCCCTACCATTTGGTATGCATGTCTTATAAAGGCCATCTTAGTTGAGTCCTCTATCTCATAGCCACTCTCATCTGACATGTATCCACCCTCATCTAAGATGTATTTGCTCTCATCTAAGATGTATCCACTCTCTATGTGGCCTATCCAAGCAAGGTTTTGTACATATCGAGGCCCATGGTAGGCTAGGTCAACTTCATATTTATCCTCACTTGGGACATAATCATACTCCTCTCACTCATATCCATGCATTAGCTCCTCCTCCCATAGGATGGCTCTTTATGGGGGTGCTTCTAGAGAGGATTCAGGGTGATACTCATCAGGTGGTGTGATATTGACCATAGACACCCATCTGTCACCCATGTAGTTTCTTCTAGGGGGTTGATAGGGTTCCATTCAATGTCCTCCTCAAACCCAATGCTTAGCCTATCCAGGGCTACTACCAAATAATCATCGTGACTCCGTATTTTATAGCCCAAACCTTACCTATCAGTAGGTAGTTGGTACTACGACTGGAATGGAAGTTGGTGCCCTTGCTCGTATAGGCCTAGGTCATAGCCATGCCAGTGACACTTATAAAAGTATCTCAGAGTGAAATCAAGATTTGAAAAGTAATGAACATTCATGGTTAATGGTTCATCCTTGTCCCTTTCAAGAATAGGAGAAATATGGACGTAATATAGACTAACATATATAAAGTTGATTTGATTAGGAGGAACCCCTAATGGCACTACCGTCCCTACTGGTAGACTAGGGACTCTTGGATGTCCCATGTCTTTTACAGACTCAATAATTAGTGTGAAAGTGACATTCTACATAAGATATTCACCTAAACCTGTGTGGGCTAGGTGAACTGTCACCTGGGATGCAGATGACGTTGGTGATGCATGCGAGGTAGGTTGAGGTACCTCCTTAGCTATTTCTTGGGAATTTTCCTCCTCCATGGGAGTAGGCAATCCCGCAACTACTATGGTCAGAAGTTCCTTTGGGTCCTTCCTCCACTAGGGGTGCCTTTAGCTTTGCATTTATCTTTTTCCTTAGATGTCAAAGGCTTTTTAGAAGCACCAGTAGTCTTAGATGTAGGAGGTGATGCCGATGTGGATGGGTCACCTCGCACTGATATACTTTTATTCTCTAGCTGCATGGTTGGGGATGAAGGCCTTATGTACAGGTGTATTTATGAAAGGACAAAGTCCCTTGACAAGTCGACTTGATGCATGTACTTGAATGGCTCTTCATCGTATGGAACAACATGAAATTGTCCCTCATGCACATACTTGATGCATTGGTGTAGGATTGAGGGCACACACTACATGTCCCTGATCCAGGGATGCCCTAGAAGAATGTTGTACTGCATTGCCCCTTCCAACACATGGAACATCACGGGGATGGTCTTGTGTCCTACCTTTACAGGCAAGATAAATATACCCATAGTGGAGCATAGTGCATCATTGAAAGCCCTCAATGTGTAGGAGGTTAGGATGAGCCTGTATCGATTAGAACTCGCTTGAAGGGTATGTCATTGATTGACACAATAATATGCAAAGGTGGGTCTACTAGGGTAGTAGGAACTACCTTGATTTCGTGATCATAAAAGTGGATCACGGGCTCTTGGCACTACTACACTTACCCCACAAAATGTGTGAACACATCTGGGTTTTGGGGCTGGAGCTCAATTGATCTTAAAATCTCCATAAAGGTCTCCCTATTCCTAGGAGATTGTTGTATCAACTCATAAATTAATAATATATCTGGAGTCATTTGTAGATTTTGTTCTAGTATACTTCGAATAGTTACCATAGGTCTCATTGGTGGATCTGGGGGATTGTTCTAAACCTATCTCTATTGAGGTGTAGCTGGGATATTGATGGGAGCTACTGGAGGCTATGGTTGCCCATATATTCGACTTATGGTTGCCATGTTGAGTATCTTGACCATTCTGATGCATCCTTGAATGGGTGGCTCAACCTGAACTTGGTTAACTTAGGGGCCCTGATCTCTAGGGGCCTCGTGATTTGGCAATGGGTTCCTGAATATACCCATATCTCTATTATCGGGAGCTAGCGGGTTGTCAAATTTTAGCTCTCCCTTTTCAATCATGTTTTGCACAACATTCTTGAATCCAATGCAATTTTTGATGTCATGCCCCTATATCCTATGATATGGGTAGTATTGATCTTCCCTATATCCCATTGGCTTGGGACGGTTAGGGTCAAGAAGTTGTATGTCAGGAAATCTTATCCTTTGTGCCTCACTAAACTAATTAAATATTGACTACATCGATTCATTTAGAGGCATGTAATACCAAGGTGGTCAATGTTCCTTGTTCCAGCACTGGTTTTTCTTAGGGTCATAGTTGGCTGGTGGGGGAAGCCTGATAATTATGGGGTTGCTATCCATTCACCTCCTTTGGCATGGCCAATAAAACCTGATTAACCTGAGTAGGCTTGGCCTGCTTATGCTTATTCTTTTCATTTTGATTGTTCTTGCTCCATTCTTTCTTGTTGTGGAGCTTGAGGTCTCCCTAATTGACCTTAATGTCTTCAATAAGCTTAGATTGAGCCAAGGCTTCTTTGAATGATTCATATTGTTGCAGTTGTAATAACAAGGAGATGTGTTTTATGTATCTCTTTGTGAACATTCGGACAAGTTCCTCTGTGGGGATGAAGAATGATAGTTTTGCCATGATTTTTCTCCACCTGTCCCCATAGTCCATCACTAGATCATCATCATACTACTTTAAATCAGCCAAATCAGACAGGTTCACCTTCTTCTTGGCACCGAAGGAGAAGTGTTCAAGGAATGCATTCATCAGTTGCTCAAAACTAGCAATGTTATGCTTGGACAATTGATTGAACCATCGAGTGGTTTCACTTGAGAACATCATGATGAAGGTTCTTAGAATAAGGGCATCATTCTGCTCAAGGTTGAAGAACATATTCATGGAGTTGGTCACGTGTTCTTGCACATCTTCCTCTCCCTTAAACTTGTCTAGCCTAGGCATCTCAAAGTGCCTAGGATACGTAGGACTTAGGACTGATGGGCATAGAGGTTGGTTGTGTATCTTGCTCAATATCAACTTCTATCCTCATGTATCCTACTTCTCAAGAGACTTGGATCTCTCAACGAGTGTTTGGTATACCTTCAAGAAAATAATATTGTGTTACTAAAGGTTTAATCATAGTGGTAAGGGAGGTAATCATGTGTTTGCTCGATCTGGGCATCTGTACTCATCTCCCATAACCATGGATGGAGGTTAAGGATATATCTGCTCCTAATATTCCATCCCTACCTATTCCTCATTGAATTGTGTTTGTTCAAGGTCTAGGTGTTGTTGA
This sequence comes from Wollemia nobilis, assembly GCA_028583015.1. NCBI lineage: Eukaryota > Viridiplantae > Streptophyta > Pinopsida > Araucariales > Araucariaceae > Wollemia > Wollemia nobilis. The sequence goes on from JAQPPZ010015032.1 coordinate 6,845,230, forward strand.
TGATGTGAAGTGTGGTGAGCACGCTCATTTTCTTACCTAGTAATTCTCTCCTGCTAAGAATCAACATGTCTCTCATGTCAGTATGTCTCATCACCTATGTGTGCATCTACTCAAGCTAGCCTCTCTACTAGCTCCTCATGCTCAACTCTTTCTTCTCTTGAGCATTGCTCTTGTAGATATGGGTACCTCTTTCTTCACTCTTCTTAATCAAGAGCTTCTACATGCTCTTGCTCAATGCACAACACTTAATCTAACCTACGTATACGGTCAGATCGATCTGATACTAAAGGTTCATGCCTTTCTAACTCTATGAAAGGAGTTCTAATGTTGAAGGTTCATGCCTTTCTAACTCTATGAAAGGATTTCTAATGTTTAGGCCTCTCAGGGAGGCTCCTACTATGTGCTTGCCATTATCCACCAGGGTGACTTGTTATGTGTATTATGTTAAGGGTTGAGTACCCCCATGATTAAAAGCAGTATATGTGCTATGGGATCACTTTGAAGCTCCTCCTGGTTCACTGGTGTGTCTAGTAGATATGATACATGAACTTACTAAAGTAGAATTCTCAGTAGTAATGCTTCTTGGAATTGGTATCGAGGGAACTCGATCCAACTCATCAAGTTGTCAGGTTCTCCACGGTTGATCCCGTAGAGTCCCATTGGCACTAATGAGCTCATAATCCAAGGGTACCCTCCCATCAGCAAGGAGGTTGTAGGATGTCTCAGGTCTACAATTGGGCATAACCCTAGTGTCTTACCTCTCAGTGGGCTAATATATCCTATGTGTATCATGTGAAACTTGGGGTCTTGCAACCCCTGCATGCCTATGTGATGATGGAGGCCTTGATGCCTCCTCATGTCGATGTGATGATGGAGGATTTGAAGCCTTTGCATGTATGTGCGATGAGGGAGTTCGTGATGCCTCCACATGTCAGTGTGAAGAAGGAGGTCATGATGCCTTCGCTTGTCTATGCGATGAGGAATGCCTTGAGGCCTCCTCGTATCTGTGTGATGAAGGAGGTGATGATGCCTCCGTGTGTCTGAGTGATGAGAGAGTCCATGAGGCCTCCTCATGTCTGTGTGATGAGGAACTAGGAGGTGGCTCTCTTGTTGGGGTTTCTTGAGGAGTCCCCCCAAGGGTTGAGTTTTCACCCCTAAGACTTGCCAAATTTTATTTGACGATACTATGGGTTGGTGGCTCAATGCTAGTGTGACTGTGAGTGTGTGGAGCATCTATTTTCACCTCGATGGTGAACCGAGGGTGGTTGCTCTGTGTGTATACCATGGTGACTTATAAGCTATCTTCTTAAGTTAATTCTAAACCACACAAACAAACAAGCAGATGTTTATCTCATTTTAAGGATTTATGTATGTGTTCTCTAAACTGTCTAGTGTGTTTAGATTCATTGGATATATAAGTTAAATCTCATCATGTTTTGCACTTTTTTTGGATAGTATACTCAATTTTTTTAAGGGATTTCACCTAAATACTCGTGAAAGCCGAATATGGTGATGAAACCCATACTTGACAAGGTAGCATAGGTACTACCAACCCTCACCCAACACCCCGTGCATAATGATACACCCCTCAAGGAGGAGTGCATGCTATTTTGTATGGTTAGGATAGTTCTTGGATCAACCTTGGCCACGGATGGGTCTCGATGATACTCTTTCTCAAGATTCAACCAAGTGGTAATGACCTCCACTGTTGGTCTTGATCAACGGGTTGGATGTGAGAGCCCAAAATTGCTGATGTTAAAGATATGACATGATGTGTGTGGGGATTTTTTAACCTTGCATGTAAACAAAATGCATCACCAATCAAACATGATATTTCCTATATGCCTAAGATAAAAGATGTTTTATTTCAAAAATATGCATGTATTCAGATTATATGAACTTCAGAGAATGCATTATATTCTATTGAATTAATGGCCATCAGTTGGGCTGCATGCAACCAAACTAAACACACAGAAGCCTAGCATGCTAGAGACTAGGGAAAACCTTACAAGCAGAGGCCCGCTATTCCTAGCATCGCCTAGAGAAAATAAAATAAAATCCTAGGAAACTTCAAATGCATTTTCCTTTTCCATTTTTCTTTATATTTTCATTGAAAAAAAGTGATTTAAGTTGCTATAATCTGAAAAAAGTTACAGATAAAAAACATAGAGAAAATAGAGAATGCAACCAACCTCAAATCCCAATATGATGATGTAAATTTTGCCCTTTCCCACACTTTTCTTTTGATTACTATCGACCAGAGCAGATTTCGATCGCTGACTGTGGGAATGACTAAGATCTTCTTATTTTTGTTGACTAGAGCAACCAAAACTTGTAGGTTGCTTTCGACCAGAGCGATCGAACCTGCACACAAAAAACTCTTAAATGTTAGTAAATTGACAAAAAATAAAAACCTGGTGGAGGTCCCACCATGATCGCCAGCTGTACGAACCCAGGGAGCATGCACCACAACCCCACTTGCAATGAAATAATTGTTATATCAAATGGAATAGAAGCCAAAAAGAAATATGCATAACTCAGGAAAAAAAAAAGAAAGATCCTCTTTTTATTAATCTCAACAATGAATTCGGTTACATATTCGTCCCTCTGAGGGATACCCAGTTTTTGATACAATTAGTTACAAGTGGAACACATGGTGGATAAATCCCCTCGCAAAGGTGTGGTGTGCTTTCACATGCTTCCCAATTATGCACACAAACTTGTCTAAGGGCTTACAGATGCCTCCTTCTCCTTATTTCGTCTAGGAGGGATCCCGTGCTTTGAATGTCTTAGACTGGTCCTATAAACCTGTAGATCTACATACATGGAAATAATAGAGCATGCTTTGAAGAACACAAGCTTATACTGAGAGAGGGGGGTGAACAGTATAAGACCACTTTTTACTTTTCCTTTCAATTCAATATTATGCAGTGTATAGATAGCAGTATCAATAGCAGTAATCAAAGCAATGCACAAAACACCATACACAATAGAGACACCACAATTTACGTGGTTCACCCAATGTGGGCTACTCCACGGAGAAAATATTTTACTAAAATTTTCTCAATCAATCTCTTTGGGAATCCTTCCCAATTACAATGTTTATGGACCTCTGTCCAAAGGAGATGTTGATCCCCTAATCTCAAGTTCATGGATCTCTTCCACAAGAGAACTCTTTCCCCTTCTACTCTAGCTAGTGATCTTCTAGAAGACTCTGTCTCTCTACTGCACTGACCGGTGGATCTCTCTCCACTTGAAGACTCCTCACTCAGATCTATCTTCAATTGTCCTTGGTCGTTGGATCTCTATCCACTGAGACTCTATCCTCTATACTCTATCACCTCCAAAGCTCTATCTCAATAGGTTCACTCAGAACCTTCTCAAATCTGCTCAACAAGCTCACTCAGAACTTGTCCAAATCTCTCAACAAGCTCACTTAGAACTTATCCAAATCTACTCAATAGGTCCACATAGAACCTACTCAAATCTGCTCAATAGGTCCACACAGAACCTACTCAAATCTGCTCAATAAGTCCTCTCTAGGACTTGTCCAAATCTGCTCAATAAGTCCTCTCTAGGACTTGCTCAAATCTGCTCAATAAGTCCTCTCTAGGACTTGCTCAAATCTGCATAGCAAGCTTCCACAAAAGCTTACTCAACATCAGTCCACAAGCCTTCTCAAAGACTTGTCTCAAATCTGCTTAACAAGCTCACACAGAACTTGTCCAATCTCATAGAATCATAAAGAGAATTGTTAGAGACTCAATATGTTCTATACTTAATGCTCAATCAATATCTCAACTCAATATCATAGAAGCATAAAGAGAATTGTTAGAGACTCAATATGTTCTATACTCAAATCCCAATCTCAACTCAAATCAATCTCATAGAAGCATAAAGAGAATTGTTAGAGACTCAATATGTTCTATACTCAAATCTCAATCTCAACTCAAATCAATATTATAGAATAGTTTGTTTTATGGAACTTGAACAACCACATGCATCCACTTGACTAGGCTCAATCAACTCAACTCAACCAATCACCTCAATGAACAACCCTTTCTCACAAACCCTAGTCCAAGCATGTATCAATCAACTCAAAATATTTCCAACAATGCTCAACAACAAATCTCACATAACAATGATACTCATGTTCTTCTCTAACTCAAGTTCAAGTTCTTTGCACAACCAATGGGCTTCAACAACAATGCTTATAAAACAAGGTTTAATCACAACTCTCAATCCAGAAAACCTTGAAGCATTTAACCAATCACTTTTGAAAAGGAAACCACAATCAATCCTTTTCACTCCAATGATATTTTCAGAAATCAACCACCAAAATCAATCAATAGGAGAATGTGCCCATACCTTTTATGAAGATGAAGAAGCCTCTTTGGAAATCTGCCACAATCACAATATTCTCTTGCCAAACTTCATGAGGGTTAGGAGAAATTACAAAACAAATATCATAACCTTTTACACCTTATTTCTCCTAGTCAAAAATCACATCCACCACTAGAAAATAATTAAAAATAATTATTTCCTCAATTAATTAAGCATAGCATGAATATCACCACAACCATTTACCATTCCCTTATTTCTCCTAAAAATCACTTTGCACTAATGCACAACTCACTAAGCTCCTTAATGCAAAAATTCCCACATCAAATAGTGCAAAATATAAACCACAACTCATAAATCACATCACCATAGTATACCCTCAATAATGGTGCTTGAAACCTTAGCTTTGAAAAATTAAAACATTAATTATTCATTCTCCAAAAATTGTGGTGACAGGCATACCTTAGAAAATAAAATATTTTTCCGGCTTCGAAGAATGCAGCGACAACAAACCATGCGAAAACGGGTTTCGGGTGACTCGAACCCAAGACCTGCAGTGAGTGCGCCTTTGCACTCCCTCCACCCACCAAGTGGGCTAAGCTTCCCATGTGGAAGCTATTCCACCTTGTGCTCCTTATGCTTCTTCTTTTCACCCATGAGCTTTTAAACAACGAACAACGCTTCAACCAATACAATGCTAAAATGATGCTCGCGGGAATCGAACTCATGACCTCCATGCTATCAACACCTTTGCACAATCCAAGATGCCACTAGGCCATGCTACCCAATGTGATTTGGGAAGTGGTCATTGTCTACTTTTAACCATTCATTGTATCACATAAAACAAAACACAAGCTCTTTCCTTCGCATATACCACGCAAGATTATCAACGAGCAAGGATAATCGATTTAAAAACTTGGTGGCATATTTATATGCCTTTCCCTTCACTTGGAAACGTCGATACTTTTAAAACTACCCTCATGACGTCGACGGACATGGCGGAAATTTTTTATTTAATTTTAAAATTTAAATTTAAATTTTAAATAAATTAAAATTTAAACTAAACCTTTAAAATTAAATTTCTCCATCACCGGGGCACCTTTTTCGATGAAACGAAAAGCCAACTTGGGTTTTAAGAAAAACCCATTTCAAATCTGCCATCCATGGTTTTAAATAAAACCTTTTATTTTTCCTACCTTGGTTTTGATAAAAACCCTTCCTTGCACTTTCACAAAACATAGTGCATACCATCATAGATCCTTTTGACATCAAATAACCTTTTGACATCAATGACAACATTTTAGCTTAGGGACTCAAAATGTCCAACAATCTCCCCCTTTGTCATTGATGGCAACCCATATTCATTTTACTAAAACCTGATCTTCTTTTTGCTCCCCTTGGGACTTTGCTCCCCCTGGCTCAATGCTCTCTCAAATATCAAATCTCTCCCCATATCAAAACTCTCCCCAATATACACAAATCTCTCCCCCTTTGACATCAATGGCAAAGGGTCACCTTTGGGGCTCGGGGCTAAGAATGAGCCTCTTAGCTTAGCCCCTCCCCCACCTCCACATGAGGTGGTTAATTCTAGGGTGGGAGTATTTCTACTCCCCGAAAGCATTGTTCTTTGTCTTTATCTTTCTCTCTTCTTCTCTGAGTCTTCTGAATCCTCTCACTATTTCTTTCCAAGTCATCATCCATGTTCCTGTCATCACTTCTATTCCTGTTCTCGTTCTTGTTCTCATCCATGTTCTTGTTCTTATTCTTTTTTGAGTCTCTATTCCTGTTCATATTATCTATTCTTGTTCATATTCATGTTCTTGTTCATATTCTTTTTCTTCTTCATGTTCATGTTCCTGTTCATGCCTACTTCTAGAATATTTTCTCTACACCATCTTGCTATGTGACCATCATTATTGCACTTATAACACTTAATGTTATTATTCCTTGGAGGTGCAACTATCTTAGGACTTCTCCTAGTGAAGCCATATCCTCTTCTATCATTAATCCTGCAATTCATTGCCTTGTGACCAAACCCATTGCATGAGTAGCAATACCCATGGAAAAGTTATCCTTTCCCATATTCCTATCTTTCATGTGTCCTGCATTGTGAAGCCATATGTCCAAACCTGTGACATGAAAAGCATCTTCCATTGAAGCCTCCTTGTCTTGACCTCATTGGTCTCCTGTTCTGATTGTTGTTCCATCTGTATCTTCTTTGTGCATTGTTCCTCTCTTTGTTGAACTCTTTGTTGTCCAACTCATCCTCTGATGTCCCACTTTCACTTAAACTATCTTCTTCTGATGTATCTTCTTCTAAAGTTTCTTCTTCATCAAGACTTGAAGTAGATTCTTTTTCCTATTTCTTTTGAACCTTTCCAAAGCCAAGACCTGTTGAACATGATGTTCGTTGTTGTCCATAGATGAACTTATCCAAGTTCTTAGAGCTATTTGTGAAACTCTTCATCTTGATCTTGGAGTCCTTTAAGTCTTCTTTTAGAGTAGCCACTTCTTGTGCTAACTTCTCACATTCCAAAATCTTTGCTTCTAACTTATCCTTGAACTTGCTTGCCTTAGCCTTTGACTTCTCTAAATCCTCTATGAGCAATAACCTTTCTTCATCACATTCTTGAAACTGACTTTCAAGCTTGGAGTGTTGCTTTCTAACCTTCTTTACTATGTCAAGGGCATAGATAAGTTCTCCCTTGAGATCATAACCATTCTCTACTGAATAATCCTCTATTTGTTTACCTTTTTCCTATTATTTCTTTATTTTGGCTTGTCTTCTATAGGATCATCTTCTTTATCTTCCAAAGCCATTAGAAGATTCTCATATGGTCTTTCAAGTGCATCTTCAAAATCATCATCACTGAAACTATAACCATCCCTAGTGCAATCATCTTCAAGATGTCCAAATTTACCACATCTAAAACACTTGAGAATAACTGGAGTCCTTTTCTTAACTGGATCTTTCTCTTTAACCATAAATAGGACTTCATCTCTATCATTGTCTGAAAAACTAGCATCACTATCAATTGAGTACTTACTTGCATTTTTCGCATAGTAGCTTCTCTTTTGTCTCTGGAAGAACTTCTTTCCTTGTCTGCTTTGTCCATCCTTGCTTCTCTTTTGGTACCTGTGTCTTTCTGATTCCCTATATCTGTGATCCTATTTTTCTTCATCATTGTTGTTCTTTGGCTCTTTGCATTCTGTTGCATAGTGTCCATACCATCCACAATTGAAACATTTGATAGATCTTAGATCTATGGGTCTTCTGGAACCTCTATCTCTTCTGCCATAATTTGCTTCTTCATCACTGGATGACTCACTGCTTGATTCTATCTTCTTTCCCTTTTTCTTTTTGTCTACTTTGAAAGTAGACTTCTTTCGGAGGAATAGGATCTTTTGTTCTTATCTCAAAAGTAGTAAGCATGCCAAGCAAAGAATTCCTTGTCAAAGAATCACTATCAATTGATGTTTCTATAGCAGAAACCTTTTCACTATACCTTTTTGGAAGAGTCCTCAAGATCTTATCACAAGCATCGGATTCATCAAACTTCATTCCAAGACCTTTCATCTCATGTACAAGTTCATCAACCTTGTTGAGATAGTCATGAATATTTTCATCATCCCTCATTCTTAGGTTCTCAAATTCTCCTTTGAGATTTTTGATCTTAGCCATTCTGACTCCTTTATCTCCTTCATATATTTCATGCAGAAGTTCCCACATTTCTTTTGTTGTTTTACATTCCATAACCTTCATAGATTCTGCTCTATGCAAACCTTTTATAATTGCATTCATAGCTCTTGAATTTGCATGCATTAGAAGCTTACCTTCCTTATCTATAGGAGGATTGACTGTTGAATCATATCCAAGTTCCACTGCATCCCAAACTTCATTTCCAAGTGCCATCAGGTAAAATCTCATCAACATACACCAATATAAGAAGTCACTTCCATCAAATATTGGTACTGCATTATTGAAGGGTCCATCTCTTTGATCCTTTTGATCCATTGTGTTCTTAGACCACTTTTCCTTCAAGCTGTCAAACTCTTCTGAAGGAACCCACTATGATACCAATTGAAGAACACAAGCTTATACTGAGAGGGGGGTGAACAGTATAAGACCACTTTTTACTTTTCCTTTCAATTCAATATTATGCAGTGTATAGATAGCAGTATCAATAGCAATAATCAAAGCAATGCACAAAACACCATACACAATAGAGACACCACAATTTACGTGGTTCACCCAATGTGGGCTACCTCCACGGAGAAAATATTTTACTAAAATTTTCTCAATCAATCTCTTTGGGAATCCTTCCCAATTACAATGTTTATGGACCTCTATCCAAAGGAGATGTTGATCCCCTAATCTCAAGTTCATGGATCTCTTCCATAGGAGAACTCTTTCCCCTTCTGCTCTGGCTAGTGATCTTCTAGAAGACTTTGTCTCTCTACTGCACTTGACTGGTGGATCTCTCTCCACTTGAAGACTCCTCACTCAGATCTATCTTCAATTGTCCTGGTTGTTGGATCTCTATCCACTGAGACTCTATCCTCTATACTCTATCACCTCCAAAGCTCTTTCAATAGGTTCACTCAGAACCTTCTCAAATATTCTCAACAAGCTCACTCAGAACTTGTCCAAATCTGCTCAACAAGCTCCCTCAGAACTTGTCCAAATATCTCAACAGGTCCACACAGAACCTTCAAATCTCTCAACAGTCCACATAGAACCTGCTCAAATATGCTCAATAAGTCCTCTCTAGGACTTGTCCAAATCTACTCAATAAGTCCTCTCTAGGACTTGCTCAAATCTACTCAATAAGTCCTCTCTAGGACTTGCTCAAATCTGCATAGCAAGCTTCCACAAAAGCTTACTCAAAATCAGTCCACAAGCCTTCTCAAAGACTTGTCTCAAATCTGCTTAACAAGCTCACACAGAACTTGTCCAATCTCATAGAATCATAAAGAGAATTGTTAGAGACTCAATATGTTCTATACTTAATGCTCAATCAATATCTCAACTCAATCTCATATAATCTTAGAAACATAAAGAATTGTTAGAGACTCAATATGTTCTATACTCAAATCTCAATCTCAACTCAAATCAATCTCATAGAAGCATAAAGAGAATTGTTAGAGACTCAATATGTTCTATTCTCAAATCTCAATCTCAACTCAAATCAAGAATATAGAATAGTTTGTTTTATGGAACTTGAACAACCACATGCATCCACTTGACTAGGCTCAATCAACTCAACTCAACCAAGCACCTCAATGAACAACCCTTTCTCACAAACCCTAGTCCAAGCATGTATCAATCAACTCAAAATATTTCCAACAATGCTCAACAACAAATCTCACATAACAATGATACTCATGTTCTTTTCTAACTCAAGTTCAAGTTCTTTGCACAACCAATGGGCTTCAACAACAATGCTTATAAAACAAGGTTTAATAACAACTCTCAATCCAGAAAACCTTGAAGCATTTAACCAATCACTTTCGAAAAGGAAACCACAATCAATCCTTTTCACTCCAATGATATTTTCAGAAATCAACCACCAAAATCAATCAATAGGAGAATGTGCCCATACCTTTTATGAAGATGAAGAAGCCTCTTTGGAAATCTGCCACAATCACAATATTCTCTTGCCAAACTTCATGAGGGTTAGGAGAAATTACAAAACAAATATCATAACCTTTTACACCTTATTTCTCCTAGTCAAAAATCACATCCACCACTAGAAAATAATTAAAAATAATTATTTCCTCAATTAATTAAGCATAGCATGAATATCACCACAACCATTTACCATTCCCTTATTTCTCCTAAAAATCACTTTGCACTAATGCACAACTCACTAAGCTCCTTAATGCAAAAATTCCCACATCAAATAGTGCAAAATATAAACCACAACTCATAAATCACATCACCATAGTATACCCTCAATAATGGTGCTTGAAACCTTAGCTTTGACAAATTAAAACATTAATTATTCATTCTCCAAAAATTGCGGCGACAGGCATACCTTAGAAAATAAAATATTTTTTCGGCTCCGAAGAATGCGGCGACAACAAACCATGCAAAAATGGGTTTTGGGTGACTCGAACCCAAGACCTGCAAGTGAGTGCGCCTTTGCACTCCCTCCGCCCACCAAGTGGGCTAAGCTTCCCACGTGGAAGCTATTCCACCTTGTGCTCCTTATGCTTCTTCTTTTCGCCCATGAGCTTTTAAACAACGAACAACGCTTCAACCAATACAATGCTAAAATGATGCTCGTAGGAATCGAACTCACGACCTCCGTGCTATCAACACCTTTGCACAATCCAAGCTGCCACTAGGCCATACTGCCCAATGAGATTTGGGAAGTGGTCATTATCTACTTTTAACCATTCATTGCATCACATAAAACAAAACACAAGCTCTTTCCTTCGCATATACCATGCAAGATTATCAACGAGCAAGGATAATCGATTTAAAAACTTGGTGGCATATTTATATGCCTTTCCCTTCACTTGGAAATGTCGGTGCTTTTAAAACTATCCTCATGACGTCGATGGACATGGCGGAAAACTTTTTATTTAATTTTAAAATTTAAATTTAAATTTTAAATAAATTAAAATTTAAACTAAACCTTTAAAATTAAATTTCTCCATCACCGGGGCACCTTTTTCGATGAAACGAAAAGCCAACTTGGGTTTTAAGAAAAACCCATTTCAAATCTGCCATCCATGGTTTTAAATAAAACCTTTTATTTTTCCTACCTTGGTTTTGATAAAAACCCTTCCTTGCACTTTCACAAAACATAGTGCATACCATCATAGATCCTTTTGACATCAAATAACCTTTTGACATCAATGACAACATTTTAGCTTAGGGACTCAAAATGTCCAACAATCTCCCCCTTTGTCATTGATGGCAACCCATATTCATTTTACTGAAACCTGATCTTCTTTTCTGCTCCCCCTGGGACTTTGCTCCCCCTGGCTCAATGCTCTCTCAAATATCAAATCTCTCCCCATATCAAAACTCTCCCCAATATACACAAATCTCTCCCCCTTTGACATCAATGGCAAAGGGTCACCTTTGGGGCTCGGGGCTAAGAATGAGCCTCTTAGCTTAGCCCCTCCCCCACCTCCACATGAGGTGGTTAATTCTGGGGTGGGAGTATTTCTACTCCCCGAAAGCACTGTTCTTTGTCTTTATCTTTCTCTCTTCTTCTCTGAGTCTTCTGAATCCTCTCATTATTTCTTTCCAAGTCATCATCCCTGTTCCTGTCATCACTTATGTTCCTGTTCTTGTTCTTGTTCTCATCCATGTTCCTGTTCTTATTCTTTTGAGTCTCTATTCCTGTTCATATTCCTGTTCTTGTTCATATTCATGTTCCTGTTCATGTTCATGTTCCTATTCATGTTCCTGTTCTTGTTCATGCCTACTTCTAGAATATTTTCTCTACACCATCTTGCTATGTGACCATCATTATTGCACTTATAACACTTAATGTTATTATTCCTTGGAGGTGCAACTATCTTAGGACTTCTCCTAGTGAAGCCATATCCTCTTCTATCATTAATCTTGCAATTCATTGCCTTGTGACCAAACCCATTGCATGAGTAGCAATACCCATGGAAAAGTTGTCCTTTCCCATATTCCTATCTTTCATGTGTCCTGCATTGTGAAGCCATATGTCCAAACCTGTGACATGAAAAGCATCTTCCATTGAAGCCTCCTTGTCTTGACCTCATTGGTCTCCTATTCTGATTGTTGTTCCATCTGTATCTTCTTTGTGCATTGTTCCTCTCTTTGTTGAACTCTTTGTTGTCCAACTCATCCTCTGATGTCCCACTTTCACTTAAACTATCTTCTTCTGATGTATCTTCTTCTAAAGTTTCTTCTTCATCAAGACTTGAAGTAGATTCTTTTTCCTATTTCTTTTGAACCTTTCCAAAGCCAAGACCTGTTGAACATGATGTTCGTTGTTGTCCATAGATGAACTTATCCAAGTTCTTAGAGCTATTTGTGAAACTCTTCATCTTGATCTTGGAGTCCTTTAAGTCTTCTTTTAGAGTAGCCACTTCTTGTGCTAACTTCTCACATTCCAAAATCTTTGCTTCTAACTTATCCTTGAACTTGCTTGCCTTAGCCTTTGACTTCTCTAAATCCTCTATGAGCAATAACCTTTCTTCATCACATTCTTGAAACTGACTTTCAAGCTTGGAGTGTTGCTTTCTAACCTTCTTTACTGTGTCAAGGGCATAGATAAGTTCTCCCTTGAGATCATAGCCATTCTCTACTGAATAATCCTCTATTTGTTTACCTTTGTCCATATTATTTCTTTCTTTTGGCTTGTCTTCTATAGGATCATCTTCTTTATCTTCCAAAGCCATTAGAAGATTCTCATCTGGTCTTTCAAGTGCATCTTCAAAATCATCATCACTGAAACTATAACCATCCCTAGTGCAATCATCTTCAAGATGTCCAAATTTACCACATCTAAAACACTTGAGAATAACTGGAGTCCTTTTCTTAACTGGATCTTTCTCTTTAACCATAAATAGGACTTCATCTCTATCATTGTCTCACTTACTCCTTTTCCATAGTAGCTTCTCTTTTGTCTCTGGAAGAACTTCTTTCCTTGTCTGCTTTGTCCATCCTTGCTTCTCTTCTAGTACCTGTGTCTTTCTGATTCCCTATATCTGTGATCCTATTTTTCTTCATCATTGTTGCCTTTTGGCTCTTTGCATTCTGTTGCATAGTGTCCATACTATCCACAATTGAAACATTTGATAGATCTTAGATCTATGGGTCTTCTGGAACCTCTATCTCTTCTGCCATAATTTGCTTCTTCATCACTGGATGACTCATTGCTTGATTCTATCTTCTTTCCCTTTTTCTTTTTGTCTACTTTGAAAGCAGCTTCTTTCGGAGGAATAGGATCTTTTGTTCTTATCTCAAAAGTAGTAAGCATGCCAAGCAAAGAATTCCTTGTCAAAGAATCACTATCAATTGATGTTTCTATAGCAGAAACCTTTTCACTATACCTTTTTGGAAGAGTCCTCAAGATCTTATCACAAGCATCAGATTCATCAACCTTCATTCCAAGACCTTTCATCTCATGTACAAGTTCATCAACCTTGTTGAGATAGTCATGAATATTTTCATCATCCCTCATTCTTAGGTTCTCAAATTCTCCTTTGAGATTTTTGATCTTAGCCATTCTGACTCCTTTATCTCCTTCATATATTTCATGCAGAAGTTCCCACATTTCTTTTGTTGTTTTACATTCCATAACCTTCATAGATTCTGCTCTACGTAAACCTTTTATAATTGCATTCATAGCTCTTGAATTTGCATGCATTAGAAGCTTACCTTCCTTATCTGTAGGAGGATTGATTATTGAATCATATCCAAGTTCCACTGCATCCCAAACTTCATTTCCAAGTGCCATCAGGTAAAATCTCATCAACATACACCAATATAAGAAGTCACTTCCATAAAATACTGGTACTGCATTATTGAAGGGTCCATCTCTTTGATCCTTTTGATCCATTGTGTTCTTAGACCGCTTTTCCTTCAAGTTGTCAAACTCTTCTGAAGGAACCCGCTCTGATACCAATTGAAGAACACAAGCTTATACTGAGAGGGGGGTGAACAGTATAAGACCACTTTTTACTTTTCCTTTCAATTCAATATTATGTAGTGTATAGATAGCAATATCAATAGTAGTAATCAAAGCAATGCACAAAACACCATACACAATAGAGACACCACAATTTACGTGGTTCACCCAATGTGGGCTACTCCATGGAGAAAATATTTTACTAAAATTTTCTCAATCAATCTCTTTGGGAATCCTTCCCAATTACAATGTTTATGGACCTCTATCCAAAGGAGATGTTGATCCCCTAATCTCAAGTTCATGGATCTCTTCCATAGGAGAACTCTTTCCCCTTCTACTATGGCTAGTGATCTTCTAGAAGACTTTGTCTCTCTATTGCACTGACTGGTGGATCTCTCTCCACTTGAAGACTCCTCACTCAGATCTATCTTCAATTGTCCTGGCTACTGGATCTCTATCCATTGAGACTCTGTCCTCTATACTCTATCACCTCCAAAGCTCTATCAATAGGTTCACTCAGAACCTTCTCAAATATTCTCAACAAGCTCACTCAAAACTTGTCCAAATATACTCAACAAGCTCACTCAAACTTGTCCAAATCTGCTCAACAGGTCCACACAGAACCTGCTCAAATCTGCTCAATAGGTCCACACAGAACCTGCTCAAATATGCTCAATAAGTCCTCTCTAGGACTTGTCCAAATCTTCTCAATAAGTCCTCTCTAGGACTTGCTCAAATCTGCTCAATAAGTCCTCTCTAGGACTTGCTCAAATCTGCATAGCAAGCTTCCACAAAAGCTTACTCAACATCAGTCCACAAGCCTTCTCAAAGACTTATCTCAAATCTTCTTAACAAGCTCACACAGAACTTGTCCAATCTCATAGAATCATAAAGAGAATTGTTAGAGACTCAATATATTCTATACTTAATGCTCAATCAATATCTCAACTCAATCTCATAGAAGCATAAAGAGAATTGTTAGAGACTCAATATGTTCTATACTCAAATCCCAATCTCAACTCAAATCAATCTCATAGAAGCATAAAGAGAATTGTTAGAGACTCAATATTTCTATACTCAAATCCCAATCTCAACTCAAATCAATCTCATAAAACATAAAGAAAATTTTAGAGAGACTCTATATGTTCTATACTCAAATCTCAATCTCAACTCAAATCAAGAATATAGAATAGTTTATTTTATGGAACTTGAACAACCACATGCATCCACTTGACTAGGCTCAATCAACTCAACTCAACCAATCACCTCAATGAACAACCCTTTCTCACAAACCCTAGTCCAAGCATGTATCAACCAACTCAAAATATTTCCAACAATGCTCAACAACAAATCTCACATAACAATGATACTCATGTTCTTTTCTAACTCAAGTTCAAGTTCTTTGCACAACCAATGGGCTTCAACAACAATGCTTATAAAACAAGGTTTAATAACAACTCTCAATCCAAAAAACCTTGAAGCATTTAACCAATCACTTTCGAAAAGGAAACCACAATCAATCCTTTTCACTCCAATGATATTTTCAGAAATCAACCACCAAAATCAATCAATAGGAGAATGTGCCCATACCTTTTATGAAGATGAAGAAGCCTCTTTGGAAATCTGCCACAATCACAATATTCTCTTGCCAAACTTCATGAGGGTTAGGAGAAATTACAAAACAAATATCATAACCTTTTACACCTTATTTCTCCTAGTCAAAAATCACATCCACCACTAGAAAATAATTAAAAATAATTATTTCCTCAATTAATTAAGCATAGCATGAATATCACCACAACCATTTACCATTCCCTTATTTCTCCTAAAAATCACTTTGCACTAATGCACAACTCACTAAGCTCCTTAATGCAAAAATTCCCACATCAAATAGTGCAAAATATAAACCACAACTCATAAATCACATCACCATAGTATACCCTCAATAATGGTGCTTGAAACCTTAGCTTTGACAAATTAAAACATTAATTATTCATTCTCCAAAAATTGCGGCGACAGGCATACCTTAGAAAATAAAATATTTTTCGGCTCCGAAGAATGCGGCGACAACAAACCATGCAAAAATGGGTTTCGGGTGACTCGAACCCAAGACCTGTAGTGAGTGCGCCTTTGCACTCCCTCCGCCCACCAAGTGGGCTAAGCTTCCCACGTGGAAGCTATTCCACCTTGTGCTCCTTATGCTTCTTCTTTTCGCCCATGAGATTTTAAACAACGAACAACGCTTCAACCAATACAATGCTAAAATGATGCTCGCGGGAATCGAACTCACAACCTCCGTGCTATCAACACCTTTGCACAATCCAAGCTGCCACTAGGCCACGCTGCCCAATGTGATTTGGGAAGTGGTCGTTGTCTGCTTTTAACCATTCGTTGCATCACATAAAACAAAACACAAGCTCTTTCCTTCGCATATACCACGCAAGATTATCAACGAGCAAGGATAATCGATTTAAAAACTTGGTGGCATATTTATATGCCTTTCCCTTCGCTTGGAAACGTCGGCGCTTTTAAAACTGCCCTCATGACGTCGGCGGACATGGCGGAAAACTTTTTATTTAATTTTAAAATTTAAATTTAAATTTTAAATAAATTAAAATTTAAACTAAACCTTTAAAATTAAATTTCTCCATCACCGGGGCACATTTTTCGATGAAACGAAAATCCAACTTGGGTTTTAAGAAAAACCCATTTCAAATATGCCATCCATGGTTTTAAATAAAACCTTTTATTTTTCCTACCTTGGTTTTGATAAAAACCCTTCCTTGCACTTTCACAAAACATAGTGCATACCATCATAGATCCTTTTGACATCAAATAACCTTTTGACATCAATGACAACATTTTAGCTTAGGGACTCAAAATGTCCAACAAACTTAGTATTATGGGCTACCTCCCTAGATGAGGTTGTTAGTTTCAAATTTGATGAGCAAGATAAACAAGCATAATATGATTAAATGCAATGAAACTAATGAAAAACATGGGCATATCTAAGGGAACAATAACGTAAATGCATACAGTAAATCAGATCTATACCAAAAATAAATGCTAAATTCAAAAGTAATCAAATCTAATACTAAAACAAAGAAACTAGTTTCAAAACCCTAGGTTATGCCTGCAAGCCACTGTCTGAGATAGCGGCCGCAAAATATACCTTCCTTGCAATACAATGGCTGTAGCACTAGGTTCTCTGCTCAAATTGATGTTTAAGGGTCACCGGATGTGTCAAATACATGGAATTACGATGAATAATAATGGATGTGAATAGCATATGCATAGCCTCTCCTCAGTCAAATAGCACTTTGTTGATACTCAAAGGTGCGTAGAGTAGCTCTCCAATTTGACAGGGCTTCGCTGCATAAACTAAAAATCACGGATCTCTTGCTCTTTGTGGGAGATTCCATATGAAGACTTCCCTCTCTTCCAAATATAGAACTTGGCTTCCTAGATAAGCTTCAATCCAAATCTCATGCAACTGACCATCCCAGGTGTAGAACATCAGTCACGAACTGGAATTGAAGGGGCAGTTGGGAGGAACTCAGGTAGTTCCTCGTCAAAATCCGCCCATAAAAAATGCAAAGTGTAGTCATACTACGTGATCTAGGCCCATATTCATAGCCAAAATATGCATGGTGCTAGCCACTATCAGGTTCAGTGGCTAGGTGTGGCCGCTATAGTCTTCAGCGGCCAAATGTGGCGGTTGCTCTACTTGAGAGTGGCCAAGCCTAGATGGGCTAGAACTACCCTTTTTCAGTGGTTAGGACCACTACTTGCTCTTGGAGAGATCCAAAAGGATTCATATGGTCTATGAATGTGTCCATATGGGTAGTCTCCTAAAAATGACACATTTTAGGTGTCTACACACCCTATTGAAGGGACATCCACCCAACCTCCCTTATTGGCCTCTAGGGTTTCTTTTTGGTTGAATCTCTTCAAACGATGTCATCTCTAGGACCTCCATGATATTATAAAGGTTGTTGGTGGGTGTGGACCAAGATGGCCGCAAAACAAGTCAAGCTAACATCTAGCCTAGCTACGATGTCCTGGTAGTTTTTTCTACTTTTGGTTTTATGTTTCTATTTTTCTATCTCTCAATATGCCCCTACATGAGTTTCCTCATTGCTGATGTTTTTGTTACCCTATATTACCCCTATGAGGGCTTTCTAGTATTTTTTTATGTTTTTTGTAATGACCTTGGTAGAGGGTTGATGTTCCTATTGTTCTACTAAGGAGTACTTTTTTAGTTATACTCCATTTTGTAAATGGTTATGGGATCATTTCAAAACCCCTTTACCAATAATAAAAGTACATTTTATTTCACTATCATTTCAATTCTAATAATGTACACACCATACATTTCACCATGGCAAAGAGGGTCTATGAGATTTTGATCCTCACCATGGTAGAGAGGGTCTACGTGGGCCTGAGCCTCACCATGGTAGAGAGGGTCTACGAGGGCTTGAGCCTCACCATGGTAGAGAGGATCTGCATGGGCCTGAGCCTCACCATGCCAAAGAAGGTCTACGAGGCTTGATCCTCACCATGGTAGAGAGGGTCTGTGTGGGCCTAAACCTTAGGAGACCTCTCATTCCTATGCTCTTAAACCCTTTCTCTCTAAGTGGGAGACCTCCTACTCCTTTCTATTGGGTTTTGCCCTTTGAGATCTTATTGTTGGTCACTTGTGCTAGTTATTTGGGTGTTTATTTATGTAATCCTTTGCTCTTGCCCCTCCTCTAATTTAAATCAAGGGGAGGCTTAGTGCCTTCAACATCTATGGAGTTGTACTTGTGTTGTCTTGTCACTCCGACTAGTGGGTGTATGGTCTTTTACTTGACAGTTGTTGGGGACAGTTGCTGGATGTGGGTGTCATTTTGGGGGTTCTTTCCTTGTAGTTTTTTTTATGGTTTTTCCCCTTCCCTGATCAGACTTCAGGGGAAGACCTTAGGCTCAATGACCAAGGAGAAAGGAATTTACTAATGGTCCCCCCGTCTGGTGGGGTTTCCTAGTTCCATTCAATTGTAGGGGTGGACTAGCTGTTAGATATAAATTTTTTGGTTGTGTTAGATTCCAAGGTTCCAAAGCCCTAATTTTTTGATGGGATCTTCCTTTTTTTTTTCTTTCAGGTGGTGTTTTGGGACGGTTTATCTGGATTGTTCTCTTCATTTGGCCTAGAGGTGGTTTGAGCTCCAATGAGATATGTGGGTTTCGGTTGCTTGCTTTCGGGCTGGAAGATGTTTTTTTTGTTGATGTCCTCAATTGTAGATATTCTTTTATTGATTGTTTTATTATTTTTGTTCACTCCTTGATAGGGTTCCAAATGTTGATTGGGTTGCGTACCAGAGGATGGTGGGGTTTCTTGGCTAGCTTTTCCCATTGGATAGGTATTTTTTTGGGCCAATTTATCTAGAATATTTTCTTCATACAACCCTGAGGTGGTTTGGGCTCCAGCGGGATCTATGGGTTTCAAATGCTTAATCCTAGGTTGGAATATGTTTTTCTATCACTAGTGTCCTCAATTGCAAATCTTCTTTTATCAGTTGTTTATTTATTGTTGTTCACCCCTTGACATGGTCCCAAATTTTGGTTGGATCACATGTCAAAGGAAGGCGAGGTTCCTTGTTCTATTTATTAACTTGTTAATAGTTGGGCATGGTTTTCTAGTTCATCAAACTCTCGTTGGATGGGATTTTTTTTGTTTTCAATTTTTGGCTATAAATCTTGGTGTTTTTTTCCCAGTATCTCTCGAGTGCCTTGAAATTCTCAATGTTTTTATCCTTTGGTGCTCTTTTCCAAGTTTTATTTTTTAAATGCATATATGGTGGGATTTCTGGTTCCACTTGTTGGTTGATCCTCTTGTTGGAAGCTAAATTCAATCCAATTGATGTTCTTCCTTTGAGCTCATTGAATACTCTTTGGATTTGTAATGGTTTGGGGTCCCTTCCAAAATCCCTTTGTAAAGGTTCGAGGACCCTTTCAAAACCCCTTCTACCATCTAATCAAAAAATATACACATCGTACATTATTCAACAAGTCTAGTCATTCTTTGGCTATTTAAGCGTTCTCAGATGGTACGTTTGAGGCAGACGAGGATATTTTTAGCTATAGGGCATCCTGTAAAAAAACAAAGCCTCCCCTTATGCTAAGGTTTGCATAGGAACTTTAGTTTTTTTTTACAGATTAAAATATTTGGATAATAATCATTAAATGGAACATAGGTTCTAGTCCTACCAACTAACATTCTAATTATGCAATATTTTATTTGAAAATAAATAAACAATCCTTATTATTTTGAGAGAAACGAGATATAACAATTCGAGAAGAAAAACTGAGAGAAAAACTGAAATGGAGTGACATGATATAACAATACATTGTCGAAATTATATTCTTCTCCAATTCCTTACTGCTCCCATTTCATTCCTCTCCTCTCCTTCCTTTCTTTTTTTCCTTTTTGTTTTTCTATTTTTTTCCTTCTCCAATTCCTCTATATTTTCAAGTTGTCGAGAGTAATATTCATCCACCACTTGGTTTTCCATGCAACGAGCCAGATCACTTGCTTGTCTGGCTTTTAGATGGAGGCTTAAGGGAAACATATGTTCAATATCCAATTTAGGTGAGGGGATGCCTCATGTATGAATCCCTTTTTTTAGTTTTAAATATTAATTTTATTTAATTTTTATAAACTATTATTTATTCAGTTAATAATTGTGAAGACAAGGACATGACACTTAAATAAAATAAAATAAATCAAATAACACAATGAGATACAAGATTGCACAAATGGATATATTCAATAATATGGGGGGAGCCAATAAACTCCTTTGATACAATCTATCCTCAATGAGGGTATTTGATACAATGATTTACAAAAATGCTAGGGTTCTCCGAAACCCTAGCTATAACAATGAAGTGTCTTCAGATTGATGTGTTCTTGCTTCCAACGGGGTGAGTGGGCTTTGGATATCCTATGGCGGGCCACTCCAGCTTCAACAACCATTCAACAATATGTGAAATCTATAGATCTGCATACACAAAAATAGAGAAAGGGGTTAATAACACCTGTGAGGGCTCCACAGTGTGAGGCCCTCAGACATCAATAAACCCTAACTAAAAATGGATCAAATGGCATGCAAAATCTACAAATCATGTAACAGAATAAAACCAATAAAGATATACCTTGCTTTCATTTCGTTGTTGCAGTTGGCATGGTGTAGTAGGCTCAGATTCATGTTTCTGTGGTTGCAGCAGGCTCGAACGTGCACTTGGTAGGCTCTGGCATGAGCTTCGTAGGCTCTGGAGTGAGCTTCACAAGCTCTAGAGTGATCCTACGATATAGCAGGCTCTAGTGAGCGCCTGGAAAGCTCTGTAGTGAGCTTTGTAGGCTCTACAGTGAGCCTGGCAAGCTCGGGAGGGCGCCTATGAATAAGGGTAAATCTATAGAAGCAGATCGAGGGGGTGGTGATGGATGCGATGGATGGATGGGGCTGTGACGATGATGGAGGATGAATGGGGGATGGCTGGAACAACAGAAGTCTTGTTGACTAACTAGGGCTTTAGATCTTCAGACTCTATCTCTCTCTGCTTTGCTAGGGTTTCAACAATGACTCCTCCAAGGTGCAACTTCTAATCTCAAGGTTCTAGGGTTTGAGCATTTGCAAATGCCCTTATTTTATAATCCAACCTAGGGTTTTCTTAGGGTTTTAGCCTTGCACTTTTAATCATGTGGCTAAGATTAAATTAGATCCTAAGGTTGAGATTACTTTTTGAGTGTGGCATGGATTAATGAAGATGGACGGTGGGGATTAAATTGGATCGGATGGTTGTGGTTAATTGAGTTTATAAATATATATTTTATAATAAATATATTATAATATAATATAAAATATTATATTAAATACAAAATAATATAAAATAATATTAAAATAATCTCAATTGGGTTAGGAAATGGCGAGAAAAGTGGTAAAGTGGGCAAATGGATGGCGGGAAAGGTGGAATTGGGCCAAATAATTGGTGGGAAAGGTGTATGGTGGACAAGTGGGTGGTGGGATGGTTAGGATGGAGGATTAGTGGCTGTAATTTGGTGTCTATAGATGCCCCTTTTTGTACCATGTTGCGTGAAACACAATATGGTGCAAAAATACGAGACACCTGTTTGGGCTATGGGCACAGAAGCAGCTTCTCTTTGTCGTTGGACTTTGAGCACTCAATGTTGAAGACAAAAGAATAAAGAATTTTTGGAATTTTGCGTAGCTTACCCCCTCAATTGGCGAATGAGAAGTATCTCACAAGCCAATTGAAAAATAATTTTGTGCAAGTGATGAATGATGTGATGAGATGTGATGTGATGGATGATGTAGAATGTGATACCGTTTTTGTCCCAACGGTGAAAAAGGGGGTTGGTGTGAAATACCATTTGATTGTGGACGGTATGAATGATGTAAGATGTGATACCGTTTTACCCCAACGATGGAAAAATAAGGGGGGGTTGGTGTGAAATACCATTTGATTGTGGATGATATGAACGATGTAAGATGTGATACCATTTTTGCCCCAATGGTGGAAAGGGGGTTTTTGCCAAGTGTAGATTGTCATGATCATGTAAGATGTTATCCCATTGTGGGAGAATCATAATGTAATGTGGTTGCCCCAAACTTTGGGATGATTCGATGCTGTTGAATAAGTTGTCGCAATGGCATCATTGAGTATGCAAAATATGAAGATGCATGCTGACTAAGTCAATGTAGGGGTGGGGTAGTGACTGTGGAAATTTCTTCACCAATTCCATGATGGAACCAGTCAGTCTACCGGTATGTCCTGTATTTTTACTATTGTCAAATGAATGAGTGTTTGTGAATTTGATTATCCATGTTTTCGTGCCCCATGAAAAAGGACATCAATGACTGCTTGTGAGAAAATTGTTCTTGGCAAGGTTTTCCCTAAAATGTGAGGTACCCAATGTGATTGTGATCTGTGACAGTGAGATAATGATGATGATCATGTTGAAGTGTCCTTATTGTAGGTTATTCATCTTACCGAATTGCATGGATTACTATCGCTGCAATCGCCAAGTTGATAGGATAACCCACTAGGTACAAGGTTCACTTATTATTGACTTAACAAGACAAAATGTGCTATATGATGAGTGTTATATGAAATATGATGATGGAAGAATGTTTGATGAATTCATGCAATGATTTGGCTGATTGTGGAGTTGATTGATTTGTGCTTTAGCATTTTGTTGGTATTTGTTGCGCTTTGTGGCATAAATGAGTGATTTAGTGATTAAATCAACTCCAACATGCATGAAATTGGATGGGATGATGAAGTATATGATGAAGAATTATGGAATGTCAATTTTGTGAAAATTTGACCTTGATTGTCATGTTTTGTAATGCGATATGTGTTTTTGAATAATTTGGCCTGTTCTCACAAAATATGCATGCAAAACTATTTGTGTTTTCACAAAATCAAATTTTATGATGTGCATGATGTGTGGATGAAATTTGGTGCAAATTGGATGAGGGGAGCTACTATTTTGAGGGCTTTTGTCTTCATGGTTTTTTGTTGCTAGGTGCACGGCTGCACCTGGCGTATTCTACAGGTGCCCGCATGCGTGCCTGAGTGCACCTGTGGTTTGCAGTCGCATGTCTATGTCTGAATGCACTAAGGAAAGCTATAAAGAGATTTTTGAGTGAATCTTTAGGCTCATTCATGTGCACTATTGACTTTGAGGAGCTGTGTTTGAGGAGTGGAGTGGATTTGTGAGCTTTGTGAGGCTAGTGAGTGTTTTGTGTGCGGAGGCTATGGCGACGGAGGGCCTTGGTGCTGTCGATGGAGTGGAGGCACCCTTTGTCCCGGTAAGACAGTTTGTTTCCTTTGTGCAAAAAACTTTCTTTTTTTTTGTTTTTTTTTGAATATAGGATGAATACTAAAAGAAATGTGATTGTTGTTGTAGCTGAGGGATATTGAGCCTCGACATCGCTTCTCTCCTCTTGTTCTAGGGATGAGGAAGAAGTTGACGGTGGATGAGTGGGAGTTGTTGGGGAGGGTGGGTTTGGAGGGTGTGGCAAGACTTGATGTGGTGAGGGTCAATGAGGGGTATCTCTCGACCTTGATAGAGAGATGGGACCCGGATAGGGGGACATTCCAGCTACCGACTGGGGAGGCTACCATCACGCTTGAGGATGTGTATCACATTCTCAAGGTGCCGATAGAAGGGGAGAAGGTGGTGGTTGGTCGGGATAAGAAGGCCGAGATGGAGAGGATGTTTGGGGATCGATGGGGGGAGGCCCAGATGGGTGATGGGGGTATATGCTACCTGAGCATGTACAAGGTGAAGGAGTTGGATGCGCTCCCAACCTTGATCATGTTCATGTTAGTGAACATAGTGCTACCCAATAGCACTGGTTGTAGGTTCCCATGGAACCTATTGGGGTTGGTGAGGGATCTGCTGACAGACCCTCGGGAGTATGCCTGGGCACCTGCCTTATTGGTGCAGTTGTACTGGGAGTTGTATGAGGTGATTCAGAGGGAGAGGAAGGGGATTGGGTGCAACTTCCTCCTTCAGTGTTGGGCATGGGAGAATTTTGTGGTAGCTCGGCCCGAGGGGTTGCCATGCGAGTCATGGCAGATGGGGGAGCCTTATGCTAGGCATTGGGCAGTGGCTGAGGAGGTTCAGCCAAGTTGAGAGGTGCACATTGGTCAGTGGTACCATGATATGTGGTCGGGATTGACTCGGGCAGATGTTATATGGAGGCCATGGTGAGGAGCTAGGTGGGATGGTGATAGGAGGCAACTACATTGGGTGAGGCAAGCTCGATGGGTGGTTGGGTGGAGGGATGAGGAGGTGGAGTACTTTTAGTACTCGTGTGTGCTGAGGTAGTTTGGCCTACCTCAGGGTGTGCCAGATGAGCCGATGCTATATCAACATCGACAAGATGAGGGGATGCTTCCTTATGTGGAGCCATGGTTGAGCTGACTCTAGATATGGGGTTGGCGGATGAGGGGAGGGAGGATGATGAGGAGATGGGTGAGATCTCTGAGTTGGTGAGGTTGCGGGATGAGTTGGAGCAGCTTTACGAGGAGCGTGAGACTATGCTCGAGACTCAGAGGGAAAATCGAGGGTCACTATAGCACGGTTAGAGGTGGAGCGGGCGACAGCTGTGGCTAGTGATCAGGCGATGGTCACAAGGCTTCAGGAAGATATTTTGGTGAAGGAGCGACGACATCAGATGGATTTGTGGCATCTACGGGCCAGTGAGGCATACGTACATTCTTTGGAGGATGTGTGTATGCAACACCATATTACATTGTTGGATCCTCCTTCTTCTTTTGTGGCCGAGTCATCTAGGCATACGGAGTCTAGGTAGAGTACTAGGCCGAGGGCTCCTACTAGGTCTTAGGAGTCTTCTCATGGATAGTAGACTTAGTGCTTAGATGCACTATTTTGTATATATGAGCCTTGGTGCTCCATTGTAGCCTTTTGGCATTGATTGTATATGTGATATATATATATATACATGGCTTTTTCATATATGTGTGTTATCTCTTGTGTGGATGCTTTTATGTTTTATGCAATTCCTATTTTATGTTTTGATGATGAATGCAAGCTAACCATGATGTGTATGCCTAAGGTTTGTATGGATGATGTATGCAAGCTATATGATGCGCTATGGATGTTTATATGAATGATGTATGCAGGTAAATGAATCTAAACTATATGAGAGGAATGCATGTTGTTCACATGATCTTTTACAGTTCAGAAATTTTATTGACCATTTTTTTTGTCCATTGTTTGGCAATCGGGGGTACCTAATTTGGTGGTGTTCTGCAACTTTACTCACTATGAAGACATTGGTGTTTATATGGAGGAAGATATGGATGTTGATATGGAAGAAGATATGGATGTTGATATGGAATGAGTACTGCAAAATTTTCAAAGACTCAATCATACTAGTATTATCAAGCAAACTCACTTGGGTTGTCTAACTTTCTTTAGGACCAATGTGTGTGCAAGTGAGGTTCATATACCAAATCTTGAGTGTGACAATGACCCTATCCAATCATGGACCAGTGTGTGTGCATGTGAAGTTCATTGACCCATTATGAGTAAATTGGGCATGACCTATTATGGAGATGACCCTGAAGCTAGCCTGTCCTTATGTGCGGTCAGAGGTCTCCCTATTTTCCAAGTAGACATGTCGCCCCGCATGAGCTTACTCCACTACCAGTCAGGCGTCTATAGCCTCGATGGAGATTCACTCCATAGTCCAATGAGATTGATCTTTCAGGTCTTGGGGATGACTACCCATCCTTCTCAGGGACGTGTAGTACGATCCTTACAACTTTAGGGATCAAGGGTGTTTTGGATTTAATTTGTTAATTTGGTATAGAGATTTGGGGAATCGGATTCTCAACCGAAGTGTGATGAGAATGTTGACCCTATCCTTACTACTCTATGCTTTTATGTTTATGTTTGGAGAACAATTGTGGTAGTGGTGAAAACCACTGTTTGTGCTTTGGACCATGTTGCATGATGGGACAAGCAAGGATTATCCCTTTTTGCTTCGAGGTACTACCCAAGTATGGTACTAACCCTCTTTGTCTCATAATGTTTTTAAAATGCGATGGAATGTGATTGGTCCAAGATTGTATTTGGGATCAATCGACAATGCTCAAGACTTTCTTAGTGTGAAAAGTGTGTTTTGGTCCTAAAGAAAATCGGACATCCATTTGGAGGTTTTTTGCTACCCTAGTAATGGCTGAGTGACTGAAAATCTATGTTTTTGTGACATGTGATGTGGTTGACATATGAATTTTGTTAAAGTTGCATAAATGTTTCAAACTAGGTACCCCCAATCGTTATAACTTGACTCTTTGTTTTATGGTCATATCATCATTACTTTGCTAGATCATTGAACATGGGATGGGATGAATGCAAATGTATATGCCTAATGCAATGGAATATGTATGATTTAATGAAACCATGCATGAATGCAAAAAGTGAAGATGTATGTTAAATTCCTAAATGTAAATGGAATGTATGCAATGTAGATATGCCTATGTGGATGATGATTTTTTTTTTTATAGTAAAAGCCATGTATATAGACATATAATGTGTCACTTTTAACAATGAAATGCCTTTAAATGAAGAACATTAAGTGGTTTGGGGTCCTCTATTCCCTCTAAATCGGCAAGCCTATAAGTACCATTACCCACTTTTTGAGTGATTATGTATGGACCTAACCAATTTGCTATGAATTTGTCACGAAGATGTGGCAAAGCATTGGTGTTTTGTTGGTTCTCTTTGAGTACCAGATCCCCTACTTGAAATTCTCGAAGATGGACTTTAGCATTGTAAGCATGCTTGAGGCGGTCTTGATAAACTCGTAAATGTTCTAATGCATTGACTCACCTTTCGTCTAGGAGCGTGAGTTGGTCAAGTCGTGCTTGTCTAGTTGTATCATCATCTATGAATTCTTGCAGGGAAACTTGTAAGGAAGGAATCTCGAGCTCAAGAGGCATAATAGCTTCAACTCCATAGACCAGGGAGAATGGTGTTGCTCCTATTGGCGTTCGGATGCTTGTTCGATAAGCCCAAAGTGCCAACAAAATTTGTGTATGCCAATATTTATGATTTTCTTTGACAAGTTTCTTAAGAATGGCAATCAAGGTCTTATTGGTAGCTTCAGCTTATCCATTTGCTTATGGGTAATAAGGAGTTGAGAAACTATGTTGGATATTATACTTCTCGCAGAGTGCTCGAACATCCTTGTTCTTGAAAGACTTACCATTATCCAAAATGATTTTAGAGGGAATGCCAAAGCGACAGATGATATGATGGAGTATGAAATCCATAATTCGAGGTCCTGTCATACTGGTTAGAGGTATTGCCTCAACCCACTTTGTGAAGTATTCCATGGCGGTTATGATGAATGTGTGTTGTCCCAAAGAAGAGGGTGAGATCTTGCCAATTAGGTCCAAGCCCCATTGTGAAAAGGGCCAGAGACTTTGTATTGGTTGTAAAGCTTGTGATGGTACGTGAGTTAAATTGGCATGTGTTTGACATTGTTTGCAATTTTTGACATATGTGCAACAATCATGTTCCATTGTGGGCCAATAATAACCCATGCATAATAGGCGCTTTGAAATGGCCATTCCACTAAAATTACCACCACAAGTACCATCATGGGCTTCCTCTATGGCCCTTTGGGCCTCCCCAGGTTTGAGGCATCGAAGCAGAATTCCATCATAACCCCGTTTATACAACACGTCACCCAAGAGAATGAAACGGGCTACCCTTTTCTTGAAAGCACGTTTGGCAGACCGAGACATGTCCGATGGGAGTGTTCCAAATTTTAAGAAGGCTACAATGGGGCTTGTCCAAGACTCACATGATTCCATGTGGATAAAGCAAACATATTTTCCATCTTTTGGGTCAGTGCGAACAACGACCGCTTTAGAGATTGTTGAGATTATTAGGGGCTGAACCTCTCCTAAGTCATTCTTTGGAATCAAGGATCCAAGAGAGGCCATTGCATCTGCAAATCTATTAGTCGAATGAGGTAAGTTATTGATTTCATACCATTCGAATGTTGAGAGCAATTTCATTGCTACTTCATGATAAAGCTTAATGGTAGGTTCTTTGCATTGGTATTCTCCAGTTACTTGTTTGACCACAAGTTGAGAATCCCCAAATATTTAAATACGCTTAATACCCATAGCTATAGCTGATTGAAGACCTAATATTAAGGCTTCATACTCTATTGTGTTGTTTGTACATGAGAAGTCTAACTTGAACGATAAGGGGATAGGAATCCCCTGTGGTGTATGAAAGATAACTCCCGCACCTTGACCTTTCTCGCACTTAGATCCATCAAAGAATAATGTGATATCGACATCTTCCTCGGGAATGACATCGTTGTCTACTTTAGTGACTGAAAATATTGAATCATCTAGGAGCTCAATAATCAAAGGATGATCACTAGGTTGTGGAGCTTCCGCAAGTTGATCAACGATAACCTGACCTTTAATGGATTTTTGGCTAATAAATTCAAGATCAAATTCTGTGAGTAGCATTATCCATTTAGCGGTACGGGTGTTGTTATAAGTGTGAGACATCATATAACACAAAGGATTTTCTCTAGCTATGACATAGGTTGTTTGACTTAGCATATAATGTCGAAGTTTCTTAGTGGCCAAAACCACCGCTAAGCATAGTTTTTCTACATAAGCATATCGTGTTTCATAGCTTACCAATGTTCGACTAATGTAATAGATTGCTTGCTCTTGATTTTGTTCATTTTTCTATGCAAGCATTGTCCCTAAAGCAACCTCTTTAGCTGAGACATAAAGATGAAAAGGGACCCCCGGCCTAGGAGGAGTTAAGACTGGTGGTGAAGTTAGATGGTGCTTGACATCATCAAATGCTTTTTGACATTCATATGTCCATATGAATGTTACCCCCTTTTGTAGCAAGTGATTAAATGACCTGCATTTATCGAAAAGTTGCAAGCTATTCAAGTGATTAAATGAAGCGTTTGATCGATTGAATTTTACCTTGCAAGCTATGCAATTCCTTGAGGTTAGTTGGGGGTGGCATTTCTATGATGGCCTTAACCTTATTTGGGTCCACTTCAATACCTCTTTTGGAGACAATGAATCCTAAAAGTTTACCAAAGGTAACACCAAAGACACACTTTTTGGGATTTAACCTCACCTTATACTCTAGAAGTCGGTCAAAAATATTTTCCAAGATATCAACATGTTCTTGTCGGGTTTTAGATTTAGCCAAGAGATCATCTACATAGTCTTTAATGATTTTGTGCATGTAATCATGAAATATGTAAGTCATGGCTCTTTGATAAGTAGCTCCTACATTTTTGAGGCCAAAGGGCATAACCCTAAAACAAAATGTTCCCCAAGGTGTTGTGAATGCTATTTTATGTTGGTCATCAGGATTTATTCGAATTTGGTTGTATCCTAAAAAACTTTCCATGAAGGAAAGCATTTCATGGCCTGCACAGGTATCGACAAGAGTATCAATGTTTGGTAGAGGTAAGTCATCCTTAGGACACACTTTATTTAGATCTCAAAAGTCATTGTAAACACATATCGCTCTATTAGGCTTGCAAACGGGTACCATGTTTGATAGCCACTTAGGATAGTCAATAGGAATGATAAAATGTACGTCTAACAATTTTTGTATTTCCTATTTGACTATGAGGGCTATGGTAGGATGCATTCTCCTAAGTTTTTGTTTGACCGGCTTGGTGTCAGGACGCAAGGTGAGATTATGGACAACAAGGTGAGGATCAAGGCTAGGCATATCCTTGTAGGACCATGCAAACACTTCTTTCTTTTTCTTGAGGAGAGCAATGAATTGCTCTTGTTCATCGGGTGTTAAACTTTTGCCAAGCTTGACAATTTGTGGGTTGTCAGGATCTGAACTAAGGTTCACATCGATGGTATCTTCAATGGACATATGTGAACCTTCCTCAAGTTGATGTGGTGTTGGGATCATATTAAAGTCATCTAAGATGTTTTCTAACTTTTCTTTCTTATCATTGTATAACTCTGCTTAAAAGACCTCGGGACCATTGGTAAAAAGTGATGGAGGCAAAGGTGGCGGTGAAGGAGGAATGTAGTGGGCTGAAGCCTTTAGCGATTCATCGGATAGGGCAAACTTCGAAGAGGAGGGTGTGGAGGAAATTTGTTTCAAGACAATAAGGCTAATGTCAATTGGAACTGGCCTAGCCAAATCATATGGATTATGGAGTGGGATAAATAGGATTCATATTGACCTAGAAAAAGGTAGGATAAATTGACCGAATAGGCAGATGAAACAATTGAATCGGAATCGATGTCGAGGCATGGTATCCCTGTAATAGTGAACGTGAAAACATAAGAGCAACATTTTTTTTTTTGAAATGTGTTGGTCACGAATCTGCCACAGGAAAGGATTTTAACATAAATGCACCCTAGACCCGGCCAACATTGAAAGGCCGAGAGAAAGAAATGTCTCCCGGACCAATCTCCAGAGAGGGCTGGTTCCCTTACTAAATTTTATATTCTTGAAGACTAGAGTTATAGGAAAGGAATTGGAAATATGCAGAAAGAAACGGGAAATATAGCCACAGGCTGAATTTATCAGATCTTGGAAATATTAGCAGCAGATAACCTCAAGCACACTAACAACATATAACAAAATATAGTGATGTAATTTACTTACAACCTTGCACAGATAACCTTCAGAATCGCATTCTAGAACTCACTTCCTCACCGGCAATATTTAAACTCAGACGTAGAATTCAAATTTAGCAGCAGATAAGAAATACGAGCATAAACGAGGAATGCATAAGATAGAAGGAAAAAACACACATAAAGTTGCTTGCAAAACCAGTGGCCAAATATCTTTCATTCATGCAAAGAACTTGAAAAGTTTTTTAGCAAAAGTCTCTCTCTCGATGCCTCTTTCTGAGATATACATTGATATTTATAGAGGTCTTGCCTCTTTGTAGCATTTAACACATAAAACGGCCTTCCTCGAGATCTAAAAAATGTGCAACAGAAATAAGGAAATGATCCCCTTAAACCAGCCTCGGAGAAGTCAAAAATTGAATGAAACAAGGAACCGGTCGTCTTCATTAAATGGTCATTCTCGGAGCATGCTTGGACCATTAGAAAATCGTGAATAGAAGCTTTAAATAATGGAGGCATCTTCAATTCTGGTGGCTTCGAAAGCTACAGGCCTGAGCACGTTCTTCTATCTTGCATGCATTGGAAAGTAGTAAAACATTAAATTTTGGAGAGCTTTTAATCCTCGGAAAACGCAATACCTCATCGGGCCATTGAACTGCTTTCTGGCGCAAAATTATGACGGGTCGCGAAAACACGACATGTCACGAAATCGTGACGTATTTGCTCTTTGTTATGCTTCGTCACCTTAGATTGCAAAAATGCGACGTGTCACGAAATCATGACGTTTCGTACTATTCTGCTCCTTCCCTACTCTACTCCCGTGAAACTATGCCCTGTCGCGATTTCGCGACATTTTTTCCCATGTTATCCTTTCGCTGTTTCGAACCGCAAAAATGCGACAAGTCATGATTTCGCTACATCTTTCTCTCACTTGATTTTCTCACTGCTTCTCGTCGCAAAAATGCGACATGTCACAAAATCGTGACATCTTCTATTTTCTGTGCCCTTCTTTTCTTTATACCCGCGAAACTACAACATGTCGTGAAATCGTGACAGTTTTCTCTTCCTTGACCTTCATCCTCTTACAAGTAGTGAAAACGAAACATGTCACGAAATTGTGACATTCCGTACCATTTTTTTCTTTTTGTGCTTTCACATTGCGAAAACAAGACATGTCACAAAATCGCGACATCCTTCTCTATTTAGCCTTTTCTCCACAATATGTCGTGAAATCGCGATGTTTTTTACATTCTCGACTATTGCTGCTTTCTGTCACGATATCGTGACGTCTTCTTCTTGCTTGGATTCATCTCCAAAAATGTCGTGAAATCACGACGTCTTCCATGCCTTATGCTTTTTCTTCAACTTGATCGCGAAAAAACGACATGTCGCAATATCGCGACATTTTTACATTCTGCCTCCATGTTCACTTTTTTGTCGTGATATCGCGACGAGTTTCATTGCCATTACCCTTTTCTCAATTATGTCATGATTTTGCAACCTTTTCTATCTCTCTGCTTTATGGCCATCGCAAGTCACGAAAATGCGACAAGTCACGAAATCGTGACAATTTTACTGCTCTGGCATCGTTGACCACTTTGATCGTGATTTTGGAACATGTCGCGATATCGCGACATTCTCCAACTTTGGCTTCTCTCTCCTTTAAGCACCCGTGATAGCGTGACATGTCGCAATATCGCGACAATTTGAAGCCACGCTCTCCATGTTGTTTTTCGTTGCAATATCGCGACAGTCTTCGGACTTAGCTGTTTTGGCACCAAAACTCGTAGAAAAACACAGAATAAGCAACAATCAAAACAATGTGGCAAAAATGCCAACATTCTTGGTGGCTTACGGGGTATACAGTTCTGCTGTATGCACGAATCCCAAGCCTGAATCCATTGGGCAACAGAGTCAAGAAAACTAGAGGAACAGAATGCTGACTGATAGGGAACATCTCTGCTGACTGCTGCAACAACTCTTGCTGACTTACAGAAAACTCAAGTAGATCTGCATTCAGCCTAGTTCACCAGGTGTTGTAAAAGGATCTGCATGGTAGTGATAAAAGCACAAGGGTTGCCAAATAGAAATGAATGAAATGAGCGGAGTGAGGACTATGGAATGGAAATGAAATGGTGGAATGATGAAAATGAAAGAGTGAAAGCGGTAGATACAGCAACTGAAGAGGGAGCTACTGTGTTACCAGCTGCGAGGATGGAGGAAAAATGAATAATGGAATGGAAGTGGATGGGATGGTGAAAGCGGTGGAAACTATGAATAAATGCTGAAACGACAATGGATTAGAAGAAAAGGAAAAGAAGAAGTGGGAATATCAGAGTGGGGAAGTAGAAACAACAGTAGTGGCTTGATTACGGATGGTAGAAGAAGGAATGAGCGAGGAAGGGAATGAAAAGAAGGGAGTGGAAGGAAGAAATTAACAAAAACCACTATCTATTGGGAAGGAAGAAGAAAAAAGAAAGAAATAAACGTACCTGCGAGCTCGCATACAAAAAGAGCCGGAGTTGATGATTCACAGAAGAAATTCACAATACCTTTTTTTTTTTTTTACAAAAGCAAAATAATCGTACAAGGTAATACTGGACTCATACTTCATGGAGTGTAGGCTTTCAGATGAAAGTCGTTCACTGAAATAGGAAGTGGGCTGCCATTCAAATCTTCCAGATGAAACGAATTTGCTGCATCGATACTAACAATGCAAAATGGACCCTCCCATAGAGCATCAAACTTCTTGTGCATTCCTAGCTTGGCTTTCCTTTCATTCCATTTTCGGACCAAATCACCCACCTTGAGTGGACGATCAGTGGAATTTTTATGGAACCATTTTGAAATAACCTATGTATGCTTAGCAAACTCCTCATAGGCCAAAGAAAGTTGCTCTTCCAACTGCAACAACTGAGCCAACCGCATATCCAGGGAATCCATACCTGCTTCATCATCCTAAAATCCCTACAACTGCTGCAATACTGGAAATTCTAGATGAACAGGCAACCTTGCCTCTTTTCCATATACCAAGGCATATGGTGAAGCCTTGATAGACGTCTTGATTGAAATCCTATCTTCCCATAAGGCTTGATTCAGCAGAAGGTGCCATGATCTCTTATTATCCCCCAAGGATCTCTTCAAAATCCGTAGCAAGTTCTTGTTTGTGGACTCCGCCAAGCCATTCCCCTAAGGGTAATAATTAGAGGATGTCTTCAAGAAAACACCATACTTGTTTGCAAATTCTGCTAGCTCAGCTCCAATGAATGGAGTTCCGTTATCTGTGATAATAGCATTAGGAACGCCAAAATGTGTGATTAGCCCTTCAATGAAAGAGATCACCACATCTTGATTTGCAACCCTGGTTGGAATAGCCTCAGACCATCTCATGAAATAATCTATAGCTATCAAGATATACTTGTGTCCAGCTGAAGAATTCATATCAATCATCCCAATAAAGTCCAGCCCCCACTGCTGAAAAGGTGCTTCAACCTGAATTGGATGCAGGGGCAATGATGCATTTCTAACCCTTCCTGTATACATCTGACATCTGTCGCATGCTTGGGAAATCCTGAAAGCATCTATGAACAAAGTTGGCCAATAGTAACCAGCCCGAATAATTTTTAAAGCCATTGGTCTACCTGCATAGTGTCCTCCTGATATGCCAGAATGAAACTCCTCCAGGAGTCTAGCCTTCTCTGATTCCTTGACACACCTTAAAATAACACCATCAATATTCTTGAAAAATAATCCTTCGGGCAGCAACGCATACCTGAGAGCTTGTAGGTGAAACCTTCTCCGTTGTGAGGCATTTAACTATGAAGGGCATCTTCCAGTTGTGAAATAACTAATCAGGTCATCAGCCCAATCTTGTCCTTGTACTGAGAGGTTCACTAGATTCTTATCTCCAGCCAGATCATTTGCTTGAAAATCAACTATCCCAGATGTTGTAGTCTTTGCTAAGTGCTGGCATAAGTCCTTACCCCGCACCAGCTTGGTCGGATGAATCTCAACATCAAATTATTGAATTTTGGTGACCCAACCAACGCGTTTATCACCCATCTCACCTTGAATGATGAAATTCCTTACATTGGGATGTATAACATAGACGACTGTCCTACTCTGAGATATGAAGTGCTTGAATTTCTTAAGAGACTTCATAACAACATATACCTACTTTTCAATGAAATTATATCTTGCCTCATGAGGTAAGATAACCTGACTAAGGAAATAAATGGGCCTTTCATTCCCATCGTCTCCTTTCTATGTGAGTACTGCGGCATAGCTCTCATCTTCTCCGACTGCATACAAAATGAAATCTTTCGAATAATCAGGATTAATTAATACAGGAGCCTGTGCTATTCTATCCTTAATTTCCTGGAATGCCTCCTTCCTCTGAGTCGTCCACTTAAATTCTACGTCCTTCTTCAACAACTCAGTCATGAGCTTGACGACCTGGGCAAAGTCAGAAATGAACTTCCTGATAAAATTAATCTGTCCGAAGAAATACTGTAGCTCTTTCTTATTGGCAGGGAGCGACAGTTTCTTCAATGCTTTGACTCGAGATGAGTCAATTGCCAAACCATCTTCTGAAATGACATGCCCCAAGAGTTTCCCTTCCTTCACTGCAAAAACTGACTTCTTTGGATTAATGGAAATACCAAACTCTACATTTTCCAAAGATTTGCCTCAGATGAGAACAGTGATCTTCCCGTTTATGTGAAAAGACAGTCATATCATCAAGATAAATGACAATAATCTTGTTCAAAATCTCCTCGAATGCAATGTCCATGGCTCTCTGGAATGTGGCCCCAGCATTGGACAATCCGAAAGGCATGCGCTGATAAGCAAAAGTGCCCCACTTGGTTGTGAATGCAGTCTTGTACTGGTCCTCATCCCTAACCCAAATCTGGTTATATCCAAAGAAACCGTCTAGCAGTGAGAAACGTTGAGCCCCAACAACAACATGAAGTATCTGATCAATGCGAGGCAAGGGATAGTGATCTTTCAGAGATGCATGGTTCAAACTTTGAAAATATACACACAGTCGTATGTCTCCATTTTTCTTTCGAACCGAAACCAGATTAGCAACCCAAGTTGAGTGCTTAACCGGATATATAATCTTGGCCTGCAACATTTTCACAAGTTCAGCCCTCATAAGAGTCTCAATCTTTGGGTTCACTGGTCGCTGCTTTTGCCTGAAGGGTTTGACTCCTTCTTCCAACTCAATAGTATGTTGAATAATTTGTTTGTCATATCCCCTCAGATCCTTGTAAATCCAGGCCACGATATCAAAAAATTCTTGACACAGTTGCCTGATATCTTACAGTTCATTAGGAGCAGAATCAATCCCAATCTTAATGACCTTATTGGGTTCCAACTGTAGCTCCATATACTCTTTCTTGTTGATCTCAATCCGATGTTTCTTGGACCGATCATGCTGATAAAACAAACTTTCTAGAGTGATAAGACCTTTCGGAATATGATTATTCCGTAACTGAATTAGACCATTGGTTTCTTCGTGCTCCAAGGTTCTTCCTTTGATAGTGGCAGCTTCCTGAATCAAAAAGTTAACGATTTTCTCATCGCTCTCGAAGACTTGCCAGAAAGTGTCTTTTTCTGGAACGCTAGGCCTGTACACCATTCTTACTATTTTTGGTTTCTTTACTACCTGCTCAATGGGAGAAAAATTTGCTCCAAGAGATGCTAGAAGATCAGCATTCTTATTCAGCTCTCGTGAAATGGCTTGAATATTCAGAGCTGTGAAAGACTCAAATAGGTCCCACACTTGGTTGTGATATGCTTTGAGATAATGCTACCTGGAAATACACCTGTTTGTTACTTGGTTTACAATCAACTCAGAATCACCAAAAATCTGCAACTGTTCAATTCCCAATTTTCTTGCCTTTTTCAAGCCTTGACATAATGCTTCGTACTCGACAACATTGTTAGTACAATTCCAAGTGAGACGGTATGAATATGTTCTTTGTAAGCCAGAGGGAGAAATTAGAACAATACCTACTCCTGCACCATTTTTGCATCTTGCCCCATCAAAATACAACTTCCATAATTGATCGGGGACAGAGCTTTGATCATCTTGGTTAAGGAATACATGCATTGTGCCATCCTCGAACTTTGTGATAGAATAACAACCGATTTCAGTCTCCAGCATAGCATTGAAATCAAGCATTGAAAACTCATCTTCCAACTGAAGCTCATCCAAAACCTCATTCATCAAATCATAACCTTCTAACTCTTCGGTTAGCATGTTGATAGACTGCATGGTCTTTCCTGCTTCATCCAACCTTTCAATATGAAAAGAGGAAGGTTTTTCATTATGAATTTGAATTCTCTTTCCTTTAAAAGGGATCTCCAAGTGAGAATAATCCAGTGAAAGGTAGCCTCCCAACTTAGCACTAAATTCTCTTGATAAGCACATACTGAAATACGATTCTAGATCGACCATAACTATCTCCTGAATGACTTTAATCTTAGGCATACTGTGTAAACGAATCGGGACATCCTTGATTATGCCTACTATTTTCATAGGGGTACCGTCCAACTGCAAGACTCCAGGGCTACTTCATGTGTATTCCATACCCATAACTTTGCAAACTACCTTTGGCATGACAGTTGTAGCGGCATCGGAATCAATCATGCAGTTATGCACGATCCAACCCTCCATTCGAAGTGACAGATAAAATGGGGGTGGTCTATTCTTTCCAGTGGTTGAAGTGGTTAACGCTTGAGCATAAATTGTCTGGGTTGGATTCTTCTCACTATATTTTACAGATTTCAAGGATTCTTGCAATAAATCTACCTGTCCAGGAAATTGTAATGCATCATAAAGACTAACCTTAGCTGGGATCTTCTTCAATTCTTCGACAATGTTGTATGCAGCCGCAGCAGATTCCTTCTTTTCAACGGGGGGTCATATCTGCTCCGATACTACTGAGTGGCTTCTACTCTCAACCTTTTAGTCAATGATGGGTACTTCAACTTTTCTCTTGCTTGTTCCTCTGCTTCCGATCTTGCCCGTGTAGCTGCGGCTTTTTCTTGTACTCTGTGTGGAACAGGATATTTTGGTAAAACAGGCGCATCTAGCTTTTATACTGACACAGGAGTTTTCACTTGTTTCTTCAAATCATCTGGAACCTTTAATGGCTCTAGCTCAGTAGGATCTACTGTAACAGGCTTCTTTCTAGTCCTCGTGAGAACTAAAACTTGTTCTTCAGATGGAACCATTAAGCTATGACCTACCTCAGAGATCATGTTGACTTGCCCTCCCAAAGATCTAGCGACCAATGTCTGCACATAATTCAAATGAACCATGCAAGTGTCTTCGCCATGTGTATCATTACATGTTGAACACCAATATGTTCTTTCTGCAAGGACCGCATCTTCATTTGCCAAAACAGTCAGGTTCTTCTCGGGTGCTTTGCTTGTTGAAGCAGCTTGTTCTCTAGTAATCGACGGAGGCTCAAATCTCCTGGGCTAGAAATCTCACTCAGCCTGCTTCCTTTCAATAAGTGTGATCTTATTTCCCATTTCTCTTATAGCAGAATTGGTAGATTTGACCTCTTGCAAGAGTGTCGTATAAGGATCAGGATTTATAGGCGCAAGAGGTGCTGGTATGGGCAAAGGTGCTGGTGGTGCCGGTAATGCCAGAAATGAAGTGGAAGCGGGGAATGGCAAAATGCTGGGTGTAGGAAACTAGGGATTTTTTGAAGTAGGGAGCTGAGGAACTAGAATGGGTGCGATCTGAGGTGCACTTGAGCTCAATGATGGGGTAGGATACATGGAAGGCATGGGCTGTGAAAGCGAACCAGAGTACAAATACTTGGGAAGATCAAGTATGATAGGCATTGTTACCTTTGGAGGAAGCCTACCTATAGCAATAAAATTAGCTTCCACATTTAATGCTTATTCGAATAGATCTAGAAATGTAGTCACGTTGGACTGCCAGACAACCCAACTGATGTCTATGTTAAACGCTCTGAGGTAGTAAAATGCAACTAGTTCATCAGCAGGCCGAAGACCATCAAGAATTCTTTGCCAGCTTCTGGTAAATCTGACATTGAATTCAGCTATCTCTTCCTGCGGGTGCCTTTGAATTACATTAAATTGATGCAATAAAGAGTATGGATTAGCTTGTTCATGAAATTTTTTGACTAACAATTCTCCTAATTGATCCCATGATGTAATGGTGCTTGGTTGCAACGATCGGTACCAATACAACAATTTACCTCTCAAGGATAACACCATCAACTTTATCATCACATCTTCATCGGTTATGTCATGAATGGCCACCAAAGAAGCTACATCATTAATATGCTCATAAGCAGTCTTACCAGTACCATCATAGGTCGGCAAAGCTTTCAAAGCAGCTTGAGGGACTGGATTTTGAGCCAATAAGTTCAAAGCTCCCGAACCATTCTATTTCGAGAACTTCCTGGGTTGAGGATGCTGGGCCATTGGGACTAGTGTATGTGACTGAGAAGATGGAAAACTAGTAACAATACCAGGGATTTGTGTAGATATGGCAAATGATGCAAGTGATGGGGAAACCAACCTAGAGTGTTCACCTTTTTTTGTGCTATCAAGTTCAAAAAACTCAATAAGATTTTCAAATTTTTTGGACTTTGATCTCATGATCATGAAGTACAGCTTTCACTGTATCCACGTTCAGATATTTCTGGGTACTGCAGAGTCACCAAATGTTCTAACTATACGGCATGAAGGCGAACATTAAACCCTCAATACTATGGGATCTTTCTGAGACAGAAACAGTCTGTCCCATCGGGCATGCCAAAAACTATTGGTCACGAATCTTCCACAGGAAAGGATTTTAACATAAATGCACCCTAGACCCGACCAACATTGAAAGGCCGAGAGAAAGAAATGTCTCCCAGACCAATATCTAGAGAGGGCTGGTTCCCTGAAGACTAGAGTTACAGGAAAGGAATTGGAAATATGCAGAAAGAAACGGGAAATATAGCCATAGGCTGAATTTATCAGATCTTGGAAATATTAGCAGCAGATAACCTCAAGCACACTAATAGCATATAACAAAATATAGTGACGTAATTTACTTACAACCTTGCATAGATAACCTTCAGAATCGCATTCCAGAACTCACTTCCTCACCGCCAATATTTAAACTCAGACACAGAATTCAAATTTAGCAATAGATAAGAAATACGAGCGTAAACGAGGAATGCATAAGATAGAAGGAAAAAACACACAGAAAGTTGCTTGCAAAACCAGTGGCCAAATATCTTTCATTCATGCAAAGAACTTGAAAAGTTTTTCAGCAAAAGTCTCTCTCTTGATGCCTCTTTCTGAGATATACATTGATATTTATAGAGGTCTTGCCTCTTTATAGCATTTAACACATAAAATGGCCTTCCTTGAGATCTACAAAATGTGCAACAAAAATAAGGAAATGATCCCCTTAAACCAGCCTCGGAGAAGTCAGAAATTGAATGAAACAAGGAACCGGTCGTCTTCATTAAATGGTCATTCTCGGAGCATGCTTGGACCATTAGAAAATCGCGAACAGAAGCTTTAAATAATGGATGCGTCTTCAATTCTGGTGGCTTCGAAAGCTACAGGCCTGAGCACGTTCTTCTATCTTGCATGCATTGGAAAGCAGCAAAACATTAAATTCTGGAGAGCTTTTAATCCTCAAAAATCGCAATACCTCATCAGGCCGTTGAATTGCTTTCTGGCGCGAAATTGTGATGGGTCGTGAAAATGCGACATATCGTGAAATCGTGACATATTTGCTCTTTGTTCTGCTTCGTCACCTTAGATCGCAAAAACGTGACGTGTCACGAAATCGCGACGTTCTGTACTATTCTGCTCCTTCCGTGCTCTGCTCCCGTGAAACTATGCCCTGTCGTGATTTCACGACATTTTTTCCCATGTTATCCTTTCGCTGTTTCGAACCGCAAAAATGTGACAAGTCACGATTTCACTACATCTTTCTCTCGCTTGACTTTCTCACTGCTTCTCATCGTAAAAATGTGACATGTCGCGAAATCGCGACGTCTTCTACTTTCTGTGCCCTTCTCTTCTTTATACCCATGAAACTACAACATGTCACAAAATCGCGACAATTTTCTCTTCCTTGACCTTCATCCTCTTACAAGCAGTGAAAACGGAACATGTCGCGAAATCGCGACATTCCGTACCATTTTGTTCTTTTCGCGCTTTCACATTGCGAAAACAAGACATGTCGCGAAATCGCGACATCCTTCTCTATTTAGCATTTTCTCCACAATATGTCACAAAATCGTGACATTTTTTACATTCTCGACTGTTGCTGCTTTCTGTCACGATATCGCGACGTCTTCTTCTTGCTTGGCTTCATCTCCAAAAATGTCGCGAAATCGCGACGTCTTCCATGCCTTATGCTTTTTCTTCAACTTGATCACGAAAACACGACATGTCGCGATATCACGACATTTTTACACTCTGCCTCTGTGTTCACTTTTCTTTCACGATATCGCGACGAGTTTCATTGCCATTACCCTTTGCTCAATTATGTCACGATTTCATGACCTTTTCTATCTCTCTGCTTTATGGCCATCGCAAGTCGCAAAAACGTGACATGTCATGAAATCGTGATAATTTTACTGCTCTGGCACCATTGACCACTTTGACCATGATTTTGGAACATGTCCCGATATCGTGACATTCTCTGACTTTGGCTTCTCTCTCCTCTAAGCACCTGCGATAGCGCGACATGTCGCGATATCGCGACAATTTTGAAGCCACGCTCTCCATGCTATTTTTCGTCGCGATATCACGACAGTCTTTGGACTTAGCTGTTTTGGCACCAAAACTCGTAGAAAAACATAGAATAAGCAACAATCAAAACAATGTGGCAAAAATGCCAACAAAATGTTTTGTTGATTTTGATTTTTTTTTTTAAATATGTACATATGTTACAATTCTTGGCTTATGTGGGTGGCTCAAGGTAGATTACTAGGTGGATCATCTTGTTCTTGTGGAAGAAGCAAGCGGAATATGGGATGATGGATGGGGAACATTCAGAGGTAAAAATATTCATGTTGGGTGATGGGGACAATGGGTTGTGACTCCTCTTCAGAATCGTCAGAAGCATTTGACATGACCTCAAATTATTCATAACTTTCATCATCAGAATCAAAGACAGGATAGGTGAAGTTGATGGGATCATCTTCGTCTACTTCATCCATGCAAAGTTCTTGAAGGGCTTGTTCAAGAGAATATGTTGAGGGTAATGGGTGGATGGGGTGATCTTCATCATTGAGTCTAAGATTTTTAAAGGCTTGCTCAAGAGAAGCGGTGGAAGACAATGGGGTATAGCCTAAACTGGAATGATCATGGGCACCTCTATATGGGACCTCTAAGATATCATGCATCCCTTGCTCATGGGAACCTAGACCTTGACCTTGCCAATGGAACATATTAAAGTATCGAGCTAGAAACTCCTCTATGTTAGGTATGTTGGCATGCCTAGGCTCGTGTGGTTCTTTGGGTGGGTTTTCCCCAGTTGAGCAATCCAACCCTCCATAAACAAATTTAATGTTGTTTGGAGTGGCACTCATGTTGTAAACAATGCCTATGGATAAAGAACGGTCTCGAGGACGTCCAAAATCCTTAGTTGTGGGAATGGCTAGGGGTGTAATGGTGACGTCTTGGACCACGTACTCACCAATGCTTGGATTAGTGATGTGGACTATGACTTGGGTTGATGAGGTGGATGGTGAAGGCTCAGGTGGCTCTAGATTGGTTGTGGATGGTGGCGAGTTAAATATGTCACAATATGAAAGTTCAACTTGTGACACATCGGCTGATGGAGTGGGATTGGATGGTGGTGTGGCATGAGATGATATGGAATAGAATAAGTGGTTGTAGTAGAAGGGGTTGTTGTGATGTACGATGTGTTAACGAAATATTGACCATGAGTACATGTACAAGAAGAAATGGATGTTTGAGAAGGTGATGTGATGGGTAGCTCCTCTAAGATGGGAGCCTTAGAAGAAGATGGAGATGGATTAGAAGAAGGCGGATTAAAAGATGATGTGGGTGGATTTGATGATGGTGCCAAGAGTAGATGGGTGGAAGGTAACATGGATTCATAAGGATTTGAAATGAAATTACAATACTTAAAAGGTTCAACATCCATGGGGATGCAATGGACTTGTCCATCATGAATATATTTCAAGCATTGGTGGAGAATTGAAGGAACACATTTCATTTCCCTCATCCAAGGTCTACCGAGGAGTATATTATACGCCATGGCTCCTTCCAATATGTGAAACATTGTGTGCAACGTTCTAGCCCCTACTTCTATAGGTAAAACAACAATGCCAATTGTGGTACACAAAGCATCGTTAAATGCTTTGAGGGTGAATGATGATTTGGAAATGTGGGATGGAGGTAATTTGAGGTGGATAAGGGCAGCGGTAGTAATGATATTGATTGACGAGCCGGTATCAATTAATACTCTTTTGAATGGCTTTATGTCTATTAATGCCATTATGTGCAATGGAGGGTCCACCGATTCTGAACTCATTGATTTTATCTCAAAGTCGTAGAAGGTAATTGATGGTTCCATGCATGTTCTAACACTCCCTACAAAGTTGTTGAAGGCATT
This sequence comes from Wollemia nobilis, assembly GCA_028583015.1. Classification (NCBI taxonomy): domain Eukaryota; kingdom Viridiplantae; phylum Streptophyta; class Pinopsida; order Araucariales; family Araucariaceae; genus Wollemia; species Wollemia nobilis. The sequence continues at coordinate 6,889,063 of JAQPPZ010015032.1, forward strand.
AGAGTCTTGGGATTCTAACTCAATTGACTTGAGTATTTCCATTAAAGCTTCTCTATGCCTAGGGGATTGTTGGATGAGCTCATATACATAAAGTTTGGCTGATGCCATTTTCAAACTAGTGGTTAACCGACTGGTTAAGGTTACTGCTGGCCTTATTGGATGAAGAATGGGTGGATTGGATGGGTTGGATAGATTGATTGGCAGAGATGGATTTGGTGATGTTTGGATGGGAGGTGGGTTCGAAGGTTGTTGAGCATTTTTTTGATTTTGCCTTTGCCCTCTAGTGACCACATGGACTGCTCCTACAAAGTTTTGGTATTGTTGGACATGATTTACTTGATTAGGAGGTGGTTGTTGATTGTTACCTCCTATATTATGTTGGACCTCCCCATGGTTAGGTAGAGGTGTCTGATATATGCCCAAATTTTGATTTTGTGGAGCTAAGGGGTTATCCATGTTAATGGCCCCTAAGTCTATGAGGTCTTGCACTATGTTTTTGAACACATGGCAGGAATTGATATCATGCCCATTTTGTCGATGGTATGGGCAAAACAAGTGCTCTCTATAAATTTTAGGCCTTTTGGTGGGATCATCGGGCCTAATGTCTGGCAAGGCTAATTTTTTGGTCTCATACAACCTTCAAAATATGGATGAATATGATTTCGCTAAGGGAGTGTATTGACGTTGGGGTCGATTGAATTGGTGGTGGGTAGGTTGTTCCATAGTTGGCACTGTGTTTTGTACCATTGGTGCTTGGGTTATTGATGGGACCGCATGATAGGAAATTTGTTGTTGCACTAGTTTTTGAGCCATTACGGGCTGGCTCATGACCACTTGATTGACTTGATTAGTTGTGTTAGCCATTGAGGCTTGTGTGGATTTGGTTTGGCCAGAATTGATTATTTTGGTATTGGCCCCTATTTTGCCATTCTTTCTTCTTAGGCTTAATGACACCCTCTTGGATTTTTATCTCCTCAATGACACTAGCCTATGCTAAAGCCTCCTCAAATGTTCTATAAGTATTGAGTTGTAGCATCCAAGAGATGGGTTTTAAGCAACTCTTGGTAAAAAGTTTGATAATTTCTTCCATTGGGAGGGAGAATGGCAACTTTGTTATGACTGCCCTCCAACGGTTTCCAAAATCATAGATAGGTTCCTCATCCCATTGTTTCAAATAATATATATCCGATAAGGACACCTTATTTTTAATATTAAGGGTGAAGCATTCCAAGAATAGATCTATCAATTGATCAAAAGTATAAATACTATGTGTAGGCAATTGATTGTACCATTCAATGGCATCTCCCCCTAATGTTTGAGGAAATATTCGGAGCATAAGAGCATTATCATCACTAATCCGAAAACATACGTGGACAAATGAACTCACATGCTCCTTAGGATCCTCGGTTCCCCTAAACTTGTCAAATTTTGGTATCATAAAATCTGCCGGATATGGCGGTGATGGTACCGAAGGGTGGATTGGTTGATGGATCAGTTGGCTTAATGTAAGCTTTTGGCTCGTTATCCCTGGTGAGTTTTGCATCAACTGATCGATTTGCTTTTGCATTGCCTAGAATCTAAGATCTTCTGCTAGAATGTGAGGACCTTGGATTATGTGATGGTTGGTTGATGGGCTGGATGGTAGATGTTGGGGTGTGACCAACATGGTGTTGTGGAATGGATTGGGTTGGGTATGTGGAGAATATTGATGGTTGAAATATGGGGATGATTGATGAGGATGATGATGGAGAAATGGATTGTGTTGTTGGTTAGTGGCAATGTTGATTGGTATGGTGGATGTGTGGAGTGGTGGTGGATTGGGGATGGACACTATGGAATATTGAGGGACCCATGCTGAATTTTGATTGGTGAGCGGAGGTTGATTTGGAACTCCTTGGGTCATAGGGTCTATGTAAGCTGACTATTTTCCTTTTGTTCATTGTGAAAGCAATCTATTGATGAGCCCTAATGTATCCATAAGTTCCTGATTTGACCATGTGTCGAATGATGGGGTTGTGGTTGGATGAGACGATGGATGGGTTGATGATGATGGATGATTAGTCATGGTCATGTTGGCTAAGTGAGATGATGGAGGTGTGGATGACATGGTCATGTTGGCTAAGTGAGATGATGGAGGTGTGGATGATGATGGATGAGAGGACATGGGTATGGTGCAAGTTGCATTTGATGTTACAACTTGGAGGCTAGGGACTTGTGAGGCAGCATTGACATACTCCTCATACAAGGGGTTGGTATAGGTGGATGTGAGATAAGTGTTTGGAACACTTGGGCTTTGTGGTGGTTGGCTCATGGAGGAAGGCATACCATATTCATAACTCGAATTAGGATATCCTTGGGCAAGGTAGGTGGTAGCCAATTTGGATTCTTCAAAACCTTCTTGGCTAAGGGGCTCTAAGACATAGTTAGAAGCCTTGTAAAGGGCCTGCACTCTATCCATGTCTATGTAGGTGGTGGTTGTCTCCACATTGTGTGAATGTGTCTCTACTTGAGAGTGGGGTGGATGGGATGATCCAGACAAAGTAGTCTGAACCATATTGGATGGGGCTACCGAAGTAGCGGGCTCATGGGAACTGTTTTCCATTAAACTACTTTGGTTTATTATTTTCTTTTGTTGTCGTGTTAGCACCATAAAGTAGTTAAACCAAATATTCAAAGCTTATCTAAATCACACAAATTAACAACTTTTCCAAAATTTAAAGCAAAGAAAACAACCAATCCTAGGTTTCACCTTGTGTGGCTTACCTTGTTCATTAATTATTTTCTTTCATTAATGTGAAGTTCCTTTTAGAATTGTTGGCTTGTGTGTTTTGATGTAACTTAATCTTGTTTAATGAAAAACAAAGGTAAAAACTAAGGTTGGCCAGGGCAACGAGATTCTTGTTGGTAATGACCTCCAACAAGTTTGCTCGGGGGTAGTCCTATGGTTTCTAGGGCAGATATTGGTGGATGGAAATCATGGCCACCGTCACCAAATCTCAAGCAATGGTTGGTGATGAAATCCAGCCACTACTATTAAAAATGTGAATCGTGCAAGTGTGTGTGATTTATTTTATTAGATTTCTCATTCTCTATGGTGTGCAAACAATATTAAATATTACTAACTTCACTAATCTAAATCAGAAGCCAACACAAAGATGCAAATTTCACCTAAAGAGAGTGGAGTACACCGCTCAAAACCCCCTGCCTACAAGTGATTAAAATCACAAGAGCAACCGGAGGGTTCGTCCACCTCTCTACCAAAGGGGCCAGCCTAGGGCAGGATTACTTTATGCATCAAGATGTTGTTCCTATTTAGATATGCAAAATTAAAGTGATCTTTAACCCTAAAATGCAAAATCTAGGATGCGTTTATGTTTCATATGCACTCAAAAATGCAAACAATCACCTAGATCTACAAATTTTAGGACAAGAAATGAATTTGATATAATGAAACACACACAAACCCTAGATGTAACTTGCTACCGATTCTTTCCCAAATTGCTTAATGTTAAACCCAGAAACAACGAAAAATAGCAGTAGAATGCAGAATACGTAAATCGCTAAATGGCAACCTAGGGTTATGAAACTTACTTGGAAGCCTTAGCTCTGCTCCAAATCACTACCAAGGCATGGTTGGGCACCTATGTAGGCACAGTAGGGTACCTTGCTAGGCGTAGGAGGGCACCTACGGTTGTCTGTAGATGCTTTCGAACGCTCCGTGGATGCTCTCGAATGCCTGCGTAATCTCTAAAAATGTTGTAGACTACTTCAGAAACCCTAGCGACAAAATCGATGATCTCTACGCTTCTAAAAATTCCTGTAACAAATAAAAATAAAATTAAGTTAGCAAGGTAGATCTATTAAATAATGAAACCCTTGTGGGGTCCCACCGTGATCACCATTTGTGAAGACAAGGACACGACACTTAAATAAAATAAAATAAATCAAATAACACAATGAGATACAAGATTGCACAAATGGATATATTCAATAATACGAGGGGAGCCAATAAACTCCTTTTGATACAATCTATCCTCAATGAGGGTATTTGATACAATGATTTACAAAAATGCTAGGGTTCTCCGAAACCCTAGCTATAACAATGAAGTGTCTTCAGATTGATGTGTTCTTGCTTCCAACGGGGTGAGTGGGCTTTGGATATCCTATGGCGGGCCACTCCAGCTTCAAAAACCATTCAACAATATGTGAAATCTGTAGATCTGCATACACAAAAATAGAGAAAGGGGTTAATAACACCTATGAGGGCTCCATAGTGTGAGGCCCTCAGACATCAGTAAACCCTAACTAAAAATGGATCAAATGGCATGCGAAATCTACAAATCATGTAACAAAATAAAACCAATAAATATATACCTTGCTTTTGTTTTGTTGTTGTAGTTGGCGTGGTGTAGCAGGCTCAGATTCACATTTTTATGGTTGCAGTAGGCTTAGACATGCACTTGGCAGGCTCTAGCATGAGCTTCGTAGGCTCTGGAGTGAGCTTCACAAGTTTGGAGCAAGCCTACGATATAGCAGGCTCTGGTGAGTGCCTGGAAAGCTCAATGAGCTTTGTAGGCTCTACAGTGAGCCTCGCAAGCTCGGGAGGGCGCCTATGGGTTAGGGTAGAATATACAGAAGCAGATCGAGGGGGTGGCGATGAATGCGGTGGATGGATGGGGGCTATGATGGTGATGGAGGATGAATGGGGGATGGCTGGAACAACAGAAGTCTTGTTGGCTTAGCTAGGGCTTTAGATCTTCAAACTCTATCTCTCTCTGCTTCGCTAGGGCTTCAACAATGACTCCTCCAGGGTGCAACTTCTAATCTCAAGGTTCCAGGGTTTGGGCATTTGCAAATGCCCTTATTTATAATCCAACCTAGGGTTTTCTTAGGGTTTTAGCCTTACACTTTTGATCGTGTGGCTAAGATTAAATTAGATCCTAAGGTTGAGATTACTTTTTAGATGTGGCATGGATTAATGAAGATGGACGGTGGGGATTAGATTGGATCGGACGATTGTGGTTAATTGAGTTTATAAATATATATTTTATAATAAATATATTATAATATAATATAAAATATTATATTAAATACAAAATAATATAAAATAATATTAAAATAATCTCAATTGGGTTAGGAAATGGCAGGAAAGGTGGAATTGGGCCAAAGGCGAGAAAGGTGGAATTGGGCCAAATAATTGGTGGGAAAGGTGTATGGTGGACAAGTGGGTGGTGGAATGGTTAGGATGGAGGATTAGTGGCTGTAATTTGGTGTCTACAATAATATATTTATTTAATTAATCAATTACTTTATTATTTAAATTATAGCAACAATCATTTATTTAAAAAAGAAACTATTAATTTTTTTAATTTGGTTAGTGTGAGAAAACATGTTTATCAATAGGGAATTTAACACACAACCACCACACACCCACCCGCTCACACACTCGCACACATCACGGTTTGCACCTTGAACCTCTTGAACAAGAGCCAAAGCTCGAATCGTTGCGTTGTCCCCCCCCGGGAGTAAACAAACTATTAATTTGAATACAAATAAAATAAGGAAATAAAATATTAAACCATTATAAATGCATTCATAATCCATGTTCCTTCTTTAGAATACTAGTGAATATATCACCACCATCATTTCCTAACTTTTTTATCAGACCTGTACCTACATTCACAAAAATTATCAGTAGTATCACGTCCAAGATATTGAAAGAAAAATAATACTATAAAAGCATTAATCAAAAGCTCATTCTAGGGAGGGTCGTGACACCAAGTGCTCACACCAAGTGGTAGTTTGAAGAATATATTTTGGCAAAAATGCTAAGCACACGAAATATTTGGTATTAAATGCATCAATGATTAAGCTTCTAGTTATAAAATCAAGGCCTATAAATGTTCTTTATACATGAGCAATTGAGAATTTGAGGAGCAGAGTGTTATTTTAAGAGAAAAAAATTTTGTGTAAAGGTAACCACTTGCAACAAATTAGTAGCTATGGTGCATGGAAGGAAGGGCTAAAATATTTGAAGGATCACTACGGATCTTCAAGACCATATGAGCCAAATCCATGACCCATTGATTATAGTCAAAGCATGTCACAACAGCTGGTGCATGTCAATGTACCACCTTGGTAAATTATTGTAAATACTAGATTAAGGTTGTGTCCTATATTAGTGAGTGAATATTTTATGTAATGTAATATTGTGCAAAAAATATACAAGTATCATGTAAGTATGTGTGCAAGTGTTATGAGTGTAAATATGCACAAGTATCTAATATGCAAGTGTGAGCATGTGTCCTTAGAGTGAAGAGTTGTTAAGAAGAGTGAATTTCAAGAGTGCAACATATGAAGAATCACATACAATTATATAATTATGACAAAGAATTGTAATATCATGGAATTGAATGTGCAAAGCTTTATGCTTGCATTAGTAGACCTTTATTCAATAACATTTTCAATATTTTCATGTGCAATATTGTGAGCATGTTTATGTGAGTATTCTAATGAGATATTTTGTTTAATATTACATTTTGAGTTATTATTTGATTCATTATATTAGATCCTGTGATTTTTCTGTGGTGATTTATATTAAGTATTAGAGATTCAAAATCTAACAAAGCAAAATTCAAGAGTTTTAAATATAGAGTAAAGGAAAAGGAAAATATGTTCTTGTCTGATAAGGTGTAAGTGACTGTTGACAATTTTGTCACATTGCATAGAGGGGTAGAAAAAAATCAAAAATTCCTTTATGTATAGTGTTTCCTTTTGCAAAAGTATTTCTTTTTGTTGCTTCGAAAGTATTTGTAAGTGTTGCAGCAATTTTGGCTTTCAATGCCACCCCCTTATACATAAAATGGAGAAGAAAAATCTTCGTTGCCAAACTGCCAAAGAAGACAACCTTGCCAAGGAAGAAATAAAAGTGTCGTGATATCGCGACATGTTGCGTTCTCGGACCGAAAGCAAGGAGGCAGAGCCAGAAGAGAAAAGTGTCACGATATCGCGACATGTTGCGTTCTCGCGACCGAAAGCAAGAAGACATAGCAAGAAGGAAAAAGTGTTGCGATATCACGACATGTTGCGTTCTCGCGACCAAAATAAGAAAAGTGTTGCGATATCGCGACATGTTGTGTTTTCATGGCTCAAAGCAAGGAGGCAAAGCCAAGAAGAGAAAAGTGTCACGATATCACGACATGTTGCGTTCTCACGATCGAAAGCAAGAAGACAGAGCAAGAAGGAAAAAGTGTCGTGATATCGCGACATGTTGCATTCTCGCGACCAAAAGAAGAAAAGTGTCTCGATATCGCGACATGTGTTTTCGCGGCTCAAAGCAAGGAGGCAGAGCCAAAAAAAAAAAGTGTCACGATATCGCTACATGTCGCGTTTTCGCGACTCAAAGCAACAAGAGGAGCAAGAAAGAAGAAATGTCATGTTTTCGCGGTTCAGAGCAAGAAGAAGGAGCAAGAAAGAAAAAGTGTCGCGATATCGCGACATGTCACGTTTTCGTGGCTCAAGGCGACAAAGAAGACCAAACGAAGAAAAGTGTCGCGATATCACGACATGTCGCATTTTCATGACCGAAAGCAAGAGAAGGAGCCAAAACGAAAAAGAGTCATGATATTACGACATGTCGCATTTTCGTGGCTCAAGGCGACAAAGAAGACCAAACGAAGAAAAGTATCGCGATATCACGACATGTTACATTCTCGCGACCCAAAGAAGAAAAGTGTCGCGATGTCACGACATGTCGCATTTTCACGGCCAAAGGCAAGGAGAAAGACCAAAAGAAGAAAAGTGTCACGATATCACGACATGTTGCATCCTCACGACCAAAAGAAGAAAAGTGTCGTGATATCGTGACATGTTGCATTTTCATGGCCAAAAGCAACAAAAGAGGGCAAAGACATAGAAATGTTGTGATATCGTGACATGTCGTATTTTTGTGATGCAAGAAGAAGAACCAAGCTGAAGACATAGAAATGTCGCGATATCATGACATGTTGCTTTTTTGCGAGGGGCACGCGCTTCAAGCCGGGTATTTTCTCGAGAAAATCAAGTGCCTCGTAAATGCATTCTTACTTGCCCAGTAAGCTTGCTGCTCTTTTTTGGCAAATGGAAGCTAAGTATCAGTCCCTGAAAGGAGAGCCCAAAAAGCATGGCGGCCACTCGAGCATTGCACCAAGAAACTCTGACCGCTCATCAATGCATGTTTCCAAGGTTGATTGGGTTACAGTTTCCAGTTCTGGTAATGGATTTGAAAGCTCAGTCATGAGGGTCGTGAGGTGCTGACTTCTCAGATCTCAATAGTATGCTTCACCATCCTATGTAATAATGACTCAGAGGGTCGGTTCCTCTATAAAAACCCAGGCATTGTAATGTAACAGTTTTGGTGGGAACTATTTGCTAAGAAAGTTGTTGTAACTTGATGTCCTGCGATTAATACTAAAGAGATTTGGGCTCGATTTCTCTCTTTTATGGTGCCTTATGTGCATGAATTATTTTGTCTTTCTTCATTTGTATACCGAGAAGCTGAACCCTGCATCCGGTGTGCGATCGAGGACTGCACCCTGAAACTCGCTCGAAGGATACATAGGAGAGGAAAAATGTCATATTGACTTTCTTTTATGCTGCCTTATGTGTTCAAATTCTTTTGTCTTCCTTTGTTTGCATACTGAGAATCTGAACCCTGCATTCGGTGTGTGATCGGGGGTTGTACCCTGAAACTTGCCTGAAGGATACATAGGAAGGTTAATATTGCGTTTCTTTCGTTTATTCTTGGTGTTCTTTGCTTTTATTTAAGTTGTCAGCTAGTGATCGTGCTTCCTGTTCTCTCCCACTTATAATCATCAATCTCTCTTCCCTTACCCCCTTTTTATTTCTTTCTCTAACCCTAAATCCTTTTATCTCTTTCCTGCACCCTTATCTCCAAACACCAAAGTAGTTTAGCATAGGAGCCGACCTTTCTTCGGATATTGGCACGAGGGGCATCTCTTCCCTTCGGCCTTTTAATTTTGGTCCAGGTCTAGGGTGCATACATTTACCCAAATCCTTTCCTAGGCAGATTTTATGACCAACAGTTTTGGCACGCCCGGTGGGACCCGACTATTCCAAGCTGATAAATCAAGGTCCCATATTTTAAAAGCAAAATCCCACTTCACCGGGGCCACTAGTTCTAACCAGTTCCCGGTGTGACCCGGTCAGTCTCACCTGACTAGTGGTAGTGAGAACCGATGCTCTCATTACTGAAATACTCTTAGCATCTAGCGACTTTGTTCAACCCGAGAATCTCTAAGTCGTAAAGACCAGTACCTAAACCTGTGCCTTCATGGAAAAATTCCCCATGTTTTAAGGAATCTCGAGTTGGTGAATCTTCGGCTTGCCTACATCTAGAAAAATCACCTAGCGACTCTAACTGAGCTGAAGATCCAAATTTCTTGATCGTAGGTGCCTTTTAAATATGAAATAAGATACCCTAGAGGAATCAAGGTTCGATGAGCAGCCTTGACCTCACAAGCGGAGAAGAATGTTCACCTGGCAACTCTGACTTAGTGGCGAGAACCGTGATATCTGTAGGCCACTGCTATAATGGAGAGGGTATGTTATCCCAGCTGGGATGATCGTGGCCCTCTGAATCTTCAAAGTTACCATGAAATTCCCGAAGGTGCCTTGAAGACAGTGACAAAATACAATGGCACTAAGGGAATGGCCCGAGAGCACCTTGAAGATGTTGTTGCTCTAGCACCCCTCTATGACATAATCCATGAAGATGTCATGATCAAACTTCTGGTCCTGTCTCTGGAGGGAAGAGTGCTGCAGTGGTACAGACTGCTCGGGCATAAAAGCATCCGCTCATGGGATGACTTAGCGGGAGCACTATTCGAAGCATTTGATGGCTCTCAGGACCCCTTCCAGCTTTTGACATACCTCTCCACCATCAGGAGAGCACCTCTAGAGAGCATCACGGACTTCAATGTCCAATTATGCAGAATTTGAAAGAGAATTCTAGGGGATATCCAACTGATGCCCGCCCAAGCCCACCTCTTCTATGTTCGGGCCTTTCACCCGGACATGGGCCTCCTCTTACTGCGATCAATGAGCAAAGATTCCCTCAAATATTTGAGGAAGCAATATGAGCAGAACAACTTCTGCTCCTATCGGGAAAGTGGCAGTGGGGGGAAACTTCATCACTTCCTCCAATAATTGCTGCTCCTGTCTATCCAATGCAGTATTCATCATGGCAGACTCCTCATACTGAGCAGAGGCCTGAGATGCAGTCGTTTGGAGCTCGAGAGGCGGGTTTCATCCAAGTCCAACAATGGGAATGTGCAAGCCATGATCCACCAATGAACAATATGGTTGCTTGCAGTCTCCATCAGGAGATGGGCCAAGAAGAGAAACAAACTCAAGTGGCGGAACCTGAGAACAAAGAGGGCACATTTTTGCACCCTTTTTGTATCCCAGTGGATGGCACGCAAGTATTCAGCTAGGATCCATTAAGCATGCCTCATCAAGCTAAACCTGAAGAGATCCTGGAAGATTACTCTTTGCCGGAGGAACCCTGTTACCACATCAGGAGGATGGAAGAACCTGTACCCAACCCACAGTTAATAGATTCATCAAAATTCTAGTATTGGTTCCAGCCATCATTCCAACCAGTACCCCAAAAGGCCCCTCATGTGGTGAACTTCTTCACCACATCTTTCATCAACAGTACGGGTGTTGGCAGGAGCGACAACTCACTGTGTTGCTCCCTGTTCGCAACATGGACAACTTCGGGAAGAAGCCAGCCGGACTTCAAAGATCAACTGAAGTTCAATCAGATCTAGTCTAGACATTGTAGGTTCACCGGATAGGCACTCGAAGTTGGGTTTATGGTGGTGGCATGTCAATCATGTCGTAAAATTTTGTGGAAATACTGTAAATAGCTCGGCTAGTAAATAAGTGTCAAAGGCACTAAGTGTTGCTTAAGAGCTTTGGCACAAACAAAAAAAAAATGTTGTCAGTGGATAGTCAGAGAAGAATGGGAATGACTCTGTTGCCCAATGGATAAAGGCCTGGGAATGACTCTGTTGCCCAATGGATAAAGGCCTAGGAATGACTCTGTTGCCCAATGGATAAAGGCCTGGGATCTCTGCATTTAGACAAGCTAAATGCCCCGTGAGCCGCCAAGAATGTTGACAATTTTGTCACATTGCATAGAGGGGTAGAAAAAATCAAAATTTTCTTTTTGTATAGTGTTTCCTTTTGCAAAAGTATTTCTTTTTGTTGCTTCAAAAGTATTTGTAAGTGTTGTAGCAATTTTGGCTTTCAATGCCACCCCCTTGTACATAAAATGCAGAAGAAAAAGCTTCGCTGCCAAACTGCCAAAGAAGACAGCCCTGCCAAAGAAGAAATAAAAGTGTCATGATATCGCGACATGTTGCGTTCTCATGACCGAAAGCAAGGAGACAGAGCCAGAAGAGAAAAGTGTCATGATATCACAACATGTTGCGTTCTCGTGACCGAAAGCAAGAAGACAGAGCAAGAAGGAAAAAGTGTCGCGATATCGCGACATGTTGCGTTCTCACGACCAAAAGAAGAAAAGTGTCGCGATATCGCGACATGTGTTTTCACGGCTCAAAGCAAAGAGGCAAAGCCAAGAAGAGAAAAGTGTCGCGATATCACGACATGTTGCGTTCTCGCGACCGAAAGCAAGAAGATAGAGCAAGAAGGAAAAAGTGTCGTGATATCGTGACATCTTGCGTTCTTGCGACCAAAAGAAGAAAAGTTTCATGATATCATGACATGTTGTGTTTTTGCGGCTCAAAGCAAGGAGGCAGAGCCAAAAAGAAAAAGTGTCGCGATATCACGACATGTCATGTTTTCGTGACTCAAAGCAACAAGAGGAGAAAGAAAGAAGAAATGTCACGTTTTCGCGATTCAGAGCAAGAATGCGGCGCAAGAAAGAAAAAGTGTCGCGATATCGTGACATGTCGCGTTTTCACGGCTCAAGGCGACAAAGAAGACCAAATGAAGAAAAGTGTCGTGATATCGCGACATGTCACATTTTCACGACCGAAAGCAAGAGAAGGAGCCAGAACAAAAAAGCGTCACGATATCACGACATGTCGCATTTTCACGGCTCAAGGCAACAAAGAAGACCAAATGAAGAAAAGTGTCGCGATATCACGACATGTTGCATTCTCGCAACCCAAAGAAGAAAAGTGTCGCGATATCGCGACATGTCGCATTTTTGCGGCCAAAGGCAAGGAGAAAGACCAAAAGAAGAAAAGTGTCGTGATATCGCGACATGTTGCATCCTTGTGACCAAAAGAAGAAAAGTGTCACGATATCGCGACATGTTGCGTTTTCGTGGCCAAAAGCAACAAAAGAGGGCAAAGACATAGAAATGTCGCGATATCGTGACATGTCATATTTTTGTGATGCAAGAAGAAGAACCAAGCTGAAGACATAGAAATGTCGTGATATCACGACATGTTGCTTTTTCGCGAGGGGCACACGCTTCAAGCCGAGTATTTTCTCGAGATAATCAAGTGCTTCGTAAATGCATTCTTACTTGCCTAGTAAGCTCGCTGCTCTTTTTTGGAAAATGGAAGCGAAGTGTCAGTCCCTGAAAGGAGAGCCCGGCAAGCATGGCGGCCACTCGAGCATTGCACCCAAAAACTCTGACTGCTCATCAATGCATGTTTCCAAGGTTGACTGGGTTACAGTTGCCAGTTCTGGTAATGGATTTGAAAGTTTACTCACGAGGGCCACGAGGTGCCAACTTCTTAGATCTCAAGAGTATGCTTTGCATTCCTATGTAATAATGACTCAGAGGGTTGGGTCCTCTATAAAAACCCAGGCATTGTAATGTAACAGTTTTGGGGGGAACTATCTGCTAAGAAAGTTGTTGTAACTTGATGTCCTGCGATTAATACTAAAGAGCTTTGGGCTTGATTTCTCTCTTTTATGTTGCCTTCTATGCTTGAATTCTTTTGTCTTTCTTCGTTTGTATACCGAGAAGTTGAACCCTACATCTGGTGTGTGATCGGGACTGCACCTTGAAACTCGCCTGAAGGATACATAGGAGAGGAAAAACATCATATTGGCTTTCTTTTATGCTGCCTTCTGTGTTTGAATTCTTTTGTCTTCCTTCGTTTGCATACTGAGAAGCTGAACCCTGCATCCGATGTGTGATCGGGGGTTGTACCCTGAAACTTGCCTAAAGGATACATAGGAAGGTTAATATTGTGTTTCTTTCGTTTATTCTTGGTGTTCTTTGCTTCTATTCAAGTTGTCGGTTAGTGATCGTGCTTCCTGTTCTCTCCCACTTAGAATCATCAATCTCTCTTCCCTTACCCCCTTTTTATTTCTTTCTCTAACCCTAACTCCTTTTATCTCTTTCCTGCACCCTTATCTCCAAACACCAAAGTAGTTTAGCATAGGAGCCAACCTTTCTCCGGATATTGGCACGAGGGGCATCTCTTCCCTTCGGCCTTTCAATGTTGGTCCGGGTCTAGGGTGCATACATTTACCCAAATCCTTTCCTAGGCAAATTTGATGACCAATAGTGACTACATGTAATTTCATCTTGTCATCATATATACCCAAATTTGTATACCCTTGCTTGAATCTCGTCAAAGAAGTAGCAAATAACCACAATAAAAAATCCAAGACAATGTGTACTACAATAGGGAAAAAAAAATTGACATTAAAGTCGATGCCATCATAAAAGCTTTTGCAAGAGGAGCCCACTTAAGTATGAATTTTAAAATTATCAATGCTAAAGAATAAGCTAGATGGATTTCATTGAAAATTGGCTTGATAAGCAATTAGGGAAATCCCAGGATAACTTTCTATAAAAGCTAATTAATATTATTACATTTAAAAGCACCATGTAATATTTTTATGTTAGTTGTAATATTTGGACTAGATAGTCACAAGTACGTGCATGACTACCAAGTTTTTATGGCTTATGTAATAACCAATACACATAATTATGATGGCATTGACAAAAAGTCTCCCCTATTTTTTGATTGGGCCTAGTTTCTAAGCTCCCAAATTAATGCTCAATTAGTTGCCCTAAAGCTAAAGGAGAGTGCAGTTTTTTGTTACACATCACATTTGTTCTAGTTATTCGTGTCCTTCATGGTGGGTAGCATACCGAGTTTGCAAATTAGAATATGCATAAATATTGGAGCAATTCTCCCTATAGTCAACTAGACTCCTATGCTTAGAGAGACCAACTCTTATATGGAGTTTACTAGATTATTTTTGAGGCCTGTGCTAGCTTGCATATATGGAAAAATTTCTTAGTTATCTTTGGAAGCAAGGAATAAGCTACATGGTGATAAGTGTGAATAAAGAGTTTAGTACTTTTTATAGAGTGGCACTTTTATCGAGGTTTATGATTTTCTTAAAAAACCATATATGTGTCCATACTATGTGACCATCTAGGTCTTTGCAATGGAATTATGTCGACAAGTTGATAGAGCCGATTAAAGCTTTGGGACCATAATTTAAAAGGTACATATCAATATCCCTTCAACTTTGGTCTTATCACCATGATATCTTGAATCCTAAACATTATTCTAGATGATATACTCAATTACCTTTAGTTGTTAATAGTATTGCACATATGGAGCTATCACCCAAAAGAAAAATGTAAAGCTAAGCTAAAATATATAAACACTAAGTCCCCAAAATTTGAGCATTTGACATAGAAATATTTAGGGATAATTTAGAAGATCAAGTGCCTGATCTAGATGCAAATGAACTACAAAGGCCTTTGTGGAGAAAATGTTATCCTCTTGTGTAGTCATTTTATTAGATAAAACATAAGGACTAAAGAATAAGTAACAATTTAATGGAATATATTGAAGAAGAGTTAGGTTGGTCTATGAAAAAGATTCAAAAATAGTGGGTTTCCAGGTTTGAGAAGGACAAAAAAAAGAAGGTCTTCCTCCTTACTTAAGATGGCCAATTTGAGAAGAAATTTGATATCAAATATGCCAAATGGATGGTTGAACATAAGGGAGAAGAATTTCTTGGCTTAGTTAAAGAAGATGAACAAAAATAAAACCAAGAATATGTTTCTAAAGTGGAAGAAAAGGCTAGAAGACAAAGCACTTCCTAATATTAGCACCTTGTAGTGAACTTAGAGTCAAAGGAATATTTAGCTTCATAGGAGATGGTAAGATACAAAATACAAAATACAAAAGATAAATTTAAAAAGTGAGAGTCCAACTAAACATCGTCAAATAGTCAAGAGCTCAACTGGGAAAGAAGGTACTCTAGTCACAACTCAAGAAGTACAAGTAGAAAGGATAGTGGTGGCAACAATAATAACAAAAATGGACTACATAGAAGAAGTCCTTGTTCTTGTAGCATTTGGTATAAATGAGCCCTAGTCTAGCATAAGTGAGCAACTTTAGTATAGGTGATCAAAAGAGAACCAAAACGAAGGATTTTCTAACAAGCTAGTAGAAGGAAATTGTAAAGAAGGCCAAGATTCAACAACTGACTTTGAAGGCTCAAAGAACAGATGCAACGGTGAAGTAATTCAATGCAACAACTCAAGAACAACATCTATAAGTGCAAGTATTATGTATGACACCTATCTCTATTTCTCTTCCCATTAATTATTTTTTACCTCTGTATTCCCCTCCATGGAAATCACCTTTTCCACTTTCCCCTTCACAAGAAATGATACCTCCACAAAATCCTTAATTGACCAAAATCATAAATTTTTCGACTCTCATTCTTAAAAGCCAGTAGACTCCTAGAATTTCACATCCTCACACCATTGTAAATACCAGTATCTTATCTCTGAAGTCTTCCCTAGCATAATTCTATCATTTCCAATCTATCATTGTAGCATCCCATATTTCCAGCTATCTATTGTCAAAATATTTCACTATGATCCAAGAAGCATAGGTCAATATTAAAAAATGAGTAAGAGAAGAACCACCCATGAAAGAGAAGAATAAGGCACCACCTCGAATGTTTGATGTTGTAGATCAAACTATCAACAAGTGGATATTAGTAGTTGTTATCTCAAAGGTCATTAAGACTACCTCAAATATGACAATCGAATATTATGATATCAAGACATGGGAATTTGATATCTCAAATCTCTCAAGAGAAGACATAGTTAGAGCTCTCTACACTAAGGAAAGCACGTTGTATTTCCAAGGAAATCAAGTGGAATCAAAATACAAAGTTGTGAAAGATAAAGTTGATTGCTTAAAGAAATTATTAGATCAAGAAGTGGAGAAGAATGCCTTGAAAAATGAGTTCAAAGACCTATAGCAACAATTTATCAAGGCTCCAACTCTAGAGAAACTACAACAAAAGGATGAAAATATTCAAGCTCTAGAGTAGCTACAACAAGGGGATACAAAATTCCATAAACAGAAAAAAGAGTTGCAAAAGCTGAAAATAAAACTCTAGAGTTATGAATGAAAACTAGTAGTAATGTAAATGGATATGGAAGGAGAAAAGAAGAAGATTAAGAACCCCAACTTTTCTTGAGAAGCATTGAAACAAATCAAAAAATAATACTAGAACAAGATTATGAATGCGACTATGCAAGATTATCCACTCATAGAGAATATGACGCACAACATGAAGATGATCCAAGATGCCCAAGTCAAACTTAAAAAAGTAATGGAAGCAACAATTGACAAGGTGGAGTAGGAAAAAGCAGTGATCAAAATTATGAGAAATAGAAAAGCACACCCTATTCTAGCAACATTCATAGATAAGTACTTGGATGAAGTAGAATTTCATTCAAAATAAATAATATATGGATACTAATTAGTGTTGCAAGAACATGATGTAATCACTATATTAAGTAAGAAAGCATAGAATACAAGGGTCCCAATTGAGGAATTTGTAGGTCTTGGTTTTTCAAGATTTTGGGATAAGAACCACAAATTTTGTACTCAAGAGCAACTTAGAGAGCAACTGGAACTTATGGTAAATGATGAAAGCAAGTTTGACTCATCGCCTAAACCTTTTGAAGTAAACTAAATCATTGTTTTTTTGAATAAGTTGTTTGTATGCTTTCAAATTTATAGAATTTAGCTCAAAGATATAACAATCCACCCTATAAGAAATCCTTTGAGTTGAGGGACGTTATATATAAGCTCCAAGGGGTTTTTATTCCTACAAAAACATCTTGGAATAAAGTTTATAGAGTATTCTAGCTTATAGAAGCCACCTCAACTGATCAAAGAGCCAATGGAGAGCAGCATGGTGAAATATCCAAGGCAATAACATAGAATCAAGAAGGATAGGATGAGACTATCGACACATCAACAACTGGTACCATGGAGATGAAGAATAGATATATGAAATGTTTTTCATAATTGTATCTTTTATTTAACTTCTCTTCTTTTTTGACTCCATACCAAATAGACAAGGTTCTATGGGTTCTTTTTTTCTACAACAGAAACCCCCCGATAGGTGCCAATAATGCAGGTCAATGTAGTAACCCACATATGTAGCATTGTTGCATGAGAAAAAATTTTCTAAGTAGATAATGGATGCTAGGCTTAAAGGAAGAGGAGTAGTCGAATGCACAAGACAACTCATCAAACATTAAATTTTAGCTATAAGAGAGAGTTTAGTATTTTGCCATAATTTTTGACTCAAAATTTGGCTAAGTATAAAGAAAATATGGTCAAAATTTTGGAAGTGTTGATGCCACCCTAGAGAGCTCAAAAGTCTAATATTGCAATAAAAATTTGACTAAAATTTTATGAAGCTAACATTACCATAGGGTATAAATTTGTTTTGGCATATAACATGGTTGATCTTAGCAATTAGCTAAGGCATAGACGTAGGTCGACCTTTCAAAAAGGCTTACATATTCAAGGGGGCTACAAAAATTTGATGCTCAACCTTGCACCATATCACCTATTTAAAAAATTTGGCTAAGTATAAGGAGAGGAAGGCTAGTATTTTGAGGTATCTAACATCACACAAGAGGTAAAAAAATTTGGTACATAAGTAGTCTAGACTCAAATTTTGGCTAAGGAAAAGGGCTTAGTAAGAAATCAAGACCTCAATAGCATAAAATGAGCCTTGATCTATCCCTATCAAGTAGAATAATTGCTATAAAAATTTCAAACCTGAATACTTCTCCATCATACACCTATCCTTGTGTAATTGGCCTAGTCATCAATCAGAGTGGTGAAAAGTGAACATGTCAAAAAATGCCCAAGATTTATTTGAGGTATGTGGACACCACACTCATGCAATAAATTATAGTTGACCATATCAACACAACCACATAAAGGTAGTTAGATCAAGCTAAGCTAGAAAGTCACACCCACATCCTACACTCACCTCTGATAGGCTTGTAGATAATTTTATCATGATAGTAAGAGCTAACAGAATGTAATATAAATCTATAAATATCTCAATGTACCTCTAATATAGGATCGACTCTTCAATATTTATAATTTGTGTATGTTCTATGATAACTACTACCTTTCAATAAAATTGAAGTGTTTTTTGACCTCTATCAAAAAATGTTGCAAGACATGTGTTAATATGAGTTATATTGTTATGCATTTCTGTTGATATTAAATAAATGGTGAATTATATTAAAGCTTATTCTACCAAACTGGACAACTATATGGATTGTTGTTCTTTTTTTGATTATATGGATGAAGGAGTTTTAAAAGGGTCTCCAAACATTTTAACAAAGCAGAGCAGTCACCAAAAAGGTGATGAAACACTTCAACCAAAGATCAAGTTGCCAACCAAAGAGCTAACAGGCGACATTTACATCAGCAAAAAAATTTAAAAATTTAAAATAGAATGCCTCCTAGCTAGGATAGAATCCAACACAAATATCAAAACTAAAAAGTATTTAAACAGGCCAAGAATAGGTAAATAAAATCTAAACTACCACCCAGACAAAAAGGATCAAAACCACCACAAAAAACTACACCGGTTTTGTGCCCAAAAAACTGACACTCAACTCAGAGACAAAATCCATCCCCTTCTTGATGAAGCAATTTGGATCACTACTAGGGGTGGGATACCCACCAAACTACACATAAGCATTATTTGATTCCTTTCGGCTGAGACAACCGGACCTCTGCTGGAAGTTGGAGATCAAAAACCAAAACCCCAACTTCCACTCAAAATTGAAACTGATTCCACATTTTGCTAGCCCAAGGTAAAATCTTCATTTATAAGATTTGATACTATTTCCCCCTTAGGATACTAGGAGGATTGACAAAATAAATCAAGCTTAAGTTGTTTACCTTTTGGCTCCTTATCCTTTTCAATATTTGATAGGAATTGAAGATCATCTACATCCCCTGTATCTACTACCTAAAACTTGGGCAGTTTTCCAATCTTCCTTTTTACCCCCAAATTCGACTGGCCTTTCTAACTACTTATTATTTTAGTCTAAGAATATATTACCCTTGGTGCCCCCTCCCTAGGGAGAGGATACTGAAGTTCTTTTTGAGAAAACACAACCTTTAGAGGAGAACCAGAATCCAACACAACATTCAAAGGGGGTGAAACACCCTTAGCTACATCTTGAGGAACACCATGCTCCTCTTGAACCACTACCTAAGAATTTAAAACAAGAAAATAATTTTTAAGGAACTCCTAAGGAATAGGAGTTTTAGATTTCAAAATAGTGAGGTTAGGCTGAGAATGGCCACTACAAGAACTATCCAGATTCTTCACAATTGCCACTCCTGGATTACTAATATCAACCTCCACCAACTCATCCATGATCCTATCCCCTGTAACCAGGTCCTCATGCTCAATACGAATGGGATTCGACATAGGATCCACCATGGACCCTATGCTTTGGCTATGACCCTGAGATGCCACTGGTTGCTTCTTAGCCCAGTTCTGCTTGGGAGGATCCCTTTTAAGAGTCTCCATTTTTTTCTAAATGCCCTTAGGGCATGCACCAGAGGAATGACCAAAACTACTATAGACTGAGCATCTGATAGGTCTGTTCTCATAAACTATGGATTGGGTCTAGGAACCCTGGTTGGAAATGAGATCAATATGGTTTGACAAATCCGCCTTCGGGTCTACCATTACACACATCCTAGAAAAAATCATTCTCAACTTGGCTCGAGTTGTAGAATCGATCAAGATTAAATCCCCAACAACTTTAGCTATACCTCGCAATATATCTTCATGCCAAAAGTGGAAAGGCAAATCTGGGAGCCTAACCTAGAGAGGAACCATATTAACTTTCTAAGTCCTTGGGTTAAAATTTGACCCCCATTTTCATAGGAAGAGCCCCCTTCTACCGAAGAACCAGGGCCCTCCCCCAAGGATACGTTGTGAGTCTTCTTCACAGTTGAGTTTGATTAAGAAAAAAGTGTTGGAAACTGCCACAATCTCCAAATATCCTTTGGGTTTCCACTTGATTAAATCCCATCTCCTTAAGGCATAAATATTCGGACGACCCCCTTGGAGTTTACCAACCAAATTCCATGAGCCTTCCTCCATGGTGACAGTCATTAGCTCATATATAATGAATAACTTATTATAGGATGGGGATAGATCAAACAGAGCACTAGGGTTATGGGACCCATAACCCTTTACAACAATAGAAGTAAAATAAAATGCACCTGGTAAAAGGGGTTGTCCAAAATTTGGGGACCCACCTCCATGTCCACATACATGGCCCTCATTCCATTTTGAAATTTGTAAATCACCATCAGACTCTCCAGAAACAACCCTTCCACTCAACCCAAGCCCTGACCCACCATGTTCGAATTCAAATTCATTGAATCTCATCGAAAAAGTGGATTGTTGTTCATTTGACCTATGGAATGCTAAGCTATATTGATTTAAATGATGTCCTATAAGATTATGTGTTAGCTGGTATGTTAGGCCTTAAATTATATTGAGAGTGTAAGACTCTTATGTAGCATAGCTCATTCCTATTAGATTAATAGTGACCAAATTTATTTTAATTTATCTTCCTACACCCTTTCTAAGCACATGTATTCTTACTTTAGTCTTTACCCCATTTTATTTAGTTAGCTTATAGAAATTAAACTTCTCTAAAGACTAACTCAAAATGAATTCTATGTCTTCCAATATTGGCCAAGATTCATGGGTGTATCTCATCCACTTAGGTAAATTTCAGACCAAGAGGATGCAATCTTCAATTATGACATTGATTGTCAAGCAACCTTGATGCTATTAAATCCTGCCTCTTGTCTCCTTCCATCCTTGTCCCTCCTAATCCTTCTCGACCCTAGTAGGAACATACCATACCTTAGGTGATTTGTTGACATAGTATGACAACTAACACAGAGAGCAAGTCATTTTCTACATTAGTAGAACTTTGGTCAATTATGAAGTTTTCTATACCCCTTTAGAGAATATTTTCCTTGACATAGTATTTGCTTTCCAAAATATTAGAAACTACATGCTCATACATAATATATTTATCATTGCAAGGGTTGGTCCATTACAATATCTCATATTTAATCCTCACCTCTTGGGACATACTACTAAATGGGTAATCACACTTAATGAATTTGATCTTGAGTTAACCAGAAGTCTATGAAAGGTCAAGATATTATTGACCAACTAGTAGTCACATCCTTAGAGGCTAGTCATCCCTTAGTTGTAGACTCCCAATGTAAGTTAGTCTTTAGCCTAGAAATAAATCATCCTAATTCTTGGACTTTGTACTTCGATGAAAATTGATGTGTCAAAGGAGTAATGGCAAGAGTCATTTTTATCACTCCTCAATATAAACTTATCCCTTTGTCTTTTAAGCCTAAGTTTTCCTATACCAACAATACCATTGAATATGAAGCTCTTGTTCAGGGAATTTATGCGGCCTTGGTTTTACAAGATAGAACCCTATCCATTTTTTGAGATTTCTAGCTTGTATTTAACCAAGTAAATGATGTTTATAAAAAAGAAAAGAAAAATATTAAGTCATATCAAGATATCATCAATAAAATAATGGCTACTTTTAATAAAATCATCATCGAAGCTATCCCTAGGTCTAACAACCACCTTGTTGATGTTATGGCTACAATTGCATCTCTTATCTCCTTAATGTTGGATGACAAATAAGCCATGGTTGCTATTTGAAAAATAAATAAGACTTTAACCATAGAGTCTAGTAATATTCCTCTAGAATTATTTTCCATAGAAGTGTCTCCTCTTAATCCATATACAAGGATATATTTGTCTTCCTTTGGGATTGCATGATACCTGATGGTTTGAACCACAATGCACATAAGAACCTTAAGTAATGCACCTATAGGTATGTCATCAATGGCAATATATTATATTTCCATTCCTTTAATAACATTCTCCTTATGTTCCTAAACTCAACCAAAGTCCAAGAAATCATCAAAGAGGCCCATGATGGATCATACGATGGTCACTTTAGTGGTGTCACCATTTCCAAGAAACTTCTATGGATGGATTATTTTTGTACCTCCATGGAAAAAGGACTCTTAAAACTATGTTAGAGGGTGCAATAGGTATCAAAATCATGATAATATTATCCATGCTCCATTCCAAGCACTTCAACCTATACTTCTCCTTGGCCTTTTTTCGTTTGGGGCTTTAGACATCATTGGGAAGATCAACCTAGTATCATCTAATGAGCATAATTTCATCATCACAACTACCAAGTACTTCATTAAATGGTTCAAAAATATTTTTAGCCTTAGCCATTGGATTCCAAGTCTCCCAGTTTACCCTTAACCAAAATCCTTAGCTATTATGGCATCTCTTCTATGTTAATCTTTGATAATGGAACACCTTTTAAGAACAAGGATGTCTAGACACTTTGTGCTAAACATAAGATTCAACACAAATGATCAATACCCTACTATACTCAAGGTAATGGCCAATTTTAGGCTTCTAACAAGGTTCTTGTCAAGATCCTTAAGAAACTTGTCAAAAAAACCAATTGATATTGACATCTTCATCTTATCTTGTCCTATGGGTCTATCACACTAGTGTTTGAACTCCCACTAGTGTGACACCATATGCTTTGGTTTATGGAAACAAAGTGGTCTTTCCTTTTGAGCTAGAGGTGCCTTCCCTACATGTCTTGCTATAAGAATCATCTATTGCATATGAATATTATCTCACACACTTAAGCCAGATAGAGTTACTTGACAAAAAGTAGATCAATGCCCTAGAGAATTTAAAAGACTAACTACAAAGGTTTAAATATTTCTATAGCAAAAATGTATAACCATACTCCTTTAATGTTGGTGAATTTAAAATTGAAATCAAAGGTAAGTTTGAGCATAATTGTATAGGTCTATTCATCATAATTTCCAAGCTTGGTTTAGGTGTTTACCATCTCATCACACTTGATGGAAAAATAACTTAAAGAACTAATGAACATAATGCATATTAAAAAGGTATTATATTTAGTTAGGCATTGGTTACCTATTTTCTTTCAGCTACCTATCACTACTTGGTTGTGTCTTTCTAATTTTGTGACTGCTTGCATTGCACGTACATTTCTATATCTAGACTACTTGTTGCATCTCAAGTTAGCCCTCCACAATGATATGCAAATGATGATCTTAATCAAGATAGTTCATTTTTAGTTAAACTAGGTGGTTGATGCAAGTAGATCGTCCTAGTTCCATGTTTGTGAATAAAATCAAGGTTCATACAACCATATTTATCATCAATTTCTATCTATATATCATCAATGTAGTTTACCTCAAACCATATCTATCAAGGATTTCAAACTATTAAATCAATCACCACTTTATGAAAATAATGAAGCTCATAAGTGTTGATGGCAAAATAAAATCAACTTCTTCTATCTGATGAATCACTACATGATAAATAATACAAATTTTTTAGGTGATGATAGCCAAATAATTTTTTCATTTGTTGTTTCCCACCTATCACCTTATATGGGGGGAAACTAGTTAACATCAAAATTGTCTTCTTAACTAGGGGCAACATTCATTGCCACACCAATCAATCATAATTCCTATATGGAACTTCTATAAGGTAAATTACTCTAATTTAAATTCCTTTAAGCATTTTTTTAGAGGGAAAGCAAATTTTCTTTAGGAATCTACTTCAAGGTAAATCTCAAATCAAAAGTTTCATGAGCAAGACTAAATCAAAAGTTCTACAAGGTAGGAAAAAGTCCTTTAGATGTTTGTTTAAAGATAAGTTATTTTTCTTTTTCATGTTTGTACATATCTTTGTATCATAGCACAACTAACAAAAGTACCCTTGGGAAATTCTAAAAGCTAACTAAATTTCCCTTGGGTAAGTTTAAAAGCTAACTAAAGTTTCCTTGGGCAAGTCTAAAAGATAACAAAAGCCCCCCTAGGCAACAACTAACTAAAGTTCTCTTTGACAAGGCTTTAAGCATATATTTATTTAAATATTTGTATATATTTTTGTATATAATTGTACTATAGTACTGCCCTATTAGGTAAATCCTCATCCCTCATATCTCATTCTATCTAATCACCCTCTCTCAATGCATATAATTATTTATCTTTCTTTAACCTAAAATTAATTCATTATCATTCATTTATTCACCTTAAATTGATCATTATTAATCATGTTTATAAAATATAATATATCACCTTAATGCATAAAACAAGAATCTACATCATCAGTTACATATAATTCCATCATCATTTAACCTAAACTCATAATTACCTAAACATTAAGGTCATTAATCATTAAAACAATTAAATCACATAAGATCATTAATCATGAATCATAATGTCAATATATCTATTGATCAATGTATATATCATGTTTATAATATACAATACAATACCTCTTCAAACCATAATAGACAACACAAAATACACCTAGATCTAAAACCTAGCTATCTATGGGAGCTCATATATGGTACTTTTCCTTCTACAAGTGGTGATATCCTCACCGATCGCTATGAGTGCTAAGTTATGGATTGGGTGTGTATTTGTGACCATATCATCATTGATGATGGAAGGTGTTATTTGGTGGGAACTGCTACATAAATTTATTTTTACTTTCCCCAACCCTTTTACCCCTTGGTCTCCCAAGCTATTTTTTGTTGTTTATCCTTAGTTTCTCATATTTTCACCTATGTGGATCATAATTAAGTTGAGTTTCCTTGGTTCAAATTTATTTTCCCTTTGAAACTCAAGGGGGCTCACTAGGGCATGACAACATTTAATTTTGTCCAAAACATAATTTTTAACATCACTTCTAAGCAAATAATCATAGCATCGATCATCTAACATCATCAACTATAAGAAACAAAAAATATTCCTATCTCAAAATTGAGGTATCCATGTCAGTTTTTGATACATTTACTATACAATAAATACATAAAAAAGGATAAATGTATACGTCCATTATTGTGTAGGGCAAATATTGAAGCTTGTTGATCCCTTCATGAGTCATCCTTTTAACTAGCCAAATTGAATCAACCCTCATTTTATCCAATTTTGGAGCATTTATTTCTCCAAGAGCAAAAGCATAAAAGCATGAGAAATAGCACTGATAGTGCTTTTGTAACCCCAACAATGCTTTTATAAGTTTGATATTTTGATCATTTTCGATCTATTTTTTATCTTCAATAGTCATGAGGTGAAAGCACTAGCAATATAGCATCGTCAATTCTATTGTCTCGGTATTTCTGACTATCATGCACCAAAATCAAGAAGCTTGATTTCTTGTCTCTTTTAATCCACCTACCATAAATGAAGACAATCCTTACAATATTATATGTGTTCCTATAAGAAATCCCAAATCCAATAATTACCATTCACATGTTCCTCCATTAATGACTTTTTAATCCCTTTTCAAATTCTTACCTTATCCAATTTTGTCATATTTAATATTTTTCCCCTAAAGAGACATGGCTTTCTATAAATCTAGTACTTGGGAGAGCCTAATCCATACCATTTTTACGTAATAAAGCTCTACCAAAATTTCATCCATGGTCTTTTAAAAGCAATAAATTTTTGCCAAAATCTCTCTATAATCATAGGAGTCTTGCATTATACATGGCAATATTATGCCAAAAACTTACCACAATATTATTAAGGCCATTTTTGAAAGCACATAATATCTTGTTCTTGTAAGCATCCAATAAAGTCTAAAATATCTCAAGCAATCATCAAGTCATCAAGCATCAACATCCAAGCTCAAGAATTCAAGTGCCATAAACAAGCAAGCTAGCAAGCTTTCATCAATCTTCCAATAAGAGGAAAATAAGCTTGTGTCATGGGTTGTGCTCTTTCCCCTTAATTGCTTTTGGATATTCCTTGTCCTTGTAGATTTATGCTTTATCTTTGAATTCAAAACAAACCTCGTATTTTGTATTTACATTTTTGCATATAGCTAGTCTTTTATTTTTATCATTTAATCCTCATCTGTAGAAAATAAATCATAATTTTTATATTGTTTAACATGGCCTTTGTACTAATTTTCTTAGCATGGTAGGAATAGGAGGAGCATGGACAAAAGGAGAAAGAAAGGTGATAGGTGAGGGTTCTATTGCGTTAGAATATCCTAAGGTTGCAAATAGGAAAGACTCTAACCCTTTGGATCTAGAAGTAGTAGATCCAAATTTGATAGTAGAAGAAAGGTCAAAGGGAGGCGCTTCTTGGAAAAAAGTTTTGAAGAGAGGTCAAAATTCACAAGAAGAAATATTTGTTTTGTCTCCAGATTGAGATGAAAAGGGTTTTACTCTTAAGATCCCAAAAAAATTGGTTGATAAAGTGATTCATAAAGGAATTGTTATAAAAGTGAAATACTTAATATTATTAAAATGAATGAGACCTTGCTTAAATAGTAAAGGTGTACAATATGATCCATTGGATCACAACTAACTGAGCTAATCTCAGCCACACAAATTATCCTAGTAACAACTTAAGATATAATTTATTATTCTAACACCCCCCCTTAAGTGGTACTAGGCTATACTAGCACCCCCCTTAAGTGATACTAGGAGGTAGTGAAAAATCACAAACCAAAACAAGTGGCATATCCATAGGTATGAGTCTCAACAACAAGGCCTGATTAGGTACTCATGTACAATATGTGATCAAAAAATCTCTGCTGAAATATGATGAAAAAACCATAAGGGAGAAAACCACCTGCCAAAATAGAAGAATAAGAAGAAGGAAGATGTGCATGGAGGATGGAGAGGAAGGAAGATGTCCTCTTCAACCCCCCTAGGACAACTTCCATCAAGAAGCCTACAAAGGATCCATAAAATATCTCAAAAAAAGTAGAGACTCATCACCGAAATGAATGAAATCATACTCCCAGACTGGTGCTTGTGACACAGATCAAGGTTGTGAACCATGAAAAAAGGTCACTAAAGAAAACCCCTTGAAACCAAAGTGTCTCAAAGAAGAAGTGTGAAGATAGTGTGGAAAGAACCACAAGGATCGCAAGGGATGTCCAAATCAACTCCACAAGCATAATTAGTGGTTTCCACCTATATGAACACAATGGGATGATAACAAGGTCCAAAAAAAAATTGACAAACAGTTTACTTCAAGGGAATCTAAAAAGAAAGGGTGCCAATGTAGTTTGGGAACGTGTCCTTATGGTGACCTCCTCATCCTACCGGAATGCATGGGTAACCAGCCGCTACAACCGCTAGGTGATATAGAGGAGATGACTAGATACTAGGATCACTTACAAAGCTTGGGAGTGTCGGGTTCAACCGAGAATGCACTCCATGATACAATATTTTGATCCACAAAAAAATGTGGAAAATAGTTTTAAAATTGAAAATGGACACCATTTTGTCTGTCTTGAAAAAATCTTTCCGACGACTATAAATACCCTTATATAGAGTGTCAAATTGATCTTCATTTGTAGGAAAAACAATCTTCTTTTTTTTTACAAAGGAATATTCCAAAAATTCCCTCGGAACAAAGCATGGTTTAAAAAAATTCCTCGTCGAAAAAAAACATGCCTTTCCACTTTCCAAGTTTAATCAAATTCCCTAATGTTGTGATGACATTTATAAAAATTTGAATTGGGCCCATTATTGACACTATTTAAAGTTATAAATGTCATAAAAGGAATGTGGTCCTCTTCTATTAAAAATTTGAAAATTAGAAGGCTATTTTTTTTCTTCATAAAAGACCCCCTCTATTCTAATAAAGGTTAAAGATCATTGCGTCGAGCCACCGCGCAACGTCAAAAAAAGAAATCAAATATTGCTATGCCAGTTATGTCGCAACAGGGGGCCAATCATGCCAAAAGTGAAATGGGTAGTTCGCATCATGGAAAAAATCACGCTTTGGATTGACTGTGTCAGACCATTACACAACAACCGACATTGTTGTACTGGATTACGTGTCTAGTTTACGTGGATTTCTCCATGTGATGCATACGCAAACGCCAAAGAGGCACGTACACCTTTGGTAGATAGTTGTAAACTGTACACCAAGATTCTTCATCTCCAAATGGTTAATGCAGGTCACAGATTTAAATCATGTGTATGTACAACATTCCACCATAGTGTCATCTCCACGACGCGTAGGCATGGTAAAAAAATATCATAACACCCACATTGTATCCTCCATATCAATTCTTCACAACTGTCACGTTGCATTACATCACCTCCGCGGCCTTCCGTCACCACACAAAATCACCACTAGCATCGAAAGAAGCTTCTCTTCTCTACAACAATAAATTACAACCACCACTTTGATAGTGCTTCACAAAAAACTAGCATCGATTTATTTCAACAATATTGTAATGGATAAATAAGCCGGTTTGCTATATTTTCAAAAAATATACGCAAAAAAAAATCCTTGGCATAACTCCATATAAAACTGAAACAGGCTGCGATAAAGGATTGTTGAAAAAACACAACACAATATCCCAGCAAAAAATAGCCTTGCAATGAGACAATCCACCAAATGTAGGGCTGACACACGACTTCCTAATCTAGAAACTTGACCTCCATTCAAAATAACAGAAATGACAGCCATGGATTTTTCCATCAAATGTCTGATTTTTTATCCATCAAAATATGGAGAGCATACTCCCTCAATTTTTTGAAAAAAATGGTTTAAAAAAATGGAGGGGGGATTTCCATAAGGGAAATCCCCCCATGAGGGAAATTCCCTCTCAGTTTCATAGGGCAGGGAAAGCCCACGAAGGAGAATGAGTAGATGTCACGTACTTCGCTAGCATGACGCCTAGCTTCTACATAGCAAATCGAATCACTATCACTTGCTCGGCGGACGGATACTTCCACCACTTGATAACATAACTTTGAGAACATTTTTAACGGATTTCGGGATGTCGCATGATGGCCCATTGGTAGTTTTTTGCAGTCGATGGAGCATGCATACATCTAGAGCGAACGCATAGCGAACAATCGCTCTAACAGGAAGAATCACTCTCCAAAATTTGTACTTGTTTCCCGCATCTCCACCTTCAACAGCTGCGGCCTTGGCTATAAATAAAATAAAATTTTGCATGCCACCATGCAATGTGCTCATGTTGCCAATTGCACCCTCAACGCCCTTATCCCAGTGGTGAATCACCAATATTAGCAGCGTACAATAAGAAAATAATGTGCAAAAGCTCTAAGCTCTACGAAATTCAAGGAAATGTAACTAGATTCTCAAATTGTGCAGCATCGCCAATATATTCGACACCCAAGGAGAGCTCATATAAGAACACATCGTGCATGAGAGGGAAAATGCCAGTTTTGTTTTCTGCCATCGACAGCTCGTAGGAAGATGAGATTTGAGCATTTCAAAGGAAAAATATAGATCTCTTGTTCCTATGGAGCAGCCTCCATAGCTCTCTAATTTGAATATGATTGCTTAAATGAAGAGCGTTATCACCACACAATGCTCCCAATAACAAGCCGCCCCTCTTGATGTTCGTCTTTCTTCATAGGTGCTACCCCATCATAATGTAGACAACTTGAATGCTTTCGATCCATGGCAGAAATGAACAGGTGCACACTCTAGAGACAATGGTGAGGGAAACATATGTACTGGACATGTTGACTGAAGGCTCAAAATATCCGATTGATAAACATGATTTGCTGTAGAGAGACCAAGTGAATCAGGTGTAGAATCACATTCTCTCCTCCACCGAGCTTGATTGAAAACTTTTAAAGCAAAATTTTATGGCTTCTAAAACAAATTTTCCTCCTTATGGCATGTTGCATAACAATTTTTTAATTGGTAGTGTGCTTTAATTTTATTCATTGACTTTGTGTACCACCACCCACACTGTGTATTGCTCCACTTGGGCTTACTAGTTGTTATGCTCACCAATGCATGTTATCAATGACAAAAAAATTTGATGTCATCAGCACCGCGTTGCTAGTTTCTTTCATCAATCAGGCAGATCATTGCGTCGAGCCACCGTGTAGCATCAAAAAAATAATTCAAATATTGCTACGCCAGTTATGCCGCAACATGGGGCCAATCACACCAAAAATAAAATGGGCGGATCGCATCATGGAAAAAATTACGCTTTGGATTGACTATGCCAGGCCATTCCGCAACCACCGATATTGTTGTACTGGACGACGCATCTGGTTTGCATGGATTTATCCATATTATGCATACACAAACGCCAAAGATATGCGTACACCTTTAGTAGATTGTGACAAACCATGCGTTGAGCTTCTTCATCTCCAAATGGTTAATGCAGGTCATAGATTTAAATCATGTGTATGTATAACATTTCACCATAGTGTCATCTCTATGACGGGCATGCATGGTAAAAAATTGTCATAACACCCACATTGTATCCACCATATCAATTCTTCACAACTGTCACATTGCACTGCATCACCTCCGCGGCCTTTCATCACCACACAAAATCACCACCAGCGTCGGTAAAAGGTTCTCTTCTTTGCAACAATAAATTATAACCACCACTTTGACAGTGCTTCACAACAGACTTCCATCATCGATTTGTTTCAACAAGATTATAATGGATAAATAAGTTGGTTTGCTATATTTTCAAAAAAATACGCAAAAAAAACCTTGGTGTAACTCCATATAAAACTGAAATAGGTTGCGATAAAAGATTGTTGAAAAAACACAACACAATCTCCCAACGAAAAATAGCCTTGCAATGAGACAATCCACCAAACGTAGGGCCGACACACGACTTCCTAATTCATAAAATTGACCTCCATTAAAAAAAAAAAATAACAAAAATGACAGCCATGGATTTTTCCATCAAATGTCTGGTTTTTGATCCATCAAAAGATGAAGAGCATACTCCCTCAATTTTTTGAAAAAAAATGGTTTTAAAAAATGGAGGGAGGATTTCCATGAGGGAAATGCCCCCATGAGGGAAATCCCCTCTCAGGTTCACAGGGTAGGGAAATCCCATGAAGGAGAATGATTAGATGTCACGTACTCCACCAGCATGATGCCTAGCTTCTACGCAACATATCGAATCACTATCACTTGCTCGGTGGACGAATACTTCCACCACTTGATAACATAACTTTGAGAACATTTTTAATGGATTTTGGGATGCCGCATGATGGCCCAATGGTAGTTTTCTATAGTCGATAGAGCGTGCATACATCTTGAGTGAACGCATAGCAAACAATCACTCTAACAGGAAGAATCATTCTCTAAAATTTGCACTTGTTTCTCGCATCTCCACCTTCAACAGCTACGAACTTGGCTATAAAAAACAAAATTTTGCATACCACCATGCAATGTGCTCATGCTGCCAATTGTGCCCTCAACATCCTTATCCTTGTGGTGAATCGCCAATATTAGCATCGTATAACAAGCAAATAATGTGCAAAAGCTCTAAGCTCTATGAAATCCAAGAAAATGTAACCAGATTTTGAAATTGTGCAGCATCGCCAACATATTCGACACCCAAGGAGAGCTCATATGATAACACATCGTGCATGAGAGGGAAAAATACCATTTTGTTTTCTGGCATCAATAACTTGTAGGAAGAGGGGGTTCAAGCATTTTTCAAAGGAAAAACATAGATCTCTTTTTCCTACGAAGCAACCTCCATAGCTCTATGATTTAAAGATGATGGCTTAAAAAAATATTGTTATCACCATGCAATGCTCCCAGTAATAAGCTGCCCCTCCTGATCTTCATCTTCCTTCACAGGTGCTACCCCATCATAATGCAGACGGCTTGAATTCTTTTTTATCCATGGCAGAAATGAATAGGTGTGCACTCTAGAGACAATGGTGAGGGAAATATTTATACCGAACACGTTGACTGAAGGCTCAAAATATTTTATTGATAAACATGATTTGTTTCTAGAGAGACCAAGCGAATCAAGTGCAGAATCACGTCCTCTCCTCCACCAAGCTTGATTGAAAACTTTTAAAGCAAAATTTCATGAATTCTAAAATAAATTTCCCCCCTTATGGCACATAGTGTAGCAATGTTTTAATTGGTAGTGTGCTTTAATTTCCTTCATTGACTCTGTGTACCACCACCTCCACTGTGTATTACTCCACTTGGGCTTACTCGCTATTACACGCACCGACGCATGTTATCAACGATAAAAAAAACTCTGACATCATCAGTGCTGTGTTGCTAGTTTCTTCCATAAATTAGGTAGATCATTGCATTGAGCCATTACGTGGTGTCAAAAAAGAATTCAAATATTGCTATGCCAGTTATGTTGCAACATGGGGCAAATCATGCCAAAAATGAAACGGGCGGATCGCATCATGGAAAAAATCATGCTTTATATTGACTGTGCCAGGCCATTTCGCAACCACCAGTATTGTTGTACTGGACGACGCATATAGTTTGCATGGATTTCTCCATGTGACATGTACGCAAACACCAAAGAGACGCGTACACCTTTAGTAGATAGTGGTAAACCGTGCGTCGAGCTTCTTCATCTCTAAATGGTTAATGCAGGTCATAGATTTAAATCATGTGTATGTACAACATTCCACATAGTGTCATCTCCATGATGCACAGGCACGACCTAAAACTGTCATAACACCCCACATTGTATCTGCCATATCAATTCTTCACAATTATCACGTTGCATTGCATCGCCTCTATGACCTTTCGTCACCACACAGAATCACCACCAGTGTTGGCAGAAGCTTCTCTTCTCTGCAACAATAAATTACAGCCACCACTTTGATAGTACTTCATAGCAGATTGCCATCATCGATTTGTTTCAACAATATTTTAATGGATAAATAAGCCGGTTTGCTATATTTTCAAAAAATATACACAAAAAAAAGAATCCTTGGCTTAACTCCATATGAAACAGACTGCGATAAAGGATTGTTGAAAAAACATAGCACAATATCCCAGTGAAAAATAGCCTTGCAATGAGACAATGCACCAAACGTAGGGCTGACACATGACTTCCTAATCTAGAAACTTGACCTCCATTAAAAAATAAAAGAAATGACAACCATGGATTTTTCCATTAAATTTCTGGTTTATGATCCATCAAAATATGGAGAGCATACTCCCTCAATTTTCTAAAAAAAATGGTTTAAAAAAATGGAGGGGGGATTTCCATGAGGTAAATCCCCCCATGAGGGAAATCCCCTCTCAAGTTCACAGGTTAGGGAAAGTCCGCTCTGATACCATGTTAGAAAGGTGAAATACTTGATATTATTGAATGAATGAGACCTTGCTTAAATAACAAAGGTGTACAATCTGATCCATTAGATCATAACTAACTGAGCTAATCTCAGTCACATAAATTATCTTAGTAACAACTTAGGATATAATTTATTGTTCTAACATGAACAAATTCTCTAGTCAAGATTTTTTTGGGCAATAGATCGAATTTAAATTCAATAAGAAAGTGGGTTCAAGGTAAATGGAAAATTTTGGGGAAGGAAGCACTGGTGGATTTGCCTAATAATTTTTTGTTGTTTAACTTTGCAAATTTAGAGGATATAGCAAATGTTTGGTTGAGGGGCCCATGGTTTTTTGGAGGAGAGGGTTACTTTTACAAAAATGGATCCAAGGTTTTAATCCAACCACATCCACTCTTTAATTGGTACCCTTATGGGTGAGTCTACTAGGGCTTCGAATGGAATTTTGGGATGACAAAATTATTATTGGGATAGCTAAAGCAATTGGAAAAATAATTACTTTTGATTTAGCTACTTAATCCTAGACCAAAATGATAGTGGCATATTTTTGTGTATAGACGAATCTGGTTGAACCTCTGCCTAAATATATTAGGCTAGTTTTAGATTATAGGGAACAAGAACAAGATATTCGATATGAAACTCCCATTACCTTGTGTAACCTTTGCAAAATGATAGGGCATATTTGGAAAACATGCCCAAAAAATCCTAAGGAGAAATTTATGAATAATAGAACTACACAACCTTTATGGGTTTGGAGGAAAAAGGAAACTAAGCAAAGATAAGTTCTAGGGTAGAAAGAAATTGGTGAAAGTAGTAAGGATCCATATTCAAATAGCTTTGAGGTTCTTACTACCCTTAATGGGGATGGCATTGTTGGATGGGAATATTTTGTTCCAAAAACTCAACTTGGAGGTATTAATGAACCGATAACTGAGGCTTTGAATGAAAAGAAAAATAATTCTTATTTGCATGTAGAAGAGAATATTGAGAAAGAGCCACATTGTCCAGTAGGATTGAAGGAAAGAACATAGAAATACGAGTTTCAAGAGAGACCACTCAGTAGAATGTGACATTGATTGGCTATGGGATAAAAAAATGAAAAATATTAACATTATTCAGAATGGATCGAAGGATGAAGAAGATGGAGGAGAATGAACTTCTACTAGTGATTTAGAGTTGGAAAAGGAGGAAAAGGTTATCCAAAACTTTTCTACTAGAAGTAGAAGGAAATCTAAGAAGGTTGATTTGGAAATTTTAGTTTCTTAGGGAAGGCCCAATCTATAGGAATTGAGAACCAGAGCCATTACTAAGGATGTAGTTAATGGGAAGCAAAAAAAATTATCTTTGGGAAGAGAAAAACTTCCTCAACTTGATACAAAATGAATTTTCTATCTTGGAATATTCAAGGTATGAATACCCTGGCTAAACATAGGATGCTTAGAGAGTTAAGAAAGGAGAGGAGGGTTGATATTTTTTATTACAAGAGACTAAAGTGGATGATTCCAATTTTTAGAAGGTGAAGAATTCAATTTGGAAAATAGCTCAGGTGGAAATGGTTCTTGTTGATGGTGTGTCTAGGGGTTTATGGACTTTATGGAATCCAAAGAAAATGGAGAGACAATGTTTGTAGATTAATGAGAAGTTTATTTCTATTTTGTTCATATGTAAGTATACTAATGTTTCGTGGGTTATGACTAATTTTTATGCTCCAAAATTGTTAGTGGGTAGAAGAAGAGTTTAGAATATTTTGAGGCAGTCTCACAGGGTTTTGAATTGGTCTTTGGTGGTTTGTGGTGATTTTAATTCAGATTTTTATCCCAGTGATAAGAAAAGGGGTGTTCAATATTTTTCTGAAAGTATGGCTGAATTTAATGAGCTTATTTTGAATTGCCAATTGTTGGATGTTGATTTCAAAGGGGTCAAATATACTTGGTCATATAGAATATTGGGCTCAAACCTTATTCAGTGTTGATTGGATAGGTTTTTGGTATGCCAAACTTGGATAGATTTATTGAATAATTTCTCTTAGGGCTATTCCTAGGGTGGCTTTTGATCACTCTGCTTCTTTTGGAAATTTCAAGGGGAGATCGACCTAAGAATAATCCATTTCATTTTGAGTTGATGTGGTGTACTCACGACACCCTTTATGATATGATTGAAAAATGGTGGAATATATATGTTTATAATTCCAAGATGTATACAATATCGCAAAAGCCTAAAAATGTTTAAAAAATATTAAGATTTGGAACAAAGAAGTTTTTGATAATATAAGGGTTAAAAAATAGGAGCTACAACAAATTTTTCAGCTTACTGAGCAACAAATTTAGAATTATGGTTGTTCTAATTTATTGGATAGGGAAGAAAAAGTTTCTCAAGGATTTTTACAATATTTTAGTACAAGAAGAGATCCACTAAAAGTAGAAATTAAGGGTTCAGTGGCTTGAAGAAGTAGATCGAAATACAAAGTTCTTTCATTTGACTACATTAAAGAATAGGACATCAAATAGAATTAGATATTTAAGAATAGAAGATGGAAGATTATTGTTGTAGCAAGAAGATATTAAAAGCACAATAATTGGTTTTTATTAGAATCTTCTAGCGAATAAAGAAGCAGTAGTGGAAGATGATGTAGACTGGATTCTCCAAAATATTTTATCCATTTTGAATGATGGAATGAATAATATGTTGGTTGCACCTTTTACAGATGAGATTTTTGGGGTTGTTTCAAGTATGGCAAAAGATAAGGCTTCGGGTCCTGATGGATTTCCCAATGGTTTTTTTTAGGTTTTTTGGTAAATAGTGTAGTAGGATGTTTGTGCAATGTTAAGAAAATTCCAAGAGAAAGGAACTTTGCTAAAGGAATGAAATGCAACTTTTTTAGTTTTGATTTCGAAGAAACAAGGAGCAGATATGCTTAGAGATTTTTGGCCTATTTTTTTATGGAATTCAATTTATAATATTTTGACAAAAGTTCTTTCAAATAGACTAAATTTTATTTTACCTAATATAATTTCTCTAGAATAGAGTGGATTTGTCCAATAGTGGCAAATTTTGGATGGGATTATTACTGTTCATAAGGCTTTGCACTCGATGGACAAAAGAGGCTTTACAAGGATGTTGTTGAAGCTTGATATGAATAAGGCATTTGGTAGAGTCTCATGGTCATTTTTGGATAATGTTATAGTAATATTTTGTTTTGGAGAAATTTGGAGAAGATGGATATATTTATGCATATCTACTTCTTGATTTTATGTAATAGTCAATTGATAACTTATTGGGTTTTTTGCTAGAAAGTGTGGATTAAGATAGGGAGATCCAATTTCTCCTTATTTGTTTATTATTATGGTCAAAGCTTTAGGAAGAAGCTTGCAAAGGGTAAAAGAAGTAGCTATTTTGAAGGGGATAAAACTAGTTATGAATATTTTGGCTATAACTCACCAACAATTTGTAGATGACACTATCATTATGGGAGAAGCCTTGGTTGTTGAAGCCCATTATATTATGGAAATTTTGAAAACTTATGATGGAGAATCAAGATAAATGGTGAATTTTACAAAAAGTAGAATTTATTTTATTAACACCCCAAGGGAAATATAAGAAATAATTTTAAGGATTTTTTATTATCGTGTTGAGTGATACATTGTCCTAGTTGCAAACATACACCAAAAATTAAGACAAGGTGCCCTCTCTTGAAAGGGAACATTGAGTCCCCAAGTTACGGGTAAGGTTGGTCTAACCTGGTTGATAATATATGTCAATTGTCAAGTCTTAAATAAAAAGAATATAGGGATGGGAAAGCATGTGGATCACTCAGGGTTATATATAATTGTTACAACAGTGAGTTTTGTTTCACTGTATAAGCATAAAGAACTAAATAGGTAGTTTAATTTCTCAATTATTCATCAAATGTGAACATTTAATAACACAAATTACTTCAAAGAATCAAATAAAAAAACAATATTCTAGGCTTGTTGTCTCAAATTTATCAATATATCACATTCATTGCATTATGATCATATTATTTATAGCCAATTGTAATGTTTGTTCTAAAACTTAAAGGAATGAAGCACATGATCATAAGAATAAGCTTCAGAAACTAAAATTCAACTAATCTGCTTCTAATCTAATAAAGTTTCAAAGAAAATTTAAAATAAAAGGGTTAGAGAAAGAAAAGAAAACAAGCC
This sequence comes from Wollemia nobilis, assembly GCA_028583015.1. Taxonomy (NCBI): domain Eukaryota; kingdom Viridiplantae; phylum Streptophyta; class Pinopsida; order Araucariales; family Araucariaceae; genus Wollemia; species Wollemia nobilis. Next base: position 6,926,842 of record JAQPPZ010015032.1, read on the forward strand.
AGTGTATCATTGAAGATTTGTAGAAGAATATGTTGAAGCAACAAACTTTGAATCAAAATAACTCTGACTAGACCAACTCTAGCATAGTCTAAAATCAAAGTGGTGCCATATTTAAAGAGAAAAGAAAGAATGCACTAATATTTACTTAAATGAAACCATCATTAACATGCACAGATCACACCAAGAATCCCAATATATTACATTAATAAATATGTTCAATAAGTACATTCTTAGGATTTGCTTGTTGTAGATTATTACAAATACAATTCTCCAAGTACAATGACAAGGGTGTAGACTTCCACCAACTACCAAAGAAAAGAAAATTCTAAAATTCCTACTGCTAATAGTGGAATCCAACCCTTTGGAATGGGGTCTCAATGGCTATTTATAGCCTTACAATTTCAAATTTTAGTGTTTTACAACGGTTTTACAGTTGTATTTTGGTGGTTTACAATTGGACTTCAATGGTTATAGTGATAGATGAGTTGTATGTCATTGTTTGGATAGATGATGTGTCATCTTAAGGTTCTTCTTGATTCATATCTACAATTTTATCCATTGATTTTTGTAAATACCTTGGAAGCTTCTTTTTGAAGATAAGGTAGTTGAATCATCGTGCTCTAGGTGGTTTGAAATCAAGTCCAAGTTCAATGTATCTCCTTCGGCTCTCATTCTCTACGACTGGTTTTTGCAATTTGCTCAACTCTAATGGCTTCCAGTTGGCTGAGCTTCAATCTGATTTGTCCCTTGTTATTGCAGTAATGCTCCATGGTAGATTTTCAATTGTATTTTATCATTAAGATCATTTTAGAAGCTCCTAGATCTCATCGTTTCATCTTCTCGATCTGGTGTTTCATCTTCTTGTCTGACATTTCATCTTTCCCCTTTTTTGGTTCAATTACCTACAACATAAAATAAAAGATAAAATTAAAACTATGGCGGGAAAAAACATTTTATTGCTATTATTATTATTATTATTAAGATTGATGATTATTAAATTTATTAATTGATGTTCTAAGGTTTAATATTGTAATTCATTTAAAATTTTAATTTTATGTTATTTACTAAGGTTTTGTTTTTAATTTTAGGTTTGCATTATTATATTTATATTAATAATCCATTTCAATTTTTAATGCCAAAGTATTGAACTTAATACTAGGGTTTTTATGATAATATTTCTCATTAATAAAAAATATCCAAAAATATTAAGTCCAAGTCTAAGGTTTAGAACTTAATTATTTTAATTAATTAAAATCTTTGCCTAAGGTTTTCTTCATTAATTAAAATCCAAGGCTTTAGGGTTATGAAGTTGAATTTAGAAAGAAATCTAGTTTTCACTCGATTTATAAAGGAATAAAGAAAGCTCATTTGTGCGATGGATTTCATTTGCGCTCAACTTACAAAGGAGTAAAGAAATCTAATTTCCACTCAACTTATAAAGAAAACTCATTTGCGTGGTGGATTTCATTTGTGCTCGATTTACAAAGGAAATGGTGGATTTAAGAATTTTTTCTCATTTTCTCAATTTCTCATGGATTTGAATATTTTGGTAGATTTCATTTGCCCTCACTTTATAAAGAATTCTCGTTTGCGCTCACTTTGCAAAGAAAACTCATTTTCGCCCAAAATATCATTTTAGCGTGAAATATCATTTGCACTCCACTTACAAAGGAATACGAAAATCTTATTTACGCTCACTTTATAAATAAATAGCATTTGTGCTCATTTTGCAAAGAAAACTCATTTTTGCTCGAAATCTCATTTTTGTGTGAAATCTCATTTGTGCTCAACTTACAAAGGAATAAGGAAATCTTATTTGCACTCATTTTATAAAGAAATCTCATTTGTGCTCATTTTGCAAAGAAAACTATTTTTTCCTTAAAGCACACTTTGGAAATTTTATTCATTTCCCTTTTTACCCCAAATTGGAGGATTTCGACAATTTTGAGAAATCTCTTGCTTTTTCTCTTTTTCTTGCGGATTTGAGAAATTCCTTGTCTTCCATTGATCACTATGGATTTGAGAAATTTTACTTATATCCATTGGACCTCATATATTTGAGAATTTCCTTATCTTCTATTGAACCCCACAGATTTGAGGATTTCTAGATTTCGCTACTTCATTCATGTGGCTTGAAAAATGGGTAAAAAATAAAAGTGCTCATAATTTTACAAAACATTTCATGTGTCTAAATGGACCAAATGGGTATCCAAATATGCTAATAAAACTCAAAAATTCATTACGTATCATGATATATTACATTTAGAAGTTCATGAGATGTTTCGAGAAATTGCTATTTTTGGAAATAAATCACATCTGAAATTCTAAAAATCTGGTACCATTGTGAATATGATCTTAATATATTTCCACCAGTTTTTGAATCATCTCAAACAGATGTTTGTAGCAAGAGTTATGGCCATTTTAATTTTTCATCAAATTGTAGGGCAAAAGTGATAAAATTTGAATAACCCTAAAATGAAATTTAATTTTTTAAACCTTTGAAAAACCTTTGAAGCTCAAATTTTCTAAAAATTGCAATCCAAAATAATGCAAATTATATGTAAATATTAAAAATAATCAATCCGAATCACTGTAATTAAATCCGAGTCTTTAAAATGCAAAATGCCAACAATTTCAAAATCCTAATGTAATCAAAATTTAAAAAATCTTGGTGTAAGCAAATTTTCAAAGATCTTGATGCAAGCAAAAATTTCAAATTAAAACCAAAATTTCAAGTGGGTCCCCAAATTGGGGTAAGTTGTGCAATGGCAATAATAAATGACGACTCTATTGGAAAATGCTCCTAAGCATTTTGGATAAAGAACCTAGCTTGAAATAAGTGAAATTTTAACTAATGAAATGCAAATCACTTGGTAATATTCTAAGAAAATGGGGTTTCAACAAACTTTATTTGGAATTAGTGCTCCATTTTGCTTCAGCTCAAAGTGTGTGCTATTGCATTCATTTCTATTCTTCAGATCCATCAGGATTTTATCACTTGATTTGAAGATAGGCTACTAAAGATGTCACTTATAAAAAATATTTATCTTTGCATTGCTCCACTATCGGTCAAGCGTTTATAGCTTCGGTGGAGATGACCTCGATCCCTTCTAGATATTACTCTACAGTGAGACATACATCTATAGCCTCGATAGAAGTTATCCGAATCATCCAAGCACTTTAGTTTATTGCATTATTAAGATTTTCCTTGTTTAAGAAGTATTTTAATCAATTGCAAATATTGAGTGTGCTTTTGGGTTAGGGATCTATAAGGCTAAAATTAGAGTGTATGAATTTTCACCTAATCATAAAACCAAGATGACTTCATCCTTATGATCTAAGAATCATTTAATGTTATTAATAAGTGTGATGCTTCAAAATTATGTTACACTTTTCCAATTTTATTTGTTTCAGCCCCATAATCAAAGAACAAAACCAAATAATCTGATTCACTAATCCTTAGCTTCACCTAATTTCAAAATAAGTAATTCATCCTTAATTAATTGAGTATATTTCCCTTTAGAGGAACCAAGAGTCAATTGCAATTACATGAACATACCACAATTAGAGGAACAAATGTAAATGGGAATTAAAACCATAAGATAAAAGCAAATTTATGCAACAAAATATACTAAGTCAAACAAAAAAGGAATAAAGACGGACCGAAAAAAATCAAACAGAAAGCATGATAACAAAACATGAAATGCTGAAAAATCTAAAATAGAACTAACTTTGAATAAAATCAAAAACTTATCTAAAAGAAGAAACAAAATAAAATCTAAACAAAATAAAAAATATAATACATGATTGTTTACAGTAATTTGACCTTTCCAGGATCCCAAACATGATTACTATAATTTAGGGGAGACCTATAATGACAAGCATGTTGGATTTCATGAGCTTTATCCCATATTAACACCAAAACCTATAAAATTGAGAGCTTTCATTTTACCTCATTCACCCCACAAACTTTATTTAAATCCATCACCTCTATCATACTCAGACTTTGATTCATCAAACTTAGAAGTTCTTAATTGATATTCAATTAATTTTTGTCTACTGTGTGAGATATTTATTATTGAAATTTTATCTTCAATCACAATTTCTATCAACAAGGTGTGAATTCTTATTTTCAATTCAATGCTCAGAATGCTATCCTCGTTCTTATGATTAGATATGAGTTCTTTCAAGCTTGACCCTATTTCTAAAAATTTGATTGCCAAATCACTATTCATGATTTTAGACCAATCATAACTACACAATAATTTACAGGCATCTAGGATATCTACCATATGAGGATCATTGTAATTATGTATCCTAGGTTTAGTAGTCAATTGTTTATGGATTTGATTCAGTACCTCAATCATATTTACCTTTGTCTTGTCCAACGTAACAACCTTATTATTAGTGTGAGTAGGAATCAACTGTAATTCTTTGTTAAAAACACATGGCATTTCATTACCAACATGATTTGAATCCATAAGGTAGTTATGTAGAATTTTACCAAAAATTCTAGTAGTCAACAATAAAGGTGAAGATTTTATCTTTTCTTTATTTCTAGTTTTCAAATCATGAGTAGCCTTTGTAGTTTCTTCCTTCTCAAGCAATAAATCCTTATGGTTAGTCACCTGAACTATCTCAATCAAAGGATTATTTTCCTTGTCTTCATTAACATCTTTGATAAAATCATATCCAAGGTTATTTGGTTCTAGATCATTCTCTATTTTTACTGTATAATAATTGCATGATCTTTAGGCAGTATTTGGATTTCAATGTCTTGTAATTCAGGTGGGACAAATTTTTTTGTAAGAGGTGTGAAGTGAATGAATGATTCCTCTTCTTTATTTTGAAGAATATAATCATCATCTTCTTGAAATAGTTGGTGAACTTGCATCTCTTCTTCAGATTCTTCTTCAAATTCCTCTTTAGATTCATCTTTTGAGGATTCATATGTTTCTAAAACTAAGCTTATCCCTACATTTTGATTAATTGAATTCCTACAATCCTCATTGGTGGATATTGACTCCAAAATTTCTATCTTTTCTTGGATAGGATCTGAAGTAGTTTCAAACTTTGGATAATCATATTTATTTTGTTGTGTAGTGGGAAGGTTAACCAAACTTATGGATTTTCCTAAGTTGTTGTTTGATTAATTGCTATTAATATTTAGAACTCCTCCATTGTCTGGGTGAGTATTCCATTGATTCACTCTTTGGAAATTAAAATTTATATTCTGAGTAGGGTTATCAAGAGGCAGATTTTGAGGCACTTGTTTTTGTAACTGAATCATATCTCTACTGAGCTTCTAGACTAATCTCTGCAAGTTATCTATATAAGAAATTGTATTATTAGTCTGGATTGCAGTAGTCTTGTTTGTTGCATTATTGGCATATGAAATAGGTTTCAGAATAGCCGGTATGGTCTGACTTGGAGTATTATTAAAAAAAATTGTGGTATTTTGAAACTGCTTAATATTTGGGAATGTTGGCATATATTCTAATTTGAAGTAGCATTTAGAATTTTTGGTGTAGTTTGAGCATTAGTATAAGTATTCCAATGAGTAGTAAACTGATTTTCTAAGTATATTGGATTAATAGGGTGGGTATGGGCGGTAATGGCATTAAATGGTTGATTATAATTATGGTATGGTAAGGAATTAAGCATTGGCAGCTACTGTGAAAAATCTTGGTTAATCATAGGCATTTGATTATATGCACCTGGCTATCCTAAAAGAGGTAATTGGCCAACACCAAAACCTTGAGGTATCAATTGTTGTTCTACTATCAAGGCCTCATTATATACCATTTGTAAAGTGGTAATATTAGGTGCTCTTCTTACAAACATGGAAGTAAGTGGATCTAGAGCTTTGTAGTACATTTGAATAGTTGCTTCAACATTGATAGTATAAGGTGGAATCAACCTATTATATAGCTTATGAAACCTAGTATTGAATAACATTAGAGGCTCATTAGGTTCTCTCCTGGTAGAGGCAAATTGATGATATATAACGTATCCTAAATTGATTTATGAATGTTGTTTCCAACTGAACCTATGAGGTAATAGAATTTGTAGGTAGACTAATATACCAATCATATGCTTGTTCATCTAAGGTAAAAGAAAATATTCTACAAGCCACATCTTCATGTTGAACTTGTAACCAAATTAAAGCATCCTTATAAGCTTGAATGTGTTCTTCAGCTATCCTAGCTCCATCATGTCTGTATTTAGGTAAATATTTCTCTACATTCTTAGGCATGTCATGGGTTGGTCCAGGTATGTTTAGTGGACTATTGCCACCTAACCAAGGTGCAAATATTGCCATTGGTGTACTTAATGGAGTGACAAATGGATTAATATATGGTGTGGTGGGATATAATAGTGAAAATTGAACAATTTGAAGCATAAGAAATATTGAATTAAGAATTTAAGCTTAAAATTAAACAATCTACAAAAAATTTAGACTATTTTAGGCCTTAAAGTAATAGTAAAAACAAATATTATTTTCATTTCTCCTGTTGTGCGTTAAGGAGGTCAAATATTTATATAAATTAGCAATTAAACTCTAGAAATAGTGAAACAAATAATCCAGGCCCTCCTTCTAGCACCAAATCTCTTGAGTGATACATTTTCCCAGTTGCAAACATACACCAACAATTAGGACAAAGTGTCCTCTCTTGAAAAGGAACATTGATCCCCCAAGGTTCGGGTAAGGTTGGTCTAACTTGGTTGATAATGTATGTCAATTGTCAAATCTTAAATTAAAAATATATAGGGATGGGGAAGCATGTGGATCACTCAGGGTTACATATAACTGTTACAAGGGTGAGTTTTTTTCACTGTCTAAGCATGAAGAACTAAAGAGAGTTTAATTTATCAATTATTCATCAAATGTGAACATTTAATAGCATAAATTACTTGAAAGAATCAAATAAAAAAGTAATATTATAGGCTTGATGCCTTAAATTTATTAATATATCACATTCAATGCATTATGATCATATTCTTTATAGCCAATTGCAATATCTGTTCTAAAACTTAAAGAATGAAGCACATAATCTTAAGAATAAGCTTAAAAAACTAAAATTCAACTTATCTACTTCTAATATAATAAATTTTTAAATAAAATTCAAAAGAAAAGGATTAGAGAAAGAAAAGAAAACAAGCTAGTGCATCATTGAATATTTGTAGAAGAATTTGTTGAAGCAATAAACTCTGAATCAAACTAGCTCTGACTAGACTAGCTCTTGCACAGTCTAAGGTCAAAGTGGTGCCATATTCAAAGGGAAAAGAAACAATACACTAGAATTGACTTAAATGAGACCACCATCAACATGCGTAGATCACACCAAGAATTCTAGCTATTACATTAATAAATATGTTCAATAAGTACATTCTCAGGATTTGCTTGTTGTAGATGATTGCAAATACAATTCTCCAAGTACAATAATAGGGGTGCAGACTTCCACCAACTACCAAAGAAAATAAAATTCTAAAAGTCCTATTGCTAATAGTGGAATCTGACCCTTTAGAATGGGGTCTCAATGGCTATTTATAGCCTTACAATTTCAAATTTTAGTGTTTTACAATGGTTTTACAATTGTATTTTGGTGGTTTACAGTTGGACTTCAATGGTTTATAGTGATAGATGAGTTGTATGTCATTTTTTAGACAGATGATGTGTCATCTTGAGGTTCTTGATTTGGATCTGCAATTTTAACCATTGATTTTTGTAACTATCTTGGAAGCCTCTTTCTGAAGATAGGGTAGTTGAATCGTCGTGCTCTAGGTGGTTTGAAATTGGGTCTAGGTTCAATGTATCTCCTTTGGCTCTCGTTCTCTATGACTGGTTTTTGCAATTTGCTTAGCTCTAATGGCTTCCAACTAGTTAAGCTTCAATATGAGTCATTTCTTGTTCTTGTAGCAATGCTCCATGGTAGATTTTCAACTGCATTTTATCATTCGGATCATTCTAGAAGCTCCCAGATCTCATCGTTTCATCTTCTTGATTTGGCATTTCATCTTCTTGTCTGAAACTTTGTCTTCCCCCTTTTCTGGTTAAATTACCTACAACACAAAATAAAGGATCAAATTAAAACTATGGCGAAAAAAGACATTTTATTGCTATTATTGTTATTAAGATTGATGATAATTAAATTTATGAACTGATTTTCTAAGGTTTAACATTGTAATTCATTTAAAATTTTAATTTTATGTTATTTTCTAAGTTTTTGCTTTTAATTTTAGGTTCACATTATTATATTTATATTAATAATCCATTTCAATTTTTAATGCCAAAGTATTGAACTTAATACTAGGGTTTTTATGATAATATTTCTCATTAATAAAAAATGTCCAAAAATATTAAGTCCAAGGCTAAGGTTTATAACTTAGTTATTTTAATTAATTAAAATATTTTCCTAAGGTTTTCTTCATTAATTAAAATGCAAGGCTTTAAGGTTATGAAGCTCAATTCACAAAGAAATCTCGTTTTCGCTCAATTTACATAGGAATAAAAAATTCTCATTTGCGTGGTGGATTTCATTTGCGCTCAACTTATAAAGGAACGGAGAAATCTCATTTTTGCTCAACTTATAAAGAAAACGCATTTGCATGATAGATTTAATTTACGCTCGATTTAGAAAGGAAATGATGGAAAAAAAGAAATTTTCCTCATTTTATCATTTTCTCATGGATTTGAATATTTCGGCAGATTTCATTTGCGCTCACTTTAAAAAGAAATATTGTTTGCACTCTGTTGGTCACAAATATACCTAAGTACAAAGTATTATCACTTGTGCGCCCTAAACTCGGCCAACATTGAAAGGCCGAAGGAAAGAGATGTCTTCCGCGTAAATCTCCAGAGAGGGCTGGCTCCCTTACTAAATCCTACACGAGTTTAAGACTAGAGTTGCAAGAAAGAAATTGGAAATAATAGAAAGAGATGGGAAATATGGCCACAGGCCGGAGTGTAGGATTTGGGGTAGACTAACAGCAAGAATTCCCACCAAGCATTATATAGCATATCATAGAAAGTAAGCAGCATAATTAATTCACAATCTCGCAAAGACAACTTTAAGAATCACACTCCAATACTCACTCTCTCACCAGCAATGTTCAAACTCAGATTGCAGAATTTAAACTCTACAGTAGATAATGAACGCGAGCAGGAAATAGAAGTGCTAAGATAGAAAGAAATCACATAGAAATCGCTTATAAAATTTGAAAGCCACGTTTCTTATATTATGTAGAAAACTTGAAGAGTTTTCTCACAGAATGTCCCCTCCTTGATTACATCAAAATTCTTAGTATTTATAGAGGATTACACCTCTTTCATTTAATGCATATACAAACAAAATGTTGGTAGATCAAAAACCAGCGTCCATATTTTTCTCCTCGGCATCAGTGATATCTTCAGTTAAAACGAATTTGATGGGAGAATCACACAAAGAAGTCAATAGGAGTAAATGCTTGAAGCAATCTTGGCATCAGTGCATCGGGCCACAACAAAATCATCTGAAAATCAGGCATTTGGTCGTTGAATTAGCTTTGCCTTGCGCCTTGGAAATTCACTTTTGTTAGGGAAGTACATCGTGCATTAAATATTCTTTGAAAACTGACAAGGTTGATAGGCGGTGCATTGGAAATGCATACCCACCAAAGTGGACGGTGCTTTGAAAATGGGCAAGGTTACACCGGAGTAAAAGGAGCAATGCTTAAATTTCGTAGTTTTTCAGCAGTGATCCCGAATATATCTTTAAAATGGATTTTCGATCAAGTTACACCCAAAATGAGTTTTTTGGCGGCGAATTGCCCAAGAAGTTTTTTCATTGCACTTGTGAGCGAAAAGGCATTTTTGGGGAACGAAATGGTGATTTCGGGGAACGAAAAAGTATTTCGCTTGAATTTCACCCAAAGCCGTTTCAGGGAATAAAATAGCCATTTTGATATTTCAAGCAAAAATTTACAAAATTTCAATGTGGCAAAAATGCCAACATTATTAGCAGGTCGCGGGGTATTTAGCTCGCCTAAATGCAATCGATCCTAGGCCTTTATCCATTGGGCAACAGAGTCATAACTGCCAATTGCATCAAATTGTTTACTGCTTGCACCAACTTCTTCCTGTACTACCTGATATTGTTCGATCACCTATTTGTATTTTTTACCCAACGCGAGGAACTTTTATGAGCTTGGATGATTTTCTCTGCTTCAATATGCTCAGGCAAGACTTCGATCTCTAACACGAACGACTCCTGTAATAAAAATAAACTAAAAAAAATAGAGGCTACTGAGATTTCGGCTCAAGGGAAGGAGCATAAATGGATGGGGCCATAGTTACGATCACCCATGGCAGGGTTGGGAATGGTTGTTAACAGTATTTTTGGAAACATGCATGGTTGCTTTTTTGCCTTGGAAAGCATGAAGAGTGATTGGAGTGGATGATGGGGTACGAAAATGGAAATATGCAGATTTTATGGGCAGTGCGGCATGAAAAACGAAGGTGCATGGGGAAAATAAGGGTGAAAGGGTTTGTATGCATGCATTTTTTATTTTTTCTTTTTTAAATGGAAGGGGTTGAGGAGGAAAAGTGGATGAAAAGCCACTTCGGGATGAAGAAAGGGCTTTTCGGGGAGTGAAACAGCCTTTTCGAGGCATGAAATAGCTATTTGCAGGAGGATGGAGGAAGGGGTAATTGTTTGTTGTTTATTTTTTTAGTTTTTTATTTTAAAATGGCTTTTTTTGGGAGTCAAAATAGACAACTCAAGAAGCAACAAGGCTGTTTCCAGGAAAAGAAAAGCTATTTTGGAATGCAAGAGATGGTTTTTTAATTTTTTTTTCGATAAAGGAAAGTGAGCCGAAATGGCTTTTTCAGGAGGTGAAACAGGCATTTCGGGGAGCGAGAAGCTATTTTCGGGGGAGAGTGGGAGGAATTTCGGGAATCGAAAAGGTTTTCTTGGGGCAAAAACAACATGAACGGTAAAGATTTTTTTTATTTAGTTTTTTTGGCTTGCAAAAGAGGTTTTGCGAGGCCCGAAACAACATTTTCGGGACCATAAAAAAGGTATTTCGGGAGGTTGAAAAACGAGTTGGGCAGGAAAGGTGTGGAGGGAAAATGAAATGTCAAATTTCAAAATTTTCTTGGCCTTTTTTAAATTCAAATGCAACCTTTTTATTTTTTATTTTTATTTTTTCTCAGCTGGCAATTTTTTTTTTCTTGGAAGGGGAAAGGGTAAAAAAAAAAATAGCAAGCTAAAAACCTAAAAGGAGGTTTTCAAGGTAAGGGCAAAAATGCAAGGCCTTTGTTTTTTTTTTTTACACCTCCAAAACCTTGGACCCAAAGAACCCATCACCTAAGCTGATTTTTTGGTTTTCCACTTCTTCAAGAACTCCCTAGTTAAGCATATTCTCCATGGAGTAGTACTCGGATGGGTGACCCCCTGGGAAGTCCCGGGTTTTGACCACTTTTTCACCTCAATTTTTTTTTTGCAAAATCACATCATTTAGTGCCCTAAGCACTTTATTTACCAGTCGGCCTATTTACAATATTTACACAAAAATTTACGACATGATTGGCATGCCGCCACCACAAACCTGGCTTTGAATGCTTATCCGATGAATCTGCAGTGTCCGGACCAGATTTGATTGTACTTCAAGCAATATTTGAATTTTGGCTGTCCTCTTCCCAAAGTTTTCCAGGTTGCAAGCCAGCTACAATGTGGTAGGTTATCATGCATGCTAGTACTCATATAATTAATGAATAATGTGGCAAAAATATTTACCATATGGGAGATTTCTTCGAGTACTGATTGCGATGATGACTGAAACCAATGCTACCACTTTTGAGAGTCCACTGGTTGTAGGGTCTTTAGTACGTGCTCCTCTAACTCCTTGATGTGACAATAATATTTTTCGGTGATAGCCCTTCTATCAAGATCTCCTGAGGATCCACCTCCTGATGGGGCATGCTTATTGGGACACAAAAAAGATACAAAATTGTGCCTTCTTCGCTCTCAGAATCAGCCTCTTGACCCTATTTCGCTTCCTGGTCTAGCTCTTGATATAAATTGCAAGCAACCATATTGTTCATTGCTAGAGCAGTGCTTGCATACTCCCTTCGTTGGCCCTGGATGAGATTCACCTCTTGTGCTCCACATAGTTGTATTCTAGGTCTTTGCATAGTTTTAGGGATCTACCATTATGAATACTGTGCAAGATAGATAGGAGCAACAACTACCTGAGAGAGTGATGGAAAGGTATTTTCTCTCCATGATATTTTTCTTGATTGGAGCAAGAGCTGCTATGCTTGTACTGCTTCTTAAAATATTTGAGGGAATCTCTGTTCTCCATATTGTAGTAGGAGGAGGCTTATGTCCGAGTGTAAAGCCCGAATATAGTAGAGGTGGGCCTGGGCCGGTGTCAGCTAGATCATCTCTAGAATTATCCTAAAAATCCTCTAAAATTGGACATTGAAGTCTATGAAGCTCTCTAGAAGTGCTCTTGTGATGGTGGAGAGGTACATCAAGAGTTGAAAGGGGTCTTGGGAGCCATCAAATGTGTCAACTAGGGCTCCTGCTAGGTCCACCCATGAGCAGATCCTCTTACACCTGAGCATTTTGTACCACTGTGGTGCCCTTCCTTCTAGAGATAATACTAGAAGTTTGATCATGACATCCTCGTGGGCTATGCCATGGAGAGTCACTAGATCAGTGACATCTTCGAGGTGCTCTCGGGCCATTCCCTCAGTGCCATTGTATTTTGTCAAGGTCTTCAGGGTATTTTTGGGAATATCATGCTGAATTTGGAGATTTAAAGGGCCAGGATCATTCCAGATGGGATAGCATACCTGTGTCATTATAGTAGTGGTCTCCAAAGACCACGGTCCTTGTCGCTGAGTTAGAGTTATCAGGTGAATATTCTTTCTTCGCTTGTAAGGTCAAGGCTACTCACCAAATATTGATTCCTTCGAGGTGTCTTATTTTAGCACAAAAGGCATCCATCGATCATGAGATCCAGATCTTTAGCTTAACAGAGACGCCAAGTGATTTTTCCAGATAAAAGCAAGCCAAATATTCACCAAACTTAGGCTCCTTTAAAATACGAGGACTACCAATACAAAAATCGTGTGTCCCACCGGGCATGCCAAAGACTGTTGGTCATGAATCTGCCTAATTACAAAGTATTATCACTTATGAGCCCTAGACTCGGCCAAAATTGAAAGACCTAAGGAAAGAGATGTCCTTCGTGCCAATCTCCAGAGAGGGTTGGCTCTCTTACTAAATCCTACACGAGTTTAAGACTAGAGTTGCAGGAAAGAAATTGGAAATAACAGAAAGAGATGGGAAATATGGCCACATAACGGAGTGTAGGATTTGGGGTAAACTAACAGCGAGAATTACCACAAACCATTATATAGCATATCATAGAAAGTAAGCAGTAGAATTACTTCACAATCTCGTAAAGACAACTTTCAGAATTACACTATAGTACTCACTCCCTCACCAGCAATGTTCAAACTCAGATTGCATAATTTAAACTTAACAACAGATAATGAACGTGAGCATGAAATAGAAGTGCTAAAATAGAAATAAATCACATAGAAATCACTTGCAAAATTTGGAAGCCAAGTTTCTTATATTATGCAGAAAACTTGAAGAGTTTTCTCGTAGAATGTCTCCTCCTTGATTACATCAAAATGCTTAGTATTTATAGAGGATTACGCCTCTTTCATTTAATGCATATACAAAAAAAATGTTGGTAGATCAAAAACCAGCATCCATATTTTTCTCCTCGACATCAGTGATATCATCAATTAAAACAACTTTAATGGGATAATCACACAAAGAAGTCAATAGGAGTAAATTTTTGAAGCAAATTTGGATGTCGGTGTATCGGGCCGCAGTAAAATCATCTGAAAATCTAGCATTTGGTCGTTGAATTCACTTCGTCTTGCACCTTGGAAATTCACTTTTGTTAGGAAAGTACACCGTGAATTAAATATGATTTGAAAACTGACAAGGTTGATAGGCGGTGTGTAGACACCAAAACAGCACCAATCTGATTATGTGACTACAAGCACTAACCGAATTGGCATACATACCCCCTAGGGCAGCCTCCAAAGGTTAAACAGTGGTCCTAACCACTCCCAAATCAGTTTTGAAAGGTCAGATGTCAGTTTTGCATCTTTTAAGCACTTTGCTCCCTATTCGTCCCACCCTGGGCGATCAGAATCCTATTCGTCCCACCCCGGGATGATTAGCAGCAATCGCTCCAAGGTGGGACGATTAGCAGGTTTGACTGAAAAAAATTCAAACCTTGACAAATGGTAGCCCAAATCCGCCACCTAACTCTGCCTTCAAGGCATGGGATTGCTAGGGAACGTTTCAAATCAGAGAGGCCTCAATCAAGGAGGCCCTAATCAGGGAGGAATCTTCTCTCCCCCAAAAAGTCATAATGAGCCAAGTGGCACCCTCGCATGTGCATTCAATGAGATCCTTAGGTCTATAAAAAGGTGAGCCTCCTCACCCCAAGAAAAAATAGAGCTAGAGCATTTGGAGCAACGAAGTGTTGCCAAACTATACCCCCACTCCTCTTTGTGCTTCCTACATCCCTAATCTCTCTCTTCTGGAAGAGATGTTATCGGGTGAACACTAGGAACGTAATCCAGATCCAAAAACCCAAGCAATCAGCCACAATCCCACCCCAAACTCATTGACACAACCCCCTAGGAGGTTTTGGACCCATCCCACTTGGATTGGTGTCAAAACTAGGCCCCAAACGGTGGGCGTCCCACCCCCGGGTGCCCCCCAAACTACTGTAGTCCTAATCGCTCCACCCCATAGAGATTAGAAATTTGTGCATGGTTTTGTTATTGTTCTTTTTACATTCTTTAATATCTAATGTACTTATGTTGTTGTCTAGATTTCATTGCTTTCTGACATGATTTGACCTGGTTTCTGTCATTTTATGCGTCTACTAACCTACAGGGAGCGCCTTTGGATAAAACATAATCTGGGTAGAATATGCCAAATCTGACATTCTGGGTCATCTCAAAATGTTGTTTTTAGTCTAACCACAAGTTTGCAAGAGTTTTGGAGGCCTCTGGGCAGGACATTTGCAAGGTCACTTTTTGTAAGTTTACGACAGTCCCCAGTGTCCCACCCCAGAGTGATTAGAAATATGTGCATGATTTCCTTATTGTTCCTTTTTCAATATGTCCCATATGATATCCTAATGCCTCTGTTAAATTTTGAACTCATTCTGACATGATTTTGACGATCGTTTTATTATTTCATGTAGTAACTAGCTCGTAGGATGCCCCTATCACATACAAGAGAATCTGGGTAGGATATGCAAATTCCGAGCATCTGGGTAGTCTTATAATTACATATAATGCCTAAATCATGAGTTTGAGGTGATTTGGATGAGCATAGGCGATACATTGGAGCACTCACTTTGGAGAGGCCCTCGATGGGCAAACGAGCATAACGGGGCCATCCGACGCCGCTTCAACGCAAAATTAGGTGATACCAATTCTAGATGTTGTCCTTTACATTTCCATATCATTATGTAATCTACTTATCAATATTATCACTGATATCTTCTAAGCGCCCATTGGAGGCCTTGGGGATTGCATGTTTTTCTAGATATGCATATGCTATTAACGATTTGTTGTCTTTCTGTGTGCAGGATCTCACCACCAATAATACTATAGGGGCAGCAAGGAACGATGAACACATGAACATAAGCAGCGGCAACTTTTAGCTCGCCCACTTCGAGTGTGGGCACGCGGAAGACGCTGGAAGCGTACCGTCCGATATTGGAAGCGCGGCTTCTTTCGGGCATCCATTAATGTAACAAATTGTATCAAATGTTCTAAGCCCTAGAGGGGAGACATATTGTAATCAAATTAAAAGCAATATCAATAAAGGAGCCCCCGCTTTGTTTGCTCACATCTCGTTTCTACATCATTTCCTTCATGCATTTCTCATCGCATTCGTAGGACTTAGCATCCATATCTATTTTTGTTTGCGTCATACCGGTACGCCATTTTTATGCATGTTTTCAGTGGCGATCATGGTGGGACCCTGTCCCCTAATGTTAGGATCAAGTTTTTGATCCAAATTTTGTGGTTTTTTCTTTGCAGGTGTTACTCATTTGGGCACTGGACTGCTACTCGTGCCACCCCGGGATGAATAGGTATTCATCCCATCCTATGATGAGTGCAGACCTACTATTTGTCCCACCCCGGGATGATTAGAGCTCTATGCATTTTCTGAGCAGAAACTCAGAGGCATCTGGTTTAGATAGAGAAGAGGTAGGCCTTATAAACATCCTCTGTGTTTTTCTATTTTCTGTTTTCTTTGCTTTATTTTCAGACACTTGCATAGAAAGGTTAAGTAGTTTGTTTTCCTTTCTTGCAATAAAGAAAAATAAAATAAAAACATAGAGTAAATTAAATGGAAGGAACTTGATTAGGAATGCATTTTTCTCTGGTTTGCTTGCATGATACTTGCACAAATGGCAAGTCCTCATTATAGGTTTCAGTTCTAGTTAGGTTTTGTAATTTCCTTTTTGCTACTAATTGTCTCTAAAAGATAAAACGTACTTTAAAGCATTGCATTAGTGAAAATCATCTTTTGTTGTATGTTTTCTTTCTTTACACAATTAAAAGGAACCACACACACCACCTAATAAAATTGACATCAAGGAGTTGGTCTTAATACCCCAACACTTGATCAAGACCAACGGTGGGTTTCATCACCACCTTGGCTTGGATTTTGCATACATATACCCTGATCGTGATTGTTGCTAGACGTAAATCCTGACGAAATCTGACCAAGTGTAGCGGGGGTGATTCCCCATGCATGAGGATAAGTCTTCTAAGGTAGGTGTCAAAAACAGAGCGATCCCCCTTCCGTACCACCTATGTTCCACTTACTATTCTGCTCTCGCGTACCAATAGTTTCCCTCACGTAAGGGTGGGTATATTGAGAGGTTCGGTATAACGTCCTGGCAATGGTATATTGAAGGGGCAACCATTTTGGAGATACAAGAGCCCTCATTATGCATGTATAACAAAGTTTTCTTTACAATATTTACATAACAAAAATCAAACACACTGAACCAGATCTAGGACACATTTAATCTGTAAACAAGATAATCATTTCTTTGTTTGTGTGGTCCCCTTTTGTTTGGTATAGCAATAAAATTATAAAGGAGATAAAAATATACATGTCTTTTTAGAAAAACCACCACCATGGTGTATACCCGTAGCCAAGCCCAATCACGGGCAGAAGCTACGGAAAGTATGCAAGGAGGCACAAGTCACCTCCTTTATAGCCCCAAGGACTTGGTTATACCACCTTGGCAGCCTGACCCACAACATAGTCCACACTATACCACTATAGAACAGGACTATAGAGGCACCCCTTTGAGGGGCACTCCTGTTCAACACAAACCCTCTCAGGAGGAGTACACACATGGGAAGGCCCCCTTAGACACTCATTATGAGTGGCCACTGCGCGATGAAGCGCTAGATCAGCATAGGGTTCATAATGAGGGCCTACATGATTATATCATTCCCCCTCCACCCCTCATTACTGTTAGAACTAATAGGCCAAATCTAGAGCACAAGGCTCTTCAGATAGGGTGAGTCAACTTCGCCCGTCCCTTTCACATGTACGAAAGGGAGAACGAGGAAAACCAGTATATTCCTCAAGAGCAATACATCACGTGGGGGCAATGCGCCTCCGCACCTGCTGATTATCAAGATCACCTATTAAGGCCAGAGCCTCGGGTGAATGCTGCTAACCTCGACAGAGGAAAGTGACCCATAAAGATCTCGGATCACCATGACCGAGATAGATATATAGGGGAGGCATCTAGACCTCATAGACATAGGATGGCAAAACAAATCGACTTGACATTTTCCAAACATGTCGCCCGCCAAGCGCAAATCACGCAGCTTAGGCAAGATCAGCAGCAGTTAGAACAACTGTATCATCTTAACAAAGAGTGCATTCAGCACCAGATAGATGAGTTGTTCTAGAACACTATGCATGAGAGGATTCCAACCCCTCGTACGCATAAGACAAAAATTTATGAGAGGCACAACCCCTTAGTACGATACAGGTCTCCATGACCTTATCAAGAGTTGTCTCCAAGACCTCCTAGACCTGAGCGGGAGGCCACTCCTAGAACCAATGATGGGCGCCTTCCTCGGGCACCCGTCCATGTTTATAGGTCATGCCTAAAAACTCCTCAAGAGGCCTATGAGGAATTTGAGCGAGAAGAAGAGCGGGCTAAAACGCCCTACCAAGGCAGGGGGAACGCTATCTGGCTACCCCTCCATAGGCCTCAAGTTCCTTGCAATTCACAATGGGAATGAACAAAAGAAGAGGAAATCAAATCCTCTGATGCATACAAAGCACTGCTAGAGCGCTTAGAGTCTATGGAGACTAAGACTTCAAGGCCCCAAAAGCCCACCTTATGCCAACTCCACAGTCACCCTATGCATCCTTCAGTTTTGGCACCCCCATACCCCGACCACTTCAAAGTGCCTAAATTGGAAATTTTTAGAGGGGATGAGGATTCCCAAGAGCGCGTAACAAGGTTCTTGAGTCAATGCTTTGGCATTCAGGACAATGATGCATTGCTTCTAAGAATTTTTATAACCACATTCGTAGGCCCTGCCTCGGATTGGTTTACCCAGTTGTCGAAGCATAGCATCAACAATCTAGACCAGCTAGTGGACGCGTTTCTTGAACGTTTTGCCTTCAACACCAATAAGAAGGCATCCTTAAGCAACCTAGCTGGCCTTAAGCAGTATGATAATGAGACCATGGATGCTTATGGGAATCAGTGGATGACATTGCTTTCAAAGCTACCTTACCTCCCTCCCATGACCAACATGACTCAAATGTTTTCAAAGAGTTGCTTAAGGTCAATCTCTGTGCTATTGCAGCTACAACAATATGCCACCCTCGAAGAAGCCCTGGTGCAAGCCAGGATAATTGAGGAGATCAAAATACAAGACGATAAGATTGCCAAGCTGCACAAGAAATAATGGCCCAAAAATGCTAAAACTAGACCCACACAACCGAAACCCGTCGTGGTCAATCAGGTTGCCATAACTATACCAAAGCCTGCACAAACGACGTAGCCCCCAAAGGCTAATTATCAGGCAGTTCCTCTTGATAACTATGAAAAGGAAAATCATAAACAAGAGCAAAATCAGCAGCGTCGCCCTAGGCGACAATTCACACAATTCACGGAGTCTAGAGACTCCTTGTTTGACCGCTTGTTCTCGAAAAACCTAATAAACTTACCAAAAATTCGACCCATAGACCCCAAAACGCCAAAACCCAAGGGCTATAGGGAAGACTTATATTGTAGATTTCACCGACAAAAAGGACATGAAATCTCCACTTGTTGGAAATTCAAACACTTAGTGCAGGACTTGATAGACAACAAAACGCTCACGGTAGATAGTCTCGTAGCGCTGAGCAACCAACATATGGAGGTCTTCAAAGACCCCCTACCTGCCCATGATGTGTAGGAAAAGACTTTACAAGTGAACAAGGTAACACAAAACTGCCCCATGCAAGGATACGTAGGGATGATAAGCATCATGACATGGAACAAAAGATACCCAAACACGGCTGCACCCGCTGCAACTACAGGAGATGTTTCGTCAACGTCACAACCTCCACAACACCCTATGCAACCTCCCCCGCATAGACCAGTGGCCACTATTTGGACTAAACTTACTCAAAGTTTAAGGACCATGTCGGCTAGGCTCTCCATTTATGAGCTCATCCACCAATCATCGCCCTATCGGGAGGCTGTGATGGAGATACTCAAAGCCATTGAGCTACAACCCCATGAAGCCAATTCTTTCAACAATTTCGTAGGACATGTGAGACAATGCACAGAACCAGTCATAACCTTCAGGGAAGACGAACTGAAACTGGTGACTAGTGATATGGTGGATCCACCCCTGCATGTCATTGCGTGGGTCAACGGGATTCCATTCAAGAGGGTGTTTTTGGACACTGGCTCGTCCAACAACATAATCACGACAGTGGCATTAAAACACCTTACGCTGCCAGCATCCCACATTGTGGTGTCCACTTACACTCTTCGAGCATTCAACGACACATTATGCTCGACGGTTGGCATAATTGTCTTGCCCATCCAAGTAGGACAAAAGACCATTCCTATGTTGTGTCACATCCTTGAGGGTGAGATGGCCTACAATATCTTTCTAGGTCGGCCTTGGATCAGGGACATGAAGTGTGTCCCTTCGATAGCCCATCAATGCCTCAAATACACATACGAAGGGCAAGTACATGTATTCCCAGCGGACTTAGAGCCATTTAAGTTTTGCAATGCGGTGTAACTGATGCCACAATCGACCCTCCCATCGACATATTTGGACTTTCAATTGAATCCGTCCATACAGGGTCCAATTCAGCCTACATCCCCGCTGTTGAGTCCCTCAACTCACCAACCTAGCCCATCTTCATTGTCTGTTCCTTCACCAACGATGCCACCTATGGTGGCCACACCGAAGGACAACGAGAAGAAGCCCCTAGAGGAGGTACCACCATTAGTCTCAACCATCTCTACCGAAGAGGTGCCCAGCCAAATGGAAGTCGAGACACCTGGTTCACCCAACATGGAGTGGACTCAGGGAGAACTCCCATTCCCTCCCCCTCAACCATCGATGATTACCGTTGAGATGGCCAATACGAGCCTGGGGGAGTACCTAGTGCGGAACGTTGTGGCAACACCCATGATCGAATCCATGCAAGACATGGGGAGGCCTCGCCTCCCCATCGAAATTATCATCCCTTTAGGCTACCTGCCAAATCAGACCAATTTTGTATATGAGGGCCTCGAAAACGGCATTGAACCCTACCTACAAGAGGAAGAGGACGAAGAGCCATTTGCTAAGAATTTTGACTATCTGTCCAACCCGAACTTCGCCTTGAAATACCTAGACCAATGTAATTGGCATGGATATGGATTGGGAAGATACGAACAAGGAATGCGCATTCTTTTTCAACCGAGATACCAGATGCAATATGATAAATTACGAGTAGGGTTCAACCACCCTTTGCCCCTCGACATCTTGGTAGAAACCATGTAAGGCCTAGGTCTAGGCAACAGGGATGGGTTGGCACAAGATCCATATGCCAATCCCAACACAACATACACATTGGGGGATTATCTCCCATTGTTAACAACAAACCTTGTTGACCTCAACAACCCCTCCCCTTTGATCGAGGAAGGGGAAATTTCAAGAAGTAACCTCCAAGAGGGATATGAACAAGATCAAGGGGGGTCTTCTGAAGATGAGTCAGATTATGAGGTAGCACCTTGGGACCCTTTTGAGTCCGATAGCAATCACTCGCAGGTGACACCCATTGACGACTATTAGGAGAACTTTGTGGTAATGTTTCCCTTTAATGTTCCGATCGGGCAATTGCTACCTCCAGAGAATCCAGCCCTCCCGTAGAGAACGGAACAACCCGGAAGGGACCAAATCAACTTGCTTGAACAAAACGAGCCTCCCATGCCGATCATAAGACAAAGTGATCCATTGAAGGAAGAATATCCAAATATCTTCTTCAAAATTGACAACCTGCATGCCAAATTTTTGGTTTTCATAGAGAGTGAGGATAGTGATCAAGAAACGCCTAGTGGGAGGCTATACCAGCCAGAGGGGCACATAGTTGTCGGAGCCAATGAAGGCCTATGGATATCCGATATCGACTATGAGGATGAGACTGAGATGGCATATCTCAACCATATGAGGCAACAAGAATACCCCATAGACATCGATGATATGTTTGAACATCTAAATATAGGACCAAGGCATAGGTGGCATTTAAACCAAGTACAGTTAAACCAAGTGCTTCATCCACCACTTCGGGCATACAGGGAGCACCTCCCACCTAGAGAACCTATAGGGCCATCAGTGCCAAGGGCAGACCCTGTCCTTCTATCTGCACATAGGGCCGATCCTTTTGTACCAGTACCCATAGAGCCAGATCCAGGGTACAAGGATCACCAAGGATATCTGAATCAACACCTACGCAGTAATGGAGACCAAATTCATTCCATCAACATGATCTCCATTGATTTAACCGCCCCCATATACAATCCAACCGATCCAACATGACCATTGTATCTAGACCTAGATGCCATAGACTGGGAGCACACTGACTCACCACCATCCCCATCAGAGTACTGGCCTTGCAGTGATATGTTTTAGTTCACCCCAAGACAGACTCAAGATATCTTCCATGCTGAAGAGGAACCCGATATTCCCAATGTAGATCTAAATTCAGCAAATGATATCCACCTGATCCCAACTCCACACCAATTGGAGGATGGATCCCACATGTCAGTCGAAGAGACGATTGACGTAGACATCGGTTCTAATCCAATGAATTCATAAATCATCAAGCTGGGGGTAATTTTATCCCTCGAAGAGCAAGCCGATTACATTACCCTTCTCAAAAATAAGAAGAAGGTTTTTGCATGGTCCTACAAAGACATATTGGGGCTAGACCCACAGCTAGTCACGCATAATCTAACACTTGATCTGATAGTCAAGCCAGTCAAGAAAAAGCTACGTAAGATGCACCCAATAGTGACCTTAATGGTCAAAGATGAGCTATAAAAGTTGTTGGATGAACAGTTTGTCATCTGCGTAGATTACCCACCATGGTTGTCCAACATGGTACCTATTAAAAATCCTGACGGGAGGATTCGCATATGCACCAATTTTTGAGATTTAAACAAAGCGAGTCCCAAGGACAATTTCCCCTTGCCTAGCATCAACGCATTGGTAGATGCTACAACAGGCCATGAAATGCTTTCCCTCATGGATTGTTTCTCGAGATACAACTAGATTCATATCAATCTCGATGATAAACTAAAAATGACGTTCACGATGCCTTGGGGGACATTTTGTTATAAGGTCATGCCCTTTGGCCTTAAAAACGTTGGCACCACTTACCAACGTGCTATGACATACATCTTCCACGATCACATGCATAAAACTTTGGAAGATTATATGGATGATTTATTGGCCAAATCTCTTTTGTGCAAAAATCATCTCGATGACTTACGCAAGATCCTTGATTGCCTCATCGAACACAAGGTTAGGCTAAACCCCAAGAAGTGCGTATTTGGCGTCACATCTGGAAAACTCTTGGGTTTCATAGTCTCAAAATGAGGCATCGAGGTAGATCCAAATAAAGTCAAGGCAATCCTTGAAATGCTTCCCCCAACCACCATTAGGCAGCTTAGAAGCTTGCAGGGTAAGGTCGTATCGATCAAGCGCTTCATAGCACAGTTATCTGACAAGTGCCGACCCATAAATAAATTATTACACAAGGGGGTAGCATTTCATTGGGATGACGAGTGCCAGTCGACCTTCAATGACATCAAACAATACTTGGCTTTACCACCAGTATTGGCACCACCTAGACCAGGAGTGCCATTCTATTTATACATCTCAGCTATTGAGGTGGCACTGGGTGCCATGCTAGCCCAGAAAAATGAATTACATAAAGAACAGGCTAATTATTATCTTAGCCGCACCCTGGTCAATTATGAACTTAACTATGCATACATTGAGAAGCTATGCTTGGTGATGGTATTTACCACCAAAAAGCTACGCCATTACATGTTGAGCAATACGACATATGTTGTGTCTAAGGAGAATCCATTGCGGTACATGATGAGTCGTACTTATCATAGTAGTTGCACGACAAAATGGATCATGTTGTTGACGGAGTTTGACATCAAATTCATTGGACAAAAGTCCATCAAAGGTCAAGTCATCGCCGATCAACTAGCAGAGGCTCCTCTCGAAGATGATCAACCTCTGACCATAGAGTTGCCCGATTATGGGGTCTTCCATGTCTCAGAGTCACCAGATTCTGATGAGCCTGAGTCACGGGCCGACATAACCTTATTTTTTGATGGTTCTAAATGTGAGCAAGGGGGTGGCACGGGAATCATGTTTTTCACACCACAAGGGGCTCCAATGCCTTTATCATTTAAACTTGATTTCCCAGTGAACCAATAACAATGCTTAATACAAAGCCTTGCTCATAGGTCTTCAGACAACCATCACCATGAACATCAAATGCTTGAATATCTTTGGTGATTCATTGTTAATTGTCAACCAAGTGAAAGGGGTATTCCAATGCAAATGCCCAGTTCTGCAGGCCTACAAAGCCCTTATGGATAAATTCTTGGAAAATCTTGAATGGTACAACATCGAGGCACTCCCTCGATCATCAAATCGTTTTGCGGACACTATGGCCTCCTTGGGGTCACTAATCCCGCAAGACATTTATGGTGAGATGACAACCATTCAAGTCAAAACATTATCGCAATCCATAATGGAGCGTGCAAGCTCTGACATAACACCAAGAATCCACCTGATCCAGATTGAACCATATCAGGATAGGTTCTCTCAAATTCATGATAGTCTGAATCACACCAACTAGGGGTCTTTGTTCTCTCCAACCCCTCTTAATAGCAACACAACGCTATTTTTACAAGTTCTTTCCCGCTTAGCTTTTTCTAGGGAAGAACTTTAAGAGGGATCGATCGTTCATACCATCGAGGTTTCTGATCAGCAGGATTGGTACACACCCATAAGAGAATATCTCAAGTTAGGTAGCCTCCCATGTGGATTTTTGCATGCTGCAAAAAGATCATTCAAATAGAAAGTGACAAAACATGTCTTGCTAGGAGATATTTTATACCATTGAAGCTATGAAGGAATCCTCCTTCGTTGCTTGGACCAGTAGAAGTCCACTTGGGTGATCACCCAAGCGCACAATGGTACATGCGGTGGCCACTTCAGTGGTATGGCCATCGTAAAGTGCATTCTTCGCATGGGCTATTATTGGTCATCTTTAGAGCGAGATTGTTGTGCATATGTGCGAAAGTGCATGAAGTTTCAACACCATGCTAACTTGACACACGTACCTTCTCAGGCCTTGCAGCTGATCCAATCGGCTTGGCCATTTTTGCAGTGGGGCTTAGATCTCATCGAAAAGATCTCCCTTGTGTCGTCAGGTCGTCACACGTTTATCATAACGGCCACAGAGTACTTCACTAAGTGGGTGGAAGCAATTTTACTTACCTCTACAAATGGGCCCCGCATTGCAGAGTTCATTTTACATAACATCATATATCGTTTTGGTATTCCATCCAAGATCATCTCGGATAATGGGACGTCATTTAAGAACAAAGATGTGTGTGCTTTGACAAAAAGTACAAAATTCAGCACAGTTTTTTGACACCTTATTATCCGTAGGCAAATGGGCAAGCATAGGCGTTGAACAAAATGCTAGTTGCCATCCTTAAAAATATGGTTGTAGATAGTCATAAGGATTGGCACATCCAAATACCACTTGCCCTATGGGCTTATCACACTAGCATTTGGACGCCCACTAGGGCAACTCCATTTTCGCTAGTGTATGGCTTCGAGGCAGTCATGCCTCTCGAGTTGGAAATACCCTCCCTGCGCATATCAATGCAAGAGTTCATCGATGATGACACTGCACGACAGGCCCGATTAGACCAGCTTACGTTACTCGATGAACGACATGTCAATGCTTTCGAGCATTTATGTATCTATCAAGAGCGACTTAAGAAAGCATACAACATGAAATTTCACTTGAGGGACTTTCAGGTTGGTGACCTGGTCTTAAAAGAGAACCAAAAAAATTCTAACTTGCCGCCCCATTTAAGGGACAAGTTCGCAGTAAATTGGTTAGGTCCTTATGTAATCAACAGTAAAATAGGACCTAAAACATATCGGCTCGCCTCTCTTGAAGGAATCAAGGAACTAGAACCCTTGAACATCAATAATTTGAGGCCATTCAACATTTAGAGAGCCATGGCCCACTCCAAAAGCTCCAAGGGTTCCCACAATCGCTTGGTCAACCTAAAATGCCCCAAAGGTATCTATAATCCCTTTGGTCAAACCAAAATCCCCAAGGGTTCTCACCACCGCTTGGTCACCCAAAATGCCCCAAAGGTATCCATAATCTCTTTGGTCAAACCAAAAGCTCCAAGGGTTCCCACAATCGCTTGGTCAACCTAAAATGCCCCAAAGGTATCCGTAATCCCTTTGGTCAAACCAAAAGCTCCAAGGATTCCCGTAATCGCTTGGTCCACCTAAAACACCCCAAAGATATCCATAATCCCTTTGGTCAAACCAAAAGCTCCAAGGGTTCCCACAATCACTTGGTCAGCCAAATGCCCCAAAGGTATCTATAATCCCTTTGGTCAAACCAAAAGCTCCAAGGGTTCCCACAATTGCTTGGTCAATCTAAAATGCCCCAAAGGTATCTATAATTCCTTTGGTCAAACCAAAAACTCCAAGGATTCTCGCCACCGCTTGGTAACCCAAAATGCCCCAAAGGTATCTATAATCCCTTTGGTCAAACCAAAACCTCCAAGGATCCGTAAGAATCACTTGGTCCACACCCATTCGGATTAAACCATCCATAACAAATATTCAAAAACAACAGATAATAAAAAATAACAAAATGATTCGTACTTATCACAGTAGTTGTGTCTAAGGAGAATCCATTGCGGTACATGATGAGTCATACTTATCACAGTAGTTGCACGACAAAATGGATCATGTTGTTAACGAAGTTTGACATCAAATTCATTGGACAAAAGTCCATCAAAGGTCAAGTCATCGCCCATCAACTAGCAGAGGCTCCTCTCGAAGATGATCAACCTCTGACCATAGAGTTGCCCGATGATGGGGTCTTCCATGTCTCAGAGTCACCAGATTCTGATGAGCCTGAGTCACAGGCCGACATAACCTTATTTTTTGATGGTTCTAAATGTGAGCAAGGGGGTGGCATGGGAATCATGTTTTTCACACCACAAGGGGCTCCAATACCTTTATCATTTAAACTTGATTTCCCGTGCACCAATAACAATGCTAAATACAAAGCCTTGCTCATAGGTCTTTAGAAAGCCATCACCATGAACATCAAATTCTTGAATATCTTTGGTGATTCATTGTTAATTGTCAACCAAGTGAAAGGGGTATTCCAATGCAAATGCCTAGTTCTACAGGCCTACAAAGCCCTTATGGATAAATTCCTGGAAAATCTTGAATGGATGATTATATGGATGATTTATTGGCCAAATCTCTTTTGCGCCAAAATCATCTCGATGACTTATGCAAGATCCTTGATCTCCCTTGTCGTCAAACCAAAAGCTCCAAGGGTTCCCACAATCGCTTGGTCAACCTAAAATGCCCCAAAGGTATCTATAATTCCTTTGGTCAAACCAAAACCTCCAAGGATTCTTGCCATCGCTTGGTAACCCAAAATGCCCCAAAGGTATCTATAATCCCTTTGGTCAAACCAAAACCTCCAAGGATCCGTAAGAATCACTTGGTCCACACCCATTCGGTTTGAACCGTCCATAACAAATATTCAAAAACAACAGATAATAAAAAATAACAAAATGAGTCATACTTATCACAGTAGTTGTGTCTAAGGAGAATCCATTGCGATACATGATGAGTCGTACTTATCACAGTAGTTGCATGACAAAATGGATCATGTTGTTGACGGAGTTTGACATCGAATTCATTGGACAAAAGTCCATCAAAGGTCAAGTCATCGCCGATCAACTAGCATAGGCTCCTCTCGAAGATGATCAACCTCTGACCATAGAGTTGCCTGATGATGGGGTCTCCCATGTCTCAGAGTTGCAAAATTCTGATGAGCCTGAGTCACAGGCCGACATAACCTTATTTTTTGATGGTTCTAAATGTGAGCAAAGGGGTGGCACGGGAATCATGTTTTTCACACCACAAGGGGCTCCAATGCCTTTATCATTTAAACTTGATTTCCCGTGCACCAATAAAAATGCTGAATACAAAGCCTTGCTCATAGGTCTTCAGACATGACCATCACCATGAACATCAAATGCTTGAATATCTTTGGTGATTCATTGTTAATTTTCAACCAAGTGAAAGGGGTATTCCAATGCAAATTCCCAGTTCTGCAGGCCTACAAAGCCCTTATGGATAAATTTCTGGCAAATATTGAATGGTACGACATCGAGGCACTCCCTTGATCATCAAATCATTTTGCAGACACAATGGCCTCCTTGGGGTCACTAATCCCGCAAGAAATTTATGGTGAGATGAAAACCATTCAAGTCAAAACGTTATCGCAATCCACAATGGAGCATGCAAGCTCTGACATAACACCAAGAATCCACCTGATCCATATTGAACCATATCAGGATAGGTTCTCTCGAATCCATGATAGTCTGAATCACACCAAAGAGGGGTCTTTGTTCTCTCCAACCCCTCTTAATAGCAACACAACGCTATTTTTACAAGTCCTTTCCCGCTTAGCTTTTGCTAGGGATGAACTTCAAGAGGGATCGATCGTTCATAACATCGAGGTTTCTGATCAGCAGGATTGGTACACACCCATAAGAGACTATCTCAAGTTAGGTAGCCTCCCACGTGGATTTTTGCACGCTGCAAAAATATAATTCAAATAGAAAGTGACAAAACATGTCTTGCTAGGAGATATTTTATACCATTGAAGCTACGAAGGAATCCTCCTTCGTTGCTTGGACCAGTAGAAGTCCACTTGGGCGATCACCCAAGCGCACAATGGTACATGCACTGGCCACTTCAATGGTATGGCCATCATAAAGTGCATTCTTCGCATGGGCTATTATTGGTCATCTTTAGAGCGAGATTGTTGCGCATATGTGTGAAAGAGCATGAAGTGTCAACACCATGCTAACTTGACACACGTACCTTCTCATGCCTTGCAATCGATCCAATCAGCTTGGCCATTTTCACAGTGGGGCTTAGATCTCATCGGAAAGATCTCCCCTGTGTCGTCACATGCATAAAACATTGGAAGATTATATGGATGATTTATTGGCCAAATCTCTTTTGCGCCAAAATCATCTCGATGACTTACGCAAGATCCTTGATCTCCCCTGTCATCAAACCAAAAGCTCCAAGGGTTACCACAATCTCTTGGTCAACCTAAAATGCCCCAAAGGTATCTATAATTCCTTTGGTCTAACCAAAAACTCCAAGGATTCTCGCCATCGCTTGGTAACCCAAAATGCCCCAAAGGTATCTATAATCCATTTGGTCAAACCAAAACCTCCAAGGATCCATAAGAATCACTTGGTCCACACCCATTCGGATTAAACCGTCCATAACGAATATTCAAAAACAACAGATAATAAAAAATAACAAAATGAGTCGTACTTATCACAGTAGTTGTGTCTAAGGAGAATCCATTACGATACATAATGAGTCGTACTTATCACAGTAGTTTCACGACAAAATGGATCATGTTGTTGATGGAGTTTGACATCAAATTCATTGGACAAAAGTCCATCAAAGGTCAAGTCATCGCCGATTAACTAGTAGAGGCTCCTCTCGAAGATGATCAACCTCTGACCATAGAGTTGCCCGATGATGGGGTCTTCCATGTCTCAAAGTCGCCAGATTCTTATGAGCCTGAGTCCAAGGTCGACATAACCTTATTTTTTGATGGTTCTAAATGTGAGCAAGCGGGTGGCACGAGAATCATGTTTTTCACACCACAAGGGGCTCCAATGCCTTTATCATTTAAACTTGATTTCTCGTGCACCAATAATAATGCTGAATACAAAGCCTTGCTCATAGGTCTTCAGATAGCCATCACCATGAACATCAAATGCTTGAATATCTTTGGTGATTCATTGTTAATTGTCAACCAAGTGAAAGGGGTATTCCAATGCAAATGCCCAGTTCTGGAGGCCTACAAAGCCCTTATGGATAAATTCTTGGCAAATCTTGAATGGTACGACATCGAGGCACTCCCTCGATCATCAAATCGTTTTGCGAACACTATGGCCTCCTTGGGGTCACTAATCCCATAAGACATTTATGGTGAGATGACAACCATTCAAGTCAAAACGTTATCACAATCCACAATGGAGCGTGCAAGCTCTAACATAACACCAAGAATCCACCTGATCCAGATTGAACCATATCAGGATAGGTTCTCTCGAATCCATGATAGTCTGAATCACACCAACTAGGGGTATTTGTTCTCTCCAACCCCTCTTAATAACAACACAATGCTATTTTTACAAGTTATTTCCTGCTTAGCTTTTGCTAGGGATGAACTTCAAGAGGGATCGATCGTTCATACCATCGAGGTTTCTGATCAGCAGGATTGGTACACACCCATAAGAGACTATCTCAAGTTAGGTAGCCTCCCATGTGGATTTTTGCACGCTACAAAAAGATCATTCAAATAGAAAGTGACAAAACATGTCTTGCTAGGAGATATTTTATACCATTGAAGCTACGAAGGAATCCTCCTTCGTTGCTTGGACCAGTAAAAGTCCACTTGGGCGATCACCCAAGCGCACAATGGTACATGCGATGGCCACTTCAGTGGTATGGCCATTGTAAAGTGCATTCTTTATATGGGCTATTATTGGTCATCTTTAGAGCGAGATTGTTGCGCATATGTGCGAAAGTGCATGAAGTGTCAACACCATGCTAACTTGACACACGTACCTTCTCAGGCCTTGCAGCTGATCCAATCGGCTTGGCCATTTTCATAGTGGGTCTTAGATCTCATTGGAAAGATCTCCCCTATGTCGTCAGGTCGTCACACGTTTATCATAACGGCCACAGAGTACTTCACTAAGTGGGTGGAAGCACTTTTACTTACCTCTACAAATGGGCCCCTCATTGCAGAGTTCATTTTACATAACATCATATATCGTTTTGGTATTCCATCCAAGATCATCTCGGATAATGGGACGTCATTTAAGAACAAAGATGTGTGTGCTTTGACAACAAAGTACAAAATTCAGCACAGTTTTTTGACACCTTATTATCCGTAGGCAAATGGGCAAGCAGAGGCGTCGAACAAAACGCTAGTTGCCATCCTTAAAAATATGGTCGTAGATAGTCATAATGATTGGCACATCCAAATACCACTTGCCCTATGGGCTTATCACACTAGCATTTGGACGCCCACAAGGGCAACTCCATTTTCGCTAGTGTATGGCTCCGATGCAGTCATGCCTCTCGAGTTGGAAATACCCTCCCTGCGTATATCAATGCAAGAGTTCATCGATGATGACACTGCATGACAGGCCCGATTAGACCAGCTTACGTTACTCGACGAACTACGCATCAATGCTCTCGAGCATTTATGTATCTATCAAGAGTGACTTAAGAAAGCATACAACATGAAATTCACTTGAGGGACTTTCAGGTTGGTGACCTAGTCTTAAAGGAGAACCAACAAAATTCTAACTTGCCGCCCCATTTAAGGGACTAGTTCACATTAAATTGGTTAGGTCCTTATGTAATCTACAGTAAAATAGGACCTGAAACATATCAACTCGCCTCTCTTGAAGGAATCAAGGAACTAGAACCCTTGAACATCAATCATTTGAAGCCATTCAACATTTAGAGAGCCATGGCCCACTCCAAAAGCTCCAAGGGTTCCCACAATCACTTGGTCAACCTAAAATGCCCCAAAGGTATCTATAATCCCTTTGGTCAAACCAAAATCCCCAAGGGTTCTCACCACCGCTTGGTCACCCAAAATGCCCCAAAGGTATCCATAATCTCTTTGGTCAAACCAAAAGCTCCAAGGGTTCCCACAATCAATTGGTCAACCTAAAATGCCCCAAAGGTATCTGTAATCCCTTTGGTCAAACCAAAATCTCCAAGGATTCCCGCAATCACTTGGTCAACCTAAAACACCCCAAAGATATCCATAATCCCTTTGGTCAAACCAAAAGCTCCAAGGGTTCCCACAATCGCTTGGTCAGCCAAATGCCCCAGAGGTATCTATAATCCCTTTGGTGAAACCAAAAGCTCCAAGGGTTCCCACAATTGCTTGGTCAACCTAAAATACCCCAAAGGTATCTATAATTCCTTTGGTCAAACCAAAAACTCCAAGGATTCTTGCCATCGCTTGGTAACCCAAAATGCCCCAAAGGTATCTATAATCCCTTTGGTCAAACCAAAACCTCCAAGGATCCGTAAGAATCACTTGGTCCACACCCATTCGGATTAAACCGTCCATAACGAATATTCAAAAACAACAGATAATAAAAAATAACAAAATGAGTCGTACTTATCACAGTAGTTGTGTCTAAGGAGAATCCATTACGGTACATGATCAGTCGTACTTATCACAGTAGTTGCACGACAAAATGGATCATGTTGTTGACGGAGTTTGACATTGAATTCATTGGACAAAAGTCCATCAAAGGTCAAGTCATCGCCGATTAACTAGCAGAGGCTCCTCTCAAAGATGATCAACCTCTGACCATAGAGTTGCCCAATGATGGGGTCTTCCATGTCTCAGAGTCGCCACATTCTGATGAGCCTGAGTCATAGGCCGACATAACCTTATTTTTTATGGTTCTAAATGTGAGCAAGGGGGTGGCACGGGAATCATGTTTTTCACACCATAAGGAGCTCCAATGCCTTTATAATTTAAACTTGATTTCCCGTGCACCAATAACAATGCTGAATACAAAGCCTTGCTCATACGTCTTCAGACAGCCATCACCATGAACATCAAATGCTTGAATATCTTTGGTGATTCATTGTTAATTTTCAACCAAGTGAAAAGGGTATTCCAATGCAAATGCCCAGTTCTGCAGGCCTACAAAGCCATTATGGATAAATTCCTCGCAAATCTTGAATGGTACGACATCGAGGCACTCCCTCGATCATCAAATCATTTTGCAAACACTATGGCCTCCTTGGGGTCACTAATCCCGTAAGACATTTATGGTGAGATGACAACCATTCAAGTCAAAATGTTATCGCAATCCACAATGGAGCGTGCAAGCTCTGACATAACACCAGGAATCCACCTGATCCAGATTGAACCATATCAGGATAGGTTCTCTCGAATCCATGATAGTTTGAATCACACCAACTAGGGTTCTTTGTTCTCTCCAACCCCTCTTAATAGCAACACAACGCTATTTTTACAAATTCTTTCCCACTTATCTTTTGCTAGGGATGAACTTCAAGAGTGATCGATCGTCCATACCATCGAGGTTTCTGATCAGTAGGATTGGTACACACCCATAAGAGACTATCTCAAGTTAGGTAGCCTCCCACTTGGATTTTTGCACGTCGTAAAAAGATCATTCAAATAGAAAGTGACAAAACATGTCTTGCTAGGATATATTTTATACCATTGAAGCTACGAAGGAATCCTCCTTCGTTGCTTGGACCAATAGAAGTCCACTTGGGCGATCACCCAAGCGCACAATGGTACATGCGATGGCCACTTCAGTGGTATGGCCATCGTAAATTGCATTCTTCGCATGGGCTATTATTGGTCATCTTTAGAGCGAGATTGTTGCGTATATGTGCAAAAGTGCATGAAGTGTCAACACCATGCTAACTTGACACACGTACCTTCTCAGGCCTTGCAGCTGATCCAATCAACTTGGCCATTTTCACAGTGGGGCTTAGATCTCATCGGAAAGATCTCCCCTATGTCGTCACATGCATAAAACTTTGGAATATTATATGGATGATTTATTGGCCAAATCTCTTTTGCGCCAAAATCGTCTCGATGACTTACGCAAGATCCTTGATCTCCCTTGTCGTCAAACCAAAAGCTCCAAGGGTTCCCACAATCGCTTGGTCAACCTAAAATGCCCCAAAGTTATCTATAATTCCTTTGGTCAAACCAAAAACTCCAAGGATTCTCGCCACCGCTTGGTAACCCAAAATGCCCCAAAGGTATCTATAATCCCTTTGGTCAAACCAAAACCTCCAAGGATCCATAAGAATCACTTGGTCCACACCCATTCAGATTAAACCGTCCATAACGAATATTCAAAAACAAAAGATAATAAAAAATAACAAAATAATTCGTTCTTATAACAGTAGTTGTGTCTAAGGAGAATCCATTGCGGTACATGATGAGTCGTACTTATCACAGTAGTTGCACGACAAAATGGATCATGTTGTTGATGGAGTTTGACATCGAATTCATTGGATAAAAGTCCATCAAAGTTCAAGTCATCGCCGATCAACTAGCAGAGGCTCCTCTCAAAGATGATCAACCTCTGACCATAGAGTTGCCCGATGTGGGGTCTTTCATGTCTCGAGTCGCCGGATTCCGATGAGCCCGAGTCACAGTCGACATAACCTTATTTTTTGATGGTTCTAAATGTGAGCAAGGGGGTGGCATTGGAATCATGTTTTTCACACCACAAGGGGATCCAATGCCTTTATCATTTAAACTTGATTTCCCGTGCACCAATAACAATGTTGAATACAAAGCCTTGCTCATAGGTCTTCAGATAGCCATCACCATGAACATCAAATGCTTGAATATCTTTGGTGATTCATTGTTAATTGTCAACCAAGTGAAAGGGGTATTCCAATGCAAATGCCCAGTTCTGCAAGCCTACAAAGCCCTTATGGATAAATTCCTGGCAAATCTTGAATGGATGATTATATGGATGATTTATTGGCCAAATCTCTTTTGTGCCAAAATCATCTCGATGACTTACGCAAGATCCTTGATCTCCCCTGTCGTCAAACCAAAAGCTCCAAGGGTTCCCACAATCGCTTGGTCAACCTAAAATGCCCCAAAAGTATCTATAATTCCTTTGGTTAAACCAAAAACTCCAAGGATTCTTGCCACCGCTTGGTAACCCAAAATGCCCCAAAGGTATCTATAATCCCTTTGGTCAAACCAAAACCTCCAAGGATCCGTAAGAATCACTTGGTCCACACCTATTCGAATTAAACCGTCCATAACAAATATTCAAAAACAACAGATAATAAAAAATAACAAAATGAGTCATACTTATCACAGTAGTTGTGTCTAAGGAGAATCCATTACGGTACATGATGAGTCGTACTTATCACAGTAGTTGCACGACAAAATGGATCATGTTGTTGACTGAGTTTGACATCGAATTCATTGGACAAAATTCCATCAAAGGTCAAGTCATCGCCGATCAACTAGCGGAGGCTCCTCTCGAAGATGATCAACCTCTAACCATAGAGTTGCCCGATGATGGGGTCTTCCATGTCTCAGAGTCGCCAGATTCTGATGAGCCTGAGTCACAAGCCGATATAACCTTATTTTTTGATGGTTCTAAATGTGAGCAAGGGTGTGGAACGGGAATCATTTTTTTCACACCACAAGGGGCTCCTGTTGGCAATTTTGGGTACTTTGGGTACATTGCCTTTGCTCAAGTGTATAAGTTATCATTGATGTCAAAAGGCATTTTTGTGTTGATATCAAAAAGAGTGTGATGTCAAAAATATCTTGAGAAGCTTCATAATGTTAAAGGGTTTTTATTAAAACCATGGTGACAAGGTTAAAGGTTTTTCTTAAAACCGTTTGGACTCATTAAGGGTTTTTATTAAAACCAAGCTTAACTTAATGCAAAGGTTTTTACTTCTTGAAAAACCTTGAAGGTCCATTTTTATTATTAATAATTAAATTAACTCAAACCTTTGACAAAGGTCTAAGTTTAATTTATTTTTAATAATATAATAATTATTATTATTTTAATTATTATTAACGGGTCTTTTAACCCTTAAGCGACGCAGATAAAGTTTTCTTTCGCCGACGTGTTGCCATCGTTGAAGGAGCGCCGACGTCAAACAGTTAAGGAGAAATGGCTATATAAGTGGGGATGATTTTCTAAAGTAAGTGCACCATTGATTAATTGGAGTCTTCGATTTGCGTTTGCTCTGTATCATTCGAATAGCGCTTGGTGTCTTCGATTTGCGTTTGCTCTGTATCATTTGAATAGCACTTGGTGTCTTCGATTTGCGTTTGCTCTGTATCATTCGAATAGCGCTTGGTGTCTTCGATTTGCGTTTGCTTTGTATCATTCGAATAGCGCTTGGTGTCTTCGATTTGTGCTTGCTCTGTGTCTTTGAATCTCCAATTGACATCTTTGAAATTATGCTTGATCTGTGTCTTGGAAACCGTGCTTGGCATACTCAAATTTGAGCTTGGGCTGCATCCTTACTTTTTTGCTTGACGTTAGTGGATTGGCAATTGCACCTGAACTATGTTTTTTTTCCAGACTGTGCTGTGAGATGATTAATTCAAGCATTCAGTGACTTATGTTTTGGACAGTGCTAGGAAAAACGAATACGTTTTCCATATCCTACGATCAAGTGAAGATAAAACAAAGGATAGTTTAATATTTCTTTGTCGGGCACTTGTGCTCCAACGACGATGGAGTTTGAGTAAAGGCGCTCGCTAGGTAGAGATACAGGTTTCGAATCACGTCGAGTGCATTTTTCCTTTTGTTGCGATGCATGAAGGAGAGCGGTTGTGATTGGGCTACGTAAGTAGAGGAGAATGCGCTTTAGCGCTTATAGTGGTGGCTCCTCATTTCTCCTAAGGTTGGAGAACTAAGTATTGCCAAGGTAAATCTTTTTATTGTTGACTTGAGATATTTGAGTTGATTTGATCAAGAATTATTGATGGAGGTATAAGGTTAAGTTGTAATCTTTGTTTTGACATTGTTATTATTAATGCTTGATGCTTATGTGGAGTAATAAGGTGTAAAGAGATTTTACTTTGTATGTATATTATATTTTTGGTGGTTAATATTAAGTTGGAGTAATAAGGTGTTATTTTGGATCTTTATTATTGTGTATTATTGTATAGTTGCTAACTCTAATTGGTGGTAAATTGAGAGTTAATGTTGTGATAGTTTTTGAGTTCTCCTTCTTCATCAAAGTAAAGGTATGGGCACATTCTTCCATGGTTGTTATTGATTGATGGTTTTCTAAAAATAAGTGTGGAGGGAAAAGGATTTCTACTTGTTTTATTTTCTTGTGATGATTGGTTGAATGCTTCAAGGTTGATGTTGAGTTAAATGGTGTTGGTTGACTAAACCTTGTTTGATGAGCATTGTTGTTAAAACCCTAATTGGTTGTGGAAAGAACATGAGTATCATTGTTATATGAGATATTGCATGGTTGGCAATTGTTGGGTTGTGTTTCATGTTCTTGAGAAAAGCATACTACATCTATCTTATTCTGTTGAGATTGAGATTGAGTTGAGATTGATATTGGGAGTTAAGTATAGAACATATTGAGTCTCTAAAAATTCTCTTTATGCTTCTATGAGGTTGATGAATCACATTGGGTCTCTAACAATTCTCTTTGTGGGTTCATGCTAAGCAAGTTTTTCTTGGTGAGCTTGCTGAGGTTTTGGACAAGTTCCGGTGGGGACTTGTGAGTAGGTTTTGGATAGGTTCCGGTGGGGACTTGTGAGCAGGTTTTGGATAGGTTTCGGTGGGGACTTGTGAGCAAATTTGGACAGGTCCTAGCAGAGGACTTGTGAGATGAGTTTGAGAGTTCTATCAGAGAACTTGAGGACAGAGGTGCATTGGTTCTTTGAGAAGAACTTGAGGACAAATTTGGCAAGTCTTTGAGAAGGTTTGTATGCAGAGGATTGATTTGTTCAAGAGTTGGACAGATCTGACAGACAGAGGAAGACTTGTACTAGACCGACTGACTATGTTTGGTACAGGTTGCTGAGCTACTGTGGACATGATCATAGAATACAGAGGTCTCTTAGGCTAAGCATTAAGGACAGGAGGTCTTCGGTGGAAAGGATTTCCACGTGCTGGCAAGAGGTAGAGGTAGTTGATCTTCCGAGGGATCATTTCCAGAGCAGAGGGGAAGGTATCTCCTTTGAGCAGAGGCTCATAAATTCGGATAGAGGGGAAGGTATCTCCTTTGAGCGAGAGGCTCATAAATTCAGATTGGGGGAAGGTATCTCCTTTGGGCCGAGGCTCATAAACATTGTAATTGGGAAGGTTTCCCAAAGAACTTTGAGATAACTTTTAGAGAAAATTTTTGTGGACGTAGCCCAGGATTTCTGGGTGAACCACGTTAAAATTGGTGTCACTTTGTGGATGATATTGTGCTTTGTTTTGATATTGCTTTGGGTATATTGCTTTACTGTTTTGAAGTATAAAGGAAAAAGTAAAAAGAGGTCTTATACTGTTCACCCCCCCTCTCAATATAAGCTTGTGTTCTTCAATTGGTATCAGAGCGGGTGCCTTCGGAAAGTTTAACAGCTTGAAGGAAAATCTAGTAAAGAACACAATGGATTATTCAAGTGGCAATGCAACACCTATTCGTGATGAGTCTTCTAGTGATGAAGAGGCATATTACAACAAGAAATGCAAGTTCTCTAGAAAGCACAAAAGTATGAAAAATATAAGATGTTTCAATTGTGGAAAGTTTGGTCATTATGCTACTGACCGTATCTTGTTCCTAAGAATGAAAGTGATGAAGATAAACGAGGATTCTAAGAGCAAGGATTCTGAAAAGCACAAGCATCATAGGAAAAACAAAGATGAGCACAATAATCAAGGAAAGAGGTATTCTCACAAGCACAAGAAGAGTTTCTACCTAGACAAAGCAAGTAAGTGTTCTAGTAGTGATAGTGAAAGTTCTTCAAGTGATAATGAAAATGAGATGTTGTTCATATCAGAAAAGGAGGAAGAACCGAAACATAGATTCATTATCATGAAATGTCTTAGATGTGGAAAATTTGGTCACCTTGAGGATGATTGCACAAATAATGATTTGGTTTCTAGTATGTATGAGGATGCTTCAGAAAACTATAAGGAAGATGCATGTATGGTTTTTGAAAAGGGTAGCACCTCTAGTGATAAGAAATATGAAAAAGGCTTTGATGATTCAAAAAGCAAACATATAGAGGAAGGTGAAGTAGATCTTAAAGGTGAACTTATTAGTGCTCTTAGTGCTTTGAAAAAGGAAAGAAAGAAGAATGCTAGACTTAAGGATAAGTTAGATGAATGTTGTATGGAGAGAGATGATCTTATAGAAAGTCTTGACTTCTCTATAGCTAAGACACAAGAACTCAAGGATGAGTTAGAGTCTAAGGTTCTTGAGTATAGTGAGTTAGAACAGAAAATGGCTTCTTTGAAAGAGGAAACTAAAGAGTACAAGGATAAGCTTTACAAGTTTCAAGATAGCTCCAAAAATGTTAAGTCACTCATCAAAGGTCAAAGAAAGACAACAGATAAAACAGGCCTTGGTTTTGTTAAGCCACACAAGGAACAAGTTGGAGAGTCTAGTAAGAGACTCCAAAAGGAAGAGAGTTCTGATGAGGAAAGTATTTCAGATCATGAGTCTTTGAATGATAGATGCACAAAAACAGAAAACATAATTCAGAATGAGAAGAGAAAGTTTACAGGACCTAGAAGGTCATTTACAGGAAAGTTTAATGGCAGATGTTTTTCTTGTCACAGGTTTGGTCACATGGCTTCACATTGCATGACTCAAGTAAGGAAGGTAAATGACA
Source organism: Wollemia nobilis (assembly GCA_028583015.1). Taxonomy (NCBI): domain Eukaryota; kingdom Viridiplantae; phylum Streptophyta; class Pinopsida; order Araucariales; family Araucariaceae; genus Wollemia; species Wollemia nobilis. The sequence goes on from JAQPPZ010015032.1 coordinate 6,966,282, forward strand.
GTTTCGAGAGGTGGTAATTTCTTTCAAGGGTATTGCTACTCTTGTAAACGATTTGGGCATAAGGCAATTTTTTGCAAGGCTAATAACGAGAACAGGGTTAGTCAGAACAGGTGGATTCAAAGAACAGGTATGCCTAAAATAAATAACATTGTTACTTGTTATAAGTGCAAAAATGAAGGTCACACAGCTAGACAGTGTAGAGCTGAAATTCCAAGGTATAGGAATAGGAATAGTGGTATGAACAGGTCCAAGGATCAAGGCATGGATAAGAACAGGAATGATAACAGGAACAGGAACAGTGACAGGAACAGGAACAGGAATATGAACAAAGAGTTCAAGAGAAGGCCCGACAAGGAAGTTATAGACGCTGATGATGATCAGTGCCTAATGGGAGTTTTACTCCCACCCCAAAATTAATCACCTCATCAGGAGGTGGGGGAGGGACTAAGCTAAGAGGCTCATTCTTAGTCTCGAGCCCCAAAGGTGGCCCTTTGCCATTGATGACAAAGGGGGAGAGATATGAGTAAGGGGGAGAGCTTCAAAGTGAAGAGGAAAGCTTCAAGTCAGGGGGAGCAAAACTTCAAAGGAATATTCTCAGTTGTGGGCACAGTCTCTCAGTTGTTAGCACAGTTGGTTTTAGTTTTGGCTCTTGAGAAGTGTTTTCAGTAAAGGTTTGCCATCAATGACAAAGGGGGAGATTGTTGGCAATTTTTTTTTTTGGTAAGTTGTGTTTGTATTTATAGCGGGTTTTAACAAGGATCCCAAAACCTGATTACATAAGAAATGGGTCTAGGGCATCAATCCCTTGAAACTGAACACCAAAACAGAAATCCCGCCCAGCGGTAATAGTAAGCATGAAACAATCCCTCTCAACGGGAAACAAACAAATAAGAAAGAAAGTAGTTTTGGAGATCCCGCCCCCCAGTGGGGAGTAGCCAAAAACCACCATCGAGAAGATCCCGCCCGACGAGAAGCAAAGAAAAGCTGTTACAATAAAATCCCGCCTCGCGGGAAGCAGTCAAAACCACCACAAACAGTCCCGCCTAGCGGGAAGCAACAGGGAAATCCCGCCATCCGAGAAACCAGTAGAAAAGAAAGGATCCCGCCTCGCAAGAAAACCGACGGATTTGGCGGATCCCGCCCTATGGAGAAACCATCCCGCCCACCGGGAAAACATTTCGTTCAGTGAGAGCCATCCTACAGGAAGCCGACAGCCAGCACAGAGAGGATCTAGCCCATCAGGAAGTGACCAGAGAGTTGCACCACAAGGAACCCACCCCGGGAAAACAGAAGAGGATCCCAGCAGTAGGGACCAATAATCCCGTCCAAGCATAGAGCCCGTCGAGGATTCACAAGAAAAAGGGGGACCAGATCCACACGAATAACCTGCAAAAAACCCCAGGGGGAAGCCTGAGGGAAAAAGGGAAGGGATCCCCAACCAAACAGGGATCCCTGGGAAGCACCAGTCTGAAAAAACAACCAAGGAAACCCTAGCCGGTCGGGAGGGGCGCAGATAGTGGAGAAGGATCTCCCCCCAGGAGATCATCTGCAAACAACCACTCCCCGGGAGGGATGACCTGGGTTGAGCCAGGGACTGGGTAGGAACCAGGAGCCATGGGAGGGGGAGCAGGGGAGGGACCAGAGCCCTCCCCTCTCTCGATTGTTGGTAATTTTGGGTACTTTGGGTACATTGCCTTTGTTCAAGTGTATAAGTTGTCATTGATGTCAAAAGGCATTTTTGTGTTGATATCAAAAAGAGTGTGATGTCAAAAATATCTTGAGAAGCTTCATAATGTTAAAGGGTTTTTATTAAAACCATGGTGACAAGGTTAAAGGTTTTTCTTAAAACCATTTGGACTCATTAAGGGTTTTTATTAAAACCAAGCTTAACTTAATGCAAAGGTTTTTACTTCTTGAAAAACCTTGAAGGTCCATGTTTATTATTAATAATTAAATTAACTCAAACCTTTGACAAAGGTCTAAGTTTAATTTATTATTAATAAAATAATAATAATTATTATTTTAATTATTATTAAAGGGTCTTTTAACCCTTAAGCGACGCAGATAAAGTTTTCTTTCGTCGACGTGTTGCCATCGTTGGAGGAGCGCCGACGTCAAAAAGTTAAGGAGAAATGGCTATATAAGTGGGGATGATTTTCTAAAGTAAGTGCACCACCGATTAATTGGAGTCTTCGATTTGCGTTTGCTCTGTATCATTCGAATAGCACTTGGTGTCTTCGATTTGAATTTGCTTTGTATCATTCGAATAGCGCTTGGTGTCTTCGATTTGCGTTTGCTCTGTATCATTCAAATAGTGCTTGGTGTCTTCGATTTGTGTTTGCTCTGTATCATTCGAATAGCGCTTGGTGTCTTCGATTTGCATTTGCTCTATATCATTCGAATAGCGCTTGGTGTCTTCGATTTGTGCTTGCTCTGTGTCTTCGAATCTCCAATTGATGTCTTTGAAATCGTGCTTGATCTGTGTCTTGGAAACCGTGCTTGGCATACTCGGATTTGAGCTTGGGCTGCATCCTTACTTTTTTGCTTGACGTAAGTGGATTGACAATTGCACCTAAACAGTGTTTTTTTCCAGACTGTGCTGTGAGATGATTAATGCAAGCATTCAGTGACTTATGTTTTGGACAGTGCTAGGAAAAATGAATACGTTTTCCATATCCTACGATCAAGTGAAGATAAAACAAAGGATAGTTTAATATTTCTTTGTCGGGCACTTGTTCTCCAACGATGATGGAGTTTGAGTAAAGGCGCTCGCTAGGTAGAGATACAGGTTTCGAATCACGTCGAGTGCATTTTTCATTTTGTTGCGATGCACGAAAGAGAGCGGTTGTGATTGGGCTATGTAAGTAGAGGAGAATGCACTTTAGCGCTTATAGTGGTGGCTCCTCATTTCTCCTAAGGTTGGAGAACTAAGTATTGCCAAGGTAAATCTTTTTATTGTTGACTTGAGATATTTGAGTTGATTTGATCAAGAATTATTGATGGAGGTATAAGGTTAAGTTGTAATCTTTGTTTTGACATTGCTATTATTAATGCTTGATGCTTATGTGGAGTAATAAGGTGTAAAGAGATTTTACTTTGTATGTATATTATATTTTTGGTGGTTAATATTAAGTTGGAGTAATAAGGTGTTATTTTGGATCTTTATTATTGTGTATTATTGTATAGTTGCTAACTCTAATTGGTGGTAAATTGAGAGTTAATGTTGTGACAGTTTTTTGAGTTCTCCTTCTTCATCAAAGTAAAGGTATGGGCACATTCTTCCATGGTTGTTATTGATTGATGGTTTTCTGAAAATAAGTGTGGAGGGAAAAGGATTTGTACTTGTTTCCTTTTCTTGTGATGATTGGTTGAATGCTTCAAGGTTGATGTTGAGTTGAATGGTGTTGGTTGACTAAACCTTGTTTGATGAGCATTGTTGTTAAAACCCTAATTGGTTGCGAAAAGAACATGAGTATCATTGTTATATGAGATATTGCATGGTTGGCAATTGTTGGGTTGTGTTTCATGTTCTTGAGAAAAGCATACTACATCTATCTTATTCTGTTGAGATTGAGATTGATACTGGGAGTTAAGTATAGAACATATTGAGTCTCTAAAAATTCTCTTTATGCTTCTATGAGGTTGATGAATCACATTGGGTCTCTAACAATTCTCTTTGTGGGTTCATGCTAAGCAAGTTTTTCTTGGTGAGCTTGCTAAGGTTTTGGACAGGTTTCGGTGGGGACTTGTGAGCAGGTTTTGGATAGGTTTTGGTGGGGACTTGTGAGAAGGTTTTGGACAGGCTCTGGTGGGGACTTGTGAACATATTTGGACAGCTCCTAGCAGAGGACTTGTGAGCTGAGTTTGAGAGTTCTATCAGAGAACTTGAGGACAGAGGTGCATTGGTTCTTTGAGAAGAACCTGAGGACAAATTTGGCAAGTCTTTGAGAAGGCTTGTATGTAGAGGATTGATTTGTTCAAGATTTGGACAGATCTGACGTACAGAGGAATACTTGTACTAGACCAACTGACTATGTTTGGTACAGGTTGCTAAGCTACTGTGGACGTGATCATAGAAGACAGAGGTCTCTTAGGCTAAGCATTGAGGACAGGAGGTCTTCTGTGGAAAGGAGTTCCACATGCTTGCAAGAGGTAGAGAAAGTTGATCTTCTGAGGGATCATTTCCAGAGCAGAGGGGAAGGTATCTCCTTTGAGCAGAGGCTCATAAATTTAGATAGAGGGGAAGGTATCTCCTTTGAGTAGAGGCTCATAAATTCAGATTGGGGGAAGGTATCTCCTTTGGGTCGAGGCTCATAAACATTGTAATTGGGAAGGTTTCCCAAAGAACTTTGAGATAAATTTTAGAGAAAAGTTTTGTGGACGTAGCCCAAGCTTTCTGGGTGAACCACGTTAAAATTGGTGTCACTTTGTGGATGATATTGTGCTTTGTTTTGATATTGCTTTGGGTATATTGCTTTACTGTTTTGAAGTATAAAGGAAAAAGTAAAAAGAGGTCTTATACTGTTCACCCCCCTCTCAGTATAAGCTTGTGTTCTTCAGCTCCAATGCCTTTATCATTTAAACTTCATTTCCTGTGCACCAATAACAATGCTAAATACAAAGCCTTACTCATAGGTCTTCAAACAGCCATCACCATGAACATCAAATGCTTGAATATCTTTGGTGATTCATTGTTAATTGTCAACCAAGTGAAAGGGGTATTCCAATGCAAATGCCCAGTTCTGCAGGCCTACAAAGCCCTTATGGATAAATTCTTGGAAAATCTTGAATGGTACGACATCGAGGCACTCCCTCGATCATCAAATCATTTTGCAAACACTATGGCCTCCTTGGGGTCACTAATCCCGCAAGACATTTATGGTGAGATGACAACCATTCAAGTCAAAACGTTATCGCAATCCACAATGGAGCATGCAAGCTTTGACATAACACCAAGAATCCACCTGATCCAGATTGAACCATATCAGGATAGGTTCTCTCAAATCCATGATAGTCTGAATCACACCAACTAGGGGTCTTTGTTCTCTCCAACCCCTCTTAATAGCAACACAACGCTATTTTTACAAGTTCTTTCCCGCTTAGCTTTTGCTAGGGATGAACTTCAAGAGGGATCGATCGTTCATACCATCGAGGTTTCTGATCAGCGGGATTGGTACACACCCATAAGAGACTATCTCAAGTTAGGTAGCCTCCCACGTGGATTTTTGCACACTGCAAAAAGATCATTCAAATAGAAAGTGACAAAACATGTCTTGCTAGGAGATATTTTATACCATTGAAGCTACGAAGGAATTCTCCTTCGTTGCTTGGACCAGTAGAAGTCCACTTGGGCGATCACCCAAGCGCACAATGGTACATGCGGTGGCCACTTCAATGGTATGGCCATCATAAAGTGCATTCTTCGCATGGGCTATTATTGGTCATCTTTAGAGAGAGATTGTTGCGCATATGTGTGAAAGTGCATGAAGTGTCAACACCATGCTAACTTGACACACGTACCTTCTCAGGCCTTGCAGCTGATCCAATCGGCTTGGCCATTTTCGTAGTGGGTCTTAGATCTCATCGAAAATATCTTCCCTGTGTCGTCAGGTCGTCACACGTTTATCATAACGGCCACAAAGTACTTCACTAAGTGGGTGGAAGCAATTTTACTTACCTTTACAAATGGCCCCCGCATTGCAGAGTTCATTTTACATAACATCATATATCGTTTTGGTATTCCATACAAGATCATCTCGGATAATGGGACGTCATTTAAGAACAAAGATGTGTGTGCTTTGACAACAAAGTACAAAATTCAGCACAGTTTTTTGACACCTTATTATTCGTAGGCAAATGGGCAAGAAGAGGCGTCGAACAAAAAGCTAGTTGCCATCCATAAAAATATGGTCGTAGATAGTCATAAGGATTGGCACATCCAAATACCACTTTCCCTATGGGCTTATCGCACTAGCATTTGGACACCCACTAGGGCAACTCCATTTTCGCTAGTGTATGTCTACGAGGCAGTCATGCCTCTCGAGTTGGAAATACCCTCCCTGCGCATATCAATGCAAGAGTTCATCGATGATGACACTACACGACAGGCCCGATTAGACCAGCTTACATTACACGAAGAACGACGCGTCAATGCTCTCGAGCATTTACGTATCTATCAAGAGCGACTTAAGAAAGCATACAACATGAAATTTCACTTGAGGTACTTTCAGGTTGGTGACCTGGTCTTAAAAGAGAACCAAAAAAATTCTAACTTGCCGCCCCATTTAAGGGACAATTTCACAGTAAATTGGTTAGGTCCTTATGTAATCGATAGTAAAATAGGACCTGAAACATATCGGCTCGCCTCTCTTGAAGGAATCAAGGAACTAGAACCCTTGAACATCAATCATTTGAGGCCATTCAACATTTAGAGAGCCATGGCCCACTCCAAAAGCTCCAAGGGTTCCCACAATCGCTTGGTCAACCTAAAATGCCCCAAAGGTATCTATAATCCCTTTGGTCAAACCAAAATCCCCAAGGGTTCTCACCATCGCTTGGTCACCCAAAATGCCCCAAAGGTATCCATAATCTCTTTGGTCAAACCAAAAGCTCCAAGGGTTCCCACAATCGCTTGGTCAACCTAAAATGCCCCAAAGGTATCCGTAATCCCTTTGGTCAAACCAAAAGCTCCAAGGATTCCCACAATCGCTTGGTCAACCTAAAACACCCCAAAGATATCCATAATCCCTTTGGCCAAACCAAAAGCTCCAAGGGTTCCCACAATAGCTTGGTCATCCAAATGCCCCAAAGGTATCTATAATCCCTTTGGTCAAACCAAAAGCTCCAAGGGTTCCCACAGTCGCTTGGTCAACCTAAAATTCCCCAAAGGTATCTATAATTCCTTTGGTCAAACCAAAAACTCCAAGGATTCTCGCCACCGCTTGGTAACACAAAATGCCCCAAAGGTATCTATAATCCCTTTGGTCAAACCAAAACCTCCAAGGATCCATAAGAATCACTTGGTCCACACCCATTCGGATTAAACCGTCCATAACGAATATTCAAAAACAACAGATAATAAAAAATAACAAAATGAGTCGTACTTATCATAGTAGTTGTGTCTAAGGAGAATCCATTGCGGTACATGATGAGTCGTACTTATCACAGTAGTTGCACGACAAAATGGATCATGTTTTTAACGGAGTTTGACATCGAATTCATTGGAAAAAAGTCCATCAAAGGTCAAGTCATCGCCGATCAACTAGCAGAGGCTCCTCTCGAAGATGATCAACCTCTGACCATAGAGTTTCCCGATGATGGGGTCTTCCATGTCTCGGAGTCGCCGATTACGATGAGCCTAAGTCACAGGCCGACATAACCTTATTTTTTGATGGTTCTAAATGTGAACAAGGGGGTGGCACGAGAATCATGTTTTTCACACCACAAGGGGCTCCAATGCCTTTATCATTTAAACTTGATTTCCTGTGCACCAATAACAATGTTGAATACAAAGCCTTGCTCATAGGTCTTTAGAAAGCCATCACCATGAACATCAAATGCTTGAATATCTTTGGTGATTCATTGTTAATTGTCAACCAAGTGAAAGGGGTATTCCAATGCAAATGCCCAGTTCTACAGGCCTACAAAGCCCTTATGGATAAATTCCTGGCAAATCTTGAATGGATGATTATATGGATGATTTATTGGCCAAATCTCTTTTGTGCCAAAATCATCTCGATGACTTATGCAAGATCCTTGATCTCCCTTGTCGTCAAACCAAAAGCTCCAAGGGTTCCTACAATCGCTTGGTCAACCTAAAATGCCCCAAAGGTATCTATAATTCCTTTGGTCAAACCAAAAACTCCAAGGATTCTCGCCACCGCTTGGTAACCCAAAATGCCCCAAAGGTATCTATAATCCCTTTGGTCAAACCAAAACCTCCAAGGATCCGTAAGAATCACTTGGTCCACACCCATTCGGATTAAACCATCCATAACGAATATTCAAAAACAACAAATAATAAAAAATAACAAAATGAGTCGTACTTATCACAGTAGTTGTGTCTAAGGAGAATCCATTGCGGTACATGATGAGTCGTACTTATCACAGTAGTTGCACGACAAAATGGATCATGTTGTTTATGGAGTTTGACATCGAATTCATTGGACAAAAGTTAATCAAAGGTCAAGTCATCGTCAATCAACTAACTGAGGCTCCTCTCGAAGATGATCAACCTCTGACCATAGAGTTGCCCGATGATGGGGTCTTCCATGTCTCAGAGTCGCCAGATTCTGTTGAGCCTGAGTCACAGGCCGACATAACCTTATTTTTTGATCATTCTTAATGTGAGCAAGGGGGTGGCATGGGAATCATGTTTTTCACAACACAAGGGGCTACAATGCCTTTATCATTTAAACTTGATTTCCCGTGCACCAATAACAATGCTGAATACAAAGCCTTGCTCATAGGTCTTCAGACAACCATCACCATGAACATCAAATGCTTGAATATCTTTGGTGATTAATTGTTAATTATCAACCAAGTGAAAGGGGTATTCCAATGCAAATTCCCAGTTCTGCAGGCCTACAAAGCCCTTATGGTAAATTCTTGGCAAATCTTGAATGGATGATTATATGGATGATTTATTGGCCAAATCTCTTTTGCGCCAAAATCATCTCGATGACTTACGCAAGATCCTTGATCTCCCATGTCGTCAAACCAAAAGCTCCAAGGGTTCCCACAATCGCTTGGTCAACCTAAAATGCCCCAAAGGTATCTATAATTCCTTTGGTCAAACCAAAAACTCCAAGGATTCTTGCCATCGCTTGGTAACCCAAAATGCCCCAAAGGTATCTATAATCCCTTTGGTCAAACCAAAACCTCCAAGGATCCGTAAGAATCACTTGGTCCACACCCATTCGGATTAAACCGTCCATAACGAATATTCAAAAACAATAGATAATAAAAAATAACAAAATGAGTCGTACTTATCATAGTAGTTGTGTCTAAGGAGAATCCATTGCGGTACATGATGAGTCGTACTTATCACAGTAGTTGCACGACAAAATGGATCATGTTGTTGACGGAGTTTGACATCGAATTCATTGGACAAAAGTCCATCAAAGGTCAAGTCATCGCCGATCAACTAGCAGAGGCTCCTCTCGAAGATGATCAACCTTTGACCATAGAGTTGCTCGATGATGGGGTCTTCCATGTCTCAGAGTCACCAGATTCTGATGAGCCTGAGTCACAGGCCGACATAACCTTATTTTTTGATGGTTCTAAATGTGAGCAAGGGGGCAGCACGAGAATCATGTTTTTCACACCATAAGGGGCTCTAATGACTTTATCATTTAAACTTGATTTCCCGTGCACCAATAAAAATGCTGAATACAAAGCCTTGCTCATAGGTCTTCAGACAGCCATCACCATGAACATCAAATGCTTGAATATCTTTGGTGATTCATTGTTAATTGTCAACCAAGTAAAAGGGGTATTCCAATGCAAATGCCCAGTTCTGCAGGCCTACAAAGCCCTTATGCATAAATTCTTGGCAAATCTTGAATGGTACGACATCGAGGCACTCCCTCGATCATCAAATCATTTTGCAGACACTATGGCCTCCTTGGGGTCACTAATCCCGCAAGACATTTATGGTGAGATGACAACCAGTCAAGTCAAAACGTTATCACAATCCACAATGGAGTGTGCAAGCTCTGACATAACACCAAGAATCCACCTGATCCAGATTGAACCATATCAGGATAGGTTCTCTCGAATCCATGATAGTATGAATCACACCAACTAAGGGTCTTTGTTCTCTCCAACCCCTCTTAATAGCAACACAACGCTATTTTTACAAGTTCTTTCCCGCTTAGCTTTTGCTAGGGATGAACTTCAAGAGGGATCGATCGTTCATACCATCGAGGTTTTTGATCAGCAGGATTGGTACACACCCATAAGAGACTATCTCAAGTTAGGTAGCCTCCCACTTGGATTTTTGCACGCTACAAAAAGATCATTCAAATAGAAAGTGACAAAACATGTCTTGCTAGGATATATTTTATACCATTGAAGCTATGAAGGAATCCTCCTTCGTTGCTTGGACCAATAGAAGTCCGCTTGGGCGATCATCCAAGCGCACAATGGTACATGCGATGGCCACTTCAGTGGTACGGCCATCATAAAGTGCATTCTTCGCATGGGCTATTATTGGTCATCTTTAGAGCGAGATCGTTGCGCATATGTGTGAAAGTGCATGAAGTGTCAACACCATGCTAACTTGACACACGTACCTTCTCAGGCCTTGCAGCCGATCCAATCGGCCTGGCAATTTTTGCAGTGGGGCTTAGATCTCATCGAAAATATCTCCCCTGTGTCGTCAAGTCGTCACACGTTTATCATAACGACCATAGAGTACTTCACTAAGTGGGTGGAAGCAATTTTACTTACCTTTAAAAATGGGCCCCGCATTGCACAGTTCATTTTACATAACATCATATATCGTTTTGGTATTCCATCCAAGATCATCTCGGATAATGGGACGTCATTTAAGAACAAAGATGTGTGTGCTTTGACAACAAAGTACAAAATTCAGCTCGATTTTTTGACACCTTATTATCTGTAGGCAAATGGGCAAGCAGAGGCGTCGAACAAAATGCTAGTTGTCATCCTTAAAAATATGGTCGTAGATAGTCATCAGGATTGGCACATCTAAATACCTCTTACCCTATGGGCTTATCACACTAGCATTTGGACGCCCACTGGGGCAACTCCATTTTCGCTAGTGTATGGCTTTGAGGCAGTCATGCCTCTCGAGTTGGAAATACCCTCCCTGCGCATATCAATGCAAGAGTTCATCGATGATGACACTGCACGACAGGCCCGATTAGACCAGCTTACGTTACTTGATGAACAACGCGTCAATGCTCTCGAGCATTTACGTATCTATCAAGAGCGACTTAATAAAACATACAACATGAAATTTCACTTGAGGGACTTTCAGGTTGGTGACCTGGTCTTAAAAGAGAACCAACAAAATTCTAACTTGCTGCCCCATTTAAGGGACAAGTTCGTAGTAAATTGGTTAGGTCCTTATGTAATCGACAGTAAAATAGGACCTAAAACATATTGGCTCGCCTCTCTTGAAGGAATCAAGGAACTAGAACCCTTGAACATCAATCATTTGAGGCCATTCAACATTTAGAGAGCCATGGCCCACTCCAAAAGCTCCAAGGGTTCCCACAATCGCTTGGTCAACCTAAAATGCCCCAAAGGTATCTATAATCCCTTTGGTCAAACCAAAATCCCCAAGGGTTCTCACCACCGCTTGGTCACCCAAAATACCCCAAAGGTATCCATAATCTCTTAGGTCCAACCAAAAGTTCCAAGGGTTCCCATAATCTCTTGGTCAACCTAAAATTCCCCAAAGGTATCCGTAATCCCTTTGGTCAAACCAAAAGCTCCAAGGATTCCCGCAATCGCTTGGTCCCCCTAAAACACCCCAAAGATATCCATAATCCCTTTGGTCAAACCAAAAGCTCCAAGGGTTCCCACAATCGCTTGGTCAGCCAAATGCCCCAAAGGTATCTATAATCCCTTTGGTCAAACCAAAAGCTCCAAGGGTTCCCACAATCGCTTGGTCAACCTAAAATTCCCCAAAGGTATCTATAATTCCTTTAGTCAAACCAAAAACTCCAAGGATTCTCGCCACCGCTTGGTAACCCAAAATGCCCCAAAGGTATCTATAATCCCTTTGGTCAAACCAAAACCTCCAAGGATCCGTAAGAATCACTTGGTCCACACCCATTCGGATTAAACCGTCCATAACGAATATTCAAAAACAACAGATAATAAAAAATAATAAAATGAATCGTACTTATCACAGTAGTTGTGTCTAAGGAGAATCCATTGCGGTACATTATGAGTCGTACTTATCATAGTAGTTGCACGACAAAATGGATCATGTTGTTGACGGAGTTTGACATCGAATTCATTGGACAAAAGTCCATCAAAGGTCAAGTCATCGCTGATCAACTAGTAGAGGCTCCTCTCGAATATGATCAACCTCTAACCATAGAGTTGCCCGATGATGGGGTCTTCCATGTCTCAGAGTCACCAGATTCTGATGAGCCTGAGTCATAGGCCGACATAACCTTATTTTTTTATGGTTCTAAATGTGAGCAAGGGGGTGGCATGTGAATCATGTTTTTCACACTACAAGGGGCTCCAATGCCTTTATCATTTAAACTTGATTTCCCGTGCACCAATAACAATGCTTAATACAAAGCCTTGCTCATAGGTCTTCAGACAACCATCACCATGAACATCAAATGCTTGAATATCTTTGGTGATTCATTGTTAATTGTCAACCAAGTGAAAGGGCTATTCTAATGCAAATGCCCAGTTCTACAGGCCTACAAAGCCCTTATGGATAAATTCCTGGCAAATCTTGAATGGTACGACATCGAGGCACTCCCTCGATCATCAAATAATTTTGTAGACACTATGGCCTCCTTGGGGTCACTAATCCCGCAAGACATTTATGGTGAGATGACAACCATTCAAGTCAAAACGTTATCACAATCCACAATGGAGCGTGCAAGCTCTGACATAACACCAAGAATCCACCTGATCCATATTGAACCATATCAGGATAGGTTCTCTCGAATCCATGATAGTCTGAATCACACCAACTAGGGGTCTTTGTTCTCTCCAACCCCTCTTAATAGCAACACAACGCTATTTTTACAAGTTCTTTCCCGCTTAGCTTTTTCTAGGGATGAACTTCAAGAGGGATCAATCATTCATACCATCAAGGTTTCTGATCAGCAGGATTGGTACACGCCCATAAGAGACTATCTCAAGTTAGGTAGCCTCCCACGTGGATTTTTGCATGCTGCAAAAAGATCATTCAAATAGAAAGTGACAAAACATGTCTTGCTAGGAGATATTTTATACCATTGAAGCTACGAAGGAATCCTCCTTCGTTGCTTGGACCAGTAGAAGTCCACTTGGGCGATCACCCAAGCGCACAATGGTACATGCGATGGCCACTTCAGTGGTATGGCCATCGTAAAGTGCATTCTTCGCATGGGCTATTATTGGTCATCTTTAGAGCGAGATTGTTGTGCATATGTGCGAAAGTGCATGAAGTGTCAACACCATGCTAACTTGACACACGTACCTTCTCAGGCCTTGCAGCCGATCCAATCGGCTTGGCCATTTTTGCAGTGGGGCTTAGATCTCATCGAAAAAATCTCTTCTGTGTCGTCAAGTCATCACACGTTTATCATAATGGCCACAGAGTACTTCACTAAGTGGGTGGAAGCAATTTTACTTACCTCTACAAATGGGCCCCGCATTGCAGAGTTCATTTTACATAACATCATATATCATTTTGGTATTCCATCCAAGATCATCTCGGATAATGGGACGTCATTTAAGAACAAATATGTGTGTGCTTTGACAACAAAGTACAAAATTCAGCACAGTTTTTTGACACCTTATTATCCGTAGGCAAATGGGCAAGAAGAGGCGTCGAACAAAACGCTAGTTGCCATCCTTAAAAATATGGTCGTAGATAGTCATAAGGATTGAAACATCCAAATACCACTTGCTCTATGGGCTTATCGCACTAGCATTTGGATGCCCACTGGGGCAACTCCATTTTCGCTAGTGTATGGCTCCGAGGTAATTATGCCTCTTGAGTTGGAAATACCCTCCTTGCACATATCAATGCAAGAGTTCATCGATGATGACACTGCACGACAGGCCCGATTAGACCAGCTTACATTACTCGATGAATGACGCGTCAATGCTCTCGAGCATTTATGTATCTATCAAGAGCGACTTAAGAAAGCATACAACATGAAATTTCACTTGAGGGACTTTCAGGTTGGTGACCTGGTCTTAAAATAGAACCAACAAAATTCTAAATTTCTACCCCATTTAAGGGACAAGTTCGTAGTAAATTGGTTAGGTCCTTATGTAATCGACAGTAAAATAGGACCTGAAACATATCGACTCGCCTCTCTTGAAGAAATCAAGGAACTAGAACCCTTAAACATCAATCATTTGAGGCCATTCAACATTTAGAGAGCCATGGCCCACTCCAAAAGCTCCAAGGGTTCCCACAATCGCTTGGTCAACCTAAAATGCCCCAAAGGTATCTATAATCCCTTTGATCAAACCAAAATCCCCAACGGTTCTCACCACTGCTTTGTCACCCAAAATGCCCCAAAGGTATCCATAATCTCTTTGGTCCAACCAAAAGCTCCAAGGGTTCCCACAATCGCTTGGTCAACCTAAAATGCCCCAAAGGTATCTGTAATCCCTTTGGTCAAACCAAAAGCTCCAAGGATTCCCGCAATCGCTTGGTCAACCTAAAACACCCCAAAGATATCCATAATCCCTTTGGTCAAACCAAAAGCTCCAAGGGTTCCCACAATCGCTTGGTCAGCCAAATGCCCCAAAGGTATCTATATTACCTTTGGTCAAACCAAAAGCTCCAAGGGTTCCCACAATCGCTTGGTCAACCTAAAATGCCCCAAAGGTATCTATAATTCCTTTGGTCAAACCAAAAACTCCAAGGATTCTCGCCACCGCTTGGTAACCCAAAATGCCCCAAAGGTATCTATAATCGCTTTGGTCAAACCAAAACCTCCAAGGATCCGTAAGAATCACTTGGTCCACACCCATTCGGATTAAACCGTCCATAACGAATATTCAAAAACAACAGATAATAAAAAATAACAAAAAAAATTGCATCTCACTTTCATGCATAATCTTAAAAATCAAAACAAAAAAAAAAAGCTGCATTAGGCATCACATACATACATTGCATATTTTCTGGTCATACATGTCAAATACACCATAGACTGTAATTAATTGGCATTTCCATCATTTTCCACATTTGTCCATTTTGTAAATGATCTAACAAGAATAACGCCATTCGCATTTTTGTCATATCATAGTCAGTTGTCTTCTAATGTCTTTAGGGTTTTCGTCATTCAACTGTCTTTAGATTTCTAGTCAAATGTTGTACAAATTCAGACCGATTTTTACAAGGTAGAGTTTTACTTGGATCATGTCTTGTTACATAGCATCCCAACACAAGCTTAAAACACATAAAAATTCCCAAGTTGTGTGAACGAAATACGAAACCTACAAAGTGGTCTAGGGTACCTTTAGCAAAAATTATATCCTGCTCATCCCCCTGTGTGAATGGTTCAAGAATGCTAAGAATTGACAAAAATACAAGCTCTTCCCCATCCAATTCCCCAAAATAAATAGTGGTTTTCACCACTATCAAAAATCCCAAACACCCTTGATCCCTAAATTAATAAGGATTCGTACTACACGTCCCTGAGAAGGATGGGTAGTCATCCCCAAGGCCTAAAGGATCAATACCATTCCAAAGAAAAATCCCAAAATTTCACCATCAAAATTCCCAAACACCTTTGATCCCCAAAGTCGTAAGGATTTGTACTACACGCCCCTGAGAAGGATGGGTAGTCATCCCCAAGGCCTAAAGGATCAATGCCATTCACAATCCAAAAATCCCACAAGTTCAACTTTGAAATCAAAATTCAAAATCTAAATCCTCAAAAAGCAATAATAAAAAATAGCAGTGGTTATCACCACTACTCAAACTCCTTGCTAAAGAGAAGAAGAAAAAAAAAAAAACTCAAAATAAATAGTGATTTTCGTCACTATATGTGAGAGCAAGTATCCCAACAAATTGAACAACCAAAAGACGTCTAAGCTTGAATCCCTAGAATTCTCAGCATTTGAAAAACCATTTAGGTGATCCTCATTACGGGTTTGGTGGATAGCCTACCTGGCAATGGCGGTATCCTAAAAGCATGACGATATGTCGATCACATTTGCTTTGTGTGTGTGTAGACCAATATTTGCATGTGGACGAGCTACCTTATGGTATCCTAGATTGTGCCATAGATTAATCCTACTAAATACAAAAAAGGAGTTAGTGGAGCTAATTAGGTGATCCTTAGTACAGGTTTGGTGGAAAGCCTACCTGGCACTGACGATATCCTTATGAATACCACATAAACGAAATCAATCGCACACATAGGGATGTGAATATAACTTGGTCAAACTCAAGTCTGATTCGTACCTTGTTCAAAATTCTTGTAAGATAATGTACAGTCTTGACTAGTTAGTTAAAGCATCTGAGTCTCAGAAAAACCTTGACTACATTCTAAAACAATTGTTGTATATTTCATTACTTACATCACCATCAGAAAATACAAACCAAAAATTACAAATGCAAAGTTATTCCATAAAGCAATCACATAGTACAGAAAGCTAGTAAATCTTGTATAGTCTATGGTGCCACCGCCTGTATACCAATAAATCATTCCATCCATTCCATATGCATACATCTATATCATATAGTTAAAATCATTCGCAGTCATAATAGCATATGCATACATCAACATAAATAAATGTGCATAAAGAACAATAAACCATGACAAGTATATAATCAAACCAAACAGAGTCATGTATATATATCAAGTCAAAATGCCCTCAGGCTACAATAAGAAGGTCCTCTGACCTCACAAAAACCAAAAACTCAAAATCCCCAAAGCCTAGGGATTCGTCCACCATGATCATGCAGGATCGGTGCGACTGGAACTACCCCCAATAGTATGGGTCCTATGGGACCTCTCAGGGTGGCTGCTACTAGCCCTCGCACCCTGCCCACAAACACTACCATCACCTAGCCACCTGTGATGAGATGATGTAGACTGCTCAATCTCATTGCCCCTCGGACGGTGTGACGAATCACCTCCATCAAGCATAGGCAACTGTCCATCGAGGCGGACAACCTTTGTCTCTAACTCTATCCGATATCGACCCCACTCCATATCTCGTTGGCGATACACAACCAATGCACTATCCCGCTGTGCCAATTGAGTCCGTAGGAGATCCCTCTCCTACGTTACCTCCACCAAAGCATCTCTATGCTCCTCCTCCTGTCTCCTTAGGAGACCCTCCAATCGTGCTATCTCAGCATGAAGCCTAGCCTTCGCATCCCTTGAGACAGCCTGAGGTATGGGCACCTCCGGGATGGCCTGTACATTTGGCTACTCCAAAACCCCCAAATCGTCTCCATCGCCGGTGGAGTCATCGACCTCCACCATGTCAACATCATCAAGCAAAGCCCCCCAACCCTCCATCGGTGCCTTTGCACCCCCACCTCCTACTGCTGCAGTATCCATACCTCCTAGAGACCCCTCACTCCGCCATCGCCGCATAATCCACCACCGGTCATACTCTATAGTCACCCCGACATCGTCCACATCGAGTACATAAATAACTACATCAAACCCCTCGCCCAGCTGCTCAATGGTAGGCCAGACTAGAGTCTTCTTGTCATCACGATGCCGATAGATCAAGGGATCACTAGGCAATCCCTGGCGCACCCCAAATTGTTGTGTCACCCGGACATATGGGAAGTACTCCTGCTTTGTCCTATGCCACCTAATCACCCATCTACCCCTATGCAAACGTCAAAGCCACTCTCCAACCTCAGGCCATGCTAGACAGTCTGATACGATGGCCAGAACACCTACCCTAGCACTAGACGAGAGAAGGCATCAGTATAGTGACCTACATCACCTTCCCATCGTCGACTCTATCCATGCTCCTCTGACCTTCACCATAAATCGGCATATTCAATTTCTCGATCCACCATCTCACCTCGGGTGGTCCAAGGCAAACCCTGCGACCGCTCCACAGCTATGTGCTGCCACCCCCAAGACTCGCAAGAGATAGCTGCACCCGATCCCCTTCCGCTTCTGATAGCGGACCTCGTACAGCTTGTCATACAACTACGCCAATAACGTCTGACCCCATCTCATAATAAGTGGAGATGATGTAGGACACTCCACCAATGTGAAAACCAACTCAAGTAGGTTCCAAGGGAACCTCGCACTTGAGGAGTCAGGAAGTAGCATATTGGAGATGAGGGTCATGATCAAACCCCTAATATGCCCTTCTCCAGCCACCACCGCACCAGAATATCGCCTATCTGGAAGTCAACCTCTGCCCTCTCCATCTTCGGACCAAAACACCGTGTCAATACCGTCGTCTGCTGGTCACGATGGGTCATCCAGATAGGCAGTCCATCTATCGAAATCCACAGAATCCGATACACATCCTCCAGAGTAACAGTCATCTCCCCTGTTGGGAGATGAAAAGTGTTGGTGCAAGGATCCCACATATTGATCAGGGCAGTCAAATATACCTGATCCCCCACCACAGGCTCCAGACGTGTCACGTTCTTGAGACTAAGGACATCAAGCCACTCCTAATCCACAACTGTCAGGGCATCCCGGGCATCAGAGAAAATAGTCGACTGGCGGTATCGACTCTTCACAACCTGAAACAACAAAATAAAATGAAAAAAGATATTAAGTACATACTTAATATAAACAAAAACAATAAAATAAAACTGTACAACAACGACAACATACATGAAAATAACTGTACAATCAACAAAAAACAACAAAAATCATATTAGGGTTTCAACCTTAATATGGCAAAAACAAAAACGAAATAAAACATATCAGGGTTTCAACCATAATATGAGCAAAAACAACAAAATAAAACAAAAATGTTTTGGGTTTTAAACCTAGATACAAACACAAACAAAGTACAGATAACAGTTGTGTACTAGGGTTTGACCTTAATATACGAAAATTAACAACAACAAAAAAAAGCAAATAAAGTTCCTATATTAGGTTTTCAACTTGATATACGAATAAAATCAAACCAACACACAAAAAAATTAGGTTTTTAAAACCTTAAAAACAAAATAAAGCGAACAAACATTTTATATGTGAGTTTTAAACTTCATATAAAACACGCACGAATAACAGGCAGAGAGAAGGAACATCATACCGGTCTCACATCGGCTCCTCCACTTGAAGATCTAGTTCTCACACTCATGATGTCCATAAAATTTCAGCAGCGCTCCGCTACGCACACTCGCACTCCTCCTCACTGCTCCAAATCGCCAGGAAAAAAATATTGCAAATGAGCTCAAAACCTAGTTTTGGTCCTTATATAGGTTGTTAGGCCTGTAATCGTTCCACCCTGGGATGAGTGCTCTAGTTATCGCTCATCCCACCTTGGGATGATTACAAATTTAGTATTCGTCCCACCCTGGGATGATTACAGAGCAAGAAATAAAGCAACAAAAACTACATCCAAAAAATGCACCAAAAACAACAATAAATCTGTCGAACAAAGGTGCCTTTGCACCTGACATTCATGGCATGAAAAACCATCGTCGGGGTCACAAATAATCATTATTCTACTCCCTAATAAGGCTAGCATAGTCGGACCGCTCCACGGGAAAGGGGATTTTCAATAATTTCTACCCCAATAGACGTAAACAAAAAAGGGTCAAAACCCACCAAAAATAGGTCCGATGGTTGGAAAACTGCAATAAGCGTTCAATGAAAACAACTAAAGGCACCCTTACAAACGTCATCTTAGGTCAAGCGACTCGTCGCTTTTCTCATTTTTGGTCATTCCCTCATCGATTCGTCACTTGAGGGGGTAGTCACACTTAGTCACCAATCAACAAATACACACCCAATCAAGGAAATGGCATGCATTCAAAGAATCATTGACAAATACAATCACGCTCCTGCTTGGGGCAGCAAACAAGAAATAATAACAGGCTAAACAAACACTTGGCATTCTGGAAGCATGAAGAAAAGGTTCCTCGAACAAAAGGTTGTGCCCTTTGCCTATTCATGTCTGAACAATGTCCAAGATCAAGTACACCTCACTAAAAAAGGTTACACTTGAGTTAAGCTCCTTAGCTCATCAAAAGCAAGGATTCAAGAATGCGTGCCCTTTCCATACTTGGGGCATCAAAAGTTGTTTAGGTTACTGAGAAACCCTAATCATTAAGTGCTTTGGTCATCTAGTTTTGCTCAGCACTGTGCCACACACAACGCATCCCAAAAAAGGGCATCTGTAGACACCAAAACAACACCAATCCGATTATGTGACTACAAGCACTGATCGAATTGGTATACATACCCCCTAGGGCAGCCTCAAGAGGTTAAAAAATGGTCCTAACCACTCCCAAATCAGTTTTGGAAGGTCAGAGGTCAGTTTTGCACCTTTTAAACACTTTGCTCCCTATTCGTCCCACCCTGGGACGATTAGAATCCTATTCGTCCCACCCCGGGACAATTAGTAGCAATATCTCCAGGGTGGGACGATTACTAGGTTTGACTGGAAAAAATTCAAACCTTGACAAATGGCAGCCCAAATTCGACACCTAACTCTGCCTTCAAGGCATGGGATTATGAGGGAACGTTTCAAATCAGAGAGGCCTCAATCAAGGAGGCCCTAATCAGGGAGGAATCTTCTCTCCCCCAAAAAGGCATAATGAGTCAAGTGGTGCCCTCGCATGCACATTCAAGGAGACCCTTAGTTCTATAAAAAGGTGAGCCTCCTCACCCCAAGAAAAAATAGAGCTGGAGCATTTGGAGCAACGAAGTGCTGCCAAACTATACCCCCACTCCCCTTTGTGCTTCCTACATCCCTAATCTCTCTCTTCTGGAAGAGAGGTTATCGGGTGAACACTAGGAACGTAATCCAGATCCAAAAACCCAAGAAATCGGCCACAATCCCACCCCAAACTCATTGACACAACCCCCTAGGAGGTTTTGGACCCATCCCACTTGGATTGGTGTCAAAACTAGGCCCCAAATGGTGGGCGTCCCACCCTCGGACGCCCCCCAAACTACTGTAGTCCTAATCGCCCCACCCTGGAGCGATTAGAAATCTGTGCATGGTTTTGTTACTGTTCTTTTTGCATTCTTTTATATCTAATGTACTTATGTTGTCCAAATTTCATTGCTTTCTAACATGATTTGACCTGGTTTTTGTCATTTTATGCGTCTACTAACCTACAGGGAGTGCCTTCGGATACAAGATAACCTGGGCAGAATCTGCCAAATCTAACCTTTTGGGTCATCTCAAAATGTTATTTTTAGTCTAACCACAAGTTTACAAGAGTTTTGGAGGCCTCTGGGAAGGACATTTGCAAGGTCACTTTTTGTAGGTTTGCGATAGTCCCCAACGTCCCACCCCGGAGTGATTAGAAAGCTGTGCAAGATTTCCTTACTATTCCTTTTGAATATGTCCCAGATGATATCCTAATGCCTCTTTTAAAGTTTTAACTCATTCTGACATGATTTGACGATCGTTTTATTATTTCATGTATTAACTGGCTCGTAGGGCGCCCCTATCACATATAGGAGAATATGGGTAAGATATGCAAATTCTGAGCATCTGGGTAGTCTTAGAATTACATATAATGCCTAACCCATGAGTTTCAAGTGATTTGGATAAGCATAGGTGGGACATTGGAGTGCTCGCTTTGGAGAGGCCCCCGATGGGCAAACAAGCATAACGGGGTCGTCCGACACCGCTTCGACGCAAAATCAGGTGATACCAATTCTAGACGTTGTCCTTTACATTTCCATATCATTCTGTAATCTACTTATCAATCTTATCACTGATATATTCTAAGCGCCCGATGGAGGCCTTAGGGATTACATGTTTTTCTAGATACGCATATGCTATTAACGATTTGTGCGCAAGATATCGCCACCAGGAATACTAGAGGGGCAGCAAGGAACTACAAACACACGGACACAAGCGGTGGTAAATTTTAGCCCGCCCAATTCGAGTGTGGGCACACGAAAGACGCTAGAAGCGTATCGTTCGATCTTGGAAGCGTGGCTTCTTTCGGGCATCCATTAATGTAACAAATTGTATCAAATGTTCTAAGCCCTAGAGGGGGGATGTATTGTAATTAGATTAAAATAAATATCAATAAAGGAGGCCCCGCTTTGTTTGCTCACATCTCGTTTCTGCGTCATTTCCTTCATGCATTGCTCATCGCATTCGTAGGACTTAGCATCCATATCTATTTTTGTTTGCATCATATCGGTACGCCGTTTTTCTGCATGTTTTCAGGGTGCATTGGAAATGCATACCCACCAAAGTGGACAGTGCTTTGAAATTGGGTAAGATTACACTGGAGTCAAAGGAGCAATGCTTAAATTTTGCCTTTTTTCAATAGTGATCTCAGATGTATCTCTAAAATGGATTTTCGCTCAAGTTAAAGAAAAAATGAGATTTTTGGTGACGAAAAGCCCAAGAAGTGTTTTTGTTGCACTTGGGAGTGAAAAAGCATTTTTGGGAAACGAAATGAAGATTTTGGAGAACAAAAAAGCATTTCGCTTGAATTTTACCTGGAGCTATTTCGGGGAACGAAATAGCCATTTCGATATTTCAAGCAAAACTTTACAAAATTTCAATGTGTAAAAAATTCCAACACGCTCACTTTGCAATGAAAACTCATTTTTGATTGAAATATAAAGAAAACTCATTTCCTGCCAAAATATCATTTTCGTGTGAAATCTCATTTGCACTCAACTTACAAAGGAATAAGGAAATCTTATTGGCACTCACTTTATAAAGAAATCTCATTTGCACTCATTTTGCAAAGAAAACTCATTTTTGCCCAAAATCTCATTTTCACATGAAATATCATTTGCGCTCAACTTATAAAGGAATAAATAAATCTTATTTGGGCTCACTTTATAAAGAATTTCATTTGTGCTATGTTTACAAAGGAGTAAGAAAATCTTGTTTCCCCACAAAATCTCATTTGCACTCATTTTGCAAAGAACTCATTTTTGCTCGAAATACAAAGAAAACTCATTTTTGCTCAAAATACAAAGAAAACTCATTTTTGCCCGAAATCTCATTTTTGCCCAAAATCTCATTTGCACTCAACTTACAAAGGAATAAGGAAATCTTATTTGCGCTCACTTTATAAAAAAATCTCATTTGTGCTCATTTTGCAAAGAAAACTCATTTCCACCCGAAATCTCATTTTCGCATGAAATCTTGTTTGCACTCAACTTACAAAGGAATAAATAAATCTTATTTGCACTCAATTTATAAATAATTTCATTTGCGCTCTATTTACAAAGGAGTAAGGAAAAAATTGGTTCCCTGCAAAATCTCATTTGTGCTCATTTTGCAAAGAAAACTCATTTTCGCTCGAAATACAAAGAAAACTCATTTTTTCCCGAAATCTCATTTTCACGCAACTTACAAAGAAATAAGAAAATATTATTTGCACGTGAAATATCATTTGTGCTCACTTTATAAAGGATATGGAATTCACGCGACTTAAAGCATACCTTGGAAATCTCCTTTATTTCCATTTTTATCGTGAATTGAAGTATTTCAGTTGATTTTGAGCAACCTTGACTTTTCAAACCCCTTTTCATCATCACACCATTTACAAAGAAATCTGGAATCCGTGTGACTTAAAACACACTTTGGAAATTTCTTTCATTTCCATTTTTACTGTGAATTGGAGGAATTGATGATCTTGAGAAATCTCTTGATTTTTCTCTTTTTTTTCGCGGATTTGAGAATTTCCTTGTCTTCCATTGATAAATACGGATTTGATAATTTTTCTTCATCTCCATTGAACCTCATGGATTTGATAATTTCCTTATCTTCTATAGGACCCCATGGATTTGAGAATTTATGGATTTTGCTACTTCATTCACGTGGCTTGAAAAATAGGTAAACAATAAAAGTGCTCAAAATTTCACAAACAATTTCATGTGTCTAAATGGGCCAAATGGGTATCCAAATATGCTGAGAAAACTCAAAAATTCATTTTGTATCATGATATATTACATTTAAAAGATCATGAGCTATTTCGAGAAATTGTTATTTCTAGAAAGAACTCGGGTCTGAAATTCTGAAAATATAGTACCATTGTGAAGATCTTTACACCAGTTTTTGAATCATCTCAAACAAAGGTTTGTGGCAAGAGTTATGGTCGTTTTGTTTTTTCATCAAATTGTGGGGCAAAAGTGACAAAATTTGAATAACCCTAAATTAAAATGTAATTTTTTTAACCTTTGAAAAACCTTTGAAACTCAAATTTTTTGAAATATTCAATCCAGAATAATGCAAATTATATGTAAATATTCAAAAATATTTAATGTAAATAATTGTAATTAAATATGAGTATATTAAATGCAAAATGCCAACAATTTCAAAATCCTAATGTAATCAAAATTAAAAAAAATCTTTTTGTAAGCGAATTTTCAAAGATCTTGATGCAAGCAAAAATAAGCCAAAATTTCAAGTGGGCCCCAAAATTGGGGTAAGTTGTGAAAGGGCAAAAACATGTCGGATTGAAGAGTTACCTTCCTTTTATCTAGGGATGCTTTTGTTTTGAGAGAGAATGAAAGTTGAACTTTAAAACAATGTGATTGAGATTCAATAAAAAGTTAACAGGTTGGAAAGGTGTTGCACTTTCTCAAATTGGTAAATTGTAGATGTTGAAGTCTACATTGTAGAGTCTTCCAATTTATATGTTGTCCTTATTTAAGATTCCAAGAAATGTTGCAAATAGATTGGAAAGAATTCCACATAATTTTTTGTGGTCTAGAGTGGAAGAAAAGCATAGGATCAATTTGGTTGCTTAGGATCGAGTATGCAATCCAAAATGAGGGTTGGGTATTCGAAAGTTGAGGCAGATAAAGAAATATTTGCCTGCTAAGGTTGGTTGGCATCTTATGGTAGAGGAACATAAGATTTGGGCTAGGATCCTAAAGGCTAAATATATGGAAGGAGAGTCCATTTTTTAATGAAAATCACTCTTTTGAATTGGATTTATGGAATGATATCAAGAACTCTCGCTTCTTACTAGTTAAGGAAGTGAAATGGCAGTTTGGTAAAGGAAATAAGGATAAATTTTGGAAACATTATTGGGTAGGTAATCAACCTTTAAACCAATTTTCATCCGCCCATGTAGAGGAGTTGGAGAGCAAGTGGGTAGTTAAACCTCTCTAGTTGTTGAGAGGCCCAGGTTCAAATCTCTCGCCTCACATGTTGCGGATATGTTATGTAATGGTTCCCCCGTGGTCACAGTTTGTTTACCCCTTGTGGCCACCACCAAAAAAAAAAAAAAAAATCAACCTTTAAACCAAATGGAGGATTTTAATCAAATAATAGATTTGTTGATGCTCAAATATGGAAGATCAATTGATGGGTATTTAGAAAATACACATCAAGGTAGATCTTGGAACATTCTTTCTCTGGAAGATCATAACATGTAGCAACAATAGTAAATTGATAAGTTGAATTATATCTTGAATCAAATGTATGTTCCTCAGTTTGAAGTTGAAAATATATTTATTTTGGGGCAAATGTTAAGGGGGTGTTTTCAGTCAAATCAGCTTGGATTGTCTTAAGGGGAGGTATAGTCAAATTTCTTGACGTTAATAGAGTTTGGATCAAGAATTTGATTCCCAAGATTACCTTTTTTTGTGGTTGGCCTTACAAAATAAGATATTAACAATGGATAATCTACAAAGAAGAAATTTTCAAATGGAAAATAGGTGTAGTCTTTGCGGTATGGGAGAGGAATTTATGGATCACATATTTCTTCATTGCTCATTTTCTTCAAAGGTGTGGAATGGTTTGCTACAATTATTCCATATACAATGGATTCGATTTACTACGCTTTATGACTTGTGGGAGAGATGGAATGTGAACTGTCAAAGTAAAAGGCTAGTTAAGCTTTGGCATCTGTTATTGTCTCATTTCTTATGGTAAGTTTGGTTGAAAAGAAATAATAAATTTTTTTAGGACATTCATAAAAATGTTACTTCTTTGGTGAAAAATATGAATATAGTAGTAGTGGAGAATATGCAATTAGAATATTGTGGAGTTTTTAGTAGAATCTTCTTTGAAGAGTGAGATAGCTTGTGGTTGGGGCTTACCTCAATTTTGAAGAGTTAATCCTATGGGAAGTGCTTTCCTAAGAGCTCAAAATAAATGGCAGCATCCCCCTAAAGGATTTATTAAGTTAAATTTTTATGGGACTTCTAAGGGTAATCCAGGTAAATTTGGTGGAGTAATTAGGGATAGTAAAGAACTAATTCTTTATTGTTATGCAAAATTCTATGATATCTTGTCCAATCATCAAGTGAAGCTAGAGCAATGATAGTAGGTTTGAAAATAATTCAAAATTTGAAAGTTAAAATATTAATTTTAGAAAACTCACAGGTTATCATTAATGGTTTAAACTCTCACAAAAACCTATGATGGAATGTTGAATATATTTTTAGGGATGCTTTTTAGATTTTAGATGGTTTAGAATATATTCAAATTGTTCATATTGTTAGAGAGGGCAATGGTGCAGTTGACTTAATGACTAACAAAGGAGTGTTGAAACAGAATTTTCAAACTAAATTTAATATTTTCTCGCAAGATATAGTTGCATTCTGTTGTCAATAGGCTAAGGAAATGGAAAAACTTGATAACTAGATGGTGCAAACTCTTGAAGATAGTACTTATTTCATCTCTACTAAAATTTCAGATGGCATATGTAGAAAAAATATTAGGATAGGTTACTGTTACTATTTTTGTCATTGCACTTTTGGTCAGAAAATGCTATATTGCTTAGAAAAGGTATAATTTGATTTGTAAGAAGATAAACTATTTTTTGTGCATGGATTGATTCATTTGTTATTCCTGGATTTCTATTTGTAATTGGGAAGAGCCCCTTTAAAAACCCTATTATTTATCAATAGCAAAAAAAGCATGGCCTCTATACTCTCAAGTCAAATCCCTTCATTATTGAGATCATAACCCTATCTGAGGCATTTAATATTTCTATTTTACTCTCAAAAGTGAAAGCATCACTAGATTATAAGTTGATGGTATTATCCATTTTGTTTATAAATATATAAACCTATAGATGATAAGTCAAGTTGTGAATACTCTTAAAAAAAAGGATAAAAATAAAGGTAAGAATGGAAACAAGAGAGGAAAACCCCACATAGTAGGAAGAAAGAGAAATTGAAACCTAGAAATGATTATTTTAGGAATACAAAAAAAACTATTACAAATGTTAAGAGAAAGTGAGAATAGGATAATAATAAAAAGATAATAATTATGCTACTTCGGAATATTTAGGGTATGAATATATTCCAAACAATGGGTTATCAAGGAATTAAGAAGTTGTTATAGCCCTAAATTTATTTTAATATAGAAAACCAAAATATGTAGTAGGAATATAAGCATACATTCAAAAAAATTTGCAATATAGTAGATTGCCTAGTCATTTCTACTATGGAAGCTTCAAGAAGTATTACAACAACATGGGATAGTAAAAAATGGGATAGAAAATTACTAGAGATGAGGAGCAATTAAGTTGCTAGCTTTTTGTAAGAAAAAATATGAAAATTGAAATCATAAATGTATATAATCCAAATATAATTACTCTTCAATATTGATGCTAGAAGGACCTCAAATTACTTAGGTCAAGTTCAATGATAATTCACAAGTGAAAGATTTGGATTCATGGGAGGTGCTTCAAAATATTTCTATTTCATCTATAAAAGAAAGATTAATTGTCGATGGTCTAAATCAATGGAGTAATTTTACTTCTTTTGTCAATCTAAATGGATATTGAGATGACATTCCTTTAAGATTCTAATATAAATTAGATAATAGAAAAATTGAAAGATCTTATATAGTAGAATGATTAGAAAGTTTTTCTTCTTTATTTTTTATTATAAAAAAAAATCTCTTCATATATTTTTGTTGCAAGCATGATTAAATAATAAACTTATTTTATTGAAAAATTATCTACTTACTAATGGTTATATAGAATAATTTTTGTTTTCGGTCTATGTGGATCCAAGAACCTCATTTCTCTTATATCATTATGTTGTAATGACATGAAGCAAAGTTTGAAGAACCATGTATGCATAAGTTTATCCAAAATTTGAAATATATAAAGGGATAAATGAAGCTATGGAATATCAAATCCTTTTGTAACACAATCAAAAGGAAGGAGAAAAATAAATCCAAGTTTAAACATTTATAAGAGAAAATATGAATAAATTGGATAAATCAATATAATTATCTACAATAATAATATTTATTACTAATAGTTATTGAATATTAAAAAAGAGATTATATTTGTCCCTAAAATCTTGGAAGATATGCAAAGAAAAGTGATATAAAGAACAAATATTTTCATGTTTAGCCAAAAACTATTTATTTATTGTTAGCTCAAAAATATTTTACCTATAATTTTAAGAAGTACTAAGGAATAAGAATATGAGGTTAGGAACAAAATGATCATTTATTTTAAAAATATACAATAAAAATTTAGGTGATATAATGAGGCTCAAGGTGACACTTTGTTAAAAAATTTCATCAATTATAATGTGGAAATAGAATACAGGAATGATGAGGGAGATATCAATAGAGAAGCTATAAAAGAGGATGATTCTTTCCATGTTAAGAACATGCTTGGTCTTGATATATTTTTTTAGGAATTCATTACATCATTAGCATAGGTATAGTTTAGTAATGAGGATCATGCTAACTAAATGCATTTTAGGTCATATCCATTGTAGTTAGTCCTGATAATAATAAGTTGTTTAAGTGAGTTGGTTTTAGTTAGTTACATAAATCAACTCCACCTTGTTGTATAAATAATTTCATTTTTATTAATATAACTTGTACAACACCCTACTGGTCCAACATGTGGCATCAGATCTCTCATCATTCTTAGAGCATGAAAAAAGAAAAAATCAAATTTATGATGTATTGCTTAGAAGAAGATATTTTAAATATGTGTTGGTGTGTGAGATTGAATAAATATGTGCAAGAATTTCAACATCGACTAGAGGTAGCATTATAAGGAGCATACAAATTGTTTACTAGTGTGGAGACAATAATGGAAAATAAGATTAAAGAAGTTTCATAAATAGTAATGTTGATTGTTGTCCTATAAAGAAAGCACAAAGGAAAAGACATTATTATTTTTAAATATTTTTAGTTTTGTAGAAGAACTTGGAGTTCTAATGTACTGTTAATTGCATGGAAATAATTTAAAGAACAAGTTGTATGAGCATTACACTAGAGAGACTTTTGGTAATCATCCTCTTTGTATCTTGCTACCCTTGTTTGTATTGAAGATTAATTATACATTATTGCTATCATCTGAAGATCATGTCATCATAAAATAGGACCATCTAAAAAGGATTTGTCATCTACCGTTGCCATATAGAGAAGAAATATTGCTTGGAACTACCATCCAGAGGAGAGTTGTCATCTAGAGTTTCCATCTAGAGCATCCTTTTTGAGAAGAACTATTATCTAGAGTTGTAATCTAGAGAAGAGATGCAGTCTAAAGCTACTATTTGGAGAAGAGTTATCATCTTAAGACATCAGTATCGTCACATAACTTAATGTCTAGAATAATCAACTGAAATTGCAGTCACAAGGTATTATCATCTAAGATAAATTTTAATATTAGCATCCATAAAACATAAAACAAAAATATTATATCTAAAAAAATATTATCACATGCAATCCATCAATATATCAAAAATTGATATACATCATCTCAACCCACATTGTTCAGTCACTATCCATCAATTTCAAGTCATACATCACTATTTGCATAGTCCTAGTTTGTTCCAATATTTATGTGGTTCTCTTTTAACATGTTGGCCCCACAAGGTACCTTAGGATTTTATAGGTGTAATTTCCCTTCACAATAATTACTAAGTTTATTATAACTTAACTTTTTTTTGGTCATGAATGTTTCCGTTGTCTTTGTATGTTGCATCTCTAAGTCAAAGACATATGGTCATGCACACTTCTCATGTTTTTACTTAATAAAGCTAGATATGGGACCCTTTTTGGAGAATAGACCTAAAATGGTTCTATACCATTTATAGGCCTAAAAGGAGGAAAAGGTTATCCAAAATAAATTTGTTGGAAGTAGAAGGAAATCTAAGAAGGTTAATTTGGGAATTTTAGTTTCTTAAGGAAGTCCCAATCTATAGGAATTGAGAACCAAAGTCGTTTCTAAGGATTTAACTAATGGGAATTAAAAACAAAATATCTTTGAGATGAGAAAAACTTCCTCAACTTGATACAAAATAAATTTTCTATCTTGGAATATTTGGGGTATGAATGCCTCAGCTAAACATAGGGTGCTTAGAGAGTTAAGAAAGGAGAGGAGGGTTGATATTATTTTATTACAAGAGACTAAAGTGGATGATTCCAATTTTCAGAAGGTGAAAAATTCAATTTAGAAAATAGCTCAGGTTGAAATGGTTCCTACTAATGGTGTGTTTGGGGGTTTATGGACTTTATGGAATCCAAAGAAATTAGAGGGATAATATCTGCATAATAAGGACAAGTTTATTTCCATTTTGTTCACATGTAAGTATACTAATTTTTCTTGGGTTATGACTAATGTTTATTATTCAAACTCGTTAGTGGGTAAAAGAGTAGTTTGGGATATTTTGAGGCAGTCTCATAGGGTTTTAAATTGGCCTTGGGTGGTTTGTGGTGATTTTAATCTAGCTCTTAATCCTAGTGATAAGAAAGGTGGTGTTCAAGATTTTTCTAAAAGTATAGCTAAATTTAATGAGTTTATTTTGAATTGTCAATTGTTGGATGTCGATTTGAAAGGGGCCAAATATCCTTGGTCATATAGAATATTGGGCTTAAACCTTATTCAGTGTCAATTGGATAGGTTTTTGGTATCCCAAATGTTGAGTGATAATTTTGCCCAATTGCAAAACCACCATCATAGTCAGGGTATTGTTAGAAAACCCTCTCTTGCAAAGAAATTCAGAATTTCTCCAAGGTTCTTATTTACTTTATATGTGCTTGAATGCTTGTGAAAATGTGTGAAATGTACTAAAATACCTTAGAAGTGCAACTAATTTTTAACAAGGGACCTGTGTTTTGGTATTACATTGGTTTGCCATGCTCTTTATTGTTCTCAAAATTTAAAAGAAAATAAAATGTGATGTGATTGGTCCTCATTTGACCATCCTGAAATGGTGGTTTAATTCATTTTATCTTCAACATATTTTAGGTAGATTTTATCTTATTTTGTTAAGAAAATTTTAATAAATTTTATCTTCCTTTTTTAAACTTTGCTTTGAGCATAAAAGAAAATACTAAAATCTAACTTTGAAATGTGAATCCAAAACGGTGATTTAATTCATTTTATCTTGCTTTGTGAATGAATTTTATCTTGCTTTGTTAACAAGTTTTATCTTGTTTTGTTAAGCTTTATTTTGAGCATAAAATAAAATGACTAAATCTAAATTTGAAATATGAATCCCGAAACGGTGATTTAATTCATTTTATCTTGCTTTGTGAAATAGATTTTATCTTGCTTTGTTAACAAATTTTTTTGTCTTGCTTTGTTAAACAATTTTTAAAAAAAAATAAAACCTATGAAGTGCAAGAATCTATTTTGGAACCTTAAAAAATTGCCTTAATTAAATGAATCCAAATAATTTAATAAGTTAGCCTTGAGCAACAAAATTATTTGGATGTTTTAATTACTTCAAAACCCCCATTAATATTTTTTTTCTTGTGTAAAACAATATAACCTTTTAGGGCTTTGAGTGCTTGATGAAATTTAAAAAAAATTAAATGAATATATAAAAAAACGACAAAGGCTAGGGTTAGAGAAAAATAAAAATAAAAATCTGAAATAATATGAAAATAAGGTACGGAAAAATGACCAAAGGGAGCTACTGTAAACTAATTCTCCTATTTTGCAGAAAATGGAAGATTATGAATATTAAAAAAACCAAGTTAGACATGCATCCACACAATCTAAATCCAATTAAGTGTAATATTCTGAGGAATAAAAGCATGCATTAAATACATTAAATGATGCTACCATATCCATGCATAAAACACCATAAATAACTTCAATTCATGCATGAGAAAGACGTGCAATGAAAAATTATATTCATAACCTTCTTTTGTTGCATACAATGTGGAAAAAACTTGTTTGCAATAGCTTGAAGACCTTCCAATCATTCTTCACACTTCCCTGTTTCAAAAAAATCCAACCCCTCTTCATGAGCTTTAATGGCTATTTAAAATTTCCAACATTTGGCTATTCATTTCTTTTTCCAACTCTTGGCTTTCCAACATTTTCTTTTCTTCATTTTGTTTGGTTGGAATTCCTTCTACGATGTGGCATGTGGCAAACAATATCTTCATATTACCAAGTGGCACTTACATTTTAACGTTACACTTTGACTCATCATTTCTATTGGTAACATTTTTTTTCTTTTAGAGTGTTGCCACTTTTTTTCCTTTTTAGTAGTAGCATTTTAACGTTACACTTTGACTCCTTTATCTTCCTCAAACTTGTAACTTTCGTGTAATCATTTCTATTGGTAATGTTTTTTCTTTTAGAGTGTTGCCACTTTTTTCTTTTTTAGTAGTAGCCTGCAATAAAAAACACATAAATTAAACTTTCCAAAACAAAACTATTAATAAAATTAAATGAAAATTAAATTAAATATAAAATTAAATTAAACTTTCCCAAAACAAAACCATTAATAAAATTAAATTAAATTTTCCAAAAAGCACGTTGATGGCTTCATTTTATTTATTTTTTGTTTATTTTATTTTTTATTTTATTTTCATGATTATTATTATTATTTTTATCTTTTATCTTTTCTCTTTTTATTTTTTATTTTTCTTTTTTCTTTACTTAATTAGATTTAATTAAGTTTAAATGTTTGAATTAAATTAATTCAAAACATTTGAAATTAACAAACAACATTAAACACTCGAAAAAAATTAAACCTTTTAAACCTAACCAAACACTTGACATTTTAAAAGACATTACCCAACAATAAACCTTGGAATCTACATTGCAAACTCATGGGTAGGGACCTATCAAAATTATCACTCAAAGAAAACCAAAAATCCCAAAGACCTCAAAATTTTAAGTGGGTCCTTAAAATTGGCAGGTGTTGTGCAACAATCACAACAATTGGCGACTCTACTGGGAAATGTTCTTGAGTATTTCGGATGAAGAACCCAATCTGAAACCAAGAAAACCAAAGATCAAAGAAATAAAAGTCATCTAGAAATATCCAGAGAAGATGGGGGTAGACAACTTCAAATGAAAATAACTAAACCATTTGCCTTTGCTCAATGTGTAAATGGTGATTCGTTTTGCATTCTTTAAACAATTCAGATTCCATCATTTGTTTTACATTTAGGCTATAGAATGTCACTCATTAAAATGTGTCTCTACTTTGCTTCACTGCCAGCTAGGCATCTATAGCCTCGGTGGAGATGACCTTGATCTCTTCTAGACCTTGCTCTACTGCCAACCAAACATCTATAGCCCCGATAGAGATTATCTGAACCACCCAAGCATGATATTGATTTTGTATTTTTTTTATTAAGCATTTAATTGCTCTGCAAAATTTGTATGCCAACTGGGTTAGAGACCACTTAAGGCTAAAGATTGAGTGTATTAGATTTTTGCCTTAATTTGAAAATCAAAATGACTTCATCCTTCAATATTTCAAAGAATACCCTTTAATATGTGAGTTACATGTGGAGCTTCAACGAAAT
Organism: Wollemia nobilis; assembly: GCA_028583015.1. Taxonomy (NCBI): domain Eukaryota; kingdom Viridiplantae; phylum Streptophyta; class Pinopsida; order Araucariales; family Araucariaceae; genus Wollemia; species Wollemia nobilis. The sequence goes on from JAQPPZ010015032.1 coordinate 6,999,834, forward strand.
GTCACATTGTTCCAAAATCCACCATCTTAGTCCAAAATCTAAGAATGACTACTAAACAATTTCATCCCCCTTTTCCTTAATTTTACTTGACTCCAAATAGGTAGTCCATCCTACATGAAAAAGGAACAAATATCAATAAAGAGGTCAAAGATTAATAGCAATTATAAAACACTACCACAATTACAAGGAGCGAAACCCAAAATATAAAGATGCAACAAAATAAACTCCAAATGAAAGCAAACCCAAAACACTACCAAACAAGAAATAAATTATGTATAGAAGCAAAACAAAACATTGAAACCCAAAAGGTAATTTATAAAAATATACAATATATGTACAAGTGATGCAAGAATTCAACTATCATTTCCCTGGATCCCAAACATGATTTCGACCACAAATGGAAATTTTTTTGATGTGATAGGCATACCAAATTTTATGGGCATCATCCCATAATAAGATTAAGCCAAACAATACAAAAGCCTTTAATTTACCTCTCTCACCCCACCAGCTTGATCTAGTTCTATTAACAATTCCATGATGAGGCTTTAATTCATCAAATTAATAAGACTGATTTTCAATTTCTTTTTAGTTTTCCACCAAAGTATATATTTTCAAATTTGATTCATTACTCAGAACTAAGCTCTCCTTTTCATGATCAAATATGAGGTCTTTCAAACATAAACCTATTTCTAAAAATTTTAAAGCCAAGTCATTATTTAAATTTTTGGGCCAATCACAACCATGCAAGAATTTGCAAGCATCTGGGATATCTGACATATGAGGATAATTATAATTTTGTATCCTAGGCTCAATAATTAGTTGTAGGTGAACCTGATTCAAAATTTCAAACATGTTTTCCTTTGTTTGGTCCAATATTGAAAAGGATTGAAAATCCAACTAACTTCATATTATTTACAAACTCATTATATAGGCTCTAATGGCCCAAAATACATAACCAAACCCATCAAATCATGGATTTGATCCAATATGCTTAACCATAAGCTACAAAAGTGCAAAGGAGAATGCACGTAACTTCTAAGTTAAGAGGAAAGGAATAATGCTAACTATAAGATCCATTTTAGCTATCTTGAAGTACACACTTCCTACTTTGAGTTCACACTTACTAACTAACACTCTAAATGACAACTAGAAGATAACTAGTGCCCACAAGTGCATGTGAGAAGGAGACTCACTTACAATATTAATTTGCAAGAAATAAACTATGCAAACCTAGCTAGGAACTACTAGAGGGGTCATATGAGTGATCAAACATCAATCCTCATCATGCCTCCCCACAATAGAAGCATTGGCCTCCAATGCTTTCGGAAGAGTAGGAAAGTCACGGGACATCTGATGAAAAGAAATCCAACGAGCCTGATGCGATAGCTGTCCTCGTCGAGCCACAAGATATGAGGTGGTAGACCCATGGAGAGTCTGTCGAGTCTTTGTGTCATAGATCTGATCGAAATCCAATGGTAACTGAGAATCAGGAACCACGTCCACAGGATGATTGATAGCTGGTGCGGTCTCCAATGTAGAGTCAAAGTACAACTTCAAAAGATCTACATTGACGACGTCATGAATTCCCAAGTGTGCGGGAAGATCAAGGCGGAAAGCATTCTCGAACACCTGTTGAAGAATAGTATAAGGCCCATAGCGAATCGGTTTGATTTTACTATGAGTCTTATCAGTAAAACGCCGCTTGTCAAGATGCAACCAAACTTTGTCACCAACCTGAAATGGATGAGGAATTCGATGTCGATCCATGGCCTTTTTTTGTTGTTGTTGTGTCTTTTGCAAAATCTCAATCACCTTTGATTGAAGATTGTGCAAGTGCTGAATAAATGAGTGAGCCTTGTCTTGCTCCTTCTGAAGATGTGAAGTGATAGGAGAAGGCAAAGACAAAGGTAACTCATAAGGTGCCAAGGGCTGAAATCCCATACAAACCTCAAAAGGTGAGTGACCTGTAGAAGAATGTAGGGCCCTATTATAGGCATGTTCAATATGAGTGAGACTCAAGTCCCACTTTGTCGGTGAAGCATGATGATAGATTCGTAAACTTTGCACAAGGGTACGGTTTACCACTTCGATCCGCCCATCCGACTGTGGATGATAGGCGATGGAAAAGTTAAGGGAAACTCCCAAAATTTTCCATAAAGAATGCCAAAAGTGACCCACAAAGTGTGAATCACGATCCGATATAATGCTGGTAGGTAGACCAAAGGAACGCCAAATGTTGTCAAAGAACAATTGGGCTAAGTCTGTTGCAGAACTTGTCTTGCGGCATGGAATAAACTTAGCCATCTTATTGAATCTGTCAACCACCACGAACACACAATCATGTTGTCGCACTATCATGGGAAAACCACTAACCAAATCCATGGAAATGCTTTCCCAAGGACGGGAAGGAATGGGCAAAGGCATGCCTAAGCCAAACTTCCTGTTAGCTGGTTTTGAGCGACAACAAACTGCACACTGTTTGAGAAATCTCAACACATCCCTCTGCATTTTAGGCCAGTAGAAAAATCTTTGCAAGTGATGAAGTGTTTTGTGCTTCCCAAAGTGACCACCATAAAGTGTAGAATGAGCTTCCTTAAGAAGTGACACTCTAGGCTCACAAGGAACACAAACCTTATCCAATTTGTAAAGAAGTCCTTCTTTGATGTAGAAATCTTGGAAAGGACGCAAATTGGAAGAAGAAGGCTTACTCACTTGCTCAAATATTTTCCCAAAATCAGGATCCTGTGAATACTGATTAGGCCAAGTCTGAAATCCCAAGTGTGAAGTGGACATAACTCTTAAGGCAAGAGCGACAGGAGGCCTACTCAAACAATCAAGCAACAGTATTACTCTTCCCCTTTTTGTACTTGATCACCAAGTGAAATTGTTGGAGGTAAGAGGCCCACTTCATATGTCTTGACTCTTCAATTTTACTTTGAGATTGTAAAAACTTGAGAGGCATATGATCAGTGTGTACTACTCTATCTTTTCCCAAAATATAATGTCTCCAGTACTTGATAGCTTGAACTAATGCATACAACTCCTTGTCATATGTAGAATAGTTCAACTTAGCAGAAGAAAAAGTTTCTGAATGATAAGCAACTGGATGACCATTCTGTTTGAGCACAGCTCCTAAGGCAACTTTAGAGGCATCCGTTTCAATCTCAAAAGGTTGAGAGAGGTCAGGTAAAGTTAACACAAGTGTTGTACAAAGTTTCTTTTTGAGTTTCTCAAAGGCAATCTCTTGGCTTTTCTCCCAATGAAATGGAACTTTAGACTTAGTGAGATAATGCAATGGAGCTGCAAGAGTGGAATATTGAGGAATGAACTTGCGATAAAAATTCGCAAGTCCTAGGAAACTCCTTAACTCAGTGAGAGTTGAAGGAGGGGACCACTTAAGTAAAACATCAACTTTTGTGGGATCTACCTGAATTCCACTTTCACTAATCACATAACCAAGGTAAGAAACTAAAGTATTGCCAAAAGAACACTTGGAAGAATTGGCATATAATTGATTCTTCGCAAGAAGATCAAGTGTATGATGGATATGCCTAAGGTGTTCCTCCCAAGTTTTTGAGAATATCAATATATCATCAAGATATATTATTACAAATTTGTCAAGTACATCACGAAATACATCATTCATCAACCTCATGAAGGTTGCAAGAGCATTAGTAAGACCGAAGGGCATGACCAACCATTCAAAGAGGCCCATCTTCATCTTAAAAGTTGTCTTCCATGTATCCTCAGCTTGGATACGCACTTGATGATATCCACTTTTGAGATCTATTTTTGAAAAGAACTTAGCTCCTTGGAGCTGATCTAATAAATCATCAATGCGTGGTAGTGGATATCTATTCTTTATAGAAATTCTGTTCAAAGCACGAAAATCAATGCACAATCTCCAAGTGCCATATTTTTTAAGAACCAACAAAATAGGTGAGGCACAAGCATAAGTACTTTCCTTAATGAAACCCTTAGACAACAAATCTTCTATTTGCCTTTTTATTTCTTCATTTTGCAAAATAGATTGTCTATACATGGGAGCATTAGGTAGTGAAGAACCAGGAATGATTTCAATGCCGTGATTAATTGTGCGAATTGGAGGAAGAGACTTTGGCTCCTGAAATATGTGTGAGTAATTTTGCAATATTTTATCCATTGAAGAGTGTTGCTTTGGAATGGATGTGGATGTAGGAGTATTTTGAGAGCGAATGAAAATTAGAGCAACGTCACCACCTTTTTTAATTACTCTTTTTGTTTGCTTGGAATTTAGAATGATGTTAGGAGTGTTGGTGCTTTTAATGAGAAAGACCCGACCATCTTTTTGAAGTGTGTAGGTTCTTTTGAAAGCATCATAAACAACTCTCCTATCATACTGAAAAGGTTGTCCAAGCAAAATCCCACAACAATCCATAGGAGTCACATCACAAGTGACTTGATCTATGAAATGTGGGCCAAGTGCAAATTTTAATGTGCAAGTGTGAGTGATTTCTGAGCCCCTTCCACTATCCTTCCAACCCAAAGAATAAGGTTGAGGATGAGGCTCCATAGGTAACTTCAATCGCTCGACAATGGACCTCGCAATTAGATTTTTCTGCGAGCCATTATCCACTATACAATCTGTTGCAAAATTATGGAGCAAATGAGCTCGAGTGATGAACAAAGCATCACGAGCGCCCCTGATGAACTTACATTTACCAAGGTAACCTCATTGAGCTTACCTCGTAATTTCGTGTATACTCTACTTTCTCCTACTGACTCAAGGGGACCTTTGGAAGCATCCTGTTCTTGAGTAGTGATGACTAAACTTTTCTTCTTAAGCTTAAAACAATCAGCTTTTTCATGACCTTTCTTCTTACAATAGTTACAAAACTTTTTTTTTGAAGAAGAAGGTTTGGAAGAAGAAGAAGAAGAAGAAGAAGAAGAAGAAGAAGGAGTAGAAGCGGAAGGGGAAGGAGAAGAAGGAGATGGAGAAGAAACATTCTTCTTTTGAGCAAAATTCTTCTTTTGTGAGAAAGAACTATTCCCTTTTGATGAGTTTGCAACCACTTGAGTAGCAGGTGCGCGGAATGCCTGCGAATGCGCCTTAAACTTGTCCTTCGCAAGTTGCGCCCGGTTGAAAACTGAATCCAATGTGTCCATAGAAACAAACATAATTTCCCTGTACAAATGTTCCAACAAACCACTTTGAAATTTGAGAATCAAAGCTTTAATATCTTCCTCCACATTCAAAAGTATCCTGTACTCGTTGAATTGAAAGACATATTCCTGCACAGTCATATTAGTACTTTGTCAAAATTGAAACCACTTAATGACCAATTCCTTAGAATAATTGGAAGGATAAAAATTGGTCTTAAGACAATCTACAAGCTCATCCCATGAGGTGAGTTCATCATGACCTCTTTTTCTTTCAACAAGTACTTTAGCTAAACCAGAAAGTTTTAGCTTAGCATATGGAACCATATCCTCATCTGAAAGCCGAGTATAAGAAAACCATGAACTCATGTCAAGAATCCAACTATTCAAGACTTCAGGGTTTCGAGATCCATCATAAAGTGGTACTTCACAATGAACTCTCAGGCGAGAATCCTGAGCAGAAGTTGAAGCATTGTGGAGAGAAATATCATTTACCTTCATTGCAAGGTTACCAAGAACTTCGACCATGGTAGTATCATTAGCTTTATCTCGCTAAAGCATTTACAACATGTGCAAGTTCTCGCCACTTGGGCAGCCAAGTCGGAAGCCATGTGAGACCGGGTATAAGCCGGGGAGTAAAAGGGAAAAAGCACAAAAAATCAAGGTAAAAATTGGAAAATTCCTTGTTACAATGTTGTGCCTCGAATTGAAAAATACTCCTAAGGCTCAAAATTTAAAAATTTAAACTAACCTAAGGTTTACAATTTATATTTTATTAATTTAAAAATAACTTAATTAAAAATTAAATTGTAATTAATCAAAGATTAATTAATTTAATTAAGTTATTAAAAATTAAATTAATAAAAAAAATAAAAATGACATGCAAAACCTTAGAATAGTAAAATTTTAAAAAAATTACAATTTTTACCCTCGGTCTGCACTCCACTTGCTGTGCATGACTTTCCGAACTTCAGTGGCACGTTTCTCGAGGCACCAATTTCAAAGCCAGGTGCAGTTTGAGATGCGATGCATATCCAAGGACCTCCTGTCCTGTGCACACAAATCCCGAGCAGGACAGAGGGCCTGCAGTGCCTGGGCAAAAACAAAATAAACCCAACACGTGGGTCTGCTGCCTCCTGACGCAGGCAGATCCTGTCTGTCCTGCGTGGGATGGCGCAAGATCCACCCTGCTGGCCGCACACTGTTAGGCTGACAGAGTGGCTGTCAGATCCTGGTAGTTTGTTGGCCAGCAACCTGCATAGCAGGCTCACCTGTCGACCGTACGCTATCCGGCTGACAGCGCTGTGCGTAGCAAGCTCACCTGTCGGTCGCATGCTGTTTGGCTGACAGCGCTATCAAGATGACAGAACGTTGTCAGAACCAGACAGCGGCCCGCGCCCTGCGTAGCAGGTTCGATGCGTTGGTCGTAAGCTGTCAGGCTGACATCGCTGTCAAGATGACAGGACGCTATCAGAACCAAACAGCAGGCCTGCGCCATGCGCAGCAGGTTCAATATGCTAGCCGCACGTTGTCAGGCTGACAGCGATGCTTGTGTCGGCGTAATGTTGAGCCGGATGGGCACGCCGGTCAAACTCGGTCGCCGGGGCAAGGCACTTCACGTGCCGTATTCGGCCCTGGTGGCCGAAAGGCAAACCATGCCAATTTTTTTTTTTTTTACAATAAAATTAAAAATTAATATATCAAAATAATATATTAATTTAAAATTAAGTTTGCTAACAAAAAATGAAATTTTAAATTAACCAGAAGGTTAATTTAACTACATGACAAACTTAAATTTTTACAAATATTAGCAATTTTTGAAGGTAAATTACCTTCAAATTTTCTAACAAATTGCTAATTGCTATAATATCACCAAGACCCCTTCAGTAGCTCTCCTTTCAAGATCCAGTCGACACACGACCAACGTTTGAAAGGCAACCAGACCCAAGTCGACACACGACCTGGTGTAGATGCTCCTTCGTCTTCAAGACTCCTCAATGGCAGAAACCTCAGGAACGAAAGGCTCCCTAATTCGCATTTCACCGTAGGAGAAATCCAAACCTGCCAAAGGATTTTTGTAAGACAGAAATCGGGGTAAGCTTCTCCTATACTTCTTGAGCATACGGAGAAAGTTGGAACGAGGATTTTGACGCCTAAGGAACTTCCTTCTGCGAATGGTTTTCAAGCTCCCCTTGAGCTTGAACCGAGTCCTCAATGAGAAAGAATTTCTCATAAAAAATAATCTATCTCCTACCCTCTCACCTCACAAGCCCTAGTGCAAACTTGAACTAGGCTCGATACCAATGAAAAGGATTGAAAATCCAACTAACTTCATATTATTTACAAACTCATTATATAGGCTCTAATGGCCCAAAATACATAACCAAACCCATCAAATCATGGATTTGATCCAATATGCTTAACCATAAGCTACAAAAGTGCAAAGGAGAATGCACGTAACTTCTAAGTTAAGAGGAAAGGAATAATGCTAACTATAAGATCCATTTTAGCTATCTTGAAGTACACACTTCCTACTTTGAGTTCACACTTACTAACTAACACTCTAAATGACAACTAGAAGATAACTAGTGCCCACAAGTGCATGTGAGAAGGAGACTCACTTACAATATTAATTTGCAAGAAATAAACTATGCAAACCTAGCTAGGAACTACTAGAGGGGTCATATGAGTGATCAAACATCAATCCTCATCAAATATGACAACTTTAGAAGTTAGCTCCAATTTGTTGTTAAAATCACACAATATTTCATCATCAATTGCATTTGAATATACAAGAGAATCATGTAAATCCTTACTAGAGATTTCATTAGTCAATAATAAAGGTGAGGATTCTACCATTTCATCAACTCTTATCCAAAAATCATGAATATAATTTACCAATTTGTTGTTAAAATCACACAATATTTCATCATCAATTGCATTTGAATATACAAGAGAATCATGTAAATCCTTACCAGAGATTTCATTAGTCAATAATAAAGGTGAGGATTCTACCATTTCATCAACTCTTATCCAAAAATCATGAATATAATTTACCATTTCCTCTTCTTCATCATCAAACAACATGTGATTTTTGAACTATAGAGAAATTGTCGGATCTACCTGTAAGATGAGAATTTTGGTGTCCTGCATATTAGATGAAATAAAAACTTCATCAGAAGGCTTAAAAGAAACACATTCCTCATATTTCTTCCAACAATTATAATAATCGTCTTCTAAAATAAAAGGGTGAGATTCTACTGTGTCTTTTGCATAACCTTTTGATTCATCAATAGATTATTTTTCAAACTCACCTTCAACCTCTTTTGAGGGCACAATTGTGTCTAATAGTGGATCAATTCATGTATTCATATTTACATGATTACCACAATCCTCATTTGTAACTAGTGACTCTAAGACTTTCATTTCTTGCTTACCCTTGTTTGGCACATGTTGGATGTCATCGTTTGGAACATGTTGGATTTCTTGACAATCAATTTTAGCAATTTCATCAAATTTCATGGAAGGTCCTGATTTGACATATGCTGTAATGCTAGTTAGCTCTATGACTCCTCTATTATCTAAGAGAGTATCACATCGAGTATCTTTGACATTCGTCTCATGAATATAATTTGTAGAATGATCAAGATGTGCATTTTGAGGCACTTTATTTTATAATTGAATAATGTCTCTATTAAGATGTAGAATTACCCTACGCAACTTGTCCATTTGAGAGTTGGCATCATTAACTTCAATTGTAGTAGTTTGGTTCATTGTATTATCCTGAGATATTTGGGTATTCTAAAATTGATTCAAACTTGAGAATGATGGTTGATTCTAAATGGTAGATTGAGGTGAATAAACTGTTGGGTGGGTAAGGGAGGTATTAAATGATTGAGGATTATATGATCCAAAACCCACACCACCACCTAGAAAACTCAACCGTTGTTCAAATTCTATTACTTCAGTATAAGCTTGGGATAAAGATGTGATTTGAGGTATCCCTCACAAATACATAGAGATTGATGGATCAAGAGCATTGAAATATATTTGGATAGCAATTCCCTCTGTAGGAACATAAGGTACCACCAGTTGAGTATATAACCTATGGAACCTCTCATTGAATAGCTTCAAAGGTTCATTCGGTTCTCTTCGGGCCAAGACAAACTTATGATGCATGAGAAGTGGGTCAACTAGCCTTTTGTTAAAATGATTGAGAAATATTGTCTCTAGTCAAACCCAAGAGGTGATAGAACCTGAAGGTAGATTGATAAACCAATTATATGCAAACCTATCCAAAGTGCAAAGAAATATTTTACAAGCAACATCTTCATGTAACACTAATAAATAAATGATGATGTTTTTGAATGCTTGCATATGTTCTTCTGTGGATATTGTCCCATTAGACCTATACTGAGGAAGGTATCTCTCGAAACCGGTAGGTAAATCATGTGAAGGTCTAGGTATGTTCAAGAGGTTGCCTATGGAGCAAACATTGTCATTGTGACTTGGTATTGGCTTTTTTTTAAAATAAAACCACCATCACAGTCAGGGTATTGTTAGAAAACCCTCTCTTGCAAATAAATTCAAAATTTCTCCAAGGTTATTATTTACTTTATGTGTGCTTGAATACTTGTGAAAATGTGAGAAATGTACTAAAATACCTTTGAGGTGCAAGTAATTGTTTATAAGGGGCCTGTGTTTTGGTATTACTTTGATTTACCATGCTCTTTATTGTTCCCAAAATTTGAAAGAAAAGAAAATGTGATGTGATTGGTCCTCATATGACCATCCTGGAATGGTGATTTAATTCATTTTATCTTCAACATATTTTAGGTAGATTTTATCTTCTTTTGTTAAGCAAATTTTAACAAATTTTATCTTCCTTTGTTAAACTTTGCTTTGAGCATAAAAGAAAATACTAAAATCTATCTTTGAAATGTGAATCCAAAATGGTGATTTAATTCATTTTATCTTGCTTTGTGAATGAATTTTATCTTGCTTTGTTAACAAATTTTATCTTCTTTTGTTAAGCTTTATTTTGAGCATAAAATAAAATGACTAAATCTAAATTTGAAATATGAATCCCGAAATAGTAATTTAATTCATTTTATCTTTCTTTGTTAAACAAATTTTTAAATAATAAAACCTATGAAGTGCAAGAATCTATTTTGGAACCTTAAAAAAATGCCTTAATTAAATGAGTCCAAATAATTTAATAAGTTAGCCTTGAGCAACAAAATTATTTGGATGTTTTAATTACTTCAAAACCCCCATTAATACTTTTTTTTCTTGTGTAAAACAATATAACCTTTTAGGGCTTTGAGTGCTTGATGAAATTTTAAAGAAAATAAAATGAATATATAAAAAAATGACAAAGGCTAGGGTTAGAGAAAAATAAAATAAAAATCTGAAATAATATGAAAACAAGGTGCAAAAAAACAACCAAAGAGAGCTACTGTAAACTAATTCTCCTATTCTGCAGAAAACGAAAGATTATGAATATTAAAAAAAATCGGGTTAGACCTGCATCCACACAATCTAAATCCGATTAAGTGCAAGATTTTGAGGAATAAAAGCATGCATTAAAGACATTAAATGATGCTACCATATCAATGCATAAAACACCATTAAATAACTTCAATACATGCATGAGAAATATGTGCAATGAAAACTTATATTCAAAACCTTCTTTTGTTGCATACAATGTGGAAAAATCCAGTTTCCAATAACTTGAAGACTTTTCAATCCTTCTTCACGCTTCCTTGTTTCAAAAAAATTTCAGCCCCTCTTCATGAGCTTCAGTAGCTATTTAAAATTTCTAATATTTGGTGATTCGTTTCTTTTTCCAACTCTTGGCTTTCCAACGTTTTCTTTTCTTCATTTTGTTTGGTTGGAATTCCTTCTACGATGTGGTAAACAATATCTTCATATTACCAAGTGGCACTTACATTTTAACGTTACACTTTGACTCATCATTTCTATTGGTAACGTTTTCTCTTTTAGAGTGTTGTCATTTTTTTTCATTTTTAGTAGTAGTCTGCAATAAAAACACATAAATTAAACTTTCCAAAACAAAACTATTAATAAAATTAAATTAAAACAAAACTAAATATAAAATTAAATTAAAATTTTCAAAAAAACACATTGATGGCTTTATTTTGATATATATATATATATATATATATATATATATATATATAGATATATATATATATATATATATATATATATATTTTCTTTCTTTTCTTTTTTTGTTTGTTTTATTTTTTATTTTATTTTCATGATTATTATTATTTATTTTTTTTTTTATCTTTTCTCTTTTTATTTTTTCTTTTTTTCTTTGCTTAAATTGGATTTAATTAAGTTCAAATGTTTGAATTAACTTAATTCAAAACATTTGAAATTAACAAACAACATTAAACCTAACTAACATTAAACACTCAAAAATAAATTAAACCTATTAAACCTAACCAAACACTTGACATTTTAAAAGACATTACCCAACAATAAACCTTGGAATCTACATTGCAAACTCTTGGGTAGGGACCTATCAAAATTATCACTCAAAGAAAATCAAAATTCCCAAAGACATCAAAATTTTAAGTGGGTCCCCAAAATTGGGGTGTGTTGTGCAACAGTCGCAACACCAAACTTGGATGGATTTATTTAATATTTTTTATCTCGGGGCTCTTCCTAGGGTGGCTTTTGATCACTCCTTTTGGAAATTTTAATGGGAGATCAACCTAAGAATAATTCATTTTGTTTTGAGTTGATGTGGTGTACTCATGACACCCTCTATGAGATGATTGAAAAATGGTGGAATATAGACGTTTATGGTTTTAAGATGTATATAGTGTCACAAGCTTAAAAATGTTAAAAAATATATAGATTTGGAACAAAGAAGTTTTAGATAATATAAGCGTTAAAAACATGAGCTACAACAAAGTTTGTAGCTTATTGAGCAACAAATTCATAATTATGGCCATTCTATTTTTTTGGACATGGAACAAAAAAAGTTGCTCAGTGATTTTCGCAATATTTTAATGTAGGAAGAGATCCATTAGAAGCAAAAATCAAGGGTTCAATGGCTTGAAGAAGGAGATCAAAATACAAAGTTCTTTCATTTGACTACATTAAAGCATAGGGCATCAAATATAATTATATATTTAAGAACAAAAGATGAAATATTATTGTTGGAGTAAGAGGATATTAAAAGTGCAACTATTAATTTTTATGAGAATCTTCTAGCGATGAAAGAAGCAACAATGGAAGGTGATGTATATTTGATTCTTCAAAATATTCCATCCATTTTGAATGATGAAATGAATAGTATGTTGGTTGTCCCTTTCACAAGTGAATATTATTTTGGGGTTGTTTTAGGTATGGCAAAAGATAAGGCTTCAAGCCTTGATGGGTTTCCCAATGGTTTATTTTAAGTTTTTTGGTAAATACTATAGTAGGATGTTTGTGCAACATTAAGAAAATTCCAAGAGAAAGGAACTTTGCTAAAGAATGAAATGCAACTTTTTTAGTTTTGATTCCAAAGAAATAAGGAGTAGACATGCTTAGATATTTTTACCCTATTTTCATATATGCTTAGAGATTTTCAGCCTATTAGTTTATACAATTCAATTAATAAGATCTTGAAAAAAGTTATTTCAAACAGACTATAGTTGATTTTACCATATATAATTTCTCTAGAACAAAGTGGTTTGTCCAACAATGTCAGATTTTGGATGGGATTATTATTGTTCATGAGGCTTTGCACTCGATGGATAAAAGAGGCTCTGCAAGGATGTTGTTCAAGCTTGATATGAATAAGGCCTTTGATAAAGTCTCATGGTATTTTTTGTATAAGGTTTTGGTAAGATTTGATTTTGGAGAAATTTGGAGAAGATGGATTTATTTATGCATATCTACTCCTTGACTTTCAGTTATAGTCAATGGACAACCTGCTAGTTTTTTTTCTAGCAGCATGGATTAAGACAAGGAGTTCCAATTTCTCCTTGTTTGTTTATTATTATGGCTAAAGTTTTAGGAAAAAGCTTTCAAAGGAAAGAAGAAGTAGTTTTTTTTAAAGGGGGTAAAACCAACTTTGAATATTTTGGCTATAACTCACCAACAATTTGTAGATGATACTATCATTATGGGAGAAGCCTCAATTGTTGAAGCCCATTAGATTATGGAAATTTTGAAAACTTATGATAGAGCATTGAGACAAATGGCAAATTTTACAAAAAGTATAATTTATTTTATTAACACACCAACGGAAACATAAGAAATAATTTCAAGTATTTTTATTGTCAGATTGAAGAGTTACCTTCCTTTTATCTGAGGATACCTTTGTTTCAAGGAAGAATGAAAGCTAAACTTTGGAACAATGTCATTCAGAGATTCAATAAAAAGTTAATAGGTTGGAAAGGTGTTGTACTTTCTTAGGTTGGTAAATTGCAGCTATTGATATCTACATTGTAGAGTCTTTCAATTTATATGTTGTCCTTATTTAAGATTCCAAAAAATGTTGCAGATAGATTGGAAAGAATTTAGCATAATTTTTTGTGGTCTGAAGTGGAAGAAAAGCATATGATTAGTTTGGTTGCTTAGGATCGAGTATGTAAGCCAAAAGAAGGAAGGTTGGGTATTTGAAAGTTGATGCAGATGAATAAATCTTTGCTTGCTAATGTTGGTTGGCTTATTGTGGTAGAGGAACATAAGCTTTGGGTTAGAATCGTAAAGACTAAATATATGGAAGGAGAGGCCATTTTTTTGAAATGTGAGAATACTATTTTGGATCAAATTTATGAATAGTATTAAGAACTCTCTCTTCCTGCTAAATAAGAGAGTGAAATGATAATTTTGGTAAAGGAAATAAGGATCAATTTTGAAAAGATTGTTGAGCAGGTAATCAACCTTTAAACCAAATGGAGAATTTTAATCAAATACCAGATTTGTTGATGCTCAACTATGGAAGATCAATTGATGGGCATTTAGAAAATATGCCTCAAGGTAGAGCTTAGAAAATTATTTCTTTGGAAGATCAAAACATGCAACAACAACAAAAAATTGATAAGTTGAATTATGCCTTAAATAAAATGTATGTTCCTCAAATTGAGGCTGAAGATAAATTTGTTTGGGGGGTAAATGCTAAGGGGGTGTTTTTAGTCAAATCAACTTGGATTGTCTTAAGGGGAGGTATAGTCAAAGTTCTTGATGTTAATAGAGTTTGGATTAAGAATTTGATCTCCAAGATTACCTTTTCTTGTGGTTGGCCATACAAAATAAGCTATTAACAATGGATAATATTTGAAGAAGAGGTTTTCAAATGGCAAATAGGTGTAGTCTTTGCGGTATAGGAGATGAATCTATCAATCATCTAACTTATGGGAGAGATGGAATGTGAACTTTCAAAGTAAAGGGCTAGTTAAGTTTTGGTATTTATTATTGCCTCATTTCTTATGGATAGTTTGGCTAGAAATAAATAACAATTATTTTTAGGATATTCATAAAGATGTTACTTCTTTGGTGAACAAGATTAAAATAGCAGTAGTGGAGAATATGTAATTAGAAGATTGTGGTGTTATATTAGAATATCCCTTGGACTATGAGATAGCTTGTGGTTGGGGCTTACCTCAAGTTTGAAGAATTAATCTTGTGGTAAGTGCTTCCATAAGAGCTCAAACTAAATGACAACCTCTCCTTGAAGGATTTATTAAGTTAAATTTTTATGGGGCTTCTAAAGACAATTCGGGTGAAGCTGATGGAAGAGGAGTAATTAGGGATAGTAAAGGACTAATTCTTTGTTGTTATGAATAATTCTATGATATCTTGTCCAATCATCAAGCTGAAGCCTGAGCAATAATATCAGGTTTGAAAATAATTCAAAATTTGAAAGTTAAAATATTAGTTTTAGAAGGAGACTCACAGGTTATCGTTAATGGTTTAAATTCTTGCAAAACCCAGGATAAAGTGTTGAACATATTTGTAGGGATGCTTTTCAAATTTTAGATGGTTTAGAATATATTCAAATTGTTCATATTGTTAGAGAGGGTAATGGTGCAACTGGTTTAATCTAAAAAAGGAGTGTTGAAACATGATTTACAAACTAAATTTAATAATTTTCTGCAAGATATTGCATTATGTTTTCAAGAGGCTAAGGGAATGGAAAAAATTGATAAGTAGATGTGCAAACTCTCGAAGATAGTACTCATTTTAGCTCTGTTAAAATTTTAGATGGAAAATGTAGAAAAAGTAGTAGGGCGAGTTACTTTTATTATTTTAGTTATTGCACTTTTGGTCAGAAAAGGTTGTATTGTTCAGAAAATGCATAATTTGATTTGTAATATGATAAGCTACTTTTTGTGTTATTCTTGGATATTCAGGAGTTGTAAAAAGGAAGGGCCCCTTGGAGTGTGATATAGCTTTTGGTTGGGGCTTACCTCAAGTTTGAAGAATTAATCTTGTGGAAAGTGCTTTCCTGAGAGCTCAAGCTAAATGGCAACATCCCCCTGAAGGATTTGTTAAGTTAAATTTTGATGGGGCTTCTAAGAGCAATTCAGGTAAAGTTGGTGGAGGAATAATTAGGGATAGTAAAGGACTAATTCTTTATTTTATGCATAATTCTATGGTATCTTGTCCAATCATCAAGCTGAAGCCAGAGCAATGATAGTAGGTTTTAAAACAATTTAAAATTTGTAAGTCAAAAGACTAATTTTAGGAGACCCACAGGTTATCATTAATGGTTTAAATTCTAGCAAAACCCTAGGCTCGAGTGTTGAATAGATTTTTAGGGATACTTTTTAGATTTTAGATAGTTTAGAATCTATTCAAATTATTCATATTGTTAGAGAGGGTAATAATACAATTGACTTAATGGCTAACAAAGGAGTTTTGAAACAGGATTTGCAAACTAAATATAATAATTTCTCATAAAATATAGTTGCATTCTGTTGTTAAGGGGCTAAGGAAATGGAAAAACTTGATAACTAGATGGTGCAAACTCTTAAAGAAAGTACTTATTTAAGCTCTACTAAAATTTCAAATGGTAGATGTAGAAAAAATAGTAAGGTGGGTTAATGTTACTATTTTGGTTATTGCACTTTTGGTCAAAAAAGGTTGTATTGTTCATAAAATGCAAAATTTGATTTATAAGAAGATAAGCTATTTCTTGTACCTAGATTGATTCATTTTTTATTCTTGGATTTCCAAGAGTTTTAAAAGGGAAGGGTCCCTTTCAAAACCTTATTATTTACTAATGGAAAAAAAGCATGGCCTTTGTACTCTCAAGTTTAATCCCTTCATTATTGATATCATAACCCTATCTCATGCATTCGGGATTTAAATTCTATTTATTATCTGTGTAAACTAAGTTTTACCTTTTTCTAATTGGTAAAATAGACAAAAAGAAAAGAAAGAACTAGTTAGTCTTAATTATATAGAGTATCAACTTAATCTTTTAGCTTTGGAATCAAATCAAAATTGCATATAACCACATATTAGGGTTTGTTTATTGCATCTTTTTGTGTCATTGCCTCTTAAAATAAAATGCTTATTTCCTTCCTCATAAAAATTAAAAGAGCATTATAGTTTTAAGATTTGATTGTTGCATTTGTATATGAATCAATGATAGATTAAGATTAAGCTTAGATAAAAAAATGTATGTTAGGAGAAACATAGGTTTTCTTCAACTAATCCAACAAAACTCTCCTAGTCTTGAAGTGAGAAGAGGAGAGAGTTGAAAAGCATCATGAGGACGCCCTACACAATACCTTTCCCATTTTTTCTCATAGGTGGATGCACTCAAGCCTAGTGTCATCTTAGACTCGTCTAGTGTTTGGTAAAATGATAATATTATTTTATTTGTTAATAATCAAGTCTACTAGAAAACAAGTAAAGATTTTTTACACAACAAAAAAACATGAAAGTAAATATATATAAAAGAGAAGGTGCAAGCAAAAACAAAGTGAGATCAAAAGATGAATGTGGGTAGTAAGAAACTTGTATGAACAAGAATGAAGCTTTAATTTTAGAGTTCTTGCTTCAAATATTTGAAAAAGGTCAAAAATAAAGGGTTATCATGACAAAAGTTGGGTAACAGGAAAGAAAATTATTTTAAGGAGGTCCTAGTTACAATTATGGATGCCTTATTTGGGAGAAGTAATTTTTTACAGACCACATATTGGTCATAATTGATTTTATATATTGTATTTTATTGTATGATCCAATGGGTCCATGTAATACCTTGTATTGTGACCCATATGATATTATTTGTCCAATATTATTTTGATTTGACATTTATTTATGTATATGCCTTTATATCAAAGGTGTATTTATATACTAGACTAACTATTCTTTTGGATCAACTAGAGATCATTCTTTCATTCATTAGTGAGGTGTTTAATGTACAAGGGTACATTACCTATATTTGTATTACATTTAGTTTCTTTGCTTAATCTAGGTAACATGTTAATTAGATTCATTCCTATCTAAGTATTGTGTGCTTCTACATTGTATTAGATGAATAATACTTGATTCAACTTTTTTTATTAGAAATAAGTTGTGGATTTTCCAAAGGGTTGAATTACAAAGGACTATTATAATGGTTTTTTAATATATTATTTTTTTAGGATTTATTTAAAAGTCCTATCTCTTTCATTCAAGGATTCAAAGATTGCTTCATCACAATTCATAATTTAACAAGAGTAATAGGTAGTTAGGATGAATTCTATTGATCTTCTTTTCAATAGGTCTAATGGATCATTTAACTCTTAGAAGATGCTTGTACTATTAAATAATTTTGGCCATTCTTAATATGTTGATTGGTTTTCGACAAAACAATTAGCACCATAGAATATGACTCTCTATTTTTATCTATAAAGTGAAATGGGATGATTTATAGCATTTATTCATGTAGTAAACCAATTTATGAGAAAGCATCATATCCATTTTAGCAATATAATGGTTTTTTATCTTCCATATTTAGAAATTTATTAGGAAGAGACACAATTTTAAATATACTTATAAATCAATCACAAGGGGTCCTTATTTTGTAGTTTTGACTATTTCCTTGTTGTAATATCTATTTTTAATATTAAACCAATATAATTTAATTTTTAAGTTTGAAAAATAAAAAATAAAAATAAAAAGGAGGATACCATTTTGTTCATAAATGATATAAACCTATAGATGATAAGTCAAGCTGTGAATAATATTTAAAAAAAAATAAAGGATAAAAATAATGGTAAGAATGGAAACAAGAAAGGAAAACCCCACATAGTAGGAAGATAGAGAAATTGAAACCTAGAAATGATTAATTTAGGAACCAAAAACAATTATCACAAATGTTAAGAGAAAGTGAGTCTAGGCTAATAATAAGAAGGCAATAATTATGCTACTTTGGAATATTTAGGGTATGAATATATTCCAAACAATGGGCTATCAAGGAATTAAGAAGTTGTTATAGCCCTAAATTTATTTTAATATAGAAAACCAAAACACGTAGTGGGAATATAAGTACACATTCAAAACTATTTGCAATATAGTGGATTGCCTAGTCATTTCTACTATGGAAGCTTTAAGAAGTATTACAACAACATGGGACAATCACAAATGGGATAGAAAATTACTAGAGATGAGGAGCAATTAGGTTGCTAGCTTTTTGTAAGGAAAAGTATAAAAATTAAACTCATAAATGTATATGCTCCAAATATAATTACTCTTCAATATTGATGCTAGAAGTACCTCAAATTACTCAGTTCAAGTTCAATGATGATTCAGAAGTGATAAATTTAGATTCATGGGAGGGGCTTTATCATATTTCTATGTCATCCATAAAAGAAAGATTAATCGTCGGTGATCTAAATCAACAGAGTAATTTTACTTCTTTTGTCAATCTAAATGGATATTGAGATGACATTCCTTTAAGATTCTAATATAAATTAGATAATAGAAATATTGAAAGATCTTATATAGTAAAATGATTGGAAAGATTTTCTTATTTTATTGTTGATTATAAAGAAAATAATAGCTTCATATATTTTTGTTGCAAGCATGATTAAATAATAAACTTATTTTGTTGAAAAATTATGTACTTTTTTTTAAGCGAAAAACCCCTTGTGAAGCCGCCTTGGTCTGAGAGACCACGAACAGGGGGTTCTACACCGTCAAAGTCACCCGAGGGTCGCACCCGACCCTGCCCACACCAACATTATCAATTGGATTTTGGATACCCAATTCAACTTTTTGGTAGGGTGGAGATTTGAACTTGGGACCTCCCTTGGAGGATTGCCCTCTCCTCTCCAACTCACCTACAACACCTGGGTAAAAACTAATTTATAGTGGAAAACACCCCTTTCGAGGTGCCACTTTCAACAAGGTTGGGCATAGGAGGAATGGAGCCTTGTTGGCCTCTACCGACACATAGGACATTCCTAACTATACCATATATCTGTAGGATGGAGACAAAGGGAATGGAACCTGGGTTGGCCTCTACCAACACCCAGGGCATTTACCACTGCACCACAATAAGCAGATGAAAAATTATCTACTTAGTAATGGTTATATAGATCCATTTTTGTTTTCGGTTTATGTGGATCCAAGAACCTCATTTCTCTTATATCGTTATGTTGTAATGACATGAAGCAAAGTTTGAAGAACCATGTATGTATAAGTTTATCCAAAATTTGAAATATATAAAGGGACAAATGAAGCTATGGAATATCAAATCCTTTTGTAACATAATCAAAAGGAAGGAGAAAAATAAATCCAGTTTAACCATTTATAAGAGAAAATGTGAATAAATTGGATAAATCATATAATTATTTCCAATAATAATATTTATTATGATTTCTCTTATATCGATATGTTGTAATGACATGAAGCAAAGTTTTAAGAACCATGTATGTATAAGTTTATCCAAAATTTGAAATATATAAAGGGACAAATGAAGCTATGGAATATCAAATCCTTTTGTAACATAATCAAAAGGAAGGAGAAAAATAAATCCAATTTTAAACATTTATAAGAGAAAATGTGAATAAATTGGATAAATCAATATTTGCAATAATAATATTTATTACTGATCGTAATTTAATATTAAAATAGAGACTATATTAGTCCCTAAAATCTTGGAAGATATGCAAAGAAAAGTGATATAAAGAACAAATATTTTCATATTTTAGCCAAAAACTATTTCTAAATTGTTAACTAAAAAATATTTCAACTATAATTTTAAGAAGTACTAAGGAATAAGAATAATTTATTTTAAACTTATACAATAAAAATTTAGGTGATATAAAGAGGCTCAAGGTGACACTTTGCAAAAAAAATGCACAATTATAATGTGGAAATAGAAAAAAGGAATGATGAGGGAGATATCAATAAAGGAGCTATAAAAGAGGATTTATCTTTCCATGTTAAGAACATGCTTGGTCTTGATATACTTTTGTTAGGAATTCATTACATCATTAGCATAGGTATAGTTTAGTAATGAGGATCATGCCACCTAAATGCATTTTAGGTCACCTCCATTGTAGTTTGTCTTGATAATAATAAGTTGTTTAAGTAAGTTGGTTCAAGTTAGTTACATGAACCAACTCCACCTCGTTGTATAAAGAATACCATTTCTGATTAATATAACTTGTACAACATCCTACTTGTCCAACATGAGGCATCAGATTTCTCATCATTCTTTGAGCATGCAAAAAAATCAAATTTATGATGTGTTGCTTGGAGGAAGATATTTTGAAGATGTATTGTTACATGAGATTGAATAAAGGTGTTGTACAAGAATTTGGACATTGACTAGAGGTAGCATTATAAGGAGCATACAAATTGTTTACTAATGTGGAGGCAATAATGGAAAATAAGATGAAAGCAGTATCATAAGAAGTAATATCGATTGTTGTCCTACAAAGAAAGCACAAAGGAGACGACAATAATTTTTTTTAATGCTTTTAGTTTTGTAGAACTTAGAGTTCTAGTTTACTATTAAATGCATGGAAATAAATTTAAAGAACAAGTTGCATGAGCATGACTCTAGAGATAGTTTTGACAATCATCCTTTGAGCATGACTCTAGAGAGAGTTTTGGCAATCATCCTCTTCGTATCTTGCTACCCTTGTTTGTGTCGAAGTTGCATAGGAGTGGAGAGAGATTAATTATACATTAGTGTTATCATTTGAAGATCATGTCATCATAGAATATGACCATTTGAAAATGATTTGTCATCTACAATTGTCATTTAGAGAAGAAATACTATTTAGAACTACCATTTAGAGAGTTGTCATCTAGAGCATCCTATTTGAGAAAAACTATCATTCTAGAGTTTCCATCTAGAACATCCTTTTTGAAAAGAACTATCATTTAAAATTGTCATCTAAAGAAGAGATGTAATCTAAAGTTATTGTTTAGAGAAGAGTTATTATCTTAAAATACTAGTATCTTCACATAACCTAATGTCTAAAATAATCAATTAAAATTACAATCACAAAGTATTGTCATCTAAAATGAACTTTAATATTATCATTTAAAAAACATAAAACAAAAAACATTAATTAATTAAATTATATATATATATATATATATATATATATATATATATATATATATATATATATATATATATTTATTTATTTATTTATTTATTTATTGATATTAGGGAATCAGTAACATCCTTTCATCTTTAACAACTGAGTATATATTTATATATATATATATTTATTTATTTATTTATTGATATTAGGGAATCAGTAACATCCTTTCATCTTTAACAACTGAGTACAGATCAGACATTCTCTTCAATATTTTTACCCCTGAACATAAATCAAATCATTGAAGTTGCTTCTATAATCCCAACCTCTAAAATCATTATATATAATTATCACATACAATCCATCAATATATCAAAAACGGATACACATCATCTCAACCCTCATTGTTCATTCACTATCCATCAATTTCAAGTCGTCCTACATCACTATTGTTTGCATAGCCCTAGTATTGTTCCAATATTTATGTGGTTCTCTTTTAACATATTGGCCCCACAGGGTACCTTAGACTTTTATAGGTGTAATCGCCCTTCACAATAATTGCTAAGTTTCTTGTAACCTGCCATATTTTGTTTTGGTCGTGAATGTTCCCGTTGTCTTTGGATGTTGCACCTCTAAGTCAGGGACACGTGTTAACACACGCTTCTTCCCTTTTGACTTAAATAAAGCCAGTAGCCATTAGCGGCTACATCAGGTTTTGGATTTATATACGGCCTATTCTCGTCTTCAAGTGTGGTGGGGCCCTTTTTGGAGAATAGACCTAGAACGATGTCTATACCATTTATAGGCCTAAAAGAATTTCCAACGCCTCTTTTTGGCGCTCTCTCGTCCCATCATTAAAGTATAGTGTGACAGTGACTGTTGACAGTGACAGGACACAATGCTTAGCGTCATCAGAACCAGAGTCTTTAAAGCTTTTAATGAAAACGCTCCCTCCTACTATTGTCACGTGTCCACTATCTTGGGAATAAGCGCCATCCAATCCGCTCTACTGTTTCCTGTTCATGTCCCGAAGTGGTAAACATTGGACTAAGTCTTGGAATCCACGATATTCTCGTTGGCAAACCTGACAAGCTAAGAATCCAATGCCAAAAAAACTTACCAGAATGGCAACTCTCCTTCCAAATATATACATATATACACAACAATATGGTAATCACAAAAAAGAAAAAGTATTTTCTATATTTGGGCACACATTGTCTGTCTCATCATAGGTTCTATATATCAAATACATTTTCCACAATCTTTTGGTTTTTTGAAAATTAAAAAAACATACATGGGATGTTTTAAGTATGAAGATCCAATTTTTACATGGAAGAGAGGACTTCATTTACCTATTGGAGATAAAAAAAAAATGTAGATGGTAAATTGGTTTTAGTGTTTAGTTGCGTCCATGCCGACAAAGGTTTTAGAGCAAGGGAGTGGCAGACTGAACAGTAACGAGGCTGCAGCGTGTTATCGCGTCATGGAGTTTAACGTGCCGATGCACAACGAAATTCGCGGACTTGAAGGCAGTGAAAATGTCATGTCAGGTCATGTCATGTCAATTTTCACCCATTCACGGCAACTTGACATCGCCGATAACGGCGTTAATGCCGAGTCCGTTTTGAGTTCTTCATGGAAGTTTTATAGTTATTTCACTGTACTTGCTCTGTTAGGTTAAAAATAGCAACTGTTTGGGGTTTATTTTTAGCGAGAGCCGTATTTTGTTCTCCTCTGTACAGGAAGGGTGTTGTCGCTTGCTGCTTTACGATCATTGTGTTCAAGGCAAATTGTTTTTCCCAACGCCAGGAAAGAGCGGGTGAAAACACATGTTATTCTCATGGTTATGGTGTGCTTCAGATTGAGACCCTTGGAGTGCTTTCCTCTCTCTCCATGGAAAGTCGCAGACGACGAGAAAATTGTTTGTAAAGACTGCGGTTTATAAGCATTTTTAGTCACAAATAAGGTCGTGAAATCTCTGAAATCGAGCATGGCAGCCGGTTTTTAAGAGTCTCTGGTTCGAAACTCGGAAGATTAAGGAGGTAAAGAAGCCTGCTACGTAGTCTGTCTGTTGTTTGTAAAGCCTCCGGATCCGTAACACAGACGAGGTATGATAATCCGCGCATTATTTGTTTTTAGAGTGACGATTTCTTCAATGGATTGGAAATAGGTTGATTGCACAGCTGCTTCTTCACCGAAGATTTAGTCGGAAAGTATAAAAGGTCGAGGTCTTCTATGTTTCAAAGGCAATGGAATGCCGTTAGCTTTCTGTCAATGATTTCAGCGGATCCAGAACGCAGCTGCTATTTCAGAGTTTTTTAAAGAAACACGCCTCCCTTTTAATTATGCAAAGCCGGTTCAGAAGCCTTTTTGGCGTGAAAAATGTAAATATTGTGTTTATTGGTTGATCCGAACATGTAAATTTTTGAGATTTCGACATGTGCAGGCTGCTTGAAGGTTTGCGGCTTCAATACGTTACCCTCTGAAGCCGAGCCAAAGGATGCCATTAATAATGGCGAGGTTATTTCAACTTTCAAGAACTAAAAGGTGAAAGGGTTTGCTTGCTTCCGAAAGCTCCCCTGTGAACAGAATCGCGGGATTAGAGATTGCTGTAAAGGAAACCGCGGCCTTGACCTAGATTTCTTCAACAGGTCGATTAAGAGAGCTTTACACAGCAGCGCTTTCTGTATGAGAGTAAATCTTTTTGTGCTTCCAAAACAAAAGCGCCCTCCATTGTCGAGGTTGCTTGCAAATAAATTCAGAATGTATACTGAACGCAGAGACGCAGATCGTAAGAGTCCAGCAAAATAACATCTGTAGCTAAAGATTAAGGAGTCCAGCAAAATAACATCTGTAGCTAAAGATTAAGGTTCTCTTTGAGGCTTTGCTACTTGAAACCTAACCGACTCTGAATCTTTTAGCTTTCCAACCAGTGTCTGTCCGTCCATTTACGAAATAAAGAGGGCGTGGGGGAGGCCAATACGATGCTTTGTTGCTCCCTGCTTGCATGATCCAAGCTAACAGAAATTTCTGATACAAGGTTATTTCTAGATGAAGGGTGGGGTTGGACAGAGATGTAGTGTGGGGAATGAAGAGAAGCAGGCAGCGGACTCTCCCTACAGCTCTGAGGAGACGGCGACGGTCTGTGCTTCTGTCTCTGGGTGCGAGGAGGAAGCGGCAACGGCAACGGCAACTGACAACTACAACTCCGGCGGAGCCCGGGCACCGCCAATTGAGTTTCAGTCGGAGGGGGACGGGTCTGGAACCTCCGACTCATCCGTAGAAAACTCCCTCCCCAGCGAACATCAACAACGTGGACACGATAATGTCGTCTCTCTCGATTGCGAAGCCTCGAGTAGGTCTCTAGACACAGAAATTTCCATATTTTCCTTGGAGCCTGCTGAACCTGCATCGGGTCGGTTTGGGGGAAAGGGAAATCACAAGATATTTGGATTCCCTCTGAGTTTCGATTTTAATGAAAAGAATGCGAGTGAAGTCGTGGAAAAACAAGCGCAGCATCAGCAACAGCATCATCAGCCGGTTTGTGTTACACGGCAGCTTCTGCCGGTTGACGAAGTGAACTTGGAGACTTTGTCGACAGAATGTAGGGTGGGAATTCCGTTTACAGGATACCACAGAAAATGGCCAATGGACGAGGCGTCCGAGTCGAAGCAAAGGGAAATCAACAACAGCAACAATCAGTTGGGCAAGAAGAACAGAAGAGGGCCAAGATCCAGAAGCTCGCAGTATCGTGGAGTGACATACTACAGACGTACTGGGCGTTGGGAGTCTCACATATGGTTAGTGCCTTCCATTACCCACTCTGAAAGCTTTTTCATTTACTTCAATTGTTTATACCCTCCATCAAATCATTCTGGTTTAAGATGCAAAATGATAAGACTTCTCAATTCTGTGATGTTCATTGCAGGGATTGCGGAAAGCAAGTCTATCTGGGTGAGTTAATTATGGCTCATGGGACAGCAAATACCCTAGCCTTAGCCTTAGCCTTCTTTCCATTCTCTGTGTATAGGTCTAAATTAGTCTGAGACCTCCAATACCCTAGCCTCGTAATCAATTTCTGAAAAAAAAAAATCATTCCTTCAAAAACTTTCTTCTTTAATTTAATTTAATCTATTTTTGTAACGTGCAGGTGGGTTTGACACCGCACATGCAGCTGCAACGTAAAATTTTCTACCGAATTTAACTGGCTCAGACAATTTGTTCATCGTTTTTCATTCCTTTAGAGATTTTCATTTTCCTATTTCGTCAATATGAACTGCTGGATGAATCATAACTTATGCTTATCCTTAGGGATTGAAATTTGAACGTTAAGAGTGGGAGTTGTTGATTCATGCAGAGCATACGACAGAGCGGCCATTAAATTCCGAGGTGTTGAAGCGGACATCAATTTCTGTTTCAATGACTACGAAGAAGAAATGAAGCAGGCAAGTTTCTAATTTTAACAAACCCTATTTTTGTTTTTTTAGGGCAAATAATGTTAATTAAATTAACATGACAACATAGAAACTATCCGGTAATCTAACTTCCTAGAACAACTGCTCAAGAGTCTATTCAAACTTCAATTCATTCTATGTAACGTTAGCAAACCAAAAAAATAAATAAAAATAAACGTGTTGTATAAACAACAATGAATCTCTCATTTACTTTGTCATTTACTTTCCAACTTTCCACATACAGACAGGTTAATAATGTATTAACGTGGTAAGAAATTAAAAAAAAAATTAAAATAATATTTAAAAAACGTTTAGAAAAAACAATATAATACTTTTAAGTGGATGTTGGTGATGAAGAGGTAAAAGATTTAAATCTTCAAATAGAATGTTATGTTGGATGTTATGTTGGTGATGAAGAGGTAAAGGATTTGAATCTTCAAATAAGATGTTGTTGATGAAGAGGTAAAGGGTTTGAATTAAAATGTTGGTGATGAAGAGGTAAAGGGTTTGAATTAAGATGTTGGTGATGAAGAGGTAAAGGGTTTGAATTTTCAAATAGAATATTTGTGGTGAAGAGGTAAAGGGTTTTAATTTTTTTATGTGGTTGTGGTAAAAGATTATTCTTTTTACAATTTATATAATATTAAAAAAAAAAGATTATTGTTTATTTTTATTTATAATAAAGTAAATTTATTTTGAAGGTTAAATACTTATTACTTACACATATAAGATATTATGTACTTTGAGATTTTGAAATATAGTTTAGGAGGCCATTGAGATTTAGACATAATTCTTTTTCGTGGCTATTTAACTCATAAACTCAATCTTTCTTTGTGATTTCAATTACTAAAATACAAACTTATCTAGGCATATGACCATTTTGGGGCATGGTTTTATGTCCGAAAATGCCTGAAAATCTATTTTTGATTCTAACTACACTGTTAGGGGTATTGTGCTTGGGACTTTGTTTTGATCCATTCAATAAGTGTTGGCAAAATTAGAGGGAGAACAACAATTTTAGTAAACAACTTTGCCAACTTTGTGAAAGAAATGTTCTAGAGGCCTTAAAAAATGCAAAACAAAATGTCACTAAGAAATAATTCTCTATTTTTAGATTTTCGTAGCTAAAATGTATCTCTTGACATGTCAATAGAATAAACACAAAATGACAAGCCATATTTATGTAATTTTCAATTAAATGCACTTTGTAACTCATGGAAGGTGAATCACCACATTTTCATATGGGTGACCTTTTAACTCATCAAAGGTGAACCACCACATTTCCATGTGGGTGACTTTCTATATTCAATAGGGTGAATTTTCACTACACCAAAGTATTGTATAAAGAGAGATGCACCCTTGACTATAAAGACATGAGTAATGGATGCAATGTTATAGCCTCACATCTCATCTCAGAGATTGTTTGTATTTTACTCTATTTTTTTAGAAATAAAATCATTTTGTTATTTTGATTATATAGTTTTGTAATCTGGTTTGTTAAACTATGTTATTTCTGAATTATACTCTTTCTTAATCTTCCTTGACTCAAAACTATGAGTTTCAAATTAATAATATCAGAGCGACTTATCTTTTCAATGTATGTCCATAAACACAAGATCACGATATTAAAAGTTTAGTTATAAGACACAAGATCCCTATGATTACTTCTTGTTGTTCCAAATGATCTCAGGTGGAAACAAAAGAGGACGACATCGATATAGTTGACCATTTCAAGGAGATGTTGAATGAAGCCCTTGTGAAATAGAAAAATGAGATGATGGATCAATTTGCTCAAATTCTTATTAACTCCCTACGACAAATTTTGCAACCTCATCTGCACCTCTCATGGTCATAGCACAATTTAATGCTCCTTTGCACCTCTCATGGTCATAGCACTAGAAAATTGGTTGGATTAGTTATTGTTATACTTTTATGTAATTAAATCATCGATAGTGAGAAAATCACTTTTGCACTCTTGAAAGCTTCATTACATATTTGAAATTGGTGGGAAGCATATTGTAAAAATATAACCTCTAGTGATAGTGAGAAAATCACTAGAGGTTATGGAGGAGAATATAGGCGAAGTAGTGTTCGCATAAGATTATTTCATGGAGGCCATCAAGGAAGAATATTATCTCGTGGGAGCCTATGAAGACTAATACATATGATGGTAGCAATTGCGTCAAGGTAAAGACCACCATGTTCAAGATTATACTAATGCTTTCCATTCTAAGGCAGTAAAACTTGAGCTACAATGGTACATTTGAGAGGAGATATACCTTTTCAAACTCAAGACATTGGGAGAGGTATACCACACATACGACACAAAGCTCTATGCCATTGCCCAAGCATGTAAACAATGGAAGCACTACATCTTAGACAAGGAAACCATTATCCATACACATCACAAACGTATGGAGTTCCTTCAAGCTAAAGAATGAAAGACATAAAAAATGGGCCACATATCTATAACAATTTCATTTGATCATCAAGCACAAGAAAGGGAGTGCCAATTCAGTAGTAGATTGTGTGAGCTGACCTTTGATCATGTCACTCATCACCATTCTTGATTCTTATGACATGATAATTTGAATTGGTTTACCTTGTATGGAGTAGATTTTGATTTTGCAAATGCATACCAAGCTCTTTTTGTGGATAAGCGTGTTTCAATTTTTTATGTAAGATAACCTCCTTTGTCACATGTGACATTTTTATGTACTAGCTAGTGAACGCTTCAAGATGATTTGGAAAGCACACTTCAAAAAAGTAGTAGGTCACTTTGGGGTAGAAACAATGTTGGGAGTTCTTCAAAAATACTTCTATTGGCCTAAAATTAGGAATGATGTTAAGAGGTACATCAAGTCATGTACCTCCTATGACGTCAAACCAACCAATAAATTGTGGGGATTGTATACATCATTGCTAGTTCCTTCCAAGCAATAGGAATCTATCTCCATGGATTTACTCTTAGGTTTTCCCACATATGAACATGGTAATGATTGTGTTTTTCTAGTAATTGATTGTTTTTCATAAATGACTATCATGATTCCTTATAAGAAATCCATTTTAGCTAAGATTGCTAAGCTTTATTTTAGTCATGTGTAGCTCAACTTTGGCTTGCCAAAGTCCATTATATCTGACAAGGATAGTAGATTTCTAAGATTTTTTGGTCCACCCTACGGAGCATGATGGACACTAATTTGACCATGTCCACAACCTTTCAACCTCAGACTGATGGCTAGATAAAAGTTGTGAATCGATTGGTTGTACATATTTGAATGTACAATTTCAAAGCATTTGTGCACATGATATGAGAGTCTCCTCTACATTCAACATGGTTACAATCGAGCTTTGCACAACTCTACCAAACAAAGCCCATTTCATGCTTATAGCTCTCTCTATGCAATCCATGGAGTAGTCTCCTCATGGATAGGAAAAGGTAAAAAAGGCAACATTGTTTGTGGAGAAAATTTATCACAACCAACAATACATTCATGACCTCTTGGAAAAGACCAATAAGAAATACAAGAAATGCCATGACTAGCATCGGGTCCCACATCAATTCAAGGTTGGACATAAGGTATGGTTATGTCTTCAAAAACAGAGACTTGCAAGACCGCATAGGAAGACCAAATGTCTTCGTTATGGGCTATATACCATAATCAATGTGGGAGAGAATGTCGTTGAATTGAATCTTACATCTTATGTTGGTGTGCATCCAATCATGAATGTTGAACTTCTCAATCCTTATCACCCATCTATGTTGGACACTTTTATAGTAGGAGAAGAGTTGGACATTGAAGAACTCAATCCAAACAATTTAGTACCAGTGGAGGAGGATCAAATTGTTGACACATGGACTAAGACCACCAAAAGGCAATCCATTTATATGTACAAAGTGGTCAAGGTAGGACAACTTGGTCACCAAGGGAAATGACTCACAAAAAATCAGCAAAGAAATGACAAAATGAGGACCATTGCTCTTCAAGAGGATATGACTAATATAGTAATGTGACCTTTTTTGGGCATGGCTTTATGCTCGACAATTTATTTTTAATCCTAACTACACTGTTAGGGGCATAACTTTGTGCTCAGGACTTTGTTTTGATTTATTCAAGGAGCATTGGAAAGATTAGAGTGAGAACAACAATCTTAGTTGGTAAATATGTCTTTGTTAGAGTTGCCAATAACTATAGAGGCCCTAAATAATTCAAAACAAATATTTTCTGATTATAATTTTTTATATTTTTGTAGCCAAAATGCATCTCTAGCCTTGTTGACACATCAATAGAAGATAAAACACGAAAGGACATGTCATATACATGTAATATTCATTTAATATGCACTTTGTAATTCATGAAAGGTGAATCACCACATTACCATATGAGTGACCGCCTAACTCATGGAAGGTGACCACCACATTTCCATATGGGTGAGGTTCCTTATTAAATACGGTATATTTTCAACACACCAATTATTGCATAAAGAGAGATGCACCCTTGACTATAAAATGTCACGAGTAGTGGATGCAATGTTATAGCCTCACACCTTCTCAGAGATTGCTTGAATTTTATTCTATTTTTTGAGCAATAAAGTAATATGCTATTTTGCTTATATATTTTTGTGTTCTTGTTTGTTATACTTTGTTATTTTTAAAATTGCACTCTTTCTTGATATTTGTTAACTTGAAAATCTAAATTTCAAATAAAAATAATTTATAATATATTTTAATGATGTTTTACTTTTGTATTATTTTTTAAATATGTTTTATTGTTATAATATTCACGATTAATAAAGATTTTTTTATTGATTTGATTATCATGATTAATAAAGTTTTTTTTGTTTATGTTATATGGTATTTTTGTAGTTTTATATGTATTTCACCCAATTATATGACCCATGCTTGTGACATCATGTGTATTTCAACAACTCTTATTATCAACTTTGTAAGCTTATATCTTGATATTTATATCACATCCTTCTAAAAATTAGTTATATTTATACTCATGACTAGTAGGACAACATTATGATTTAAATTATATTAAAATATATGTGATGTTCAAGATATGAAAAGTAATTAAGTTTAAAACATTACTCGTTGTGAAGAGGTCAAGTTTTAAAGTTCCATTAACGCTCGAGAATCCCCCTCATTGTCTTAGGTCTTGGTGTGCGTGCATAACATAAGAAACACCATAAACCTATAATCATAATAAATTATTAAATGCAAAATATCAAATTTAATGGATGTGTAAAGTTTTTTTACAAAAATATATACCCTCTTTCATTCATTTGTATGAGTTGTTATGCTATACGCAATTGTATTAGATATGAAAACATTCATAAAATTATCTTTATTAATTTCTGAGTTATTATGACTAATAGGTCTATTGCTTGAAATCCATAAAGGATTTAATATGTAAAAAAGATATGAATAAGATGAATATATATATGGTTATATTATTAAGGGTCATAACCCTTCATACCCACCCCTTATTAAATAACCATTTAGTAGGTTATTAATAAGTTATATGTATAGGATAATATTAGAACATAATGTACGATAAATATTTTATAAGAGGATATAGTAACATAATGGTTAGATTCATTATATGTTCCTTATTCTCAAAAAAGCTTCAATCTCAAAGTGTCATTGAAAAATTTAAAATGGCAATGGACATCTTATTTTATTCAATTGATTCTTATAGGTTCCTTTAAGGCATTGCCCAAAGGTGATTGGTTCTTTCTCAAAGCATGAGAAGATACATGATGATATGAACATTGTAAATTCTAAGAATATCTCCTCATTGAATCAAAGACTAATCCATCCTAGATCAACCTTGAGAGGCATATGATTTGAGTTAGAGTCTTGTAATAATTTCCTTCAATCTGGAATCCATTAGTGTGTTCTAAAATTTAGAATATATAATATTTGTTGATAAGAACCAAAACCCTTTTGTCTATTAATCTTAGAGGTACATGGACCTCATTGATATAGGTCCTTTGCATAACTTTGATACTTTGGAATAGAAGTTGGTTGTTAATATAAATCAAAATCTTATTGCTGTTTTGGATGATCCTTAGATTGAATTGATTTTTCCATAAAATGAATACTAGGTTGAATTTAAGGGATGAATGGTCGTTTAGCTTCAATATCTCTAGCAATGAAACTAGTAGTTTCCTCAATAAACATTTCATTAACGAACATAAGCATTTCTATCTTTTGTTAATTCTTTTGTTGTAACTTGAGGTTCTTAACTTCATTGAGAAGATCATGATTGTGTTTGAAGGTGGAAAATTACATAATGCTTTGCCATTATAAGTAGTTAGAAATTTGTTAAGACCTTTTGAATGTCACTTGGTGTTGTTTTCTTAGTTCAATTTGCTAGGAAAATTCCTTCAAGTTTATCCCAATTTAGATTTGATTTGAGTTCGAGGTCATGAGAAGACCACCATGATGTTGTTTTGTCATCTAAATGTGACCATACCAAACTAGTCAATGTAGTAGATTTTTTTAAATTTGTAAACCAAAGTTTTGGATTTTCATTACCCGTAAATGTTGGAATTTGTTGATTCGTACTTTCCATTATTTTTGGAATAAAACTAGCCTTATTATCGAAGTTAAGACTAAATTCCATTTTTTGTTAATTTTTAAATGTGTCTTTTAAACTCATCTCTCATATTTTTTAATATGGTAAGGTTGTTAATTCCTTTTTTAAAAGGTGCATCTCAATAAATACTTATTTTTTGTGTTTATTTTAAAATTTGGATATTGTTTGCACCTTTTTGTTATTGATTCACAACTTTTGGTATGTTAGGTTGCACCCTTTCATATCTTGGATCACACCCTTTCGTATCTCGGATTGTACCTTTTTGTATCTTGCATCAACAATTGTTAAATATTAAGCAATTTGTATGAATACTAATAAGAATTAATTGAATATATCTACTTGAAAAGAATTTTGCCATAGGTAAAAATTGTCTTGGACACAAGCCAAAATGAGTATAGGCTACAAGCCTCCCCCCCAAAAAAATCTAATCACCGACTAGAAGTTGAACCATAGGTTCAAGATCATGGCTCTTATATCACTTGTAATGGATCAATAGGTCTCTTATGTGAAATCCATAAATGATTCAATATGTAAAAGAGATACGAATAAGATGATCGATATGGATTGCCTCTCCATGAATATCTATATATATGTGTGTGTTATATCGAAGGGTTATTAAACAACCATTTAATAGGTTACTAATATATATAAAAGAGAATATAATAAGGTTGTGGTTAGGTTCACTACATATTATGTCTTTTGAATATGATAATAATATTTTCTGTCCACACGGTTATCAAACATATAATAAATAATTACTCCAAGTAATCATTTTGTATTGAAATTTTTTTACTCTTAAACATAATGAAAAATGTAATGAGGTCATATTAATTTCTAGAACTCGAGCTCTTTATGAATCTTGACAAAGTTGTGTCGAGTGTTATATACCATAGGGTATAACACATTGATACTTATATCTAACTTCTAAGAAATTAGAAATCTTATTCATTCATCCCAAGGTGTTGGATTTAGTCCATTGTTTGGTCTTACTCCATGAGCGTTGTGCAAATTAGTTTTATATTTTTAGTTACAAATGTTTGAATTATAATTTGATATTCAGTTTTAGTATTAATTATATATTTATCACATAAGTATTAAAAATATTAGTTATTTCATTTTTTTAAAGAAAAGAATGAATAACACCAACATCTAGATTCATTGGTGAATCTCTTTTTTATATCTTAATGGTTGAGCCATGCTTAAGAGTCATTACCCCTACTAAATTGAACCTAACATAATTGTTATCAGTCACATAAAGGGCATTGGTGGATCCTAACACTGCACAAGTTGGATAGTTTGTGTAACGATTGAGGCACACTTGAGAGTTTTTAGCTCAACCTGTATTGATCACCTTATATTTATTGATCTTATAAAGGGAAATACTAAGCAACCAATCATTGCTAAAATTGGATGTTAGTGTTTATTCTTTAAGCATTTCATCACAACCATTGATTCAACAAGTGCATAATCAACTGCAACAAAGAAAATAGGATGTGGTGTGTTGTATTTAACTTAAAAATGTAAGAAGCAAATTATTTTTAAATTTGCTTAATCCTTTTATAATCCTCGCAAGATATACTATAGTTCCACACTTCATGACCATGAAATACTGAAAAGATCCACTCTTCTGTATCCATTTCTATCTATTGAGGACTCTTGAAGCTAGAGCCAAAACATCATCAAAAAAACTTCTACATTGTCTTCCATAATTATTTTTGTTTTATAAATATTTCAAGTGAAATTCTTAGATCTTTAAGATATTTTTATACCAACCTTGTAGTTCAACATCCATACACTTGTTTTCAAATGCATAGTAGCTTTTTGAACCTCCAACTAAACTTTTAACACCATATTTCTCATTTAATAGATAATTGGAGCCCATAACAAGGTAGTTATAAAAATATAATACGTAAAGCATGTAGTTAGCATATTGAATTGGAAGGTAAGTATTTTTCTTGGATTTAGTTTTCATTATTTTAATTTCTTTACAATTGATGGTGAGTTTATATATCCTGCAAAGATGATAAAGGGGAATGAGCTATTTGTGAAGATCAAATATAGTTTTTGAAAGAAAAGCAATATCATCAACATATAATAGAAATAAAATCACAAGGTCAACTATGTCAATATGAAAGAATCCCTTTCCTTCTAAATGAAAGCATCCCTTTCCTTCTATATATTGCTAACTTTTATCAAAGTATACATCAAGTAAGTGGAGGAGAAATAGGGCATCCTTAACATCAATGTTATAGTTACTGTCCATGAATCACACTTTTGTTATAATTTTCTTTTTTCAATAACCTTTGTAGTCTAATCACAATACCAAAAACTCAGAAGGTATACCTAGTTCTTCCTATCTTCTTTGAAGATTTATTTTGCAAGCATTATCAAAGGCTTGTATGAACTCAACTTGAAGAAGAAGAAAATTTTCTTGTCTTTACATCCTTAGAAATAGCTCTTAAAGCAAGGAGGTGATTGATTTCAACGTATTTGTTTCTACAAATATGTTGTTTAGCCCTTTTATTTTTTGTCTTTTACCTATTAGTCAATATTTTTTAAGAATTAAATCATATATTTTCTAAGGGGGGTAAATTACAGCTAAACATTTGATAGGGTCATTATGATTTTTTATTTTGAAACTCAAGACAACCAAGTACAACAATTGGACTACCTAGATATCATGTTTGATCTTTGCATATCTCAATTTCCTTTTCCTTGCTATAAATGCAAGCCACTTAATGCCACATCTAATTCCACTGGTTGATGAGGGTAAGTTTCTTTTTCTTTTCTTGAATATTGGTCATAGAGTGTTAAAATGGGCCCTTGCCCCTATTACATATGATTCAACAAATCATATTGTTGTATAACAATAAATCATATTATGAGGGCCTATCTTGTTTTAGGGGAATCCATCACAATGCAAGGATTTAAACTTGGGTTACACTCAAACATCTTTAGCTCATTTATTGTTGCTCTTCAATAACTTGAACCAACATGAGGGTAAGTTATATGTAATTGTTTTTATGCTCTTACTCAGTAATAATTCCTCTCATTTACAATATTTTTCTAACTCCTTAGGTATTTTTAGGAATGATGCTTGTATAAAATCTCTTGATCCATTTCTTAAATTACTTGACCTATCCTCTCGTGATCCTATTCTGGTTGTTATCAATATCAAGGGAATTGGTAGGGATTCTATCACTACTCAAGTTGAATATTTTATGTAATGGTTGAGCTATACTTGATATTCCTTATCTCATCCTTTGATGATCCCATTATGGTTCTTGATCTTATTAGGGGCAATAGTATGGATCCTATTATTGCTCAAGTTGGATACATTGTGTATGTATATCATAGAAACTTATTCAAGAGAGACATAATCATGCCCATATAATTGAATAAGGTATGGTGTATAACATTTGATTTAAAACCTCACTTTTAACTTGCTTTTGAATTTGCTTGATACTTTTTTTGGTTCTTGCAAGATATGCCCGAAGTCCATACTTTATAATCATAAAGAATAACAAGGATAAATAAATTATAAATAGGATCTTCTTTTTAAGTATACTTGTTATTTAATAACCTTTAATTGATTTCAAATTTATAATAGGTTTTCTAATCTTCAACAAATTTTTTGGCACTAAAATTTTAGTTTAAAGAACAACTAAAGTGATGCTAATGCTTTGATGCTATGCTTTATTTATATGAAAGTATTTAAATGCAAAGCCTTTGTCCAATGACATGACAACCTCCGAATAAGGACAACAACTACCCTTAACTAATACAAACACATAGACCTTGTGATGGGTGGTTGTAACCACTCTTATTATCATGCTAATTCAACTATGATGGTAATAATTCCTAACATTCACTTCCTTATTACATCATAGTTTAGAGTTTCTTGGAGAGAATCTTGAAATGATTCAAACTTAATTTTTGCAAGTGGCTTGGTGAGGATGTCTGCATGTTGTTCTTGAGTAGGACAAAAATTAAGCTGAATGTTGTGTTGTTGGCTTGGTGAAGATGTTTGCACGTTGTTCTTGAGTAGGACAAAATTTGAGTTGAATGTTGTGTTGTTGAACATGTTCATGTATGAAGTGGCACTGAATGTCAATATACTTGGTCTGCTTATGGAAGAAATGAATTATGAATGAGTTTCAACACACCTTGATTGTTGCAGTATATGGTTGTTGGTTTATTTTGTGGTGCACCCATACTCACTAGCATAAGTTTCAACTATATTGCCTCGCAAATAGCTCCTCTTGCAACATGATATTCTACTTCGATGGAATATTGAGCAATTGTTTGGTGTTTCTTGTTTTCCCATAATATAGATAGAGATCCCCTAAAAAATATATATCTAGAAGTGGATTTTCAATCATCAATATGTCCTACATAGTCTGCATCTGTGTAGTCGGTTAAGAAGAACCGATCACTCTCTTTAAACTTCATACCATACTTAATGGTACCTTGGACATATGTTAATACTCTTTTTATTGCCTTTCAATGAGAGATTTTTGGTTCTTGCATGAATTGTAAGAGGTAACTTATTGCAAAGTTGATATCTAGTTAGATGTAAGTTAGGTAGATGAGACTTCCAATCAACTGGTGATAGAAATATGCATTCATTTATGGAGAGAAATCAAACTGTGAGAGTTGTAACACTGGTTCCATAGGAGTCGTCATGGGCTTACAGTCATTTATACGACACTTATCAATAAGTGTTGTGGAATATGTGATTTATGAGATGAATATGAGATGGATAGTGCAATAGTATATAATTAGTCATGTGAAATAAGCTTTTCAAGTTCTCCTTTGTTGCTAGAATCATTTTTTTAGAACTTCTTTGTGGTACAAACTTTGATCATATGGATTTCTCTTGAAATCATGTTTTTTAAGAATGTTCATATGTTTTTATATACCAAGCTTAGGAAGTCTATTTGAGATCATAGAGACATTTGATCAATTTACACGCCTTTTTTTGTTGTCCAAGTATGATGAATCCCTCTCGTTGAGTCATGTAGACTTCTTCTTTAAGTCTCCATTGAGGAAGGCACTTTTCATGTCCATTTGATGAATTCTCCATCCAAATTGTGCAACTAGAGCAAAGATCATTTTGATGGTCTTTATTTTTGCTACAAGTGCAAATGTTTCTTCATATCCAATGCCTTCTTTTTGCACATAGCCTTTGAATACAAGTTGTTTCTTGTATTTATCAATACTGCCATCTAATTTAATATTTGATTTTGAAAATCCATTTGCATTTGATAGCCTTCTTCCTTGGTGGAAGATCAACAAGTTCCCAAGTCTTGTTCTTCATTAATGCTTGATATTTAGTATTCATAACATTCTTCCAAGAATTAGACTAAAGAGCTTCCTACACTATGGATGGTTCAATAGTACTCATTAGGGCCATATTTACCTCATCATGAGCCATGCTACATGTCCTTGGTCCTGTGGTAGATGTGGATGTAACTCCATCTGTCCCTAAGGCTCTTAATGTGCTAATACCATTTGGCTATTTTTTGTGTGTGATGTGGTGGAGCAGTTTGGTCTACATATCCATCATTGTCTTCATCATTGTTGTCCCTAGAAATTTCCTCATTAGCATCATCTTCCTCACTTTGAAGTATTGTTTGAACAAATTTGGATGAAGATTCCTATGTAGAGCCATGTTTTTTTTTGGGTCTAGAGGCCCTCGAGAGCCATGCTTTTGTGAAAGAGTTGTGTCATCCTATCAACGAAGCACACGAGACAATTGGTCGCACCAACCTAAGACAAGTGAAGGCAAACATTGGGATGGAGTTGCATAGAGAAAGCATGCTTTTTGTCCTTTATTATTCCCAAAGGATACTAGCATTGACACTAAATTTTCTTTTTTTTAATAAATGTGTTTCAATGTAACCGTGTCCAAGTGCTAGACCATTTCTAGCATTGACATGTACATGCAAATTTGGCTCATCATCATGGGCAAGAGGTATCAAGTTCCTCAGTGGAGAAGAGTTCGAAAATGCCCAATTTTTTTTGGTAAAAATAGTTAGAGGAAATTCAGAGACAAAATTTGGTAATCGTTATTTAATATCCTTTGTGCAGAGAATTAATTTCATAATTATCATTTAAAAGAAAATGAAGATAGATGCATTCTACTGATAGCTTTAGAAGCACAATAAGATAAAACGTCGTGCAACTATGTTTACTTCTTGGGTGAATCCATTTCATAAAATGCAATGGTTGAAATATTTTCCAAAGCATATTTTTTTATGACCTATTGATCAGTCCTAAAATCAGTAAAAATCAATATGCAATAAAAATGAGGATTGCAGTGTTTTGGTAAACATTCAATCAAAAGGTTATGTAGAAAAAGGAATTTCTTTTTTGAACAAAGCATTACAAGGTGCCTTTTAAAAACTTGATGACTTTCCTTTGATGTCATGCAATGCATAGTTTATGATTTAGCATTTAAAAGGAAGAATAAGTATTTTGAAAGATAGGTTGTGAGTTCAAAATTCATAGAGGGTATTTATCAAAAGAGGAAAGTAATTATTTTATTGTAACAAGGTGCATTTTTTATAGTGATTGGCATGTCATTCTTCAAAAACATCCTTGTACAAAATAAAAACATGTGCTTTTCATAATCATAGCATTTGGTATAAACAATGTCTCCAACTCGCATTTATAGGTAATGCTATTACGTTAAATTATTGCACCTAATGCCTTAAATAGTTGCCATAATGACGTCTAGGAATAATTTCTACAAATTGTCAAAGAGGAATAAGGACACATTTTTGTGATAATTTGTTTCAGTACATATTTACACCATTCGTTACTATCGTTAGACGTGAATCATGAAATTGAGAAAATCCAAGTATATAGGGAAGTTATGCCAACATATGAAGATTACTCTTTAAGCAGGTGTCATTGATATGACAAATCCTTTTCAATACTACCTTGGCACCATGTATTGTTCTCTTTCACGGTTTCACCTACCCTAAGGTCTTTCTCATGTACGATCGTGTATATTGAGAGGACTAGCTTCTTCCATGTACCGATGAATAATAGGAAGAGTAGGTATATTAAAAGGTTTGGTATATAGGATTGGTGGTATATAGAAAAAGAGACAATTTTAGGAGATTAAAGAACCTTCGCCATGTCTACATTAAAATTCTTTATTACAAAATCTTAGTTGCTTAAGGGTTTAAATTTTGCACCATGGAAGACAAAAATGAGAACAATACTAGAGGTCAAAAAAATCTAGGATATAGTTATAGTGATGATACATGTCCTTAGGAGGCTACAACTAGGAAAAAGTATGATGATGGAAATGCTAGGGCACTTATGCCCATCACATTTGCAATGGTTGATGAAATACACCCACATATAAGTGAAGCAAAAACATCAAAAGATGCATGGGATAAACTTTGCACTATATTTGAAAGAAGGAACAAAGCCACAATCCTTCACCTTCAATCACAACTACATACATTAAGGGTTCGAGATAGTGAGAATATTGAACAATTTCTTCAAAGAATTATAGACTTGAAGTCAAGATTGAACACCATGGGTGAAAAGGTGGAAGATAAGCTCTTAGTCTTAGTTATTTGTAGATTTGTCCTTGAATCATTCAAAACATTGGTGAAATATCTTCAAGTATCAAACAAAAGTGTGCCATTTGAAAAATTGGTAAACATCCTCCAACAATATGAAGTTAAAAATCGATTGAGAAAAGAGTTGTCCAATAATGCCCTTATCTCTACACAAAACCCTAAAAAAGGTTCAAAGGGTCCTTCTACCCCATTTTCATCATAAAATCAGCCTCAATGGAGGAGGTATTGTCATATTTGTAAAAAGGAAGGACATTCACCAAGTTTTGTAAATACAATATGATGACTTATGGGAATCAATTTCGAAGACCTCAAAGGAATCAATAGTTTCAATCACAATATCAAAAAGGGAAATATCAAAGAGTACAATCTCAACAAAGGCTATAACAACAAGGGTACATTTCTTAGGGTGAATCAAGACTAGATTTTGAATAAGAGTGTGAAACAACACTTAAGATCCTCATAGCCAAGGGAGTCTCAAAACCAAAAAATAAAGGTGATAGTAAACAAATAAAGAAACAAGGTGAAATTCAAAAGTGTGATCTTCAAACGATAGTGAAGATGGAGAGTTTTCAAAATTTAGGTCTTGTTTGTAATCAATTCTCATAAAAGTTAGTGAAGGATATTTTTAAAATGGTGTAACAATATCTATTGTAGTAGTGAGAAAATTGTGCATGGCACAATTCACCCTTGACATCCTTGAGGTGCAATGTAAAAAACAAATAGAAATAATTGAAAAGTTGAAGGACAATCCCATGATGAAAGATGTTTGTTATGACACAAGTGAACTTCTTCAAA
Source organism: Wollemia nobilis (assembly GCA_028583015.1). Classification (NCBI taxonomy): domain Eukaryota; kingdom Viridiplantae; phylum Streptophyta; class Pinopsida; order Araucariales; family Araucariaceae; genus Wollemia; species Wollemia nobilis. The sequence goes on from JAQPPZ010015032.1 coordinate 7,040,963, forward strand.
GGACATAATCTGGTTGTGATACTCGTGTTTTGAGGCCCATGATAGCAAATGGTTGTTGTGATACATATGATCTTGTCCAAAGAAAAGATATAGCTTGTGATACAAATGATTTGAAGATTTTTGGTAAAAGAAAAGATTGTGTAGAAGATGGTTGTATTGGCCATGACAAAGGCCATATTATTAGAGTTGAAAATGACAATGATTGTTCAAATTATATTGAAGGTCATTGTGATGATGATGTGTGGTATTTGAATGTTGTTTGTGGTAGAGACCATAGTGGAAATAAAGAAATTGTGTATTTGAACATTGTTCAAGGTGGTGATGAAGAAATTGGGTGTTTTGAAAGACATACAAAAGAATTAGTTAAAAAATAATGAGAAAAATAGGATACAATGGTACAAATTTGGGAAGATATAGGCAATGTGTGAAAATGCCCATAATGCTAGTTATAAGGCTGAATAATGAAGAAACTAGATATGAAGGTCAAGCAGGAAGCAATGAGACAAAATTTGTTAAGAAAGAATCATATGCATAAGTTCCTACGGTAAGTTGTTGCAGTCATTGTGGAAGATTTGACATGTGACAACTAGGTGTTGGAACTTGCATTCTCATAAAATTTTGTGGAGGTAATAATCATTCTAGAAGAAAGTGTTGGCACAAAATTAAAGTGATTGACAAAATGCATATGAATTATGGATGGATGAATGTGTCAAAATGGAATAAAGCAAAAGAAGTGTTGAATGGTTTTTTATAATCAAAGATGGAGTTTGTTGAATGAGATGAATGTAAGTTTTTCCATGGAAAAAATGTCTAGTAAAACTGAAGATAATGATTTCAGTATCAAAAGAATATGACCCAAGCGATTCTTGGAATATTTGTAGTAATAGGACCTATAGTGAAACACTATGTTGAAACTTTCAAAGATATGGAAGATTCCTTTAGTTGTAATTTCCTAGAGGTGATGACCTAAAGGCAGATCCAAAGGTTGACCTAGAGGCAACCCAAAGGCAAAGGATCCAGAGGTGACCCAAAAGCAAAGGACCCAAAGGTGACCTAGAGTCAACCCAAAGACAAGGACCTAGAGGCAACCTAGAGGAAATGATGACCCTATAAGGAAAAGACCTAGAGGTATTGAACTAAAGGTAGACTCAATGATTGACCAAAGAGGTTGACCTAGTGGAGATTACTTAGAGACAATAGAGCGAGAGTTAGATCAAGAGCTAGAGCTAGAGCAAGAGTTAAAGCCAAATCCAGATCTAGAGATAGAGCCAAAACATAATAACAATGTACCGCCCTTATAATCATTCGGGGTAATGATATTTATGCCAAAAAATGTAATAGGGGGGTTTGTTAGACTTTATTACATTATTAGTTTTCATGTAAATATAATCATTACATTTTGGGTGATATTAATTATTTCATCCATATATGGGTGAATAGAAATCTCTTGTGAGAGGAATGAAAGAAGTTGAAAAGACAAGAGTTGAAGGTGAAACACCAAGGGTCTCTTGAATCAAAGAGATACCATATTGTATTGACTATGTATACTATATGCCAGAGGAACATTGTTGGAATATTGAGAAAATATTTTTTGGAATATATTATGTATACTATATGAGAGGAATGAAAGAAGTCGAAAAGACAAGAGTTGAAGGTGAAACACCAAGGGTCTCTTGAATCAAAGAGATACCATATTGTATTAACTACGTATACTATATGCTAGAGGAACATTGTTGGAATATTGAGAAAATATTTTTTGGAATATATTATCTAAAACATTGTTGCTTGTCTTCCCATTGAATTTTCCAACATTCAAATGGTATACCTACTAACAATCTCGAAAGTGACATATAAAATACCAAATTGATTACCAAAGCTCATCCATTCCTTTATCAAACAATAGAATGCATTGCTATGATGATGGTATTTTTTCAACATTAAACCTTAAAATCTCCACAATTATCCATTATAGACAAGCTCAATGTTGATGAAAAGATTCTTGATTTTGTAGTAATAAAATATTGTCCAACATTCTTCTCATATCATGAAAGTGTTGATTTAAATTCCATGGTCATAGGATGACCAAAACAAAAAGTGTCATCAACAAATCGGAGATGAGTTTTTAAGGGATCATTTGTTGCAACCTAAATACATTTTATTTTGCCTTTTATTTTTTCCTTTAGGAAAGCCCCTACTAATGCCTCACCTCAACAAGAATACTGAATAGATAAGGAGACAATGGGTTGCCCTTATGGAGTCCATGGGATGATTCAATTTATCTAATAGGGGATCTATTAATCGAGATAGAATATTTTTTAGTGTTATAACAATATCTAACTCATTCACACCAACCTTGATCAAAACCATTTTTTTATAATATCCATGTAGAAAAATCCAACAACCCCTATCATGCTTTATTCATATCTAGTTTTGCAAGATAACCTAGATTTTTTCATGGAATGAAGAACATGTATAACCTCTTGTCTAATGCTTATATAATCAAGGATCTACTTACCATAAACAAAACCATATTCTTCCTTTGAAATAATATAATCTATAATGCTTTAAATCAATTTGCCATGATTTTTAAAATTATCTTAGAAACCATATTATATGTGATATTTGATTTTGGATTCCCAAAGTAATATCCCTAAGTGTTGGAATTTACACTTATTTCCACAAATGAACAAAAGCAATCCATCCACTTAAATCTTATATAGAAAGAATAAAACGACAAAATTGAAAGAAAGATACATAGAATTGGTGGGTGCCCTTGAGCACCATAAATAATTATTGTATTATCTATAGATGAGGATCATAACACTTTGATATAGTGGATGGAGTAGTGGGGGGTATGTATACCAATACCAAAATCTCAATTTCATAAACAATTTAACGTAAGCAGAAATAACAAGAGGGCTTTAAGGTTAATTACAAGTTATAGGATGAGTTTAATTATAACAAGGATAATCGCAACCCATAGGTCTTGCACAATAAAATATTACAACAAATTAAATACATTGTACAATGATTTCCCTTAGGCCTATACAAGATTACATCATACAATGTTAGCCTTAGCCATAAGTTAAATTACACTTTCAACACCCTCTCATAATCTGAATTGAGGGGCCAAGAAGAGAAGACATTAGTGACAACAATATCCTCCATAATGGATGCTCTAGTTGACCTTTATTCAGAAGTCTCAGTTGAACTCGCTCATCATCTAGAAGTTTGCTTATGCGAAGATACCCCTGCACAAGAAGGTCCTTAGGATGGACAATAGTCACAACCACCAATATGAAATACTAACATATGATAAAAAGAACACCTCCTTTACAACTCCACACAAGGAAAACAAACCAAGAATACCCACTCTTAAAAGTTGCTCAATCTTGTAGAATCACGTAAGGCAAGACTTGGAAGTATAACATTCCTTTTACAACATACTTCACCTTATTTGGAAATTTTGACTTGCCCTTGGGCCACCTATTTTTTGTCACCAAATGAGGTTTTGCATCAACTTTTTTGTGAGAAGTGCCACTACAAAATTCCAAGAACACATAGACAAAGAATAGAATAAAGAAGAGACCATGAAGGGTCAAGTCTTCATACATAAAATGAATAAATATCCCAAATGTCTATTAGGAAGAGGAAGGAATGACTATGTTATATTCTAAATCCTTTTTTTATATGCCTCCAAAAGACTTAATAGTTGCTTCAAATGTCATAAATCCAATAGTATCTCCCATGAATATGGACCAAATATTCTAATTTCATAACATACTATAAATTTGCCCTTCTGAAATAGGGTAATGGACTTTGGGGACTATCACACACAATTTATCCCCCAATATTGAAGTAGGTCTTTAAAATTTATGTCACCAATGCAAAAAACTTGAAAAATCAAGTGATTTGAAACAAATGGGTGCAAAATGCTTTCATATGGAAAAGTTATGGCCTCTAAAACATTTTTCCTAATAACCCTCAAAAAATGAAAAATGAGCCTTACAAGCCTTAGGATTGTTGTATCCAACCATAAGTCATCGCATTTATTGATTTGTAAATGAAAACTACTAATAATCTGCAAATTGTTTGTCGCTAGACTTCGAAGGCCAATGAGGTTTTAGCACATGTACTTGCTTGCTTGATTGATATAGTACATATATAGTAAAAATTTGTTTAGTGGCATGAAATAAGGCCATGTTGGCTGTGACATCAATGAAATGTCCATGTCATCATCATAAGTGTTAAAGGAACTATGGGGGTTTAGACTAGGGTCTTGAAGAAGTAAAGCACCTTGCATTAACCAGCATGACAATGCAATTATTGAGATGCTTAACCCATATTCATTTAGAGGAAGGGTTGAGATCTGATAATATCCAGCAAAATACTATCACAAAAGACTTGCTTCTTAGAACATATTTGAATAGAAGACTTGTTACCTCTAAATGCCTTTTTCCACTTGGCCTATCTAATTGAGCTATGGGTGTTATGGTGTCTTTTATGTTCAGATCTTTGTAGATCATGCCATTTAAATCATTCCAAAATATCCAAAGTCAGAGAGCTTCATTCAATAAAAATGGAAGTCTTGTATTTTGAACTTGAGACCTCCTTTTGACAAAGTCCAAACAATCAATATACTATTTGCATCGGCATGCCTCTAGGATAGAACAAAATTGAGGGTCTTCTTGTTCAAGTAAGTGTAATTTGATCTTATTAGGTCATGGTCAAAAGTGTTAGAAGAGTGCTTGTGGATACCATTGATGTAAGCATATGGGGAAGTGTTTATGTAAGCCTATGGGCAAGTGTTTAGAAGAAAATAAAAGACAAAATAGGTCAATAAAGATCATCATTGAGGGCATAAAAGAGCATGGAGAACAAGAAAACACAACAGACTTAACCAGGTATTTTCTTTTTGATAAATTTTATTGGAGCAGACAAATTTATCAAGCATGTAGACTAGGAAAAGTAAGGGAAGACATGAGAGATAGACCAATTCAAGTCACAATGTTCAATGTAAGAGATAAAAGGTAGGTTCTTTAAAATAGAGGATTGCCACAGGGATTACATGTTTACTTGGATGATGATCTTACTCCTATGCAACAAGAAGAGAAAAAGGCAAAATGGTAAAAGGTAAAGATATCAAGGAGTGAGGGTTGAGGCATAACTGAAAAATGAGAAAGCATACATTATAAATGGAACACAACAAAATAAATAGGAAATTGGGGCCTTTCGGGAACACTTAACATTGGTGAGTTGGAATTATCATGGATATCCATGGAGAAGAGGATCCTGGTCTAGGACACATAACTGAAGCAAATGATACTATTATGCTAATAGAAACACATGAAAATGATGGATGAAATATTCTAGTTTTCAAAGGATACACAAATATATCAGTATGGAATGACATAGTAGAAAATGAAAAAGGACTTGGAGTAACAAAATTAATAAAAGAGTTTTGGGATAAACCTATACAAATTGAGAAAGACGACCCAAATACACAATATATATGGATTAGAATCACATATAATGACAAATTGATTAGCATTGCAACTTGTTGTTTGATCCATAACAATCAAATTTTTATAAGAAACATGTCTTAGATCATGAGGATCCATAATGGCATTGGCAAAAGCCACAAAATGTAACAAGCTTGGAGAGGTGGCTTTAGTGGGTGACTTTAATGCCAAAACAACAAATAGACAAGCAAGATATTTAAAGTAAATGAAGACATAGATTATAATCCACTATGGTTTGAAGGAAGAGGTGGATCATCGTTGGTTAAGGTCCTTAGATGACAATCAAGGACCCATCACATATTATGGAGAAGGACTTATCAAACTATGTAGCTTAGAGGGATTGATCATCTACAATGGCATAAACATGTGGTAAAAATTTGGAAAATATATTTATCAAACACATAATGGACATAGTGCAATTGATTATGTTGTTTTCTCATCAAACTTCATTTCAAGGATAAAAGATCTAAAAATTGAAACAATTCTCGTGGAGCTAAAATTTGATCATAATCCAATGTATATAAAGACCCAAAAGCAGGAAAGTGGGCAAGAAAACATCTTCAAGTAACTAAAGGAAAGACAACAAGAAACATCCCTATGACAAAGAAAAATGAGAAAACTTTTTATAGATCACTCAAGTAGATTATGCGAAGAGAGGAAAAAAAAAAGGACAAGTATTTTTGGAACCTATAGTTTTGATAGCAGTAAATTGATGGATATAATCGGAGCAACCTTCGAATCAAGCAAGAAGTTAAAACCCATGAAAAGAAAATATGAAAACTTCCTTGTAAATCCATGCTATGATGAAGAATGCAAAGCAATAAGAAGAGCCTTGAAAGGACTAGGCAAAGAGAAAACAAATAGTAAGATATATAAAAGGCTAGTGAAAATAGAAAAAAGAACAATATACATAAGAGCAAGGCAAAAATAGTTGATATTACTTGCAAAAATAGTCTTCTTTTTAGAATATTTATAAGGTTTAGGGAGTTCCCCTTCCACAATAATGTTTTTATAATGGCCTTTTTTGATTAACTTAGCCCCTATAAAAGAGGCTTGACCCTCAGCAAAATGGTTGGACTGGATGGATAGAGATTCATCAAAGGTTTGCACAATCATCCCCCTAAAATCCCTAAAAACTCCACCTGCACGAGCAGGCCCTGGGTTCCCTTTCGCAGCGCCATCCACATTCAGTTTGATCCACCCATCTAGAGGGGGTTCCCACTTAAATTCCAACCTTAAAGACCTCAATAAATTCACACAGATTAAAGGCTTCAAATTACAACGAACAACAATGGCTTCCTCGAGTCTACTTTCAACTACCTCAGGAAAGGATAAGGTCCGATTGTTCTCCACAACGACATTTATAATATGAAAAGCAACCACAGAAGCCTCTCTTTTCCTATTTTCAAAAGCCTTGTTATTCCTCTCATTCTAGATTCCCCCAAAAATATGGGGGAGACAAAACCTCCAGAGAGCTTTCAATCTACCACTATTGAAATGAGGAGCCCACTACATGCATAAATCTCCTATAGTGGCTGGGAAGACCCAAGGAACATCAAAGAGTTCCAAAACCTTCTTTGAAATCTGCCTAGCAAAGGAACATTCGAGAAAAATATGATGAACCGATTCCAAATTTTGTTCACATAAATAACATTTATTTACAATAGGGATGCCTCTTTTGTGTAAGTTGTCAATAGTTAATATTCTATTTTGAGCCACCAACCATAAGAAGAAAGCTATTTTAGGGATGATCCTTTTAATCTAGATTTTTCTCACTGGAAACCAACTTCTACCTATTGTCTCAAGCAAATGGTATTCAAACTTAATAGAGGAGTATTTTCCTCCTTCCAAATGATCGAATCACTGAAGCGGGAAGATAATAGAGGATACAAATGAAACCATCTTTTTAGATTGTTAATATGACCAACCAAGTTTGGATCTAAATCTGGAGTAGATAAATCTTTCTAGATTTTTTCACTATTTTTGGTTGTTATATAATCAACAACTTTGATACCAAAATGGAGGGATAGAGCAAGTTCCAATGCACTTACCTTTGGATCCTCCAAAAGGGGACTATTCTTTAGCCAACGATCTTTCCAAAAGTTCACCTGATTGCCATCTCCAATATGCCAACAAAGCCCTTTACATAACAAATGTCTAATGTCCACAAGACTGTTCCAAAAGGAAGATCCGATTGGCAAGTCATTGGAGTATAATTTTTTTCAATTTTGTAAATACTTGGCTTTGAGGATATTAACCTACTCAAGCTAATCATTTTTCAATAATATCCAACCTATATTTCCCATAAAGGATTCATTCATTTGTTTTACCCTTCTAAAGCCCAACCCTCCTACATCTTTAGCAGAACATATTTGATCCCAGGCAACCAAGGCAAAGCGTCTTCTATCTTATGATCTAGACCAGAGGAAGGATCTTTGAATTTGCTCCATTTTAATCTTTATTATAGCTAGAATCTTGAAAAGAGACAATAAATAATAATACTTTGTAAAGAAGATTTCACAAGCTGAGCTTTACCTGCTTGGCTAAGAAGACTTCCTCTCCAACTTGTTAATGTTTTTGCTAGTCTATCTAGAACTGGATTCCAAAGATGTGACTCCATCCTACCTTTGAACATAGGCATACCCAAATACATGGTTGGGAGTTCTCCAATGTCACACTTGAATATTCTCGCGATCTTTATTTTCCTTCCAGTTGGGGTGTTGATAAAATAAAATTTATTTTTTAAGTTCACTTTTTGACCAACAACTTCTTCATAAGAAATTAAAATGTTTTTTTAACTCCTTAACTTGAGGGATAGAGGAGCATGAGATCAACAAAGTATCATCAACAAACTATTGATAAGAAATAGGGTTTGATGTCGAGGCTGGTATGAAACCATCTACTTGCCCACTTTCTACAACCTCTAAAATAGATCTTCCTAGTGCTTCAGCAAGAATAATAAAAATATATGGTGATAACGGATCCCCTTGATGAAGACCACATCCACTTTTGAAGTAGCCAGTAGGGACTCCATTTACCAAGACTAAAAACATAGCAGATGAAAAACACTTTTTAATCAACCCCACCCATTTACTCTGAAAACCAAATTTCAATAGGACTTTGGTCAAGAAGTCTGAAGAAATCCGATCGTAAGCTTTGTTCATATCTAATTATAGAAGCATACCAGTCCTCTTACTATTTTCCATAGAATGAATAACCTCGTGAATGGTAATTATGCTATCCAAAATTTGTTGATTTTTAACAAAACCACCTTGCTGATCTACCACAATAAAAGGTAGAACCCTCTTTAATGTATTGGCAATAGTTTTGGACAAAATTTTATAGATTGTGTTGCACAAACTAATAGGCCTAAAATTTTTAATATGTCTTGCTCCCTACACTTTTGGGATAAGAGCCAAAAAAGTGGAATTGACATCCTTAGGCAGGTATTGGGTTCTTTGGATCTCCTTGATAGCGTCAATAACATCTGATCCTACAATATTCCAGAACTTTTGAAAGAAAGCAACTACAAAACCATTCGGCCTTGGGGCATTTTTAGCACCCAGACTAAATGTGGCCATTCTAATTTCCTCATCTATAAAGGGAGACATAAGAGAAGAATTCATCCGATTAGTCACCAATTTTGGAATATTAGGAAGGAGTTTGCTTTCAACTTCACAATTCACTGCCATAGGTTCTCCCAAGAGGCCCAAAAAATAACTGACAACTTATGCTCTAACATCCTCTGGTTCCTCTACCATAGAGCCATCATCCCTAACCAACTCGTTTATCTTATTGTTGCCTCTATGTCTTAGGGTAGACACATGAAAGAATCTAGTGTTTCTATCACCTTCTTTAAGCCAAACTAGCCTTGATTTTTGTTTCCAAAAAACTTCCTCACAAGCTAGAATATTATGATAATCAGCTAAGATCTGGCGTTCAGTCCTTTTGCAATGATCATCTAGACCAACTTGGTTCACTTCCTTTTCAATATTTTCAAGCTTCAACTTTAGATCCTTCTTTTGGGTAAATAGATGCCCGAAGACTCTTCTATTCCATTATTTAAGATTGGATTTAATCCACCTCAATTTACAAGCAATTTGAATTATTTTAGGGCCCCTAAAAACCTTTTGCCACCAATATTCTATATTGGGTTTTAAATTTTCATGATTCATCCATATCAACTCAAATCGAAAGGGGCTCTTATGTAGTTTTATTCCACTCTATTATGGTCGGATCCAATCTTGGGGAGGGCCATAAGAGTACTGTCTCAAAAGACCGTTAGACCTTCTTGAAAAACTAAAAACTGATCTAGCCTTATTTGAATCAATTGGTCATCCAATCTCCAATTGCTTTAGGTATACTTAAAGTGCCTAAGATTGATATCCATTAACTCATTATCACTCAAAACTTCCCAAAGTCTTCCATGCCCTCTGACAAAATTGGAGAACCTCCCTTCTTATTAGACGGGTAAAGTGGTGTATTGAAATCACCCACCAAAACCCAAGGAATATTTTTGAATGCTTCCCTAAGACAACTCAAATCTCTTCACAAAGAGTGTCTTCCACTCACCGATTTAGAGCATGAACGTTTGTCAAAATCCAATTTTGGTTATATTCTAGACTATGACAAAACATAAAGATGAAATTGCTATTATTTACAATAAGTTGGCCTTCAATATTCCCCTTATTCCATAAACACATAAGCCCTTCAAAGGCTCCATTGGATGTGCTAATCAAACAATATGCTTCTCTCCATAAAAACTGCTTTACACTTTGAGCCTTTTGTACATCCATTTTGATTTCCTGAAGTATTACCATATCTAATTGTTTTTCCTACCTTAGCGTCAAAATATATTGGTGTTTTGAAGGGGAAATCAATCCTCTAATATTTTAGGAAAGAAATTTCATTTTATAATTTTTATGGGGGGATTTTTCCCCCCAAAGTTCAAAAATGTTTGAGATCCATTCATCACTTCCATGGTTGTTTCCTTCTTTTGCATTTCAGACTTTGATGGGTGACCCCTTTGTTTTCCTTTTTTTGACTTCTAGTGATTCGGGTATTTAGTCCCTCACTCTGAATTAAGGCAAGGTCCACATCTTTCTCAAGGCCACAATCAGGAGGATCACACAAACCAGATTCATCCAAAAAATACACTATAACAGATGAAAACTTGTCTGCTTGCTTGGATCCTTGAAAATCCTTTGTCGTAGATTTATCACAATGTAAAACTTGAAGACAATCAAAGGTATTCCTACATTCAACACCAACATCACAAACAGAGGCAACAACCAATGGAATAATTACCTCTAAGCACTTTCCATCATTTTCATCTGCTACAAGTCCTTCAACTGCACCAACATCTAAGCTTTATGTGGGAACTTTACTAAACTCCTTAGGAGCACCATTAGCACCTTTGCTATCTACCCATGACTCAGATGCTTGAAAACTTGGATTTGAGGTTTGATTCCTTTCCTATACCTTTTTTCCTTTATCAACTTTTTGAGTTGGGATGACCAAACTTCTTGCATACCGAGCATTTCCCAGCTATGTTCTCATATTCCAAAGGTTGGGTCAAGACCCCAAACTTAGACTCGATTTCAATTGACTTTGGAAGGCCCTTATCAAGCATAACATTAACATAGAATATGACATACAAAAACCTAGATCTAGTAATGGTAACAAGATCTATCCCCACCATCTTTCCTATTTCACTTGCGATTTCAGCTAGGATCTCCTCATGCTAAAGATATAAGGCAAAACTTAGGATATAAATAGTGTACAAGCTAAACATCTCAATTGTGGGGTTGAAATTTGAGCATCACACATCCAATATATTTTTAATGGCATCGTTAAAGGAGGATTTATATTGGAATGAATAACTAGCCTAGTCATGCCATTGCATAAAAATGGAGACACCAAAAATCCTTAAAATTACTATACACGATTAATCTTCTTTTTGCAAAATTGTTTGGTAGCATGGTAGAAAGCAAAATTAGTTAGTGGGTAGAAAATTGAGGAAAGAGGGCAATAGGGCAAGTAGGTTTAGACTAAAACACTCAATAATAGATCATTTCATTTCTTTAAGGCACCTAATAGAGAGGATATGGAAAGCAAAAGGAGAAGTTTATTGTTATTTTGTGGACTTTAAAAAGGCTTTTGACATGGTACCTATAGGTAACTTATGGAAAAGAATAGAAGAAATTGGCATACCAACCAACTATAAAAGGGTTGCCCATTGTCACCTACTTTATTTAGCATTTATATTGACAAGAGGAATGGGTAGAAAGAATGGGAAGAGAGGGAATACAATTGGCTAATCATACAATGAAACTTCTCTAAGTAGTTGACCTCATCTTGGTTGGCAGGACACTTGAAAGTTTAAAAGAACATCTAAAAGCTTTAGAGCATTTTTGTAAATAAGTTGGGATGCAGGTAAACACTAGCATGATCAAAATTGTGGTCTTGTCTACTTGGAGAGAGCAAAAACAATCATATATTTTATCTAAAGGATTTTTTTGAGAGGTAGTAACAAAATACAAATAATTTGGGTTAGATTTTCAAAGCAAACTCAATTGGGAGATATGCAGGATGAAATGAACACAAGCAGGATGGAGGGCACTCTACTTATTACTAAATAGGGATAGAAAATTAGAGTTGTGGGATTGGAAAACCATTAGGGTCCTTTTTGGGTTATTAATTATTCCTTGTTGGAAAACAATACATCAAATTTTAACTGGAGACAAATAGAAAGAATTCAAAAGTTACTAATAACAAATAATTATAGAATTAAAGCATTAGGGTCCTTTTTGGGTTATTAATTATTCCTTGTTGGAAAACAATACATCAAATTTTAAATGGAGACAAATATAAAGAATTCAAAATTACTAACTACAAATAATTTTAGAATTAAAGCATTAGTCCCATATGAGATTTTCCTTGCTAAAACATAGACTTTTCCGCTAGAAGCAAAAGCTATGGTAATATTATTGGGGTATCTAAAGAAAATGGAAAGTGTGGAAGATAACAAGTTCCTAAAATAGATAATCAAAGAAACACCCAATAGAAGAAAAGACACATGGATGAAACAAAACAACAAATGGAAGGAAAAATGAAGCATTAAATTTCATGAGGTCCCAAATTCCAACAACGGAGTTAAATGCTATGTGAATGAAAAATGTAGACTTGCCATGTGGACTCAAAATTTAGGAAGGAAAAAATAGTTGTACATCAATGAGTTAAAACCAAACTGTGAACATAGTCAAAAGAAGTACATAGTTGCAAAGATTAAATGGGAGGAAAAAATACTTATAGCCCAACTAATATCTAGTTCGCACCATCTTAGATGCAAAACTGGAAGATGAACAATACCGTAAGAGGCATGGTCAAATTGGATATGTATCTTTTGCACATCAGCAGTAGTGGAGACTGAAAAGCATTTTGTCATAGAATTGAAGACTACAAGGACATCAGGATTGCATACGAGGAAGTTAAAAGTGAACTCGCTAATGGAACTTCTTGAAGAATTAAGAATAGGAAAAATAGGGAAATTTCTCATCAAATTCAAAAATAGAAGAAATACACTTCAAAAGATGATAAGAGGATGTTGATTGTTTTGACATTGTAGAACAATGTTTTTGTGGATGTTGTTAAATTTTGGAACTTCTAAATAGGAGGTCCAAGGTTTGAATTTAAAAGGGAGTGGGATTGTACACCATACCCTATCTTGTATTGATTCTCTTAGTCTCATAAACTCTTTTGGTCTCATGGATATAATTAAAATAATTTCATTTTCTTTTCGAGCATATAGAGGAAAATAGAGAAAGAGATAAACTACAAAAAATAGAAGCGAAAAAAAATGAAATTATTTTAATTATGTTTCTCCATATGATTGTGGTAAATGTATGTTTCATAATGTTTTTGAAAATTATTGTGAATTCCAACATGGTATTAGAGCGAAAACAAAGCTACTTCACTCAAACACACAAAATGGTTGTATAGGGAAAAACATGGTAGATATGGACACTTTGTCATCTCTAATGGATTTCTTGCAAAATTTTAGGGGGGGGTCCTAGTTCAACTATTTTCATAATTTATCATTTGTTGTCTCTTTTTTCCTTAAAAAATTTGCCCTTTTCCCTCTAATTTTTTAAATTAAAAAAAAATATTCCTTTAGATATTGTACTTTGTGGTGAGAGAGGGTAGGCCAACGCGAGCATGATTTCTTTTAGCATTTTTGAAAGCAGCACTTATGAGGAAAAGGGCTTGGTTTTGGCCATCAAAATGCATGTAGCGTAGCGGTGAAATGTTGTAGTAGCATGACTAACATCATAGGTTTGATTCTCTCTAGCTTCAATTTTTGAAGGAAAAGCACACCTGTAGTTTCTATGAAGGATGTAGGGTCTATGGAGAGTGGTGGTGTGGCATATACGTTTCTCCTCAACCCTATCTAGACAAAGAATTTTTTTTTTCTTTCATTCAAATCCTAACAAATGGTGTTTTGTGGTTCGAAGCTCTAAGAACCTACTTTTTCACTGCTTAATGATGTTGTCATATTTCATTCATATTTTTTATTTACCTAACCTAAATTATGAGGTTGGCACAATGGTCGGGCATAGCAATTGCAAAGGCAACATATCATGTTTGAATCACAAGCAATCCTTTTTCAAGAAAAAGAATAGAGGATTAGCAATGAAGTGTCCATGGGCTTTGAAGGCATAACATATGCATTCCCTTCGAAGATATTGTTACATGGTTTTTTCCCCTTGTGTCTCTAGCCTAAGATATGACATAATCATTGGTATGCTTTGCTATGATCATTAGATCATGTGTTTGAACCTTAGGAGCACCAATTTTGGTCCCTATCAATAATCATTCGTCAAGAATACCTTCATGGATTGTATCGTGCTTTCTAACTATAATTATCCTTGTGGTGGAATAATCAACAATCTTCCTAGTGTAGGTAAGGTCACAAGATTGAATCCTTTTAACTTTAACCTCTCTTCTATTGTTCGAGGAGAAAGCATAAAAAAATTGATTGTCTTTTTGCCTCTCAAAAGCATTGGTAGGGTGTTTGGCTTTGGAAGCAAAATTTAAGGCACTCTCCACAATGTCCCGAGTTTGAGCTCAATCGACAACAAACTGTTCAAACATTTTTTTATATGTAAACGATGGTATCCAACCAATCAGATCAATCAATTTATCAAACTTCAATTCACTACTCAAAAGCTCAAAGTACAGACAATAACCAATATTTTTTTTCAAGTGGTAGTTGCAGCATTCGCCAAGTGGTAGTTGTAGCATTCGCCAAGTGGCAGTTGCAGCATTCGCCAAGTGACATTCTCTAATTCAACAAAATTATCTCAAAAGTTTGGCATCATTATATTTTTTTTAATTTCAAGTGCTAATTTATCCAACCTTCTAGAGGTCATAACTTTTGCATACATAAGTGTTTGGAGAATTTTTTTAGATTGCATGATTTTTGAGCTCTATATATGATGACATTAGTTTACGAGCTTGCTATAGTTCTATGTGGAAGTTTGTGCAAAATTTATCCTTTGGTGTATGTCACTTTGTCTTAATGGAAAAAATCGTAACACTTGCTAAGTTCAAATGGTAGGATTACTTAGAAGTAAGAATCTTTGGTTTATCATTAATGATGAAACAAAAGGTCTTAATGATCATGAACTTGCTAAGGAGGAAGCACTTGGTCCTTTTTTCATGTTAGTTGAACTAGACGTACTTTCTCACATAAAAGAGAAGATTTTTCCTATTCAAGTATGAACTACATTGAAGGATCTCTATAGAAAATTAAATGCTGATGAAGTTAACAAAATAGAAATGGAACTCTCTAACTTCAAAATTTTAGATTTCGGTAATGTTGAAGACTATATATCTCACTTCAAAGCCCCTAAGGATGACCTAGCTATGACAGGAGGAAAGATAAAGTATTGAAGGGTGATGAAGAGTATGTAAAATCTATTACTTCCAATCTTACTCCACCTTTTCATATAGTTGGCTTAGTTCTTTATGTGAATGCTATGACTATCAAGGATCCACAACCTATATCTCTTAAAGGACTTTTCAAACTTCTTGTCAATTATAAATTTACTATGGAGAATTGTGGATCTTTCTATCATATATAGACTCATCCAAAGGAGTTCAAATTAGTGGAATCTAAGGCTTCATCGCCTAAGGGAAAATCAAATATTTCAAAGAAATGAACCACATCTGAATATTGTAGAAGGGAAAGAAAACTCAATTAAAAACTACATAAGAATATTGAAACAAAATTCTTGAGACATGCACACAAACATTTTGATGATGAAGATGGAAAAGTGAAGACCTATTGGAGCATCCAATATGGGGGGATGCTACTTCTAATGTCTCCTCTCATTTGCCTCTCAACTCAAATTATGAGGGTGTGTTGAAGTATGTGTAATATGATCATATTAGGCCAAGGCCAAAAGTGTTAGAAGAGTGCTTATGGACACGATTGATGTAAGCCTACAAGCAAGTATTTATGTAAGCCTGTGGGAACTTTTCATGTAAGCCTATGTGCATAAATTATCTAAGCTTATATGCATTTTCATGTATTCACCCTTAGTGATATTGGTTAAAGCACATCTATGCTTAACCTTGATTAAAGGGTTTAATACATTTGTTATATTGTAATTTAAGCATCAAGTCAAGTTACCTCGGCTTGAGGTTAACTTTTAATTGGGGATTTGGTATATTTATAAATATCCCTTAATAATTGACACATTGTATCTATTTGTGATATGTGAGATATTGTGGGTTCCTCTAGGCACCCACCCCTTAACCCTTCTATCTATTTATGTCGTTTATCTATTTTTCTATTTTTGTCTATATGCTCTTTTATTTTTCTCTTATTCCTTTTTGTGTAAGATTGTGATGAATGTATGTTTTGGAATGTTTTTGAAAAGTATTTAAAATTCCAACACTTCTAACTTACCCTCAACTCATTTTATTGTTATACAATCAAAAGAATTCGGTATAGATTCAAGCCCACATCTCATCATAAGGGAAATCCTATGCTACGCTTGTTTGGCTAGTTTGGCACCCTGTACAATGGGAGCATGCACCTCCTATGTGAAATGAGGCATGGTGCTTAATGTGCCAAAAGAGCATTGAAGCTTTAGAGGAAAAAGTGTGTATAGGAAAACCTATGGATTCAAATTTAAAGCAGAAAAAACCTCCCTTTTTCTTAGATCGAGCATTGTGCCTTCTTTGTGAGGAAGTCACAAGATGCACCACTAGATTTAAATTTGTAGAAAGATCTCAATAACAATGAGGTAGGAAAGGAAGAAGGCACAAACTCTTCTAAATAAACAAAAGGATGATTGGGAAAAAATAATTTGAAATCTCCTCTTCACCTCCTATGCTAAAAACACTCATGAGGCCTTGAGAAGTAAATCCTCCAATGATTTGGAAGAAGGATCAAAGGCTCTGAATGATTTTTTTGCATGCCCAAATGATGTTTCTTTATACCCACTCTAAAACCATGTAGGAATTTACTTCTACTTCTAAAAACAAACTAAAGCAATCCATCCACTCAAATCTTATACATAAAGCATATAAGGATGAAAGGAAAGAAAGATACATTGAATTGGTGGGTGCCCTTAAGCATGATAAAAAAATCATTGTATTACCTGTAGATAAGGATCACAACACTTTGATACAATGGATGGAGTGGTGAGATTTGCAAAATTACCAAAACTCCAATTACATAAACAAGTTAACCTAAGACAATATTATAAAAAGACTTTTTGTTATTTAAAAGTCATAAGGTGAGTTTAACCATAACAAGGCTAGTCATGACCCGTAAGGCTTACTTAATTAAATAATAAACAACAAATTAAATATATTTGTGCACTGATTGTTTGTAGGATTATAAAAGATTACATCATACAATGTTGGCCTTGCCATAAGTCATATTAAACTTTCAACACTAAGTGCCCTTTTATTTTTGTTCTTGCTTTGAGGTTCTTCCTCTTCTTTTTCTACTCTTACCAACACATTCATTCTCATCAATATCTTTTATTTTTCTATATTATTGATAATATAACTCACCATATATAAGTTTTTATTGCCTTGGAGAACCTAACATACAAGGGATAACCTCAAAAAGACTTTCTTCTTTATGCTACGCTAGAATCTTAAAGTGCAAGGGCTATCCCCTAAAGTACTTACTTTCTCATATGACCCTAAGTTGTAATAGACATCCTCCATTTTACTTTCTTTATAGTGTTGCTCTTGAAATCCTAGAGTGCAAGGGATAAACTCTAAATTACTTCCATTTTCATTTCAAGGAGATAATTGTCTACTACTTAAGGAAAGTCAAGATTATTTACCTAGATTAAACTTGACCTCTCCTAATGTATTCATTCTGAAATTTGTGTCTACATATTTATTTGCACCATTATTTTCTTCTAAATTTTAGCTTGCACATGCCAACTCCTCCTTCCTTGCATCATTCTTAGGTTATTCTATTATTTGCTTTAAATAAACTATGAATGCCTTCACCATCTAATGAGCTAGAGGTGATTTCTTTTCCACTTTGTTAGAAGTTGAAAATCCTTGATCTGTGCCAATTTCTACCACAATATGATCTCTTTGTTCTATCTTAATTTTTTTTTTCATTTCCACCTCTTTCTCAATCATTTTCACTTGTAATATGTCCAGTCTCATAACACTTGTGACATCATAATAAAATGTTATCATAGTTATTTGTTGATCCCGTTCTCGTGTTATCATACTCATTTGTTGATCCCATTATTTCAATTTAGATTTAATCTTAATAGAATTTGACAAAGGTTTTGAATTATCCATGGAAACACATATTCAGGTATAGATGTTATGCTTTCACTTCTTATTAGTCAGACCCTCCTAGTTGAAATCCCCTAGAGTATTAACAATATTCTTCAAAACCTCCTTATTGATAAGTTGATATAGAAGTCCCATATTAATCTGCATTTGAATCATTTTAATATTTTCTATCTCTAAAGAAAAATTCCTGCTCCATGGTATTAAATACAGCAATTCTCTACATCTCAACTAAGGGCTACCACCCCATTATTTTATCCCCAAATTTGGAACTAGAGAATATAATGAGAAGTTTTTTTTGGAATGAAAGTCATTGGATAACTTGAACTTAGTACCCATTTCCATTTAATCCATTGTTCAATCTCTAAAATATCTAGCATGTATCTATTGAACTTAAATATTAATCCTCTACTTTTATGAAACATTATATCATTATTAAACATCTCATCCTTGATAATCACTTTTGGTGTATCCTCTTTTGCCTAGATAGGTATTATGGATTCATTTTTCCTTTTATCCCCAACTAAGGAATCCATACTTCGAACCATGGTGTTCTTACTTCCACATAGGGTTTCCATGTATGAATTTCCTTCCTGGCTACCAAACTTTTCCTCATGAAATCTTTCATTTCTTCAAGGATTTGGAATAATATCTCTAAAGGTAAAACTCACTTCTTGCTTCTAGTACCTTTCACTCCCTACTCACATTTATGCAAGGACAATAAATAGTATTGATCATGGATTACTATTCAATAGTCTATCTATTTTTCTATGGTCTTTGGTGATAGAGTTTTAAATTTGTTATGAACTCAGTTTGTTCTTTTTTTTTAATTCTTAGTATTATTTATAAGCAAGTTAGAAAGCTACATCATCGACCTTGTTAAGTAAATAGGGCTTTCATCCAAAATTTTATAACATAGCAACAACTATATCTTAAGCACGTTTTGCTAATACAAGGAAAGAGGAATCTGTAACTTTCTTCTAAGTCAATACATACAAGAACCAAAGTTGTTGACATCAATTTGTATTATACGATAGATATCTTCCCTGGTTTTTTGTGTCCACCATCATGGAGGATCTCCATAACAAGTCAGATCCCCACGGTCATGACATCAATGATCTTATTTTGTTCTTGGGGAGTGTGAAGAAACTTTGCTATCTGAATCTAGAATAAAGCACATTTATATTGTCAATCACCCTTTGTAACTTCTAATCCTAAGAGGAGGTCCTAGTGGGTTCCTTTAGTCAATTAATAGTTGCTTGTGAGTCTTATTCTAGTTGTATTGTACACTAGACGACCTTAGCAACTTCCTGAAGGCTATAGAGAATAACACAGTTCTGGTAGATTTTTAGGGAGGACAACAAGATTCTTCTCAAAAAGAAAATCATGAGTACCATATGAGAGTCTTTATATGCCTTCCATGCTTGCCCTTCCTAGATTATCTTTTTATGTGCCATCAGTGTTGATCTTCACCATACCTTTGGGATGGGCTTGCCATAGACAATGCTTGTGGATAGTAGGCCAAGGACTCTGTGGGTGCCTACATCTCCATTCATCCAAAGGGAGTTGAAGCCTGGAGAGTAAATTGTGCCACTACTGAGATACCATGGACTGGGGCTTTAAAGTATGCAGGGTAGTTTCCTTAATATTGGCTATAGTCTTTTCCCAAATATGTTGGGCATTATGGTGAGTCGCTTTAAAAATAAATTTATTCCTTTCTTTCCATAGATTACAGAGCATTAGAGACATGCTAACTAGGGCCATTTGTTTCATCGAGTTGTCCAATCTATTCACCTTAAGCCAAGTCCTCCAATTTTGCTTGAGGGAGGTGAATTGAAGGAAGTATTGTATCTAAAAAGGTTGCCAACCATTTCCATATTTGAATGGCCAAGGGGTAAAAGAGAAAGAGGTGGTCCCATGTCTCGTTCTCGATACAACATAGCTCACATCTAAACGGACCACAAAAACCATGTTTCATCAACTGGTCTCCTATAAGAACTCTCTTGTGGAGTAGGAGCCAAACAAAGAGTCTCACTTTTGGCCAAGTTAGAAGTTTTCAAATTTGGTTGAAGACATCACTGAGTGGATTTTTCCCATGGTGAGTGAAGGATGAGTATCCTAGAGTTGTAGTATACACATCGTTAGAATGTGAGCCCCATCCTAGCTTGTCTTTGTCTTTTGACCAAGAAAGCAATTGACTTCTAATAATCTATTGAATAGCCTCCTTGATAGCCTTTGTTGCTAGGATTGGCTAGTCCCTTACTAGAATCCAAATTCTATCCTCAAAATTCCTTTCCCCACTCTATAGTATTGTGATATCTTTATCCATCCTCGACTATGGAGTTGTTCCATGATGTCTCGCCATTATGGAAATTGTTGAGACAATGGACGCAAACCATCCAAAATTTGCTTGATGACCATTTTCCATTATCTGGAACAACTGTGCTTTGATAATTGTCTCCCCTATCCTTAGAACCTCAAGAATTGAAGATCCTCATCGAGAAAGCTTATATCTAGTAAAAACTTCTATACGTCAATTTTCTGCATACTTGGCTGTTAGGATCCACACCCATAACTCATTAGGGGAAATAATTAACTATGAATATAATTTTGTTGCCAAGGCTAAGTTGTTTTCAACTATTGACTAGAGGCCTAAACCTCCCACTTTTTTAGGAAAGAAAAGCTGATCCCCTTTGCTAGGGCCGACTTATGCTCTGCTTTTGCCCCACTCCATAAGAACTTTGATTAATGTTGCCCGATCTCAAAACATTTTTAGGAGTACTTCAGACCAAGGAAACATATATGGGAATAGACTATAAAACTATTTTAACCAAAGGGAACATACCTACAAGAGAAAGCCATTAGTTGGTCCAGTTATCAGCCTCCTCTATATCTTCTCTATCAACCACCCCTATAACTTGTTATAAACTCATTCTTAATTATAAAGTTCATATTATTATTATTTTTTGCTAGAGAAAAATGGGTTGTACTTGAGTCCCTCATCCTCGAAAAATCACAACTCTCTCCATTAGAGCTTGAGAGTTTACAAATAGATTCAATTCTCATCCCAATTGAGTTTCTATGGCTAGATACCTACATCTTCTTTTATAATAATTTTGAATTCTTGATTTTTCATTTTTTGGATCTTCTTCAGTTTTCTTTGTAAATACAAATATTCCAAAATTCAACATCTTTTTTCTTGACATTTTCTTGTAGCAGCCTTCACAATACCAAAACTCCACCTCTATTGTCTATGTACTGCATCTTAGTAGAGTAATATTTCCAAAACTTTGTGCTATCATAGTCCGCTTTACCAGATCTAAATTGTTAGTTTCCTTCCTAAAGCATAAAGTGCAAACACAATAATGATAATAAATAGTTTATGTGAAAACCCATTAATGTTATAAAATACAACAAATATTATCAATGGAAATCATTAAAGTAAATCCTAATCATTATTTAATTGAGACAATCAACATTATTGTGTCTATCTTTAACTAAATTTACTACTTTCTATAATCATGGAAAAGAAAATTGAACTTCACAATCCTCTATTAAAACCCCTCTATTGGTATCTTATCTGCACATTTGTTCCCTTCTCTTAACATGTGTAAATTTATTTCTTCTATGTATCAATATCTTGTATCTCCACAATGATCTCTCTATTGCATTTATTACTATTAGTGAATTGTCTTCTATCCATACTCTATTCCATTTCAATTGTTTGCATATTTCTAACCCTTCCAAAGCCGCCCAAGCTTCAACTTTATTATTTTTCTTGAATCCACTATTGAAAGTGTAATGTGATAAGATTGCACCCTTATTATTTCTAATTATTCCTCCTCCTATTGGTCATAGGTTTCCTTTAGATGCTCCTTCAACATGCAATTTAACCAACTCCATTTCTTGTGGTTTCCACTTTATATTCTTTGCATTCCTTTTGTTTCTCCTACACCCAACGTCATAATTCCATTTGATTACTTGATTCCATCTATCAAAGCTCTTTGCTTCAAGATTAAGGATTGGATGAGTCGATAGGGTTGGTTTAGTCTCTCCATGGCTAAACAAATCTTTCTTTTCATTACCTCTAAACTAGTTTCCTTTCCTTGAAATATTGTTATGTTCCTTTCCAACCATACAATCCAAAATATTGAATCTTTGGGTGTATCCTAGATTGTTTGTAACGCCTCACTTTGAAAAGTCCAAAGTATTGTATCTTTGGATGTATCCTAGATTGTTTGTAATGCCTCTTTTTTAAAAGTCCAAAGTATTGTATCTTTGGATGTATCCTAGATTGTTTGTATCGCCTCACTTTTAAAAGTGTTCTTGCATTGCAAATTCATAGTATATATATTGAACATGGTGGACTTGGTAGCCAACACAGTTATTTGCATGTCCGCCCCTATAACCACCAAGAATACGGTCCCTATAACCATCATGCTACATCATTTTAAACCTTTTACATTGCTGAAAGCACCAAAATATGAACAAGCGTTCAGTTTGACAAAGCCCGAGATTTGAACCTTGGACGTCTGTCCCTTTTACCAGGTTTTGCCAAACCAGTTGGTCTACACCTTAGACTTGATTCATAGTATATTTTATATTAATATAATCAATATTAATAGTATATTTTATATTTTATATTAATATAATTGATATAATATTTTATGAATATGTATGTATATATGATTTAATTTATAATAGATTATATGGATGTGAAAAGGTGATTAACAAATATTATAATTAATGTTTAATTAATTTTAACATGTACCGAGACGGCCGCCCCCCGATAACCAGCTTCTACCAAAAAAAAAAAAAAAAAAAAAAAAAAAATAAACCAATGAGAGATGCTGTAATAGTAAGTTTTTGGGGTTTCATCTAGAGACCCAAGTTCAAACCTCGATACGAAGGGGTCGAGACCCCTCATAAAAACCCGTGTAAACTCAATTTTTTTAATCAAATGGTACTGGTTAGATTCCTCAACATTCAAGGAGGAGACCTAGGTTCGAATCTTGCCAAGTGATACATGGATAATATCCAAGCTTTATTGTAATACCATTATAATGATGTAATACAAGTGAGGTTCATTTCAATCCTAAAAAAAAAATCATTCTAAAAAAAGAAAGAATGAAAAATTAAAAATAAAAATTAATATAATATTTTTTTCTTATATTTTTATAGAAGTAAATAACTAGAATATATATATATATACATATATATATATATATATATATATATATATATATATATATATATAAAGAGAGAGTTGGTTACAACCACTATTTTTAATAATCTGGTCAACGCAAGGTTCAAACCATAGGAACTGTTCCCAACAAACCTACCCGTGTCGTTCTTGTTGATCCGGTGTGAGATGGGGGCCATCACGTATACATATATATATATATATATATATATATATATATATATATAAGAGAGTTGGTTACAACCACTCTTTTTAATAATTGGTCAGCTCCCAACAAACCTACCCGTGTCGTTCTTGTTGATCCGGTGTGAGATGGGGGCCATCGGTCGCTTATATATATATATAAAAGAGAGTGGTTGTATATATATATAAAAGAGAGTTGGTTACAACCACTATTTTTAATAACTGGTCAACGCAGGGTTCAAACCTTAGGAACTGCTCCCAACAAACCTATCCGTGTCGTTCTTGTTGATCCGGTGTGATATGGGGGCCATTGGTCGCTCAAGGTTCGTACCATTATTGTTAGTTTGACGCACATTTAAAGGATCTAGAGCAGACTATAATCTTTGCTAAAGGTTGACTTCCCCTAAGTTTGAACCTAAATCTCTTCTTAGTAAGTACTAGAACATGTATTATGCCTTGCTTACAAAAAATATATATGAAATTGAAAATAATATTTATACATTTCTAAGATCAAAATAATCTCTACTTTAAAGTCTGAAAATAAAGATAAATTGTTAGTATAATTTTTTTTTAGTATTATATGTTTAATAAATGGCATAAAATTCAACATAATTAGCATAAACTCATCTCATTTGATATGCATTGTGAGATAATCATTAACAAACTAAATTTATTGGGATGCCTTTTTCAATGCATGTTAAAGGAATTTATATCCATATAAAGTTGCTTTTTGGTTATTAAATACTCTATTTTAAATTTAATAAATTAATAATTTTTTGGACGTTAGGTTGGCAATCCCCATCTTAACCTATGAATTTTGATAAAGGTGAAAACTGAGCTTATCAATAGGGGCCAAACACACATCCACCCTTTTACACACTCGTTTAAGTGGCAGTTTGAACTTTAGACCTTTTGAAAAAAGTTAAATTTATACACCCACCCCTTCACACACTCGTCCACGTGGTAGTTTGAACTTTAGACCTTTTGAAAAGAAGTTAAATCTTGGTTGCGCTATCCCAAGACAATAAATTAATATTTTTTATTAAAAATATTATTAAATAGATTTTTTTTTTTTTTTTTAATTTGGTTAGTGTAAGAAATTCTTGCTACCAATGCATAGGGCTGAGCAGTCTCTTAATAATTTTCATTAAAAATATTATTAAATAAAACTTTTTTTTATTTGGTTAGCGTGAGAAATACCTAATACCAATGCATAGGGCTGAGCAATCTCCTAATAATTTTCATTAAAAATATTATTAAATAAAACTTTTTTTTTATTTGGTTAGTGTGAGAAATCCCTACTACCAACGCACGACTTAGCAGTCTCCTCCCAATCATGACCTCTGTAAAGTTGAGAGCTATGCTTATCAATGGGGAATTTAACAGACAACCACCATACACCTTCGCCTCACACACTCGCCTATGTCGCGGTTTGAACCTTGGACCTTCCGAAGAAGAGCCAAAGCTTGTACATTTGCATTGTCCACCTAGGATATTATTAAATATAATTTTTTTTTTTCGATTTGGTTATTGTGAGAAATTGTTATATAGAGGTAAATGTTTGATTAAAAAAAGTTTACTTTTTGATGGGCATAAAGAATTAGTCTATTCGAGAGGTATTTTTGTGATGTTGCTTAGGATTGCCTTTTTATTGTAATGCAATTTTAAGAAGGTTGTGATAAGTTTTTTATTATAAAAAATAAAATATAAAAGTTATTTATTTATTTGGTTAGTGTGAGAAACCCTTACGACCAACAACATATAGGGCTGGGCAGGTTCCTCTCAACCATGACCCTTCCTAAAGTCGAGAGCTATGCTTATCAATAGGAAATTTAACACACAACCATCCCTTCACACACTTGCCCACGCCGTAGTTTGTACATTGAAAAAGAGCCAAAACCCGTAACGTTGCATTGTCGTCCGTGGGACAAGGACAAAACCTTATGTTAAGGAAAACCGTTCCCGTATCGCCTAGGGGCCAGGACTTTCCATTCCACGGGACCTATCCTACCCGAGTATACCCTTCAGACTAGTCGGAGGTTTATTTGTATCCGGGCCACCAGGCTTGAACGCCGAACCTCCTTTCGAGGATTGAGGAAACTTGCTAGTAAGATACCTGGTACACATAAATAAAATATAAAAGCTAAGTAATTTGATTTTGTTGCAAAGTAAATTTTGTGAATCGGAAAATATATATATATATATAATTAAAGAAAATAATTAAATGATATAAGTTTAATCAGTTAAGTTTTTTAATTTGTAAGTTCAAATATTACTAAAAGATATATGCATACTTATCAAACTTGTTGTAACATTTCTATATGATTATGATGAAATATGAGTAAGAAGTGTTCTAAACTTAAAAACAATTAACTTGTGTCCTATTGTGTATAACAAAATATATATATATAAATATATATATATATATATATATATATATATATACATATATATATTATTTTATTTTTTTTATTTATATTTTATACAAATAATAATAAAATATTTATGTAAGTTTATTATAAAGAGAGTTAGTTGCTATATGCTAATTGCTTAGTAGTAAAATGTCAAATAGCATAAGTTTATCATGTTTTTTAAATTTGGTAATGGGTTATAGAGGTTGAAATAGGTCCTACCCTTATTACATCATCATCACATGATGTTATTATAACAAAGCTTGGATATTATCCATGTATCCTTTGGTAGGTTACGTCTCTTTTTAGTAAAATGTTGAGGAATCTAACTGATTGAACTAATACCAACTAATGCCACTTGATTGCATAAGTTTACCATGTTAAATAGCTAAACCTTTCTTTTTAGTAAAAGCATTAAGTTGTAATTTTATTACTATAAAAAATAAATTGACTAAAGCATGTGGGGTGGAGCCAAGTGGTTCTTTGGCTCTTCTTCCAAGGTTCAAACGGCGGCATGGGTGGGTGGGTGTGTGGTGGTTTTGTGTTAAATTCTCTATTGATAAGTATAGTTTTGGGCTCTATGAAGGGTCATGGTTAGGAGGAGATGCTCAGTCTGTGCATCGCCCATGAAGATTTTTCAATAACCAAATTAAAAAATATATATATTGCATATATTTATATTATAAATAGTAATAATAAAAAAATAAGTCATAACATATTTGAAAAAAGATATGTTAAATGGTAATGGTTAAATGTTTGCTAAATAACTATTTCATTTTAATATCTTTAAAAGTCAAAGTTCAGCTCGCTTGATATTACCGAGTTCCTTATGGAAAGGTTAAAATGGCGTGATTTTGCGTCATATCGAAAGCCAGCGCCATTCAATTCAACACAAGCAATGTTAACGCTGACCATTCACTGTTGTTAAAAATAAAAGTAAAAATCACGCACGAAAGATAAAAAAAATATAAATATCAGGCACGAATTCTCGATCGTTATCGATTCTCCGACGGTATTTGAACTCGCGTAATTTCCCGACAGAAGCCCCATAAACGGCTAAAAAAATTAAAAAACGTCCGTCAGCAGGCGACGGGAAAACCAAAATAAGCTTCTGGTTTCTGAAAATTTCAGACTTTCTTTAATATGGGCGTCTTAAATGAATGATTTGCCCGATGCAGTAATTTCTTTGCACATATATAATAGTTTATTACCTGTTAAAGTAGTGACTATGTTAGCTGTTATCAAGTTATTATAATGTTATATGATCGTTTTACAGTAAGATTTTTTCTAAAAATCTTCTTGAATGAGAAAGTTGGATAAAATAATAGGTAGTAGCAATTGTTTAAAGGATATATGTCCTATTTGTAAGGCTATAAATTTTTTCTCTCGTTGGAATAGGTTTTTTAAAATTTTAAATTAACTTATTAATCAGGTTTTCAAGAATATTGATAGAGGAGTTTTTTAAAGGAAAGACTAACTATGAAGGATCAAAAATATATTATATATACTTAAATATGTATTATCATGGATATTTTTATATCTAAATTATGAGAATGATATCAACTAGTGTATTATGAAAACATTACATTGCAATTATGTAAATGTTGTAAACTGGTTACATGGTAAAAGATTACAAAATGAAAATGATAGAAAAAGAGAAATTTTTTGGTTATGATACAACCTTCAAGGTAAAGGAGATCAACCCCTAGTAGAAGTTGGATATGATCAAGAATTTTTAAATCCTAATATTAAAAAATGGCATTAGCTCAATTGGTTAAATTTCTTAACTTTCAAAGAAGAGACCCAAGTTCAAATATTGCAAAGCGATGCTTATTAGCTAAGTTGTAATACCACTATGTGGTCATGATGTAGTATAGACAAGAGTTTGAATCCTATATAACCATTTTTTTAACAAAGGGCAAGACCATCACAATTCCCTTGGATCAACAATTACAAGAAACAAATAAGGATATGAGGAATTAAAGGTGCAAAGGAAGATGTGGAGGCAAATTTTAAAGTAAAGAAGGTAGAAGAGATAAGTGTAATCCAAATAGATTGTCTTCATTTTCCACAAGTGGTATAAAATCCTCTCCTTGTAATAGAAAAGTGTATACTAGAGAATCAGATTTGGCATTAGCATTGGTTTATGAATACCAAAAGTTAAGCATATGAGTTAGGTAAGTAGGCCTTAAGGTCACAAAACCATGGAAAGCCTATTGGAGCTCATACCCGCTAACCAAGACATAGGACTAAGAGTGTCTTCATCTTCTAGCAAGCCATAAATGCTCTTATATTTCCTAGGACAATCCTATCCATCCCAAAAACCTCTCAATTTTTCTTTATACTTTATTTTTGAGAGAACCACCTTAGAGTGTCACCTATTAATGGCCAATGCTCTCACCAAGGACAAGGGCTTTTTCCAAATTGAGACAATAGTTGACCTCAATTAGACCCTTCATGCCATATCTCATCTCAATTTTATTAAATTAAGCCTAGACAATAATTGTGTTGCCCATCTATTTATGCTCTAATTGACATGATCTAAGATAGTCAATTAGTATAAAAAGCAGGCCCTAAAAACCTTTTAAGATAACTTCCAACAATTCTCATTTGTATACCAATAACGATCTTGTCAAGATCCTCTCTTCTTCTCAGGACTAGGAGAAGTCATTGTTGGGTCTTCTCTTCCTTCTTCCTTATAAGACAAGCCATGTAAGACACCTTAAGTAACTCTTCTTCTCTATCTAGAAATACATCACTTGCTTCATAAGGACTTTGTTCTTCTTTTGCCCTAGTTAGTAAGCCATCTCCTAGCAAGAAGTTCCTACCTCAAGGCCAACTTGGTTGGGCCTCTACATCAACCAATTTGATGAGGAGGAAGGATTGTGGATTTCAAAGGATATCATCAAATAAATAATGTATGTAAGCTAAGGTTACTTCTCTTCCTTCTTTCTCTTTTTTTTTTTTCTTTCTTTTATTGTACTTTTTTGCATGCTTGGATTTCTTGACTTGCTATTGCTCTATATTATTTTAAATAGCATATTTGGGTCAAATTACTTGCACTAATCTACTTTTTTCTGTCTCCTCTCCCTATATTTCTTGGCATTTTTCCCCTATGCTAACCTTCTTGTTCATAGGATTGTTCTTCTATCATCTTCAACCAGTCTGTCCTTATTCTCTATTTTTGTACCTTACCATGACTATATCTTTTTGGAGTTTTATGTTGAGCTTGGATTTTCCAAATCTCAATAAAACATCTTGGTGAACCAATGTGAAACACTCCTTGTGTGTATAACTTCTTTTTTTTAAGCATTCTTGCCTTGTTGTTCTCTATGGGTCATAATATGTGTATCCCATCTGCCAACCCTCCTATGGGAAACCAAATGCCTTTCACCAATTATCATGTCTTTGAAATCATATTCTAATAAATCTTGATCACAAAATTTGTGTTATTTAAACTAGGAATCAAGCTAGGAATAACCATGCTAGGAAAAATAATGAGTTTGGGGGAAACGAACCCTAACAACCATTTCTTACTCTCCTCCCTTCCCTAAAAGACATTAACAAGCTTGTGGAGAAGGAATCTCACTTGGCTAACCATGATTAAGAAACCCTAATTCAAATAATCCAACACAGGGAAAATGCCTATAGTGCCCAAGTTGAAGAATATAAATGAATGATTCAGAGGGAGGAATGATAAAATGTTCTCAATGACATGACTCTCACCTATGGAAATAAGTAAAGTTTTCATACTAGTAAAACAAACAAAATTAGGATCAAGTCAATCAAAATGAAGAGAAAGAGAACAAGGCACAATCCCAATCTTAACCTCAAGTGGAAAGACCATCCTTTAGTTATAACCCATCTTGCAATGTAGGTGAATTGCTTCTTAGGCAGTGTAAGATTTCTTGTCAGCTACAATTTGTTCTAAAGTTCATCTTAGATAACAAATTGAATCATCTTGGTTACAAAATATACAAGCAAGAACATCTGTAAAAGGTTGAAAGCCAAGTCAGTATCTCTGCTCATAACACTTCACCAAAGACTCAATAAACTAAACAATTAATGTTTCCCAACACTTTGGAAGAAACGCTCAAAGAGAATTCTACATTGGGACTTTTCCAAGAGTCAACAAGAAAGATACTTTTAGTAGTTACAAAATTAACATGCCAACATATAACAAAATGCCAATCAACCAATGATATCTCAACAAAAGATGATTCAATAAAATACCTAACACAATTCCCAAAAAAATGTTTAACAAGGGGCTCAACAAAATACCAATACTAATCAATAAAGAAGAGCCCAACAACAATACAACCAACAACATGGTAGTCAACAATAAGGCTTACTCAATAAAGTCCAATGTATGCTCAATAGTAATTTTTGCAAATGGCTCACTCAAATGTACAACAAGCTATGAATAAAAGAAAAATAGTGAAGTATCTTAACAACAAGGGGAAATCAATACTACTCCAATAAGTGCAACAAGCATAAAACAAACTTAAATATAAAAACAAGTTGTACTATAAATATGCCTAGGGGCATAATTATACTTTTCAAGGTAAATTCCAATAGTTATGCATCCACTACTCATGACAAGAGAATAAGCCATTGTGGTTCATGTGCAAAAATCTAAGCTTATCAAGTGGTGTAATGAACCTCTAGCACCTCATATGGTTTTCTATACCTTCCTTTAACACTCCCTTGATCCTTTTATGGAAACAAGATAGTTGAAGCATTCCTTGTGCAGTTCTTTCAATGTATATCAAGAATTGACAAGAGCTAATAATTATGAAACTATAAAATTTCTTTACAAATAATTCAAATGAGTTGTATTTGGATGACGTAGAGATTCCATCGATAACTTTGAGCAACTGGTAGAATTGGTCACAAATAAGTTTGAAGGCAAGACAACTCCTAACGATGCCATTCGCTAGTTTTTTATGGCAAAACAAGGGCCACATGAGAGAATTTATGTCTTCATTAGAATATGGAAATACCTTATCTACCAATCAAAGCATAACATTAACAATGATATTCTTAAAGAGATGTTCACAAAACTAGTCTTACTCCAATAAGGAAATAAAATCAAGACACAATTTAGTCTCAAAACTTTGAGTGACATAATGCCATATGCAAGAAACATTGGAATAATTATAAATGAAGATGGTACTAAAAAGACAAACCCTAAAATCAACAACAAAGGAGTTACTAACAATAGAATCAACAATGTACAATTACTCAACAATCTAGTTACAATTAACACAAATGATCAACAACAATATCACCTTATCTACCTCATGAAGAAATATTAAGAAGAGCAAAGAAATCTAAATTTGCCTAACAAATATGATTTTTATGGTGTGTTATCTATGACTATAGAGTAACTTAAAAAAGCAAATCCTAATAGGCTTGAAATGCCACTCAAATTTCATGACAAAAACCCTAAGTGTGCTAGTTTTTGTGGTGACTTATTTTACTTCTGGCATGGTATTCCTAGACATTTATTCTAATCTTATTGCCATTTCAAAAGGTTCATGTATGGAACTCTCTTTGGTAAATAAATTAGCTTTTACATTATCCAAGAAGAAGAAAAAGCTAGATATGATGCCTTGGCTAAACAGTTTGTCACTAAGACTAACAATCCTCAACATCCAACTAATCACAATCTTGGAATTTATAAGAATTCTATGCTCGATCATGGTCAACAATCCCAATAGAAAATAACTATGTCAAATGCTTTGAAGAAAATGTACAAAATATTATTGCACACATGGAATTAGTATGTATCCCATACTAACAAAGGTTAACGTCATGGCATTCATAATGCGAGTCAAAGTTCCTCTAAAGTTGTCCCCCAAAAGTCATCCAAACAAGTCAAGCCAAAGTATTATACCTATTACAAGCTAAAACATGATCATACCTACTTAAGCTTATTAAAAAATAAAGAACATTATCATAAGAACAAAAGAGTCAAAGATGAGAAGTTAGGCATTCTAAGTCCCAAAGTCACCATCAATAATTTTCTCCCCAAAGAGTTGAGGGGTAGTCCCAAAGTGTCTCACAAAGAGTCTAACTGATTTTGTCATAATGATGAAACTCAAGTTTGTTTGCTAAGTGTCAAATTCGAAGATTTTCCCACTAGTCTTTGCTCTTCGACCAATCATCTCCTTGACCAACCCTTCCTTAGGAAAATTAAATGTATCATCTACTCTAGATATGCTTCACTTGAGTGAATTATCTAGTCATGCATATGGGAGGAGTCCAAGACCTAAGCCTCATCATTCTAGTACACTTTGTCATACTCCATTCTCTAAATCATCACCTACATATATTACACCTGGTTCTAGATCACAATCTACTAGCGCTATTTCTAACCTAAGGCATGTCCCCAAAGCTAGAAGTACATTTTCAATATATCATATGGGTCATAATATGTTAGAATATCTTACTTGTGGCAACAAAGGCAGTTCCTCTTTCTAATGGCATCTACCTTATATTATTATTTATGCTAAAGAATCACATGAGTATGTTGCATATCCTCTTGATGGATCTACTTAGGAGGCTTACCCTTCTAAGAACTCTGTATAAGCCTCACTAAGGGCATTCATCCAACCCTCCCACTGTTGATGGAGGGGGATCTCTCTTTTGATGAATTTTGTCCAATTCATTGTAATACTAGGCTTTATTCTAACCAAATATATGGACTTCTTAGAGTAGGAATTATTGCAAAGTACCATATGCTCATGATTTTACTATGTAAAATATCCTCTTTGATACATAATTTTTAGATTCCATATTTTAAACACTATTAGGAAATGTTTTTGAGGTGTAAGATTTTCTTGTGAAGTCTCTCATTGCGCAATACATTAGTATGATCTTAAAGGATACTTGTAAAAAATCTAACAAAATGGTGTCAAAAATTTATTGTGAATTGATATATAGAATGTCATACATGCCATATTCTATGCCTAGTCAAGTACTATTCGTAACTAGCATACACTTGTTTTTTCATGGGTTTTCTCTTTCCTACAAAAATACTTGCAAAATGAGCTTATTATCTTACATCTAAAATGACTATACCATCCCTATAGAAGCTATGAAACTAGTCTTGGGTTGGTAGTGCAACTTTGTTGAGTATTACTATTATGACTAGGCTAAGATTCCAAAGTGACTACATCATTCCCATAGCGGTTATAGAACTAGTTTCGAGGGTTATAAATGCAAATTTGTTAGGACTTACAAATTTACCAAGAAACAATGATACTTGCCATTAAAAAAAGCAAGAGAGTAAATCAATGTCAAAACAAACAATTAGGTGCATCAAAAGAAAAATTAAAATAAAAAGGAAAATGGCAAAGGAATGAAGGAGAAACTTCATAGAGAAAACATATGATTAGAAATTTTAAATATCCAATAATTTGCCATGAGATTCATATCTTCATGTTTACATCATGACACCATACTATATATATCCTATGAGATCTTTCTTCTATACATCTATGTACCACTATGAGATCATGCACTATCAATATTCATGCTTCCTTCATGGAGTACCTATTCTTTCATTTCGAGACTCCTCCTTGTAGCACTATCTATGCATATATTACATGGATATTGCATATTAATTGGCTATACTTTTTACAAATATGGAATTTTCTTAGTATCCTAAAAAGACAATATAAAATTGTAAAAATATTTGACAAGGAAAATTAATCTTGTGATTCCCAAACTGAGGTTCATTCTCCTTTTAGGTGCGTCTTATTTATCCATCTGAACCTATCCCCTTTGACAAGCATTTGGCATGTAGCGAAAGTTATTCTCTTGAAGTTTGTATAACAAATTAGTCTAAAGTCCCATATATTTCAACTTGCAATCATTCATTATTTACATAATGATGATCTATTACTTACTATCCTTAGTCAATTGCATTGTTCTTATAAATTCATGCCATTAATAGTCTCATTTAAGCCTTGAAATGAGTAAATAGAAAAATGAAAAGAGAAGGAAAAACAAAAAGAAAGAAAAGAAAGTGCATGAAAAGACAATGCATAAGATGATTCATCAAAACCAAAATGCTCTCTCTCTCTCTCTCTCTCTCTCTCTCTCTTATATATATATATATATATATATATATATATGGGTAGATAGATATATAGATCAAACAGATAGGCATTAAAACATTCATATGTCTACTTACCAACTAAGCAATCTCTAAAAATGGTGGCCTCATAGTAATCTTAGGTGGAATCAGATTGACTAGTTGAGAGAGGCTTTGTGTGCTCATGCTTTGTGAGTCATCAAAAGTACCTGCATTCATATGTCATTTTAGTTAGTCATGTCATACATCAATCTAATGTCAAATCTTATAAATTAAAGATTAAAAATTCAAGAGTCTACTTATCAAGATGAGTAGATGTGGTATTAACAACCATGGCAGTCTAACTCTCCCTAACCATCTCTTTCCCCTTGCCCTCTAGGGAAGCCCCCTCCTTTATGACTTGCATTGAAATATCTACTAATCTTGTCAAGCTCATCTTTTTTTAGTTTCCCTATGGGACAACCCTTCCACCTCAAACGTCTCCCTCATAAGGGCACCTATCACATAAAATCTCCTCTTGTAGATGAGGGACACCTATGCCTTGCCATCCTTCGTGCCCTCTCCAATCGATGGTCCTACCTCAACTAGGGAAACACTTGTAGCTAAGGGCTCGTTCCATGCCCTCCTCTTCATCTCTCCTCTAGATGGCCCCACTAGTGCCCTCTCCATCTCTTTAATGTGTCTCAATCTATATGAAGGGAAATCATGAATTAAATTCTTTTAACTCCAGTTGTCAACCCAATTACGATATGGGATGACCCTTCATCACATATGCATGATGGTCATACACCCTCTCTTGGTACATGATCTCCCAACTCATCTCCATCTAAATTATGGTCGGATATGACTACCACATCTTTGTCGATATCTACCTCTTCCATGCATGGGATTCATATCAATTGTGTCCCCACATCTTCACCCTGAGCCTATTGGTGAATCAATGGTTGCCACTACTCAATATACTAAGGTTATTCATATGGCTATAATTAGGGGAACCTCTTGTAGATCCACCCCATATAAAACCCCATCGAGCTCACCTCCATGCATTCTAATAGTCTGATGATTCAAAAATCATGGAAGAGAGTAACCAATATAGTCTCCCCATGTAAACCTCTCCCCCTACTCAATCACTTTGAAAAGCACATTTTCCTATTTACAATAGGCAATACTTGGTTTTTTTGTTGCAAAAGACTCTGTCTCAAAGCAATGCTATCACTACCTTTCAAACACCTGGGTGTCTAGAATATCCTATATCTACTAACTTCAAAGTATCCTTCAACCTCATCCCCTCATATATATTATATAATGCATATGTGGGGTACATGGATGATGCCATTATCAACTACCTCCATATGCTTCCAATGATGAGCACACCTAGTAAAACCCACACTTCCTCCAATGATATGCTTATCTTGTCTATGAAATCCCAAACACACATCTAATGGTGTTTGATTCAAGATCCTAATGCATCAATACCTTTGCCACTACATCACTATGTGGTTGCACATAAGACCTCTATGCGATCTCCCTCCCTCCATAGTCCTCCAAAAGCTCTCAATATTTAGCAAACAATCTCCCTAGCACCTTCCCCAACCAAGCAATACCTATATCCCTCCATAGTCTTGTCTTTGCCCTCATGGCATCTCCCTTAAGAGCATCTCTACCATCTAATCACCTGTGAAAGCCACAAAAGCCATGACATCAAACATTACAAAACAAAATCAAGTTGGCAAAGTAGAACATCTATAAAAACTTGACATTTTCTAACACCTTGAAAAAAACGTTTCCCTATCATACTAGGGCATCAACAAAATTGCCAAAACTCCAATAGAAGGCGTTACTTTTTATAACAGTGAGAGCACCACCTTCAAAAATCAATGCTCTCATCGAATCTAGGGAAAAAATTAAGAATTATGCCCTCAAAAAACCAAATTTGTTAAAACTAAACATATAATCATGCCTTATAAACCTGAATGTTCATGTTGATTCAATAAAAAAACATTTTTGGGCAAAAAAATCAACATTCTAATCCAAGCCCTAGGTTTTGGAAGAACTGAAGGCATAGTTGACTTAGTCAATTTCTACATTAAATTTTAATTCTAACTTTGCGAAGCTTCTTAAAAGACATTCTCAATCATTATAGCATATCCAAATTTTCAATTGGTTTTTTATGATACCTGCCTTGATATCATGTCCTCCTTTGATTGGTTGGGGCAATCTGGATAGTATGGTTGCCCTTGCTCCAAGTTGTCCAAGCCAAAAAAAAATCATCATGATTAACTCTCTCACTTTGTTCGATCATAATTCACAATATTTGAGATCAATTTTCCTCTCACTTAGAGTGTTCAGAACTAGAAATTAAAAATTTTAAATGAACGTCTTACTACCCCTTCACTGATCCTTTTATACCTTCAAGACACTTTTTCACCCATGACACATATTTTCCATGCAATTCAATTTCTTTTGCCATGTTAAATTTCACTCACACATTCAACCTTGGAAGATTGAATGCACTTTTATTTTTTGCATTTTATTTTACATATCATTTCAAATTTTCTAACTTAATTACACAAGGTGCTTAAATGAGAGAAAGTCCCATATCCATCAACAATATTTTTATATTAAAGACATGTGTGCACACTTTTCTTCCCCAAGGTGCTCCATTCTCCCTTCACTTTATGGCAAAATGGGTACCTCGTGGGGACAATATGTATATTGGAGAATTGGATTTAACAACAATATTCGTTGTTGAACACTTAAAGATAAGCATACATGGGTCAGGGAAGTAGGCCTTGAGGCTACAAAGTTTTTACCTGTTGACTAAGACATAAGATCAAGATTTATTTCAACCCTTACAAGGTATAAGCTCTCTTAGATTACCTAGGAGAGACCCACCTATTCCTAGAACCCCTCAGTTTTTACTTTTTTACTTTGTCAATAATGGTGTCATTCTAATAACCAGAGCATCTCCAGAATTATCAGAGCATCACCCTAGAGTGTTGCCTATCAACAACCAACAATTTTATCAAAGATAAGGGATTTTCTCAAATTGAGATATTAGTCAACCTTAATCAGACCAACTCACTTCATTTCATGTCTCAATTTTATTAAATTCAGCCTAGTCAATTATTATGCCTCCTATTGGTTGACGTTGGTTGACATGATCTCAAACAATCAATTAGTATAAATACAAGGTTCTACACCCATTTTTAGACATCCCAACAAGTCTCATTTGCTTGACAATGACAGTTCAGTTAAAATCCTCTCTTCTCAAGACTAGTAGAAGTTCCACTTGGGTCTTCTCTTCCTTGTTCCTTCAAATACAACCCCTATTAGACACCTCAAAGACCTCTTCTTCTCTCTCTAGTTGCAAAATTATGCCACTTGCCTCATAAGAAGTACTTTGTACTTCTTCTTCCTTGGTTAGTGAGCCATCTACTAATAAGGATTCCCTACCTCAAGGCCACCTTGACAGGTCATTTCATCAACCAATTCAGTGACGAGCAAGGATTGAAGATTCCCAAGGATGTCATCAAACAAATCAGCAATGCAAGTTGAGGTTAGTACCCTTCCTTCTTCTTTCTCTTTCTTTCTTTCTTTTATAATACTTTGATCTTTTATATACATGGGATTCTTGCACTTGCTCTTGCTTTATATTATTTTACATTGCATTCTTGGGTCAAATAGCTTGTATTGTCCTACTTCTTTTCTCTCTTCTACCTATCTTGCTTGTTCTTTTACCCCTATCTTGTCCTATTTATCCCTCTAATTTTTCTTCTCTCAACTCTAACTAAACTGTCCCCATTATTTATCTAATTTGTATACCTTACCATGACCGTACCTTTTTGGTGTTTTATCCTAGGTTTGGTTTATCTAAATCTCGGTAAAACAAAAAGAATATGGAGGATAGTCATAGAAATTTAGTGTTTTTAAGACAACGTACACAAGTAAATACTATGAAAGTTGGTCCTTATACTTTAGGGTTTCTAGGGCAACATAAATGAGAAACTACTTTTGAGGTTAGTGCTTGCACTTAAAGTTCTCCAGGGAAGCATAAACCTATAGATGATAAGTCTTATTATGAACAATCTAGAAAGATCAAAGAGATTGATGAGGATGGAAGTGTTGGTAGGAATGGAAAAAGGAGAGTAAAACTCTTAAAAATTAAAAACAAAGAGAAAATAAAAGTTAGGAGGGATATAGATATAGGAAATTAGAAACACGTATCACAAATGTTAATAATAAGTGGGGTTAAGCCCTCAAATAAGAATAAAAAGTAATGGTAAAAATGGTATCTTGGAATATTAAGGATAAGAATAAAACCTCTAAAAAAAATTTATTAGAAAAATATTAAGTTTTTATAGTCCTAAGTTTGTTTTAATACAAGAGACAAAATAAGTAGTGAGGAATATAAGGATTAATTCAAAAAGGATTTGGAAGGTGGAGGATTGTTTAGCATAAGAGCTTTACGAGATACAACAACGATATAGGATAGACACAAATGGGATGGATAGGAGCTTCACGAGGTACAACAATGATATAGGATAGACACAAATGGGATGGACAATTGCTAGAAGCAAAAAGTAATTAGATAGTAGGTTTTTTTTAGCAAGAAAGAGAAAAATATCAATGTTGAGGTTATAATAACTCTTCATGATAAATGTGGAAGAATCTCAATTTATTTATACCAAATTTAATAATAATTCATAATTATGTTCTATGAATTCTAAAAGTTCTATTTTGTTTAGAAATAATTATAATATTCATGAATAATCTAAATCAATAATTTTTTATTTTGACATATAAAAACTTATTCTTTCAATATGCATGAAATAACAAACATAATAAACAAACTTATATAACATTAAGTTTAGATAAAATTTTGTCCATTACATGGTTGAAAACAAGTTTTCAATCTCTCCAAACATTTGTTTATTTTTTGTTTACAATAAGTAAGCCATATCAACGGTACAAATTATCATTTTAATGAAGTCATCAACATATCAGATTAAATTTGGCCTATGATAGGCTGTTCTTGGAAATGTCACATAGCTTCCTTTCTATTCCCAACATAAAGGACAAAATATCTTAAATATATGGAAATATTGGAAACGTTTTACCGTCATCCATAATCAAAATATATTATGGGGCGGGTCATATGTTTAAATTATTTTAGAGGCGTCTCATTAAGATGGTATACAACAAACACAGCATGCAAATTTACATTTGAAAAAATTTAAAATGACATTTTCAAATACTTTGGGTGTTCCATATTTTGGAATCACAACATTGGAATCTGTTCTTCAAATTTAATTGTGCAGACAAACTTCTTGTGCAGACAAACTTCCCAATGTTATTTTATAAATGTGGATAATGAGGCGAGAAACATCGTATTTTACGAATTTCATTGGTAAGATTTTAAATTTAGTGAGGGACATGTTAAATTTTTAAAAGCAAGAGTGTACGTAGCTTCAAATGAAACTAATGTCCAATGTCTTGCTTTGATTTTTTTTTTGCAATTGAGTTTGTATTCGTAGTAGGGGAGATACTCACGAGGTGTATTTTCTTTTTCTTTCAGTTAAAATATTTTTGATACAATTTAAAAAAATGGTTTTTATTAAAATATAATGTTTTTATTATTTTAATTTTTTTATAGATTTTTTTTATATTTTTCAAATTAATGATTTTTTCTTTTTCAATGTATTATGATAATAAAAATATTAATTGTTTTTTTTTATATATAAAAAAGTCGTATCATTTCATTATTCTCTACTATCACTTGTAAATTTTGGAGCTTGGATTTAATTTTCTTCTTTTCTTTAAAGATGTTAACCTTTAGATATTTCATCTTCTGAACAAATTTATAGATATATGATCTTTCAAAGTTTGTTTCATCCTACAGTAACATAACCTTATGGAAGAAATCAGGGTCTTGGATCTACATAGACTAGAAGCGAAATGGCTTTAGATGACCATTATTGGTTAAAATCATAAGTCAAAAGAATGGGTTTATGATTTGAATGTGCTCACAATAAAATATTTGAAGAGATCGTATACTCCTTTTGCAACCATGTATTGGGTGACAAGAATCTATCCAATCTTTTTGCTATGAAAGTTTGCCTTATGTGTCTGTTATCCCATGTATATTGAAATCTTGAAGTAATAACATCCTAAAGGCCATTTGAATTGACAAATGAAGCAAAATCATGCATTGATGTAGAGTATCCCTGAGAACCACCCTTCTTTTCCAAAGGAAATAGAACTTTGTTAAAGTCACCTCCTAAAGTCCATAGATCATAATTATGAATTATCATTGTGTTTGATAAAAATATGTTAAGGTCCTTCCAACATATTTCATGAAGAGTAACTATAGTTGGAGCATATATATTTATAACCCCAACTTTGATGCTTTCTCCTCTCTTGAACAATAGTCCAACAACTCAATTACTTTTTGCTTCCAACAATTGTGCATCCCATTTGTGTTTGTCCCATACTGTTGCAATAATGCCTGAAGCTTCTATAGAAGAAATTGCTAGACAATCACCCATCTTTCAAATCTTTTTAAAAGCATCCATACATTCCTCACTATTTAATTTGTTTATTGTATTAAAATAAACTTAGGAATATAACAATCTATTAATTCCTTAAAATTTATTTTAATAAGGTTTTTATATATACCCCTAATATCTCATGATATCATTATCATCGTGACTTTATTTTAATAAGGTTTCTTGGGATTAGCTCTACTTCTTGCTAACATTTGTGATATTTTTATTGGGATTCCCAAATCAAATCCCTTTGAGTTTTGTTTTCTCTTTGTTCATGGTTTAACAACCTTCCTCTCATTTTTCCTTCCCACCAACACCTTCATCTTCATCAATCTCTTCTATTTTTCCATATTATTGATAATGAGACTTATTGTGTAAAGATTTATGCCGCTCAAAGAATCTGAAATGCAAGGAATAACTTCATAAACATTTTTTTTATATGCTACCCCCAAAACCCTAAAGTACAAAGATGATCCTCCATAGTAATTACTTTCTTATGCTGCCCTAGAAACCCCAAATTTCCAAGGACATCCTCCATATGCATTTCTTTTTTATGCTGCTCTTAAAACCCTAAAGTGCAATGAATACACTCTGTACTAATTTCATTTTTATTGCAAGGAAAGCATTTTATGCTACTTAATAAAAATGGAGATAATTTATTTGGATTAACCTTTACCTCTTTTACATCATTTGCTTTAAAATTTTCCTTCCCATATTCCTTCACACCTTTAACTCCTTTATATTTGAACTTGTGCATTGTAGTTCTTCAGCCATTGTGTCATTTTTTTTTCTAATGGTTGATTTAAGTGAACCATAATGGGCTTTTCCATTTGATGATGTAGAAGGGTTTTTATTGCCACTTTTTTAGGAGTGGTAAATCCTTGATTTGACCCAACTTCTGCTATGATATGATCTATTTTTTTCATATTGAAGTTTGTCTCATGCCAAAAAATTTCCCTCTCTTTCTCGATCATTTTTGCTTTGCAATATCTTGCCATGTGTCTTGTCACATAACATTTGTGACAGTGGAATACAATGTTTTCATAATCCCCTTGTTGATCCCATTCTCTTGATTTATATTTAATCCTAATGGACTGCAGTTTCAAATATCCATGGCAACATATATTCAAGTATATACAACATGCCTTCTCTCCTTAGTATCTGGTCCATTTTGGATGAATTCTTCAAATATCCATGGCAACATATATTCAAGTATATACAACATGCCTTCTCTCCTTAGTAGCTGGTCCATTTTGGATGAATTCCCCTAGAGTATTGCCAATATGCTTTGAAATCTCCTTCTTGATGAACAAATAAGGAAGTCCACTTAATAATATTTCCCCCCTAGAGAAGCCTTTTAATAATCTTTGCCCCCCTAGGAAAATTCTCACTTCATGGTCTTAAATATAATGCATCTTTGCCCCTAAACCAAGGGTTTCTATCCATGATTTTATCCCTTATTTTTCAACTAGTGTTTGATTGAGGAAAAATCCTTTCAGAAGAAAAATCATCGAGTAATTTGAACTCAATAGTTAGTTCTATTTGATTCAATTTTGAATCTTAGAAAAACTTGGTTTGTGTCCATGGAACCTAAATATAAACCCTATCATTTTAAAACCATTATATCATGCTCGATCATCTCATATTTGATTATAATTTCTTGTGTAGTATCTACTACTTGGATAGGGTTTGCCATATATTTTATCTTCCTCTCATTGCTAACTAGGGCATCCTTACTCCAATAAGAAATTTCAAAAATGACCTTCATGCCATGTTACCTAATTTTCTTAATATGAATCCTTTAGTTTTTGAGTTTCTCCTAAGATATGAAATAAGAATAAATGGTACTCACACCTTGATCAACTTTCTTTCTTGTTCACAATTCCTATTTGCACTCAAATTTTACTTGCTCTCACCTTGCACTCACATCAAGCTCATATTAATGATGTTTCACCCTATGTAATGTATTTTATTTATAAAGTATTTAGTAATACTTTAATAATTTTAATGGTTTTTTTTTTTTATAAAAAGTATAATTTTTTTATTGAAATCAGAAAAGCATACAAGACCCAAGAATCATATTACAACAAATTGCCTCATCCAGGCATATCGTTTTTCAGCAAACTAGTAAGAGATTGAGAGCATGCTGAAGGAAGCTGATGCCACTCCCTAACATCCCAACCTTCTTGAAATTCAGAGGCCCATTTAGCCAAACAATCAGCAACACCATTCCACTCCCTTGGAATGTAATTTATATTATTATTCTACTACATTGTCACAAATTTTGTTTGTAATAAAGTCGATACAACTCATTTGAAGGTCACTTTGAACCTTTATTTCTGTCAAGCCTTGAACTTGATTCTTTTTCTTAAAAAAATAACACATCTTAGTCACTCAAGCTTTTTTTGACATATCATATAATTCATATCATTCAACACTCTTCTTTTGTCATATTTTTGTAAATTTCTAATGATGATTGTACAACTTGAGTGGGCCTAGTG
Organism: Wollemia nobilis; assembly: GCA_028583015.1. Classification (NCBI taxonomy): domain Eukaryota; kingdom Viridiplantae; phylum Streptophyta; class Pinopsida; order Araucariales; family Araucariaceae; genus Wollemia; species Wollemia nobilis. Next base: position 7,084,281 of record JAQPPZ010015032.1, read on the forward strand.
GTGAAGGTTTGGTTACATTAGATAGGAGGTCCTAGGTTTGAATTCAAAGGGGGTAGGACATGTATGCCTCATAGGTGGAAAGCACAAAATGAGTGCCTCCTCCCATGCATAGTAGACTGATTTGAGTATGGGTTGTTTAATGTTGGCAATGCTTATGGAGCTTAAAATGTTACTTATTATTTTTAAATCTTTTCAAAGTCAATTTGATTTTAACCTCATATTTAAATATATAAATCAAATTTAAACATTTTTTTTATTACTTCAATTATTCTTACTACATTTGTAAAAATTTAAAGCTTAATATCATATGTGCTTACCATAATAAATATTGATATGCATTTGGGGTAATTGGTAAGAAGTGAAGAGTTTCCTAATGTAGACCAAGATTTCAGTCCAAAAATGAACCTTAACATTTCACAAAATGAAAACTTAATGACAAAGATATCAATGGAGAAGCTACAAGAAGCAATTTTCTTTTTCCACCCTAACAAGGCACCTAGCCACAATGGGCTTCCTACATGATTTTCTTAAAATTTTAGGAAATGTTGAAGAATGAGATGTTTGCTATGTCTAAAGAGGCTAGGAAACAAATGGCTATAATAAGTGAAATCAATGCCACCTTTGTTGCATTGGTTCTCAAGAAATGTGAGACAAATAATTTGTTGAAAATGTGTAATTTGACGAAGTCCAATATTACATTATGTAATCGTATTGGCAAGCATTTCATGATGTTTAATAATTATTAATGTTTTAACCTACAAGCATACAATTTAACCTTGTAATGATTAGCCTTACTATACCCTTACTTTAATGTCATGTTTGTTAAGGGTTATTTAATTTATAATTAATTATCAGGATATTTATACACTTCATCCACCTAATTTATTATATCATTGTTGTCTTTATCTTGATCATTTTGTGTGGGTGCCTTCACCTCTTATGTGTTATAGCTCTTTTCTTTCATTGACAAATTTCTCTTGCTATATGATTTGAGTGGATAAGTTGTTTTTTTTTCATTCCAACAAAGCACTATGAAATCCAACATGGTACCAAAATAGGTATAAAGCATTGTTTCTTGGTCTCATAGAAAATTCTCTAAGAGCCTGTTGTATTTGTTCCTAATGTAAAGGTAAGTTATCTTTTTGAGCTGCATAAAATTTTCATCATAAATGAGAAAGGAAGATTTTTCTTTTACTCCCTTATTGTTAAAGTCTATTTTTTGTGAAAGAAATGGAGGGAATTTTAAAATCCATTTATTTATTTGTGTTCTTGGTCTTTTGCAACAAAGATGTGGGTGCAAGCATGAGGCTTAATTAAGGATGAATTGTTGTTTATTCGCCAAGGGAGATTGGCCTTGTGGTTTGTGGATTTTATGAGGATACATCCTATTCAAATTGTATGGGTTCAAATTCCACATATGACAAGTTATTTTGTCTACAAGAATGCCAAAGGAGGGATCATCTTGGATTCTTCAAGGAGTGCTAAACCTATCCTCCTATCATAGTGTATTTATTTTATGGTTATTGTATGGATAGTAAAGATGATGGTAATATGTCATGTTTTTGATTCCTCATGTGGGTTTGCTTCTAGGTTGGTTTTATTAATCTTTTGGTCAGAGATCGTATTCATACTTACTTGGATTCAAGGGATGATTTTCCTTCAAGGAGGGAGGTGTTACTTTATCCCAAACAGTTGGCTTGCTTGTTTGGATATCTAAGATGATACTTTCTATGGGATTACGAGTTCAAGTCACTCTTCTTTTCTCATATTTTCAATGTTTTTTTCTTTTTATGGTAGTTGTTATCAGTTTGTGTCTTTTATCTAAGGAGAAGCATCTACTTGTGACACAATGGCATGGGGCAGCATGGGTGGCTAGTTGGAGTGATTGTAGTTGTTTGCAGATCAAGGGTTATGTGTTTGGTCCTCGAGGTCTTTTTGCACAAATTAAGAGGCTAGGAAAAAGAAGGCTATAATAAGTAAAATTAATACCACCTTTCTTGCATTGATTCTCATGATAAAATATTTGTTAAAAAATGTGACCATACTTGTCCAAGGCCAATGTTGTATGATGTAAGTGATTATATGTAAGCCTATAGGCAACCTTGTAATGATATGTTTAATGGAGATTTATGTATATAGCTTATGGGCCCATCATTTAACCTTACGATGATTAACTTTATTATATTCTTACTTTAATGTTATTTCATTCAAATATTGTGTAATTTGTAATAAACTATTGAGATATTTATAAAACTTAATCCATTGTATTGGAATGATCTTTATCTTGATCATTTTATGTGGGTGCCTAAAGGCCTCATTCATCTCTTGGATGTTATCAATATTTCATTTTGCTCTCTAGTTTCTCTTTTTATATGATTTGAATGTATGAGTTACTTCTATTTGTTTCAATAAAGTATACAAAATCCAATATTATTTTGATAATTTTTATCCCAAAAGCTTTTGTAACATGATTTATAAAAACGTTTCAAAAATTATGGAAAATGGATTGAAAAACATTCTTGATTCTATTATTTTGGGGAATCAAAGTGGTTTTCTTAATGGAAAGCAAATACTTGATGGTATAATCATTGCACAAGAATCAATACATTGTTTTCAATCCATGAATGACGTGATGTTCTTGTAAAATTAGATTTGAACAAAGCATATGATAAGGTTTGCTGGAATTTATATATGATATACTCAAAATTTTCATTTCAATCAATGTTGGTATAAATGAATTATATATTGTTACAAAACTAAAAAATATTCTATATTAATCAATGGAAACCTTGTTGGATACTTTGAATCATCTCGTGGTCTACATGAGGGTGACCCATTATCTCCTTATATTTTCATTATTCTTGTTGAGGTTTTTGGAAGAGCTTTTCAAAGAAAAAATCTGAAGACAAAATCAAAGGTATTCAGGTTGTGAAAAATGGTTCATTTAAATCTAATCTCCAATTTGTCCAAGAGACTTTTCTTTTAGGTCATTCTCGAGTTAGTGAGGCCATGACATATAAATTAATAATATCATGCTATGAGAAGGCTACTAGATGGTTAGTATGACAAAATCCAATATTTTTTTTTTATCAACATTGCCCTTGATTTACAATAGATTATTATAGATATTTTAGGTTTTAAATTGGTAAAATATACCATTAACATGTCTAGATATCCCTTGTCTAATAAAAGAAAGGAGAAGGAGTTTTTGGATCCACTTTTGAATAGAAGAAAGTCTTATTTATCTAGTTGAAAAGTAAGTTCTTAACCGTAGCTAAAAAACTTCAACTCATAAAGGCTACATTGAAATTTGTCCCTATGTATGTGATGCCACTTTCAAGATTACTAGTAAGCACAACATCTAAATTTGATAAAATTCAAAGAGATTTTATTTAGAAAGGTTGTAAGGATAAATTTAGACTTCCTCTTTACAAATGGGATAAGGTTTGTAGAGGAAGGGATATTGGAGGGATGAGCTTAAAATTTTGAATATTTATGAGTTCAAAATTAGGGGCAAAACTTAAATCAAGATTATGTAAAGATAAAAAAAGAGTTGGGCAAAAATGTTACTTCAAAAAATGTATGTTCCATGAATGTAATAAATATATTTATTAAGCAAGCCTTTCCTAGGGGTTCAACAACATGAGATTTTATATCAAAGAGTTTACATTTAAAAAATATATTAGTTTATTGGTCAATGAGGGGTATTCTACAAATTTTGGTTTGATGTTTGGTTGAAGCTCTATCCTCTTATTTTTGGTTTAAGATAGCAACCATTGACTTGGGTTTTTTTGGATTGTAGAGGTTCAAAACTAAAAAAATATATTTATATGAGGAATATTTCCAAATCTTAGATTTCTGTTAGTAATTTGTTTGAGGAAGAGGACCTCAAGTAACATATGAACTCCAAAAGATGCTTTTAGAGTACTATTTGCGCATTTTTTTTTAAAGGGTGACTTGGTTTGGATTCTACTAAAGATGATGGATTCTCTATCAAGTTGGTGTATACGACTTTAAAGCAATTAAAATTCCATACTCCTTGGAAGAATATTTGGTCACATGAGGCCCTCCTTAAGGCCTCAATGTTTTTGATTAATAGTCCATGAACAAAATTCTTAAGGTGATATTTTATAGGGGAGAGGATATCGTGGACCTTTTAGGCATGCCTTATTTAATGAGGATCTAGAAACATTAGATCATCTACTTCTTTATTGTTCCTTTACTTCCAGAATTTGGAGATACTTTTAAAATAAATGAGAATCTATTGAGTTGCTCGGTCGACAGTACCAAATTTGAGGAAATGTTGGATTAATTGTTCCAAATCTAAAGGCATTTTTTGTGGAGGATTGGTTTTGCAACTATTTCTTGGAATTTATGGTTTGAAAGGAAAAACATATTTTTGAAAAATAAATCTCAAAATCACAGAAAACTTTGGATTCATCTTGTTGTCTCACACAAGCATAGTGCCCATCATAAGAAGTATCAACGGTAGAAAAATATTTGTAGCCTTGCTTAGTTATAGGATTTGAATAAATATGTAAGCATGATGTACAACAATGGAATTAATGTAAAGAATCCACATCGACTCATGTATAAGAAATATGTCCAAAAGTTAGGTTCAACAAACTTTATGTTGAAGGTCCGAGGTGTAGACCAATTGGTTCATCCAAACCCCATAAGGGGGCGGAGGTCCAAGGTTCAAATATCGGGCCTCGCCGGACTGAACGCTTGTCCCTTTCCTAGTGCTTTCAGCGACGTAAAAGGTTTAAAATGATTGTGGCATGGTGGTTATAGGGGCGGACTGCACGAAGATCTGTGTGGCGGCTTCTAGGGCGGACAACACAGAATACTGTGGCAGCCATAAAAGCTGGACAGCCTGCCCGGATTCGTGGCGGCTACCAATTCCACCATGTAAATTCAAAAAAAAAAAAAAAACAAACTTAATGTTGATGGTTTTTCCAAACGAAGCCTTAAAAAGGCTGACATAAGTGGTTTCTTTCATTACAATGAGGGCAAAGTTCTTCTCATCTACTTAAAATCAAATGGAACTCCAACAAACAACTATGTAGAGGCTAGGGCACTTCTTGTAGGAATGAAGATAGCTATGGGAAAAAGATTGAGACATATTTCAAATTAGGGAGATTTATTATTAATACTGTAAAAAAAAGGACATACAGATTGGATCGACAATAACACTATTTGAGATGCCCATCACTCATAGAAGGAGACATCATCTTGAAAATAGCAACATATTTACAGAAGGAAATATTTAGTTAATAGATGGGTTGATCTTTGTCTTGGCAGCATTCTAATTTTAGAGGTCATGTAATCAAGGAAAGTCTATCTTCTAATGAAAATGATATCAAAAATTTGATAGAGGGTTAATCTTCGTCTTGACAACATTCAAATTTTAGAAGTCAACTAACAAAGAGAAATTCTCTCTCTTAATAAAAATGATATCAAGAATTTGATAAAGGGTTGAACCTTCATCTTGGCAGCATTCAACTTTTAAAAGCCAAATAATGAAGGCAAATTCTCTCTTAATGAAGATGATATCAAGAATTTAACAAAGGGTTTATCTCTATCTTAACAATATTCAAATTTTAGGATCCAACTTTAACCAAAGGAAGTTCTCTCTTGATGAAATGATGTCAAGAATTTGGTAGAGGAAAATTATGAGGTTGAGAGAGATGGACATATTTTTGATAGAAGGGAAAACCAAATATAGTCAAGTTGGCCTAATAGTGGATTTAATATTTTGATGTTTTCATAGGTGTGGCCCTAGTAGAAGCCACATAGTTTTAGTCTTTTCATATTTACTGTAATGACCATGATATTCAACAAACCACATTATCACTATATCAAAGATTGAACTTGGGTCTCCCTATTAAGTGCCTATATTTGCAATCACTTAAGCTCATGCCATTTATTTTTTAATATCATATGTTGCTAAGTGAGATTGAATTTAAGTCTTTGAATCAAGAGTCCACATTAAAAACCATGTGAGCGCTTATCTATCTATCTATCCATCTATATATTTCAATAAATTGTAAGATCACATGTCACATATTGCTTGGCAAAATTTGAACTTTGGTCTTCCCATTAACATCCCACATTTGTAACTACTTGAACTTATGGTATATATATATTTATATATTTTTAATTGGTTATATAAGATGGAAACAAGCCCCAATTATCTTAAATCATGACAGACCATATAGTGCTAGTACAATATCTTAGCAATTATACATGTCACTTGATATGATTTGACATATAATTTAAACTTGAATTTTCTTATACAATTCAACTCATATTATTTAATATAACTTAAGATATTATAATAACAGTAAATTTTTTTCTTAAACGGTTGTAACTGTTAAATTTAATATTTTTTTTTATATAATTATATATTTATATATCTTTTAAGAAAAATCCTACAAATAGATACTTTATCTCCCTTATTTTTAGATAGCCTTAAAAACCATCAATATAAGCCCATAGAGATTTATTTTCAAAGACTGTATAAGTCCACAGCTGAATTATACTTTGGATGCGGATATGGACCTTCAAAGTTGGGTATGCAAATGCAAGTATGTTTAAAGTTGGATATGGAAGTCTAGAAGTGTAAAAACACATGCAGAACAAAAATATAAATAAATATTAATATATATATATATAATTTTGTCTATGCATATTCTAAGTCTTAGACATACGGAAAAGAAAAAAGAACATAGCTTCCTATGGTTTGGTGATTTGTTGCAAAAGAAGACATTTCATCCCAATAATTTTGATACAATTTTTATCATTCGTTCTCTCCCATCGTTGGAGCGTGGCTTAGCCACACTAAATAAATTTCTAATTTGTTTGTGTTTTACATTCTGCTAACCGACCTTATCACCTCGAGTGTAAAATTTTGTTTTCTGGAACGCTTAGTTAAATTGAGGCCGAAGTGTTTGGTGGGCTTGATGATGGACGGTTTTACTATCTGAATACAAATTTCAAGATTCAATTAGTAGAGGGTGGTCTCGTGCACCAGACTTTCATGTCAGGAATTAATCTAATAATCCAAAGTTCATATATGTTTTTAAAAAACAAATTGGAACTTAAGAGTGACCCTCTTCATGAAAGGTAGTTCTAGTTCTAATTCTAATATTATTATCAACATCTCTCAGTGATGATTGGCAAATGGGAACAAGGTAATATGAGTTATGAAACACCAAAGAATCTTTCTCTATTTGTTTTCCCCTCTTACTCGTTGTGCTCTTAATGTTCAGATGAAGCACCTGTCAAAAGAAGAATTCGTGCATATTCTTCGTCGTCAAAGCACTGGTTTTTCACGAGGAAGTTCCAAGTACAGAGGAGTTACACTGCATAAGTGTGGCCGATGGGAAGCCAGGATGGGACAGTTCCTGGGGAAAAAGTAATCATAATCTTCATCCTTCTCTTTTTATCTATATCTGTGACTTTATGTTGCTCACGTCGATTCATCATAAGTTTTGCTTGAAAATTTATTTTTTTCAATCACGAGTTATTTACCTTAAATATACAATCTCCTAAAATTTTGTGATTGCTTTCTTTTTGTGGCGTTTTTTTCACTAACTATAATCTCATCATGGCGGCCGATAGGTATATATACTTGGGATTGTTTGACAGCCAAGAAGAAGCAGCAAGGTATTGTGCCATTACAGTTAAGCAGGACCGCATTTAGCATTTCGACTTTGAAATCTGGAGAATTTTTCTCTTTTTTTGGATTCACAGCATAGCATTGCATGTGGATATGCAGGGCATACGATAGGGCAGCCGTAAAGTGCAATGGGAAAGAGGCAGTAACAAACTTTGATCCTGTTTCTTATGAATTAGAAATCCTCCATCAAAGGAAAGAGGATCATAGTACGTATTTTTGATATTTCTATGCTCACTTTTTGCTGGGTGAAATTTTGAATTTTCATTTGTTCAAGAGGATCCCATCGAAATGTTGTTTAATGTTGTCACTAATCAAATCTTTTTACTCTTCTTATTTTAAGATCGTCTCTTAGTAGTGGATACTCACAGATTCTACAGGTTGTGGTCAGAATTTGGAACTCACTCTTGGCATTGTCACTCCAACGGATTGCACAACAGCTCCTTCGGACGAAGCTACGGTAATGACAGCAATCTAACCTTTTAGTCTTGGTTGGTACTTTTCTTTCCTCTTAAAATTTTGGAGTAATATAAACTATACTAGTAATATAATTAAGATCATATTTGAGAATATAGTAATAAGACTTCTTCGAAATCACCAAAATAAAACTATCAATAATATTTTTATAAAAAATAAGATGATAGGATGTGCAAATTCTTCGACTCTATTATAAAAAATGAGATGATAGGATGTCCAAATTCCTCGACTCAAAGCTCTCACCGTCACCCTCAACTGTTACGCATTACGCGGTAATGTCTATGCAAATGCAAAGTCACACTAAACTAACAAGAGAGCATAATCTGAATATTTCAAATTACTCTCAAATAAAATGTTGCATGACTATACGAACTATACCACACTTTCATATTTTCTTTAATTCAAATTATAACAGTTTCATCTTTTTCCCTGATTGAATTTATAATGTACATAAGTTTTATACAATACAAATTGACATAGTAAATTTGCGTGTAACCATACTATTTATAAATTTTAATAAATTTCAATTCTATATTTAATATATTATTTATATATTTTAATAAATCTCATTTTTTTATTATTTAGTGATAGTTTTTGTAGTCATTCAAATTCAATTTATAAAATCTTATTTAATTATATAGAGGAGATACATAAGTATATAAATTTATTATAAGAGTTTTTCTAACAAATTAGAATTTTATATTTTAATATTTGTATTTTTTCAAATTTTGGTTTTTTTTTAATTTTTAAAAATATTTTTAAATTTTTCTAATTTATATTTTCTTCTAGCCATTTTTTCTTTTATAAGAAAACTCTTAATGTCTTTTTTACATTAAGCATTTATTTTTTCTTAAATTTTTCTCTTTAATAATTTAATTTTATATTTTTTTGAAACTAAACTCTTTATAATGCACACCTTTTTGTTCTATAAACACCTTATATATTTAATAATTTGATTGACTCTTGTCTAACTAATTATCTACACACTCCTTGTCTAGGACTATCCATATAATTTCTTGATGGAATGTTTCAATAATTTGCTTCTTTGATTTGAGAATATTTAAATACAAAAGGCTTGCAGAGAATAGTATAACAACTTATAATTGGACAACAATTACCTATGAACACATGAACCTTGCAACCACTCAACTTATTATAACATTAAACTACGATGATAATAATTTCCTAACATTCCCCTTGTTATTACATCATAATTTAGATTTTTTTGGAAATAAAGTCTCGATATGCCTCAAACTTAACGCATACAAGTGACTTGGTAAAGATGTTTGTGTGTTGTTCCTAAATAGGGCAAACTTTGAGCTGGATATTGTTTTTTTGAACATGTTCACGTATGAATTGACACTGAACTTCAATGTGTTTGGTGTGTTCATGAAACACTAAATTACGAACAAGTTTCAAAACACCTTGATTATTGTAGTACATGATTGTTGGTTTAGTTTGTGGATACTCCATACTTGTTAACATACATTTCAACCATATTGTCTCATAGATAGCAACTTGTTAACATACATTTCAACCATATTTTGCTTCTATGGAATATTGAGCAATTGTTTGTTATTTCTTACTTCCCCATGATATAGGTCCAGATCCTAGAAATAATACATAACCATAAGTGGATTTTCAATCATCAACACATCTTACTTAATCTACATTTGTGTATTTGATTAAGAAGAACTGATCGCTTTTCTTAAATTCCAGATCATACTCAATGGTACTATGGACATACCTTAATACCCTTTTTGCTATCTTCCAATAAGATAATTTCGGTTCTTGCATTAGTTGTGAGAGGTAACTTACTACAAAGTTGATATTTGGTCTAGCATATGTTAGGTAAACGAGACTTCCAACCAACTATTAATAGAGAGTCGCATTCACTGGTGGAGAGGAGTCAGATCATGAGAGTTGTAGCCTTGGTTCCATAGGAGTCATCATGGGCTTATAATCATTCATGTGATATTTCTGAAGAAGTGGCTTGGCATATTTGATTTGTGAGACAAATATGTTGTGATTTGTCCAAGACAATAGTGCAATAATCCAAGAAGATCGGTCATGTCAGATGAACTTTTCAAGACATCCTTTGCTATAAGAATAGTTTTTTTAGAACTTCCTATGATGACCAAATTATTTACATATACAATGATGATCACAATTTTTCCTCTTGTTTTTTATGGTATAAATTTGGAGCATATGGATTCTCTTGAAACTATACTTTTCAAAATATTCATCTATTTTTACACATCAAGCTTGAGGAGCTTGTTTGAGACCAACGAGATATTTGATCAATTTACACACTTTTATTTCTTGTCTAGGTATAATATATCCCTTTAGTTGAGTCATGTAGACTTCTTCTTTTAGGTCTCTATTGAGGAAGGAACTTTTGATGTCAATTTGACGAGTCCTCCATCCAAATTATGCAACTAGAGCAAATATTATTCTAATGATCTTTATTTTTAATGTAGGTGCAAATGTTTCTTCATAGTTGATGCCCCTTGTTGTCATCTCCAATTGTCCTTGGCGAGGAAATCACACCTCACAAGGAGCGATACAATAGGGCTACAACCTATAGTGTGGTGTTTGTCTCAATCAGGGGCTTTCGAGAGTTTTTACAAGGTTGACTCCTCGTTAAGATGTGATCTTTCAAGCACACTTGAAATCAACAAAGGGGATAAAAAGGTAAGAGATAAAAGAGAAATAACTCAAAAAAATAAAAGGTGGCAATGCACCAAAAGATCCACTAAGATCTTCCTACAAAAAAAGGCTTGAATGCTATGTGCCAGCGGTGAACACTTCCTTTTTTCGACACCGTTAAGCATGGATGAGGGTCATCAACATAGGCATGCATAAAGAGGTGGGTCCTGCAGGAGAGCCACAAATGGTTGGTTCGGAAATAGATGCAAGCTCCGCACACACATATATTGATAAAACCCAAAGCAAGTAAAATATTATAGGCACACACATACACATAGAAACGGGTCTGTAGAGAGCCATAGATGGCTAAAATGAAAATTGATGCAAGCTTTCATATATATATATATATATATATATATATATATATATATATATATATATAATATATATATATATATATATATATATATATATATTGTGCTAGAAGGGGGGGTTTGAAATTGCCCACAAGTCGCTCAAGAGCCAATTGTTTTTATAAAAATAAATGAAAGGTAAGCCTACAAGAGGATACAATTGCAAGCCTATCATTTCTACAATGTATGCTATTGTTATTTATAGTTTACAATAGGGGAAGTTTCCCTCCAAAATTGTTTGTAAGTGGATTTGACAATCTCAGCTACTCTTCCTAGGGATCCTTGAAATTGAATGAAGTACCCTTTGATCATAATATTTGATAGGCCTAGGATGTCATCACCATACTTTGTCTTGAATGAGCTTCTGAGCCATAATTAAGATGTCTTCTGGTAGGTGACCTTTGTCTTCTCGGCTAGGGAAATCATTAACTTAACTCACCTGCCTCTATCATAGCTTGAAAAATCTTTAACTTGAACCAGGCATTGGTATCCGCTTATCTTTCTAGTGCGTCCTTGGTTTTACAAAATCCAAGGTCATCTTACAGATTGGTTGGGAATTTTGTTGCTAGCACTCCATCAAGTATTGCAAAATATTCGATATTGGAACTATTTTGAAAGAAAAGGTCCCTTGGCACTCTCCTTATTGATTTATCTATCAAGACTTTCCTTTAAGCTAAATTTCGCACAAGTTTCAATTCTTGCAACTTATTTCGGCTTCCTCTTCTTCAAGATAAATTTTTTTGGCTGCCTATGATCAGGGATTTGCCTTAGTCATGAATGACTTGTGAGGAATCACTATATGCCACTTTTGCACATAGCCCTTAGCTATAGGTCACACCGTGTATTTATGAATACGACCGTTTGACTTATATTTGGGGTTGAAGAACCATTTGTATCCAATGGCCATCTTCCCTAGTGGAAGATCAACAAGCTACCAAGTCTTGTTCTTCATTAATATTTGATATTTAATGTTCATAACATTCTTTAAGATTTAAACTGAAGAGCTTCTTGCAATGTAGATGACTCAAAAGTTGGTACAACAGTAATTATTAGGGCCATATTTACCTCATCATGAGTCGTGCTACGTGTCCTCAATGCTATGATAGATGTGTTTGGAACTCTATCTATCCCTAAGGCTCTTAATTTGCTAGTGTATCACTTGGGTATTTTTTGTGTGTGATGTGGTGGAGTAGATTGATCCACATTGGAAACTTCCTCGTTAGTATATTCTTCATCTTAATCATTTTGAAGTATTACTGGAACAAAATTGGATGATGATTATTGTGAAGAAGATGAGGGTGACTTATTTTTCTCATAAAAAATGACATCATGACTAATATTTAATTTTTTGGTAGCTGGATCAAATAATATTTTATAGGCATTTGATTCATCATTGAAACCTAATAGGATGAATTGATGAGACTTATCATCCAAATTTGTCTTCTCCTTTGGGATGTGCATATATGTTGTACAACCAAAAATACAAAGATGAGAGATTCATGGCTTATATTTGATCCATGCTTCTTTAGAAGTGATGTGATCAAGTGTTGTCGTGGGGTTGTGGTTGAGCAAATAAACTATAGTATGTACTGCTCTTCCCAAAAGAAGGTGCAAGTTGAGAATATTTTAACATGCAAAAAATTATTTCCATGATTGTTCTATTTTTACATTCAGTAACACCATTCTACAACAGTGTGTAAGTAGTTGTCAATTGTCAATGAATGCCTTGTTTCTTCAAGAGTAGAAAACTCATTGTTGGTAAACTCTCCCCTCGATCTGAGTGGAGCACATGGATCTGACAACCTATGAATGTCTCAACTTGAGCCTTAAACTACTTGAAGTAGTAAAAAGCTTCATTCTTGTTTTGCAAAAAAAAAAACCCACATTTTACAAGCATGATCATTAACAAAAAGCTAAAAAGATTAGGGTCCATTATAGCTTGGAGCCATGGGTCTGCAAATATTGGTATGAACCAGATCAAGATGCCCTTTGGCTCGAGATTTTGAAGAACCAAATGGAGCTCAATGTTGCTTTCTAGCTAAGCAATAAGGATAAATTTGAGTAGATTTCTTTAAGGAAGGAATACCTCTAACCATGTGCTTACTTTGAAGTGCAATAAGATGGCCAAACCTTAAATGACCATATCATCGATGGCAGAGTGATGCAAAATTTTAGATTTGATAATTAATGCCTGATTGTCATGATGAATTGTATGAAGTTCAAACATTTTCCCTATTCCTATGCAATAATCATAGAATTTCTATCCTTGTTGTGAATGATACATACCTTGGAGTCTTATTTGTCAATCTCAAGCTTCAAATTATGGTCGAGTAATTGGTTTATGGAGAGTAGATTCCCAAAACATACAAGACTTCTGTTATCTTGCATGTGTGTGACCAAAGTCATTATTTAAAATCACCTATACCTTTGATGTCATAAGATGTGTCATCACCTAGAGAGACCTTTCATGTATAATTAGAATAGTCTAGAGTCTGGAACCAATGTTTTTGACTAGTCATATCTTTGGTTTCTCTAGAATTGACATACCAAATATCATTAGGATGAGTTAGTTGATCATGAGCAGCATATACATGTTCTTCTTCTTTCGAGTGTCATCCTCAGCAATATTACCATGTTGTTAATTGATCTTCTTCTAATTTGAAATTTTCTTTGTTAGTTGATGACTTCTTCTACTACAAATGCTTTGCTGGATAAGAGGATGCATTTGTGAAAGGATTGTGCCAGCATTCCTTTAATGCGTAACCATTTTTGCCATAAAGTACACGTCTTTTGTGTGCAAGAATTATTTCCTTGATGCTCGAAGTGGTGTTGAGGTCTCGTACCTCTTTTGACTGGCTGCTTCCCCGTTTGATTTGAAAGGAGAACATGATCTTCATCTTATGATGTATGAGAGGCTTTCCACTTCTAAAAGTAGATTCACCAATTTTTCAAATGTTGTTGTTTACTCAATGACATTTAGGTTTGTCACAAACACATTATACTATGAGGGAAGAGATCTCAATATAATAGGGACAAGTGTGTCATTACGGTTTCTCCCAAATCTTATAGTGATGCACACAACTTTACAACTTGTCTCAAGAATGACTCGATTTTTTTGCCATTCTTCATTTTAAAGCAGTGGAGTTGGCTTTGAAGGAACAAGATTTGGTTCTTGTTCTTTGTCTCAAATATTGTCTAGAGTTTGTCCCATGCATATTTGGTTGTGGTTGAGTCACGAATGAATGGTTGAATTTTATCAAAGACATCGAACATGATGATCAATCGAACCTTCCTATTTGCTTTGTCAAAATTTATTAGTTCTTCATGATCAATGTCAGGGTAGGTAGTGGACCCATTTACAACATCCCTCAAACTCGAGTTGAGTTTTGAGTTTAGTTTCCCAAACAAAACAATTATTCCCTTGCAATAATTCAGAATCGGGTAATAAAATTTTTGGTGCACCACTAACCATTTTAAATCTTTACAAAACTAGAAAATTTCAATTTCAATGGATCAACCTTAAAAAATACTTGCTATACTTCCAAAACAATAAGTGCCTCAAGTTGCAAGAAATCAACAATGTCTAGCTGAGAAAAAAAGTATGGGATTTTGAAATCAAATTCCCGCCCAATCTCATGCAAATAAGAAAAAATTCTATTGTGTCAATTGATTTGACAATACCAAGTGTTAATTAAGTGTGGAAAGGTAAATGCTGACTGGATGACACCAAATATCAAATCTTCATGTGGAAAGGTGGATGCCGACTCGACTCTCCTAGTGTGGAAAGGGATGAAGGCTAATTTCTCACAGAAAATGCTAAAAATGAACTCTAATTATTAATCCAGACTCCTTACTGGAAATTCCAGCATAGATCTTTGCTATAAACCCTAAAAAAATATTCTCCCAGATTTTGACTTGATGTGGAATTCGGCAAAGTCAGTCATTGCTTGACGGATGAAGTTCTCGCAATTTCAGTCCCAATTTGGTGTTTAAATCATTGAAACGATTGTTACCTTCTTGTTAAATCCTAGGATCGATTCTTAACACTGAGCCTGATGGTGAGAATGTGTATGACAGCTTCTAGGGCTTTTGCCCCTCGCCCACTCACGGGCTTCAATGTTGACAAAACCTGTGGTGCCTTTTTCATTTGTTAGTTAGTAAGAAATTTTTTAATCCCTTGTAAATTTTTTAATCCTTTTTCATTTATTAGTTGTAAGAAATTTTTTAATCCCTCACAAGCTATTTATTTACAGTGGTATATTTTTATGTTGGAATTTCGTTTCATTTTGATACCTCTTCTATTTAGTTAAGTATGTTAATAATCTCACATTGACTCGGCTGTGGAACTTGAGTGGTTTATGAGCCCCACCACTTGTCAAACTCTTTACCAATGGGGTAGCAGGCTTAAAGATGGAAGTCTTTGGTCCCGCTTATGTGGAACTCTTCACCCCTATCAACATCGAGTCTCGACATGTGTTTGCTTTCTAACCGGTTCATGTTGACATATTTCTATGTTGGAATTTTACTCCACTTTAATACCTCTTCTATTTAGTTAGTGTAGTGTGTGTTAATAAAACCACATTGACCCGATTGTGGGACCTAAGTGGTTTATGAGCCCCAACACTTGTCAAACTCTTTGCCAATAGGATGACATATTCTTATGTTGGAATTTCGTTCCACTTTAATACCTCTTCTATTTAGTTAGTGTAGTGTTTGCCAATGGGATGACATATTTCTATGTTGGAATTTCGTTGCACTTGAATACCTCTTCTATTTAGTTAGTGTAGTATGTGCATGTGTTTGTTCATGTGATGTGGGGGTTACCATACAAGTACTTGCCAAACTATTTGCCAATGGGGTGGCATATTCCTATGTTGGAATTTCGTTCCACTTTAATACCTCTTCTATTTAGTTAGTTCATGTGATGTGGGGGTTCCCATACAAGCACTTGCCAAACTCTTTGCCAATGGGGTGGCATATTCCTATGTTGGAATTTCGTTCCACTTTAATACCTCTTCTATTTAGTTAGTGTAGTGTGTGCGTGTGTTAATAATCTCAATTTGTGGGACTTGAGTGGTTTATGAGCCCCAACACTTGCTAAACTCTTTGGCGATGGGGTAGTAGGCATGAAGTGTTAATAATCTCACATTGACCCGATTGTGGGACCTGAGTGGTTTATGAGCCCTAATACTTGCCAAACTCTTTGCTTATGGGGTAGTAGGTTTAAAGGTGTAAGTCCTTCCTTGGTCCCGCTTATTTTGTGGGACTCCTCACCCCTATTAACATCGAGTTAAGACATGTGTGGGGGTAGTTGGTCCTCTTGCTTTCTAACTGGTTCATGTGATGTTGTTTCCATACAAGTTGTTTATTTACAGTGACATATTCCTATGTTGGAATTTCGTTCCACTTTAATATCTCTTCTTCTCACTTACCAATGTCCATAGGAGAATATGTCCCTCTCTGTCTTGTTGTATGGATGAATGTGTGCAGGTCTAAAGAAGGTTCCATTTCTTATGTGATGGATGCCATGAATGGGCCCAATATATAGTTATTGCTTAGAAGCAGGCCTTCCAAGGCCTTGAGGCTCCTCAAGATCGAATCCTAGATGATGTCAAATGAGAGTTGGAGGTGCACCAGCATCTGGCAATGGTTTTCAGCTCTGGGGGTATTGATCTAATGAGTTGGTTGTGCGACAAATCTAGCATCTATAAGCTGACAAACTCACTCAATCATCTAAGAATAACCTAGTCAAAAAAGTTTAATGATAGATTTAGAGTTTGCAACATCACGCAATGAGAGATCAATGATGAGACTTTATTGGAGAGCAAGTTTCACGATAGGTCGACGGAGATAAGGCCCGTGCAGTTGAGTTCAAGTGTTGAAAGCGATCAAATAAATTTTTGAATGATAGGTCCACTGTTAGGTTGTGGAGTCTAATTTTGGCTAAATATTGATAAAACGGTTCTTTGTTCCTTAACTGGACTGTAGATGACCAATCCCAAACTAGAGGTGGAAAAAGGAAAAAAAAAATTAATTTTAGGATTGGCTAAAATTAAGTTTTTTCTAATTGTATAAAGAAAAAAAGGAAAAGTTAATTTTAGGATTGGCTAAAATTAAGCTTTGTCTAATTGTAAAAGGAAAAAGGAAAAGTTAATTTTAGGATTGACTAAAATTAAGCTTTTTCTAATTGTAAAAGGAAAAAGGAAAAGTTAATTTTAGGATTGGCTAAAATTAAGTTTTTTCTAATTGTAAACTTTCTAAGTTTGAATTAGGCCTTAAGTGGAGATTGGGTTAATTATAGGATGCTTGTTTTAGCATGCATGTAACTGGGTTTTCCTATTTATGTAATACCTTCGATAGAGAGGATTGCATCTTGTTTATGTGAAGTGCATAGGATACTGTATATCCTGTAGAGAGAGCAGTAAGCTTAGTGGTAGAGCTTGATGCAAGGTTGTTTGCAGGTTGAATTACTGTTATAGTAATTGTGTGGAGATGCTGGTGTTTTGAAGAGGAATTTGTAGCTGGTTGTGTTGCAGGATTACTCCCTTCAAAGATTGTATTGGTGTTAATACAAAGGACTGGTGTTTCTTGGTGGATGTAACCCACATTGGGTGAACCACGTTATATGTTGTGTTTTATCTTGTCTTGCATGTTTATGTTCTTCTTCTGTGATGGTTAATAGTTTCTGTTGTTACTGATTGAGTTGCTTGTTTCAATAATTCTTGTGAATCCTAACATCCACTACATGATTGGAGGGGTTAGGATAAAATCCTTGGATTGGATTCTTCTGAGGAAGGAGCCACTATGCTTGTCCCTCCTTGTGGGATTTTCAGAGCACTGTAGCTTTAGGAATGACTCCACCATATTATCCATGATGTTTGGGATGATATTGAGTGCTTTCAGAAGGGTGACGGTTAGAGGCACATTGTTGCTCATTGCCTTGTCACTTCTAGGATGGGGTAGCTATTGCAAGCTCATGAGCACCAACAAGATGATGAACTACCATGTTTTATGGGATATGAACCCTTCGAGTTGGACAAGCAAAAGTTAAGTATTTTCTTTACAAGGTCAACGTCGTCACTTGATTTATTAACGAAGTGCTTTGGAGCCCATCTGTGTCGAAGCAAGAGGAAGACTTGGTGCTCTTCCTCACAAATATATCTTTAATGGACCAAAAGGAGAGTTGACACATTCTTTGATCTTTTGCTCTCAATGGAATGCTTCAATGATTTGCTTCATTGATCTAAGAATATTTAAATACAGAAGGCTTGCCTATTATAGCATAACCTATAATAGGACAACAATTACCTTCAACTACTTGTGAACTCATGGACCTTGTGTTGAGTGGTTGCAACCACTCAACTTATTATGACGCTAAACTATGATAATAATAATTTCCTCACAATGCTTTTATAGTTTGTCCAATTTTTATCTTGTTTGTTTTTCTTTTTCAATATGGGTGTGAATCTATGACTCCACTAGAAGCGTTCTTATGGCAAACTTCTCATCCTACCCAACTGCATGGGTAATCAATCTCTATAACCTAAGGTGATATACAATAGATTAATATGTATGGGATCACTATATTGAATGCTACACTATATTTTTATTGCTTTGTATCTTCATCTCTCTGAATAAATTTAATAGTTTCTCCTCTCTTTTTGGCAATCTAACTTCAATGCTCCAAATCTTTGTTTTCTGTTTCTCATGTGTGGGAGTAACTTCTACCACACATAATATTCATCTTATGGTTATTATGACTTTTTATTTTTTGCAGCTTTTCTGCTTTTGCATTCTCTTTCACCTTTGTAACATTGTTCCTTATACCTTTTTAAAGGTGTGGACCAACTAGGATTCAAACTTGGGAATTCTATATTAGGATTGTTGTACCATTGAGCTTTTGACCTCTTTTTTCAATGTCAAGCTACACTCACTTCTCTAACACTTCCTTTTTAGTCATAATACTGGTGCATGGGGCTCCTAGCTTTAGCTCTAACTCTCACACCCATAGTTAGAATCTAATACTCTATTATTGTGTTAAACTCAAATCAAAATCTATAAAAGTATACAAATGATCTCAAAATTTCATCATTACATTTATTCATGCCATAACACAACAAATTTACACAATACAAATTGATATGATAAATCTTGGTGCAACTAGAATGTTCACATATTTCATTGAATCTAGGTTTTTTTGTCTTCACATCTTTATTTTATTTTTATATTTTTTTCTATTACTTTTTATTTTCAATTACCTTTCCTTTTTGACAATTGCGTTTTATATTTTATTATAATATTTTATTTTCAAAATTTGTCTCCGTCCAACTGTTGCTCTCCACACACCTTCATATATCTTTAAACAATATGATTCACTCCTTGTCTGAATGTTTTTTTTTTTTTTTAACAGGTGGAATTGGTAGCCGCCACAAATCCGGGCAGGCTGTCCAGCTTTTATGGCCGCCACAGATCTTCGCGCAGTCCGCCCCAGAAGCCGCCACACAGATCTTCGCGCAGTCCGCCCCTATAACTGCCATGCCACAATCATTTTAAAACTTTTACGCCACTGAAAGCACCAAGAAAGGAACAAGCGTTCAGTCTTGCGAGGCCCGAAATTTGAACCTTGGACCTCTGCCCCCCTTATGGGGTATGGATGAACGAATTGGTCTACACCTCGGACCTCCCCCCTCCTTGTCTGAATGTTGCTCCAATACACCTTCACATTTCTTCAAAGATCTTAACTCGTATTACTGTTAGGATTGCCATTGTAAATTTTTAATAGCTTGACTCAATTAGAAGTATCCTTATGGTAGCTTTCCCATCCTATTCAACTACATGGATAACAAATCTCTACAATTGCTAGGTGCAATAGAGTAGATTATTACACTTTGTTGTCTGTTGTAACATATTTTTACTGCTTCACATCTTCATCTTTTTGATAATTTCTCCTTTCTCTCTTTGCAAAGTAACTTTGCTGCTCTAAATCTACATCTTTCTTCTCTCTCATGTGTGGAAGACTCGCTTCTACCACACATAGCATTCATCCAACATTTCTTATGATTCCCCCTTTCTTTTGGGGGGCTTTTCCTAATGATATTGCATTCTCTTTCAACTTAATAACACTGGTCCTTATACCTTGTTAAAGCTATGGAGAAACTAGGATTCAAACTTGGGAATTCCTTACATTAGTATTGTTTTACCATTGAGCTTTTGAAGTCTTTTCATTTCTGAGTTGCGACTCACTTCTCCAATACTCCCCCTTAAGTTACACTATTGATGAATAGGGCTCCTAACTGCAACTCTGGCTTTGATACCCATTATCAGAATCAAATACTCTATTGTTCTATTGCTCTCAAATCAAATGTTACAAAAGCGTACAACTTATCTGGCAATTTCATCATCACTTTAATTCAAGTCGCAACACACAAAAGCTTTGCATAATAAAAATTAATTGATAAATCTGGGTGCAACTAGATTGCTCAAATATTTCATTGAAATCCTTAATTATTATGATTGATTTTGTTGTCATTCAATTCCATATAAAATTCTTCATTACATGACAAGCTTTGTTGTGATCCAACTTCAATCCATACATTCTAATCCACCTTTAGACAATGCACATGTTGGATGATCCACCCAAGGGATAGATGGATGACTCAATTTGTGGGAGATGCATGGAATATAAAATCGTTACAATAGGTTTTTGAACAAGTTAGGCTTTTCTATCATCACATATATATTTTTGTTTTTTTAATCTTTTTATTGATTACTTCTTTTATTTTTTCAGTTGCTTTTCTATCTTCACAATTTTTGTATGTTTTTTAATTTTTAGAGCACTTCCTTATTTTCTCCATCATGTTTTTATTCTTCTCTAATAAAATTGTTGCATGTGCTTTTTACATCAATCATTATTTTCTCTAATATTCTCCACCTTAATTTTTAGTGAACTAATTTCATATTTCTTGAAACAAAACTCTTTGAACATCTTATAGAATGTACACCTTCTTGCTGATTTGCACATATATCACATATATTCAAACAATTTGATTTACTTCTTGTCCAAGTACTACTTTGTACATATATTTAAACAATTTGATTTGCTTCTTGTCTAAGTACTACTTTGTACATATATTTAAACAATTTGATTGACTCCTCATCTAATTGTTGCTCCACACACACATTCACATATTTTCAAAGAGTTTGAGTGACTTCTTGTCTAATTGTTGTTCTACCATTGTGTCCAATTACTCTTCTCAATGTCTCCTACAAGATTATTGCTAAAGCCCTTGCTCTCAATTGCACGACCCCTTGCCTTTCATCATTTGGCCAAAGCAGACATGATTCATCAAGGGCAGATATATCCTGGACAACATCATAATTGTTTGGGAGGGAATGGAATGGGCAAGGCAATCTCAACATAAAACCTTGTTTCTCAAGATTGATTTTGCCAAAGCCTATGACAGGAATAAGTGGCCTTTCATTTTGGCCATGCTTCCAACCCTTGGTTTGGGCCTTTAATTTCTAAGCACTATCAAAATGCTTTTTGCAGATGCTTCGGCCTGCATTACTATCAACAACCAACAATCCTCTTTTGTTTTACACAAGTCTATTCAACAAGGGTGTCCTCTTGTCCCAAGTCTATATGCCCTAGCTGTTGAGGGCTTTGGATACCTCCTTGCTGATGCTGATACCAAGGGTCATGTGAAAGAGATCGTGCTTCCTGACACTTCCCAACAATTTGTCAATGGGCATTTTACCGATGACTCTTTTCTCACCCTAATTGAGGAAGAGGACAATATGACACATGCCCTCCATTGCTTAGATATCATTTGTTTGGCCTCTGGTTCGAGCATTCAATGGCAAAAAACCTAGTTCTATGGGCAATCTTTTTTTCCCACACTCCTTTGGCTCAACAGTTATAGGTGGAAGTGGATCCAACATGGCGAGATGTTTCGCTTTCTTGGAATCTCTTTTGCCTTTCAGGCTTCATCCACTGACCTCTGGTAGTATGTTCTGGATAGGGTAGAAAAGAAACTTCAAAAGTGGCTTCCCAAGCCACTTTCTTTAGCAGGAAAATTTCAAGTTTGTTCCAAGATACTTGCTGCCACACATATCTATTATTCTTCTTGTTGGGTGCCCTCGAAAGCTTCCTATCACAAATTGGAGAAGCTTCTCCAAGATTTCCTATTGGCCTCTTTGCTAGAAAATAGGGTTTCCAAAGAGTTGCGTGGGATTATTGTTATCTTCCACGAGAGTCAGGAGGGTTAGGGCTCCTTGATACCTTATGCACCAAATGGGTCATTCATGCTATGCACGAAAATGAAGCCTGGAAACACTTGCTTCAACACCGCATAGCCTCTAGTGTTCCCCATGGGAGAAAAGCCTGGAGGGGACTTTTGCAATCCTTTCTGGTGATGAAGGTGCCTGTTCAAATTCAGGACACTTTTGTTGCTAAAAGTATTTGGAAAGCCTGGGAAGCTCTCCTACCTTGGTTGCTCTAGAATGACAACGATTTCAGCATTGGACTCTCTATCATTCAGCAGTTGTTGTGGTCGTCCACCATTCTCACCTATCAGGAGCAACCATTGGCCAAAATCCTTTGGGTTTGTACCCTTCGGTTTTCCATGAGGGCATCGCGGTCATCTTTAATCTCTTTTCCAAGTAAACCAGGAATTGGCTTTCATGGGCAAAAGTTAAAATGCAGTTTCACCTCTGAGGCTGACAAAGAAACATTTCAGGCAATTCAAGCCATAGTCCTGCATGAAATGCTTCATAAAATTGGGGTTCGAACCTTGTGCCCTTGGTGGTAGGATTGGAAATGGTATCCTGCCACTCCTTTGAGGTGCTATAAGTCGGGAAAAGGGTACCTTTGGCTTTCACCACATCTGCCAATGGTCCCCAAGTTAAATGAGAGATGGAGAATCCAAGCAACTAGCAAAGATAGGCAGATTAGATTTCACATTCTATGGGATGTTGTTTTGGAGCCTATAGTGGCTCACTTTCTTTGGTATCTCCTTTTTTAGGGACTTCTTGTAGGAGAATGCCTCCGTCATATAGGGCTGCACATTCCCAAATGCCCTTTTTGTCATTGCAGGGAATCCATTAAACATTTGTTCTGGTATTGCCCTAGGGCCCAAGCGGCCTGCAAATGGATTAATGTTTTTTTAAACCTTTTAGGCCATAGTCCTTTTCTTGGTCTATGGTTCTTCTTGGGGATACAACCCAAATGACAGTACATATGAAGCAAATTTGGCATATTTTTTGGGCTGAGATTCTATTTTACATATGCAAAAGATGTAATGGAATTATTTTTTCTGCTCAGCATGCATCTCCAGAGTTTTCTATGTATTCAAAAGCTCTAATATGCCCCAATGTTTTACTTCAGATTCAAGCACAGACAAACAAGGTTGCTCTTGAGGTTCAACATCTCCCAACTCTGTTGGATCATTGGGCAAATGCTCTTTGCATTGTGGCTCGAGTTCTGCCCTCCCCACCTCGCCAAAGACATTCTTCTTCTTAGCAATGGGCTTGAGGCCGCAAGAGGTCCCATGGAAGGACTCTGACTGCTCATAGCTTTCGCTCGCAGGACCAAAGTGCCAGAGAAGGGTTCTGCTTCTTACCACAGTATTACGATTGAGGCTCATCATCCGGCTAGGCTACCACTTTGCCTCAGACCTCAGGCAACATTCTAGAGTTGCAGGGTGATGTTTTTTGGTGGGATCCAGTTCCCACAGACCTTGATCCTCCCATTGGATGAGGTAATCCTTCGGATAAAGGACCCCCCTCCCTCTACTTGTGCTACTCCTATGGCGACTTGAGTAGTAGTGGGTCTTCTTCCCTTTCTTTTTTGTTGATCTTTTAACTGTTTTGTAGTTGTCTCAGATCTTTTTTTGGCCCTCGGTTGATGTTTTGCATAGGCTTTTAGGGTGTGCTTCCATACCACCCATTTTTTGTGAATTGTGTCTTAATTTTTTTTAATAAGATCAAATCACTTTCAACAAAAAAAAAAAATTGTTGCTTTACACACACACCTTCACATATCTTCAAAGAGTTTAATTAGCTCATGGTATAACTATTAGGACTTGTTATGTAATTCTTTTAATAGCTCATCCTTATGTTATCTTTGCTTTTCTTCTTCAATATGGGTGTGAACCCATGACTTAAGTAAAAGTGTCCTTATGGTAACCTTCCCATCATACCTCACTCCATGGATAACCAATTAGGTGTAATAAAGTAGATTATTGCATACAACTTGCCACAACATATTTTTATTGCTTTGCATCTTCATCTTTATGAAAAGCTTTGATTTCTTCTTTCTCTTTTTGCAACATAACTTTGGCACTTTAAATCTTTGTCTTCCTTCTCTTATGTATTGGAGACTTGCTTCTACTACATATAATGTTCATCCAATAGTTTGCTGACTGCACCCTTTTTTGGGTGGCTTTTCGTAATGCCATTGCATTCTGTTTCAACTTTTTGTAATATCAGTACTTATACCTGTTAAAAGCATGAACTAGCTAATATTCAAACCTGAGGCTTTCTTACATCAAGATTATTCTACCATTGAGATTTTAACATCTTTTTTCAATGTTGAGTTACGGCTTAATTTTGCAATACTCCCCCTTAATCAAATTACTGGTGCTTGGGGCTTTGATACTCTATTATTGTACTCTCAAATTAAATGTTAAAGGGCATATAATTTATTGTAAAATTTCATCATTCTTTAATTTAAATATTACACACAAAAACTTAGTAGAATTCGTATTGATAGGATAAATTTAGATATAATTACATCTCTCACCTATTATATTGAATAAATAATCATTATTATAAATGATAATATTTTTCAGCCATCAACTTCACTCATACAATCAAATTCAATTGTAAATAATGTACACAGTAGGTTAAGTAACATTTATTCCTCTAATCTAACAGAACTATTATGCCCTGGAAATTAGCTCAAGTGGATCATAGTTTTTGTGAAAAGATATAGGTGTTTCTTTCTGGTCTCGTACGAAACCAAACTAAATATATTTTAAAAAATTATAAAATGGAAACCTGGAAAGTTCAACCAAATTTCCAATGTTGAACTAGCCAAGCTCGTAGATTTAAATTTGATTAATTCCTGGACGTGAGAATTAACCGTCAAAATTGAAGAGGTTATAGGTGTAGCTTCATGGTTGTCTGAAACCAAGGCTTCCTGCCAGTTGGAATTTCAGTTAAACTAAATTGTATCTTAAATAAATAAATAAATAATAAAATGCATTTAAATCATATGAGCCAAGTCTTCTAATGCTTGCTTCAGTTATAATTCCACTATGAACCAAGTCTTCTAATGCTTCCTTCAGTTATAATTCCACTTAAATTATATTTTATCCAAATAGATAAATAATAAAATGCATTCAAACCATACGAGTGAAGGCATGATTTAATTTAAAATATATGGAACATGTAATGTAAGCGTGGGTGGGTCTCTCATCGTTCAAGCTTTAAAATTGAAGAACAAATAAAAGATTCGAATTCAGTGGAAGATGGATTGTATAACTACTTTTACTTCACCTCTTTTAAAGTCAGATACTAATCAACATTTTTCCATTACTAATGATATCTCGTAGCCTTATTACCAATGTTTATATATATATATATACACACGGCTGAAAGAGCAAATAGTTTTCACATTGTTCAATCAATTTGGTTGTCACCTTCAGTGCCGTTATATGCGGTGAATGTTGATACATTTTATTTGAAGTAGTTGAATGCTTTTGAGTTTATAAAATTAGAGGCCAACTTCCGTCATCATATGCATAGACATACACATAGGAGCATGCATTTTAGAAGAACAATTTTTAGTTAATTTTATTATTTTTAAAAATTTGAAATTTATTATTATTTTTAAATCATTTATTTATTTTATTTTATTTTTTCTTTCAGATAACAGATACGAGAGCGGAGTTAAAGCAACGAAAAATAGGGATGATATCAAAATTAGCATCTTGTCCCATAGAAGACCAATCAACTTGGACTTGGAATGTGCATGCTAACAAACAAGCTACTTCATCACTTTGCACAAAATCCTCATCATTGTCATCATCAGGATTCTCACCCCAAACTGTTGCAACAAATTGGATGCATAAGAAGGGGCTTCGTTGCATAGCAGAGTCTGGCAATCCCATGGTACAAATGCCAAGTTTGTATGTAGCAAATACCACTCCCTTGGTGAATATACCCAATTCTGTAGGCTTGCCTCTTGATTTCCCATCAAAGAAGATGAAAACATAACTCTAAGCAACACCTCCTATCAAGCTAAATAGATATTTGTCATCTCAAGGTAATTCTCAAACATGGATTATGTAAAGTTCAAATTCATCTTGACAGATCTTAGTAGCTATGTTCAATTTTATTACATCTATGTCATATCAATATAAATTCTCCTTAATTTTGTTAATTTTTGAAATTACTTGTTTAAAATATTGGACAACTATTCATTTATTCACAAAAGGCTCATGACAATATCTTATCCTCCTTGTGAACGTCCCTTAACATGCTTGTATTTGTGAACCATTTCTAATGGATGTAACATTTCCATGTTGTTTGGGCAGTAGGAGCTTATGGATTGTCAAATCAAACTCCTTTTTTTTCATCACATATATATCTGCATATTGCTAGCTTTCTCTATGGTTCATAGTTTCTCTAAGCAATAATATTTGGCATATTATGAAGTGAAAATTTCATCCACTTTATAAATTTTAATTGAATTGAATTGGAATAATGATATTGTAGCTACCATTTCTACTTGTATGGAGGAGCTTAACATTGATATGACTGTATTAATCATCTCAACAAATTCACATAGGGGCAATATGGTATTTTACATTTTTTCACTGGTAGGTACCTTAGTAAGTATCAAGAATAGGTATCTTGTTTTACTTATGAGGTATTACAATTGTTTTTCTTTTTGTTGCCTTCATAACATTCTATACCTTTCCAACCTAATCTATTTCAAATTTTGAACCTTACCTCAGCCCTAGAACTCAATACATGGAAGGATCTGTCATCCATTATCAATAATTGGGATTGTTGTTATGATTAGGATATAGTTTAAGGTGAAAAATGTTGGTTGGGAATATTTAACATTTTAATAAAGAGGATATTAAATCCATTATTGAAAAAATAATCTCAACATTTTATGAATTATTTTGATAACAAAACATTGCAAGAGGCCATCATCTTGGATGGTGTTGAACTGACTTACACATATTACAATAATGGTGTTATCATTCCTTGTAATCATTAAAATTGTCTAAATACAAACCCAAAACAAATATATTTATAGCATTAAAAGCAATATTATAAAATCTACATGTTCGACTATAGAAATTATATGATCACAGTTTAAAATTCTAAAGGTAACAAATAGTTTGAGACTTTAAGGCTAATAATGATTATATCGAGTTGTCCAATAAAAACATGTTTTTCTAACTTTCGGTTGTCTTCAATGGTGAGCTCGTGGATACTAGAGTGAGCTCCATGTTTTCCTTGAAAACATATTGTGAGCACCTTTGAAACTTCTAGTCCATTATCTTGCCCACACTCATTCACCATCCCTTTTCTCACCAAGGCCTTCTTATAAAAATTTTCTAGTGATTCCTCCTTTCTATTGTAGTGAGAGATCACTACAGTTTTGTGAATCATAGGGGATCTTCATCTTGATGAAGATAAAGAACCCAGTGAAAGTCAATGTCTTTTCCATTGGCCACAACGTCAAAACTGGAGTGTTTGGCTATCGAATGCATTTTTTTGCCACTCTTATATTTTTTGTGGTCTTTCACAAAATTAGGATTTCTCCCTAATAGTTGAGGCATACTCCTTGGTTGTTTCTAGAAAATGCATGGAGATATGGTTGCATCTTTCTCAATGATATTCCTGTCTACCAAAAACTATCATTGCTATCACCTTGCTCTTTGCTTGATTTTTGATGCTTAAAAAGTTGCTTTTATGAAATATTTTTGGACCTCTTCATTTGATGAGTGTGCTTTGATTGCAAGGTTTGGATAAGTTTTCTTTTCTTTCTTTTCATGATCAAGGTGACTTTTTTATAGATTGAGAAGGCCATTTGACCTAAGGAAGTTTAGCCACTACTTTTGTAGATTGTAAGCTTTCTTGGATGATGTCAATCACTTGTCTAGCCACCTCAAGTCACTTCTTGTTCCTCCATTATTCCTAAGATTTATTTTAAGGCTTATATCTATCGATGTTCTCTTGGTAATAGACCTAAGAATCATTGACCAATGAGATAGTCACTATGAACTCCATTACAAATGGAGAATACCTTAGTTTTTAACCCACCCACCTAGATGATGGACAAGTTCATGATCATTATTTAAGAAGGGATATTGCTAAAGATATATTTATTTTAGTTATCACCAAAAAGGCTTTGGGACCCTTATTAATAGTGAGATCAAACTTAGCTACCACCAAAAAGGCAATAGGTCATTACCTTTTCTAGTTGGATGGGTCAATGTGTCCTCGTGGCACAAGGAGATTCAAATTTTCTAGTATCTTCTTTCAAAAACCTTCCCTTGCCAAAATTTGGCTATTTTTATGGCATCAACCACTTGGTAAATTGAGGGAGCTTCATGTCCTCTTATATCATTTGATTCTTTGATAGCACCTTCGCTCAAAATTTTCCCCTCTTTAACTATATGGAGGGGGGATAGATATGAGGTATATTTTGTTAGAAAGGCCACTTTGGGACTAGTGGAATGCTGAGAATAGGTATTCTCCTTACATAGATTTCTCTAACTAGGAAAGTCATTGTTTATGATCCAATCCTTTTCTCACAAGCTTGCATTATGATCTTCCAATGTAAGTGAATAAGTAATGGCATGATTACACATTGCTTCCTATATGTTATGCTCATTCTTAGACCTTTTAATCTATGTAGCCCTTCTTTGAATTTTCATGTGAACTATTTGATGCATTTTTCAAAAGTCTACTTCATGCTGGCATGTTTTATTTACTTCCCTCCTTGTGTTGTCACCCAGTCCAGCCAATAGCTATGAGACACCTAGCTTTAGCAACTTTATTTATAAATATTATTTATTTACAATATAATACATGATTTTGGTGTCTTTTGATGCACCAAATCTTTCATGTGATGCTCATTCATTGGAATTTGTAGTGTTTAGACCAAAGTTATCCAAACTTTTGGTTCTCCCATATGTTCATTTTCTTGAACACATAATTTGTTGCCACTCGTGGTCTCTGATTGGTTGGACTTGGCAAGCAATGAGTTCCCATATTGATTGAGATTTTGCATTAGGACTCAATATGAACAATTCATCTGCATTCTATGTCCATATCATTATTTCTTCTAGGCATACCAAAGGTTGTCTAGTCCTCTCTTTAAGGATCCTAGGGCCACATTCAACCATGTGTACACCTTGCTCTCTTGTTATTTGATTTTTGGTTTTTGTTATATCCTTTGATTGGCCCTTTGGCATGCTATCCATTGGGTTGGACAATCCATTAGATGTTGTGTCTACTTTTTCCTATCCTATGAGGTGAAGCTCAAGCCTAGCACTATTCATCAAAACTTTCCTCAAAGAATAATTTGAGTGGCATGTGCATTTGGAGATGGGTGATCCCTGGAAGCAAGTTCCTCCTTGTCATTGTTTTGAGTGGGAGCAATCTCCCTGGTAGGATTCATAGGATTTGGTTATAGAATATTTGGGGTTAGCACCTTTCACCAATATTATTCATAGGTTTGATCTCTCCTGATTGATTTGGACCTCCACTCCATCCACCTTTTCTTTAAACCCATCTATTAGGAGGGTAGCAAATTGGTCCTAGTTAGTAATGGAGTGTAGGGGAAGATAATCATATCCTTGGAAAGCCTTTATTTTGAGGGAAGCCAATATTGGAAATATGAGCAAGTTTTGTTGTCATTGATGTCAAGAGTCAGTTTCAATGAGTAGCATGAGGTCAAGCATCAGTTTCTATGAGCAGTGCAAGAAAAATATTGCTTCTAGGCCTAAGGGAAAAATAATATTATAATATGCTTATTATAATATTTAAAGTGGTCAAATAAGGTCTAAAAGAGCAATTGGAAGGCCCAAGAAAATAATATTATAATTTTATATTATAATATTAAAGGTCTAAAGTATAAACCTAATAATTAAATTAATTATAAATTAATTATAATAACTTTTGTTATAAATTAATTTATAAATTAATTTAAAGTTAATAACCCTAAGGTTAGGGTTACAAAGGGCAAGCAATCAAATTCAAGGCATCGACGTCGACTATCCTTTCCACCCACTAACATGTGTAAAAGGGAGAGCAAATTTAATATATATACCATATGCTTTGGAACAAAACATTTATCCTTCGAATGAATTAATCGAAGTGCATGCAAAATTTGTGAACTATGTGGAAGAAGAGGAGAAGAGGACAAAGGTCTTTTCTAATGTGGTAGTCAACGAGCACATAAAGGGAAGGAGGCTTGGAGCCTCATAGCCAACTATGGTGGTTGGGCCAATGACAGACGATTGTTGCTTAGAGCGCTAACTAGCGGGAGGTCCCACGATCGAACCCGAGTGGCAGCATTTCTTTTGAGGTGCATGTGTTTGGTTTTTGGCAACAAGGCAAGTTTCAAAGCGCATGAGGCGCTTTTTGGTTTTAAGGTGAGCGCCTAGCTCACATGGCACGTGGGCCATGACTAGGGTACTGTGGAAGGTGCATGTGTGAGTTCGAATCCCGTCGAGGACAAAGGTACTTAAATTTTTTAATATTAATTGTTTAGAAGGTTTAAAAGGTGGCATGATTAATTTTTATTAAGGAGGAGTTATAAGAATTTTTAAAGGTCAATTATTTTATTGTGATTTTGATAAGGTGAATTGAAATAGGAGTTATAAGGTTGAAAAAGGGAATTATATTTTAATTGGGATAAGTTATGATGTGTTAAAGAGATAAGGGTTTATAAAGAAAAAATATTGTGATTATTTTTCTTTACACAAATTGTTGGTTTGCATTTTGAAGTGTGGAGATTATAAGGTGCAAAAAGGATTTATTGCTATGTATGGTGAAATATTTTGAAGTATCAAATTGAGTGAATGATTGAGAAGATATTGCTACCTAACCTTTGAAATTGGCAAACAATTGATTGTGATTGAGATAGGTGTTTGAAGTCAAATCTTCTTCAAACAAGAGGTAAGGGCACATTATCCTTGAGAGTGATTGTTGGATGTTGTGAATGCTAAGTTGGAGTGAAAAGGATTGTTTGATAAGCATTGTTGAGTTTGGTTTTCTGGAATGAAAGTTGATACTAGAAACCTTGTTTGATAAGCATTGTTGAAAATATTGAGTAAGCTTTCATATGCTTGACTAGGGTTTGTGAAAGAACATGAGTATCATTGTTATGTGAATTTGTGAACTATCTTGAACTAGGGTTTGTGAAAGAACATGAGCATCATTGTTATGTGAGGTTTGTTTGATAAGAATTATTAACTAAGATTTCATTAAAGTTATTTGTTGAGTGGAGTTGATTGGGCTTAGTTGATTGGAAGTGTTGGAGTGATAGTTCAAATTTTGTGAAAAAAATTGTTCTTTATTTCTAAATTGAGTTGAAGGAAATATTGGAAGTGATTGAGCATTGTTGTGAGTGTGAAGCATATTGAGTCTCTAACAATTCTCTATATGTTTTTGTGGTAAAAACAAGAGAGAGATTGAAAGTGGTTGAGCATCGTTGTGAGTGTGAAGCATATTGAGTAACAATTCTCTATATGTTTATGTGAGATTAAACCAAATTCTGTGTGAAACTTTTTTGTGTGATTGAAGAGGTTTTCTGTGAAAGATTGAGATTGAGTTGAATAAGCTTTTGTGAAAGCTAGTGGATAGATTTGAGTAAGTCCTAGAGTGGACTTAAGGATAGAGTTGAGTAAGCTTTTGTGGAAGCTTACAATCAGATTGGACAAGTTCTAGTGAGGACTTGTTGAGTAGATTTGAGACAAGTCTTGGTGAAGACTTGTTGAGCAGATTTGAGATAAGTCTTGGTGAAGACTTATTGAGCAGATTGGACAAGTTCTAGTGAGGATTTTTAGAGCATATTTGAGGCAAGTCTTTGAGAAGACTTGTGAGCAAAGATTGATTGATTTGTTCAAACCTTGAGTTAAGGTTTGAGGCAGATCTAGCAGATTTGATTTGTGATTGAGTCAAGATTTGTGTTAAGGCTTGAGGACAAATTTGAGGACAGAGTTTGATGTATATTTGAGGATAGGTTTGTGCCAGATTAGAGATAGAGATTGAGCAAATTTTTGCTAGATCGAAGGACTGTGTTTAGTGCATATCAAATACAGAGATTGAGCAGATTTGTGCTAGACGAAGGACTATTTAGTGCAGACCTAATAATTAAATTAATATTATAAACACACACAGCTATATTATTTTCTCGGGCCTTCCATGAGACCTAAGAAAAAATAAACACACACAGCTATA
This sequence comes from Wollemia nobilis, assembly GCA_028583015.1. Taxonomy (NCBI): domain Eukaryota; kingdom Viridiplantae; phylum Streptophyta; class Pinopsida; order Araucariales; family Araucariaceae; genus Wollemia; species Wollemia nobilis. Next base: position 7,116,996 of record JAQPPZ010015032.1, read on the forward strand.
GAAGATACTAGAAGGATTTGATCCCTTTCTTAGCAAGATTGTTATTAAGAAAAGGGAAGAGGAAAAATTTGTGAGATGTGTTGAATGTGGTAAACTTGGTCACATGGCACTTTATTGTCCACAAAATGGGTATGATAGTAGTGCAGAGGAAAAGGAATTTGATTTTGCTCTCAACAAAATTGTTTCTCTAGGAGGAGAAGTGGAAATAGATTCAAGATATGAATCAAGCAGTGGAGAAGATACTAAATGGATAAATTTTTGTACCAGATGTGGGAAAACAGGTCACCATGCAGCTTATTATCCACAAGATGGTGAAGAATGTTTTGTTTGTGGTCAACTCGATCATGATATAGGTTATTGCAATGGGTTTAGCATTACTAAAGATGAAATAGAACTCAAGGAAAACAAGCACAATCAAAACATGTATGAAGAAGAAACTTTACTCTCGACAATAGAAGAAAATGCTCCTATTGAAGACCAAAGAAAAGAAGAAGAGGAAGCCACTCTTAAGGAACTTGTTGAATTGAAAAGGGAGAACTTATAATTAAAGGCTCAAAAACAAGAGGATGAAAAATGTAATACAAGGCTTCTACAAGATCTCTCTGACTTGAAAGATAAGATTGAAAATGCTATAATGTGAAAGACTTATTAATGATCTTGAAGAATTAAAAAGGGAGAATTCATGACTAAGAGTTCAAGCTCAAGAAGATGAGAAAGCAAAAGCAAAGTTTCTACAAGAGCTCACTAACTTCAAAATTACGGTTGAAGAAGGAAGGAAAATTGAAGAAGGTATGGCTAAAAAATTAAAGACAAAGATCTAGAGTGTGAAATATTAGAACATGAGATAGTTTCACTAAGGATGGAAGTGAAAGACTCTAAGGACAAGCTACACAAGTTTGAGAAAAATTCAAAGTCCTTGGACAAGATTATTAATGCACAAAGATCATTAGTCACCAAAACATGACTTAGTTTTGAAGAAGAACAAGGGAAACAAGAAGCAGAAAAAGGAGAGTCAAGTTCAAGTACCAAAGAAGGAGAAGCTTCAAAAGAACAGAGTGAAAGAGAGAGTGAGACTTCTAAGGGTAAGTTGGATAGTAGAAAGTTCAACAAGGAAAGGAACAATGCACAAATGAGAAACAAATGGAACATAAAACAACATAGGGAAAAAGAGACTAAGAGACCAATGGGGTCAAGGTAAGGTTTCTTCAATGGACGATGCTTCTCATGTCACAGGTTTGGACACAAGGCTACACAGTGCAGGACACATGAAAGACAGGAATATGGAAATTTTAGCAACAAGCATCTCTTTCAAGGGTATTGTTACTCTTGTAATCAATTTGGTCACAAGGTAATAAATTGCAGGGTACATTATAGGAATGGATATAGCTTCACCAGAAGAAACTTCAAAATAGTTGTACCTCCAAGGAATAACAACATTAAGTGTTATAAGTGCAATAATGATGGGCATACAACAAAGTGGTATAGAGCAAAAATTCTAGAGATAAGCAAGAACAAGAATAGTTAGAGGAATCAAAAGGATCAGTTGAGGAAGAAAGTGGACAAAGGTAAATATCAGTGCTTGTTGAGAGTAGAAATGCTCCCACTCTAGAATTAACCACCTCAAGAGGAGGTGGGGGAGGGGTTAAGCCAAGAGCTCATTCTTAGCCCCGAGCCCCAAAGGTGACCCTTTGCCATTGATGTCAAAGGGGAAGAGATTTGAGTTAGGGGGAGAGCATTCAGTCAGGGGGAGCAAATTCTCAGAGGGAGCAGAACTGAAAAAGGTAAAGAAAACGGTAAAAGGTAATTGGGTTGCCATAAATGACAAAGGAAGATATTGTTGGAAATATGAGCAAGTTTCATTGTCATTGATGTCAAGAGTTAGTTTCAGTGAGCAGCATGAGGTCAAGCATCAGTTTCTGTGAGCAGTGCAAGAAAAAGATTGCTTTTAGGCCTAAGGGAAAAATAATATCATAATATGCTTATTATAATATTTAAAGTGGTCAAATAAGGTCTAAAAGAGCAATTGGAAGGCCCAAGAAAATAATATTATAATTTTATATTATAATATTAAAGGTCTAAAGTATAGACCTAATAATTAAATTAATTATAATAACTTTTGTTATAAATTAATTTAAAGTTAATAACCCTAAGGTTAGGGTTACAAAGGGCAAGCAATAAAATTCAAGGCACCGACGTCGACTATCCTTTCCACCCATCGACATGTTAAAAGGGATAGCAAATTTAATATATATATATATATATATATATATTATATATATATATATATACCATATGCTTTGGAACAAAACATTTATCCTTCGAATGAATTAATCAAAGTGCATGCGAAATTTGTGAACTGTGTGGAAGAAGAGGAGAAGAGGACAAAGGTCTTTGCTAATGTGGCAGTCAACGAGCGCATAAAGGGAAGGAGGCTTGAAGCCTCATAGCCAACCATGGCGGTTGGGCCAACGACGGGTAGCTATTGCTTAGAGCGCTAACTGGCAGGAGGTCCCGCGATCGAACCCCAACGACAACATTTATTTTTAGGTGCATGTGTTTGGTTTTTTATGCCAAGGCAAGTTTCAAAGCACATGAGGCACTTTTTGGTTTTAAGGTGAGCGCCTAGCTCACGTGGCACATGGGCCATGACTAGGGCATTGTGGAAGGCACATGTGGGAGTTCGAATCTCGTCGAGGACAAAGGTACTTAAATTTTTGAATATTAATTGTTTAGAAGGTTTAAAAGGTGGCATGATTAATTTTTATTAAGGGGGAGTTATAAGGATTTTTAAAGGTCAATTGTTTTATTGTGATTTTGATAAGGTGAATTGAAATAGGAGTTATAAGGTTGAAAAAGGGAATTATATTTTAATTGGGATAAGCTATGATGTGTTAAAGAGATAAGGGTTTATAAAGAAAAAATATTGTGATTATTTTTCTTTACACAAATTGTTGGTTTGCATTTTGAAGTGTGGAGATTATAAGGTGTAAAAAGGATTTATTGCTATGTATGGTGAAATATTTTGAGGGATCAAATTGAGTGAATGATTGAGAAGATATTGCTACCTAACCTTTGAAATTGGCAAACAATTGATTATGATTGAGATAGGTGTTTGAAGTCAAATCTTCTTCAAACAAGAGATAAGGGCATATTATCCTTGAGAGTGATTGTTGAACGTTGTGAATGCTAAGTTGGAGTGAAAAGGATTTTTTGATAAGCATTTTTGAGTTTGGTTTTTTGGAATGAAAGTTGATACTAGAAACCTTGTTTGATAAGCATTATTGAAAATATTGAGTAAGCTTTCATATGCTTGACTAGGGTTTGTGAAAGAACATGAGTATCATTGTTATGTGAAGTTGTGAACTATCTTAAACTAGGGTTTGTGAAAGATCATGAGTATCATTGTTATGTGAAGTTGTGAACTATCTTGAAATAGGGTTTGTGAAAGATCATGAGTATCATTGTTATGTGAGGTTTGTTTGATAAGCATTATTGACTAAGCTTTCATTAAAGTGATTGGTTGAGTGGAGTTGATTAAGCTTAGTTTATTGGAAGTGTTGGAGTGATAGTTCAAGTTCTGTGAAACAAATTGTTCTTTATTTCTAAATTGAGTTGAAGGAAATATTGGAAGTGATTGAGCATTGTTGTGAGTGTGAAGCATATTGAGTCTCTAACAATTCTCTATATGTTTATGTGGTAAAAACAAGAAAGAGATTGAAAGTGGTTGAGCATTGTTGTGAGTGTGAAGCATATTGAGTCTCTAACAATTCTCTATATGTTTCTGTAATATTAAACAAGATTCTGTGTGAAACTTGTTTGTGTGATTGAAGAGGTTTTCCGTGAAAGATTGAGATTGAGTTGAATAAGCTTTTGTGAAAGCTAGTGGACAAATTTGAGTAACTCCTAGAGTGGACTTAAGGACATATTTGAGTAAGCTTTTGTGCAAGCTTACAATTAGATTGGACAAGTTCTAGTGAGGACTTGTTGAGCAGATTTGAGACAAGTCTTGGTGAAGACTTGTTGAGTAGATTTGAGACAAGTCTTGGTGAAGACTTATTGAGCAGATTGGACAAGTTCTAGTGAGGACTTGTAGAGAATATTTAAGGTAAGTCTTTGAGAAGACTTGTGAGAAGAGTTGATTGATTGATTTGTTCAAACCTTGAGTTAAGGTTTGGGGTAAATCTAGCAGAGTTGATTTGTGATTGAGTTAAGCTTTGTGTTAAGGCTTGAGGATAAATTTTGGTGCAGATTTGAGGATAGGTTTGTGCTAGATAGAAATTGAGCAAATTTGTGCAATACTGAAGGACTATGTTTAGTGCAGATCAGATATAGAGATTGAGAAAATTTTTGCTAGATTGAAGGACTGTGTTTAGTGCAAATTTGAGACAGAGGTTGAGCAGATTTATGCTAGACCAAAGGACTGTGTTTAGTGTAGATTTGAGCAAAGATGAGAGAAATATTTGGATGTGATAGGGCAGAGAACAATAGTCTCCAGTGGATAGAGATCCATTAGCCAAGGCAGTGAGGACGAAGGTCTTCTGAGTGAGGACAAAAGTCTTCAATGGAGAGAGATCCATAAGCAAGTGTAGTGGAGGCAGTAGTATTCTAGAGGATCACCAGCCAGAGCAAAGGAGAAGGATTTCTCCTGTGGATAGATATCCATGAATCAGGAAAGGAGATTGGTGTCTCATGTGGGTTGGTTCCCACAAACCAAATTAGGGTATTGGTCTCTCCTTTGGACAGAGGTCCATAAACATTGTAATAGGGAAGGATTCCCAAGAGATTTGTTGAGAAAATTTTAGTGGAATATTTTCTCCGTGGAGTAGCCCACATTGGGTGAACCACGTTAAATTGGTGTCTCTATCGTGTGTGATGACTTGTGCATTGCTTTGGTTACTGTTTTTGATATTGCCATTGATAATATTGGATAATATTATTTGGGAAAGAAAAGTAAAAAGAGGTCTTATACTGGTTACCCCCCCTCTCAGTATGATCTTGTGTTCTTCATCCACCAATAGGTTTAGATCCACATCCTACTCTATAACATTATGTTCTTGATATAAGAAGACCATTTTCCATAGATGCTCTAGTGGGGTTTTTGCTCCTTCACTAGTGTAGTTCAAGAGGGTCTCAATTGTTGATTCTAGAAGCTTTCCCCATATAACTAGTTGTTCTAGAGGTCACAAAGGGATTATATCATCCCAAGTGAGGGGTAGTTTGAGTGGTAGGAAAAAATTCTTGTTGGAGAAAATTTTTGCACCCTTGGATATTTGTCATGCTATAATTTGTTTTTATTCCAATCAGCGCTATGGACTCTAGTCGATCCACATCTTTAACTTGAGAAATAGTTATCTTAAGACTCCTTATAGACCAAGTAGGGTAAGAAAACCCCAAAGAGAGCTTATAATATGATTATTATGCTCATGCTCATCCAGATTGCAATAAAATGAGATTAATACTTGATTTTGATCAAGATTCACAAAAATATATAATTATAACCTATCAGTAGACTGGTGCCTTGTCCATTGGGTAATTGTAGCAAAAGCTTTAAACATTTAATGAGAAATAAATAAAGAGGTAGAAATAATTGGTTCAATTATGTTCATTCAAATGATGTAATAAGCATAATTGAAATTCACCAATGAAAGGAAGCACCATTCACACATTCAAATGATGTAACATGCAAATAGGATGACAAACACATAATTGGACACCTAAATGCATAAAGGAGGAAGCCATATTTGTATTAATATCATAAAATATTTACAATTAGAGTCTAGTAAAATGTTCCAGATCTCATAATGTAATAAATAATTTCCACTCTTCATTCTAAAAGTAGTAACATAGAGTCTCCAAGCTCCTGATCCAATCACTAGAAATAATCTCAGCTAACTAGATGCTTCCTTAGAAAAATTTACATAATTATGGAGAAGAATAAGGGTGACTATAGGAAATGACACACAGAGAAAATACAACTAACAAGGACAAGGGCTATCAATTATACCTTTGGCAAAATTTGGCTATGCAAAACTTGATCCTTACTTGGATGCTACTGCTCATTTTATAGTTTGAGGATGGCCCATTTTGTTGCAAATGCCTATGTTTGATCCCTCCATCTAGTCAAATCTGCTCTATTGATCTCTTTTATGGCTAATAGTTGGTTCATGGTTGTCTTGAGTTGTTTGAATTTGGTCCTAACATCTGGAAATTTTGTGGCCCTTGGATCTTTCTTGTAGAATACATTTATCTTGAACATGAGCACCACACTTGGCTATTTCTCAATGATAGGACTCCTCCTGTATCACACTTGGATTTAATCATGAGTTTCCATCTAGCTATTTTTTATCGATTCAAATCCCATATTATCACATATTTACCTGATCCTTGTCCTTGTCTAAGTAGAAGGCCTTAGTTCACCTTGGGATATCTTTGTGTTCGTCTTTTCTACATTTTTTCCTTTATTTTGTCTTTATTGGAACTTTGTTATTTGTTTTACAATGTTGAGCCATGCCTCATCACAAAAAGACATAGTGAACCTTATTACATTTAAGGCCTACAAGGATTTATTCTTTTGACTTTCTGATAATGTTTTATTCTCTTGATAAAAGTTGTATAATGAGTTGACCATCTAGGCCAGAATGCTATTCTTCTTAGTCGGCTTGAATTCATTGTGTTCATTACAATCAAACTCTTAAATTTTATTAAGAATAAAATTTCCACAATCTACCATTTCTCTACAATCCTATAGTGCTAGCCCAACATTATTTAGCTCATTATCCATATTTTCTTCCCAAGCTAACCACTTCTTTGATATATGCATCCCATTATGGTATTCCTTTTAGGTACAATGAGACTTTCATAAATTCTTGAGTGCAACGCAGGACAATACCATCTTTTAAGGTTACCTACCTTTCACTCATATCTTCATAGCTCTATTCAAATTGTTGGAAAATAGGGAGCATTGTGGATATCCTATTGTTTGTTTATTATAGGAGGTTTTTCATGCCTTCTACTAGGATCTTAAGCACATTAATATTTTTGAACATCTTGACTAAGGCTTCTAGTTCACTTTCTATTTTATCACACATTTATTTCGTATTCTTAGCAATAAAGCCTCTACAGTCAATGCATTTGATGATGATTTGAGGATCAACCTTCTTAACGATAACCTAGGAACTTGTTATCTATCCTTTAAGCCTTTCTATTTCAACCTGCAATTCTCCCTTTTCAACCTGTAAAAGCCCTACCTTTGCCTTTAACCCCTGATTTTCTTTTTCTATAGCTATTGTAGCTTATACTTGTAACTGAGTTCTTAATTTCAGCATGGCCACAAGATCCCCTCTAACCTTGTTGGCAATTTTGGGTACCTTGGGTACATTGCCTTTGCTCTAAGTGTAGATGTTGTCATTGATGTCAAGAAGGTCTTGAAGCAATCTGGTTTGATGTCAAAGAATTTGTTTTGATGAAGGTTTCAGTTTGGACAGTGAGTTTCCAAGAAGATCAGAGTAGCCCAGTTGCAAAAAGATCAAGAAAAAGACAAGTAAGAAAAAGTTTGCAGGCGGCTGGAAAAACTGTCACGATTTCATGACATGTTTTACGGAGAGAGAAAGTGCTGGCAAAACTGTCACGTTTTTGCGACATGTTTGAGGAGAGAGAAAGTTTGGGCAAAACTGTCACGATTTCGCGACATGTTGGCAGAGAAGGAGAGCAAGTTGGAAAGTGTCGTGATTTCGCGACATGTCGCATTTTCGTGACTCGAAAAGTGCAGGAAGGCAGAGAGGGAAAAGTGTCGCGATTTTGCAACACATTGCCAGGGAATTTGTACGGACAAAAAGGTGTCGCGATTTCGTGAAATAATGCAGAAAAGAGAGTCTGTAGTGTGAACTGTCGCGATTTCGCAACAAGATTGAAGAGAGAGAAAGTTATTCGGGAACTGTTGCGATTTCGTGACATGATGCAAAATTCCAAGTGAGGACTGTCGCATTTTCGCGACATGCTGTAGAGGTCAAGTTGAGGACTATCGCGACTTCACGACATGCTGAAAATCTCGAAGAGAGAACTGTCGCGATTTCGCGACATGCAGCAAAGGGAAGAGTCTGAAAGGAGAAGCGTCGCGATTTCGTGATAGGTTGCAAGGAAAGCTTTCGAAAGCTGAAAGTGTCATGATTTCGTGACAGGATGAAAGAAAAATGTATGCAGAAAGTGTCACGATTTCACGATAGGCAAAAAATATAGCGTACAGATGCAGGAAGCGTCACAATTTCACGACAGGCAAAGGTGAAGAAGCCAGCGGATGAAGTTGTAGCAATTTCATGACAGGCTGAAAGAAAAGCGTACGGATGGTGAAAGAGTCGTGATTTCACGATAGAAACTGGAAGCAGGTCTTCTATAGGAGAAGTGTCATGATTTCGTGATAGGATCCGAGAGGAAGGCTATGAAGACAAAAGCGTCGTGTTTTTGCGACATGTTCCAGTTTTGCAGGTGTAAGGCAGAAAGAAGCGCAAGGCAGCAAAAGTGTCACGATTTCGTGACAGAAGCAGAGAAGAAGGCCATGAATACAGAAGGGTCACGATTTCGTGACAGGAGTGTAGATGATGTCAGCAGAAGCAGAAAGTGTCGCAATATCACGACAAAAATGAATAGGAAGCCAAAAGAAGCAAAAGTGTCGCGATATCGCGATAGCAGGCAAAAGAAGGTGTACGGCTGTAAAAGTGTCGCGATATCGCGACATATTGTAGTTTCATAGCGGAAGCTACAGGGAAGTGACAGAGGCAGCAAAGGTGGTTGAAGCCGACAAAGTTAAATTTGGGTCGACGAAGATTAGGGTTTTGCAGCCGACGATCTTTAGGGTAACAGCCGACTAAAGATTAAGTTTTTGATCATGAATTAATGCTATAAAAGGAGGACTGTTTTTGAGTTTCAATGTATCGAATGTGAGTATCGAATTTGCGCAAGTGAATTCTGTTGTGTGCAAGAGAGTGAGTCGAGTCGAGTCGATTTGTGCGAAGTGTGCGAGATGCAGCCATAACAGCGCAATTAGCGCAGAAGTGGCGAGTTGATGTGCACTGTGAGAAGTTCGATTGCAGAGTGTTGTATGCTGCTGTGTTTGCGCAGAGGTGCAAAGGTCGATGTTCGATCGAGTGCAGCTGTAATTGCACAATAAGAGCAAAGGACTGTGTCTTGTAGAACAAAGGAAGAGGACAATTTGTACCAGATCGAAGGACTATGTTTTGGTGCAAATTCGAGGACCAGCTTTGAGGTGACAAAGTTGAGGACAAAGGTCTCCAGCCAGAGCAGGGAAGACAGGTGTCTTCTGTGGATAGAGTTCCACTTGCTAAGGGCGAGAAGAGGCAGAGGTCTTCTAGAGGATCACTAGCCAGAGCAGAGTTAGGGGAAGGTATCTCCTTTGAGCAGAGGCTCATAAACATTGTAATTGGGAAGGTTTCCCAAAGAATTTGAAATAAACTTTTAGAGAAAAGTTTTGTGGACGTAGCCCAGCCTTTTTGGGTGAACCACGTTAAAATGAGTCTTCTATGTGTGATGCTTTCTGTCTTGTTTAATATCATGTTGATGCCACTTGCTATCTGAATTTAAAATTATTAAATGGTTAAGTCTTATACTGTTCACCCCCCCCTCTCAGTATAAGTTCATGTTCTTCAAACCTTAAGTTCCCCTACTTATTGATCGATTTAGACTTATTTTACATTTTTAGGCATGGGAATTGATACTGTTATAATTGATATTTATGGAGTCTGAGTGCTTGAATATTTAGTTGTGTTTTGGATGTCCTTGGGATCCTTCCCTTCATCCATAGCCTAGAGTTGCCTTTCATCAAAGGAATCAATGGGGATGACTTCTTCAGTCTCTAGCAAAGTAAATCTCTTCATAGTATCTAAAGTAGGTTCCTTTTCAAGTTTAGCCCTTTTATGCTTAGGGTATTGAGTTGGACTTGGTATGTTTACCTGTTCTTTGAGAAGATTAGACAATCCTCCAACACCTTCAATCCCATTCTATATAATTAAGGAATTTTGATTTCTTTATTATTTACCACCATATATTTGGGCATAAACTTAGGTAAATTTATTGCCATTCAAAGTTTAGATTCATAGGGGATCCCTTATTTAGTGGAAGTTGTGGTGATAGATTGAACTTGTGTAGAAGGGATAGGGAAAAATTTGCCTTTACTTGCTTTAGTAGCATCACCAGGGGCCACAATATCACCTTGATCAATAAGAGCTAGTGGAGTTGCTTGTACTATTGTTTCAGCTAAATCCATAGTGTCTATCGATGGCTTGCAATACAAGATCTTCAAGTTATTTAGGTCATATTGTTGGGATCATTGGTGCAATTACCTCAACTAAAGCTCTTCTTAGTGTCACTAGTTTGCTAGGATAATTCTTGGCATAATCTATTTGTGTGTAAGGTATTTTTGTATATGGATATTCTTTTCAAACATCTTGTAGAGGTTGGTTATTATTGATGGTTACTTGTAGGTTATCTTCAAATGGATATCTTCTATGGTAAACCCAAGCATGTCTCATTTTTATTGCCTATAGGTGCCTAGGGGGTCATATGGTCTTCGAGTGAGCTCATGGAAGCCAAATTAATCCATCTTCCATATTGTTCTTATCATAATTGAATATCTTTTATAAACATAATGACCCATTCTACATGGAAGTTTGAGCCAAGCAACTTTTGTTGCTTTCTTGACAATCCTCATCATAGCTTATTTGGAAATCTGTGTGGTAATCTCTAGGGTAGCCAGGGACATTGGGAAAAATGCAGGAAACATCTTAGGTGGAAAATCCCCTATTTCTTTCTCAAGTAAAAATGTTGCAATGCCATGACCCATTTTTCTAGGATTAAACCCACAAAGATATGCATGAATGGATGGTAAGAACTACCCTAAGAATTCAGAAAAACTACTCTCCTTCATGAATCCATGACAATCTATCCTACACATTAGGGATATCTAGAGCTCCTCATTTCTAAATTTTTATTTTTTCAATATGACCTATCAGTAAATGGATGAGGATAGAATAGTATGTGAATGGGAGCATCTGTTCCTTTTCTTCCTTAATAGCTTTTTGTAAGTCAACCAGCTCCAAATGTATCTTGCCACAGATAACATCCTCCTTGCACTACATTGTTGTCTAAAATGCCCTATTGCATTGGACTATTAAATACATTACTTCTTTAGAAACTTTTGTTAGATCTTAAAATCCTAGTATAATGTTAATTATGTTTACAAAATCCTTAGCCCGAGGTTGCAAAGTATGCTTGTTAATTGAAAAATCATAAGATACTTCTTGATCATACCCAAATAGCTTGGCATACACAGGCGTGTGTAGAAGAGAATTTGATTGTATTATTACCACCTTTCTCTCCAACATTGGGGTGGCCGGCTTTAGTTGAAAATTTATTTTTAAACTTTCCACTATAATTTTGAAAGCAGGCTAATCAACAGACTTCCTGAACATCATATTTGTAGGATCATATGCCATTGCCAACTAGGATAGAAGGTCTGAAGATTAATAGACCCTAGGTCATGTTAACCTACCAAGATTATTGGTCCATCAATTACAATACGAACTGCACTTATTTTGTGCCCTCTGAGCCCATTTTGAATAAGCCATGTAATAGCATTGGATACCTTTAGCTATTATCCTATGTTTTCTATTTTGCACTGTTGTGCAGGGGTATTCAAATTGTTAGGTCCTATTTTTTTAGTAAAATATAGCATGTCCTTGGTGTTGGATTTTCTTAGGAGGGCTTGGTAAGGTTGGAAACCCGTTAATCTTGCAATATTGAAAACAAGGGTAGAAGGAGCAACTAAGGGAGCACTTGAAGAGGCCATTGTTGTCGAATAGTCCACAAAATTCTTAAAAACACTAGTGTTGATACTTCTAACTCCCTAAAATTTCTCAACATAACTTTGGTTCTCTTAGTTCTGATTGTTCTATGAAATACACTATCACAGTACGGTTTAATGAATTTTGGATAGGGATTTATAGCATTTTAGGGACATGTTTTCACATGATTTGTCTTAATTACAACCAACTACTCTTCCACTATTTACCACCCTACATGTGCCAACTCATCACTTTCAACGGTATTAACTGACAACTTATAATAATCGTCTGATTTAGTATTACATCTGAGCCATTTTTCTAGTTGGGAAATTTGTTCAGAACCGTTGCTTTATTTCAAACCATGTATCAACAGATCATTGAAATCTTTCATGAAGATCTCCTATGTATACTTTGTTTAAATTTTAGTTGTTAATTTTCAACACTGATTAAATCTGGGCCTTCAAAGGAACTTAAAATCTTGTGCCACTCTTCTTCAATCTTATTAACTCTAGGTCACTCATATTGGCATTGATTTGAATGCATGCCATAGAAATACTCATTAATATTTAATTATTATTTATCTTACCTTTGAATATCATCCTTAACTCATGGGTGAAATCATAATCTTAGGCCTTTGACAAAGTCTAACCTTTTAAATTTTTGCCCATGATCCGAAAGTCTAAATTTTTTTCCTTTTTGTGACCCTTAGTTCTTTGTCTTCATTTACTAGCACACGCAGTTTGTAGATCTCACTGAATAGAAAAATACATACCATAGATCTTGGATGGATATTATGTACATCAATTTCTATAAGGGCCAATGCGGGCCGCTCGATGTGGAGCAATTTTTATGGTTAACCTAACCATGAAATTTGGTCCAATTGAATCTGCACCATTCGTTTTGGCCTTTGAATGCACATTGTCGATTACTTCATCAACATATGTGGTCCATCCATTTTACTTAGGGTATTTTGACCCTTCAATGGTATTGAAAAAAGTATGTGGCTCATATTGCCTGGCAAAGAGGTATTGAAAGCGGACCACACATTTCATCAAGATTTTTTATTGATTTATCTGGATCGTCAAATCTTCTTAGGCAATTTGGATTATTTATTTGTTGACCATTTAGGTTAAAGCATTCTTCTGCCATAGCTCACAAGCCATTTATTTATTTCTTCTAGACAAAGGTAAGCCACTCATTTTTTGCAAAGGATTTTGACTTCCTTTTGAAGGGTGAATTAAATTTGTGGTTTGGATTGGTTGGCAATGGCCCAAGTGAATGTGGACCACATGTTTTGTAGAAGACTTTGACTTCCTTTTTAAGCACAAGGAATGAGTAATTTAGATTCATCGATGCTGGCCCAAGTGAATGCGAGCCACATGCTTTTTATGGTCAGGATTGATTGGAGATAGTGGAGTTGATGCGGTTCATTGATTTAGGGGGTATCTAGGTGTTTGATCAGTCAATAAAGAATCTTCAAGATGATCTATGGCTCGGGTGAATTATTATTAGTAGATTAAAAGTGGATCGTTTAATTTGATGGGAGATGCTCAGTTTTTATGCTATATGGTAGCAGGGACTTTGAAAGTGGGATTATTCATGGGTACTATGTGGTTAGGTTTTATTGAAACTAGGATTTTGTACAAAATAAGGTTGAGAAGGAGAAATTCTAATTGTTTGTGATTTTTAGGGTTTTCAAATAATAGGGGGAATGATTGGGCAGATTAGGCAAATATTAGAATTTGAGGATTTTCATTGTCTTTGGCAAACTAAGGTTAAAAACTTTGGCATAAGATAATAATGTTGGACATTTTGAGTCAAAGTTGTCATTGATGTCAAGGAACGAAGTTGTCATTGATGTCAAGGAATAAGCTATCGTTGATGTCAAAAGGTCAAAAGAAACAATGCAAAGGTTAATGGCAAAAGAGCTTCATAATATTTATTTTTAATATTATGTGAAGCATAAGTAGAAGGGTTTTATTAAAACCATGGATGAGAAAAAATAAAAGGTTTTTCATAAAAACCCAAGGAGGATTTTAAATTCATGTTAGAAAGCCCAAGGAAGTTTTAATATTTATTTTATAAAATATTTAAATTCAAACTAAATTTAAATTTTATAAATAAATATTATTTATACAAAGTGGTAAAACCTAAGAAGGCTTTAATCCTTAATAAAGCCAAAAATATTTAAATATTAATTTATAATATTTAAATTCTAAAGAATTTACATAATTTATAAATTAAATAATTAAAAGCTAAAGCGTCGACATTTAATTTCAAGGTGGCATATTGGTATAAAAACCATATGCCTAAGTGGCAAAAGAATTATCCCTTGTTCAATTTACCAAAGGCCTGTGAGTTGTGTGTTTCATGTGATTTCGTGCTAGGAAGAAGACAAAGTTGTCTTAAGTGCGTCGACGAAGAAATAGCATGAAAGAAGCCCTAAACCTCATAACCATCCAGCGTGGTGGTCTGGTGGCAAGTTGGAGTGAGCTAGGGTGCTTGTGAGTGGGAGGACCCACATTCGAATCTCGGTAGGTAGCATTTTGAGTGGACTTGGTCAGCGTTTTGAGTGGACTTGGTTAGGCACCAAAGGAAGCAATGCAAATTCTTTTTTTGGGTAAGCCACCAAGAGAAAGAAAATAGAGCATGTGGTGCTCTTCCCTCCCAAGGTGAGCACCTAGCTCACACAGCGGTTGGAGCCATGGCTAGGGCGCTGGTAGAGGCGACGTCGTGAGTTCGAGTCCCACCAAGGCAAAGGTAATAAATTTTTTAATATATTTTGTGATTCCTAAGGTTTTGACATAAGGTCCTAGGGAGTTAAAAGGGGTAGATAAAAAGAATTTTAATTGGTCATTGTTTTGGAATAAGGAGTTAAGTTTTATTTTTAATAAAGTCTTTTTGACATATTGGTTTATTGGAGAAATAAATGGATTAAAGTGTTGGTTAAGTTTTGAGAGGACTTGTTGCCATTGAGTTAATTTGAGAAGGTGATTTTATTGACATTATTTATGGTATTGGATATTATTTTAACTGGGAGATTATAAGGTGTATTTGATGAATTATTTTTGTATATGTTGATGGATGCTTTCTTCAAGATAGAGTGATAAGGTGTATGTATATTTTGATATTTGCATTGTACTTTTGAGAGAGATTATCATCTTCTAACTTCCTTGAGATTGAAAAATAAGTGTTTGTGGTTGTGGCAGATTTTTGAGGTTCCTTCATCATCAAGAAAAAGGTATGGGCACATTATTTCATAATTGAGTTGATTGGTTGGTTTTTAGGAAAACAACTTTGGAGTGAAAAGGACTTACTTAGGTTTCCTTTTTGAGTGTGTTGAGTTAATGCTTCAAGGTTTTCTAGAATAAAGAGTTGTTAAAACCTTGTTTTATAAGCATTGTTGTTGAAGCCATTGGTTAAGTGAAGAACTTGAACTAGGGTTTGAAAAGAACATGAGTATCATTGTTATGTGAGATTGGCTGATAAGCATTGTTGGAAATATTTTGAGTTAGTGTTCATATGCTTGGACTAGGGTTTGTGAGTAAGGATTGTTTCATTGAGTGATTGGTTGAGTAGAGTTGATCGAGCCTAGTCAAGTGGATGTGTGAAGTGGTCGTTAAAGTTCTATGAAACAAATTATTCTATATTCTGAATTGATTTGAGAAAGAGGTTGAGTATTAATGAGTGTGAAACATATTGAGTCTCTAACAATTCTCTATATGTTTCCAAAAGAGTTATTAAAATTGATTGAGCATTGAGGTGAATGTGAAGCATATTGAGTCTCTAACAATTCTCTGTATGTTTCCAAAAGAGTGATTGAAAGTGATTGAGCATTGAGGTGAATGTGAAGCATATTGAGTCTCTAACAATTCTCTATATGTTTCCAAAAGAGTGATTGAAAATGATTGAGAATTGAGGTGAATGTGAAGCATATCGAGTCTCTAACAATTATATGTATGTTTCTGAAAGAGTGATAAAACGTAACTGAGCATTGTAATAAGTGTGAAGCATAATGAGTCTATAAAAATTCTCTTTATGTTTCTATGAGATTGGAGAAATTCAAGTGTGGACTTGTTGAGCAGATTTGAGGTAAGTCTTTGAGAAGACTTGTGGACAGATTTGGGTAAGCTTTTGTGAACAGATTTGGATATGTTATAGTGAGGACTTATTGAGAAGATTTGGACAAGTTCTAGAGAGGACTTGTGGATAAATTATTGTGAGCTTTTGTGGAAGCTTTCAAGGCAGATTTGAGACAAGTCTTTGAGAAGACTTGAGAGCATAATTGATTGATTTGTTCAAACCTTGAGTTAAGGTTTGGTGCAGATCCAACAGAGTCAATTTGAGATTGAGTCAAGCTTTGATTTAAGGCTTGAGGATAGATATTGAGGACATGTTTGTGCTAGACCGAAGGACTGTGTTTAGTACATATTAGAGGACAGAGTTTGGTGCATATTTGAGGATAGGTTTGTGTCAAACCAGAGATAGATATTGAGTACAAATTTATGCTAGACCGAAGGACTATGTTTAGTGCAGATTTGATATAGAGCTTTGGAGGTGGCAGAGTTGAGGACAGAGATCTCCAACCAAAGCAGGGAGGACAAGTGTCTTTTGTGGATAGAGTTCCATTTGCTAAGGGCAGTGGAGGTAGAAGTCTTCTAGAGGATCACTAGCCAAAGCAATATTAGGAGATTGGTGTCTCTTGTGGATAGATATCCACAAAATTGATTAGGGTATTGGTGTCTCGTTTGGACAGAGGTCCATAAACATTATAATAGGGAAAGGATTCCCAAGAGATTGATTGATACAATTTTAGTAAAATATTTTCTCTGTGGAGTATCCCACATTGGGTGAACCACGTAAATTTGGTGTCTCTATTGTGTATGGTGATTTGTGCATTGCTTTGATTACTATTGTTGATATTGCTATCTATACATTGCATAATATTGATTGGGAAATAAAAGTAAAAAGTGATATTATACTGTTCACCCCCCTCTCAATATAAGCTTGTGTTCTTCAAATAAAAATGCACCTTAGAGGGTGTTAAGAAAATTTGTAAAGAAGCTTGAATATCAACGATGACCAAATGAACTAAACAAATGGATTAGTCCTAATAATATGAATAAAAGAGGAATGGAAAAAATTAAATTGAATAAGATCTTATTATAATGAAACCTATGAAAATAAAATTGAAATAAAACTTGTGAACCTATAGAATTTTTTGAAGCTTGAAAATTAGGGGTATACCTTTAGTTGTATTTTTGAGCATCCAAAAATTCTTTAGGTCTTTGGATCCTTTGGTTGGATCAGATTTTCCAAGTGAATTCACTATTTTCTCTAAGAGCATAAAGACTAAGGCCTTCACTAGAACCTCAATCTGGTGTCCTTCAAGTGGCTTCTTTTGGATATTTATTCTTGAGTAGAGTTACCAAGTGAGTTTGAAATGCTTCAACAAGCAAAAGTAGGTAAAGACCCTCATCAAATTCTAAGCCTAACTTGTTCTTGTAATTACATGACCAAAGATACATCAATGGTGTCCCATAAGGCATGCCATTAAATTGTTGTTCTCTCTAATCATCTCAATTGTTGAATAGGGTGTGGACCAAGTAGTTGACACTATCATGCCTTGCATAGAGTGACATAGTGGGGCCTTTCTTGAGAGCATGGGATTTGGCTTAGTCATGGGTCTCCAAGATTTTGACAAAGGTCGATTCCTTTACAAGATGTAATCTTGGGTGCATATTTCCTAATATAACAGCTTGGGGGGAAAGAGTCAAAGAAAGAAAAAATCCAAGATACATAAAGGAAAAAACCTAAGCTAATAAGTGGTAATGCACCAAATATAAAATAAGATCCTCCTACATAGCAACTTTGACCATAATGTGTTGGCATGAAAACTTCCTCTCCTTAACATACATAAGCATAGATTGAAATACAAGCACACACACAAAGAATATGGATCAAGGCATGAGAACCAAATAGATGTGTAGACCTCCGATATTATATATATATATATATATATATATATATATATATATATATATATATATATATATATAATCAAAAGTATTACAAAGATTATGCCAAGAGCAGGGGTTTGGGTTGCTTGCAAGACCACCCAAAGATATGTGTACTACTATACAAAGAGAAATGAAGGAAAAGTTTATACAACTAACCCATGCTTTCCAATGCTAAACTTTCTACTATTTAAATATACATAAGGGGAGATTTTCCATTTAAAATATGTAAAAATTTCAAGGAAACCTGCTCCTCTATGTGTCAAGTCATGTCTATATTTAATATACTAGTTCCTTTTTGTTCTCTAAATTTGAGCCCATTAATGTTGGATGACTTCAAGCATTTGGATAAATTGCTACTCATACTATTGTTACCTAATACTTTTGGGGATCCTCAAAGTTTGGATGTATAAAGTCTCTATGATCAATTTTCTAGATTTGAGGTTGCTCCAATTGTAGCTTATGATGTTGTTACCTTTAATATGTTAGTTATTTCTCTAGACTTGTTAGGATTCAAGCATGTAGGTAGGTGAGTTTGAAAATGTATTTTCTTTATGAGTTCAAATACCATATTTGGAAGACATGCCTTGAGGCTATGGCTTCTTTTCTTGCATATATGGCTAGTCCCTCCTCTCTTACTTTGTTGAATATTTTTGATGGTCTAACTATCACAATTTTTATTTCTCAAAACTTTTCAGTATTTTTTCCTGTCAAAATTTTTGAAACTCCTAATCTATGGTCCTTTTATTCTTATGCCTTTAAGTATTTCATTGGAACTTTTATCTTCCTTTTCCTTGGAGCTATCAAAACCACTGATGATTTTTTTCAAGACTTTGGTTATTTAAGGAGACTTTCCTTTTTTTCCTTCCTTCATCTTCTAACTTTTGAAACTTTCAATCAGATATCTTGCCTGCACTCATTCACAAACCCTTTTCTTTCCAAGGCCATCCTATAAACTTTTGCTAGTGCTTCCTCCTTTCCAGTGTATTGAGAGATCACTATAGGCCCAAATGTTTAATTGATAAAAATATTTCTCAGTTCAATACAATCAAAATAATGATGACCCTAAATCCCATGCCAAAAATAGAACTTTGTATGGATATACCCATTTGGAGATTATATGTTAAGTTAAAAAATATAGGCCCTAAATTTTGAAATGAGAAGAATTATTTTGATATTATGATAGGCTCAATGAGGATTTTGAAACTTATGCACATATTAGTTTTAGTAAGCATATTAGTGGGGGTGCCTACATTCTCTAGTTCATGGACATTAATATTATAGACCCCATTACATATAGTATTTATGTTTGGATTCATAACCTTTAGTACTTTTGAATTTGATATTTATGACCAGTGTTCTAAGGATTTTAAAAATAATAAGATATTTTCTAAAGAGGAAAAACCACAATGATTATATTTAAAAAAATTGGCTTAGGTTAACACACTCAAACCATTGATAAAAATTGAAGTGAAAACATCCTAATTCATACTAATATTAACATTATATTTAAGTGTTTTCTGTTCTAATGATACTCACTAAATGGTTCATTGGGACCTTGCCTATAAAATATAAAGGTACCATAGCTTTAGTAAGATAAATATTATCATCAAATTCTTGCTTCAACATTTTAACAAATAAATAAAATTTGATAATAGATTTGTAGGCTAGAAAATTTGCACCCCTTTCCCTTAGGCTAATGGATTCATGCCTAGAAGGGGGATGGGTCATTCAAAGCCTACACCTCGATGTGAGGGGTACCTGGTGTCGTACCTCCTTTGGTGATGGTTAACAGATTGGGGGTTCACAAGAAATATTTAAAGACCATTTCTACGTCTGGCCAAGGTGTATGTTTGAATGAGTTCTTTTATTTGCAATCACCTAGACTTGGGACAGAATGCAATTGAGACTAAGTTATATACAATTTAGTTTTCCTTGAGAAAAAACACACAATAAGCAATATCTAAGCTAAATGCATTGAAATTTTATTTTTTTAGTATTTTATTATGTTTTGAAATGATCTACGAATGAAGCAGATATAAAACAAATAGAAAACAAAAAATGGAATTGAAACAAGTCTAATTGAGCACCTACCTGAACTGGATGGCTGAGTAGAGCGAATTCATGGTTGGTCTTACAAATTCACATTTGGAAAGCAAATACATGTCTTTCAACAGTAGACAAATGATTACTAGCAAAATGGATCCAAGTAGCAAAATAGAAATTTCATAAGTGTTCTTCAATCAACAACAAATTTGCTCCAACATTCAACTTGCAACACTCTTTCTCCATCCTTAATTTCTTTCAACATAATTGCCTATTCTTTTACTAGTTTGCACAATTCTCCATTAGCTTTTTGGGAAGGTATAGTGTCTGTTTTAGAACTTCAATTGACGTGGGCTGAACTAGAAGTTACAATATTTGGGGTAACAAATTAGGGTGTTTGGTCAATTTAGGTAAATTTCAAATTTGGGAAAATTTGTAAGTAGGATTCCCAGCCACGAATTTGTGGAAGTTGCAAGTTTCGGTCAATTTTGGACCAAATGTCAACAGCATTTGGGTGTTTGAATAGTTTGCTATTTTAGGAAATTCATGGGTTAAACCACAAATTCATGAATTTGCGGGTGGAAAATTAGAAAATTCTTGGGTGCAAATTTACCGTTCGTTCTAGCTGTGAATTCGTAATAACTAGACCCATATGCAAATTTTTGGCACTTTGGATGACCAAACGGTGTTAGAATGGGATAAATCTTATATCGTTGGAAATCTTTTTCTAAGCCTGATACAATGTTATAGGTTTTGTGAAGAATGGAGATGATTTTATAGGGGGAAATTCATCTCAAAGATGACCCTACTTTTCTAAGAGGAAAACTAAGGATCTAAAAAAAATGACTCATCTTAATGGGTCAATTTACCATGTCTATATTTTGCCCCCTCTTTGGCATATTTATGAACAATAAATGCATCAAAGAAATATGTAAACACTTGAGTAGAGGTGACAATGGCTGATGTGGGTAAAAAAATGGGTAGATGGTTTAGAATGAATGGTTCATGTGGAATTGCCATTAGAAAAATGATTACTATTTTTTTTGGTCAGGGTGCCCCCTTGAGTTTCATGAGGAATGCAATATTCCTAATGGAACTCAAAATGACTAACAAAAGAGAAAAGTGTGAAAAATGAAGGAAATTAAAAAGAATGGGTGGGTTAAAATGGAGGGTGATTGTAAAAACCAATTCATTTTTACTATTTAGTTTTTTGGTTTGGAGCTCTGGAGAAAATGGCACTTCCTACCCATAGAGTAGAATTTGTGTGTAAATACAATGATGGAGCGACTGGGTAGATCTGGGTAAGTGGGAAATTGCTTTGTGTGTACCAATTTTTTTGCTTTTTTTGTTAATGCATGTGGTGAATGATCTAAATGATAATGTATGGTAATGCATATAATATTGTTGATTTTGATGTATACTTGTCATGCTAGTCCAAATATGGTTTGCAAAAAGAGATGAAGTGTGATGACAAATGATGATGGGTAATAAATAGGAAGCGGTGTGTGAAAAGGATGATAAAAATGTGTTGGGTTTGTCCTTACAACAATAGGTTTCAAACAATATCCAATGAGGATGTATTCTTGTATATGACCAATATGGAGGCTACCCCTCATGTGTGGTCATGAAGCGAATCCTGTATGTGGAATATTATTATGTTAGAGTTGCAAGTATATGACCCAATAGGTATATGGTGCAAATTATAGATGGTCAAAATAAAATGATCAAAAAGTGATTGATATGTGATGTCTACTGAATGTGTATTAATAATAATAGTTTTTAGATAATAACCCATGAGGATGTGTGCTTGTATATGACCAAAATGGAGGCTACCCCTCACGTGTGGTCATGAAGTGAATCTTGTGTGGGGTGTATTGCCATATTGAAGTTGCAAGTATGAAACTTGAATATGATTGAATTTGATGATTGAATTTTGATGATCGAAATGATGAAAGAAATAAAAAATGGGTCATATCCTTTTAATATATCAGAAACAAATTCTTTTTGAAAAATAATATGAAAGTGATGCAAAAATACTGGTTATGACATATGCAATTTTTCTTGTATGATTATGGAGATGGGTTATGCAAAATTGATGGCTTTAGCAACATTATATTACGAGACAGAGAACAAGACAATAGATCATCTTATTGAATGAAAAGAAGTGATACATTTAAGTCATGGGGTGAGGCCCTTTATATAGAAATATGGATTCCTTGGCCAGCACTCTATCTAGCTATACAAGTGACAACTTGCACATTTACAACTTGCACATTGACACTTGTGTATATACTATGTTGCATGAAGAAATTAGATAACTTCCCCCCAAAGTAATCTAATATAACCAAATGATGTAATATATTCTAACACCCCCTTGTATTAAATTATTTGGTGTGAATTTTTTTGGAATCACACAGATGATATCTAAATGTTTGGAACTTGATTTTTCCAAGAGCTTTTGTAAAGATATCTACCAGCTGATCTTATGTAGAAATATACTTGAGGGTGATGTGCTTGTTCTGAAAATGTTCCCTAATGAAATGACACTGAGCTTCAATATGTTTTTTTCTTTCATGTATGATTGGATTCTTGATTAGATTCAACACTCCATAATTATCATAGAAAATTATAGTGGTGTTTCGTATGATTCCCATGTTAGATAGTATGTATTTTAACCATAGAGCTTCACATTGTAGTATCACTTGCTACTTGATATTTTGCTTCAGTTGATGATTGTGCTATTGTATTTTGTTTCTTGTTGTGCCAAGATATGGGTCATGATCCAAGATAAAAGACATAACTTGAGGTATATTTTCTATCATCAATAGATCCAACATAATCTAAATCAGAGTATCCTTGTAGATAGAAATACTTGATATTCCTCACATAAGTCAATCCATAGTTTGTAGTTTTCTTGATATATTGTAATATTTTTTTTGTAGCTTTCCAATTAATTTCCCTTGGTTCTTGCATGAACCGTGAAAGATAATTTACTGCAAATGCTATGCCTGACCATCTTTTTGTTAAGTATAGAAGACTTCCAATCAACTGACGATACATTGTTCCTGAAACCAATGGTGTTTTATCAGTTTTGGATAGTTGAATCCCTTGTTCCATTGGTGTATCTTTAGGCTTACACTCTATCATTCTGTACTTTTCAAGGAGAGATTTTACGTATTTCGATTGAGTGATAACTATTTTATCTTTTCCTTGACAAATTTCTAATCCAAGGTAGTAGTTCATTAATCCTAGATCTATCATTTCAAATGATTTTTCTATATCCTTTTTTATACCACTTATTAACATTTCTAAACTTCCAGTTATCACTATGTCATCAACATATACTATGAGAATCAAGATATCATTTCCAATTTTCTTGGTATATAGACTTAGATCTAACGTACTCCTTTTGAAATCATGATGTAGTAGATGATTATTGGTCTTTATATTCCATGCTTTGGGAGCTTGTTTTAAACCATATAAATATTTATTCAATCTACATAGCTTGTTTTCTTGTCCTTGAATAACAAAGCCTTCAGGTGTGTCATATAGACTTCTTATTCTTAGTCACCATTAATGAATACTTTTTTCACATCCATTTGATGATGTTTCCACCCTTGATTTGCAGCTAGTGCATAGACTATTTGGATAGTAGTCATTTGAGCTGTTGGTGCAAATGTTTCTTCATAGTCGATTTCCTCTGTCTGAGTATATCCTTTTGCTACTAGTTGAGCTTTGTATTTGTCAAGTGACCCATCTACTTTGTATTTGATTTTGTAAACCCATTTGCAATCTACTATTTTATTTTTTGGGGGTAGATTTATTAGATCCCATGTCTTATTCATTTTGAGTGATGCATATTTAGATTCCATGGCTGCTTTCCAGTGTGAGTCTTTCAATGCTTGAAATGTTGAAGTCGGTTCCATTGTGTTGCTTAACATTCCTCTGTTCAATCTGGTCATGTTGCGAGTTTGAGGTCTTTTAGAAGTAATATCTGACATTAATTCTAGATTTTATTCTCTAAGAGTATCTCTAAGCCATATTGGTTATTTTCTAGGTAGTTCTGATGATGCTTATGTGTCTTGCTCTACTGATTCTGACTCTATACTCATTGTATCTTCTTCTGGTAGATTTAGACGTGCTTTTGTGTCGCCATTGGATGTATCTGTGTTGATTTTAGCCTTTTCATCAAAGATTACATATCTACTAATGTAGACTTTATTTGTAGATGGATCTAATATTATGTATCCTGTAGATACATTGTCATAGCCAACAAATATCCCTATCATAGTTTTGTTGTCAAGTTTAGTTCTCTTTTATTTTGGAACATGCATGTAAGCCTTGCATCTGAAGACTTTTAGTTTTTCTATGTTGGGCTTTTGTCCTGACCATGCTTCTTCTTGTTGAAAATTTTGAGTAATTAAGTTGTCATTGATGTCTTAAGAGTTTGAAGCAAAAAAATTTAAAGCAATATGAAATCAAAGGATCTACTTGATTTAAATATTTAAATTATTTAGATATTTAAATAATTTAAATTTAATTTTTTTAATATTTTAATTAAAGTTATAAAGCAAAAGGTTCTAAAGTTAATGCTTTTGAACATTATAATAAAAGCATGGTCGGCGTCGACACTTTCTTATAATAATAAAACCTTTTTATATATGGTTTTTTTTTAATGTAAATAAAAGTGATATAAGAATGCACCATATGTGATACCTCCTGTGAAGTGAACAGCGAGCGAAATGTATGTTCCAAAGAATGAAATATGAGACAACCCGTCGACAAACAAAATTGGTGTGATTCGATTGAAGGTAGCAAAGGTACTTTAGTGAGTGGATGTGATATCCATATTTCGAGTGCAGTCGAGAAGATTCAAGCATGATAGCAGCGAGTATTAATTTGTTGTAAGGTTTCGGTGTGCGAATGTGAGCCTCCATTGGACGAAATAATAACATTAAGAACATCGAACAATTGAAACTGATTGGACAACAGGGTGTTTTAAAATGACACAATTTGGGGCTAACAAATTGTGAGTGCAATGATTTTCGGCGAGAACGGAGAAGCTCCAATATGATTGGGCGATTAATGAAAGGATACGTGCGACAAGAAACAAAGGAGATAAACGAAACTGTGAAGAATGTTTTCATGAGCACCGAGGGATTTGAGGTTGAGGAGCGGAAGAAAAAATTTAGAAGGGCAGAAGGAAGAAGATCAACATCTTCGACCATTGACGTCATTCGTCGGATAGACCAGATGGCAGTCGAATTTGTGTTAATGTTTTTATGAGGAGCAGGTTCATAGTTCAAAACGCGCTGCATCGTTGTTCTAAAAATTTTGTCTTCTCGGAAATCGTGACAAGTAACAAATAATACAGGGCACAAGCGAAGTCTCATCTGCCTAGCTGGTGCGAGTGGTCCTGAAGTGCTTTGAGAGAAAAGAGATCTACGGGTCAAATCCCGCCGATTGCACCTTTTGAAGGTGGAAGTGTTTCGTGTTGAGAGAACGCGTGGTGTCAATATGTAAGGTAATTATTTTTTTGAGGTATGGCATATGTAAGGTAATTATTTTTTTGAGGTATAAAGGTAAGTTAAATAAATTAAATATTCACCTTATGATTTATTTTGGTGATTGAAGATTTTAATTAGCTACAACTTTGGAGTTATATGGTAATTTAAAGTTTTGTTTATGGGGGGTGTTTTAATAAGGATATTATAGGAGGTATAAGGTGTAAATTAAGTCCCTTTTAATTTTAATGCTTGCATTTTGAAAAGGGAATATGAGAGATGTTTTGTTGAATTTTAATATATCATCTTTGAAATCAAAAAAGGGTCCTAGAATATTTTGAGCATATTTGAAAATAAATTTTATGTGGAAGTTTTGAAATAGAATCTTGCTATCTAACCCTTGAAGTGGCACAAGAAGGATTGGTTGTTTTTGAGACAAGTTTTAAATGACATATCTTCATCAAAGAAAATAAGAGGTATGGACATTTTTCTTTTTATTTGAGGTGTGTTGTTGAGCAAGGTTTTTTGGAATATAAGGTGGAGTTAGAAGGGTTGTTTGGTAAACATTGTTGGAAAGATTTGAGTTAGGGTTTGAGACCTACATTGAGCATCTTTGTTGAAAGAAAGTGAAACACCTATGTTAGGGTTTGTGAGTAGATTGTGCTTCATTGTTTGAATGATTGTGTGAAGCTTTTGAGCATTGGTTTGAGAGATATTGATTGAAATTGTGGAAGTATTTGAGATCAATTTTATGAAGGGAAATTGAGCATAAGTGTGATTGATTTTTGAGAGAAAACTGACAAATAGAATTTGCATGTGTGAAAAGAGTTTTTTGAAAAAGATTTAAGTTGTGTTTTGTATGCAATATTTAGAGTGATTTAAGCAGGTTTTGTAAGAAGCATTAAAGGTAGATTTGAACAAGCCTTTATGAAGGCTTGAGGATAGATTTGAGCAAATCTTTGAGAAGGCTTGAGGATAGATTTGAGCAAATATTTGAGAAGGCTTGAGGACAGATTTGAGCAAGTCTTGTGAAGACTTGAAACAACATTGAGAATAGGTTTGATTGTTGATCTGTTCAACCTTTGTGTTAAGGCTTGGAGCAGATTGTGAGAAGATTATGAACATATTTGTGAGCAGATTGTGAGAAGATTGTGAGCAGATTGAGAATAAAGTTTGGTGCAAATTCGTGAGCAAATTGAGAACAAAGTTTGGTACAAATTCGTGAGCAGAGTTGGAGCAGATTTGTGCTAGACCTGTGACAAATATTGGTGCAAATTTGTGGGCAGAGTTAGAGAAGATTTGTGCTAGACTTGGGATAGAGTTTGGTTTAGATTTAAGATAGAGTTGAGAGCAGGATTTGGAGATGACAGAGTAAAAAGGACAACAGTATCCAGTGGATAGAGATCCATTAGCCAATGCAGTGAGGACAAAGGTCTCTTATGGAGAGAGATCCATAAGCTAGAGTAGTGGGGGTATAAGTCTTCTAGAAGATCACCATCAAGATCAAAGGGGAAAGAGTTATCCTGTGGAGAGAGATCCACGAACCAGAGCAATGGGAAAGAGTTCTCCTATGGAGTAAGATCTATGAACCATCTAGGGAGATAGAGTTCTTCTATGGAGAGAGATCCAAAAACCAGTTGAGGGGATAGAGTTCTCCTGGATCAAGTTCCACGAACCATAGAAAAGGGGAAAAACGTTATCCTGTGGAGAGAGATCCACAAATCAAAGCATAGGATATTGGTGTCTCCTTTGGATAGAGGTCCATAAACATTGTAATAGGGAATTGATTCCCAAGAGATTTGTTGATAAAATTTAGTAGAAATATTTTCTCCGTGGAGTAGCCCACATTGGGTGAACCATGTTAAATTTGTGTCTCTCTTATGTATGATGATTTGTGCATTGCTTTGATTACTCCTATTGATATTGCCATTGATAATATTGGATAATATTTTTTGGGAAAGAAAAGTAAAAATTGGTCTTATATTGTTCACCCTCCCCTCTCAGTATAAGCCTGTGTTCTTCACTTCTGGTATAATATGCTTGAGTATTCTTGTTGGTAGTTTATTTTGTATGTAGATTGTTGTTTGTACTGCTTCAACCTAGTATTTGTGATCAAGTTGAGCTTATTTTAGCATACATCTTACCATTTTCATTATTGATCTATTTCTTCTTTCTACAATTCCATTTTGTTGAGGTGAATATGTTGTAGTAAGTTATTTTTGATTCCATATTATTCAAGAAATGAATCAAATTATTTGGAAGAAAATTCTCCCCCTCTATCTGAGTGAAGTGCATTTATTGTCCTTCTTGATTATTTTTCAACTTGAAGTTTGAATTGTTTGAAGTAACTAAATGCTTCTAATTTATACCTCATGAAATATACCAACATTTTTCTAGTGTGATCATCGACGAATAACTAAAAGTATTTGTGTCCAACACTATCAAATTTCATTGGTCCATATAAATATGTATATATAATTTCAAGAGGATGTTGAGCTCTTTGTTGACAAAATTTGAAAGGAATTCTATGTTGTTTTGACATTTTGGATATAGTAGTTTCTGGAGATAAGTTGGGTAGTCCTTCTACCATTTGATACTTGAATAATTTCTTCATTGATGTTTCACTGGTATGTCCTAGTTGTTTGTGCCATAGGTATGAATCTTTAATAGAAAAAGCTGAGTGAACAATAGTATCTAGGACAAATAAAATATTTTTATATGAACCTGATGCTATCACTTTTCTCTGTCTTGAAATGAGACAATGTTTTCTGCCAGTGAAGACTTTGAATTCAATAGTTAAGTCTTGATCCATGAGTTGAGAAACTGAAATGAGATTGGTAGTTAATCTTGGAACTTACAATACATTTTTTATTATACCTTTTCCATCCTTAAGATTTACTAGAATGTTTCCTATTCCTTTCACTTCATATATTTTGCTATTTGTTACTGCAATCAAATTCTCATTTATCTTCTTCAAATAATTGAACCAATGTATATTTCCTGTCATATGCTTACTTGCACCTGAATCTATATACCAATACTCCATGATGTAGTTCTTGTAAAGTACCTAATATTTTTGAACAAACTATATCTTATCAACCTTTTGTAAAATTTTTTAGAATGCCTTATGATTCCCTAATGTTTTGGAGTATAATATAGTGTTTTTGTAGAAAATAAAGTTTAATTTTATGATTGATTTTGTACAATCAAAAATTAATTTTTCTAACACCTTATTTCTCATAATTGAACTAAGCACTTTTCCAATTTTTGAAGAGGTTTTAATGTTGGATTTTGAGAAATTTAAAGATAGAAAAATATAAATTTTCAACTTTAACAATAAATATTTAATAACCTCTTTTTATAACCCTTAGGTTTTAATTTCTAATTTCCAAAGATCTAGTTTGATGTTGTAACCCTTATCACTCCCAAATTTGGAAAATTAGAAAATCAATAATATTTGCAGAATATCAAAGAAATTAATCCAAGTTGAATTTCTTATTTCTCCTAGGTTGAGATGAAAATATTATTTTAATTTGGTAAGCTATCCCTTATAGCTTTTGCTTTCACTAAACTAAATTTTCTACCTTAGTGTATAACCCTTATATCTCCAAAGTTGAAAGCAATAATAAATTCAAATTTCACCCTTACCTTTTTGATGCTAGTCTCCCCACTCTCCCTTTGGCTGAATATAACATCAATGATAAGGATCCCTTGGGTATTGGAATCAATGGAGATGCTTGTCTTTAATGCTAGTATGCATACACTGTTGAATTTGGAAGATTTGACCTTCAAAGACCTGGAGACTTAAATGCTCCTTCTACCTTCCTTCCACACTATGCTTGACTAGCTTTGACTGTGTTTCTCTATCTCTCTGCCTCTTTGTGATATTTGGACTTTGAGCTCTTTTGTTGTAGGATCAAACTCAAGCCTTGTGACATGTGTCACGTTCATTACATATGGGTACTCCTTCATAACTCTTTCTTGTTCAATGTTGTTGGTCACTTTGTAATGCCTGCTCACTCATTTGGGACTTGAGGAGAATAACAAGTGTCACCACATATGCTAGTGCATTGAGAGACAAAGCTTCTATTAACATATGCTTGAGCGAAGCTTCTCATAATGTATGCTCTATAGAATATTTATGCCAAGTGGCATTCATGCTATCTACATGTAGACCTTTACTGTAACGCCTTCCAAGGAGATTATTATAACTCCTTATGTTTTCTTGTTTGTCACTCCTTTGCTTTGCTATGTTTCTTGAGCCGCAAGCAACCTTATTTTCTACAAGTAGATTGATGAGGTGCTATGGATCTTGAGTAATGATTCTGATGCTTCTTTTTGTGGATGATCTTCACCAAGTTCTGAATGTAGCTGCTTTGTTCTTTTTCTTCTATGCCTCCAACATATTAATACCTGCGCATCTTTGTAGTGTAGATGTTGTTCATTTTTCTTTGGTAGAAATAGATATCTTTTAGATGTTGTTCGTCCCACATTATTATCTGCCTCACGTTGTTGTTCTTTGGTATATGTGAACTCTTTTCTCTACGTGGATGTAGCTTTGACGATAGCCTCTTTTGGGCTTTTTTTTGTTGGTTCGTTCGTCCAATATGATACCTTTGAGTGGCTCTTATTTCTTGGGAAGAAGGGTGCTTACGTTCGGTATTTCTTGGCTGCTTTTCCTATTGATATTGTGCTTTCTAGGGACACATCCAAATCTGCTCTTGGGCTGTAAGAAACTAGATTAAAATGGTGCAATAAAATGTAATATAGATTGTACATTAACCTTCTTCTTTTGCACTCTTATTTCAGATCTGAAATTCTGGTTTCATGGCATATTTTTCTTCCTACACTACAAGGGTTTTGAGGTTGTCTTTTATGAGTAGAAACCTTCCCCTTTTTTCTTAGACACTTTTATAATAAATATAAGCTTAGATAACAGTAGATAGAAGCTTTTTAGTCTATGCAATTTTCTACATTTTCTTTTCTTGCATCCAATCTTGTAATGCTTTGGATATGAGACTCACCAAGTCTCAATATTGAAGCTTCTATTTCTATTTTCAGTTAGTTGTGTTCTTCTCCAAGTTTTTTTAGGATTCTAACCTTTTTTGGTGGTTTCTTTTGCCCCACTACAAGTTGCATATTTCTGTGCTTCAATAGTGTCTTTAGACACTTGATACAAATCAGATTGTGTGCCCTTCAAGAACACAAAAACTAATTTATTTTGAGAGTAGTATAATAGTGCAAAATAAATCTAATAGACTTTATTTTTAATGCACTAAGAATTTCACCTTATCCCTCCAATTAAATCTCAAGATAATGCACTTTAATAAATCTACTACAACTAATCAAGAATAACCTGAAATGAATCTTTAAAAGTTATTCTGTAAATTCACTACAACTAATATTGTAGGACTTAGTCTTCTTTTCTATTTCAAAAGTAGATGATATGTAGTTGATAGATATAATTTTGAAATCTAATCAACTCCTCATTAATGTGTAAATGAACCTTAAAAATAACTTTTTCCTATTTGCACTTTTGAAGACTGTAATCTACTTTTCTTCATGCAACTTTAATCCAGATAAGGTGCTCTAATGAATATGACATGAAGTCTAATTAATGATTTAATTAGCACCAGTACTTGCATACCTTTTTGTAATCTTCTGTAGATCCTTTTGCCATTTTTGTAGAGGATGTGGATCTTTGTGTCTAAGATCACCAAGTTGTTTTTTCGAGTAGGATTTTACAGCTCTTTGTAGATTGTTTTTGAACAACTCCTTCACTAGATGATGGTGTCAAACTTTCTTTTACAAGCCTAATATTTGATGGCTTCTTCTGTCTTTATGATTCAACACTCCTTGCCAAGAAGAAACTTCTTTCATAGATTTTGCAGATCTCCTTCTGATATGATCTTCTCCCTTATTATTTTTGAGCTTGTTGTCGGATGGCGATAATTATACCAAATATTTCACTTATTAGATCCTTATTTTTTCTTGTCGATCTCTCCAAACGATCTTACAACAATGGATTTTGCAAGTGGTAGGTCCAAAGACACGTCTATTTTGCAAAAACCTATAGCAGTAACTTTTTCTATTCCTCTCTAGAAATGACCGTAGCTCTGATACCACTGATGGCTTTAGTAGTATTATATTATGAGACAAAAAACAAGACAATAGATCATGTTATTGAATGAAAAGAAGTGATACATTTAAGTCATGGTGTGAGGCCCTTTATATAGGAAGATGGATTCCTTGGCCAACACTCTATCTAGCTATACAAGTGACACCTTGCACATTGACACTTGTGCATATATTATGTTGCATTAAGCAATTAGATAACTTCCCCCCAAAGTAATCTAATATAACCAAATGATGTAATATATTTTAACAAAAATGAATGGTTTGCAAAAAAAAAAGCAAATTGTTGATTTAGCCGCAATTAGTTATGACAATGGTTATACACATCCAATGAAGAGATGATGGCATTAGCTAGTTACAATCCATCAAAAAATTTGATTATCCTCAAAATGAGATCAAGTCCATTAAGAACTAGTGTGTGGAAAATGAGTTATTTTCCCATATTTGAGCTTGAATAAGATGAAAATATTTCAAGAACCAAATGTGTGTGTTTTGGAAGTTCATTTACCACTTTTGAGTATGGTAATGACATTGATCATTCAGGAACCATTGTGTGTGAAATGTTGAATTCTTTTACTAATCTTGAGCAAAGGTGAGATTCAACCAATCTTGGGAAGAACCAAGAATATAGCTTGTCCTTATGTGTGGTCAAAGGTCTCTTCAAGAAATACATATCACCACGCATGAGCATAATCCATTTCCAATTAGGTATCCGTAGCCTCGGTGGAAATTAGCTCCACAGTCAAATAATAGGATATCCAAGTTTTGGGGAATCAAATTCTCAACCACTCGAATCAAGTCCTAATGAGAATTTTACCCTATCCTTACTACTTGAGCCCCATTATTATTATGTGTTTGTAAAAGAGTTAGAGCTTTGGGAAGTCAGATTTCCAACCACTCGAATCGAGTCTTGATGGGAATTTTACCCTATCCTTACTACTCACTCTTTTGTTGTGTTTTTATTTAATTTTGTAAAGAATATTTTTATCTCATTAATGGACAATGTGCATAATAGGACAAGCAAGAATAACTTGTTTACTTCAAGGTTCAATGGTATGTTTTAGGTTGATTTGATTTGTAAT
This sequence comes from Wollemia nobilis, assembly GCA_028583015.1. Taxonomy (NCBI): domain Eukaryota; kingdom Viridiplantae; phylum Streptophyta; class Pinopsida; order Araucariales; family Araucariaceae; genus Wollemia; species Wollemia nobilis. The sequence goes on from JAQPPZ010015032.1 coordinate 7,149,632, forward strand.
GATATTGTTGTTCATGGAATTTATAAAAATGTGAAATTATTGATCAACTATTTACTTTGAAATAACAAACTTTGAAATGTAATAAACATTTAATTTTAACCTTTGAAATTTTGAGTTTTAATTGATTTTATCTCAAATTGTTAATCAAATTTTATCTTTGATTGTTAATCAAATTTTATCTTTGATTGTTAATCAAATTTTATCTTCAATTGTTAATATTTGCTTGAAAATAAAAATGAAATGACTAAATCTAACTTTGTAATGTAAAAAATTTGGAATATCATATTAATTATTCACTTTAATAAAAATTATTGAAAATTCAATTTTAAGTTAAATGAAATTAAATGATTATTTAAGAAATATGCAAATTTTAAAACTTCAAATTTTCATCAAAAATGTGAATTTACGTAAATATGAAAATTTGAATCTTGATTCTTGAAACCGACATATTTCTTTTTGGGGTTTTGATTTTTTTATTTGATAAAAATTTAAAAAATAAAAGGCTAGGGTTAGAAAAATAAATAAAATAAAAACAAGTCACTATAACTTTTAAAATTTCATCCCGAATCCACATAAACAAATATCCTGCACTAAACCAACATTAATCCGACTAGTCTTCATACAATTCAAAATTAATGTGATGCAATCTTCTACGGGAATAACATAATATATTAAAAAATAAATAAGTATACCATTCGCATGCATTTAACTTATTAAAAAATTCTAATATATTACCAAAATGAAATATATTTAATGAATGCTCTATTAGAATACTTTGCTTTAATAGATTATAATGGGTGAAATTCTATCAGTCCAACAACTAGGGAAGAGATGCTCTTCAAGAAAATCAAACTTCCAACATTGATTCACTCCACAAAGTCTTCGACCTCTTTTCCGTGAGTTCCAATCAATATTTATGATTTTCAATATTTCATTTTCTCTTTCGCTAGTTCATTTTCATCACCATTTTGAAAACGACTTCATAATTATCTTTGTCAACAAAAATTCGTTCATCTTCGTCTTATTTTATTTTCCTCAACTTGTAACCGCAATGATTCTCCTTTATACTTGGCGTTGAATGTCATATCCTAAATGTTACATTGTATAATGAGACTAACCACATGATCGAATATGTTGACTAATAATAGTGATATCCTCGTTGTTTGCTATGGCACCTGATGACATATTTATTATTGTATATGTAGAGAATATTAAAAAGCTATATTCAAGCCCAAGAAAATAGACATGCAAAACAACATAAAAAATTGGAGATAAGCTCAAGAACTGATTATTCCATGAGAGGGACCTTGTATTAAATGGAAAAGGTGTACAATATAAGTCATTGGATCATAATAAACTGGATAGATCTTAGCCACACAACAAACTAGGAGTTTACCAACCTCATGCAAGAGAGATAACTCCAAAAAAAGACATAGATAATATCTAGAAAATAAATATCCTAAATATACCTAGTAAAAACTTAAGATATACTCTAACACCCCCTTAAGTGGTACTAGGAGGTAGTGAATCAACAAAACCAAAAAAGTGGTATATCCACAGATATGAGTCCCGAAAACAAGGCTTGATAAGGTACTCATGTACAATATATCCATAAAAAACTCTGTTGAAGAGATGATGAAAAACCACGTGGGAAAAACCATATACCAGAAGAGAAAGAAGAAATATGTGGAAGGAGAATGAAGAGGAATATGTCCTATTCAATGGCTAGAGGGAAGAAAGTAGAGAGGGGAGGGCTCTGGTCCCTCCCCTGATCCCCCTCCCATGGCTCCTGGTTCCTGCCCAGTCCCTGGCTCAACCCAGTTCATCCCTCCCGGGGAGTGGTTGTTTGCAGATGATCTCCTGAGGGGAGATCCTTCTCCACCATCTGTGCCCCTCCCGGTCGGCTAGGGTTTCCTTGGTTGTTTTTTTAGACTGGTGCTTCCCAGGGATCCCTGTTTGGTTGGGGATCCCTTCCATTTTTCCCTCAGGCTTCCCCTTGGGGTTTTTTGCAGGTTATTCGTGTGGATCTGGTCCCCTACATTTCTCGATGCGATGGAGGTGACGGTTTAGGGTTTGGATAGCTTTCTGGGGTCTCCCTTGAGGTCCTCATAGCTTTGGGGGTGGTCTGGGGGGCCTCTTTCCCCATTTTGCTTATGAATCCTCGACGGGATCCTAGCTGCTGTTATTCTTGCGTGGAGGCTTCTTCGTGCTGGCTCTGCTCCTTGGTGGACATCCTGGGCATCTGGTTTGGCCTTGGGGGGCTTTTCCCTGTCTGGGTTGTTCCCATTCCCAGTCCCAGTTCCCTGAAGCTGCCTCTATGCTTGGATGGGATTCTTGGTCCCTGCTGCTGGGACGGGATCCTCTTCTATTTTCCCAGGGCGGGTTCCTCGTGGTGCAGCTCTCTGGTTGCTTCCTGATGGGCTGGATCCTCTCTGTGCTGGCTGTCGGCTTCCTGCAGGATGGCTCTCACTGAACGAAATGTTTTCCCGGTGGGCGGGATGGTTTCTCCACAGGGCGGGATCCGCAAAATCTGCCAGTTTTCCCATGAGGCGGGATCCTTTCTTTTCTGCTGGTTTCCCGGATGGCGGAATTTCCCTGTTGTTTCCCGCTAGGCGGGACTGTTTGTGATGGTTTTGACTGCTTCCCGTGAGGCGGGATTTTATTGTAACGGTTTTTCTTTGCTTCCTACTGGGCGGGATATTCTCGATGGTGGTTTTTGGCTACTCCCCACTGGGCGGGATCTCCAAAAATACTTTCTTTCTTATTTGTTTGTTTCCCGCTGAGAGGGATTGTTTCATGCTTACTGTTACCGTTGGGCGAGATTTCTGTTTTGGTGTTCAGTTTCAAGGGATTGATGCCCTAGGCCCATTGCTTATGTAATCAGGTTTTGGGATCCTTGTTAAAACCCACTGTAAATACAAACACTACTTACCAAAAATATGTCCTCTTCAACACCCCCTAGGACAACTTCCGTAAAGAAGGTCCTGCAAAGGATCCATGTGATGTCCCCAAAATGTATAGATGCCTCATCGCCAAACTGAATGTCTCCCACGAGGAAGAAAGAAGCCAAGAGGCATACATCGAAAATATTCCCACTCCAAGAAGGTATGAGGAGGGAACAACAAGAAATCTGGTGCTTGTGATGACGAACAAAGCTACAAACTATATTGAAGTGAAGAAGTCATCAACAAACTAGTGAGTGTAGAGTCTGAAGACTCAATGTTTTGCTGCATAAGGAAAATAGCAATGGAAGTAGCAAGAGAAGAAGGTAAAGAAGCCATAAAATGGTCTTCGAGATCTCCTAAAGAGATTCCAACCAAAGATACCTATGAGAGAGTCTCACAAGACTCTTGATGCAATACAAAGGAAGCAAAAGAAGACTCCAAGGCAACAAGAGTAGGAGGACAAGGTGGCTCATCAAAACAAGGAAGGCACACCACAATAAAGTCCTCAAAATGCTCTGCATGAGCAACATATGGAGGGACATCAAACAAGGATGTAAGCTCCTCATTAAGATCAACAACATCCAAAATGTGTGACTCGATGAAAATAGAAGAAAATCCATCCAAAATATCCTCTTCAAGTGTGGATAAATTAGGATGATCCACAGAAGGATGTAGGGACTCCAAAGTATCTGAAGTTGTATCAATATCCTGTAAAATATCTTCAACTAGCACAAAAGCATTGACCTCATCCAAAGCATATTTATGCATCAAGGATTCTTCATCACACGATAATATATTCTCAAAATGTGCACAAAGTATGTAAAATTATGTATGGGAAGATGCCTATGAATCCCAGTTTATAGGTGGTAAAATATCATCAGAAACAATATCTGTAGTGTATCTGATAATAGTGCACACATGATTTAATCTAGCTCATCAAAAAAACCACTAAGGTGTGTAAGGGCGAGGCTCAAGAATAAGACCAAGAAGATATGGTAAAATCTCAATTGAGCACAAGTGCTCAACAAGACTATCTTTCCAAGCAAGATATTAATCACGATCAGTGCATGGAGTGATGGGAAGTGTTGAATTATTAAACAAAATATCCAACATGGTAACTTGCAAAGACACCAATGTAGCTACCGAACTATGAAAAAGTCACCAAAGAAAACCCCCCTTAAACCAAAGTGTCTCACAAAAGGAGAGTGAGAATATAGGATGGATAAAGAAGCACCATAATTGCAAGGGTAGTCCAAAATGACTCCACAAGCACAAATATGTGGTTTCCACCTATACAAACACAATGGAATGATAACAAGGTCCAAACTATGTGGAAAAACAACCAAACAAGGGTTAACGAGACTTTATAAATTTAGTCCATAGGATAAAAAAAAAATCCTAAAAAATACCATTATAATTCAGGCTTACAACCAATTTTACTAAAAAAAAAGGCTCTGAATCTGCTCCACAATGAAAACTATACTCAAAAAGGAAGAAAAGCCCCCCATTGAAAAAGCAGATTTTTTTTTAAATACACAGTATCAAATTTTTTTTCTAAAAAATATATCCACCAAATCTAAATTCTGAATGCACCAATGCGAAGCCGTCAAAAAATCTATCAGGATCAAAAAAAAATTGACCTAAAACAAATTCCAAAAGAGGGATAAATGACCTCCATAAATTGCTTCTCCAGAAAACTACAGAATTGCAAGTTTGCAGTTAAAAAAGGTGTAATTTTTTGAAAATCCCATCCACAAAACTGTAGATCTAACTAAACCAATGTGAAGCCCTCGAAAAATTAGTCAATATAAAAAAAAATGATCGAAAAATGATTTTGAAAGAGGGATAAATGACCTCCAAAAGTTGCTTCTCTAGAAAACTGTGTGACCACGAATTTGTAGTTAAAAAAATATGGTTTTCTAAAAATATCATCCACAAAAATGTATATCTGACTACACCAATGTGAAGCCCTCAAAAAATCAGTCAAGATAAAAAAAAACATTGATCAAAAACTGATTCCAGAAGAGGGAGAAACGTCCTCCAGAAGTTGCTTCTCTAGAAAAGCTTATGGGGTTGTGGGTTCGCAATGAAAAATCCACAACTTGAGTCTAAAAAGAGGGACCTGCAACAAAGGTTTAGAACCACATTCTGATCACCAAGATCCCAAAGAAAAAAGAGGTGAGGTGAGAGCATATGATGGCCAAACTCTAAAAGGTGAGATCCACACTTTCACAATGTTCCTTCAAATGTCTTCAAACCTGCAAAAAAATTGCAAAAATTTCTTGAATGCTTGCAAAAAAATCTATCCGACTCTGGTACCATGTAGAGAATATTGAAAAGAAATATTCAAGCCCAAGAAAATAAACATGCAAAGCACCACAAGAAATTGGAGAGAAGCTTAAGAACTGATTATTCCATGAGAGGGACATTGCATTAAACGGAAAAGGTGTACAATATGAGCCATCAGATCATAACAAACTGGATAGATATTAGTCACACAAAAAACTAGGAGTTTACCAACCTCATGCAAGAGAGATAACTCCAAAAAAAATAAGATAATATCTAAAAAATAAATATCCTAACTATACCTAGTAACAACTTAAGATATACTCTAACAGTATAATTGGCCCTCGCATAATTCGTGAAATTGATTGCTTTATTCATTCTTTGTAACTCTTTTTTTTCCCAAAAAAATCTTCTTCCTTCGTCCATAATCTTCTCTATTTTCCCCACACATCTGCATCGTGGTGGACTGCGATCGTGGGTAACACAAGCTCTGTGCCTACCGAAAGAGTGAGGCCTTCCCATTGCATCTTTTTGTAGGTAGTTCTTACCATAAATGCCACTAGAGTGTAAAGCCTCAATGCTTCGTATAATATCATGTTCACAACTTTCAAGTGAGATATTCATCAGCATTGGGAGTTTCTTTCTCAAAGATATGAAGCACTTCCTCTCGCGCTTGTTCTTACCAATTGGTGTGTATTACATGTAAAACTATTGTTCATGCTAGCAAAGTAAAGGTTGTATTGTGTCTGAAGAAAGTCCTTCATCAACCATGCATTCATGAGATATCCTCACAAAATTCTTTTTGGCATTCTATTTATCATTATACGCAACTACTAACAAGCCCAGGAGATTGGAACCATAGCCCTCCCACCATACTTTTTGAATGATCTAGAAGTGTGGTGACATTAAATACCATCCAACCTACTCGTTTTACTCCATGGATTAATGTGCAAAGTCTTCTAGCATCGATATTATCCATAAGCTAGTTTATCTCAAAATAAATTCATGAAGTAGCTGTGCACAATCTTCAATACATCATCACAAAGAGGTTAACTAGGATATTATATACATGAATGATCATTTAAATAATACCGAAAGAGTGGTGAAGTTTTCATTCAACACACATCTCAGTAATTATTTGATAGTGTTTTCAACATCGTCCTCCATAGTATAGCATATCATATTGTGATGATGCCTTGATTCAGATGTATTGTGAGAGTAAAAAACACTTCTTTAATATAGATGCGATCATTGTCAGAACTATGCTTTTGTTAAATTCATCAAGAAGTTCATTACCCTTAACTACACACAATACCTTAATTTTAGTTGAAACAGACTTGCACTAATACCATACACATGCTACAAACACCATACTACCACAACAATCGAATGCAAGTGATCCATGTAAGCCAATGTCACCCTTCACAAACAGTGTTCAACCATTTCCTCTATTGTGACTTTCAACTATAGGGCTATGTTGAACAAGTATTCCATAAAATTTGCTTAAATTGAACGTAAATATTTCATTTGCTTAAGCTTAGTGTGTGTTTTATGAATTCATTCTCTATTTTTGAATCAATCAGAATTTTCTCATCTGTTTTGCAATTAGGCTATGAAAAATGTTACTCATAAAAATTTACCTCTCATTGCTCCACTGCTAGTCAAGCATCCATAGCTTCGGTGGAGATGACCTTGATCTCTTCTATACCTTGCTCTATTACCAGCCAGGTGTCTATAGCCCTTGTAGAGATTATCTAAACCATTCAAGCTTTTGATTGATTTAATTTTTTTATATGTGAGCATTTGTTTGCTTTGCAAATATCACCTGTGCCTCTTGGGTTAGAGATCATCTAAGGCTTAAGATGGAGTATATAAAATTTTTGCCTAATCAACAAACTAGAATGATTTCATCCTTTAGGATCAAAAATATCCTTTTAATGTAGTGTTACATGTGAAGTTTTAGCAAAATATCGTATTACTTCAATATCCACCTTTCTAATCCATAATTCAAGAATAACTACTGAACAATCCAATCTCCTCAGCTTCAATTTCACCAAATTCTAAACAAGTTATTCATCTTCCATGACTAAGAAACATTTCCAACAAAGTGACAAGAGTTTATTGCAACTACACAACTATACCACAATCTAGAAAACCACAACCAAAATATGTTGTAAAAATGACAAAGAAAAATGGGAACACAAACCAAAACACAAAATCTGGCATGAACTTGTATTATTGAAAGACAACCACGAAAAATAAACAAACTTCAAAATGAAAAAACAACAAAAATAAACAAACAAGTGATGATTGCATCCAAAATAGTACATACACACTGTTGAGAAGCAACACACCCCCACTGAAAAATGAGATTCCATCCTTAGAAAATCTTGAACTTTCATTTTTGCAGCAGGGACCCTCTTGATAATTTTCAGTTTTAAATCCAAATTTGCTTGCCTCCCTTTTAAAGTTGTGCTTTTTCTTGCATTCCAGCTGTGTTATCCAAGAATTCACTTTTTACATGCTAGAATCATTCATGCACAAAGAAAATCTTGCACCGGTACCGAGAAAATCCGGAAAACAGTTGCATAAATTCATGAAAAATCAAACTTTCCATTTTTGGTAGTGTCGCGATATCGCGACACTTCCATTTTCGGAAATGTCGCGATATCGCGACAGGTAAATCAAAAAGCAGCTAAGTCATGGAAGTGTAGCGAAATCGCGACACTTTCCATTTTTGGAAGTGTCGCGATATCGCGACGTTTCCATTTTTGGAAACTGTCGCAAAATCGCTGCCGACCGGAGGAGAGAGAAAGAAAACGTACGGAAGGGCGCGATTTTGCGACATGCACGAAATCGCGACATGTCGCATTTTCGCGGTAGGAGAGAGAAAGTGGGCTGCAGAATGAAAAATCGGCTAAGTCGCAAATGTGTCGCAAAATCGCGGTCAACGCGGTCAACGCATGCAGGTACGGAACTGTCGCGATATCGCGACGTGTTCTAGAATCGCGGCTGAAAATCAAGAAGTTGTACGGAGGCCAGGAAGGTCACGATTTCGCGACATGTCACGAAATCGCGACATGTCGCGTTTTCGCGGCCGACAGGGGAAGAAGTTGCCGATGCGCTGGGGACGTCGCGATTTCGCGACATGTCGCAGAATCGCGATAGGAGAGAGAAAGTCCTAAGTTGACCAAAAGTGCATTCCAACGGGAAACAGAAGGCATCCTGGGGTAGCGACACGTGTCAAAGCGTGAGGCAGACAAACAGAAGCCGACATGCAAGCTTATTTTGCTGTTTTTAATCTGTTTTTAATGTTTAAAGCTTCGATTTAATTAAAATGCTAATCTAATGCATCTTTTTGTCTTTCATGCAGGATTCCATCTGGCACTTACGGAACAACCGGGAAAGACCATAAAGGCAAAGTTAAAGTGCGGATTTAGTCAAGGACCGCCATGCTAGAGGAGAAGATGCCGGTGAGAGCATTCAATGACAAATTTATTGCAGAATTGATAGCATGAAGACAATTTCAACACAGGGATGGCTTTACGGAGATCAGATCTAGAGAAGTGGTGACTCATCCGGCTCACCAGCAGAATTAATGGAGGCATTTATTTGCAACTACGGATGAATGCAAGTGGCTTTAGATTTTATCTTCTCCATTTATGGCAGCTGACTGCACAGATTTGCCGAAGGGTTAAGTTCTATCCGGACTTTGATTTTAAATGGATTTTTATTGTAAAACCCGGTCCTAGGGTTTAGTGCGATAATATTTAGGGTTTGAGAAGAAGATATTTTGAAAATATCAGGGTCTGTCCTGAGTCTATAAATACTTCTTCTCAATGTAATCGCGTGAGGCGGAGACTTAGAAATAAAAGGCTTATAAGCAATTTCTTGCAAATCTTGTGAAATCCTTTGTTTCCGGACTTGGAGTTGATGTGCTTTAGCTTTTCTCTGATAGCATGGCCAGGAGCCTAATCTTTTGCAGAGTGTGATAAGTGTATCTTCTTTTGTTATCCGTTCCATTTAAAGTTTGTTAGATATATGTCGTGAATCTGCCATTATCAAGTTTAAATATGTCGTTAGGCTTCAGCTTGTTCTCTTGTCTCGCTAGGGGAAATTACAGATTTGAGGTTAAGTTTGTTCTAATTGCTCGTCTTCACCGTGTGAGCTAGGCTTCCGGTGAAAGATACCGCTTTAACCAACTGCCCTTGGATTTATAATTTTCTGCTAGATCTGTTTCACTCGGCCTTGTGCTCTTAGTTGAAAGTGATCTTAGACTGACTGGACACTTTCTTCTTTGATTTGTTCTGTTGTGAAGCTAGTAGCATAGATAAGATTGATAGTTTAGGGTTTTACAGTTGATGTCTGATAAGCTTCTCTTTTCGCCCTACCCTACCCTCTCTTTGCTTACCGTGAATGATCCATTTTTATTTTCTTTGTTTGTCTTTTATTTAAATCGCCGACCCATGAGAGCTAGATCAAGAATTCAAGTTAAATCCGATAAACAACTTTTGCAACTACCGAACAAGTTCAAGAACCCCCGTAAGGTAATAGAGCAGTCCATATTGAAATCTATTCCGGAAGTGGAAAAGAGTGAATTGCCATTCGACCCAACTCTGTAACTCGCACCTTGGATAACCAGCTAGATCCTAAAGATGAGTGGGATCCGTCCCGTGGGTGTCTCCGGGGCTTCCTTGCCCATCCTTTCCGGGGTGTGCATGAAAGCCGGACCAACAACCTAATTGGCGCTAGAAGGAGGGCCTTGAACTCAGTTCAAGTATTGTAAGTGCATTTTATTCCACAAACACTTGACACCAACATTTTAAATTTTTAAATTGTCAAGCATTTTTGAAAGTTGTCATAAGCTTTTAAAATTGCCGGAGAAGACCTCAAGTTAAGAACAATTTTATCTCCACCGGCAGTTATCCAATCACAACTCGGAACATCACCGTCACCCAAGTAATAATGGCAAATTGGTTGGGCCCCACCGCTTTGAATATTCCGGGTATAGCCCATGACTTGCCCGTAAGTCCGTAAAGATACCTCCCTAGGTATAAACATGATGGGACAAGAACTGCAGAAGAACATCTGCTAGCTTTTAAAAATGCTTTAAAATTGTTAAATATACAGCATGAAGATGTTGCCTGTAGATTGTTCCCGTTCACTCTCCAGGAGGGAGCTTATGACTGGTTTTTAAACCTCACCAAAGAATTCCATTACTAGTCGGGATGATCTAGAGAAAGCTTTTATATCACAATTTGGGGAAGTGATAGACCCAAGTGTGTTATACCAACAATTTTCCATAATCAAGAGAGAGTCGGGAGAAACTGTCAGGTCTTTCAATATGAGGTTCCAAAGAGCTTACGGTAGAATGACTGGCCATTACATCCCAAATGCAAATCTGGCCTTAGAAATCTACAAGAATGCATTGGATTCGGTGACCTCTATTTTTCTCAAGAGAGACATCAATATCACAACCCTGGCAGGGGCTTATAAAGAAGCCTTAATTCTTGAAAGACAGCTAGGGCCTCAAATTCTGAGCAGTCCTTTGATATCCTATGTTACACGAAACATGCCTATTCCAGATCCCATTCCACATCATGAGTTAGTGCCAACATGTCATGCTCTACCCAAGGAGACTCCGTTAACTCGTGACATCCACTCAAGGATGTGCAAAATACAGAGAAAAGTTCTGACAAGTTCAAAGTGGAAGTGCTTGAACTGAACAGTTGTGATCTGGCACCACCCAAATCTAAAGTTTTTCCTGGTGAGTTAAATTTTCCTAGAGATCAAAGAAATATTGATATTTCTAGTTCACCCAAAAACAGTACAACCAGGGTTTCAGATTCTTTCACTTTTCCCGAAGAGACAGAAAGTCTTGTACAGACTCCTGTGGATGAAATGCAAGATTTTCAACAGTTCAAAATGGACAGCTTATGACTTGAGATGTCAGAGTCCAGAATCTAATAATGATCCTTCCTCATCGTAGGATGATGAAAGTGAGATTCAATCTCACTATGCAGAAGTAACTGAGGAGGATAACATCATTGAGGATATGAGGGAACTTAAAGCTGACATCACCCTCTATGAATTGCCTCACATTGTTGAACAAAAGGTTAACTTGATTGAGGCTTACTCTGGACCACCCGTTGGATTTCAAGAAAAGGAGGAAAAGATAGTAAATATGAATGTGGTCACCCAACTTGGAATTGATGAACTGTCTCAACATAAGCCTGCAACTTCTGAACATAATGTCAAAGAAAAGGCTATAAACTGTGTTGATGCAGATATTGGAGTTTATAATTTGGCAACTGAGAAGGTGAGAACAGTTACAACTCTAATCAATCACAACAATGATGTTTGGACATTGCACATTGATGAGGTTAAATCTAAGCAAGGCTCAGGGGAAAAGGAAAATTGTAAGCATTCTGCTAGAGAGATAAAAATTGAAGTCCTGGATATTGAAGCAGTACAACAACCACAAAATGTTCAAGTTGTTAAGAACCAGGGCATACAGATAAAACATGATTTCTTTCAGTTGTCACATAATTTTGAAGATGTGGTGGTCTGGGTCTGTCAAGATTTTAAAGTATTTGATCCTCGGGGGTTTTTTACATTCAATCCTTTTGAAAGAACTCGCAAACCCTTCAATTAGAAGCATAAACATGTTATCATATGATTTGTTATTATATGATTTGTTTAATTTGAAGGAGTTGCAGATTTGTTTTTCAAATGGGACAGGGAAGACAATAAACACAAGTCTTTCCCAGATAGCAAATTTTTGAAGCACAGTCTGGAGTGCATTTCGTCAACAGGACCTGAAAGGTAATTTTTCTAAATTACTTGCACATGGTCAAAATTTTTTAAGGCACCATTTCTCTGCTTTCCCAACTGCTGCATTTTTTGAGTATGAAGGGAAGTTGTAACATATGTATACATTGTAAATAAGCTTTGAAGTTTTTCAGTTTTATTTCTTTTTCTGTACAATTTTTCAGATTTAGCTTGTGCAGTTTATTTCTTTTGTCAATGCTTTTTATTTCCTTTCTTTGTCTTTTTATGTATTTTATTTTGTTTAGTTTATTTGCTTTGTTCTTTATTGTTTTTTTTTTTTGTTTTTTTTTTTTTTTTAGTTATTTTTTTTTTTTTTTTTTTTTTTTTTTGTTTCTTTTTTTGTCTTTTATTCCCTTTCTGCCTATAGTTCGTGCTTTAGTCTCTCAGCTTTTATTTTGTTTTGCTTTAGAAGCCCGTGCTCGTCCTTGGAAGCCTCGTGCAAAGTCCTTTGGCTTCTAAAAATTCTGTCCTTTAACCTCTACCTGAGCAATCAATGAAAAGTCACCGCTGAAAATTGTTTTATTCTAAGCTGATCAATCCACAATCCAATGCCCCATGCTGTTCACCATTCTAATTGAGATAGTCTGCTTGCACTGAACTGTAGAACTATTTTGTTATTCAGGACAAAGGTAGAGAGATGATTGGATCTTGTGTCTTACTTGCCATAGTTGTTTTAATGATAGAAAAACTGCTATGCTGTTTAGTTGGAGGAACTCCCGGGGAATCCAAGAAAAGCTGGTTATGAGAGGGGACTATGGTTCATGCAATTATTTGGGTATCCACAGAGGCTATCAATGCCTAGACTGAAACAGTTCCAGATTGATCAAATGTTAAAAGAAAATTGTGATTTCCCTAAAAGCATTTCAGATATTGATATATTTCAGAGGGAGAGATAAAAAAAAAAAAGAAAAAGAAAAAAAAAAAAAAAGAGTTGAACAATTAAAAGAGGCAGCCAATATTAGATTCTGCCCTACAGTTGTAAATTTGGGTCGTGTAAATCTAAAGGGTAACTCTGTCTAGGCTGTAAAAGGCTAAACTAGTAAACAGAGCTCTACTCGGTTTCCCCTTTTACAATCTAGAAAAGTTGATTAATCCAAGTTTATCATTCAATTCAGTCATCCTTGAAGAAAGTTTTATACCCTTTGAAATTGCACATCAGAAATCTTCCTTGAAGTAATCCAGCCTAGTATGTCCTTGGGAAATTTTAACAGCTGGCAGTTAGCAGTCAATTTATTGTGAAGAATGTCTGTGGCAAGGCATGATGCATGGTCTTTTTGTTTTGAAACCAGAGTCTTGGGTTCTAAAATAGTGCTACTATTTTACCCGTAGATATCGCCATTTGTTGAGAAGCAACACACCCCCACTGAAAAATGAGATTCCATCCTTTGAAAACCTTGAACTTCCATTTTTCAGCAGGGACCCTCTTGATATGTTTCATGTTTTAAATCCAAATTTGCTTGCCTCCTTTTTAAAGTTGTGCTTTTTCTTGCATTCCAACTGTGTTATCCAAGAATTCACTTTTTACATGCTAGAATCATTCATGCACAAATAAAATCTTGCACCGGTACCGAGAAAATCCAGAAAACAGTTGCATAAATTCATGAAAAATCAAACTTTCCATTTTTGGTAGTGTCGCGATATCGCGACACTTCCATTTTCGAAAATGTCGCGATATCGCGACGGGTAAATCAAAATGCAGCTAAGTCCTGGAAGTGTAGCGAAATCGCGACACTTTCCATTTTTGGAAGTGTCGCGATATCGCGACGTTTCCATTTTTGGAAAGTGTCGCAAAATCGCTGCCGACCGGAGGAGAGAGAAAGAAAACGTACGGAAGGGCACGATTTTGCGACATGTCGCGAAATCGTGACATGTCGCATTTTCGCGGTAGGAGAGAGAAAGTGGGCTACAGAATGAAAAATCGGCTAAGTCGCAAATGTGTCGCAAAATCGCGGTGGCAACGCGGTCAACGCATGCAGGTACGTGAACTGTCGCGATATCGCGACGTGTTCTAGAATCGCGGTTGAAAATCAAGAAGTTGTACGGAGGCCAGGAAGGGTCGCGATTTCGCGACATGTCGCGAAATCGTGACATGTCACGTTTTCGCGGCCGACAGGGGAGAGAAGTTGCCGATGCGCTGGGGACGTCGCGATTTCGCGACATGTCGCGAAATCGCGACATGTCGCAGAATCGCGATAGGAGAGAGAAAGTCCTAAGTTGACCAAAAGTGCATTCCAACGGGAAACAGAAGGCATCCTGGGGTAGCGACACGTGTCAAAGCGTGAGGCAGACAAACAGAGGCCGACATGCAAGCTTATTTTGCGGTTTTTAATCTGATTTTAATGTTAAAGCTTCTGATTTAATTAAAATGCTAATCTAATGCATCTTTTTGTCTTTCATGCAGGATTCCATCTGGCACTTACGGGACAACCGGGAAAGACCATAAAGGCAAATTTAAAGTGCGGATTTAGTCAAGGACCGCCATGCTAGAGGAGAAGATGCCGGTGAGAGCATTCAATGACAAATTTATTGCAGAATTGATAGCATGAAGACAATTTCAACACAGGGATGGCTTTACGGAGATGAATTGATGGAGAAGTGGTGACTCATCCGGCTCACCAACAAAATTAATGGAGGCATTTATTTGCAGCTACGGATGAATGCAAGTGGCTTTAGATTTTATCTTCTCCATTTATGGCAACTGACTGCACAGATTTGCCGAAGGGTTAAGTTCTATCCGGACTTTGATTTTAAATGGATTTTTATTGTAAAACCCGGGTCCTAGGGTTTAAGTGCGATAAGATTTAGGGTTATGAGAAGAAGATATTTTGAAAAGATCGTGGCCTGTCCTGAGTCTATAAATACTTCTTCTAAATGTAATCGCAGGAGGCGGAGACTTAGAAATAAAAGGCTTATAAGCAATTTCTTGCAAATTTTGTGAAATCCTTTGTTTCTGGACTTGGAGTTGATGTGCTTTAGCTTTTCTGTGATAGCATGGCCAGGAGCCTAATCTTTTGCAGAGTGTGATAAGTGTATCTTCTTTTGTTATCCGTTCCATTTAAAGTTTGTTAGATATATGCTGTGAATCTGCCATTATCAAGTTTAAATATGCTGTTAGGCTTCAGTTGTTCTCTTGTCTGCTAGGGGAAATTACAGATTTGAGGTTAAGTTTGTTCTAATTGCTCTGTCTTCACCGTGTGAGCTAGGCTGCCGGTGAAAGATACCAGCTTTAACCAACTGCCCTTGGATTTATAATTTTTTGCTAGATCTGTTTCACTCGCCTTGTGCTCTTAGTTGAAAGTGATCTTAGACCGATTGGACACTTTCTTCTTTGATTTGTTCTGTTGTGAAGCTAGTAGCATAGATAAGATTGATAGTTTAGGGTTTTACAGCTTGATGTCCGATAAACTTCTCTTTCTGCCCTACCCTACCCTCTCTTTGCTTTCCGTGAATGATCCATTTTTATTTTCTTTGTTTGTCTTTTATTTAAATCTGTTGACCCATGAGAGCTAGATCAAGAATTCAAGTTAAATCTGATAAACAACTTTTGCAACTACTGAACAAGTTCAAGAACCCCCTGTAAGGTAACAGAGCAGTCCATATTGAAATCTATTCCGAAGTGGAAAAGAGTGAATTGCCATTCGACCCAACTCTGTAACTCGCACCTTGGATAACCAACTAGATCCTAAAGATGAGTGGGATCCGTCCCGTGGGTGTCTCCGGAGCTTCCTTGCCTCATCCTTTCCCGGGGTGTGCATGAAAGCCGGACCAACACACACCAAAAAAACTAAGTACAAGGGAAAACAAAACAACACAACAAATTTAAATACAAGCAAAACTTGCAAAACCAAAAAACTATGTACAAGAGATGAATATATACAAGTGATGGATGTGCTTTCTATCTCAAGGATAGAAATAGTGCTTTAAGAACTGCCCATTGATATGTAAAGGAATACTCTCTCCACTCAGATTCTGCAATTTAAATGCATTCTCATCAAGAATATCAAAAATTTGGTAGGGGCCTAACCAAAGATTGTCAAATTTATTATGATCACCCTTCTTTTCGTGTGCTTCATCCCACAACAAAATCAAATCAACAATCCTAAAGGCTATGACCTTGGCTATATTATCAAACCACATTTTAACAACCCCTTGATGCTTACTAAAATGTTGTAGGGCATCTTCCCTCTTTTCTTTTAGACTCAATCTTACCTATGTTTTATCATCAGTTTCAAGATAATCTTTCATAAACAGAAGAGTCTACAATTTCAGGTTAGCAAGAAAGATAAGCTCTTGAACATAAACTAAATGATAAGGAGAAGTACCAATGAACCCTTTTGATCTAGTTCTATCCGCCCATAAAGCATATTTCAACTTGTTATGCCAGTCTCTAGGATTCATTTCCAAAAATTTCTTAATTATGGACAATAAGTTTTTATTAGTAGATTCTGCTAAACCATTACCTTGTGGGTAATAATTTGAAGAAAAATTTATGCTTACCTTATTGTGAACTAAAGTGAAGTGAAATCAGAACCATTGTCACAAACAATAGAATATGGCATACCAAATCTAGTAACAATGTGTCCTAAAAATTGAATAACTACTTCAAAAGTATAGTTCTTAGTGGGAATGGCTTCAATCCATCTAGTACAATAATTTGTAGCGGTTAAAATGTATTTGTGACCAGTTGAAGAGTTTGGGTGTATAACTCCTACGAAATATAAATCCCATTGTGCAAATAATCTAGCCTCAAATACGGTTTGTAAATTTATAGAGGTATTTCGTTCTCTGTTGACGACAACCTGACATGATGCACCCGCAACATCCAATGACACTTTCCTGATTTAGCCGAATAAAAGTTCCAACTTCTTGGGGTCATAACTTTTGATTCGGGTGTCCGTTTGAGCCTATTTTTTTTTAAATGCACATAATTGAGTTGACCTCACCGTTTTTAGCAACGTTGTCACTGAAGTGGCCGTTTCGACATGTTTTTGGGCCCTGAAACATCACCTGGTGGCCAGAAATGGGCTCGAAAGTTTTTGTTCCAGTTTTTTTTTTCAATTTTTCGGTATTTAATATATTTTGTTGCATGAGTCAGTCTAGGGAGATATTTTAGGAAAGTCTTAATTTTGGAATAATGGATGCATGATATTTTTTTTGGATCCATCTGAGTGATAGTTTAGAGTTACTAAAAATAGTAAGTCCTGATACTTACTAAAAATAGTAAGTTTGTGTTAGGTTAGGGTTTTTGGTGGATATTATATGTAGGAAGTGATTTCATTGTAAGGGGATGGAGATCCAAGAAAATAATAAAATTCGAGTTGTAGAATTGTTGTTTTCCCATTGATTTTGCTTGTGTTTTTGAGAATCAATACGGATCTACATCATTTGGTATCAGAGCGGGTAAGATCTTGCTAGTGGAGATATCATGTCGCCTAGGAGAGGTTGAGATAACTATGCTCAGATGAATAGGTAGATAGAATATTTGCACGGGGAAGTAGCATGACTAACCAATGTGATTGACCGCATGATGGAGAGATGCCCCAACTTGCATTCAGATCTAGGGTCTACTGATGAGGGCATGGTAGAAGAGGACAGATCTGAAGCAGGCTCAGAACACCCAGGAGAGGAGCCATGTTTTGAAGAAAAACTACTCCTAGCCTTGGATGGAATCCGAGGGAACCAAGATAGTATCAAGATCAAGGTTTTTGAATATGCTGGTGGGTTAAAACTAGAGGAGCTCATTGATTGGGTGAACAATATGGAAAAATATTTTGAATGGAGTAATCTCACTGAGGAGAAGAGGGTGAGGCTTGCATGTACAAAGTTGAAGGGACATGCACTGATTTGGTGGGACCATCTGCAGAAGGAGTGACAGAATAATGGAAAAGAGAATATTAGGACCTAGGATAAGATGAAGAAGAAGCTTCAAGAGAAGTTTATACCTACCGATTATACCCAAAATTTATTTCATAGGTCTCAGAACCTTTGACATAGGGATATCAGTGTGGAGGACTACACCAATGAGTTCTACAAGTTATCTATACGGGTAGCACTTAATGAGATAGAAGATCAGAAGGCTAGGAGGTATGTGAATGGTCTAAGCTATGCTATTCAAGATGAGTTGTGCATGCATCGCACTCCTACAGTAGATGCAGCATATGAGTTAGCCATGAGAGCCAAAGATAAGATAAAGAGCAGGATGAGAAATCAAAAGAGGGGATCTACATCTTCCTCAAGTCATGGGCATGGTGGATCTAATTTTTCCAAGGGTGAATCTTCTACGCATGTAGAAAAATCACAACAAATTGGACTAGAGCGTGATGCCTATCGAGGAGGTAGAGGAATCCCGAGAGGTAGAGGTAATGGGGGAGGTCGCACTAGGAGTGGACCACGTAGGCCCTTTATCTGCTATAGTTGTGGTGAGGAAGGTCATAGAGCATCTGAATACCCCCACTATGATGTTGAAGAGCGGGGAGGCCAAGCTAGAGTTAATCTGGTTGAGGAAGAGGAGGAATATGAAACAGAAGTTGTTTATGATATGGGTGAAAGTCTCATGATACGAAGGACATTGATTACTCCAAATAAGGAAAAGATGCGGGCAAAAAATGACAATGAATCATGGCTATGTATAAATATTTTTTGAAAAAGATGCACCTCAGGAGGAAAGGTATGTAAAGTGATTATTGATCCTGGTAGTTGTGAGAACATGGTGTCAAATATTATGGTTGAGAAAATGAATCTACCATGTGAGAAGCACCCAACCCCCTATCGAGTTTCATGGGTTAAAAATGGGAATGAGGTGACTATTGATAAGAGGTGTCTAGTGAAATTCTCAGTTGGGAGTACCTATAAGGATGAAGTGTGGTGCGATGTGATTCCTATGGATGCATGCCATATTTTTCTAGGGAGGCCGTGGGAATATGATAGGAAGACCTCCCATGATGGATTTCGGAACACATACACATTTTGGAAGGAGGGGGTAAAGGTGGTTTTGTTACCTCTAAAGGAAGATGGACAGAGCGAAACTTTGCTTACTGCAAATAATTTTTTTATAGAAGTGAAAGAAGTTGGTTGGTGTTATGCCTTAACAACCAAGAAGGTCGCAGATGAAGAAACTGTCATACCACTAGTGGTGTCCAGGTTGTTGTAGGAATATTTTGATGTCATACCTGATGAATTACTAGTTGGGCTACCATCGAAGAGGGACATCCAACATCATATCGACTTGATCCCTGGGTTAGCTCTTCCAAATCAAATAGCCTACCGATTGAATCCAACACAGAATGTCGAGTTGAGCAAACAAGTGATAGAACTGATACAAAAGGGATTGGTCAGGGAGAGTATGAGTCCTTGCGTGACTCCTGCACTTTTAACCCCAAATAAATATGGATCATGGTGGATGTGCATGGATAGTAGGACCATAAATAAGATTACTATAAGATACAGGTTCCCAATGCCAAGGATTGATGATATGATGGATGCTTTAGCAGGGGCTAATTATTTCAGTAAGATTGACCTACGAAGTGGCTATTACCATATCAAGATCAGAGAAGGGGATGAGTGGAAGACAACTTTCAAGACTCGAGATGGATTATACGAATGGTTGGTGATGCCATTCGAGTTATCTAATGCCCCCAGTACCTTTATGCTATTGATGAACAAAGTGTTGCGGGAATATAATGGTAAGTTTGTGGTTGTTTATTTTGATGATATCTTAGTTTTCAGTAAGACTAAAGCAGAGCATGTGCACCATTTGAGGTTGGTTCTAGATCTATTAAGAAAAGAGAAACTATATGCCAATTTGAAGAAATGTAGTTTCCTTCAAGAGAGTTTAGTATTTTTGGGGTTTGTAGTTTCAAGGGAAGGCCTCAGGATGGATGAGGAAAAGGTAAAAACAATTGTTGAATGGCCCATCCCGAGAAATGTAACAGAGGTTAGAAGTTTCCATGGCTTGGCAACTTTTTACAAAAATTTCATTAGGAATTTTAGTAGCATTGTGGCTCCCATCACAAAATGCACCAAGGGGAAGGAATTCGTATGGACAAAGGTAGCAGGAGAGGGCTTTGAGCTTTTGAAGAAAAAGGTAACCACCGCACCTATTTTAGTGTTACCTGATTTTAGCAAATTATTTGAGGTTGATTGTGATGCATCACATATTGGAATTGGAGTTGTGTTGAGCCAAGGAGGGCATCCAGTAGCATTCTTTAGTGAGAAGTTGAATGAGTTCAGGAAAAATTACTCCATCTATGATGTTGAATTCTATGCTATTGTGCAAGCATTAAGATACTGGAGACATTATCTATTATCCAAAGAGTTTGTACTCTTCACGGACCATGAAGCATTAAGGTATGTTAATTCCAAAAAAAATTGAATAGTAGACATGCAAAGTGGGTATCATATTTACAAGAGTATGAGTTTACTTTGAAGCATAAATCAAGAAAATAGAATAAGGTGGAAGATGCCTTAAGTAGGAAGGTAATGTTGCTGACTACCATGGAGAATGTTGTGGTAGGATTTGAGAGTATCAAGAATTTATATGAGGTTGATGCTAACTTTGGACAGGTTGTGGCACAATATAAGAATCCAGTAGGGGGTGTGTCTAGTAATATTTTTGCAGAATATGTTATGCAAGATGGTTACCTATTTAGAGGTAAACAGTTATGCATTCATGTTGGTTCCATGAGGGAGAACATCCTGAGAGAGCTGCATAGTGGAGGTTTAGCTAGACACTTTGGGGTGGATAAAACTATTGCTCTTGTGGTGGAGAAGTATTATTGGCCAAAGATGCGAAGAGACATAACCAAGTTTGTATCTTGTTGTAGAGTCTTTCATAAGGCTAAAGGCCATGCCCAGAATACCGGGTTGTATATGCCTTTACCAGTTCCTACAGGACCTTGGAATGAACTGAGCATGGATTTTGTGTTAGGATTTCTGTGTACCTAGCGAGTTAAGGATTCCATATTTTTTGTTGTTGACAGGTTCTCTAAGATGGCTCACTTTATCCCTTGCCATAAAACTGATGATGCCACAGGAGTTGCAATCATGCTTTTTGATGAGATTGTGTGTTTGCATGGCATTTCAAGATCTATCACTTTGGATCGAGATGCCAAATTTTTGGGCCACTTTTGGAGGACATTATGGAAGAAGCTTGATACAGTTCAGTAGTGTGTATCACCCATAGAATGATGGATAGATGGAGGTCATGAATCAGAGTTTGGGTAATCTTTTGAGGTGCATAGTTGGTACAAAGCAAAAATAGTGGGATCGAGCGTTACCACAAGCAGAGTTTGCATTCAACAGCTCAGCAAATCGCTCAACAGGAAAGTCCCTATTTCAAATTGTTTATGGCCACAATCCCCATGGTGTGCTTAATTTAGTGGAATTGTCGATTACTAACATTGTTAGCGATGATGCAGAGGCTTTTGCAAAACATATACAAAAAATTTAGGAGGAAGTTCGACAATGGTTGTAGGAGAGTAATGCCAAGTATAAAGCATCAACAGATGTACATAGGTGAGCAAAGGTATTTTAGAAAGGTGACTTGATAATGGTCCACCTTCATAAAGAAATATTTCAAAATGTTAGCGTACTATATTATACTTTGTCTGTATTTCATTATTAGGCATACTGTTACACTGTTACAACTCCGTAACAGTTCTGGTTCAGCCGGTGACTATTCCCGGCAATTGTAACCTTTATTTAAACCCTGCTCAATAATACAATTCTGTTTCAAATTTCTACATGGCATCAGAGCCAATGGCGTGAAGGGAGAGGTTGGAGGCGGATGACGGAGTTTGCTGAAAAAAAAAAAAAAAAGAGATTGCAGTGCGTTTTTTTTTTAACGCAGTTTCTCCTGCTGTGCGAAATTTTTTTTTTTTTCTCCGCAACTTGATTCCGTCGCGTGAAGAGCAGTTGCGGGAGACAAAAAAAAAAAAAAAAAAAAATTTTCAGGTCGCAGGCGCGTGCCCCCCACGTCCCTGTCCACGGAAGTGCCTGGAACTAGACGCCGCGCGCGCGCAGGAGGCAGCGCAAATGTCTGACGTCCGCCGCTAGGAAGGGATGTAGGAGGCATCAGAAGGGGGACGTGCGCTCCCCCACATGTTGAGCGGACGGCTGTCCACGTGCAGGGGGCGCCGCACAGGAGGGGTGCGTGGGCTGCCACCCCCCCCGTTGGAGCTGCGCGACGCACAATTTGTGCGCGCGCTCCCCAACGCCCCCCCCCCCCCGGTTGGAGGTTGCGCGACGTGCAATTCGCACGTGCGCTCCCCGACGTCCCCCCTGCGTTGGAGGTTGTGCAACGCGCAATCCGCGCGTGCGCTCCCCAACCCGCCCCCCCTCCTATGGGAGCGCGCGCCCTTGGCTGACGCAGCGCAGCCGCGCCGCGCCCCCTCGGGGAATTTAAAAAAAAAAAAAAAAAGGAGCGACGATGGCACGCGACGGAGGAGGCAAAAACAGGGATTGAAATACGAGGGGGCCCCTTTCTCCTCCCAGATCAGCCCACGGGCTCACTGGCAAGTGAGCCGCGTGGTGGGTTCCGGGAACCCCAACAGTCGGGGGTTCAAATCCCGCCGACTTCCCCTTTCAAAGGTATAAATTTTTTTTCAAAGGTTTTATTTAATTATTATTTTTTTAGTTAAAATTTTTAATTTTAATTTATTTTTTAATAGTTTTTAAAACTTTATAAATTAAAATTTAATTTTTAATTTATTTTTTCATAAGTTTTAAAACTATATAAATTAAAAATTATTTATTTTAATTTTAAATATATAATAATTATTAAAATGCTTTGTTAAAGAGATTTTTTTAAGGGGGGATATTTTTTTTCAAAAAATCAAAGGGGGAATGTGAGTAATTTTCTGAAAAAGCAATTTGGCGAATTGTAAAAGGTGCATTTTCGGCTGTGACCGACACCTTGTGGGTTAATTCTTGTGGGCACTTTTTATGTTGTATGTTGCATATTTCATTTTTTTGCACTACTTCATTAAAAGTTAAAAAAATCAAATACACTCCCTAAGTCCCCGGAATAATTAAAACCCATCCGTGCAATTTATTTGCACCGCAGCGTTCGGTATTTGTGATACCTCTGGCCAGCACTTACAGGTAAAGTTGTCGTGATTGGGCTACTGTATCCGCCGCCTAATATAGCTGCTACAACGACGTCTGAGCTTGTTCTCTATAAATCGTCTGGGAGAGATAAGTTAGCCATTTTTGCATTTTTTTACTCCATCCACTACCCTTTATCGCACTTGTGTTTAGGCGTAAATCCCGACGAAGTATTCTTCATAGTGTTTAGGGGGAAGTTACGCCCCACGCATGAGAAGAATCTTCTATGGTAGGTGCCATCAACAAGGCGATTCCCTTTCAAGCACCGCTTATGTTCCACGTATCGTATGATCTCTAAAACTCACCTATAGTCTCCCTCACGTAAGGGCGGGTGATTTTTGTTGATCTTTCTAAATACCTATAGTTTCCCTCACGTAAGGGCGGGTATTTTGTACGGTATAACGGCCTAGCAAAAGGTATATCGAAAGGGGGACCAATTGGTGATATAAGGAACCTTCACTATGGCCGCTGTTGCAAAGTTGATGACTGATCCTCATCAGTTATTGAAAGGTCCAAATTATACACCATGGAAACATAAGATGAAGGCAATTCTCCAAATGGAAGATTTGTGGGATATTGTTACTGGAGTAACAACTAGGCCTTCACCAACAGCAGGATCCACAGGTCCTTCCGCAGATCAGATAGCTTTTGACAAGAAAGACAGTCGAGCAAAGGTGCTCATTTTGTTTGCTGTTTCAGATGAAGTGCAACCTCATATAGCTGACAAAGCAAGTGGTAAAGAGGCATGGGATGCCCTTAGAACCATCTATGAGGGAAAGAATGATTCCACCATTCTTCATCTTCAACAACAACTTCATAACCTGAGTTTGAGACAGGGTGAAACAGCTTGAACTCTTTCTCGTGCAGAGTGTCTGAATTGAAAGAGAAATTGAATTCTTTGGGAGATACTATGGACGAAAAGCTTCTCATTTCACTTGTGATGAGAGCTTTGCCTTCTTCATTTGATATGTTGATCACCTCCATCCAGGTGTCTCAACGACAAATTACCTACATCGAGTTGGTCAATCTGGTTCAACAACAGGAGGCACGCCAACTTCACAAGGATGATTCTTCCAATACAGCCCTATACACCAACAGCAGTGGTTCTAGGAAGAAAGGTAATGGGCAAAAAGGAGGCAACTTTCATAAAGGAGGAAATTCTCAACAAGATACGAAAGGAAAAGGCAAACAACCTCAACAGAAGAAGAGGTGGTGCAAGATCTCGTGGAGAAATACAACCATGACACCAACAAGGTGTTGGCATAAGAACAAGCAGTAAAGGCCAAAACAAACCACAAAATAAAAACAAGCAACCCAAGTGAATGTTGCTGTTGAAGAATCTGACTCAGATTCTGAATGGGCACACAAGGTGCTCATGACTACCACAGATTCCACACAGAGGGATCCCGTTTGGTATGTCGATTCTGGAGCTAGCAAACATATGATTGGCGACAGATCGTGGTTTGAATCATTTGTGGCCAAAGAGGGCAAACCCGTCACCATTGCTGATGATAAAACCTACAGGGTTCAGGGAGAGGGTACAGCTTCAGTCACTCTTCCCGATGGCAAGTGTCGATTGACAAAGTCCTCTATGTTCTGGGATTGGCTAACAATTTGCTATCAGACACAAATCCTGGATAGAAATATGGTTGTCAACTTTCGTGTTGAGAATGGCAAGAAGTGTTGTACTATTACCATGAAGGGTAAGCAGATTGCAACAGCTTCATATAAGCACGGCTTATTTGCACTAGATGCTATCTCTACTCCACATGTTGCCATGACTGTCTCTACCAAGGAGGCAACTTCCCTATGGCACAAGAGATATGGGCATCTTAGTTCCGGCTACTTACTTGAGCTCAGGAAGTATGAGATGGTAAAGGGTCTTCCTTCCCTTTCTCGCCACATTGCCAGTGTGCTCGACCGCTTGGCAGGAAAGCAAGATAGAGTACCATTTGAGAAGAGCTCAACAAGAGCACGAAAACCTCTCGGAGTTAATTCACACCGATCCGTGCGGTCCTTTCACACCCAACAGCTGTGGAGGGAAGAGGTACTTTCAGTTATTCGTAGATGACTACTCACGAAAGATGTGGGTTTTCTTTCTCCAACTGAAATCTGAAGCTTTCGCATTCTTCCAGCAGTTCAAGAAATCCGTTGAGAAGGAGTCAGGAGCTTCTATTAAAACCCTCCGCTCAGATCGAGGGGGAGAGTTTACCTCTAATGAATTTTCTGCATTCTTAGATAAGCATGGAATCAAGAGACAGTTAACAACTGCCTATACTCCTCAAAGAAATGGAGTTGCTGAGAGAAGGAACCGTTCTATCATGGAAATGGTTCGTTGTATGCTCACAGAGCTACTCTTGGGCAACAATATTGGGCGAAGCCGTCACCACCGAAGATATCTGTTGAATAGGGCACCCACAAAGGCCCTAAAAGGAATGACTCCACAGAAGCATGGAGTGGTCGAAAACCCTCCATATCTCATCTACGTATTTTCGGATGTCACGCTTTCATGCACATACCGAAAGAGAAAAGGAAGAAGCTAGATGAGAAAACACTGAGATGTATTTTTCTTGGTTATGATGAGCACTCTAAAGGATATCGTTTGATAGATCCTTTGACCAAGAAAATTCATGTCAGCAGAGATGTTGTCTTTGATGAAGCTTTCACATCACAGAGCACATCTAAAGTACACCTAGATCTTGTGGAATCTAAGGAAGAGAAGATTCCTTCACAACACAGTACAGGAGGTCCTTCTACATCTTCTTCAACACCACCGAAGAAGAATCCAAAATGGTGTACAAATACAATCAGAGACGCAAATTTATCCACTCCTCCCAATTTGAACTTGGATAGACCTCGTACACGCAGGATGGCTCAAAAGGAAAAAGAAGCCAAAGAAACCGGTGAGGTTGATGATCTTTGTCAATCTTTTGAGGAACTTTCCGTAACTCCAAGTACGAAGTAGAGGATATGGATATTGATGATGACAGTGGCATTCATGTCTACCATAGATGATCTTGAACCCGCATCGCTGCAAGATGCTCTCAATGAGCCTCATGGAAGGCCGTTATGGATACAGAGTATGAGTCTTTGATGAAAAATAAAACTTGGAAGCTTGTTGATCTGCCGCATGGAAAGAAACCCATTGGCTGCAAATGGGTATATAAAGTCAAGTACAAGGCAGATGGAACAATTGATAAGCATAAGGCCCGTCTTGTTGCAAAGGGCTATGCTCAAAAGGAAGGCATTGACTACGAGGAAACTTTTGCACCTACTGCTCGGATGACCACAATTCGAGTTATGTGTGCTATGGCAGCACAATATGGGTGGAAAGTTCACCATATGGATGTCAAAAGTGCCTTTCTAAATGGTGATCTCCAAGAAGAAGTCTACATGACTCAACCTGAAGGATTTGAAGTGGAAGGCCAAGAGCAGAAGGTTTGCAAATTGGTCAAATCCTTATATGGTCTGAAACAAGCTCCTCGAGCTTGGTATATAAAAATGGACAATCACCTTATGCAAGATGGATTTAAGAGATGTCCGTCAGATGCAAACCTCTATTTCAAGAAACAGGGTTCCGAGATAGTGTTGCTTGTACTCTATGTGGATGATCTCGCTCATTACAGGGAGTTCGTAAACTATGATCTCTACCGTCAAAAGAAACTTGTGTAAATATTTTGAGATGACAGATCTCGGACTTCTCCATTACCGTCTTGGTCCTGGAATTCAGCCGTAAGGAGCACTCCATCAAAGTGTCTCGTAAAAAATATGCCAAGACATTGCTGGAAAAATATTGCATGACTGATTGCAAGCCAATGGCAACTCCGATGGAGAATGGACTTCAGCTATCGCGATATGATGATTCACCTCAGGTAGATGGTACTCTCTATCGACAGCTGATTGGGAGTCTCATATATCTGACCAATACTAGGCCGGATCTCGTATTTGCCGTCAACTATCTTTCGAGGTTCATGCAGGAGCCTAAGACCACTCATTGGAAAGCAAAGAAACGTGTTCTTCACTATGTCCGTGGTACTATGGAATATGGCCTAGAATACAAGAGGAACAACAAATTCTTCTTGCAAGGATACACGGACTCCGACTATGCCGGATCATTTGATGATCGCAAGTCAACTTCTTGGATACATTTTTCATCCTGGGATCCGGTCCTCGTCTCTTGGCACAGCAAGAAGCAACAGGTGGTTGCTATTTCATCAACAGAGGCAGAGTATCGCGCCGCATGTGAAGTGTGCGAAGTGATATGGTTACGTCGCATTCTGACAAGTATGGGCCATCCATCAAAATCTCCAATACACTTGTTTTGCGACAATCGTGGTGTTCTCAACCTCGTCAAGAATCCACCCATCATGAAAGAACAAAGCACATTGACACACAATGTCATTTCATTCGAGATGAAGTTCCAAAGCACCGAATTCAGCTTCAAGACATTCCCACCGATGCTCAAGTTGCAGTACATTTTCACTAAGGCACTTGGACGTGTCAAATTTGAATTGTTTCGCAGCTCTCTTTGTATTGCAAAATGATGTAAGGGGATGTTAGTATAGCTATTAGTTATTACATTACCCAAATAATGTAATAAAGGGGGATGTTAGCGTACTTATTATATTTTGTCTATATTTCATTATTAGGCATACTGTTACACTGTTACAACTCCGTAACAGTTCTGGTTCAGCCGGTGACTATTCCCGACAATTGTAACCTTTATTTAAACCCTGCTCAATAATACAATTCTGTTTATAATTTCTACACGAAAGGGCACATACAATAAGCTCAAAATGAAGAAGATTGGGCCCTGTAGGATTCTTCAGAAAAGTAATGACAATGCCTATGTGGTCGAATTTCCAGAGGACCTGGATATCTCGCTGATATTCAATGTCTCTAATATGTATGAATTTCATGGAGATGTAGGATATGTTGAGGCACCAAAAGTGATAAATTGAGTGCAACATATTCCCAAGAAGAATAAGGATCGTGTTGAATAAGTCTTGGATAAGAAGGTGATCACCACACGCAATGACAACTACATCAAGTACTTGGTACAGTGGAAAGGATTATCATCAGCTGAAAGTACCTAGATTTCTGAAGGAGAGTTGAAGAAGATTGTGCATGATAAGATTTAGGATTTTCATCAGCATAAATCATAGGAGTTGAGTTATTTTCAACCAGAGTAGAATGATGCACCCGCAACATCCAATGACACTTTCTTGATTTAGCCGAATAAAAGTTCCAACTTCTCGGGGTCATAACTTTTGATTCGGGTGTCCGTTTGAGCCCATTTTTTTTAAATGTACAAAATTGAGTTGAATTCATCGTGTTTAGAAATTTTGTTTCTGAAGTGGTCATTTCAACATATTTTTAGGCCCCAAAACATCACCTGGTGGCCAGAAATGGGCTCAAAAGTTTTTGTTCCATTTTTTTTAGTTTTTCAGTATTTAATATCTTTTGTTGCATGAGTCAGTCTAGGGAGATATTTTAGGAAAGTCTTAATTTTGGAATAACGGATGCATGATTTTTTTGGATCCATCTGAGTGATAGTTTAGATTTACTAAAAATAGTAAGTTCGTGTTAGGTTAGGGTTTTTGGTGGATATTATATGTAGGAAGTGATTTCATTGTAAGGGGATGGAGATCCAAGAAAATAATAAAATTCAAGTTGTAGAATTTTTGTTTTTCCATTGATTTTGCTTGTGTGTTTGATAATCAATACGGATCTACATCATGAAATATATGGCAAGAACGAACATGGGCATGGGCATATTTGAAAATGTGGGGCCAATAGTAACCATATCTCAAAATTTGGTGTGTTGTGGCATTAGCTGATCCATGCCCAGTCCCATACTTACCATGAAAATCTTTAAGAATTTGCATAGCCTCATCCTTACTCAAACATCTAAGGAAAATTCCTTCGTGATTTCTTTTGTATAACACACCAGCTTTAATCATAAAATTAGAGCTTTTTAATCGAAGTGCTCTTCTTTGCATAGCATTAAAGTGATCAGGGCACTTACCATTCAAAATAAAATACACAATGTCATTATACCATTCATCCGTGGTGATGCTTTCTGTAGTGTATTGCTGACACATGATTTGAGGATCAATTTCAGCTAGAGACTTTGTCAAACCTTGTCCTCTAACAAGCTTCATCGGATGGATCTCTAAATCAAACTCCTACAAAGTAGCCAGCCATTTGCCTCTCCTTTCTCCCAGTTTATTCTGCATCAACATTGTTTTGATAGTTGGGTCAGGTACTATTGCAAAAATTCTACTATGCAAAATGTAATGTCTAATCTTCTTCACAGTTTTGAAAAGAGCATATACCTGTTTATCTAGAATAGTGTATTTCAACTGTGCATATTTTAGTGGTGAACTCAAGAAAGCAATAGGATTTTTTGAATTATCTTCATTCTTTTGAGTTAATACACTAGCAAAAGAATGCTCAAAAGCGAATGAATAAATATAGAAAGGTTTCTTGTAATTAGGACTCACAAGCACAAGTGTAGAAGATATTGCATTTTTAACATCCTAAAAAGTTGCTTTAGCTTCACCAGTCCAATTAATGTTAGCATCCTTTTTCAACATATCATTTAATGGTTTGACTATTTCAGCAAATCCTGAAATGAATTTCCTGACAAAGTTGATTTTTCCAAAAAATGATCGTAATTCTTTTTTGCTACCAGGAAGAGGGATTTTCTGGATGGCTTCGATTCTTTCAGGATCTATGGAAATTCCATCTTTTGAGATGACATGGCCTAAAATTTTACCTTCAGTTACTCCAAAAATGCACTTTTTGGGATTTAGTGAAATGCCATGCTCTCTACACTTTTGAAGAACTTTTCTCAAATCATTAACGTGGTCAGATCTATTCTTTGAGAAAATAGGAATGTCATCAACATAAATAACTATGCATTTACCTATCAAATCTCTAAATGCATAGTCCATGGCTCTCTGAAATGTGGCACCTACGTTAAGCAATCCAAAAGGTATTCTTCTGTAAGCAAAGGTACCCCACTTCATGGTAAAAGTAGTTTTCATTCTGTCTTTTGGGTCAATAAGAATTTGGTTATATCCAGAATAACCATCAAGAAAAGACATCATCTCAGAACCATTCACCATTTGCAAAATATGATCAATGGAAGGCAAGGGGTAGTTATCTTTTTGTGAGGCCTTATTGAGATTCCTAAAATCAATACACAAATAGATTTCACCTGTTTTCTTCCTAACTGGTACAATGTTTGCTACCCATGTAGAGTGTCTGATTGGAAAGATAATCTTAGCATCCAACAATTTCTTAACCTCCTTTTGTATAAGAGGCTCTAGCAATGGGTTAACTGGTCTTTGTTTTTGTCTAAATGGTTTTGAATCTGGCTTTAAAGGAATAGTATGTGTTATGATGTTTTCATTATAAGTCTTTAAATTCTCATAACTCCATGCTATTACATCAACATAATATTTAAGAGCCTGTACAATCCCTTCTTGTTCATGATGAGTGCAAGCCTTTCCTATGAGTACGTTATGTGGGTCTTTACTAATCCCAAGATCAATAGAATTATAAGCATCCTGCGGGAGTGAGGTTTTATTACAACTTTTGCTTTTGTAATCAATATCAAAAAGCTTTTCGAGAGAAACTATACCTTTAGGAATCACATTGATTTTCTTTGTTACCTCATGATCTTCATTTTCATCTTCTTGCAATCTCTCATCCTCATCGATCACCTGATTTTCAAAAATACCTGAATTAGTTACAAAATTAAAAATGTGCCTGTCACTTTCAAATACCTATAAATTTTTCACATTGTCAGGTATAGAAGGATAGGGTATCAACTCAATTGAAAACTTCTTTAGCCTCCTATTATCAATAGGCTTAAGAGTACCTGTTGTGATAGCTAAAGAATCAACAATTCGATTGTTCTTCCTAGATATCAATGAAATATTGAAAGCATGGAATTCATCAATCAAATCCCTAACTCTATTTCTGTAATGAATTAGCCTTTTATCATGACATGTGTATTGGCCTTTCACCTATTTAACAACCAATTCTGAATCTCCTAGCACTTTCAAACATTTAATGTTTTTCTTTAAGGCTAACTGCAAACCAAATATTAAGGCCTCATATTCTGTAGTATTACAAGTGCAAGGAAACTGTAATCTATAAGCTGCCAGAGATGACTTACCTTTAGGACTAATCAATTCCACACTAGCTCCACTACCTTGTTTGGATTTAGATCCATCAAATTTAAGCATCCAAACAAGATTTTCATCCTTAATTGGATTAATAGATGGTATTTCATTTTCAGATTCACCTACATCCAATTTTATTTCCAAAGTGTAAACACCTAACTCAGAATCATTGTAAAGAATTTCATTGGTTTTGTTATATTCAGTAATCAAATCCTTGAGTCTAGGTTCTCTTTCAACTTTTATTTGATTAGCAACACCCTTCCATGGTAGCCACATATGTGAACAATTAGTGGCCATATATCCATTTAAGTTCCTAGACCAATCTCTACTCAACAACATTCCATACTTATCAGGTATATCTACAACATGTATATCAATATACTGTTGTATCCTAGGTTCTGAGGCTAGTTGTATGTGAACATTCTTAAGCATTCCAACCACATGAACTTCAGATTTATCTAGTTGCACAACTATCCTGTTAGAAGGGATGGGTTTCAAACCCAATTTTTGACAAACAATGTGAGGCATGACATTACCGGATGCTCCTGAATCAACAAGACAATTGTGCAGATTTCTTCCTGCAATTCTTATGGTCAAAAGAAAGGGAGGAGCTTCTCCTTTGTCCCTTCGTGAGGCAAATTGTGCATCCATGGATTTTGGGGATTCATTTTTTCTTTTATCACCAAAATCCTGCATCAAAAATTCTTGTTGATTAGTCAACTTAGCAACATCAAATAAAGATATATTCACTTTTGTTTTCTTTAAATCCTCCACAATATTATATGCAATTTTGTCATGTGGTGGTTGAGGTAGATCAAATTTAGATGGAGGTATGGGATTGTTACTAGCCTGTGTGTCAAGAGGAATGATGGTGTCATTTGGGGGAGTAGAAGAAGTAAATGGAGCTTTAGTCTTACTCCTAAGCTTGTAATTATGATTTCCTTTTTAAATTGTCTGAAAGCTTGAACTTCCTCTTCTATAGACCCATCATACCCTTCTTCATCTTCTTCAATTGATTCAAATGTTTCAACTACTAGCATTGATTCTTTCCCTTTGCTAGTACTAGCCTATTGGGAAGGATCTTCATCTGAAACAATTTCCATGTTATCCATCTCTTTTTGTAGAATATCTAGAGTTGTTTTGAATTCAGGGCACTCATTCTCACTATGTTGTGTCGTAGAATGTACCCTACACCAATTGTTTAAAGCCAAATCTGAAATATTAACAATAGTGCTGGTTTGATTGGAACTAGTGGTAGCATTGTTCTGATTAACAATGGGATTAGGTACTCCTCCATTGTTCGAACGAGTATTCCATTGTTTTCTCTGAAAACTAAAATTTCTATTTTGATGAGAATTTTGAGGCAATTGTTTCTGTATTTGAACCATGTCACTACTAAGTTTTTGGACAACCCTTTGTAGGTCATTTACCTAAGAATTAGGTTCATTATTTTATCCTACAGTAGTTTGATTGGTTGTGTTACTTGTAGTGGTAGTGGGATTTTGAAAATTTGGCAAACTTTGATTTTGGACAACCTGTGGAAATGTTGTGTTATTTTGATGAAATGTTGAAGCATTTGGAGTGGGTGTTGTATTAAAGAATGTAGGCATGATTTGAGCATTTGTTTCAACCATTTTATGAGTGGTGAATTGATTTTCTAAATATAGTGGAGTGGTAGGATAAGTGGGTGTGATAGGTGGATTGTATGGCAAATTGAAATTATTGAATGGCATGGCATTCAACATAGGCATTTGTTGTGACAAAGCTTGATTGATCATAGGCACTTGATTATAAGCACCTGGCTGTCCTATGGAAGGCAACTATCCTATCCCAAAACCTTGTGGTATCAACTATTGTTCTACAATCAAAGCCTCACTGTATGCCATGGGAAGTGTAGTGATTTGAGGAGCTCTCCTTACAAACATAGATGTTAAAGGGTCCAATGCCCTAAAGTACATCTGTATGGAAGTAGCTACCTAAAGAGTATAAGGAGCAACTAACCTGCTATACAACTTATGGAAATGAGTATTGAACAATCTCAAAGGTTCATTAGGCTCTCTCTTGGCTGATGCAAACTGATGATAGATTACAACAGGATCTATGGGTAGCCTAAATTGATTCATGAAAGTTATTTCCAACTCGGCCCAAGACGTAATGGAATTGGTAGGTAAACTAATGTACCAATCATATGCCATTTCATCTAAGGTGAGAGGAAACATTCTGCAAGCAACATCCTCATGTTCAACTTGCAGTCTAATCAAGGTATCCTTGTAAGCTTGAATATGCTCTTCAGTAATTCTAATTCCATCATGTTTATATTTAGGTAAATACCTTTCTAAATTTTTGGGAATGTCATGGGCTGCTCCAACAATGTTTAAAGGACTGCTATGAGCACCTAACCAAGCTGCAACTCCTACCATTGGAATTACTAGTGGAGGAACAAATGGGATGATGGGTAGCGATGAACTGCTACTGGGTGGAATAACAATCGACTGACTCTTGGACCTTCTGATCCTCTTTGTAGGAGAAATGCTATGGAAAATAGTATCTTCAGAAGCCTTAGATCTTGTGATTATGATTTTTGGTTCCAGCTTTGATAATGAAAACAACAAGTGTTTAATGATCTTGAAATGAAAAGACTTCCAATTTTCAAATGTTTAACTGATAAATCATCATGTTCATTAAAAATGCATCAATTAAACCATAACAATAAGGAATATTCTCAATTTGTAAAATATTAGAATCAATACATCATAAATTAGAGAATTTCCAACAATAAATGTGAACAACTTAAAAAGAACTTCTTAAATCAAATCAATTACCTTCAAGTAGGCCCTCCTTCTAGCGCCAATTCTGTTGAGTGATATTTTTGTCCAATCACAAGAATATACTCATAGTCAAGATTCTGCCCGGATATCCTCTCTTGCAAGGAAATATTTGTGATTTCCCCAAGGTTCTGTTTAATGTGTTAATCTGCTTGCAATGCTTAGTGAAAAATGTGAAATGCCAAAAGTTAATTGGATACCTCAGTGTTGCATATACCTGTTAACAAGGGGCCTATTTTGGGTTGATTTGATTTGCAATGATTTTGTTGTTCATGGAATTTATGAAAATGTGAAATTATTGATCAACTAATAACCTTTGAAATTTAATAAATATTTGATTTTAACCTTTGAAAATTTGATTTTAATTGATTTTATCTCAAATTGTTAATCAAATTTTATCTTCGATTGTTAATCAAATTTTATCTTCGATTGTTAATCAAATTTTATCTTCGATTGTTAATCAAATTTTATCTTCGATTGTTAAGATTTGCTTGAAAATAAAAATGAAATGATTAAATCTAACTTTGCAATGTAAAAACTTTGGAATATCATATTAATTATTCACTTTAATGAAAATTTGAAATTTATTGAAATTTCAATTTTACATAAAATGAAATTAAATGATTATTTGAAAAACTATGCAAAGTTTAAAACTTCAAATTTTCATTAAAAATGTGAATTTACGTAAATATGAAAATTTGAATCTTAATTCTTGAAACCGACATATTTCTTTTTGGGGTTTTGATTTTTTTTATTTGATGAAACTTTAAAAAAAATAAAAGGCTAGGGTTAGAAAAATAAATAAAATAAAAACAAGTCACTGTAACTTTTAAAATTTCATCCCGAATCTGCATAAACAAATATCTTGAACTAAACCAACATTAATCCGACCAGTCTTCACACAATCCAAAATTAATGTGATGCAATATTCTAAGGGAATAACACAATATATTAAAAAATAAATAAGTATACCATCCGCATGCATATAACTTATTAAAAATTCCAATATATTGCCAAAATGAAAGATATTTAATTAATGCTCCTTCAGAATACCTTGCTTCAATGGATTACAATGGGTGAAATTCCTGCAGTCCAACAACCAGGGAGGAGATGCTCTTCAAGAAAATCAAATTTCCAACATGCACTTGCTCCACAAAGTCTCCAACCTTTTTTTCGTGAGTTTCAATGGATATTTAAAATTTCCAACCTTTCGTTTTCTCTTTCGCTTGTTCATTTTCATCACCATTTTGAAAACGACTTCATAATTATCTTTGTCAACAAAAATTTGTTGACCTTCGTATTCTTTTCTTTTCCTCAATTTGTAACCGCAATGATTCTCCTTTCTACTTGGCGTTGAATATCATATCCTAAGAATTACACTTTATAATGAGACTAACCACATGATCGAATATGTTGACTAACAATAGTGACATCCTCATTGTTTGGTATGGCACCTAATGACATATTTATTATTGTATAATTGGCCCTCGTATAATCCATGAAATTGATTACTTTATTCATTCTTTGTAACTCTCCTTTTACCTAAAATTAATCTGCTTCCTTCACCCATAATTTTCTTCGAAAACTATCCAGTATTGAAATTATTAACATATTTTCCCTACACATCTGCATCATGGTGGACTACGATCATGGGTAACACAAGATTTGTGCCTAACGGAAGAGTGAGGCCTTCCCGTTGTATATTTTCATAGGTATTTCTTACCATAAACACCACTGGAGGGTAAAGCCTCAATGTTTCGTATAATATCATGTTCATAACTTTCAGGTGAGAGCACATTGACATTGGGAGTTTCTTTCTCAAAGACATGAAGCACCTCCTCTCATGCTCCTTCTTGCTAATTGGTTGTCTTGTGTTTGAAGAAATTTCTTCATCAACCATGCATTCAAGAGATACCCTCACAAAATTCTTTTTGGTATTCGATTCATCATTATACGCAACTATTAACAAGCCTAGGAGATTGGAACTATAGTCCTCCCACCATACTTGTCAAATGATCTAGAAGTGTGGTGACATTAAATACCATCCAACCTGATCATTTTACTCCATGGATTCATGTGTGTAGTCTTCTAGCATCAATATTATCCATAAGGTAGTGTATCTCAAAATAGATTCATGAATTAGCTGCGCATAATCTTCAATACATCATCGTGGAGAGGTTAACTGGGATAATATATACATGAACAATCATTTAATAATACTAAAAGGGTGGTAAAGTTTTCATTCAACACACATCTCGATAATTATTTGACAGTGTTCACAACATCGTCCTCCATAATATAGCATCTCCTCTTGTGACAACGCCTTGATTCAGAAGTATTGTGAGAGTAAAAATCACTTCTTTAATGCATATGCAATCATTGTCAGAACTATGCTTTTGTTAAATTCATCAAGAAGTTCATTGCCCTTAACTACACACAATACCTTAATATTAGCTAAAATAGACTTGCACTAATACCATACACATGCTACAAACACCATACTACCACAACAATCGAATGTCAGTGATCCATGCAAGCCAACATTACCCTTCATAAACAACGCTCAACCATTGCCTCTATTGTTACTTTCAACTACAAGGATATGTTGAATAAGTATTCTGTAAATTTTTACCAATGATTTGACATGGGGTCACAACCGAACCCAAAAGTCGTTTATGTCTTCCCTATTACAAGATTTTAAATTACATAGAGTAAAGTGCCTCCATTATGTCAATGAAAGTATAGGTGAGGACAATAGCCTTGCTCTCCGTTTAGTGGCCCCGTTGAATGATGTGATCCAAACGTTTTAGTTTGATTTTACTAACATGTTCCTAACAACAGATCCCATTAATATCTATGATGGTTGTGCTAACGTCGTGGCATAAAAACACCATATTTGATATGCAACTATCACCCATAATATAAAACCTTGCAGTCCAAACACTGACGTAAAAACATCACAATCCTACCATCATCACGAGTGAGAATTGATATTCTACCTTTGATCAACTCCCAAAATATTTCAATCATGATGTTATAAATTTACTTCTAGATCTCAGAACAAGTTCCATTAAAGCGTTGTTTACTCCCGTCGTCAAACCTGTCAAACTAGTCCTTTGTGGGATTTATTGTGGTTTTGTCCCACATGCATTCGGGGTAACATATTGAATGATTTATCAATACGAACGGGCACCAATACATGACTCATCTATGGCCCTTAGAAACACTCTCGAGATCCATACCTCCATGTTGATTGTGCTCTGGTGTTGCATCTGTTGGTTGGTCAGGTCGAGGATTTGCCTAAAAAATTATGCCACCTGTAGATGCCTTGAAATTTATGCCCGACGACTATGCTCATGCATTGCATCTGTTGGTCTACCCTACCCTCTACTTCAAAAATTGTGTCATCCCAATATTTTTTTGAAACTTGATCATGTAAAAATAAAAATAATTAATTCAAAAAAGGAATTACTTTACAAAGTAAATATACTGAACAATTAATGCAAGGTTACTTTATAAAGTAAACATACTAAACAATTAATTCAAAGTTACTTTATAAAGTAAATTATATTTTATACCATAAAGTAAAAATAAACATTTTTATACCATATGGTAATTACCTTTTATTTTATTATATTATATTATATTTTATTTCTATTAATGTATAAGAATAATCAAAGAAGTGGGCTCAAAATGGATTTAATGTCAAAATTGCAATTCCATATGTTTAAGAGCTTAATGGTGAATAGTAAAGCATTGCAATTATAACAACATTTCACTCACAAGCCCAAGCATTGATATTGAATCGTAGTCAAATTGATTGCTATAGGATGTCACTCGATTGCTATGTCATGCAAAAGCTCTTTCAAAATCCTAAATATCTATTCAATTTCTATTCTCCACATGGACACATTTTAAATTTTTTCCTAAGGTACAAGATTTTTTTAATCTGTTCACTTCGTATAATTCACAACATCGTCCGTGATTTTAGTTAAAAGTTCTCTTTCGAATAGTCCAATCGCCCTATCTGTCATTCGTATTGATTTTGTCCTATTAACATCTAATTCTTCCGAATCAGTATCCAAGTCTCCTATCCTTCACCATGTCACATTTATTTCACATCAGTTCCATAGGTCAGCTCATAGTCGTGTCATCAGATCATTTGTTGAATCATCGAGTTTGATCTGTTGTTTATTGAGTCATTGAGTTCGTTAACTCCCTTTGTCCATTCTATCATGTCGTTCCATTTTCTATCACTTTGTTTCACTCCTTGTTCTACATCATTTATCATTACATAGTAGTTAAAGGCAGTTCCAAAGACTGTTGGCTTTATACTATCCAAGCAAGCAATCGTTGGGAAGCCAATTTCAAATCAAAAATGTTATAACCATTGGGAATGGTTTAAGGGAGATAAAATAAATGTGAAGCAAGAGCCAAATATAAACGTAATAACCATTAGAAGATAAGATAGCCATTGTAGCCATTGATGTTCAAATCAAACTAGCCGTTGGAGCAAAATACAGTTGAAAACAACCAACTTTTTTGGTCAATTTTGATCAAATTTTGCAAATTTTTATAAATCAAGTGCATGAGTGATCAAACCACTCCTAACAAGTGGAATAGAGG
The DNA here is from genome assembly GCA_028583015.1 of Wollemia nobilis. Lineage (NCBI taxonomy): Eukaryota > Viridiplantae > Streptophyta > Pinopsida > Araucariales > Araucariaceae > Wollemia > Wollemia nobilis. The sequence goes on from JAQPPZ010015032.1 coordinate 7,188,446, forward strand.
ACCAAATGGAAGATTACAAAGCACCAATAATCCAAACGAAGGATCACTAAATTCACCAAGAAGACATCCATGAAATAAAGGTACGCAACATAACTCTCCTTTTAGAATTAATAGTTTTAACCCTCACCACTGGTCCATGGCTTCTCCAAATCAAGACAATTCCAACATCCCCCCTACTCCCGACCACAATGGTAATGCATCTAACCAAGAAGAATTTATCATTAATCAAGAAGACCTTGTTTCTAAAATTCCCCTCATAGTAGACGTCAATGTACGTGAGTGTTTGGGGCAACAACAAAAAGACCTAGCGAATGTGTATTCAGTAGTACGACAGATACAAGAGTCAGTGGATTTACTTCTACAACAAAATAAACAAGTCTCTCAATCCATTCCCAACCCTCCACCTATAAATGCCAACCCTCCACCTATAAATACCAACTCTCCACCTTTATATACTCGTCAAACATCAATACCTCCACAAACTTCCTTTGATTTTGATCCTTCAGCAAGTGATGCCTCCCGATTCTTAGAATGGCCTCATGATGCCCAAGTTCCTCGTACCGGCATGCCCACTTTTGAAGGATACGATCCCAGAGGTTGGATAGCCAAGATGGATGGTATTTTCTATTTATATCGTATTCCTAAAACTGGTCGAGTTGCATATGCATCTTGTAAACTAGGCACCCAAGCTTATCAATGGTTGTTATGGTAGTTCTGTCAACATAACCGATCTCTTATGTGGCCTGAATTTAAGGAACTTTTCCTTAAAATATTTGATAAGGGTTCATCTTCATCATATGTGGTCCGCCTCATGGATCTCAAGCAAACCGGTTCAGTAGAAGATTATGTATCAGAGTTCACAAGTCTTCTTACTTACACACATGAATTAAACCCAATAGTAGTGGTGTCTGATTTCCGTCACGGTCTCAAGGATAAAATCCGAAAAGAAGTCGACATTCATGATCCATGTACTCTAGATGAGGCTACCAGAATAGCTCAAGCAATTGAAACTAAACTTCAATATGGGGTGTCCTATAAACGTGATTCTAATTTTCATCGACCTTTTCACAATAATGAACAATCATCAAGATTTTTCTGCTTTAAATGTCGTTCTTATCATCCCAGAGATCAAGCATGTGCAGTGCATCAAACCTTTCAAGTAGAATTCAAAAATAAAGAAGAAGAAGAAGAAGAAGATATAACTCAACAAGAGTCACCCACAAATACAGAACAACTCTCAACAGATACTAATGAAGCAACACCAGAGGATGACACTATTGCTCTCTCAGTACATGCACTTATGGGGTTAACAACTTATCATACAATTAAGGTACAAGGATTTATTAGGCACAAGCGTATTAATGTGTTGATTGATTCAGGTAGTACACATAACTTTATTGATATCAAAACTGCTAAAGCATTGAACTTGTACATTAATACGACCAATCAAGATAAGTTCCAAGTTTTAATTGCAAATGGAGGAAATGCTCAATGTGTAGGTAGAACATCTCTAGTTTCAATCCAAATGGGAAATTACACTTGGCGAGGAACTCTCTTCATTATGAACCTGGGAAGTGCAGATGTTATTTTGGGCGTCAAATGGTTATCACAGTTAGATGAGGTTACTTTTCATTTTTGAAGATTATATATCAAATGGAAGGAGAACGGGAAGACTATTTGTCTTCAAGGAATTCAATCTCCACCATCCAAGATGGTGAGTTCCCATTGCATGGAGAAGTTATTAAAGAAGGGTGCTCATGGATTTATAGCTCAAATAAATTCCATGGAAGCTCAATCCTTGGACACTCTAGCGATTATCTCAAAGGATCTTCAACCTATTGTGGATAATTATGAAGAAGTCTTCAATGAACCAAAAGGTCTACCTCCTAAACGATCACATGACCATGCTATACATCTTGTTCCTGGTAGTCTTCCTCCTAATGTTCATCCTTATCACTATCCTCAACCTCAAAAGATAGAAATAGAGAAGATAGTACAAGAAATGTTAGAACATGGCATAATTCATCCTAGCATTAGTCCTTACTCATCACCCATGGTAATGGTACATCGTAAGGATGACTCTTGGTGCATGTGTCCAGATTTTTGACCTCTCAACAAAATTACCATCAAGGATAAGTTCCCTATTCCTATCATTGATGACTTATTAGATGAATTACACGGTGCTAGTTATTTCACTAAATTGGATCTTCATTCTGGCTTTCACCAAATCAGGGTTAGGGAAGAGGACATACCTAAAACCACTTTTCGAACTCATGAAGGCCATTATGAATTCCTAGTCATGCCTTTCGGTCTTACTAACGCTCCATCAACATTTCAAAGCCTTATGAACCATGTTTTTAGGCCATATCTTCGTAAGTTCGTTCTAGTTTTCTTTGATGATATCCTAATTTACAGCAAATCTTGGAAAGATCATCTAACCCATGTTGACAAGGTTCTTCATTTACTACATAAGGAAAAACTTTTTGTTAAAAGATCCAAATGTGCCTTTGGGGTCCAAGAAGTCGAATACTTAGGTCATATCATATCTCATGAAGGAGTCAAAGTAGACCCTCAAAAAATCAAAGCTATTCAAGATTGGCCTCTACCTAAATCCCTCAAAAAACTTAGGGGATTCCTAGGTCTTACAGGTTATTACCGGAAATTCATACACAATTATGGCAAAATCGTAGCTCCTCTCACAACACTTACCAAAAAGGATGCTTTTAAATGGAATGAAGCAACTTCTCAGGCATTCCAAGCACTCAAAGAAGCTATGTGCTCCACTCCAGTATTGGCTACTCCAGATTTTAGTAAACCCTTCGTCATCGAGTGTGATGCTTCTGGTACAAGAATTGGTGCAGTTTTAATGCAAGATGGTCACCCCTTGGCTTTCGAAAGCAAGCAACTATCAGGAAAAAATTTGGGGTGATCCACATATGAGAAAGAAATGTTGGCTATTTTACATGCCATCGAGAAATGGAGGTATTATTTACTCAGTAGTCGCTTCATCATAAAAACTGACCATAGTAGTCTTAAGCACTTTCTAGAACAACGTTTCTCTTATCCTGAACAAAACAAGTGGATGACCAAACTATTGGGTTATGATTTCGTCATTGAGTATAAGAAGGGCAAAGAAAATGTGGTAGTTGATGCATTATCCCATAAATATGAAGATGAAGTCTCCATTAATGCCATTTTTGGTCCTTGTTCTCAATGGGTTTCTCAACTTCAAGAAGAATGGTTGGTTGATACTGAAGCTGCTCAAATTATTCAAGATATGAATAAAGGATCATCAAAACATCCTTATTTTTCATATATGGATGGGGTGCTATGCAAGAAAGATCACATTTACATTCCGTAGGGTTCCACTATTAAATCCATGATCCTTGAAGAATCACATTCATCTCCATCAGTAGGGCACTCAGGATTCTTGAAAACATATCAGAGGGTGAAACAATATTTTTATTGGAAAGGATTAAAATCAGATGTCAAGATATTTGTGGCTGAATGTGAAGTATGCCAATGCAATAAAGGTGAAACAATCAAATCTCCAGGACTTCTGCAACCCTTACCAATTCTGGACCGCTAGTGGGAACACATATCAATGGATTTCATTGAAGGTCTACCCAAGTCAGATGGTAAAATAATGATTTTTGTAGTTGTGGATCATCTCTCCAAGTACGCTCACTTCAGTGCTCTACAACACCCATATTCAGCAAGCAAGGTGGCCAAGGTATTTATTGACTCCATTTTCAAGTTACATGGCATGCCCAAAACTATTGTAAGTGATTGTGATCCCATATTTACTAGCAATTTCTGGAGAGAATTATTCCATCTCAGTGGTACCAAATTAAATATGTCCTCTGCATACCATCCCCAAATTGATGGTCAAACTAAAATTGTTAACAAATGTTTGGGTACCTATCTACGTTGCTTTGCTCAAGATAAGCAGTATCAATGGAGTCAATGGCTTTCATTAGCAGAATGGTGGTATAACACTTCTTTCCATTCTTCCCTCAAGATGTCTCCATTTGAAGCATTGTATGGGTTAAAACCACCAACAATCTCAGATTATGTTCCAGGATCTTCCAAAGTAGCTCAAATTGATGACTGGTTCCAGCATCGTCAGTCAATGCTCAACATTCTTAAAGACAACTTGATCCAGGCTCAAAATCGTATGAAGCAACAACAGGACTTACATCATTCAGAATGATAATTCAATATAGGAGATATGGTTTTCTTGCGGCTGCAACCTTATAAGCAGTTGTCCTTGAAGATCAAGACCAGTCAAAAGTTGGCTCCTCGATTCTACGGGCCCTACAAGATAGTTCATCGCATAGGTGAAGTAGCATATCAATTGGAGCTTCCACCTTCCTCCCGTATACATCCAATTTTTCATGTATCCTATCTCAAAAAAGTGATTGGCCAAAAAGTGCACTTCCAGATAGAGCTCCCAGTACTAGATGAAGAAGGACGTATAACTCTTCAACCAGAAGCAATATTGCAAACCAGATCACGTCATCTTCGATCTCGCCAGATTAAAGAATTTCTAATCAAATGGTAGGACCTACCAGTAGAAGATGCTACATGGGAACCAAAAAGTATTTTCGAGTCATTTCCAGCTTTGAGGACAAAGCTTTCCGAGGAGGGGAGCCATGTTACAACTCCAATATAGCTAGTCGGCTATATTTCCAATTGATTCATTGATTGTTGATTTATTCATATTTATAGATGTAGGTTGATTTACATTTGATCATCAATCATTATACAATTTATTCATCTGCGTATTCGCAAAGGACTTAGCCCTCCTTAAGTGGCAAAGGACTTAGCCCTCCTCAAGTGGCAAGAATTATTTGATTTATTTCATTCGATCGATGTTTGAATTTATTTCCAAGAAGTTTCACTTCAGATGATAAATATGGGGAGAATGAAGAACTTGATGGTTCGACCATTGATGAATATTCAAATGGTTTTGGGTCACCATGGATGGTGATAATTTGATTATCAAATTGGAATTTCAAGCATTGATGAAGAGTGGAAGGGGCAGCCCTCATTGCATGAATCTAAGATCATCCAAGAAGTAGGTTGTAATCTGCAGGGAAAGATGCCATATAAAATAAGGTATTTAAGACCTTGGGTCCAACCTTAAGGGGAAGGACTATAATATCATGAGCTTCTTGGAATTCATTGTTAAAATATTTTATGATGACATCAGATTCAATGAGATCTTCTTCCTTTAGTACAAGTTTTAAAAAAAATTGATAAGTGCATAAGTTAAGGGCAGAACCATTATCTACCAAGATATTTTTGATAAAAGTTTCTTCAATAAATCCTATGATGTAAAGGGATGAATTTTATTTTAAATTTGAGGAAGGAAGCTCATCATCATAGAATGAAATATGATTAACCCCAAGATAACTTACAACACTAACGATATACCTAGGGAGGATATTTCGAGGAACAAATTGTTGGCTTAGAATTTTCAACAAAGCTTCCCTATGATTGGGAGAAGTTTGCAAAAGTTTTAAAAGGGATATCTTGGCTAGCGTACTAGCTAACTATTTTTTAGTGTTGAGGGAGACCTTAAGTTGAGGCTTCAACAATAAATACAAGTTATCTATGCTTGTAGTTTATACCACTGTACTAATAATAGTGTTGTGATGAGACACATTATGATGTGACACTTGATCAGTTTTTGTTGTTGATAATTGGGTAGGAGATTTTGGAAGATCCCCATGTCTTGATCAGTTATGGGTGTAGGAGGTTGATTGTTTGTTGGAGGATTATGATCAAGAATAGGTTGAAAGTCCTCTACAATAAGATGACCTACATCAATTAAGTCTCGAATCAGATGTTTTAACTTATTACATGAATTTTTCATGTGCCCATTTACTTTGTGGTACTCATAATGTTATTTGGCTTATACCAATTGGTTGTGGTATAAGATTTACTTATGGGAGGAAACTCAATCATATTTTTATTTAGCATTTTTTTGAGGATTACAAACAATGGTTGATCAAGCTTGGTAGATTTACATGGCGAAGGTTTTTGAGGAACCTTTAATAAAATTTTCTTCAAAGGATTGGTGATAATAGGATTGAATGATTGATCACACATCTCTTTATGATCATAAGTGAAATGATAAGGTTGAGTGTGATCCAATTGTGGAAAAGAAGAATTGTATGTAGGTTGAGAAGCATGATATGGATGCATGGTGGAAATAGTAACACCATCATGAAAATAATTGAAGGACAAATTGATTGGTGGATATATGGTTTAGAAGGAAGAATATGGAAATGATTGTGAAAGAAATTATGATGGAAATGGGAAGCTAACAAAGTTGTTGATAAGCTGGCCAATTTGGGTTTCGATGGTGACAGACTTTTCAAATGGGACCACAATGTCCTGAGTGAAGTAGAGGAGCTTATTCAACAAGAATGCCAAGAATGATAGTCAAATTTACCAATAGGGAAGGCACTGTAAGTTCGAAGGCTATGAGTATTCCCATCTCTTTTTTGAAATGGACTCACAATAAAAATTATCCTAGCTGTCAGTATTGGTGGATGCTGCTTGGAAATACCACAAAGACTAATGGGGACAATCACATGTCAGATAACATGGCTCCTAGTCATCTTAGTAATTTGAAGTTGGTTGATAATCATAGGGTAAGAAAGAAATGACAATATAAGACTTCGAACCAGAGCCACATGGACCACCAGATAGCCACCGCCATAAATCTAGCCAGCAGGTTCACTTCTCCAAGGCTGATTGGCCAAGACGGGATGTGGTCCCAAAGCATGTCATATATGAAATAAAGCAATTACCAAAGAATTATTAAGAGTAACTGTCAATACAGAGCTTGTGGAAGTTTTTTTCAGTACTCTACTATGTGTGTCTGCAGCTTTTTGTTTCTCCACTGTTTCAAGGAGGGGATCTGTGTTTGTTTCATTTTTTGTAATTATGATGTAGGTGTGTTTTCTCGGGGTATACCAAAAATGTTGTATGGGAAGTTTCTTTTTGATAACAGGCTATGTGCCTTACCGGATGTAATGGCTTTTGTGGCATGTAGATTTTACATATATAGGATCCTTAGTAAGGACATGTTCATCAATAGCCCTGGGCTGATTTTTGTAAAAGGTTTTGGGTCAACCTGTAAAACCCAGTATTAATGCTATAGTATCTTATCTACCAAAAAAAAAATTATGATGGAAAAGGAGAAGGAATAGAGAATTGTATATGTATTAGTTGGGAATAAAATGATGACGGAAGAGGAAATTGTGATGAGGGTAATTTTGAATAAGGATGAAATTGTTGAGGGGGTTGACTACAACCAATCAATGTAGTTTGAGGAATTCCCCTGACATTGATGGTCAAGGAAGTAGCATAAATAGTTTGTATTGGATTGGGTCATCTGCAAGACCCATAATATCTATGCCATTTCTAAAAGTGATTAATTTTTTATTTTTATTTTTGTTTTGTTTTTTTTTTAGAAATGAAAGGAAAAAAAACACTCAAAGAGGATATCACACAAAAGGTTTTCTTTATTTCACCAACTAGTTTTTATTTAATGTGATCTTGACTTAGTTGAAATAAAAGATAAGTGATGAAAAAATAAAGATGTCCCTTCTAGCCAAAATCCTCTCTTTGAATTACTCCAAAGTGGTCTAATCTTAGTCACCTCTAGCTATCCCAAGAGTAAAATATGTACACCACTTAATACCTAAATTTACAAGTTGGAGTCTTGGTTGAAGAAGAGATTATGTGGCATCTAAAATAAAGGAATTTATGGCTCAAATAAGGAGATCAAAACATAAATTTTTCATACATCTACGTTGAGGCATAGGAGTCACAATAGGATCAAGAAAATTAGAAAGGTAGATGGTGAGGTTACTAAGGAAATTAATGAAATTAGGGAAAGTGTTGTGGAGTTCTTCAAAGACTTGTTATGCTCCTCGGTTCCCAAAAAATTTCAAGCCTAAAATTGTCATCTATAACATCCTAACATTGGTCTTTGAAGATATGAACAAGATCCTATGTGATCCCTTCAATAATGACGAGATCACAAAGGTGGTATTCTCAATGGGAGGTCTTAAGGCTCTAGGTCCAAATGGTTTCCTACCTATATTTTTTCAAATATTTTGGCATATTTTGGGTCCTCATCTTTGTAATGCAATTAGAGAGGTCCAAAGATCTAACTTTATCCTAATAGATGTAAATTCCACCTTTTTGGTTTTACTGTCTAAATCATTGGGTGCCAAATGATTTACAGATATTTGGTCGATTAGCCTATGTAATATGATTTTCAAAAATCTGACTAAATCCATGGCCAATAGACTTAAAATTTTTCTCCCTTCGATCATTGATGCTCCGTAGAGTTTTTCATGTCCCAAAAACATATTTTTGATGGTGTTATTGAAGAACACAAGCTTATACTGAGAGGGGGGGTGAACAGTATAAGACCACTTTTTACTTTTATTTTCAAATCAATATTATGTAGTGTATAGATAGCAGTATCAATAGAAATAATCAAAGCAATGCAAAAAACACCATACACAATAGAGACACATATTTAACGTGGTTCACCCAATGTGGAATATCTCCACAGAGAAAATATTTCTTCTAAATATTTCTCAAATAATATTTTGGGAATCCTTCCCAATTACAATGTTTATGGACCTCTGTCCAAAGGAGATGTTGATCTCCTAAATCTGGTTTCTGGATCTCTATCCATAGGAGAACTCCTCCTCTACTCTGGCTAGTGAACCTCTAGAAGACACTATATCCACTGCACTGATTGTGGATATCTCTCCACTTGAATACTCTTGTCCTCACTCAAAAGACTTGTCCTCAATGTCCTGGCTGATGGATATCTATCCACTAGAGACTTTGTCCTCTCTACTCTGTTACCTCCAAAGCTCTGCTCAATAGGTTCACTTAGAACCTTTTCAAATATGCTCAATGGGTCCACTCAGAACCTGCTCAAATATTCTCAATATGTCCACTCAGAACCTGCTCAAATCTACTCAACAGGTCCACTCAGAACCTGCTCAAATATGCTCAATAGGTCCACTCAGAACCTGCTCAAATATGCTCAATAGGTCCACTTAGAACCTACTCAAATCTACTCAACACGTCCACTTAGAACCTGCTCAAATCTCCTCAACAGGTCCACTCAGAACCTGCTCAAATATTCTCAATAGGTCCACTCAGAACCTGCTCAAATTTGCTCAATAGGTCCACTAAAAGCTTCTGTGGGATTCAAACACTATCCACCATGCACACCAAAACGTAAGCTTGTAGCCCACTTGCCACTAGGCCAAGGTGCCTTGTTGGCTTCCAAATAATCAACGTGCTTACTTTTGTTTCCTTTCATCGTCAAGTCAAACACGAATTTTGCAATTCTATCTCATGAGCTCTGCATTTAATTTGTATGCTTTCTCTTTCCAGTTCAAGCAAGGATAATTCGAAAATCAACTTTGGGCATGGTATTCATATGCATTTCCATTAAATCAAAAATGTCGGTGCTTCCCTTTGGCTTCTATGACATCGACGGAGATAAACTTTGCCTTGTTTAAAACATTAAATCCAACCTTTGGATTTATTAAAATATTCTTTGGTCTTAAACCTTTAAACCCAACCTTTGGGTTTATTAAAATATTTTTAGACTTTATAAACCCACTTTTGCAATATAAAATATTGTAATGAAAATTACAAATATTTTATTTTGGGTTTTCACCATGGCACTTCTAACCATTATAATATTTCACCTTTGATAAAGTACCTTTTAATATTTATTTATAAAATTTAAATTCATCATAAATTTAAATAATTTATAAAATAAATATTATAACTCCTTTTTAACTTCTGTCTTTTGCACTATTTCACTCGAACTTCTACTTTCTTGCTGAATATAAAATGACCATATTTATCGCCTTTATTTCCTGCTAAAATCTTTGGTATTAATGATGACTCCATATGGTGGCATCAATGGTGACATCAATGACAACTTTGACTTAGGGACTTAAAATGTCCAACAATCTCCCCCTTTGTCATTGATGGCAACCCATATCCTTTTACTAAAACCTGACCTTTATTTTTCTTCTACTCCCCTTGGGAAATTTCTCCCCCTAGCTCAATGCTCTCTCAAATTTCAAATCTCTCCTCAATATACACAAATATCTCCTCCTTTGACATCAATGGCAAAGGGTCACCTTTGGGGCTCGGGGCTAAGAATGAGCCTCTTAGCTTAGCACCTCCCCCACATCCACATGAGGTGGTTAATTTTGGGATGGGAGTATTTCTACTCCTCAAAAGCAATGTTCTTTACCTTTATATTTTTCTTTTATTTTCTGAGTTTTTTGAATCCTCTGACTATTTCTTTCCAGGTCATCATCCCTATTCCTGTCATCATTCATGTTGCTATTTATGTTCTTGTTATCATCCATGTTCCTGTTCTAGTTATTGTTCCTATTCTCATCCATGTTCCTGTTCATGTTCTTGTTCTTGTTCTCATCCATGCTCCTGTTCCTATTCATGTTCCTTTTCCTGTTCATATTCCTGTTCCTATTCATGATCCTATTTCTGTTCATATTCCTGTTCCTTTTCATGTCTGTTTTTGGAATATTTGCTTTACATCATCTTGTTGTGTGACCATCATTATTGCACTTATAACACAATGTTATTATTCCTTGGAGGTGTAGCTGTATTAGAATTTGTCCTAGTGAAGCCATATCCTCTTATGTCATGAATATTTCAATTCATTACCTTGTGACCAAACTCATTACATGAATACCAATACCCTTGGAAAAGTTGTCCTTTTCCATATTCCTATATTTCATGTGTCCTAAACTATGAAGCCATGTGCCCAAACCTATGACATGAAAAACATCTTTCATTGAAGCTTCCTTGTCTTGACCTCATTGGTCTTCTATTCTAATTGTTGTTCCATCTGTATCTTCTCTATGCATTGTTCATATCTTTGTTGAACTCTTTGTTATCCAACTCATCCTCTGATGTCTCACTCCCACTTACACTGTCTTCTTCTAATGTATCTTCTTCTGAAGTTTCTTCTTCTTCAATACTTGAAGTAGACTCTTCTTCCCTTTTCTTTTTAACTTGTTTAGAACCAAGACCTATCTTGTTTGTTGCTCTTCTTTGTATCTTGACTATTTTATCCACACTCTTTGCACTATTTACATACTTGTATAGCTTATTCTTGGAGTCTTCTACATCTTCCTTTAGTAGAGCCACTTCTTGTGATAGCTTCTTACATTCCAAGATCTTTGCTTCTAACTTATCTTTGAACTTACTTGCCTTAGCCTTTAATTTTTCTAAATCCTCTATGAGCAATAATCTTTCTTCATCACATTCTTGAAATTGACTTTCAAGCTTAGAGTGTTGCTTTCTTACCTTATTTACAGTGTCAAGGGCATAGATAAGTTCTCCCTTGAGATCATAACCATTCTCTACTAAATAATCCTCTATTTTTTTGCCTTTTTCCATATCATTTCTTTCTTTTGGCTTGTCTTCTATAGGATCACTCACTTATTCTAATGCCATAAGAAGATTTTCATTTGGTCTATTAAGTGCATCTTAAAAATCATCATCACTGAAACTATAACCATCCCTTGTACAATAATCTTCAAGATGTCCAAATTTACCACATCTAAAACACTTGAGAATAACTGGAGTCCTTTTATTAACTGGATCTTTCTCTTCAACCATAAATAGGACCTCATCTCTATCATTGTCTAAAAAACTAGCATCATTATAGTTTGAGTAATTACTTGCATTATCTGCATAGTAGCTTCTCTTTTGCCTTTGGAATAACTTATTTCGTTGTCTGTTTTGTCCATCCTTGCTTTTCTTATGGTATCTGTGTCTTTCTGATTCCCTGTACCTGTGATCATATTTTTCTTCATCATTGTTGCTCTTTGGCTCTTTGCACTCTATTGCATAATGTCCATATTTTTCACAATTAAAATACTTAATAGATATTAGATCTATGGGTCTTCTGGAACCTTTATCTCTTCTACCATAATTTTCTTCTTCATCACTGGAAGACTCACTACTTGATTATGAATTCTTACCCTTTATATTTTTGTTCACTTTGAATGCAACTTCTTTCGGAGGAATAGGATCTTTTGTTCTTATCTCAAAAGTTGTAAGAATGCCAAGCAAAGCATTTCTTGTTAGACTATCACTATCAATTGATGTTTCTATAGTAGAGACCTTTTCACTATACCTTTTTGGAAGAGTTCTCAAGATCTTATCATAAGCATCAGATTCATCAATCTTCATTCCAAGACCTTTCATCTCATGTATAATTTCATCAACCTTAATGAGATAGTTACGAATGTTTTCATCATCCCACATTCTTAGGTTTTCAAATTCTCCTTTGAGATTTATGATTTTAGCTTTCCTAACACTTTTATCTCCTTCATATATGGTATGCAATAGTTCCCACATATCTTTCATTGTTTTACAATCCATAACCTTCATAGATTCTGATCTTTGCAATCCTTTTATAATTGCATTCATAGCTCTTGAATTTACATGCATTAGAAGCTTACCTTCCTTATATGCAGGAGGATTGACTGCTGAATCATATCTAAATTCCACTACATCCCAAACTTCATTGCCAAGTGCCATCAGGTGAAATTTCATCATCACACACCAATACAAGAAGTTACTTCCATCAAAGATTGGTATTGCATTATTGATGGACCCGTAATTTTGATCCATTTGATCCATTGTGTTCTTAGACCGCTTTTCCTTCAAGTTGTCAAAATATTCTGAAGGAACCCACTCTGATACTAATTGAAAAACACAAGCTTATACTGAGAGGGGGGGTGAACAATATAAGACCACTTTTTACTTTTATTTTCAAATCAATATTATGCAGTGTATAGATAGCATTATCAATAGCAGTAATCAAAGTAATGCACAAAACACCATACACAATAGAGACACAAATTTAACGTGGTTCACCCAATGTGGGCTACCTCCACAAAGAAAATATTTCTTCTAAATATTTCTCAAATAATATTTTGGGAATCCTTTCCAATTACAATGTTTATGGACCTCTGTCCAAAGGAGATGTTGATCCCCTAAATCTAGTTTGTGGATATCTATCCACAGGAGAACTCCTTCTCCTCTGCTCTGGTTGGTGAACCTCTAGAAGACACTACCTCCACTACACTGACTATGGATCTCTCTCCACTTGAAGACTCTTGTCCTCACTCAAAAGACTTGTCCTCAATGTCCTAGATGATGGATCTCTATCCACTGGAGACTCTGTCCTCTCTACTCTATCACCTCTAAATCTCTGCTCAATATGTTCACTCGGAACCTTCTCAAATTTACTCAATAGGTCCACTCATAACCTGCTCAAATCTTCTCAACATGTCCATTCAGAACTTGCTCAAGTCTACTCAACAGGTCCACTCAGAACCTACTCAAATATGCTTAACAGGTCCACTTAGAACCTGCTCAAATATGCTCAACAGGTCCACTCAGAACTTGCTCAAATTTTCTCAACAGGTCCACTAAAAACCTTCTCAAATATCCTCAACAGGTCCACTCAGAACTTGCTCAAATCTGCTCAACAGGTCCACTCAGAACCTGCTCAAATATGCTCAACAGGTCCACTAAAAGCTTCTACGGTATTCGAACACTATCCACCATGCACACCAAAATATAAGCTTGCAACCCACTTGCCACTAGGCCAAGGTGCCTTGTTGGCTTCCAACTACTCAATGCGCTTGATTTTGTATCCTTTCACCGTCAAGTCAAACACGAATTTTGCAATTCTATCTCACGAGCTCTGCATTTAATTCGTACGCTTTATCTTTCTAGTTCGAGCAAGGATAATTCATAAACCAACTTTGGGCATGGTATTTATATGCATTTCCATTAAATAAAAAATGTCGACGCTTCCCTTTGGCTTCTATGAAATCAGCGGAGATAAAATTTGCCTTGTTTAAAACTTTAAATCCAACCTTTCGATTTATTAAAATATTCTTTGGTCTTAAACCTTTAAACCCAACCTTTGGGTTTATTAAAATATTTTTACACTTTATAAACCCACTTTTGCAATATAAAATATTGTAATGAAAATTACAAATATTTTATTTTGGGTTTTCACCATGGCACTTATAACCATTATAATATTTCACCTTTGATAAAGTACCTTTTAATATTTATTTATAAAATTTAAATTCATCCTAAATTTAAATAATTTATAAAATAAATATTATAACTCCTTTTTAACTTTTGTCTTTTGCATTGTTTCACTCGAACTTCTACCTTCTTGTTGAATATCAAATGACCATATTTGTCGCCTTTAGTTCCTGTTGAAATATTTGGTATTAATGACGACTCCATATGGTGGCATTGGTGGTGACATCAATGACAACTTTGACTTAGGGACTCAAAATATCCAACGATCTCCCCCTTTGTCATTAATGGCAACCCATATCTTTTTACTAAAACCTGACCTTTCTTTTTATTATGCTCCCCTTGGGAAATTGCTCCCCCTGGATCAATGCTCTCTCAAATATCAAATATCTCCCCATATCAAATCTCTCCCAAATATACACAAATCTCTCCCCCTTTGACATCAATGGCAAAGGGTCACCTTTGGGGCTCGGGGCTAAGAATGAGCCTCTTAGCTTAGCCCCTACCCCACATCCACATGAGGTGGTTAATTCTAGGGTGGGAGTATTTCTACTCTCCGAAAGCACTATTCTTTACCTTTATCTTTTTCTCTTCTTTTCTAAGTTTTCTGAATCCTCTAACTGTTTCTTTCCAAGTCATCATCCATGTTCCTGTCATAATTCATGTTCATGTTCTTATTCTTGTTCTCATCCATGTTCATATTTTTTTCTTGTTCTTGTTCTCATCCATGTTCCTATTCATGTTCTTGTTCCCATTCTCATCCATGCTCTTGTTCCTATTCATGTTCCTTTTCCTGTTCATATTCCTGTTCCTGTTCATGTTCATGTTTCTGTTCATATTCTTGTTCCTGTTCATGCCTATTTCTGGAATATTTGCTCTACACCATCTTACTGTGTGACCATCATTATTGCATTTATAACACTTAATGTTATTATTCCTTTGAGGTGCAACTATCTTAGGATTTCTCCTAGTGAAGCCATATCCTCTTCTGTCATGAATCTTACAATTCATTGCCTTGTGACCAAACTCTTTACATGAATAGCAATACCCTTGAAAAAGTTGTCCTTTTCCATATTCCTATCTTTCATGTGTCCTGCACTGTGAAGCCATGTGCCCAAAATCGTGACATGAAAAACATCTTCCATTGAAGCTTCCTTGTCTTGACCTCATAGGTTTCCTGTTCTGATTGTTGTTCCATTTGTATCTTCTCTATGCATTGTTCCTATCTTTGTTGAACTCTTTGTTGTCCAACTCATCCTTTGATGTCTCACTCCCACTTACACTGTCTTCTTCTAATGTATCTTCTTTTGAAGTTTCTTCTTCTTCAATACTGGAAGTAGACTCTTCTTCCTTTTATTTTGAACCTATTTAGAACCAAGATCTGTCTTGTTTGTTGCTCTTCTTTGTATCTTGACTATTTTATCCACACTCTTTGCATTGTTTACATACTTGTATAGCTTATTATTGGAGTCTTCTACATATTCCTTTAGTAGAGCCACTTCTTGTGCTAGATTCTCACATTCCAAGATCTTTTATTCTAACTTATCTTTGAACTTACTTGCCTTAGCCTTTGATTTTTCTAAATCCTCTATGAGCAATAATATTTCTTCATCACATTCTTGAAATTGACTTTCAAGATTAGAGTGTTGCTTTTTTACCTTCTTTACAGTGTCAAGGGTATATATAAGTTCTCCGTTGAGATCATAATCATTCTTTGCTGAATAATCCTCTATTTTTTTGCCTTTGTCCACATCATTTATTTCTTTTGGCTTGTCTTCTATAGGATCACTCACTTCTTCTAATGCCATTAGAATATTTTCATCTGGTCTATCAAGTGCATCTTCAAAACCATCATCACTGAAACTATAACCATCCCTTGTACAATCATCTTCAAGATGTCCAAATTTACCACATCTAAAACACTTGAGAATAACTGGAGTCCTTTTCTTAACTTTATCTTTCTCTTCAACCATAAATAGAACTTCATCTCTATCATTGTATGAAAAACTAGCATCACTATCATTTGAGTACTTACTTGCATTATCTGCATAGTAGCTTCTCTTTTGCCTTTGGAAGAACTTATTTCCTTGTATGTTTTGTCCATCCTCATTTTTCTTTAGGTATTTGTGTCTTTCTGATTCCCTGTACCTGTGATCCTATTTTTCTTCATCATTGTTGCTCTTTGACTCTTTGCACTCTATTGCATAATGTCCATACTTTCAAAAATTAAAACACTTAACAGATCTTATATCTATGGGTCTTCTGGAACTTTTATCTCTTCTACCATAATTTGCTTCTTCATCACTGGAAGACTCACTACTTGATTCTGACTTCTTACCCTTTATATTTTTGTTCACTTTGAATGCAGATTCTTTCGTAGGAATAGGATCTTTTGTTCTTATCTCAAAAGTTGTAAGCATGCCAAGCAAAGCATTTCTTGTTAGACTATCACTATCAATTGATGTTTCTATAGCAGAGACCTTTTTACCATACGTTTTTGGAAGAGTTCTCAAGATCTTATCACAAGCATCAGATTCATCAATCTTCATTCCAAGACCTTTCATCTCATGTATAAGTTCATCAACCTTGTTGAGATAGTCTTGAATTTTTTCATCATCTCACATTCTTAGGTTCTCAAATTCACCTTTGAGATTTTTGATTTTAGCTTTCCTGACACTTTAATCTCCTTCATATATGGTATGAAATAGTTCCCACATATATTTTTTTGTTTTACAATCCATAACCTTCATAGATTCTGATCTTCACAATGCTTTTATAATTGCATTTATATCTCTTGAATTTGCATGCTTTAGAAGCTTACCTTCCTTATCTGCAAGAGGATTGAATGCTGAATCATATCCAAATTCCACTGCATCCCAAACTTCATTACCAAGTGCCATCAGGTGAAATCTCATCAGCACACACCAATACAAGAATTCACTTCCATCAAAGACTGGTACTGCATTATTAATGGACCCTTCCTTTTGATATTTTTGATCCATTGTGTTCTTAGACCGCTTTTCCTTCAAGATGTAAAAATCTTCTGAAGTAACCCACTCTGATACCAATTGAAGAACACAAGCTTATACTAAGAGGGGGGTGAACACTATAAGACCATGTTTTACTTTTCTTTTCAAATCAATATTATATAGTATATAGATAGCAGTATCAATAGAAGTATTCAAAGCAATGCACAAAACACCATACATAATAGAGACATAGATTTAACGTGGTTCACCCAATGTGGGCTACCTCCACCGAGAAAATATTTCTTCTAAATATTTATCAAATAATATTTTAGGAATCCTTTCCAATTACAATGTTTATGGACCTCTGTCCAAAGGAGACGTTGATCACCTAAATCTTGTTTGTGGATCCCTATGCACAGGAGAACTCCTTATCCTCTGCTCTGCCTGGTGAACCTCTAGAAGACACTACCTCCACTACACTAACTATGGATCTCTCTCCACTTGAAGACTCTTGTCGTCACTCAGAAGACCTATCCTCAATATCCTGGCTGATGGATCTCTATCAACTAGAGACTCTGTCCTCTTTGATCTGTCACCTCCAAAGCTCTGCTCAATAGGTTTATTCAGAACCTTCTCAAATTTTCTCAATAGGTCCACTCAGAACCTGCTCAAATTTTCTCAATAGGTCCACTCAAAACCTGCTCAAATATGCTCAACAAGTCCACTCAGAACCTGCTCAAATCTTCTCAACAGGTCCACTCAAAACCTGCTCAAATCTTCTCAACAAGTCCACTAAAATATTTTGTGGGATTCAAACACTATCCACCATGCACACCAAAATGTAAGCTTACAGCCCACTTGCCACTAGGCTAAGGTGCCTTTTTGGCTTCCAACTAATCAATGTGCTTACTTTTGTTTCCTTTTGCCATCAAGTCAAACACGAATTTTGCAATTCTATGTCACGAGATCTACATTTAATTCGTATGCTTTCTCTTTCCAGTTCAAGCAAGGATAATTTGGAAATCAACTTTGGGCATGGTATTTATATGCATTTCCATTAAATCAAAAACATCGGAGCTTCCATTTGGATTCTATGATGTTGGTGGAGATAAACTTGCCTTGTTTAAAACTTTAAATCCAACGTTTGAATTTATTAAAATATTCTTTGGTCTTAAACCTTTAAACCCAATATTTGGGTTTATTAAAATATGTTTAGACTTTATAAACCAACTTTTGCAATATAAAATATTTTAATGAAAATTACAAATATTTTATTTTGGGTTTTCACCATGGCACTTCTAACCATTCTAATATTTCACTAATTCATTTTTACTATTCATTTTCATTTTCTGGTTTCTGGAGCTCTGCAAACAAAATGGTCGAGATAGCGCACAGATCGACAGAGGTCCAGCGCGGGCTACGGGTAAGAGTCTAAACTTAGTTTAGAATGCTTTAATTTTGATTTTCTATGCTTTTTAGATTAATTTTGAATGATTTTTGAGCATCGCGACCGTTTTTTGGGCCGTCGACATCGTCGGGACGAAATCGTCTCCATTTCGTCGAAATCGTCTCGATATCGCCGATTTCATCTAGGGGCAAAATCGGCGAAATGGGGACGATTTCATCAAATAAGGGATGATTTCGGCTTGCAAAATCGGAGACGAATTTGCTCAAATTGAACTTGTGTTACTTGCATTTTTAATCACTATTTTATTAATGATTTTTATTGTTTTGTTGTTTATGTTGCAGAGAGGATTACTAAAGAGCAAAGAATGGAAATACGACGGGTTGAGGGATGACTTGGCCGCTCTATCTCAGGCAGAGCGAGATCAGTTGGCTCAAGTCGGCTTGCAGCATGTGGCAGATATGCCACAGGTTTCTACAGATATGGGGCTATTGACAGCCCTAGCAGAGAGGTGGTATCCGGGTTCTTCCTATTTTTGGTTATCGATAGGGGAGATGACTCCCACATTGGAGGATGTATGGAGGATTTTGAGGATCCCCATACAAGGATGGCTAATAACTCCCATGGCCAATCAGGGCCACGCGATGATGCAGCTGTGCGGAGATC
Source organism: Wollemia nobilis (assembly GCA_028583015.1). Classification (NCBI taxonomy): domain Eukaryota; kingdom Viridiplantae; phylum Streptophyta; class Pinopsida; order Araucariales; family Araucariaceae; genus Wollemia; species Wollemia nobilis. The sequence goes on from JAQPPZ010015032.1 coordinate 7,207,664, forward strand.
CGAGCTTCACCCTGGAGAAGGGCGGAGTGAACATCGAGTCGCTATGCCGGATGCCGGGGCATCTAGACTGACATAGGTTTTGGTTGGGGTGGTAGGTGGTCTGCTTCTATGCCATCAGAGTGGATGCAGAGTACCATGGCTATTGACAGATGTGGTCTACGACATGAGAGACCACGGGTACAGGTTTTCTTGGGGGAGCTTTGTACTATGTCGATTGTATAGGATCCTGCATGGGGTCGTATACAAGGGCGATCGATGTCTGGTCATGACATCACTACTACAGGTTTGGTGCTGGGAGCACATCATGATGCGGAGGCCGGTAGGGCTCCCACTAATAGGGATTGATGGGGAGAGGCCCAGAGCTTTCTACTGGTGGCTCCAAAGAGGGTCACAGTGACGGATAGATCTGCCAATGTCTCGGAGACTACTTGATGACCTTGTCTCCGACCAGATCACCTGGAGGCCTTGGAGAGATCATCCAGGGTGGGCCGAGGATGGACAGGAGCTGGCTCACGTTAGGCAAACCTGTTGGCTAAGGATGGAGAGGGGAGAGGTGGAGCTCCACCGCTATGACCGAGTTTTGAGGCAGTTCGGTCTACAGCAGGGGATCCCATCTCTCAAAGACTACGAGTTTTCCTAGACCGTCCGGGATAACACTACAGTTAGCGGGGCTCCAGATATGCAGTGCTTCTGGAGTCAGGACGCAGATGATGCCCCGATCCAACCAGTGGATGGGGACGATGCTTGGGGTAGCCGACGGCTACGATGCCTGGTACACAGGCATCCGCCCTCCTTGGATGACGAGGGCTTAGGGTCCAATTCACGCAGTTGTGCATCGGATGGGGAGGCGATGCCAGGCAGCCATTGAGGTGGCATAGGGTCACGGTGGGAGAGAGCAGAGGAGGCCATAGGCTCAGCAGAGGCCATGACAGCGGGAGAGGAGGGAGGATAGACCCCCTTCTCCATGGAGAGAGAGGCCACCATCACCCGATAAGGGCAAGGGTGTGGACACAGGAGAGAGTAGTGAGATGGCTACTCTTCGGGCAGAGACTGTCCATCTCCAGGCATAGGTGCAGACTTTACAAGATGAGGCTACATGCCACCGAGCTGAGGCTACACAGCTTAGAGATGAGGTTGCACGCCTCAGAGCACGGAGCGGAGGAGCGAGCACTCAGGAGCTGGCGCGGTCGATTGCTCAGACCGCATTCTATCAGGGTATCTACTTCCAGCTGGTGCCAGAGGGCCAGAGGGTATAGCTGCCAGCCGACATTACGGATCCGATCAGGGTTGGGTCATCGAGGACTTCATCCCGATCGACGACTAGGACTCGTAGTACCACACATACTACGATGGGGCCACCTCGTCCACCTCAGGGCGGGGGAGGAGATGAGGCTGAGAGCTCGAGGGGTTCTCGAGGCTAGGCTACTGCACTGCATAGACTGAATATATGATTGAGAGGATTGAGTATGCCAAGATGTAGATTGTGGCATACCAATCTAGTTTTGATATGATGTACATATATTGTTGAGATATATATATATATATATATATATATATATATATATATATATATATATATATTTGATCATATGACTTGTCTTATGTGTTTGTATGATGCTTTAATGTTTTGGTGTGATTGATTTGATGATTCATGTAATTATGTCGTTTGGAAATATTATGGTTTGAATGTCATGCTTTTTAAAATTTAAATGAAATAATCTGATGTAAACAAATTGGTTGTTTGTGGGATAATTTGATAAAAAAAAAGGGACTTTTAACAATAATTTCAAAGGACATTGTCGCTATTATAGACCATTTCATGGAGTCGCCGCTCACTCGGTCGTCAAGCTAATCCCAGTATAGAAATATTGTTAAAAGAAAAAGAGTGCTTAAGAGACTGTCTTAAGACTTTGTTGTGATGATGCAAATGATGATGATGATGGTGATTTGTTTTCAGATTTCCATGAAAATATTATGCATGAAATATATTAAAGATGATTTTTGCTAGGCATAAATTCCTAAGTGTGATAAAAATTTTGAATAATTCCCTAGGAATTATACCATCATTGCAAAATTGAAGTTGACATAATGACATGAAATAGAAACAATGTGCGTTGTTGTTAAAGCATAATTGTGTAACATAATGATTTAAGTCACATGTTTTGATGAATTTAAATAAATGGGAAATAAAATTAGTACAATGGTTTGCGCTAGGCATAGAATATTTAGGTATAGACTTATACCATCATCGCGAAATCCAAAGAAGAAATTGATAGTTTTATTGCATGGTTGATTTTTTAATTTTTGAAAATAAACAGATAATATGAAGATGAGGACTTGCGCTAGGCATAAAATTCCAATTTAAGTTTTGGAACTATACCATCGTCGCGAAAGTCGATAATATATATATGATTTGAGTGTATGTTTTGAAAGAAATTTTGATTTTTTTGAAAATGTATGTAGTTGTCTTTATACTAAACAACTGTTCTCAAATAAGAAAATGAAATTATTCCAAACAATTTGCAAAAATATTTCAAAGTATCTTAAAGACAACGAGTTAGATTTATAAGGAATCCCATGTGCGTATGTGAGTTCATTACCAATCTTGATTTATCATAATGATACACAAAATCTCTCAAATACAAATGTGTGTGCAATTGCTTTGTGCATTTACCAGTTTTGAGCAAGATAATTTGATACAAGTGATTTGAATTAACCAAATAAGTGTTCATTAACCATGATTTAGATGCATATAACCATACCAAACTACTATGTAAGTCGGGTTATCAAGAGCTAGCTAATCCATAAGCAGACATAGGTCTGTACAAAAGAAGGTCGCTAATGTGACGGACATATCACCACGCTAGGAGTTACCCAAGGCCAAGCGGGTTGGGCACAAACCACTTGTTATGGGGCTTACCTCACAGTTTTCGAATAATTGAGAATTCCAGGGATTCAAGCTCATCAACCCTTCTTTTCTTTTCAATGGGTAGGGAAAGGGATTTTATTGCTTTTGCTTTTGCTTTTCTCTTTTGCTCTTTTTGTATTTTTGCTTTTTTTTTTTTTTGTATTTTTGCTTTTGTATTTGAGATAATGCTGAAATAGTGCTTGAGATAGTACAAAATGATACTGGAATAATGCTTCTTTTGCTCATAATTTTGTTTGATTTTTCTTTTTCTTTTGCTTCCTATGCTAGGGATACTTGCTCGGATTAGCTGTAGAGCAAGGGATTTTTATTCCGGGTAGGGGTGAGCTTGTCCTTTTGTCAATTCTCAAAGATTCTAGACCATGTGCATGATAGGATAGCAGGGGAAACTTTTCGCTCAAGAAACCACTTCTACTATGTAGCATAGCATGGAAATTACAAATGTAATCATTTTATTGTGAAAGAATATGCTTGGTTTAAGTAAATAACAAGATCAATTCTCTATGCTCAAACTTTATTTAATTAAATTTTGTGGACTTTGATATAAGAGAGATTAGTAATCATCAAGATATTTATTTTTGTGTTTGCAAAAGTGAGGGATTCCAAATAAATGCTAATTTATCCAAGATAATAAGAAAATATAACTGCAATACTTTAAGAAGAAATATATACAACAAATATTTTTGAGGAGTTTGATAATTTTGACTCTCTCTTTCTTCTTTTTTTTTTGTTGGTTTGTTTTTGTTTAAACAGTTATATATATATATATATTTAAAATGAGACAACATGCAAAATATGTACAAATGAAATGACTAAATTTTATGCGTAATATCGCTTAAGATGCATAATATTCATAGGTTCTTTTAAATCTTTACCATCTAAGGTAGCTAATTTGTATGCTCCCGATTCAAATTTAGCAGTGATAATATATGGTCCAAGCCAGTTGGGCTCAAATTTACCTTTAAGGTCTTTAGTTGCATTAGTATTTTTTTTATTTTCTTTTAAAACAAGGTCGTCGACCTCAAAGGATCGATGACGAACTTTCTTGGCATATGATCTTTTAAGCTTGTTTTGGTAGGCACGAAGATGCTCCAAAGCATTGATGCGCTTTTCATCTAGGAGTTCCAGCTAACTGAGTCTGCCAGCTCGATATTCATCTCCTACTTCGGTATCTTGAAGTAGTAGAGCCAAAGAAGGAACTTCTAATTCAAAGGGAAAAACAGCTTCAGCGCCATAAACCAAGACAAAAGGTGAAGTTCCAGTGGGAGTTCGAACGCTAGTGCGATATGCCCACAAAGTAGGATATAATTGAATGTGCCAGTCGTGACCAGATTTATTGACCAATATTTTAAGAATTTTGATTAAGGTTTTGTTAGATGCTTTTGCTTGACCATTACCCTGAGGATAATAGGGAGTGGACCAGCGATGTTGAATCTTATATTTTTGGCATAATTTCTTAACATCTTTATTTTTGAAACAAGTTCCATTGTCTGAGATGAGATTTGCAGGAATTTCGAACCTACAAATAATTTGATTAAAAATAAATTTAGAGACTTGTGTTCCAGTGTAGGAAGCTAAAGGCATAGCTTCAACCCACTTCGTGAAATACTCAGTGGCGGTTATGATGAATTTGTGTCCATCAGATGACACAGGATTAATTTTGCCAATAATGTCTAAGCCCCATTTTGAAAAGGGCCAAGGAGATGAAATAGCCCTGCAGCTCTTGTGCGGGTGCATGGACAAGGTCAGCATGTTTCCGGCACTTGTCGCAATGGCGCACATAATCATGTGCATCATTTTCCATGGTAGGCCAAAAGTATCCTATCCTAAGGAGCTTTTTAGCAATGACACTACCACTGAAGTGTCCTCCACAAGATCCATCGTGGGCTTCACTTAAAGCTGATTTGGATTCTTCTAGATTCAAACATCTCAATAGGATACCTTCAAAAGATCTCCTATATAAAGTATTGCCAATTATTACAAATCGACTTGCTCGTCTACGTAATAACCGACGCTGGTTTCTATTAGAATTGGCGGGGAAAGTCCCATTTTGAAGAAAATCAAATATATCCGTATACCAAGGTTCAGGAGTAGTTTCATTGATTAGAAACACATCCAAAGGTTCTAAACATGACTTATTTGAAGCGGGTTCCTGGAGTCGATGAATAATGATGGTGGCATATTCGTCATCTAACTCCAAGGGCAGAAGAGATGCAGCTACGGCCATAGCATCAGCTGCACGGTTGCTAGTTCGAGGAATAGCTTCCAAGGTAACTTGATCAAATAGAGATATTAACTGTAAAACATATGCTTTATATGGGCGCAATTTATCATCTCTGGTTTGATAAACTTCATTAATTTGGTTTATAACAAGTTGAGAATCACCAAAAACTAGCAGATGTTTGATTTTTAGCGCCAAGGCAGCTCGTAATCCAAGGATTAGAGCCTCATATTCAGCAGTATTATTGGTGCAAGCAAATGTTAATTTAAAGGACAAAGGTATAAGATGTTTTTGCGGGGATATTAAAATAATACCCGCACTAGCCCCACTCATGCATCGGGCTCCATCAAAGTATAAGGACCATTGTTCAACATGGTCTTGCCTCTAATTGAAGGCATTCATCAAGAAACTCAATGATGAGGGGATGGGTAGACTCTAAGGGTGCGAAGCTAATTGATCTGCAATGATTTGACCCATATTCAAATGTAACTTAATCATATTTAGGCATGCATGCGTAAATATCTCTCAAAGTTAGGTGTGTCAAACCCTAACTTTGGTACTTCTTTCTAAGGTTATTGGAACTACATTTGAGGATCCATCTCAAGCATAATCAATAGTTTGTATAGAAACAACATTCAAATTTTTCTAAAAACCATTTGACTAGCAACCACTTTGAGATACATTTTTCTAAGTTTATCTTTAACAACTTTAGCATCCGGATGGACTACTAGATGATGCATGACTATAGAAGGGTCAGATATGGATTTCATATTCCAAGTAAAGGGATTATTATTTAAGAAACAAAGAATCTTGTTTATCTAGATTAATATTGATAATATTTATGAGTGGATTATCCCTTCATCAAGTGTAAGGGTTGACCTTTACTAGGAGATATCCACATAGCTGGCCATGGTTCTACCTCGATAGGTTCTTTCATACCATTTTGGAAAGGTCCCAAGCCTTTCCCTTTATATCCCATTTTAAGCATTATAGGTTTAGCTTTAATATATTCATTAGCAAAATAGCATCGAGCATATCCATCACAATGCGTCTTGATGTTTCGGGGTATTCTTCCCCAATCATATCCTTTATAAATAAAAGCACAACTCCCGACTTGGTAAGTACTTCCCATAGGTTGTGGGAGGCCCAAAGTACGAGGAGATGGCGGCAAATTATTTAAAAGAAGTGAATCTTGCATAGAAGCATTTGTTTTTTCTGATATTAAAATTTTAGATAAATCCGGTAAAAGCTCATCAGAAAGAGCATAAGATGTAGAAGGATCATTCCCTATATCTTTAGATGTGGAAGGTATGATAGATGTAGATAATGTGGAGGTGTTAATAAATGGGTCTATAGGTTTTGAAATTATAGGGATGGAACATGAAGGATTGGTTGTAGATCTAAGATCTTTTTGAGGTTCTAGTGTGGTTTGTTCGGAAGATTGTTGAGCTATACATGGGGGTGAAATTAATGGAGGAGAAATAGATGAATTTGTAGGTGTGTGTTTCACACTTTTAGATGAAAAATAAGAATTAGGATGTGTGGATGACAGAGCAGGGCAAAACTGAACTCCAACAGGTTCTGCCAAGGCACACATATCAAAGGGTCTAGGATCACCATGAATAGTGACCAACTGATTTTTAAATTTGAATTTAACACATTGGTGTAAAGTTGATGGGACAGCCCGCATCGCATTGATCCAAGGGCGACCCAAGAGTATATTGTATGATGCGGGGCAATGTACAATAAACACGGTTGTATCTAGGGTTCTAGGACCAACTTGCAAGGGTATAGTAATGACTCCACACGTTTCTTGTGTCTCGTCATTGAAGGCTTTGATAATCATATCCGTTCTTTTCATTTCATCACTTCTAAAGCCAAATATTTGGTAAAAGTCAAAAGTGCATATGTTTAGAGATGAACCATTATCAATCAAGACTCGTTTAACAACTACATCTCCAATTAGGGCAGTAATATATAAGGGGTTATCCTTATGTAGACTATGTTGTGGTATATCTTTATCTCGAAAGTCAATACAATCGACTTCTCGAGTGATGATAGTATTGGACATGGCTTCAGGTTGAATATTTTGAGGTACCATCATTTGGCTTAATGTGAGCATTAATTCATCCCTATGGGTAGGAGAAGATCTTAACAAGTCCAAAAGGGAAATTCTGGCTGTAGTATTGGATAATTGTTCATTAATATTGTAAGGAGGTTTTGGTTGAACATTAGACATATGATTCCCTTTATTGGGATTTTTCAAAATAAATGGAGCTGATCCATCATTCTGAGTTTGATCCTGTTGAGAATTTTGAGCCTGTTGTCTAGTAACGGCTCCGATGGTACCTACAATGTTATATTGAGGACGCTGAACTGGTCTCGGTTGAGCGTTTATGGCTTGTTCATTAGGAAGGAACTGATTAGAAGAGGGTCGAGTAGTAACTCTTCTAGGAAATGGTTCTTCTGGAACCATAAAATCTGTGATAGGTTGAATAGGGTCTGATTCATTTTCAGAACTATTCGATTGATTTGAGGTGATGTCTATTTCACTTTCAGTATCCGATTCTACATCACTGAGATCCGGAGTTTGAGTATTATATAGGGGCCTGGTCGTGACCATGGATAAAGTTGTGTCAAATTTTTGTAAATCATGATTAGGTAAATGTCCGCTAATAGTCCCTACATATCGGGTAGGAGGAGGGACATTATGATGCTCAATTTGATTGGCCACTTCTTTACCATGTTTTGGTAAAGGATGTTGAAATATATCCAATGATTGATTAGCATTTTGATTCTAATTTTGGGGAATGGTCTTTTGAGCATTATTAGGAGCATTTTGTTTAGGTTGGAAGGCTTGCACCTCCATTTCATTATTATCAATCAGATCTTGTATTTTATGTTTCAATATTTTACAAGAGTTTGTAGAGTGTCCAGGTCCTCTATGAAAATCACAATGTAAATCAGCTCTGTATCCGGGTATAGTTGGATCGGGTTCCCGGATAGCTGGTAATTGAATCAAACCTCTTTCGAGTAATTGGGGTAGAATAGTTGATAATGGTTGATTGAGTCTAGTAAATTCTCGAGGAGGTTTATCAAGAGGTTTCAATATAAATTTTTCTGTTGTCTTCGTTGTATTGATATTAGCAACATTTTCTACTATCAGTGACTCCGTCACCTACAACTTGTTTATTTTTATACTGATTTTTGGATGTTTTCTCATCATCTTTCTTCCTAAGCTGGCCTCTCCTAATGAGAGCATCTTCCACTCTTCGAGCTAAGTCTATAGCTTGATCGAAGGTGGTCAAGGTAGCAGTTGATAACTCATAGGATATTTGTTCTTGTAAATTATTGATAAAAATATCCAACATTTCCCTATAAGGTAGCACAAAGTGCAGTTTTCCTGTCAACTGCCTCCATCTAGCTAAGAAATCAGCAAAACATTCATCTTTGTCTTGTTTTAAGTTGTATAAATCTTTAATGGTGACATGCCTCTCGATGTAGGCACTAAATTGATGGACAAAAGATTCAGTTGTTTCTTCAAAATTTCTCAAAGAATGAGTGGGCAATTGATAGTACCACTCTAATGCCATTCCTCCTAAACTTTTTGGGAACATTTTTAGTAATAGCAAGTCATCATGTGATATATCATGACATGCTATCCTAAACATGCGAAGATGCTCTATGGGATCTTCGGTTCCTTTATATATAGGCAGGACGGGCATGGGAAAGTGTTTAGGGTATGGTTGTGCTACAACTATGGGATCCAAAGGCTGACTACACATCTCTCGATAATTGTACGAGGGACGGTAGGGATCTATCTGGTCCATACGCGAAGCTAACTGTTTCACCATGGCTTCCAGATTACTGGTTTGCCCACCATATTGGTTCGGTAGGGTATTAATATGGGATTTGTGAGCATATGATGGAGGGACATGAAGATTAGATGCTATATTGCTATTGTGTAAATTGTTGGTAGGAAGGGTGTTATGAAGAAGTTTTGAAGTTGTATTATGTTGTATCCCAGATTGTTGAAAATTGGTGTTTGGCTTCATTTTAGGTTTTTGTCGATTTGAAGCATATTGATCAATAGTTTGGCGAAATAAAGCAGTGAATGAAGGTTTCTTTTGTGTGGGAATGATTTTAGGCTCAATAACGGGTTCCTTAGGGGGTTGGGTAACCTGTTGTTTTTGCATGTTCTGAATCATAGTGACCATATCTCTATTGGATGGTCCAACCTTATCACTTTCTTGATCAACAAAGGACAAGGGATTAGTGTGTATGTTAAACATATCTTCCATGGCTGCTTGAGTGTCACTAATTTGTCCTCTATCAATACGAACTGCCATATTAAGAGCACCAATGTTATTATTGAAAAATTTCTAGAAATGATCTAAGTTATCAAAAGCAATAGTTCCATCTGGAGCCATTCTAGGGGATGAGGATCCTTCCTCTTTAAGATTTTCTTCTTGTTCATCTACAACAAGCTCATCTTCTGGCTGTTCTAGAGTTCCTCCTTCCGGAATTGAATCCTTAGGAAGGACATTTGGGTTTTTTGTTTTGTCTCCTAACCAATCTTCTTCTTCTTCTTCAGTTTGTTTACCATTCCTAAGTCTAGGCATTGTGCTTAAATTTAGATTTCAGCAAATATATATATACTTGTATATATATATATATGTGCAACAAGCTTAAGAGGTATATATTTTAATTATATACCTACTATAGTATTTAAAATAAAATGTTTTGGTTTTGTTATATTTTGGTTTTTCTTGTTTTTTCTATTTTTTGTTTTTGTAACAATATTATAAAGATAACAAACAACACACTAAATGCAAGAAATAATAATAATGAAAGCAATGATCTAGTTTTCTATAAACAATTTATAAATATCATTAATGGGCTCGAGTTCTTCAGGAGTCATGAAGTGTTCTTCTTCAAATTGAAAATTTTCTTTCAAGAATTTGATAAAAAGTGCTATAGTGATATTATGTATCTCGGATTCCGGTTGGTAGAAATAAATTCTCACGGCAATATTCTCGATATAACATAGCTCTAGGAACTCTATTCCATATTTCCCTAATCATAAGATTGACCTCTTGGACTTCTATATGAACTAGGAATTGGTGTATAACAGCTACGTTCTCGAGGTATTCCTCGAAGGTGAACAATTCTGAAGACACAAGAGCTCTCCTATAAGCTAACCACCTATGGCGAGGCTCTCTGAAGTTCATGATAAAAAATGAGTTGATGAGGATCCAGGATCCTATCTAGGGCAAACCTCTTGATTTGTCTAAGTTCGGTTGATCTAGATGAAATGATACCTAGCCTCCTATCAAGTTCTTTCCACAAAAGTTGGTTTCTATCTGTTTCAGGCACACTAAGCACATAATTAACTTCTATGGCTGCTAATTGGTTTTCAACATTTATAGTGACAACTAGTCTTTTCTTAGGAGCTACCATCTAGACATGATATGCAACTTAGTAGTTTTCTAATGATTTTAAATGCATCTATGTTTTTGTTTTTTTTTTTTGTTTTCAAAAGGTTTTAGTTTCACGTCGGGTTCACCAAAATGTATCGTTCCAAATTTTCCGCACCCTTACCTTCAGGCTAAAGGATCCACGCCCGGAAGGGGGATGCGGGAAGGATGGGACAATACCTCGGACTGAGAGGCCCTTTGAAGGTCCCGCCTCTCGGGGGAGGTGTATTAAGGTGATTTTTCGACGGATGGTGGGGTTCACCAGGAAACGTTTAGTGGCAGTCTCCACGCCTAGGTTGGGAATGTGTTTAATGTGTTCAATTTTATCTTTAAACATTCAAATCCTAGGTTTGGCCAAATGAATCTAAGTTGTTCTATTATGAAAATGCAAATTAAATGAATACAAAAAATAGAATTAAACATAAAACACAGAGAATATGCTAGATGAGAAAAGCCATACCTGATTCCGGATGTTTGATGGAGATTCTAATTTTTGAAGCAGTCCAGATCGCCTCTGATTTGACAGGATCATCTGAAATCAGACAAGATCGTCTGAGATCGACGAATTCATCGACGAATTCGTCAGAGACCTGCAAACAGAGAAATAGATACAAAATACAGAAAATGCAACTATACTGATAAAGGAAAATGATGTGAAATAATAATAAGGATGTTAATAAGATAATCCCGAATAGAAATGCAAGTAAATTATGATGCTTTAATAGCTAATCATGATTTTATTATGCAATTAAACTACATGGGTGAACTCCAAGATGCAGAATAACAAGAAATAATAATAAAACTGACTAAATGCAGAATAAAATAGCAGCAAAGTATAGGAAAAGCGCAAACTCTGGGCACTGATTGCCCCCAATGCAGACTACAGTCGAAATCATCTCAAATTTTGACAGGATCATCCAAGATTGTACAGGATCGTCTGCGATGATCTGAGCTTGCTCCGGCTGAAAATCAATGAGGTCCCTGCAAGAAAACTTGGAAAGCACAAATGCAGATGGTAATCCAGGGTATTCTAATGCACGCAAAGGTCAAGTTACAGGAAAATTCAGCCAGGGGAATGTCAAGGGGGGTCCTAAGGTTTAAATAGGCTTAGGAGGGAGGTTAGGAGGTTGGGGATCATCCCAATTTGGGAGATCTCCAACGGGGAGGGTCTCTAACGGCACAGACACGCTTTTGCCTAGATTAGAGACGTCGTTGGAACAGAATCTAATTATGCACAAATCAGTTTGGGACGAGATCGTCTGGACGTTCTGCTCCAGACGAAATCGTCCGATCTGAGGCGATATCATCTGATCGGAGACGATATCGTCCAACGGTCACAACAAATCCTAAAAATGGCACAAAAAATGGGGAAAGTTGTTTAACAGGCGGTTAACGGGCGGTTCGGGGTTAAAATTGAATTTTGAATTATTACTAAAGTAATTTTAATTATTTGCTAAGGTTTACTACGCCAATTTTGGGGTGCTACACTAACCATTCTAATATTTCACCTTTGATAAAGTACCTTTTAATATTTATTTATAAAATTTAAATAATTTATAAAATAAATATTATAACTCCTTTTTAACTTTTGTCTTTTGCATTGTTTCACTCGAAATTCTACCTTCTTGCTGAATATCAAATGACCATATTTGTCACCTTTATTTACTTCTAAAATATTTGGTATTAATGATGAATCCATCTGGTGGCATCAATGGTGACATCCATGACAATTTTGACTTAGGGACTCAAAATTTCCAACAGTTATTGTTGCACATGAGATCGTCCACTCTACTGATAAAAGTGGGAGGCCTAAAACTCTTCTCAAGTTGGACATGAACAAGGTATATGACAAAGTGGCTTGGAATTTTCTTCTTAGAGTCCTTAACAGGTTTGGCTTTACTCAGTGCTAGTTGAGAATGATTAAATCCTATATATTTTTAGCCATGTTTTCAATAATTATTAAAAGATCTCCAGTGTGCTACTTTCATAGCAATAAAGATCTACGTCAAGGAGACCCTTTATCGCCCTACCTTTTTATTCTTATGGTTGAGGTATTGGGAAGGTCCATCAAAGATAATTAGGTTTTTCAAGGTTTGAACCCAGCCCAATCGATAGATCCCATATCCCATCACCAATTCACTGATGACACTCTTCTTTCCTTCATGGTGTCAATACCTCAGGCTAAAGTTATTAAATAAAATTTGGTGGATTTTATGAATGTGGTAGGTTAGAAGGTGAATTTAAAAAAAAGTTTACTTTTTTCCTTTCACACACTGATTTTTAGGTAGAGTAATATAGCAGATATTCTAGGGTGCAGCATTGGTTCCCTTCCCTCATTTTACCTTGGGATATCATTGTTCAAAGGTGCATCAAAACCATCATTATGGGATTTAGTAGTTTAAAGAGTTCAGAAGAAGTTAGTGAGGTGGAAATGTGCCCTTTTAAGTCAAGCGGGGAAGATTTTATTGGTCAAATCCACTTTAGAAAGCATCCTAGTGTACTTCCTCTCCTTGTTCAAATTTTCAAGGAAAGTTATCAATAAGTTAGAGTAAATACAGTGATCCTTCTTATGGTTAGGGGATGAAGAGAAGAAGAGATTCCACCTAGTGGTATGGGATCAAGTATGCAGTAGGAGAGAAGAAGGACACAAATTTGAGAAGGTTGAGAACATTGAACAAAGCCTTGATTGCAAAACAATCTTTGAAATTAGTTCAGTATGACAATGTCAGGTGGATTAAGATTGTGAAGGCTAAGTATCTTGGCAGTGGCAACAATTTTTTGAAATCCTAAGCTCTCCTAGTGGGATCTACTTTTTGGTCCATCATAGCTGGTAGTCAGGCGAATGTGTGTAAAGGCCTTCATTGGGTGGTGGGGGATGGTTATTCCACTAATTTTTGAAAATATTATTGGGTCTCACTATCCCCTCTTGAAGATTGCCTTAACTTTGTCTGTCTAAATCCAATCACAGATAGGTTATTTGGTCCGAAGGTTTCTAATTTTTTAGAATTATTCAATGGTCATCTTTGGTGAAAGTCCTTTGACTTTCCAAATATTTTTGAAGAGGAGAAACTTGCTTTTAATAAGAAACTCCATAAAATGGTTCTTAACCCTAGGTACTGGTCTTCATGATAGGATGGTTTGGGTCCTGAGAAAGATGCCTAATTTTTAATTAAGTTTTCTTATGGCTGCTTGGACTATGATTTGGATCCTTGGTTCTTGATGAATCAATTTTGGATTAAAGGCCTGACGCCTAAAGTCAATGTGTTCTTCTGGTTGGCAATTCAGGGAAAGTACCTTACTCTTGATAATCTTAAAAAATGGGGAATGATTTTCCCTAATAGGTGCTTCATATGTGGTAGGGATTTTGAATCATCTTTCCACTTATTTTCCCATTGTGCCTATACCCTTGAAGTCTTCCATCATTTCTTTTTGGAGCTGGGTTGTAACAACCCACTTTACCAACCAATCCTAAGATAAAATTTTTCATATCTATCAAGCTAAGTTACAACCAAGTATGCTTGAATAAACACCATGCAGGGAAGGAAGTAACCGAGATAATTATAACATGGTTAGTGTCAAATTATGTGATAGGAGTGACAAACTCCTATCCAACCTTTCATCCCATAATTATATGTATGATCCCTTGGTTTAATTATTTCTACCTCTTAATTATTAGGAGTTTTAGTTACATATTCAATTGAATGTCATTTCAATATATCCTCCTAATTTCATTATTTACAATGGAATATCATGCATGTATCATTTAAACAACACATGAATATTACTCTATTCACATCAATACTTTCACTTGATTTCAAATATAAACTATTTCATCAAATAAAGAACTAGTCATTGGAAAGCACAAGGGCATCATGTAGTATAATCATTAATCCATAGGATATTGCTTGTTAAAAAAATATTACATCATACAACATTATAATAATCATCTTATTATAAAGAAAATAGCATTTACTTCTTTCATCATATGCAATATCCATGATCTATCTAGATATCATCATACTAGAGAGTAAATACAACATCCATGCTTAACAACAATTTGCAAACCACAAATAGAAGTACACAACATATACCCTAGGAACCCTCATGGGGAATAAACCCAACCTCCAAAATATGTTTCTCCTCTCATTTCATAAACTTAAATTGTCATAAATACAAATATAGAAAAGGCATCCCATAGATCCTTTTCTAAATCATTATGCAATAAAAGGAACCAACTTGTTCCATGTTTTAAATATGATGCAATTAAGGAAATGCCACATTTCCTTTCTCTAATCCATAAATGCATTAAATAAGAATATCACAAATTATTATGACTACATGTTTATGAAAGATCATTGGTTACATATTAAGGAGAAATTTCATCAATTACCAAGAGGGAACCCCATAATTCCCTCGAGAATGAATCCCACGTTCATTCTCCAACCTAGATGTCATTAGATCATATACTCCAATATAGTGTAGAAATTATCTAAGGTTTCACCACACATGGAGAGATCCCATTCTCTCTCCAATATTATATCTCATACCTAATATTTCTACATTCATTCATGTTTCATAATTTATACAATCTCCACTGTATTATCATTTGATTATAATCATATTATAGTTCTCATAATCCATCAACAGGATCATCCTATGATTCTTGAGATTTGATCATCAAACAAGATTACACCTTAAACACAAATCATTATGGTGATATATCACACACGATTACACCATAAATGTAACTCAATCTTGTAATATATCTCAAAATATTACACCTTTAAACTTAAATCAACCTTGTAATCTATCACACATGATTACACATTTAAACTCAAAACAACTTGTAATATATCACACAAGATTATGCCTTTAACTCAAATCAACCTTGTAATCTATCAAATAGGATTATATCTTAAACACCATTCAACCTTGTATCACACAAGATTACAAACTAACCTCGTAATCTATCACACAATATTATGTTACAAAACAACCTCACAATCTATCACACAATATTATACCTTAATTACAAAACACCCTTGTAATCTACCACAATTTACCCTTGTAATCTATCCAACAAGATTACAATCTTAATCACAATTTAACCTTGTAATATATCCAACAAGATTACAACCTTAATCACAATTTAACCTTGTAATCTATCCAACAAGATTACAACCTTAATCACAATTTAACCTTGTAATCTATCCAACAAGATTACAACCTTAATCACAATTTACCCTTGTAATCTATCCAACAAGATTACAATTTAAACAACCTTATAACCTATTAAACAAGGTTTCACCCTATTCGATCTTAATCATAAGTTTATCTTGAAATCCATCACACAAAAGTGCATAATAGCTTTGTAGTGGTCAGTACTCCTCCCTACAAGGTTTCCATGAAGTTTTGGGCTATAAATCATTCCAAGATCTTTTCCCAGATTATCTTGTACAAAACACCCATTACTTTTATTATAGACTTATGCAAGTTTATCCATAATTTTTTTACTTGGGCTATGATTTATCCCCATAATCCTTTCAATATTATTGTACAAAATACCCATTACATTTCGTCATCAAGATGTATATATATATCTATTCACAGGTTTGTACTCGGGCTATATTCCTAAAGGTTTATTGAATACAATTTAATAACCTCTTTAATCAAACCCTTTTTAATTTTTGTGCAATGCATCCAATTTAATAGAAAATGGCTATATTCCTTAAAGCCTTATTCAATTTAATTTAATAACCTTTTTAATCAAACCATTTTTCCCTTTTTGGGGGATTCTATGGTATAATTTTTTTACCATCCCAAGAGTTATACGGTGGCTACTTGCCCTTTGCACATAATAAAGTGACTACTCAGTGTAATAGTTTATTTTGTTGTATACATCTTGACCATTTTAAAATCAATCCTACACTCTTATCACATGACTAAGTAGGGTCACGATAAGACAAATTCAAGCCTAATAGCATAGAATTTCTCGTAGATCAGGATTATTTTTTACTGAATGGAAAGGGCCCAAGTTCAAACCCACCCTAAGCAAGTCGATGATACATAACAACTAGCCTGACTGCCCTTTGTTTAGTAACCGTACCATGGGGTATCTGAACTCTCTATGATCATCGATCGATGATCGAGGAGCAATGAGTGTATCACCTCTTTAACTAAAATTACCCATCCCACCACACGATATGCAATAAGGATTTTAGAAGGGTAAGGCACCCTTATTGTCTATGTCCCTTCGATCATTATTGGGGAGCATCGAGACACACAGAGCAAAGCTATCCTTAACATGTGATTAAAATACTAGTTTAGTCAAACAATTTGGTGCTAGAGAGAGATTTAGATTGAATATGATTATGAATTCCTTAAACAACACCAACATCCAAAAAGCGATTCTCAACTTGCAAGGGGAATTTAAGTAATATACTAGTAGCAATCTCGGATTTACTCAAAAGTGCTATGCAAAATATCTTTAAACTCAATTCTAAAGTAGTTTCGATCGAGTGGTAGGGTAGGGGTTTCTAATTCATACTAGCGATGATTTGCCAAGGGTCTGCTAAAGAGAGGAGTCTGGTCAAAGTTCTGCTATAATAATTGGTTCTAAATAGCGATGGGGGGTGTATGCCTACAACCATACATGCTTGAGACTGTCATCGGATTAGCATTTTCAAAATAGGTGGATACTCAACTCTAGAGACACTGTCGAGATATAATGGAAGGCAACCCTTCCCTCATACATCCGATGCTTGAATCTGGGGTAAACAATTTATTCTGAAGATATACCGCATCTTGAGATTACAAAATGCTTATCTCACGGTCCATGTCAGGTAATTTCAAAGGTATATGAAAACGTCAGATGAGGGATTCATAAGTCCCACATTTATACTATGAAGGGTAGAGTACTGAATATCAACACTTGCACTCTAGCAAGGAAGTAATCACCCATCGATGGCCAAAGGGGATCCACCGATGGTGGTGCCACCCATGGTGGCTAGACTAATTTAACGGTCAGATGATTTATTTTTATGGGGCCTTTATTTGTATAGGATTTCCAAGTTCAAATTACCCAATTTTAAGAGTAACGAGACTTTATCCAGTTAAATCTAATTATGGAGAATACCCAACACATTTGCATTTTGTGATATTCAAAGTATAGAATCGGTTAGCAATTCTTGATCCTTAAGGGGCTGTCATTATTACCGATCGCTTACCAGTTAACCACTCTAATAAATAGGCCCACAAATACATCCTTCTATTATTAGGATACACATTTATTAACTAATCTATATGTATTTCTTTAAATAATTATAGATCAGACAAGCCTCATTGTTTAGAGAACAGTAGTATGCATATCTTAAAAGGAAATAGTAGTGGTATGCAAATTTAAGATATTATCAAACAAAGCAATCCATAGGAGAGAGGTGTTTGAATAAATCTAAAGGAAGAAACATAGATACCAGAGTATACTAATTGGAAGAGTAAATGGAACGGATGACCTGAGTCCATAGTCTCCATTTCTTCATCAATATTACCTCTATGCAATATTTTCAACTTCGAGCCCCCTCCACTCTTGTTCCAAGGTGTTTCTTGAAGATTTCCCTCCTCCAAATATTTTTATTGGCCAAATGCCTTATTATTAGAGCTAGTACTTTCTCAGCCCTTCTAGTTTCTGATCTACCCAAGGGTAGAGAGCATACTCCCTAAGCCTAATATTTCCCTCCCTTATTCCATTGCTTGTCTCCCCTTTTATAGATTTTCCAATCTCTTCTTCTCTCATGAACAAGTGGGTATATTTGTTAATAAAATATTAAAGAAAATCTTCTTGGAGCTCACCTAAGTAGTAGGATTCATTTTTTTATCATTTTTAAAATTAGGGACAAGACAAGAGAAGGTAAGGTGGAGTACTTTGCTCCTTTTAGTCTTCCCTTTTCTCCCAAGCACATGCATTGCCTACAACATTACTATTCATGTGGAATGGAGAATAGTTTATCCACTAGACAAATATGTATACTTTTAAATATGACCTTGGTGAATGGTTCATCCTCTAGTCAAATATGTACATATTTTTTTATATTAAAATATAACTGTTCTTTTTGGGTCTTTTCAAAATTGGGCAAATTTTTAGGGTGTACCTAATTGTAATAAATTAGGTTATATTGGACTAGAGGTAGGTTATTACTAAAATACACATATCCTGACTGGAGCAATGGAGGAGCAGAACTAGAGCAATGGAGGAAGCAAAGAAGGAGCGATGGTGGCTGGCGGGAACCTCGAACAGGCAGATGGCGAGGATCCAGAGATAGGATCTGCTGTAGCAGGAAGGGGACAAGATTCCTTCTCTGTGCAGTTCGAAAAAGCAAGGGGGACCGACCCTCCTGACAAGCATCCTGATATAGGGTCCCAGTAGGGGATGGGGGACCCTAGGAAGGGCCCGTCCTTCTTGGAAACGTTAAAAGGGAGAAGGAAGGAGGTTGTTGATGACCTACCTCCTTTAATACCAAACAACAACAGGATAAGGGCCCCTGCTGAAGCCATGGAAATATTTTTGGCCCTGGAATCTCATTCTCTAGTAGGCAAGTTCCTAGGCGGGAGACCCGATATTGAGACAATACGATCCTGGGCTTTGGCCAAATGGAAAACTATAGGAAACTTAGAGATTGTGGCTCTATCGAGGGGGTTTTTCATGATAAGACTCAATAACAAAGCTGATGCGGATCGCATACTGATGGGAGGACCCTGGTTTCTAGGGAAACATAGTCTCTTCCTCAGACAATGGGGGGAGGATTTTGATCCTGAGAAGCAAAACATCAATATAGCACCCATTTGGGTCCGTTTACCAAATCTCCCTCCATAGTTCTTCAATGAGTACTGGCTTCAAGGCATAGCTAGAACTATAGGAGAGTTGGTGACCATAGACCATCCGACCAGGGCAAGGACCAGAATGATGCATGCCAGGATTTGTGTGAATGCCAACCTAGATTCTAAACTTTCGACTCAGGTGGAGTTAGAATATGGAGAATATCTAAGGATACAACCGATGGAGTATGAGAACAAGCCGACCTTCTATAGTGAATGTAAAACACAGGGTCATCTTCGAAATCAATGTCCGGTCCCAACAGCTAACAAGGAAGCCACAAACAAAACCCATGATGGCAAGGCTAACGGGAGAGGGATCCCTAGAAACCAAGGACCATGCCAAACTTTCGGAGGATACAGGCCAGTCAGACCCAACCAGGACAATCGGGTCACAGCAGTCCAACCCCAACTTCGAGGGAAAGGAAAGCAACTTCGCGAGGAGGACAAGGACCTTCAGGTATGTAACAAGGATCCTACCTTTAACAAATTTGAAATCTTAGCCAACCTCGAGACTGAAAAAGAAAATTATGAAAGGAAAAATCCCCAACTAGAGTTTCCTGAAACCCTAGAATCCCCTTCTAAGTCTGGTCCGTCAACGATCATGACAA
The DNA here is from genome assembly GCA_028583015.1 of Wollemia nobilis. Lineage (NCBI taxonomy): Eukaryota > Viridiplantae > Streptophyta > Pinopsida > Araucariales > Araucariaceae > Wollemia > Wollemia nobilis. Next base: position 7,227,767 of record JAQPPZ010015032.1, read on the forward strand.
AAAATCCCAAAAATTCCTCTCATGGAAAGAAGCAGGATCTAGGTTACTACAGTCAGAATATGGAAGGAATGGAGTCAAGGATTGAGGTTGTTGAATTAGTTGGTATCAAAAGAGCCTCCAGTCCAGTCTTGCAGCAACTCTTCCCTTATCAAGTTAGCCCTAAACCAATAGACTCCTCAATGAGAAGCCCTCTGACCGAGGATCTTGAAACAGAAGAGTTAAGCCAAAATAGAGAGGATGATGAAAATGGTGATGAAACCATTCAAAATGAGGAGAGGGAATCCAGTCCAAGATTACTTCAGTACATGCCTCCTCATTTCAGTCCAAAACAAACCAGAAGTACAACCAAGTCTCCCATTGATTATGGAAGTGAAAAAAAGAGAGGGCGGATGACCACTGCAGAGCACTACAGACTTAGGATCAATAATGAAATTGCTAATGGGAAACAAAGAACACTTCTACAACAAGCTATTCCGAGCCAGGATGATAGCAAAATAGACAAACCCCCTCCGGCCCAAGGAAGGGGGAGAGGCAAAAACAATAAACAATATAAATGAAGGTGCTCTCATGGAATGTGAGAGGCCTAAATGGCCCACCAAAGCAAAGGGTAGTAAAATCAATAAGGAAAGAGTTCAGTCCCACAATAATTTTTCTTCAAGAAACAAAAATAGATAAAACACAATCAACATCCATAGCTAGAAATATTTGGAAACAAGGGGAAGTTACCTTCCATTAGGCAAGAGGAGCATCTGGAGGAATCATGATTTTGTGGGATCCAAATAAATTAAAAGGCAGTGTGCTACAGGCTGACGACAGAGTTCTTAGTGTACTATTTCATGATATTGATCAAAACAAATCTTGGATTATGTCAAATGTGTATGCCCCCACCTCTATCCAGGGGCGATCAGAGTTATGGGAGTATCTAGGCCATTTAAATCAAGCTTTCAACAACATTCCTTGGGTGATTGCAGGTGACTTCAACACCCCCCTTTATCCATCTGACAAAAAGGGAGGGTCAGGACTACCATTAAAAAGCATGGAAGACTTTAATGAATTCGTAAATATAAATGAGTTGATGGATGTAAAGTTAAAAGGGGCCAAGTTTACTTGGACCAACAGGAGAATAGGGAGCCAGCTGATTCAGGAAATATTGGATAGATTTTTCCTATCTAAGGGAGCTATCACAACGTTTGGTGACTCCATGCTACAGGCCCTCCCCAAAAGTGCCTCAGACCATAGTCCTATTTTATTTGAGGTCATTCAAGCTAATTCCTTCAAAAAACCATTCAGGTTCCAATCAATGTGGACAAAACATGAAGACCTGAGGGAACAAATCAAAGAGTGGTGGCAGCAACCTTGCCAGGGGAGTTCCTCATTCAAATTAGCTCAGAAACTTAGGATGGTTAAAGATAACCTCAGAATATGGAACAAAGAAGTGTTTGGCAATATCTTTGAGAATAAAACAGTAGTTGGGGAGAAATTAAAAATTATAGAAAGCAGAATCAAAAATGGTAGCTATGATGAGGCTACAAGATTAGAAGAAAGGGACACCCTCTGTGAGTTCCACAATATTTTAGCATGTGAAGAGATTTACTAGAGACAAAAATCTAGAGCACTGTGGTTAAAGGAGGGAGATTCAAATTCAAAGTTTTTTCATGTATCCACCCTAAGAAATAGGAGCAACAACAAAATTAGCAATCTAATCAAGGCGGATGGATCCTTAACTCAGAACATCCAGGATATCAGAGAAGAGGTTGTTGCTTACTTCAACACCCTGTTGGGCGAAGAAACTATTTGTCATGCAGAGGCCAAAGACTCACTTCTTCAGTTCATTCCCCAACTCATCAATGATACCACAAATGATTCTCTAATAGCGCCTTTCTCTGATGAAGAGATCAAAGATGCATTGTTTAGTATGGAACCTGATAAGGCTCCTGGTCCGGACAGTTTCCCTCCCCATTTTTTCCAGGTCTATTGGGACATTGTTGGTGCTGAAGTCATGGCCGCCATCAGGGAATTCCAAACTTCAACACATATCCCTAGGGGATTTAACTCCACATTCATAGCTCTGATTCCTAAAGGTCCAAACCCAAAGACTATGGCAGATTTTAGGCCGGTCATCCTGTGTAATGTGTCTTATAAAATCCTTACCAAGGTGTTAGCCAATAGGTTAAAGGAAATTTTACCGGTTATCATTGACCAGAGTCAGGGAAGCTCGGTCCAAGGAAGATCAATCTTAGACGACGTTATTACGGTCCATGAGGCCCTTCATACAACAGCCCAGACTAAGAAAGTGACCATGGCCTTAAAATTGGATATGAACAAAGCTTTTGATAGGATTAATTGGGAGTTCCTCGATGCAATATTACTAAAATTTGGATTTCATCCTCAATGGGTCAGACTTATCAGAGGGTGTATTACGAAGCCATGGTTTTTGGTCTTGGTAAATGGGTCAACGATAGGATACTTTCAAAGCAGAAGAGGCTTAAGGCAAGGAGACCCTATCAGCCCTATGTTATTCATCATTGTGGTAGAGGCTTTAGGTAGGACCATCAAAGCCGCTTCTGTATTAGGACTCATTTCAAGTATTAAGGTGACTTCTTCAACAAACCCCGTCACCCATAAGCAATTTGTGGATGACACGTTGATGCTAACTCAGGCTTCAGTGGTGGAGGCTAGAAGAATCAAACACATTCTTAGGATGTACGAAGAAGCTGCTGGCCAGAAAGTGAATTTCAATAAAAGCAAACTCTATTTCCTTAACACTCCTGTCCCCAGACAAACCAGTATCGCTAGTATCTTGGAATGTCACATAGCATCCCTCCCAACCTCCTACTTAGGCCTACCATTATTTTTAGGAACCCCAGAAGGAGCCATGTGGAATAATGTGTTGGAAAGGATCCAAAAAAAGTTGGCTGGCTGGAAAGGACATCTTTTATCCCAGGCAGGTAAGGCGACACTAACCATGGCTTCCCTACAGAGCATTCCAGTTTACTTCTTATCTATGTTTAAAGCTCCAAGCAAAGTGTATCAAAAAATTGAACAATATCAAAAAAACTTCCTTTGGTCTGGGACGGAAGAGAAAAAAAGGATCCATTTGGTAGGATGGAGCAAGGTATGCAAACCCAGAGCTAATGGAGGATTAAATCTAAGGAGAGTCTCCCTCTTAAAAATGATGCTGCTAGCAAAACAAGCATGGCGACTGTTATCTAATGTTGAAAATGAGTGGACAACCATAGTCAGGAGGAAATACCTCCAAGGAGTAGACTTCCTCAATGGAAATTTGTTAAGCAGGGGATCCGCCTTTTGGAAAGCAATTCTGACCAGCAGAGATTTGGTCAAAAAAGGGCTCAGATGGATTTTAGGCAATGGTCATAAAATCAACTTTTGGGAAGACAAGTGGGCTAGATCCGAGGCTTTATCAAGGAACCCCCGATTGGTTAGGCTCAAAGAACATGCGGAACGTTCTATAGGGCATAAGGTGGCAGACTACATAAGGCAGGACAAGAACTTCCCAAGATGGCAGATTATCAGGATCCAGGGTCTTGTAGTTGAGTCTGAAGAGCTCCAGAATATCTTAGACCAGTAGTTCATACCCACAGGGAATGTTGAAGACCATATAGTGTGGGCAAAAATAGAGAGTGGAGAATTTACAGTTAAAACAACCTACAATTTACTCCTCAATCCTGAAGATCACCAGTTTTAGTCGCAACTGGTCTGGATTAAGGGCCTAATCCCCAAAATATCCTTCTTCACATGGCTAGTAATACAAGGAAGGATCCTTACCATTGATAACATGCTAACAAAAGGAATGATTATTGCTAACCGTTGTTACATGTGCAAGGCAGGCTGGGAATCAGTTCATCACCTCTTTCTAGAATGCCCAGTGGCAACCTCCATCCTTGATGGACTTTTCCAAGCCTTTAGAATCTCTTGGGCTAAACCGGCCTCAATTTCCGAAGTTTTCCAACAATGGCCCCTTCCCTTTGTTAGCCCAAAACTCAAGTTCCTTTGGAAGATTTGTTGGCACCACTTCCTTTGGCAAATTTGGTTAGAAAGGAACCATAGAGCCTTTAATGATTCCAAGCATAGCTCCCAAACCATCCTTAACCGAATTCTTACCTTTGCGAAAGAAAATATTAGTATCCTATCTTCAAAAAACCAAGGAATCCCTCCTATAGAGAAACAAATTACCCTGTCCTTAGGTATCCCCTCTGATGACATAGTCATTGTACCAAAACCTAATCCTAGAGCTGGGATCAAATGGGAGCCACCCCCGTGGGACTGGTTCAAGCTAAATTTTGATGGAGTGGCTAAGGATAATCCTGGGTGGGCAGGCGTAGGAGGAGTAATTAGAGATCATCAAGGAAGCTTGAGGATGGCCTTTGCAGAACCACTAGGATCCAGAACCAATAATGAGGCTGAAGCTAGAGCGCTTTGGAGGGGTTTACAGTTGGCTCATGAGATCCAAGGCAACTTGATGGTTGAAGGAGACTCAAAAATCATTATTAACCTTCTAACTAATGGCAAAAAACCACCCTGGAGGATTGAAGCTATCATCCATGAGGCAAGGATCCTCTTCGAGGCCAGACAAGAAAAAAGGGCACGCCATGTATTTCGGGAAGCTAACAGATTAGCGGATAAACTAGCCAATGCGGGTGTTGAGGCTAGCAGTTTGACAACGTGGACACGTGATGTGCCACGTGAAGTCGAGGACATCCTATGCAATGAAAGGCAAGCCATGTCCTAAGGCGGGTGGGGGAAGGATGGCCAATTACCACGTGGCCCGAGACCATCATGAGTCAGCTTTTCTAAGAAATCCTAATCAGAGGGATGTGATTCCAGGGATAACGTTCTCAAATATCTCGAAAAGGATAAATGGTGGAAAATGCAAAGACATGATTTCGAGGCGTGAAAAGGTAAACTTCCCAATTCAAACTACCAATTTCCATTGGGGGCTCCATGGCGAAAGGAATATGACCATTGGCCACATCATAGGCGATCAGGAGGAGGTCATCGACGCATGGATTCCCATGGTGGCAATTTCAAATTTTGCTAAGCATGTCAAGAAGACGGATCTACATCGCATCGAGAAGCGGATTACAAGAAAGTGGACAATGCCGATCAATAGGGCCACCTGACATAAGGTACAAATGGTGGTTGATGAATGGACCTTCTCCATGCAAAGTACGCAGATCAATGAAAGCGCTGTAAAATGGGTGATAACGACAATCAATGAGGATCCAAATCATGATGACGAGGAGGTGGTTGGAATGTTGATGAGGCTGACAGATCACGTATGGGGATAGAAGACTCAGGTGGAGGCATATGGATGGTCCTTTCCAATGCACGACACTCCTCTTCAGGAATGTGTTGATTCGTGGACAACCAAGGTGAGGCAGAATCACACTAACCGGATGGAGTCTAAGGACAGCTGGCATAATACTCATGTGGCGAATGGGGAATGGATTCCCAAAGTTGGCACATCGATTAAGAAATGCCTCAACACCCACCAGCATAATTTTAAACCCTATTCCTTTCCCAGCAGTAGCAAGAGAGAAGATCTATGGTGCGCTAGTCAGAGCAAGTTTGAGAGAATTTTGAGGAAGAAGTCTATGAGCGGAAATATGACATACGTTGAGCCCTGTATGGTCATCATGGAACCCGTAGCTCAGGCCATCCTCACTGAGCGATGGTTTACCCAATTCTTTGACCTATTCTCGGGGGTAGAGGAGGACATCACCCAGGCGGTGATGGATACGTGGGAAGACGGGAAGGTGGAGATCCGGGGAAGAGAGTTCATCATCGATGTGAACATGCTTGCTACAGTGATGGGACAGACGGTGAAAGGTCGCTCCATCCACCGCCAGAAACACCATTGGGAGGTGGAATTAAAGGAATTTCATGATAACCCAAAATTTTTTAAGGAAGCCAAGAATGGGCTGACCAGAATGGATTTGCCTACCCCGTGGAATGGGGTCATGAAGAATGTGATGGAGTTCATCACGACGGAGGATCCCAGTAAGACATTGTTAAGCTTCCACTACGCATTTGTGAATTTCTTTCGGGATGTCAACCCGATAAGTATTCCTCAGTTCCTGATGAACTCGATGAACTACACCATCAATGCTTGCCACAACAAGAGGGGGTCTGCTATGCCAATGCACCAAGGATTGTTCAAAGTGATTTACAAGTGGGTGTTGGCCACGACACCAAATCCTGAACCTCCGATTATTGAGGAAATTCCGCCCAGCCACCATGCAAAAGCTTTGGGGGCAAGAGCAAGTCCGAGCACAAACAAACCTTCCTCTGTGTCTCCTACGAAGAAGAGAGTGGGGGAGCCAATTACCAGAGGGAGCACGACCAAGAAAAAACTAAGGATCGAGGAACCCCCAACGAGATCCTCCTTGAGACTGAAGAACAAACAAGTTCAAGGATGCTCCAAAATGAGCGCCAGCGATATGGAAGATGAGGGACCTACCATCATGGTCCTCAAATGTTTCATCTTGAAATCTCATGCCAGCATCATCCACCAGATGCAGGAGACCTACGACACTCTGACTCAGGTGTTTTTCAACGAGGGGTACATGCCGAAAGTAGAAGCCAAGGATGATGATGAGGAAGATGAGGAGGATAAGGAAGAGGAGCTCGAGGAAGACGTTGAAGATGAGGCCTGAGGATCCTCGGGTCCTGGGGGTTTCACTTTTGTCTCACGTTTTGTACAGAGGAAGTATTCCTCCTATGGCTAATGTCTTTTTCCATTTTTGTAAATGATGATCATAGCGAGTTACCCATCTTGGTTGGTCCTATCAGGTTTTTGGGTCATGTTTGCTTCGCCCGCCCGGTAAGGGTTGTTAGGAAAATTAGTAGCAGGAGAGGGCAGAATGTCCTTAGCATAAATAGGATCCGTAGCTTCAGCATAAGGCTGAATTTTGTAACAGGTTTTGGGTTAACCTGCAAAACCCGGTAATCAATGAAGAAATTTACTTACCAAAAAAAAAATAAATTAGGTTATATTTTAATAAGTCACTTTTGTGGAGGATAATTTTCTTAGATTAATTTTTTTTCCAAAGCCTTATTTTATTTTCCAAAACCTTACCACAATTCCCATTAAATCCAAAACCCTTCCAGTTAACTTGGTAGAGTGTAGATAGTTTTTAATTAGGGATTTCTATGGAATAATTTTACCATCCCCTAATTTTATTAATTAGCCCTTTTTATTAATGCTTGGCAGCATTAATGGAGTTTGGTCAATGTTTTAAAATTCAAGTATTAATTGATCCTTTGGATCAATTAATGTCTTCTAGTAAGTCCAACGGGTGGGCTGTGACATACTCCCCCCTTTGTATTAAACATAGTACCTTGTGTTTCTCATTAGTTCCTAGTTTAGTTAAAGTAGAAATCAATAAAGTCAGTATTAATATTTACAAAACAGATAGAATCATCATCATTTTTTTCTTATTTCTAGTGTCTCGATCCTGATGGCAAGCAATATCTTCCATCCTCAAGAGTACTTGGACCTGCAAAAGTGAAAACTATCAGTAGTATCATGTTATTAAAGTAGTAAAACATGAGAATTGTAGAATATTTCCATATAGATGATATGAATCCATGTTTTAACCTTGAATTAGACTCCATATGTCTAATTAAATGCATAAAAAATTCTCACAAAGGAGTATCACATAGCTCCTTTTTATGAGTTAACCTGATATACATAGGTGTCATCAAAGACAAATATAATTTTCATACTTCTTCCTTCAAGATTCCCATACATATTGAAACCATCTTGGCAAACCCATTTCCCACCACCAGTGCATCACTCTTGATATCCCATGGTACTCATTTTTATCAGTCTATTGCAAGATTCGTATCTCAAGAGACACAAATATCTAGTGCAATATTTAAAAGATTCTAAGGTACACCACTTAAGATCCACAAAATGTGGAGGGTTCACTTAGTTCTTCCACTTTGATTCACCAGTGGTTCAATAGTGGAAGGAGAAGAATTTGAACACGTGCAGTCTCTAAGTAACAAATTTCAATAGCAATGATCGTATTTACTATGCTTATGATGCTATATTGATATTCATGGTCACACTTACCCCTTGTAAAGTACCATGCAAAAAAAAGTTTCATCTTTCTTTCCATGTATATCAATCATACTATCACTTATCGATAGTACTTATGACTACACTTATGCCATATAAGTGTCATAACAATCATACTATCACTCATCGATAGTACCTATGACCACACTCCATGTAAGGTGTCATAATAATCATATCACTCACCGATAGTACCTATGACCACACTTATGCCTTGTAAGGTGTCATAACAAATATTCTATCACTCATCAATAGTACCTATGACCACACTTATGCCATGTACGGTGACAACAAACATACTATCACTCATCGATAGTACCTATGATCACACTTACGCCATGTAAGGTGTCATAACAATAATTAGAACATGTTTTCTTCTATGGTAAGAGGGAATCCCGCACTCTTCTCCAAGGATATATTCCTTATCTATACCTCTTAAGAGTATTCCCATTTTGGGATTTTCATGTCTAACCTTATTTTTTTAATTAGTTTTAAATATTATCTAGATTAAGATTCTCTTTCATTTGTTAGACTCATATACAAATGCATCCCAAAATACCTTCGATATTTAAGTGATAAACATGTCAAATAGGGTACCTAGTCCAATCTTACCTGCTTAAGACCTTTCAAAAGCTACCTACAATTTGGAATTTTTTTGAGTCACTCCTCAGAAGAAAAAATAAGAAGACTCAAGTATTAGGGACCATCTAGTCCAAATGTTAATGAAATGCAATCAAATATAATAATCTAATTTACTTAGATAAATATTGCTTTATATTACATAAGCAAAAACCCTCTTGGGTTACCATTATCATCCTTACAATATACAATGGGTGGTTTTTAGCTACTTTTTTAGCCCTTAAGGCTACTGTCCTCTAGTCCTATCATTATTATTGTGTTGGACCTAAACCCTCAATTGGAGAAGGTGGTGGGGCAATTATTCCAACAGTTACTTGACCTCTGCCTCTAGTCATTATTCGAATCACTCAGGTGGTTCTACCTTACCCACACTGTATTTTAGCTATTGGTGGGAATGGGATGATGATTCCATGGTTTACCAGTGCCCTGTAATAGGCAGTCAGAAATGCAATCTTGTATTTATCACTTGCATGACGTAGTTGTGCATTTTTTGTGTATAAAGCTGCCATGGTCCTAGCTCTCCAATCACTTATTTGTGCTTCTATTGATCTTAGCCTATCCCATTCTACTATGGTTGCATCCCTTTTAACCTCTAATCTCCTCCTTTTTTGGATCCATAAACTTTCTTGGGCCTACTATGGATGTTTAGGAAGCTCTACTCTAATAGAAGCCTCAGATGTACCTTCAATTATCTTTATAGCTTCCTATATAACCACATTATTTTTGGAAACTGCATTGTTTCCTTAGCTCATTTAGGCACTACCAGAAGCCATTTCCTACTTTAGAGAGTGTGAATCAACATATCGACAAGCACTATGAGTAATATCATAAGGATAACTATATGGTTTGCTTCCATTGTGCCCATAAATAGTAATGCCAATCCCAGCATAAGTGCTACCATATTGCATTTCATGGGTAGAACTATCGTATTCTGAACACTTGCAGAGTAACGCATCTTCAATTCTCCCAAATTTTCAACTAGTTTTCAGTTTTTGGTACATAGGGTTTGATCAAAAATATGATAGAAAGTACCCTTATTATTAAAATCTTATTCGACACCCACCATCGATTGTATCTTGATTAATGCATATGTACTATACCGTCGATCCCAACCTAGTTCCTTTTTCCAAAGTTCTTAATGTAATAATTCTCCTTATTGAAATACTTATGGTCGTATCACCTTGTTATGAGTGTCTCATTAATGCGTTCCCCAAGGCATCCCATCATTACCCTTTAGGGGCTCCATCGGATGAGTGCACGTTCACCCATGCATCCTTCTATTTTAGGAGTTGTATCATTATCACATTATTTCCAACGATCGAGGTTGCATTTAAGTGTACTCATGGGTACTATTGCAAAATCTCATTCTCGATTGTTTATTTGATAGTAATTCAAATTTGTGCTAATTCAAGTTTAAATATCGACTCATTTTGTTGCTTAATGCAATATGAAATTCTTCTTGCATTATACCACAAACTATTTCTTGGTATACATATTTACTGGATTATTTACCAAGATGAGATGTATGTTTTGCCTTATTCAAGGGATTACTTTGAATTCTATGGTAACTCTTATTTTTTAGGAATTTTTCCTACGACTACGAATTTTCCAACAACTATTCTGTTGTTGAATCTATAATATTTCTTGACCAGGTTCATCATACTTGTAGTCATTTCTTATCACATTACTACTTCAAATCCCTTAATATTAGAATTCTATTTTCTTTTTTTATACAATAGAGGGCTCTCGGTGCTTCAACTAGTTGTTGATTTTTTATACCCAGTTTAACTGTGTGGGTAATAATACCACATGCATTGTATAGAGGGTAGTCCCTTATTTAAATAGCTTAATGCACCTTATTAAACTTAACCACCACTCGAGTGGCTAGGTGGCATACTTTTTTATGGAGTCGAGATATTTGAAGAGGTTGGCAAAGTCTCTTGTGGCAATGATAATTAGGGTTTCGCACAAAAATTTCATGTCAGAACATATTTTTGTTGTTATTTGTATGATTTCCATGCTTAGATATGAAGTTTCACCATCCTTTATCTCCTTTTCCATACCAAGGTTTCATTCCAGAAGATGGTTCTGGTGATATGTGGACGGTTTCCATGTTCAATTAGGTGGAATTTCTAGTGGTTCTGCCATTTCCTACACCCTAGCCTCTGGTTGAAAACCATGAGTGTATTGTGACATTGATAAAAAATATATAAGAAAAATTTATTTTATTGATCCCAAAATCTTGTGATACTTTATATCTAACATAGCTATCTTTATGATCAAGGGGTTATTTTAGCATAGTCTTTGTGTGGTTCTCTTAAATATGAATACTCAAGTAAATCCAAGGCTGCACTTCACATAAATCAACATGGTCAATATCTATCCTATGGATAGGAGTGGCCAACCCTCCTATTAGACCAGTGGGTAATAAAACATACTGCACTCTTGGGAATTCTCTTGTCTATTTCAACAAGAACGCCCATTTCCCTTTCTAGCTAACACTAGACTCATGTTAGGTCTCTTTCAACCCATACATTTTGTGTATGCCTTGAATACTGAATGTCCTATCATAAAGATAGAGCATTAATCATTTACAATGCTTAACTTTCTTCCCATATCACACAATGGGGTTAAGGGGGTTATCACACAAACCCTCATAGACACTCCAATGTCTACCATTTTACCTTACTTGTTTTATTCACTTTTAATCTCCACAATTTGAGATAAATTCAAGCTTTTCCCCACTTGATCATTCTTGAATACATTTTTCCACACAATGTGTTAGTAAGGGAGAGGCTTAGCTACATGCTATGAATTTCAAGTGTTCTTTCCCAATGATATCTTGGGTACTCCTCAAGTTGTGGGAGGTTCCCTCAATCTTCCATACTGATTCACTAGTGAATACAGGTATGGGAGAAAATATTCACACATTAATAGCTTTTAAGCTCTTATTCTTCCCTTTAGAGTTCATCAAGAACTATTATAGGTTTACAATCAAAACCCATATATTTTCTAGCCTAGACCCATTACTAGAGTCCACTAACTAGCCTGAGATCTGATACCAATTGTAACAACCCATTTTACCAACCAATCCAAAGATTTTTTTTTTGTTCATATCTATCATGCTAAGCTACAAATTTCATAATTGAAGCTAGGAGAATGATTCAAAATTTAGAAGAGGTCCAACTCAAGCACCGATTTAGGGAAGGTAACAAAGCTACGAACTTCCTGGCTAATCAAGGTCTTACACAACAAGATCTTCATATTTGGGCAGGTAATTTCCCAGATAGACTTAGATCGTTAGAAAATGAATTCAGAAAAAGGTCAAACTCAAGTCAAAATACTTAGGGTGGGTGGCTAGAACCCTCCCCATTGGATGTTATTTTTTGAATTTTTGGTCATAACTATGTGCCCAATTTTTTTTTGTATTTATCCATGCGGGATTGTGTGACCATATTTGATCTCTATTTGGCTTATGTGTCTAGGTGTGTTCGGCTAGTATATGTTGGTTTGGGTGTAGGTAGTTGTCTCCAAGGGCTGGTTGGCTTTAATGTTTGAAGTGTCCTCAATCTCCTAGTGGTTGGATATTAGCTTATTTTTGTTAAAAGGTTTGGATGTCCTTTCAAAACTCCTTTCATACAACTAACCAAAAAAAAACTTTACAAATTGGAGGGTTAACCCACACTAAAGCTAGACACCATCTGGTGCCACGAGTGGGATGGAACTAGAACAATGTCAATACAGACCGTCAAAGGAAAAACCAGAAGGGAAGAAAGTGAAAAACGAGAAGTGTGATATAATATTTTGAACCTTCAATACATGAAAGTTCATGTCAGGTTCACCAAAGAATGTGGGCTAAAAATTGTGCACCCCTTTCCCTCAGGCTAATGGGTCTATACCTAGAAGGGGGATGGGTCGTTCAAATCCTATACCTCAATGTGAGGGGTATTTGGTGTTGTACCTTCTTTGGTGATGGTTAATAGAATAGGGGTTCACCAAAAAATATTTAAAAACCGTTTCTACATCTGGCTAAGGTGTATGTTTGAATGAGTTTTTTTATTTGCAAGCACCTAGATTTGGGATAGAATGCAACTGAGACTAAGCTATATGTAATTCTTTTTTCCTTGAGAATAAACACACAATAAGAAATATCTAAGCTAAATGCATTGCAATTTCATTTTTTTGGTATTTTCTTATGTTTTGAAATGATCTACGAATGAAGAAGATATAAAACAAATAGAAAATAGAAAAATAAAATTAAAATATGTCTGATTGAGCACCTACCTAAAATGGATGGCTAAGTAGAGCAAATTCATGGCTGGTATTGCAAATTCATGACTGGAAAGCAAATATGCATCTTGAATTTGTGGCTAGAACTCTACACGTGAATTCGTGAAAAATCTACAATCAACTACAAAGAAACACTAAAAATTGCTATTAGGGTTCGGGGATCTTCTTAGGCCACTATAAGGTTGATCGTAGAAATATGGTAGTAAAATCCCCTCAGTATCTTTAATAAATCATGCATAAAATATGGAAATAAAAAATCTTTTTGTAAATAAATGAAAACTAAAATGAAACAGTGAAAGGATGCAGGAATTAAAGTGTTGTGAAGTGCAAGATGATCAATATGCAGTATGCAAGATGCAATGATGGATATGGAAGTAAGAATTTTCTCCTAGGCTTGTAATAGTGTGAATTCATGCCTGGATAGTGAATTCACAGTTGAAAAGCAAATTCATGGTTGATCTACCCATGAATTTGCCCTTCGTTCTAGTTGTGAATTTGCAACAGCTAGACCCATGTGCAGTTTTTTGGCACTTTGAAGGGCCAAACAATGTCAGAATGGGATAAATATTATACCATTGGAAATCTCTTTCTACGCCTAATCCAATGGTGTAGGTTTTATGAATAATGGAGATGATTTTATGGGGGAAAAGTTGACTCAAATATGGACCTACTTTTCTAAGAAGAAAACTAAGGATCTAAGGAAAAAGTCTCATCTTAATGGGTCAATTTTCCATGTCTACAAGATTATTTATGTAATGATGTAAATCAATCTAGTACAATCCCTACAAGTGACCTAGTGAAGAGTATCGAAAGAGTTGGTTCATTCTTTAACTATTCATATTAAAAGGTAGTAAATTTATTTATGAAATTTTGAGCCTTATTGTAGTTATTCTCATCAAGATATTCTCAATATTTGTCTACATCCTAGGATCAAGAACTATAATTATATTAAAATGTTTGAAGTACATAAGTGGCATGATCTAGACAAATTTTTTATAGACTCATGGAGAAAAGTGTAATACCTTATTAGAGTTGTGTAAGGTCTATAAAAAAACTTTGGTCCTAATTTTAACATTGGAAAAATAATATAATGATAACATTAACCTAATTTATTAAAATATTATAGGCTTCTAGAAGAATTCTAATCATCTTAATAATCATAGGTTGTGTACCTATAACACCCCATTGCTCAACCATGAATAAGTTTCCAATCATTCAATAATAGGGAGTGAATAATAAATGAGGTTAAGGGCTTAACCAAGGGGCAATCAAATAATCAAAATCAATGGTAAAATTATTTTGAGTGAAACCAAGGACATAATCAAGGGGTGGTTAGGAAAATCAAAATCAAAATTATGTTCATTGTCGAAATTAAAATTTTGGACTAAGTAATTCCAAGAATGCTCCTCATATTAATTAAATAAAATTTAACCTTTCCCAAATATAGAATAGATTTATAGTCAACCAAATGTGAAACATTATGTCAATATTTTAGAGGTGAAAATAGAAACCATTATATCTTTGGGATAATAGATTATCGCTATTACCAGAAGTGCCTCCCAATATAGAAAGAATCAACCTTCTAAGAATGAAAAAGAAAGGAAGGAAAAGGATAAAAAACATATCCATGTAATGGTTAATCCATCCATGAGTGATAATATTCCAAAATCTTCTTTAGTCATCTGATAACTTGCTAGAAACATAGAAATTCTTATTAACATAGAAAAAATTCTTGGTAAGGCCTTATCCAATCCTACAAATATTGTTGTCTTTGAAATTATTGAAAGATGAAAATAACCACTTAAAGTGGTTATCCCATATCCCATAACTAAAAAATATTAGGACCCTCCTAAACCAAATGAATAATTTTTTTAAGTAGTCATGAACAAAACAAAAGTGTGGGGTATTGTAGAAGAGTTGTATACAACCCCTTGTAAGGTCTCATACTTGGAATTACTTAGGACATCTCCCTATAAATGAAATAAATTAAAATAATTAATAGATGAGATGGAGATTCCCAAAACTTAGGTTACCCATATTATTCCCACCATTCTAAGGTCTTATAAACTGTATTTTATTCAATCATATAATGAAGATATGTGTATTGATGCATGCACTAGCCCTAATCTAGCTATCAAATTTCCTTTGAAAAACATGATTATTGCTAATTATTTAGCAAGGAATGATGTCCACCATTAATAATTATAGTATTATATAATGTTATGGTTGTTCATAGGGGTTTGCTTGATGAAGGGAGTTGTGCATGCATTACACCATTTTCCTTTATAGATAAACTATAGATTCCTAAAGAGAATATCTTGTCTACTAGAAAATGTTTTTATGCTTATAATAATCATCCACAAGATCCTATGGGATGCATTTGGCTAAATTGTTTAGTTAGGTCTAAATAATTAAGGGTTAATTTTATGGTATTTGATTTTAATACCAACTATAATATGCTATTAGAAATATCTTTCATTAGTATGATGAGAACCATAACTTCCTCTAGTTGTTAAGGAGTTAAGTTTATCTCTAACGATAAAATGTTCACCATAGAAGGATACTTACACTATTTTGGATCTTGTCCTCTAAATAATTAAATTTACTTTATTTATTTTATGGAGAAGATATATAAAGTCTCAATCTATGAATATGAGCAATAGTGGAGGATCATTAACCCAATATGGATGATATTACTCCCCTTCCTTAAGAGGTAGTTGATAAATTTCCACCATTGTTGAAACTTGAGAAGAGAAAATATCCTATCTTATTCTATCAATAATTGGACAAGTTACATAATGTCAATAATTGGACAAGTTACATAGTTGTAAAGCTGAAATAAGTAACCTACTAGTGGGAAGAAACTGATAGTGATATTTATAATTATTTTAATGAATATTTTAATATTAAAATAAAGAATGCTCTCGCTAATAATAATATTTCTATAGTTGAGGTGGGGCATTATCAATTTGATTCAATGAAAATTCTTATTTTAAGTAATAATGAATATTATATTGATGTAAATCCTTGTGAAGTTTTTTATAGAGATAGTTGTATTTTATTTTCTTATTGTATGAGTAGAAATGATGAATATAATTTCTATAAAACTAAGCTAGAAAAACATAGAAATATTAATTTTCTATTATCTCTACAATAAAAATTTTAAACATTCCCAATGAAATAAGATATATCCACTTACCTAAGGATTTAATTAAAATAAACAGTTATCACTTATAAAAAAATTAATATAGACTTGTTAGTTTTTCTATTTATGATAAATCTAATTCTTGCCTTGTACCTATTCTTATCAACTATAGGGTATGTCATGCAAAACTAATATCACACTTAAAGTAGTAATTTAGGTTAGTTCATCCTTTCCTACACTTTCTCTGATAGTTACTACTAAATTAACAATCATTTAGGACTTCATAAGTCTAAAACCTCCTTTTGACTTAGAATTATCTAATAATTATGAGCCAATTTATGTCCAATCAAGATTACCTCTTAGTTATATGATCCTATTTCATTTTATTTTCAAAATAAAATGAATCCATATACATTCATTTCTATCTTATCTACCATTTTTTGTGCTTAGATATGTTTTCCTACTCAAATAATTTATTACACAAGTATCTTGATAAATTAGTTGACCCAACACCCTCTTGTCTAGCTAGAAATTTAATTGAAGTAGAGTTATCTCATGAGATTATAACAAATATTGTTGTGGCCTTGTTAATGATTTTTTTTAAGCAAGTAGAGTATACCCTATTCCTTGCATCCCTATCTTTCATAATTTTTAGTCACATGCTAAAATCATTTATTATCTCAAAGGCAAAGGGTATGAGGTGCATTTGTACTTGAAATTCTAGATAACTTTCTCTTCATCCAAATCCTACCCAATGATGAATTCATTATTGAATTTGTTTATGCTAGAAAGAAAGAATAGCTTAGTGGTATCATAATATTGGGTTTTTTAATACTGATATTAAGTGAGGGAGGTATAAGTGGTCTAATTATGTTTATCAAGTTGATACTGATTCTAAACTATAAAACCTTATTTTTGCTTTGGATAAATTTAAATAAGGAAATCTCATGAATGTTGAACCTATTATATATATTGTAATTGGATCTCCCAAGAAACCATGTATAATTAAAATGGATAATGGTTTATATAAGTAAGAACATGCAATATTTAATGCTTTAATTTAGGAGTACAAAGATTTTTTTACCTGGGAATATTCTAACATACCAAAAATAGATGAGGATCTTATTGTCCATAATATTTTCACTTATGTAGATGTAGCTCCCATACAATAAAATAAAAGAAGGTTTTATCCTCTCAATAAAAACCCATGTAATATTGAAATTCAAAATTTGTTAGATGCTAACTTTATCAAACCTATTAATTATTCAACATGGGTGTCTAACATCTCTCCTATGAAAAGAAAGAAAAAAATGTTGTCCAAATTTATTATGATTTTAGAAACATCATGGGGCACATTTTACTATGTTGTCATTTAATTTGGATTAAAGAATGTTGGAGCTACTTATTAGTGCTCTATGCAATCATCTTTCATGACTTAACTAGGAAGATAATAGAGTCATATGTCGACTTTTTGAGTAAGTCATAAAAAGGGGCTAACCATCCCACTAACTTTCAGGTCATATTTGAATTATTATTTCATTATAAGGTTATACTTAACCCAAATAAATGTTAGCTTTTGATACCACATACAATGGGAGATAGCAATCACAAGATGCAAAATAATAAGAAATAAAGTAAATCTACGAGATGACTGAAATATGCTATAAATAGAAATGATGAAAAATATTACAATAGTAGCTATGGAGGAAATGGACACTCCATGATATAAGCTACTACTCCATGAATGAGCTCTGAGCTTATAGCTCACACACACACTACACTACTGCCTATCTACCACACACTGACTTTGATACAATGACTTCGATATCTATCTTCTACATCTATGGCCTTTATATAGGAAGATAAGTTCCTTGGCCAACACTCTACCTAGTTGTACAAGTGGACACCTTGCACATTACAGCTTGCACATTGACACTTGTGCATTTATTACATTGCATGAAGTAACTAGATAACTTCCCCCTAAAGTAACCTAATGTCCTAAGTATGTACCAAGGAAGGTACATTTACATGACCCAAATAATGTAATATACTCTATTTCTAACACCCCTTGTATTACAATATTTGGGTATTGAAGACTTTAGTCTTCAATGTGGATCTTCTTCCATATGATGGCTTTGAATTGGATCTTCTTCTTCGAAATGATCTTTGGCTTCTTCAGATTCATCATTGTTGTCTTCTATCCATCCACCTTCATTGGTCTCCTTGCACGTATCTTTGTTTGGTTCTGAGAATTGATGGCTAAGTAGAGCATGGTGCACTTGTCCTCTCATCTTCTTGATTTTGATTCTTCTATGCTTGGCTTTGTGTTGTACTGGTTCTTCATTTTCATCAACCTGTTCCTTTGGAAATATGTTAGTATCATTTTGAAATATCACAGTATCTTGTGAGATTTCCATTGAATCCAGGATGTATGTATTTCCATGGATTGACCCTATTGCTTTAATTTCACCTTGATTCATGATGAGACATGTATTGATTCCATCCATATATCCAAAGTTGATCATATAATTATCTTCTACCAACTTGCTTACTGAAATGAGATTGAATGTTAATCCAGGAACATACAATACTTTTTGTAGTAGAATATTTGGAAATGATCTGCTAGGTGTTACACATCCATATCCATGTATAGGATAAGTTTGGCTATCCATAATTCTTAGTCTGTAGCCATTGGTATCTTCAAGACAGTCGAACCATTGTAAATTTCCTATCATATGATGACTAGCTCCTGAGTCAATGTACCACATATTTTCATGTTTTATAGACTGGTTTCTATTGGAGCAAATTCCACATTCATTATATGACATTCTTGAAGAAATGAGATAGGATTTTCTTATGACTCCCTATTAGGATATATGATCTCTGATAGAAGTATATAAGCTTGATTTGATAAAACCTATATTAATCCTTGATTCTTGTAGGCTTCCTTATGTCTCCCTAGTAATGAGAATGAGTACTCTTAAGGATTTTTAGGTTTTGTAGATAGCTTATATATTGCTAATGGATTTGCAACTTGATAAACAATAGATTATGATATTACCAAGTTTTTTAGAATACCTTATGACTCCCTAGTATATTTTGGATAAGATATAAAGTGCTTTTGTAAGTTATAGTTCAATCTTGGTTGATTTTGTAAAGTTTTGTAAATGCTAAAATCAACTTCTATTGTCCTTATTGCTCCTATTGAACTAAGCACTTTTCCTAGATTTCAAGAGGTTTTAATGTTGGATCTTTTGTCTCGATTTGAGAATATTTGAGACAAGTAAATATTATAATTTCCAACCTTTAAATGTTTTTGATAAACCTCTTATAATGGCCCTTTGAGATTTGATTTTAATTTTTCTAATTTCCAATAAATCAATTTGTAGTAGTAGACCTTATGACTCCCAAATTTGGAAAATTAGAAAAGATAATAATATTTGCAAAGTATTAAATAGTTCAACCTAAGTAGAAGGCCTTATATCTCCTAGGTTATCTTGCAAATAGTATTTTGATTTTTGGTAAGTTATCTCCTATGTCTTTTGCTTTCTCAACCTTAAAGTTTATCCTTGAAATTATAACCTTATATCTCCTATGTTTGAAAGCAATATTAATGAGATAGTTCTCTTACCTTAGCCCCTTGACTTCACACTTGAATGGCATTGGTTTTGACTGAAATATAATAGTCCTTTTATGTACCCTTTCTACGGTGCTTGACTTGACGAATCTGAATGGCCAAGTGTGGTATGGTTGAGTGAGAAACAATCGGGCTTGCTCTTCGATGCTTGGAGAGTATATGCTGACCTTCTTCTATGGAGCCTTAAATGCTCCTTGCTCTCCTTCTTCCATGTTGCGCTTAGAAATGGATTTACTGTGCTATTCCTCCTATCCTTTGACTGCACTTTGCTCTCCACTTCACTCTGTAGACGTCGGACGTAAATTATATCCTTTCGCTCTCTCTTTGCTATATTTAATGGTAGTCAATGATGGACAAGTGGCACCTACATTTCTTGAGAGTGCTGCCACTTCTTCTTGTAATGTTGTTGCATCGATCATTACTCCTTTGTAACGTATTTAAACTTGCTTTGAGTGCTTGTAACTCCTCAACATTCATCTCTTGAGCGTTAGAGATATGATAGTCATTAGGGAATATTATGCCAAGTGGCATTTAATCCTCTTGCATGGGAATTTCGATGTAACACCTCCAAGAAGGAGATTATAACTCCTTCGATTATCTTCCTCCTTAGCTTGCTTTGATTTCTTGAGCAACAAGCAACGTATTCTCTTTTGCAAGTAATTCGTGAGCCACCTTGGAGCTTCGAACGAGGATGAGGTAGCTCTTTTGCTTCCCTCTATTGATGTTATTCCCAACGTAGCATCTATTCTTCTCTTTGTGCTTATACCTTCGTTGTGCTCCTTATTCACATTGATAGAGGTGAAGCTTGATGCGTCTGAATGTTGGATGTGCTCTATCTTCCTTTTTTACGTAAATAGCTTCTTATCCTTGCTATGGTTTACGTAAATGATTTTGATAGAATTCCTTTGGCTTACATAAATAACCTTGGTAGGCTTGTTGTCATTTACGTAAAAGCTTCCTTTATCTTGCAGATCCATTCTTGGAGAGAATGCCCTTTCATTGTTGGAGAACGCTCGATCCTTTGGCCCTTCTTTTGGCTGCCTTTTTTCCTGTACTTGTTGTGCCTATTGTGGCACCTTTAAATCTGCTCCTTTCCCTATGTTTGATGTATTGTAGAAGTGCAATACCATGTAACCTTTACATGTATATAGAACCTTTTTATTGCACCTTTTCTTGCACTCTTTTGTAGGTCTGAGATTCTTATTTTTATAGCAGATTAGTGAGTGCAAAATGAGGGTTTTGAGGATGTCTCTTTGGCTAGACTCCTTACCCTTTTTTCTTGGATGATTGATGGTGAATCCAAGCCTTGTAAATGTTGTAGAACAGAAGCTTTCTTTTAGTTGCACTAACCCTAAGTGCTTTGGATTTGAGACTCACCAAGTCTCAATATTTGAAGCTTCTTTTTGGTTAGCTTTTCTTTGCTTGTACTAACCAATTTTGGTGGCTTCTATTGGCCACTATGAGTTGTAGGTTTCTGTGCTTTAAGAGTGTCTTTAGACACTTGATCCAAACTAGATTTTGTAGCCTTTATTTCAAAGCATAAAACTAATTTCTTTTGAGAGTAATAATAGTGCAAATGAATCTAACAAATTCTACTTTTAATGCACTAACAAATTACACCTTATCACTCCAATCTACTCTCAAGAAAATGCACTTAATCAATTCACTACAACTAATCAAGAATAATCTGAAATGAACCTTCAAGAATTATTCTATAAATTTCTTATAAGCAAGATATTAGGAGATAGTCTTCTTTTGCTTTCCAAAGTAGATAATAGGCTAGTTGATAGATTATTGAAATTCTGAAATCTAATCAACTCCTAATGTGCAAATGAACCTTAAAAAGAACCTTTCTTTTTGCACACTTGAAGACTGTAATACAAATCTCCTTTTTGCAACTTTAATCAGGATTAAGGTGCTTTAATAAATCTGATAAGTAATCCAACTAATGAATCTACTTGCACCGATAGTTGCTTACCTTTTTTGAACGCTTTTGTAGCTCCTTTTTTGCTTCTATAGAGGATGTAGATCTTGGTGCCTAAGATCACCAAGTTGCTACCTTGAGTAGGATCTTGCAGCTCTTTGTAGACTATTTTGAACAGCTCCTTCTTCACCAAATTGATGGTCTCAAACTTTCTTTCACGAGCCTAGGATTTGGTGACTTTGATCTCCTCTTGTAATCTCCTCCTTCTACTATAGATTTGGAGAAGTTTGTATCTCTAAAGTAGTGACCTCTTGCTGTAGGAGGTAATCTTCAAATCTCCTAGATTTGATAAGCTTCTTCTACCTTCAAGTCTTCTTGTCAAATTTTGACTTCAAGCAGGATCTTCTTCTCAAGATTTTGAATATCTTGAGGTCTTCACTAGATTCTTCTTCTACTCAGATTTGGCACTCCTTGCCAAATTCTCCTCCTCTTGGGCTTGTTGTCAGATGGCGATAATTATCCCAAGTCCTTCACTATCAAGGGCTTCTCCTTGGTAGTGGATTTCTCCAGTGAGTTCTCCTTTGATGATTTCTTCAACAAGGCTCTCCTAGCCTTTTACTGGATGCTCATCGAGACCTTGTCAAGGTCTTTGATCTTGCAGCTTCTTCTGGTCTTCCTTGAGACCTTATCTTCAACCTTCTACTTCTGGAAGTGTTGGCATTGAGATCTTCTCCTAGATATCTGATTTTACTACTTCTAGATTCGAGCAGGACTCTCCTAGTCCTTCTTCTTCTTCCTAGTCTGGAAGTTCTTCAATGAGATCTCCTCCTGATCTCTTTTGCTTCAGGTATTGGATTGATTCTGAAGAGGCTTTTCTTCCTAACTTTCTTGTAGGAAGCTTTCCCGACTTACTGGATCTCCTTTACCTACAACAAAAATATTAGTACTAAAATCTACTTCTAAATTAGATACTCTCTTCTAGAATCTTCTTCAAGATAAAGGTATATATGGCATATTTTAGTATCAAGGCTTATGTGGCCTGTTCTTCAATATCAAGGCTTCTATGGCCTTTTCTTCTAGATCAAGGCTTCTATGGCCTTTTTCTTCTTGTGAAGTTCTTCAATCTATCAATGGAGATCTCCTATCTCCAGACTTCACCATGATTCTTTTCCAAAAGTTTCTTCTAAAGTATTCTCCTCTCTGCAACAACTAATATCTACACTATGAAGGCACTCCGACCTTCGGGCAATGAAGTTGAGGTCTCCTAGATTTCTATTGTAGGAGGTGTCCCAATCATCTAAGTATTAATTCCCTACAATAAAAGAAACTTTTAGGTAAGTATTTCTAGATCTCTAAGCTTCACTAGTTGATTCATCAACCTAGTGGATCAAATGTTGAGTCCTAGTCTTCATGAGTTTTCCTTCAACTCTGTGGAAAGACTCTAGCCCTATGCAATCTCAGTATTTTTAAAACTGATATTTCAGTCCTCACTTGTAACTCTCCCTAATTCTACCACCTAGACTCTTCTAAAAATTTTGATAGTGACTGGTCCAATGGCGCGTCAGGTTCTCAAAAAATTAGGGTCAATAATAATGGTGGTTTCCCTATAGACCTACTATGGCTTGATCTACCATAGCTCTGATACCACTGTTAGCTTTTGATACCACATACAATGGGAGATAACAATCACAAGATGCATAATAATAAGAAATAAAGTAAATCTACGAGATGACTGAAATATGCTATAAATAGAAATGATGAAAAATATTACAATAGTAGCTATGGAGGAAATGGACACTCCATGATATAAGCTATTGCTCCATGAATGAGCTCTGAGATTATAGCTCACACACACTACACTACTACCTATCTACCACACACTGACTTTGATACAATAACTTCGATATCTATCTTCTACATCTATGGCCTTTATATAGGAAGATAAGTTCCTTGGCCAACACTCTACCTAGTTGTACAAGTGGACACCTTGCACATTACAACTTGCACATTGACACTTGTGCATTTATTACATTGCATGAAGTAACTAGATAACTTCCCTCTAAAGTAACCTAATGTCCTAAGTATGTACCAAGGAAGGTACATTTACATGACCCAAATAATGTAATATACTCTATTTCTAACACCCCAATATTACAGTCATATACTCTATTTATGGTGTCATATACTCTAACACCCCAATATTACATATACTCCTTCATAAATCCTAGAAGCTTACATTACATTATTTGGGTGTTAGAAATATATTATATTACATTATTTGGGTCATGTAAATGTACCTTCCTTGGTGTCATTAGTGGTAAGCTTCTAGGATTTATGGTATCTCATAGAGATAGATTTAGACCAATATAAAATCAAATCCATTTATGTCATACCTCCCTATTATACTATCAAATATAGTAAATATTTCTTGGTGAAGCTTGGATCTATTTAATATTGTATCCTTGAGTTAACATTAAAATATTATGTGTTAAGTAAATTAATTGAAAAAATGTCAAATTTAAATGGGATAAAATTTATGATAATGACTTTCTTAAATTTAAGAAAAAATTATGGCTCCCAACTCTTTGGCTACCCAAACTTAGATAGGCCTTTTGTTTTCTACACATTAACTAATTGGGCATCTTTGGTATTGATCCTAACCCAAAAATATAACAATAAAGAGTATGTCATGTATTACATCAGTCGAATAATATTGCTAGTAGAAACTAGGTACACTTCTATTGAAAATGATTGTTTGGTTATTTATTTTGTTTATGAGAAGCTCATTCATTACATTTTGTATTATAAAATTTATGTGGTTACTTAAAAAGTCCCGTAAGATACCTATTTAAAAATCCATACATCCCTAGTGACACGTGTTACAAAACATGGATCCCTACGATCCAAGAATTTTATCTACATAGCATTATCCAAAAGGTTGTGAGAGATCAAGTAATTATTGCTTACTTGGTGACTACTTCTACTTAAATTAGCATCCCTTACATGAAGTATTATCATATGAGGTAATAATAGTAAGTTCTTATGCTCATCATAAATTTGTCATATTCTCTTCCTCCATCGCTTCTAGTTTGATTTAAGAGTCTAGTCCTTATGACCTTAATGAATTAGAAAATACTCTCTTGGAGTCTTGAGAGGTTGATGAAATGTATGAATCCTAGACTAAAGACAATAAGGAAATGTCCTCTACTACTGAATCATGGTAATTACTAATTTTAGTCCAAGAATCAAATGCATTGATATTTTGAATGTAATGTAATCTAAAGTAAACAAGGGCACAATTTTACCTACAATAAATAGACATGGTTTAGCTCAATATGGAAGGCTAGCTAAGGATATTATGTGAATTATGCATAAGGGAATGGTGAGTCCATTCATATTCAATTGTGTGTCTCTACCATAATATCTCAATGGTGAAGGCAAACTCAAGGGCAACAAGGGATTCAAATGAAGCAACTTATGGCTAAAATGGGTGTAATAAGATTGTATTTCTTCTATAAACTAATTAGTGGACTAGAATAATTTTATAGAGTTTAAAATGGTAAAATGGGATGGTCAAAGGGTTAAAAAACCTACTTTCATGTGGCCCAAAACTATATCCTTGCATTTATTATATTTTTAGAGTGATTCACTTAGGAAGTGGAAGTGATTCACCCTACCTCTTTCACATTTTCTAACTTTTAAGGAAATAATTTTAGCTTTGATATGTAATTTTTAACTCTTCAAAGAGGACCAATTCAGCCCTTGACTAGCGAATCACTTCTTTTTTTAAACTTGGCTAGAATTTTACAAGAAAATTTTTCAAAGCAAGCCAGTATAAAAAGAAAGAAGTGGTATGTCTAAGCACATTTTCTAAGGTTTTCACTTAAAATAAAAAACCTTCTATTTTATTTTTTTATTTTTTTATTTTTTTATTTTTATCCTTTTTTATTTTTGTAATTTTTTTATTTCAAAAAATAAAGAAAAATAGAAACAAGAATAAAAACTAAGGAAAAATAAAATATACTATGTATATATTTACATTTTCTTTTTCTTTTTCTTTTCTAGACTCTTTGTATAGGCCTTAGGTGTTTACCATTGACCTAAATAGGCAATGACCTTTCATCATGTGTCACAAGTCTCTAAGCATTTAGACCTATGAACTTGTCAATCTTGTATGGCCCCTATAGAGAGAATCAAACATTATATGGAATTTAGGATAAGCCCTCTTTTTATCAAATGTGAATAATGTGTCTTCTCTATTGTAGTAGCCTTCTTATTGAATCACCTCTTGACTATTATTTTATGTTGTACAAATATCTTGAAGGATTTATCTCTCTTCTTTCAAGGCTAGCAAAAAATTTATTTATGTTTGTCTTAGTTCCATGTATATATCTTTGAGCTCCAACTATTGGGACATTTTAAGAGAAGGAAGCTCTAAGTTCATTGGTAGTACCACTTCTTTCCTTAAGATAAGCTCATATGGAGATATCCAATGAAAGCTTTAGATTTTATTCTATCTTCCCACAATGCCTTTTCAATCTTGTGTGATAATCCTTTTGTGACTTGACTATTTACCTTTTCAAGATTCTAACAATGCTTTTATTTGTGAACTTTGCCAAATCATTACCTTGAGGATAGTAACTATACACATATTTCAATACAAAATCATACTCAAGTGTAAATTTTATCAACTTATATACGTTGAATATGATGGTATTATTGGTTATCACTATTGAGGGATTTCTAAACCTAGTAATGATATCTTTCAAAAAAATTATAATGGTTTCCTAGTATGCAAACTTGATTGGCACTTATTTCTTATATCTAGTAAAGTAATTGGTAATAGTAAAAATCCATCCATATATAAACTTGATAGAGGATTGATTTTCCAATGAAGTTTATGCCTCATTATTAAAAATTCTTTATGATAATAATGGGATTCAAGGGAATCAACATTTTTCTTCTCTTAATCATGAACATACAATAAAATTTACTTATTTTAATCCATTGGAAGCAGTCAATAAATATGGGAGGTTAATAGTATTCTACCCTTAGGATTTTGTGAGTTGTGATTTGGGTAGAATACTATTGTCCTTCATTGATACTCTTTTATTAGGGTTTTCATACTTTCCTACACACATTATAGAAGCACTCCATCATACTCTTTTTGAAATAACATATTTTCTAACCATGTATAGTATATGTTTTGACTAGAAATATCTCTTTCTTTTAGTATTATAACTTCTAGAACATGTCTTGATATCATATGCCATTTAAAATCTACCATACATCCTAGTTGATCATTAAGTTTAATTTCTTCCACTAGTGCTACTTGTTCCTTAGGAGCTAACATGGCAAGTTTATCACATAGAGATCTACCTCTAACTAGTTTAGTTGGCTTTATTTCTATGTCAAACTATTGTATCTTGTTTATTTAGCCTACTCTCTTTTCTCCCAATTCACCTTGTAACATTGCAAATATAACATTAGAATGTACTACAAATATAATTATTTTACTTTGATATGGATAAAACCTAATTTTTATTAGATCCTTCATTATAGCGAATATCTATTTCTCTATGAAAGTTGTGATATTTCATTACACTAGGAAAATCCATCATGAAGGAGGAATTTTGAGCGAAGTTATTGTTTGATGAGTGAGATGAGAGGACCTAAATCTCCTTCCATCTATCAAGTAGTTGATACTAATAAAATTCTAAGGATGCTAAGAATGGAAGGCCTACATAGAAAGATGATAACAAATTTAAAACTTCCTATGCCACAAGATAATGTTCACCATATAGACCAAAATAATAAAGGACTATAGCCTTTTTGGTGGTAGCTAAGCCAAACCTCACCATAAGCAAGAATCCCAGAGCATTTCTAATGGTAGCTAAAAGGGCTTCATTATTGGTAAGATTTTTATCTGCTTGATGGTCATACATCCATCCCTCAACTAGATGAATGGATTTGGAAAATGAGTCATCCTATTTTGATAATTG
This sequence comes from Wollemia nobilis, assembly GCA_028583015.1. NCBI lineage: Eukaryota > Viridiplantae > Streptophyta > Pinopsida > Araucariales > Araucariaceae > Wollemia > Wollemia nobilis. Next base: position 7,255,508 of record JAQPPZ010015032.1, read on the forward strand.
GGTTTACAATACATCATATACCTTGATGCAATTACAAAATAGAACCAACAAGATCTTGAGAAAATAAATCCCAAGAATGAATGAGGAAGAAAAGAAAGGGGAAAATGTATTTAGATGAAGATTCAATAATATTATTTGAGCTTGTAAATCCATATGAAAGTCACCCCAAAAATTCATGGTAAAAAGAAGCAAAATGGAGCGAATTGGCAAAAATCAGATAAAAGGAATAACTCAGGCACACTCATAAAATGAAGAAGTCTGGTAATTCCTATATGAAAGCAACTTTTAAGAATAAAAAATCGAGCAAGAAGTAGGGTGATGGAAAAAGTGGTATTCACTAGACTAGCAGATGATCAATAAAGTAGCAACTAGAACTCCAATAAATATTCAAGCCTCAAAAATTTATCCAATGTCATAATTTTTTCAAATATGTTGTTTTAAAAGTTTAAGCAAACTAGTCTAAGCTTAAAATTGCTTAAGAATTATGTAGTAAATTTATCACTACACATAGAATCCAAATACTTCCATTCACCCAAACCAATTCCATAATAGAGCCAATGCAAATGAAATGATACTAGAGCAACGAGGTCCCCATAAGGAGCCTCAAGCCAAAGGTTCTATCAAATTCCAGCAATCAAGCCCTACAAGATAAGAGATATTAGGATAGGATATTATCTCAAAAGTTACGCCATGCATAAGGCCTTGGTCACAAAAAACCTGAGCAAGGATTGATCAACACAGGCACTAACTAGTTCTAATGAAAGGTCAAGCAAGGTAATGACTTGGTAACGAGGTGAACATAAGGATGGATCCCATGCTATCTCAGGATTGGTAATAAGGCTTATCCAACAAGCAAAGGTTAGTGTCACCTAGATTTCCACAAGGACAATAGGCCCATTAATGATGCTTATGAGGGGTGCCACTCTACCTGTAAGACATTTATGGTGATTAGACACTAGAATACCTCCAGATCTACAAAGAATGAATGCATCAAAATACCTCAAGCTTAGAAACCAAAGAAGACATAGGCATTCCCACTTAGAAAAATTGGCAAGAAGTTTTGAATTATGAATTTAGATTTAGGTTTTGTAAATATTTAGTTTTATATCCAAATAGAGGGGGATAACAATATTTTCATGCTTAGTATTTGGCCTTAGATAAAAATTTTCTCTCACTTCTCTTATGTATTGATTTGGACTCAAGCCTTGAGTCAGCTCATGTACAGGCCTTTGAGCCTTTTCCTTTCCATTATATGTATATGAATGTTTTAAACATATATATAAAGATTTGTGACTATTTGATTTCTATATTATATAAAGAAATGTGACTATTTGATTTATGTCATAGTCTTTGTATATGTGCAAATTTATATGAGTTGTGACTAGTATCTATCCTATTCTTGGTGCAAGTTTCATAAGTAATAAGTATATTGTTCTAGAATCATGTTCATTTTTGCTAGCATGGTTGATTCATGTGTTCATTCATTTGATCAATCCACAAATATAATTTGTAATTATTGGTGCATCACCACCCATAGTTTAGGCTAGTTAATTTTACTAATTTTTCTCTTATCCCTTTTCCTAGATCAAACCTAGTATATTAGGCTAGCTTAGGAAGTATTCATTAAGATCAAATCTAAAAATGGATCTAACCTTAGTAAAAATATTAGAGGTCATCCCTAGATCCATATCCCATGCTCCCCAAACTTCTCAACTATGCACTCCTCATGAGGTGTGAGTACTAGATGCATCAAAAACTACAATAGGTGGTCATTGTGCCTAGAGCATGCAACTAAAACTGGTCCATGACCACTCTTAGTTACCAATAAAAGTATACCCATTATTTGTAATAATGGATAAATTGGATTATAAAATAGATCAGATGTTCTTTTTCTTTGTCATCATTTTGAGTCATGACAACAACAATGTTGTAATTAGTACCAAACACATATAACCTAAAATATTTGGAAAAATATAGAATAATAAGGACTAGATCCTCTATGATTCCATCCTTTATGTCTTGGAATACTTACTTACCTCCTTCATTCCATATAAAATTATTGGTATCTTTTTAGCATCTCAATTATACATCTAAGCAGTTGCATGAAGTTTGTTATAAATTTATCTAAAAATTGTATCTGCCTAATATATGATATGATACCTTTGATTGATGAGGGCACAGGAAATTAATATATTTCTTTAACTTTGTTTGGATCAAGAATAAGGTATTTTTTTATGCCACATGTCTTAGAAGCTTCCCTTATTACACCATAAAGATAGACTTTTTTGGATTTAGTGATATTTCATACTCCCTACACCTCTTGAAGATTTTTTTTTGATTGGTAGAAAGGGTTTTGAAAGGTCCCTGAACCTTGTACAAGAGAGATTACAATAAATCCAAATTGACCGAGGTGGTCCAAGAAGAGAGGAATAGAAAGTTGGCAAACCTCCACCCTAGGGAAGGTGTCGTGAAATCGCGACCAAAATGGTGATGTCACGAAATCATGACAAGAAGCACCGTAGAAGCTGAAGGAAGAAGAGAAGTCATGAAATCACGACAAGAATCACCATCGAAGCCAAAGGAGGAAAGAAGTCACGATATTGCGACATGTTGCAAAGTGTCGCGATATCGCGACAAGTTGCAGGGTTGGAGCCGGTCGAGAAGAAGAGTCACGAAATTACGACAAGAAAAAGGAGTCACGAAATCACTACAAGAATTGAAAACACTGCCGAAGAGAAAAGGTGTCACGAAATTGTTACAAGAATGCAGACTGCAGCCGAAATAGAAAATGAGCCCCAAAATCGCGACGAAAGTGGAAGCCTGCTGTCAAGAATAAAAGGTGTCACGAAATCGCGACAAAAAGGAAGACCGTCGTTGGAGAGAAAAATGGTCACGATATCACGACAAGGATGAGAGTCCGCCGTTGGAGAGAAAAAAGGTCACGATATCGCGACAACCTGGAAGCCCACCGTTGGAGAGAGAAAAAGCGTCGCGAAATTGCGACAAAAATGAAGACCGCCTTGGAGAGAAAAAAATGTCGCGATATCGCGACAAGTTTGCGCAAAGGCACCCGGAGAGAAAAAGTGTCGCGATATCGTGACAAGTTTGCGCAAAGGCACCCGGAGAGAAAAAGTGTCACGAAATCGTGACAGAATGGAAGACCGCCGTTGGAGAGAAAACCCGTTGCGATATCGCGGCCGAATGGAAGACTGTCATTGGAGAGAGAAAAGGTGTCGCGATATCGCGACAAAGAGCAAGACCGTGCCTGAAGGCCAAAAGTGTCACGATATCGTGACAAGTTTGCGAAAAAGCACCTGAAGGGAAAATGTGTCGTGATATCGCGACAAGTTTGCGAAAAAGAACCCGAAGGGAAAAGGTGTCGCGATATCGCGACAAGTTTGCAAAAAAGCACCCGAAGAGAAAAGGTGTCGTGATATCGCGACAAGTTGGAAGACCATGCCAGAGGGAGAGAAAAGTGTCACGATATCATGACAAAAAGCAACCTCGCGGCCTGAGAAAAAAAGATAAAGTAGCAAACTGAGATTTTGCAACCAACTTAGAAAAATGACACGAAAGCGCTCCAAGGATGCCAAAACGCCGTCGAAAAACCCGAAGACAAATAACCCACTCACATTGTGCAAACATTGGAACTTGAAGAAACATCCCTTAAACCGATTGGAAAGGAATCTCTCCAGACCTGAATGTCTATTGCATCAACTCCCTTATTAGCAATCCAGTCCGTAGCTTTGTTTCCTTCCCGGTATTGATGTTGAATTATTAATTCTGGATAGACACCAATTAGTGTCTTGCATTCGTCGAAGATGGAAACAAGGGCCCAGGGAGGCACAAAGGTTCCTTTGAGCTAGTTTATGCAATGCAATGAGTCTCCTTCTATGATGAGTTTATTGATAGACAAGCCTTCCAAGAGAATCAAGCTTTGGAACAAGGCCCGAGCCTCGGCCATATTGTTGGACTGAATTCCTAAGTTCTGAGCAAAGGCCAAAATTATTTCTCCTCTGTGATTTCTAAGAATTCCACCTCCGCCAGCCGCTCCAGGGTTGCCTTTGGCTACGCCATCGAAATTGAGCTTGTGCCACCCAGAAGGAGGAAAGACCCACTTGATAATAGACCTGACAACAGAAGTGCGGGGTGTTGCAAAAAAATTGAGAAGATTGAAATGATTTGCCAGATCCAATTCAAGTCCAGGAGGGGGAGGTTTGGACGATGGGACGAGAGAGGCATTCTCCGCAGCAAGGGCCAAGATTTTGGCAACAACAATCTTCTTATCCTTGGCAAGGTTTTGAAAAATTCTAGCATTTCTCTCAAGCCAAATCTGCCATAGGAAAATGTGAAGGCACGCTTGCCACATGAATTTGAGTTGACTGCTTTTGAAGGGTTGGGGCCACTATTGAAAAATGAGGGGAATGGAATGAGGGAGGGCTACGGAGATGGCGAAAGTGTTGAAAACCTGGTTGAGCACTGCAAGGGAGAAGGGAAATTCCAGAAAAACATGCACAGTAGACTCACAGGCGTTTTTACACCTCTTGAAGATTGATTCCAAGTGTTCAATGTGCTTATTCTTTTTCTTAGAAAAGATAGTCATATCATCCAAGTATATGAGTATGACCTTATTTATAAAATCTATAAATGATAGCCATAGATCTTTAGAATGTTATTCCTACATTATATAGATAAAAAGGAATTATTTAATATGCAAAATTCCCCTATTTCTTAGTGAATATTATTTTTGTTGGTCATCATCCTTGATCCATATTTGATTATACCCTAGAAAATTGTCAAGTAGTAACATGTGAGACCCTACAAGTTTTGTAAACTTTGGTTAATTATTGGTAGTGGTTAGTGATCCTTTAATGATGCTTCAAGTTCCTAAAGTCAACACATAGTCTGAATTCCCCATTATTTTTTCATATAGAAACCAGGTTCTCTATCCACATGGAATGCTTAATGGAAAATATTATTTGGGCTTGTAGAAGCCTAAGGAGCTCTTTCTTAATTATTTCTTTGATCTTAGGGACTTTACTTATAGTAGGAGGGATTAGCTTTAGGATCTAAATCTATTGATGTTTGATGAATTAGAATCATAATAATCATATATGTCCAATATTTACCCCTTGGTACTTTTCCATGCCATAGGCATTCATATTTTGTTGTAATAAAACTTGTAAATTTCAAAGTTTAGATATAGCATCTACTTTATTGTTAAAACATATTAAAATCCACCATAATTTTATAAACTGTGATTTTTTATTAAACTCAACATAAATTCACTATAAGCAGCAATGACATTAATATCTAATGCATTTGTACAACCTAACTCTATTTCCTCTTAAAGAGCACTTCCAGCTAGGTTTTCTAGTCTATATTTACCTATCGTCCTTTAATGAAGCAAATTAAGGTGTGTATAGAATATTATTGAAGGATGCCTAATGCTACCTCCTCATGATATTATAACAGTTTATATTTTTATGCTAATTATTGTAACAAAATTTTAAGTCATAACAAGTTATTTGATGTGATGAGTTCTAAAAACATCGAAATACGATAATAACCTAGAACTAGCAATCATGAAATGAGAACCTAGGTCAATCTAAGCATGATACTCAACACGTGGATAATATCACAAGCATTGAATTCCTTTCAAAATTAAGATAGCACATAATAATCATTATCATCATAATCCTACATTATTCATTTTAGCACATTTTCATATAACATACATGATTAAATATGACATAAGAGAAACATTAATCATATTTTAACACGAGTCATAAAAATAACTAATTTATCAACTTAAATCAATTAAATGTCCATTGTAAAATTAATTATATAGTGCATGAATCTTTGTAACCATAATAAACAATCTCTCATTGACAAAATAAAGTAATAACTCTTAATTATATTACAAGAAACAGGCATCACAACTTTACCTTATAAGAATCTAGTAATGACCAGATGATTTTAAGTTAATAATTTATCTACACCGGTGGCTTATGTTTTGACATGATTCTTCAATATATTCCTTTTCTTTATGTTTTAGAAATTTAGAAAACTATTTAGGTAATTTACAATTTTGATTGCATGGTCAAGTTATAAATATTCAAGATAAGTTTTGGTTATTGAAGGAGATAGAAGAAAACTTAATTTTTTTAAAAATGGATAAGAATAAGATAAAAAAAAGGTATATTTAGTAAATTGAATATACATTAATTATAATAAGTAATCAATACTGCATAGAAAATGAAGATGAATCACTACATGCAAAATAAGTAATTAAAATAGCTTTATAGAAAAATAGATTTTTTAGAAAGAATATTTTAAATGTGAAGGAGCTAGAAACACTCCTAGACTGAATAATTAGGCTTGAAAAAAGTCTCAGAGAAATTCGACAAAAACTACAAGAAAAATGGGTATCAAAACTATAGTAAGATTTGAACCAAAATGAAATCATGGATTTAAGAATTTACACAATATTTTGACATGGAGAACACAACTAATAATGAACAATGAATGTTGAAGTGAGTTGTAATGAGGATGAAGTACAATTTAATATTATGGAGGGATCATTTATAGAAAGTTCATATGAGGTAATAAGATGAACAAATTAAATGAAGTATGATAGATGTTATAAATTTAAACAATGGAGTATTAATAATTGAAATTAAAGTACTAGTGGATCAAATTTAGATGTTAAACAACCAAAGATCTAATGATTTAAAAGGATTAAGAGCTAATATTACTACATTGGTTCAATGGAATGTAATTATTCTTGGTGAGAAAATATTGATTTTAATAACAGTTGAAAAGAATGGTAGGGATGAGATACTTGTAACTTTTCATATTTTAAAAAATATATTTATGCAAACAAGATGAGGAAGGAGAGATAAGAGGGAGAGTACTGCTCTAATAAAACTTTTGAGATTTTACATAATTTTTATTTGAAAGGAGATTTTATTATTATTATTGATAGAGTCTTGTAGACTGAGCCAATGAAGGAAGTAGATATCATATTAGATGCAAAAAATAAATGTTGTTTCTTACATAAAAGTTACATCATTAAATATTTAGAGTACAACTAATCATGAAAGTTCTAAACTTCAAAAGCTTGGGAATTTAAATCATAGTTATTGCTAGAACAACTAATTCTAGACATGCGAAATATACAAGATCCAATCATTTTTCCATACACTTCCACCTTGCCTCATTCTTTTTAAGTCATAGCATCATCAAAGGTCTTGAAATTTCAAAAAAAATAATTAGTTACTAATAAGCTAATCAAATTAATAACCTTTAAATAATTACAACATGTGAAAAAAGTTTGAAATCAACTTATTAGACAAAGTGCAGACATTAATGATGAAAAAACACCTTATATTTGATAAATTTCATATGGCACATGCTTATGTAGTTCTTAAAAGAAATAGTAAAATAATAAAAGTGAAGCTTCAATCAATATTAAGATCACACATGAAAGAAAACTTGATTATAAAGCAAAATATTTACATGCCTAGAGGGATCTTAACATGAAAAATAATGGCCCGAGAATAGAAGAATTTTCATAAGGAAAATTAATTTAAATCACAAAATCTCAAGGAGATTTTGAATATTTTATTATAATTTATCGATGAGGAAGTGGAAAAATAGAAAAAAATCAACCTAAACCTAAATTTAAATTTGAATAAGTTTGAAAAGATGAGTCAGAATTACATCGTCAAGAGCTTCAAGTCATACAAGAAAAGTCAGTTCTTGTCAGTACAATTTTGATATGGGGAGAATGTAGATAGCATAATTTCATAATCTCATTAAAATAAAATCAAAATTCCATTGTTTGATCCTTCAAACATGCAACGAAACATAACATATATTTCCAAACAGATAATAATATTTTAACTATAAACTTTTAATATGTTAATTTTTTGTATTGATTAAAATTATGACAGAAATAGAATATAGAGAAATTCCTATGGTTAAATTTGTAGACCAAAATTCATCAAAATAAGCACTACACAATCAAACTATTATTTTTAATATGTCTAGCATTAAAATGGTCAAATCAAGTCCAAATTAGTTAAAACTTTAATTGTAGTATATTAGAGAATGTTTGCATGTCTTCATTAAATTTTAGTTGAAGTTCATACATTTGATATCCTAAGTGATCATTATATAAGTTAAGTTTCACTATTTTAGAGATATCAAAAGTAAATCTAAGAATAGAATGAAAATGTGTAAATCAAGAAAGCATATGGATATAATTTAGCCTTATGCAAGTGATAAGAAAAGCAAAATAATTTTTAATATCAATATAATATAATTGAAATCTAGCATGTGGTTGTATTTATTTTGCTTGCAAATGAAAATTCATTTTTTTTTGGAATTCACAATATTTTCTAAAAATGAACAAAAGCAAACCATTCATTCAAATCTTATACAAATAGAAAAAAGAAGGATGAAGAAGAGAGAGACTTGGTGGACACTTGTAGTCACCAAAAATAATCACTATACCAATAGATAATATTACACAACATTTCAATAATAAAATGAGTGGGATGGGGGTATTTATACCTATACCAAAACCCCAATTATATAATAAAGTTTAACCTAAGACAATATAACAAGAGGGATTTAGGTTAATTATAAGTTATAAACAATGTTTAACCATAAAAAGGTTAACTACAACCCATAGGGGCTATATAATAAAGTATAATAAATAATTAATACATTCTATAGTAAAATGCCCTTAGTCCTATCCAATACATCATACAATGTCTGCCTTGGTCATTAATTAGATTACAATTTCAACAACCCTCATAATTTGAATTGAGGGGCTAATGAGATAAAATATTAGTGACAATAATATCCTCCTCGCATAATGGATGCTCTAGTGGGCTTCTATAGTTGAAGCAGATTTGTTAGAATCTCCTTCATCATCTAGAAGACATCACCAATCTTTAAGAACTTAGTTTCAATCCTTTGTAGTTTTAGCAAGCAATTCTTCATTAGATTTCCCTCCCTCTTAAAGTCTCCACAAGTGGTCCTCATTTTATTTTAATACTTAGTTTATCCCTTGAGCCCCAAGATCTTAGCCTCATACTTAAATTCCTTTATGGGAGCCTATATTTGTGGAATCCCACCATAATTTTGGATTATCACCTAAAAATTAACTAAGAGAGAAAAAGTTGATCAAGAGTAGGAGTCTTGTGATATTTCAAGAGCATAGGAATCATACGAATCATTAGGTTCAACATCTTAAAATAGGGGTAAGATATTAGCAAGGACAATTTTTACACATTTTGCATCATGTTTCTTTTTTCTCTTAGAAGATGCAATATCTACCCTCAAATCCTTATATCTCATGATATACTCCACAACATTGTCAAATTCTACAAGTTTAAGAGAAAATATCCAATTCCAATTGACTTGCTTCAATAACATTAACTTTCCCAAAAATCTCATACATTTTTAACCATACCTTGACAAGTTCATTCTTCTCTTTGATGTGTAAAGGTAACTTTGGTTCAATCAACAAGGAAAATAAACCAAGAGCCTTTTTCTCTTTAATGGTGAGTTTCATCATCAATAATAGTTGTTTTTTCCTCTTGAAAGATGCACCATAGGTTATTACTTTGTAACAATCAAATCATCTAAGTTGACCAAAAACTATAAATTTTTCCATTAAGGTGAGTTACTAGGGTTTGTAGTCCATCTTGTATAATCCAACTCCTAACACTATAACAATTCTATGAATTTATGCTATAGTGTGTAGAGCTCAAAAAATTACGATTTAAAAAAAAAGGCTCAAAATTTTTCTAGATGCAAAAGTTAGGCCTCTAAACATTTTTCCCTAATAGACCACAAAATATTAAAAATTAAATTTTTAAACCTCAAGGTTGCAAGAGCCAATCCTAACCTACTATTTGGTAAATTTTAATTTATTGTTGTACTCCAATCAAGTTTCATTACTTTATCTCCTCTAGTTTACCTTATCATCGACACTTGCTTATTTTTGATTGGTTTGTTAAGTATATATAAAAAATAAGTATCCCATTCAATAGCCATGTTTATTGCCATCTCACCCTACCAAATAATACTTGCATGCACAAGACAGTGAAGGGGTAAGGTTTAGACTCCAAAATCTCCATCCCACTCATCTCTAAATTCATTGGGCTACCCATTGTGAGCAAGTGTTTGAATAGAGAGAAATACTCCCTGAAAAAGGATCTCAAGATGGTTTTTAGAAATGATGAAGAGCCAAACAATATCTAAAATGAGATCCTTTGGACCTCCCTTAAGGCGCCTTGGAATAGAGTTACGATGGTCATCATGGAATATTTGACCGTCAAAAAATACCAGGATATTGTTAGAAGCTACAACTTTACCTTTTTGAACCAACTTCAGTATAGTAAGAGACTAAATATTCTTACCTTTCTATATAAATCGCTAGATAAAATGATGCTACAAATAAAGAAAGGTGATATATCAAACCCAATTCATTAAGGGCTTCTAAAGTTGATTTTTTATTTTGAGGCTAAAAAACATGGCAGAGTGGAGGATTTTAGTCAAGATTTTATTGGAGGTTAGACTAAAGATCTTAAAAATAGAGCTTCTCCTTTGAATTCAAAGTTCAATCCCTTTATTTCATATTCCCCTATTAAATTTGAGCTCGTCCCTTCTAATTTTAAGGTTATCCCCAATATTTAGGTGACATAAATAGGTAGGTAGCAAGATGTTGTTGTCCATAAAAGAGGTACTAGAGGTAGAAAATATAGGGCTAGATACTCCAAGTGTATTAGATCCAAAGCAAAAAATATTAAGAAGGTAACTCTCTGCATTTTAGACCCCCAATATTCTGAAGATTCCTCACTCATTGATCTCAGGAAGAAAGCCAAAATTTCTAAGGAGACCTCTAGAGGAAAAAAGAAGTTTTTGGTATTTCCTTAGGACCCACTCAGAACTCCCAAGTTGACTAGAGTAATGATGAAGGATTGTCTAAGATCTCTAAGTAACACTTGGAAATGATTGTTTTTTTCTTGAATGAAGTCAAAATTATGATGGAGTGGATTCAATGGGACCAGAATATCCCTGAGGTGGAAAAGGAACCATATGAGGACATTGACTCTAAGGATTGAAGAGTTCTTTGTTGCCTCTTTGTTCTCTTCTTTCCCCTTCTTCTCTTCCTACTTCTCCTATGTTTTCTATATTGGATTTTGGCAGATTTTGGATCCCATAGGTTGGAACTATTTCAATTATGTTCCATTTTAGTTCTCTTTGGAAGTTTTTACTTCTGGTTTGTAAAAGGTTCGGAGACCCTTTCAAAACCCCTTATTTTAACTTATAAAAAAAGGGACAAGATATTTTTTTAAGCAAAGGGGAGAGAGCTCTGGAAGAAAAAACTAGGGCATCAGTTGGGTAGCCGAAGGGATTTCTGGTTATTGTGGATTTGAAGACAAGATTGTTGCCCCAGGAGGGCCCAATGGGGACACCTCCGGATCCTCTTCTAGAGAGACATAGTTCTTTTGTAGATTTGTTAAAGGATAAATCTCCATAAAATACTAAAGAAGCACAAAAAATTGCATTAAAAATGCTCTTTACGATTGCTTGAAATAGATCAACATCTCAATGAGTTAATGGATGCTTTCCACAGTTAGAATCAAGGCCAAAGATTGTCATTGAGAAAAGTATGGTCGAAGAAATAGTTTTATATAGAGCCAATCATGATTTGATCTGCAAATTCATGGGTATTCACCCTACCTTGAATTTTTTGCATTCTTGGGTCCGACAAAACTGGGAGCCTCTTGGTGAGTATTCTTTGTGGTTTATTAGCAATGGATATTCTATTATTAGTTTTTATTCACTTACTGATAGAAATAGGGCTTTTGAATTAGAAAAGAGGAATCATGGTCCAGCAGGATTATTCATTCAACCCTGGAGAGTATGATTTGATCCACGAATTGGACCCACTGCTATCCTGGTTTGGATCTATTTGTATGCACTTCCAATGGATTTTTGGAGTGAGAAGGCATTGGAAATTATCGATAATTTCCTTGGAAGATATTTGGGTGTTTCCAAAGACACAATAGAAGGAAACACAATTGTTTATGCAATATATGTGTGGAAATGGATCTTAGCTAGCCTCTATCGACAGAGGTGGAACTCGAACTTGTAGGACTATCTTGGATTCAACAACTGGATTATGAGGCATTGCCCTTCAGATGTAGAGTTTGTCATAAATATGGGCATTTGGCTCGATATTGCCCAAATAATATGAACATAAAAATGGAGGCTCCTCTAGGAATGCCAAATATTCTTAAGGAGGGTAATTCAAAAATCAACAAAGAACCAACCAATATTTCTTAGGGTAAAGAAGCACAGGGAGATGGTTTTGAACAACCCAAAAGAAGGAGAAGGCAAAATAAAAAATATGGTAAAGATCAAACCCAACTCAAGCCCTCCAATAGGTATGAGATATTTAAGACACTAATGGACCAAGAAGAAAAATAATTCATGAAAGGAGTTGATGGGAATAATGAAAATAATAACAACTATGTTCAAGCTCCTCTTTCATCTCCCCCAATCATAGAGCAGGTAATTGAGTACAGTGAGTTACCGTAGTCAGAGAGTGTAGGGGCATTCATAGTGCATAACCAAGAGCAACCAAAAATTAAGGATTTCAGCATGGGCATAGCAGAAAAGAACAGAGAAAGGCCAACTCTAGGGATAACTCAAGTGGAAAAGATATCAAAAAATAGCAGCTCTCAAGGATTGGGTAGAAAATCAAATAAGGAATTGATAGCAGTTCAAGGAGACAAACTGATCACTAGGGGATCAGTGAGGCCAATATATTTTTACTGCTCTCAAGGTAACCAATGATTATATAATCATGGAATATAATCATGTAAAACATATTTTTTTCTTATCTAGGAGACAAAAATGTCATTGGATCTTATGTGTAAAATGGTTAACAGACTTTGGAGGGGTGCTGGTCATATGGAAGTGGTTGCCCAAGGGGCCTCAGGGGGGATAGTTACTCTTTGGAACTCTCTTGAATGCATTGAAATATAACATATAGCTTGGAGGGGTGTTCTCACATCACATTTTAGAAATAATGTCATAGTTGAACATGTTTTAATCACAAATTTTTATGGGGCTCAAAATCTAGATGGTCAGATGCATCAATGGAAATTTGTGCATAACATGAGAGTCTCAAGGGAAGAGTTAGACTGGATTATTGTTGGGGATTTTAATGCTAAATTATCCTCTAGATATTAGGAAGAGGGAACCCCAATTTTGGACCCAGGGGATCAACTTATGATTGTCCAAGTCCAGGCATTACACTTGGTGGATATTAAATGCCCTGGAACCAACTATACTTGGACTAATAAGAGGAAGGAGCCACATAGTAGGAAGGTGAAGTTAGACCATTTTTTGGTTTCAGAGGAGGCATTTGTAAAATGGAATATAAAATTTCAAATTTTGGAGGGTCCAGTTTCAGATCACTTTCCCATTTTTTTGGAAGGAGGGATAAATACAATGCAACATCACAAACCATTTAAATTTGAAAATTTTTGGTTACAAAAAGAGGAACCTTGAAATAAAATTCCACAGTGGTGGGAAGAAGGTCACCCAGCATATGGGATAGCAATGTTTATATTCCACAAATAGCTTCATTATGTCAAATATCAATTGAAACAATGGAGGTAAGCTAACAAGATAGACTTCCAGGTCCAAAGAGCTCCATTGGTGGCCAGATGGGATGAGGTTCAAAAACACTTTAGGGAAGGAACAATTATAGAGCAGCTCAAAGAATAGGATGATGCATTGCGTAAAGTGGTTGAGGACATTGACAACCAAGAGGAGATCTACTGGAAACAGAGAGTAAGAACCACTTGGTTATTAGAATGTGATAAAAATACCAAATTTTTCCATCGGATTGCTTGTGCTAGGAGAAAGATGAACAACATGGAAGCTCTTCAAGATGAGAACGGAAACTCCTTTGATATAATTCCAGGTATGCATTTCCATTCAATGGATTATTTTTCTAAACTATTTAAGGAAAGTATGGTGCAAGATGAAGAGGCTAAAAAATAAGTTATTGTTTTCATACCCTCTATTATCTCTGAAGAATAAAATCAGGCCCTACTTAAACCCATTGATAGAGAGGAACTAAAGAATGTAGTCTTTGGAATGAGCACTAGAAAAACACCAGGTCCAGATGGCTTTCCAATTGAGTTTTTTAGGCCTTCTGGGATAACTTGGAGGAGGATGTAATGGCTATTATAGAGGAGTCCAAAGGTAGTAAAAGAATGCTTAAATAATTAAATCATACTTTCATTACCTTAATTCCAAAAGGGGAGGAGGGGGTGCATATTTCATATTATAGACCTATTGCCTTATGCAATGTCATATATAAAATAATCACAAAGGTAATTGTTGAGTGGCTAAAACCTCTTCTACATAGCATTATCTCCTCAGAGCAAGGGGGTTTTGTAGAGGGTAGGTAGATATTGGATGGTGTGGTTCTAGCTCAGGAGGCAATCCATTCAATACAAACATCTGGTAATAGAGGAATGTTCATAAAATTAGATATGTCAAAGGCTTATGATAGTGTGGAGTGGAGCTTCTTGTCAAAGATGATGGCAGCCTTTGGTTTCTCTCAGGATTAGATAGAATGGGTCATGAGTTGTGTTTCTACTCTGACATACTCAGTGTTAATAAAGGGTCTTCCTTCACAACCATTTGGAGCTACTCAAGGCCTTCGTCAAGGAGATCCTTGCTCTCCCTATCGTTTTCTCATATTGGCTGAAGGATTGGGTAGACTCATATTGAGGAGAATACAACAAGGTTTGCTAATATATATCAAGGTGGGTAAGGAAGTTTTGACTCACCTACAGTTTGTGGATGACACATGATTGGTGGGAGTGGCCAGCTTTAGGGAAGCAAGAATGATTAGAGATAAACTTAATGTCTACCTTAGGGCTACAAACCAAGTAATCAATGATAAAAAATCCAAAGTGGTCTTTTTCAATCTTGATCAAAGGCTTCAGGATATAATTTTAGAGATCTTGGGATTCACAAGGACTTCTCTCCTAGTGGTATACTTGGGGGTCCCTTTGCATTTTAAAAAACTAAAAATAGATATCTCGAGGAATTTTTTGGACTGTATCAATGGTAAAATTAATCATTTGTCTCACAAATGGTTAAGCTATGGGGGTAGATTAACTTTTTTACAGTCATTCATTCAAGCCATGCCAATTTATAAATTTTCTATCCTTGCTGCCCCACATACCATATGGAAAGAGTTGGACAATATGGCTAGAAAATTTTTATGGGAAGGAGTAAAAGGAGAGAGGAAATGGGCCTTAGTAGGTTGGGAGAAAGTAAGCTAGCCCAAGTTAAAAGGAGGTTTGGGACTGAGAAGATAAAAGTTAAATAATAAAGCTTTGGATGGAAAGCTTTACTGGAGGTGGATTTCCCAACCAACTTCTTGATTCAGTATAATCTTAACTAGTAAATATTTGGGACATGTAAACCCAAATGAGGTGGGTCGTTTTCCTTTGGATGGTAATGGATTATTTTAGAAAGTGGGAAGAGGGGAGAAGGCATGATTTTGGACAGATTCATGGGATCAATACCCACCCATCATTATTGAATTTCCTGAACTACAACCAATAAAAATAGCCATAGAAACTAGGGGGTGAGTCCAAATTGAAGGTATTTCAACACTATTCAGTTGGGGGATTATAAGTTTAAGCAATTTAAGAAGTTGGATGAGTGGCCAATTTCAATCCCTCCGGATTTGACACCCATCATGACTAAAATCTTGGCAAAAAGATTTCTCATAGGTAGAGATGAGGAGGATGAATTAGCTTAGGTCTATGGGAGCCTTGGTGTCCACACAGTGAAGGATGGATATGATAAGATCCTTCCAAAGCCTCCTCCTCATACATATCAAGTTGAGGATTGGAGAAATATTTGGTAGTCCAAGGGTTGGCCGAAAGTAAACTTTTTTGCCTAGTAGTTCATGCATAATGGAATTATTACTTTTGATAATATCATATGTAGGGGAATCATTGGTCCATATCAATGTTTTTTATGCTACAAGAGTGAGGAAACAACTGATCAATTGATGTTTGAGTGCCCATTCATGTGCCAGATCTGGGAGAGATGGTTTTTATATTATAAAATTCAAGTTAATGGTGATTTGAATCGGATTAATATTTGGGAAATATGGAAGAGGGGTAGATTTAAATATAAATTTCTTTGTATTGGTTGGGAGCTTGGATTAAACTTCATTTTGTGGCAATTGTGGTTGGAGAGAAATGCCAAAAATTTTAGAGAAATTTTTTCTTCTTTAGATGGAGTTTGGCAGGTCATTTGGAGCAAAGTCATAGAAACTGTAGTAGTCTACGCTAAAGAGGAAATTTGGGTTGTTATTAGGGTAATGGATAAGGAATTTAAAGTGCAAGAGGGGTAGGACAAAGCTTGTTGGAAAACTCCCCTAGAAGGTTGGATTAAAATTAATACTGATGGAGCTGCAAAAGGTAATCTAGGTAGAGATGGAATTGGAGTGGTTTATCGAAATCATGTTGGAACAGTGCTCTATTGGAAACTGCAAGTCTTGGGAAGAGCCACAAACAATGAAGCAAAAGCCTTAGCTATCAAATCTGCTTCTATTTGGACAGTAAAACAAGATCACAGGAGGATAATCCTAGAATCACATTCTCAAATAATGGTTGGAGCTCTAGATTGCATGAGGAACTTTGCTTTGAAAACATGGAGGTTGAGGATTCTTGTCACTCAAATTAAGGAATTATGGAAGGAATTAGATGATGTGATTCTAGTTTATGTGAGTAGAGATCTAAATAAAATGGAAGACTTCCTGGCTAAGATGGGTGCTGATAAGGAGGTAGGGATTTAGTGGCACAGTGACATGGCTATTTAGGATGAGATGATTAGGCAGGTTGGTTAGCAAATCTAGTGCTTAGCTAATTTGGATAACCATTCCAGAAATATTGTTTAGGAGATTTGTGCTTCAATGTAGATCTTGTTTTATAGTTGTAAATAGGTGAACAGTCATTGTAGAAATATGGTTTAAGAGATTTGGATCCAATGCAAATCTTCTTTTACTGTTGTAAACATGTGTTCTCTTTGGCTAAGGCTGGGAAAAGTCTCATCCCAACTTGTAAATGATATTTATTTTAATACAAGTTTTTTCAAAAAAAAAGGGATAAGGTTTGAACGTCAAAATTAACTTACCAAATGGCTTGAGCTATCTAACATAGCTAATTATCCATTCAAATGCACTAGGGGGGAAAATGTATATTCACCCCTTGAGGTGAACGAAACCTTAATCACCCCCAAACCAAACTTCATCATACTCGAACAACATACCACCTAGAAAAGCACCTTAGCTAGTACCTTATTTCCACTATACCACATATTTTAGATGGAATAGAGATGTAGAAGCTTATATGGAGACAAAAATTAAAGCTCAAAGACAAAAAAAACACCAAGCATACCTACACCTATAAACCAATAAATATATTTTATTATGTGACCAATAGTAGCAATGTCTTAACATCAATCACCTATCCATTTTTATCATAGTAGGTGATGTGATAAAGGTATATTCCCCTCCTTGGAAATGACATCAACCCTACCAAAATAGAAACCATGAGGGTGCAATCAGTCTGATCACATTGATATTCAAACCAATAACAAAGTGCTATATCTAGTGTTGATACAATCACTTTTCCACTACCTATGCAAATGGTCCAAACATTGAATTTATAGAGTACATTGGTTTCAAAGTGGATATTAGAATCCAAATAAGCACCCCTCATACCAAGAGCAAATGCAATCAAAGAGACAAAAAGAAGAGAAACAAGTGATGGCTCCTATTTTAAAAACTCAAATTTCCACTCCAAAAGCATATTAAAACAAGAAATTGTAAGAAGAGGACAAATAACCTTGATTTTTCATTGCTTCTTTTATCTAAATTGACTTATGAAGCTCTAAAAATTATATCACCCTTTATATGATAAAAATATTAGAAGCTCCAAAAAAACCTTCTGCATGACCAAGCAATGCCTCTCCATACCTACTCTAATACCATGTTGGAATCAGAAATAAACCATTCAATAAAATCTCATACATAAGGAAAAAAGGAACAAAAATAAGAGATATATTTGGTTGGCACTTGTAGGAACATAAATAATCACTATATCCATAGATAATATTACATAACACTTTGATAATAAAATGAGGAAAAGGAAGCTGTGCACCACTTCCAAGAAATATTAGGTCCAAGTGTTGACTGCCACCCCCGCACAGCAAGTTCTCTACTTCAGAACATTCCAATGTTGGTGTCTAATGATGATAATGAGAAACTGCTCCAATCCTACACTGATGATGAAATCAAATATGCTCTGTTTGCAATGGAACCTGACAAGGCTCCTGGTCCTGATGGCTTTCCACCCCAGTTTTTTCAACACTTTTGGGATGTCGTGGGCCCTGATGTGGTTGCTGCTGTTAAATTCTTCCAGAGAGCCAAAAAGATGCCAAGAGAAGCCAATTCCACCTTCATTGTTTTAATTCCCAAGTCTAATGAGCGTGCTTCCCTCTCCAACTTCAGACCTATAAGTCTCTGTAGTGTCATCTACAAACTTATCACCAAAGTCGTGGCAAACAGGCTGAAATACATCCTTCCATCCATCATTGACCAGTGCCAAGGTAGCTCGGTCAAAGGCAGATTCATTGCTGATGGAGTGATAACCATCCATGAGTTGGCTCATTCGGCTTATAAAAACAAAAAACCCAGTATGTTCCTTAAGCTTGACATGAACAAGGCCTTTGATCGGGTTTCTTGGAAATTCCTGTTTGAGGTCCTTGAGAAGTTTGGATTTCACAAAGAATGGGTTAATATGGTTCGAGAATGTATCTCTACTGCTTGGTTCTCTATTATTATCAATGGTTCACTTGTCGGATTTTTTCCAAGTTTTAAAGGCATTCGTCAAGGGGACCCCCTGTCACCCTTCCTCTTCATCATTTTGGCTGAAACTCTTGGAAGAACCCTTACTGCTGCCTGCAACAGTGGACTCGTCTCTAGGATCAAACCTGCCTCAACTACCAAGGCCATTTCCCATCGACAGTTTGTAGATGATACTATTCTTTCTTCTCTGGCTTCTGTTCTCGAAGCAAAAATCATTAAGAACATCCTTGACTGAAGAGGCGGCGGGCCAAAAAGTCAATTACCGCAAAAGCAAGCTATACTTCCTCAATACTCCCATCCACAAGCAAAACAGGATTGTTGAGATCCTTGGGTGTATCATTGGGAACCTTCCAACTACTTATCTCGGATTACCGCTCTTCCATGGCAAATCGGTCTCAGCTATGTGGAACCCTGTTCTAGATCGTCTCAACAAGAAACTTGCAGGCTGGAAAAGTTCAATGCTCAGTCAGGCACCCAAAGCCACTCTGGTCCAGGCTTGCCTGCAAAGTATTCCTATTTTTTTCCTATCTATCTTCAAAGCCCCGCCTTCCATCTCGCCAAAGAATTGAGCAAATTCAACGTAGATTCCTTTGGGCGAGAAACGAAAACAAGAACAAATTTTCCCTTGTTGCCTGGGACAAGGTTTGTTCCAAGAAAAAGTATGGAGGTCTCGGCTTCAGGGACATCAAGCGGATGAACATGGCTCTCATTTCCAAACAATCCTGGAGACTTACCATCAATGAAAAAGCCACCCGGATTGACATCATCAAAGCTAAGTACCTTCATCAGGTTCCCTTTCTTGGAGAGCACTACCTTCCTGGCGGATCTCATTTCTGGAATGGTGTCACTAAATCAAGGAAGATCATCATGGAAGGTTTAAGGTGGTGTCTTGGAAATGGAGCGACCATTCATTTTTGGGACGATCCTTGGATCCGTGACAAACCTCTCGATCAATATCCTCATCTTGCTATGCTCAAGACGGTGACCGAAGCTACCTTTGGAGATAAGGTGTGCCATTTCATCAACCCAGGTACTTCAAGACCCGAATGGAAACAATTGGCTTTGAATGGGCCTAGACTTATCATCGAGGCACTTAATCGGCTTCAAAACTTATTGAGGATCTGCATAATCCCCAGCTCTCACAAAGAAGACTCCATGGTTTGGAACCTTGAAGATTCTAGGCAGTTTACTGTTAAATATGCCTACTACAGCCAAGAAGCTCCCAATGATGGCCGTGACTCCACCAATCTGGTCTGGGTTCCCAAGATCATTCCCAAGGTTAAATTCTTCTACTGGTTGGCCATCCAAAATAGAATCCTCACCAATAAAAATCTGATAAACAGAAGGCTTCTCATCCCCAATTGGTGCATCCTATGTAAAAATGCCTGTGAGTCTACTGTGCATGTTTTTCTGGAATGTCCCTTCTCCCTTGCAGTGCTCAACCAGGTTTTCAACATTTTTGCCATCTCCATAGCCATCAGACAGGAAGTTGTGCACCACTTCTAGGAAATCTTAGGTCCAAGTGTTGACTGCCACCCCCACACAGCAAGTTATCTACTTCAGAACATTCCCATGTTGGTGTCTAACGATGATAATGAGAAACTGATCCAATCCTACACTGATGAGGAAATCAAAGATGCTCTATTTGAAATGGAACCTGATAAGGCTCCTGGTCCTGATGGCTTTCCACCCTGGTTTTTTCAAAACTTTTGGGATGTCGTGGGCCCTGATGTGGTTGTTGCGGTTAAATTCTTCTAGAGAGCCAAAAAGATGCCGAGAGAAGCCAATTCCACCTTCATTGTTTTAATTCCCAAGTCTAATGAGCGTGCTTCCCTCTTCGACTTCAGACCTATAAGTCTCTGTAGTGTCATCTACAAACTTATCACCAAAGTCATGGCAAACAGGCTGAAAGACATCCTTCCATCCATCATTGACCAGTGCCAAGGCAGCTCGGTCAAAGGTAGATTCATTGTTGATGGAGTGATAACCATCCATGAGTTGGCTCATTCGGCTTATAAAAACAAAAAACCCAGTATGTTCCTTAAGCTTGACATGAACAAGGCCTTTGATCGGGTTTCTTGGAAATTCCTATTTGAGGTCCTTAAGAAGTTTGGATTTCACAAAGAATGGGTTAAGATGGTTCGAGAATGTATCTCTACTTCTTGGTTCTCTGTTCTTATCAATGGTTCACCTATTGGCTTTTTTCCAAGTTTTAAAGGCATTCGTCAAGGGGACCCCCTGTCACCCTTCCTCTTCATCATTTTGGCTGAAACTCTTGGAAGAACCCTTACTGCTGCCTGCAATAGTGGACTCGTCTCTGGGATCAAACTTGCCTCAACTACCAAGGTCATTTCCCATCAGCAGTTTGTAGATGATACTATTCTTTCTTCTCTGGCTTCTGTCCCCAAAGCAAAAATCATTAAGAACATCCTTGACTCTTATGAAGAGGCGGCGGGCCAGAAAGTCAATTACCACAAAAGCAAGCTATACTTCCTCAATACTCCCATCCACAAGAAAAACAGGATTGCTGAGATCCTTGGGTGTATCATTGGGAACCTTCCAACTACTTATCTCGAATTACCGCTCTTCCATGGCAAATCAGTCTCAGCTATGTGGAACCCTGTTCTAGATCGTCTCAACAAGAAACTTGCAGGTCGAAAAAGTTCAATGCTCAGTCAGGCAGCCAAAGCCACTCTGGTCCAGGCTTTCCTGCAAATTATTCCTATTTTTTTCCTATCTATCTTCAAAGCCCCAGCTTTCATCTGCCAAAGAATTGAGCAAATTCAACGTAGATTCCTTTGGGCGGGAAACGAAAACAAGAACAAATTTTCCCTTTTTGCCTAGGACAAGGTTTGTTCCAAGAAAAAGGATGGAGGTCTCGGATTCAGGGACATCAAGCGGATGAACATGGCTCTCATTGCCAAACAATCCTGGAGACTTACCATCAATGAAAAAGCCACTTGGATTGACATCATCAAAGCTAAGTACCTTCATCAGGTTCCCTTTCTTGGAGAGCACTACCTTCCTGGCGGATCTCATTTCTGGAATGGTGTCACTAAATCAAGGAAGATCATCATGGAAGGTTTAAGGTGGTGTCTTGGAAATGGAGCGACCATTCATTTTTGGTATGATCCTTGGATCCATGACAAACCTCTCAGTCAAGATCCTCATCTTGCTATGCTCAAGACGGTGACCGAAGCTACCTTTGGAGATAAGGTGTGCCATTTCATCAACCTAGGTACTTCAAGACCCGAATGGAAACAATTGGCTTTGAATGGGCCTAGACTTATCATTGAGGCACTTAATCGGCTTCAAAAATTACTGAGGAGCTGCATAATCCCCAGCTCTCACAAAGAAGACTCCATGGTTTGGAACCTTGAAGATTCTGGGCAGTTCACTGTTAAATCTGCCTACTACAGCCAAGAAGCTCCCAGTGATGGCCGTGACTCCACCAATCTGGTCTAGGTTCCCAAGATCATTCCCAAGGTTAAATTCTTTTGCTGGTTGGCCATCCAAAACAAAATCCTCACCATTGACAATCTGATAAATAGAGGGCTTCTCATCCCCAATTGGTGCATCCTATGTAAAAATGCCTGTGAGTCTACTGTGCATGTTTTTCTCGGAATGTCCCTTCTCCCTTGCAGTGCTCAACCAGGTTTTTAACACTTTCGCCATCTCCGTAGCCCTCCCTCATTCCATTCCCCTCCTTTTTCAACAGTGGCCCCGACCCTTCAAAAGCAGTCAACTCAAATTCATGTGGCAAGCGTGCCTTCACATTTTCCTATGGCAGATTTGGCTTGAGAGAAATGCTAGAATTTTTCAAAACCTTGCCAAGGATAAGAAGATTGTTGTTGCCAAAATCTTGGCCCTTGCTGCGGAGAATGCCTCTCTCATCCCATCGTCCAAACCTCCCCCTCCTGGACTTGAATTGGATCTGGCAAATCATTTCAATCTTCTCAATTTTTTTGCAACACCTCGCACTTCTGTTGACAGGTCTATTATCAAGTGGGTCTTTCCTCCTTCTGGGTGGCACAAGCTCAATTTCGATGGCGCAGCCAAAGGCAACCCTGGAGTGGCTAGTGAAGGTGTAATTCTTAGAAATCACAGAGGAGAAATAATTTTGGCCTTTGCTCAGAACTTAGGAATTCAGTCCAACAATATGGCCGAGGCTCGGGCCTTGTTCCAAAGCTTGATTCTCTTGGAAGGCTTGTCTATCAATAAACTCATCATAGAAGGAGACTCATTGCATTGCATCAACCGGCTCAAAGGAACCTCTCGTGCCTCCCCGGGCCCTTGTTTCCATCTTCGACGAATGCAAGACACTAATTGGTGTCTATCCATAATTAATCATTCAACATCAATACCGGGAAGGAAACAAAGCTATGGACTGGCTTGCTAATAAGGGAGTTGACGCAACAGAAATTCAGGTCTAGAGAGATTCCTTTCCAATAGATCTAAGGGATGTTTCTTCAAGTTCCAATGTTTGCACAATGTGAGTGGGTTACTGGTCTTCGGGTTTTTCAGCGGCGTTTTGGCATCCTTGGAGCACTTTCGCGTCATTTTTCTAAGTTGGTTGCAAAATCTCAGCTTGTTGCGTTATCCTTTTTGCTCAGGCCGCGAGGTTGCTTTTTGTCGCGATATCGCAACACTTTTCTCTCCCTCTGGCACGGTCTTCCAACTTGTCGTGATATCGCGACACCTTTTCTCTTCGGGTGCTTTTTTGCAAACTTGTCGCGATATCGCGACACCTTTTCCCTTCGGGTGCTTTTTCGCAAACTTGTCATGATATCGCGACACTTTTGGCCTTCAGGCGCGGTCTTGCTTTTTTTCATGATATCGTGACACCTTTTCTCTCTCCAATGGCGGTCTTCCATTCGGTCGCAATATCGCAACGGGTTTTCTCTCCAACAACGGTCTTCCATTCTGTCGTGATATCGTGACACTTTTTCTCTCCGGGTGCCTTTGCGCAAACTTGTCGTGATATCGTGACACTTTTTCTCTCCGGGTGCCTTTGCGCAAACTTGTCGTGATATCACGACATTTTTTTCTCTCCAAGGCGGTCTTCATTTTTGTCACGATTTCGCGACGCTTTTTCTCTCTCCAACGGCGGGCTTCCAGGTTGTCGCGATATCGTGACCTTTTTTCTCTCCAATGGCGGACTCTCATCCTTGTCGCGATATCGTGACCATTTTTCTCTCCAACGACGGTCTTCCTTTTTGTCGCGATTTCGTGACACCTTTTATTCTTGGCAGCAGGCTTCCACTTTCGTCACGATTTTGGGGCTCATTTTCTATTTCGACTGTGGTCTACATTCTTGTCACGATTTCGTGACACCTTTTCTCTTCGACAGCGTTTTCAATTCTTGTAGCGATTTCGCGACTCCTTTTTCTTGTCACGATTTCGTGACTCTTCTTCTCGACCGGCTCCAACCCTACAACTTGTCGCGATATCGCGACACTTTGCAACATGTCGCGATATCGCGACTTCTTTCCTCCTTCAGCTCCGATGGCGATTCTTGTCGCGATTTCGTGACTTCTCTTCTTCCTTTGGCTTCTACGGTGCTTCTTGTTGCGATTTCGCGACATCACCATTTTGGTCGCGATTTCGCTACACCTTCCCTAGGGTGGAGGTTTGCCAACTTTCTATTCCTCTCTTCTTGGACCACCTCGATCGATTTGGATTTATTGTAATCTCTCTTGTACAAGGTTCAGGGACCTTTCAAAACCCTTTCTACCAATCAAAAAAAAAATGAGGAAAAGGAAGAGGTATTTATACAAAAATAAAAAATTTAATTATATAATAAATTTTAATCGAAGCTAACATAACGAGAGGGTTTTAGGCTAATTACAAGTTATAAATATGGTATAACCATAACAAGGTTAACCATGGACCATAGGGCTTACATAATAAAATATTACAAATAAATAATACATTTTACATTGAAATACCCTTAGGCTTATCCAATACATCATACAATGTTAGCCTCAACCATGAATCATATTACATTTTTAACACTTTTCAAGGATAAGACTTTACCTTTTTTGTCAATGTGTATTGATTTAAAATAATATTTTAGATTTTGAAAATAAATTAACATATTTAAATTTAGAATATTATATTAAAACTAACTAAATCAAAGTAGACAAGTTTTAAATGTGGAAACCCAATCTCTCATGCTAATATGTAATATCCACCTAGTACTAATTGCTAACACTATAACTAGCACAAGCTAAATAATAATCTTTAAATATAAATAAATAAGGTAAATAAAAAACATAAAACCTAACCTCGTTGGTGGATAACTAACCATATAGTCTTTTCCTGGCTTATGCCTTATCATGTGCCACTTAATGTATCATCTATATGTAGATAAGTTAGTATACTTGCATGTATCAAAGGTTCTTCATCTCCTCCATGGAAGGTGGTATCATCTATTACAGTATCATATATCATATCATGTGCATACCCATAGCCATAGAAATAACATAAACATTAATCAACTCCATGTCAAATTTAGTCATTTGTGATGTTGGTCTCCATATTGGTGAAGTTCAAATTTTAAAAGAAAAATAAATTTTATTAGATAGGAGCAAAATTATGAATCGACAAAGCTAGGAAAAACTTTTTTGAAAAATGAACAATATTTTAAGAGCCATATCTTTGCATATAGTTGTCTAATTCAGATGATTCTTGAGCCATTTTGAAAATATTTGAAATGAGTGGTCATTTGAAAGAATCCAAGTAGTATTTATGGGGATATAACCATGTAAAAATAGTCATTTGAAATTAGGGCAGCATTAGGGTATTTTTTTGTAAATATCTCATCTTTTAAAATCCATAAATTTGCAAAGGGTTGTTTGATTCAGTTGATTCTTAGACAAATTTGTGTGAAATATGAAGATCTTTAAAATGAGTGGTCATATGAAGGAATCCAAGCAATATTGATGGCGATACAATCCTATGAAGTCAACCATCCCAAATAAGGGCAGTGATGATTTTTCAAGTCGTAAAAAACAAAATTGTAAATATCTGCTAGTCAGGGTTTGGATGACGGGAGGAGCAATGGAGGGCTAGGGCTTTAGTGAGACATACATTCTATCTAAGCATAGAATTTCTGAGCTAAGTTTCTTTTTTCCCTTCTTTATCTTAGAAATTTTGCATGCAAATTTTTTTTTATATTATAATTGCTAGAGTATATTTTGGTAAATTTTAGTATATTTTGAGTTTTAATTTCCTTCCCATGGACCAATTTATAGCTAAATACTTATAATCATATCTAGTAGTAGATTTTAGTGAGGAAATAATAGAGGATCAATCCTTATATCTCAAAGTTACGATAGGTTTTGGTAAATTTAATGGATCTTGGCCAAGGGCTTCAGCCTTGAGAAAATGGATGGATAGGAGTTATAAGTCTCTAGGAATGATTCTATAATTTCTTCCCAAAGTTTTATTCCTAGCCATTTTTTGTTCTAAGGATAAAATATATAGAATCCTAAAAGAGGGTCCTTGGTTTATGGGAAGAACATGACTCTTCCTTACCCACTGGTATGAAGGATTTGTGCTTGAGAATGTAAATCTATCCGTAGTACCAGTATAGGTTAGGATGTATGGATTAACCATTGAATTTTGGTAAATGGATACCTTTAAGGCAATAAGAAACACTCTGGGATAATTCCTTGAGATTTTTAGAAACTACAAAAGACAAATTATTGGCTATTTATGCTCGAATATTGGTCATGATTGATATCAGTAAACCTTTACCAAAAGCAATCATTCTTAAGTATGGGGGTAAGTTGTGGATCCATACCATATATTATGAAAACATATATTTTAGATGTAGAATACATCATGATGTGGGTAATATTGAAATATCATGCCCTAAGAAGAGTCCAACATAAACATATGTAGAAAACCGCAAGAGAAACTTACAAATGGATATGGATGAGGATGGTTTCCAAAAAATAGGTCTAGATA
The DNA here is from genome assembly GCA_028583015.1 of Wollemia nobilis. Classification (NCBI taxonomy): domain Eukaryota; kingdom Viridiplantae; phylum Streptophyta; class Pinopsida; order Araucariales; family Araucariaceae; genus Wollemia; species Wollemia nobilis. Next base: position 7,282,488 of record JAQPPZ010015032.1, read on the forward strand.
GATGAAAGTAAATAAATAGTGGAGATCAGTAAGGAAGAGTATTTAAATAAATATTAATTCTTTTGAGGCTTTAGCCTATGAAGAAAAATCAAAATATAGCTTAGAGGACACAATACAAGACGTTCAAAATATTAACAAGGAATTGTCTATTCAGTATGATTATTATTTAAGGATGAACATTCTTAATGTACCTAACAAATTTGTATCATAATATTTTGAAGACTCTCTTGAAGTTACATGCACCATTGAGGAGAAGGAAATTGGTAGATAAAATATAGTGTTAGATGTTAATACCTCTATCATTAATAAGAAAATACCAAAAAATGAGCAGGATAAGTCATAAGCTTTCATAGTAGATATAGGATAGGATAAGTATAATGAAAAATAAAGTGGTACAAGAATATTTAGGAATAGAATAATAAGACCTACTCCTAATACACTCAAGGTAATAAGAGGAAAACCCTTAAATTTTCAAGCGATATCCAAGGAAGAAAGAGAAAACATAGAGAAAGGAACACAAACTAAGTTGGTTGAACTTATCTTAACCAAACAAAAAAATGATATTGGTAATTCATGGGTGGGGCTAGTAGCCCCTAATAATACATGATTACTATATCATAGAATTTAAGGGTTGTTAATGCCTCCTCAAAGTAGAGGTGTATCAGGGACCTCTATTTAAGTAATAAGTCTGATATTCTTTCTATCCAAGAAACTAAAATGAAAAAGGAAGAAGCTTATATGAAAATAGTATGGATGAGATGTGAAAGGGATGTTATAGATTCTGAAGGAATGATAGGGGGAATTCTAACATATTGGAATCATATTAGAACATCTTGTGTAATCATTCATAGGCATTGGATAGCCTCTTTAGTCACATGTTACTTTACAAATATTTTTATCATCCTTATCAATGTCTATGGACCTACATCTTAGTCAGGCAGATTACAAGTATGGATTGGAATTGAAGCATTTATGAGAAGTAAATACCAAGAAACCTAATTAGGAAATTAACACAAAGTAAGATATATTTCTCACCTTTTATTCAAAACAATAATCTATGGGAGGTTGAGTTTGAAAAAGAGATCTATACATGGACCAACAATAGGAGAGGCCAGAATCTAATAGCAAAAAAATTAGACAGATTCATACTCTCATATCATTGTCTACATGAAGGGACTTGTGCTAAAATGAATACCTTGATAAGGATTGGTTCAGATCACTGGCCAATAAGAGTTAAAATGGTGGTAAGTGAATTTAAATTAGATCATATTTTAAATATGAGAAGATGTGGGAAGACCATCCTCAATATTTTGATATGATAGTACAAACATGGAATTCTTTAGTAAACGGTGGGTTGTATACACTTCCTAAAAAAATTAAATCAATGATATCTAGATTAAAATAATGGAACAAGAACACTTTTAGAAATATTTTTGAGAAGAAAGAACTAAAGGATAAACTTTCAAAATTTCAAAAAGATGATCATAACAATCCAAGCTTAGAGGAAATGGATTTGTGTAGTGAATATCATAATATTCTAAGAGAAATTTTGGATATTAAAATTGAGACAGACTTGGTTAAAAGGAGATAAAAAATACAAAGTTTTTTCATAGGATGGCAATAGTATAGAGATTAGAATCTAGAATTAGTATAATTGAGTCAACAAAAGGGATTTGGATTGGAGACCAGAGTGAAATTAGAAAGAAGGTAAGATATTTTATGAGAATATTCTAGGATCGGAGGAGTTTGAAGTTCATAATGATAAACTACTACAAGAAGTACCTTTAGTTATAATATATGAATACAATAGGAAACTAATGAAGCCTATTACTCTGGAGGAATATTATTTAGCTCTTTTCTCTTTTGATAAGGATAAATCCCCATGGTCCATATGGGATCTCTACAACATTCTATCAATATAATTAGGATATAGTGAAGGATTATTTATTGATGACAATGGAACAATCTAGGATAAAATAATACATACCTTATAAATTAAGGATGCATAATTATTTGATTCATTTAGGCCCATAAGCATATGTAATACGGTATAGAATATTATATCCAAAGTGATGGAAATTTAATTAAGACCTATGTTAGACAAAATTAATTTAGAAAATCAAGGAGGATTTATGAAAGGGAGATAAATTTTGGATGGGATCATAGTAGCTCATGAAGTAATGCATTTAGCAACTTCAAGAAAAGAGAGAGCAATAATCTTAAAACTTGATATGAACAAAATCTATGATAAGGTTAAATGGGATTTTCTTTTTGTAGTATAATAAAATATTGGATTTGATAATAAACGGGTCAAATCGATTAAAGTTTGTGTCTTTATAGTTTCATATTTAGCGTTTATCAATGCTTTAGTAACAAAATCATTTAAATCCAAGAGAGGTCTTAGATAGGGAGATCCTCTATCACATTGTTTGTTTATTATTATGGTAGAGTTTTTGGGTAGAAACTTGAATAATTCTAACAAATATCGGATGATAAGTGGACTTAAGGCTGGTAATAACATTGACAACATCATCCACCAATAGTTTGTAGATTATATAACCCTTTTTGGGAGGACAAGGATAAACAAGGCTAGAGCTTTGAATAACTTATTAAAGGAATATGAAAGAGCATCATGGAAAAAGTTTAATAGGACAAAATCCAAAATTTACTTCCTAAACACCCTAGCTAGAATCAAAGTAGGAATATGCAGGTTACTTCAAATAGAGGAGGCAAATTTATTATAAATATATCTAGGGATGACCTTATTTGAGGGGAGAATGAGGGTAGAACAGGGTTATGCATAAGGGGTAGGACCCAAAATGTACTTGTAAAAAAATGGTGAATCTATTGCGAAAACCCAGTGAATCCTGGCCAAGTGCATGTAGGATGGCATGGCGAATGACCTTAATTTTTCAAAAAAAATGGCAAAAAATGGTGAATTTCAAAGTTCTGACCGGACCAGGTGAAAAGGAGTTTTGACGACGTCGACCAAGTTACAAATCATGATCCGGTATCTTGGATCGGATGCATAATATGATCCGGTCTCAAAATGGATGCATAATATGATCCGAACGTGGATCGGATGCATAATATGATCTGGTCTTGGATCGGATGCATAATATGATCTGATAACTGAGCATATGGATAATATGATCCAGTCTCGAAATGAGATGCAAAATTTGGTCCGATCTCGGACTAGATCATATTATGCATCTGGTCTCGAATCGGGTGCACAATATGATTCGATCATCGATCGGATGTAGAATAGGATCTGATCCGACATCGGATGCATAATGTGATCTGATCCGAGATCGGATGCATAATATGGTCCGACATTGTATCGGATGCAAAATTTGATCCGATATTGGGTCTGATGCAAATTTTGGTGCAACATCGGATCAAAAGTAGAATAAGGTATGATTTTGAGGCCTCATGCGAAATATGGTCATGATGCAAATAAATATTTGGCTACCACGTGTCACACATTCATTCAACAACACTGCATATCCAATACAATGTTGCCACGTGTCAACCCTATTTCTTCAATCTATAAAAGGGCATCAACTATCATTTTTTCCATTTCATTTCTGTGACTACACCAACCAGAGCTAACCTTTCCAATCAACCTTTCGATTCCCAATCCTTTTTCTTTAGCTTCCAACTTCTTGCGATGGCCACCCCTTCCACCCCTACACCAAAATTCAAGAATATTTCTTGCTCTCTGATTTCAGATTTAATGACAACCCCAGGTATGGAATTTACGTGGCTTCATAATGCAGGTTTGACAACCTTGGTTTCAATGCCATAATTCAAAATAGATAAAGTCCTCCTACAACATATCATAGCCGATTATGACCATGACAGGGCTACAATGAGAATCAAAGTATAAAATAGAAATATGCTTTTCACCATCACTCCTACAGATATTAATAGATTGATAGGTCTTCCTTTCATTGATTTTCCTCAAGTGTCGATGAGGTTGCAGCTATCTCTAGATGACAAAGCACACCTCAAAACCAAGTATGGTCTATCATCAGAATATTTGGTAGGTATAATTCTTGTTAATTATATTCTATTAATGTTCAAAGTTTCAAATTTGTAAATTGTCATCTAATTTTGTTTTTGCAGCTTCCACCGCCAAGTCAAAAAGAGGGTTATCAATCAATGATGTTAACCATCCAACTCTGAAGGCCATTATCGAGTTCTTCTAGGCCAGACTAATTCTGATGGGAAGACCAAAAATTCTATTTTGGGCACTAGCTTATATTGTTCAATCTGAGCACAATCAAAGGTTCGATTGGTGCATGTATATTTCGGATCGGATCAAGTCCGAGTTACACGTCGTACAAATGGCAACCAACAAGACACAACCCATTGTGGGCACTATTAATTTCCTTTTAGCACTCTATTATGAGTGTTTTCATAATTTGCAAACTACTCCTATACCAACTGTAGTGCATGCAACACTACAGGCTATTGCTATGTCAGTAGAGGAATTGAAGGTAATAACTGCATCTTTGACCTTGACATACTATTTTATATTTTATCACATTTCATTTTTTAAATTTTCTTTTCATCTATATGCAGGGTAAGGCAGACATTACAAAGAGTAAATAGGATGCTGCCAATAGGGGTCACAGGCTAGAACAAACTGGTGATTCTGAAGACACAGGCTCAGAAGCGACACCATTGTAGAGGTCGTATAAACATTCCAGGCAAGCCGCTACTCTTGGGGGTTCTCGTACACCTAGGTATGCACAAAATGTGCAGGTTGAATCTAGTGTGGCCAATCCCTCCCCCATTGGAACCCAAATTCAACATGTTTCATCATCTTCAGGTAAATCTATGTGTAGTTAATTTAAATTAAGAACTTGATCTATTTTATTTTCTGAAAAATTGTAACAAAATATTTTTGACTATTTTTAGTTGATTCTCAAAATCAATGACAAGTACAAACACCACAAGTGAGAGGCCATATGCCACCACCACCTCCATCACAACCACCATTTGCATCACACCCACCACTTGCACCACAACCACCGCTTCCACCACATCAATGATAGGCACAGCCTACGCTAATGTGAGGGCAAATCCATGTTGGAAAACAATTGTTTTCACAGAGATCATAGGGGACCGCATAAAGTTCTAGGTATGGGTTCTCACACTCACAGATATCACACATGCCAGCACCAAGTTTTGGGTATGGCTGGTCATCATTTACATTTACAACAAATTCACAAGCACCAGAAGTTTCAACTAAGGGATTGGATAATATTCCACTTGATGATGATTTTATTTTGTAGGGCAACATTGTAGGCTTCAAGGCAACAGATGTGCTTAGATATCAAGTAGAACAAGGAGAAGCCCCTACCCCTACAGTTGAGTGGACATCATTACCATCAGCTCAAGGAGACAACCCTCATCCTCAGGGTCCTCAAACTGAGGATGATATTGTAAATTTTAATGAAAATATTTTAATGTCTAAAAATATTGAAGCAACTATTAAGCAGGTTGTGCTTAGATATTTGTAGGAGATGAAGGAATGGGAATATCGGGAAAAGGTCCTTATAAGGGAAATTAATACCCGATATAAAAATTATGTAAAAAGAGATTCTCTTTATTCTTTGGTTAAATATGAACCAGAAAAGCTTGATGGCCTGCTAAAACAGGCCACATCAGGAATAGTAAAGTCTGATTTTATTTATGATGATGATGTTTTAAATGTTGTTGTTGGTAGATTGGAGAACATTAATGTTGAAGCCCAAGCATTTTATGACCATTGGGCTTCCGATAAGGATAAATTTGCAGTTGTTGAGGCTGCAAGGGAAATGGTTAAGGTAAAAAAAGTTTTTTATGTTTCAATTTTCTATTGTAGTTAAATTTTTATATTTCTTGAAAATATGTAATAATTTCAATATAACCCTTTTGAATTATGTTTTCAATTTGTTTTTGCAGTCAAATTTTGAAAACTTAAAAACATAGGTTAAGAGCATGGACGTCAATATTAATAGGGCGAAGACATTTTTGAATAATGCAATGGAAATGAAAAAGAAAATGCAAGAAAAAATATTAAAAAATAATCGTTTAAAAAATACATCAGGGATAGGCTCAAAGAAGATCCAGAAAAGGTGCTTGAGAAAACAAAAGAAACGCTTCCAACAATACTTGAAGATCCAAACAAAGAAGAAGCAACATTGGTGGCGAGTATTGTGAAAGTACGTGAAAACCTAGTCAGAGCTGGAGCACTGCTAGAAGAGAGTGTCACAGAAGTAGATAAAGGAAAAGAAATGACAACTCCAACCGATAGTGAAGCATCAAAGCACCAATCAAATGTTTGACAATGTAATATGCTATCAAGTTGACTGTAGTCAACAATTTTGTACGATGTAATATATTTCTATTCGAACTAATGAAAATGACATTTTCTCATATTGTGTTTTCCATCATTCATAGTTTGTTTGCATTTATAAATTTGTGTTGCTATTTTAGTTTATTTCTGGCTAATATTGTTCACTATGTTCATCTCAAACAACAAAAGCATTATAGATAACATTATAGATCAACAATAATATACCAATAATAAGATTTAAAACATGAAACATAAAGATTTATCAATGAAGAGAGTTGAGACATTAAGACATAAACATACAATTTTAAAAACTGCAATAAGATATAAGACATGTAATTTTTAAAACAATAATGTGATATAAAACAACAATTCTTTGAAATCTTATAAATCTGGAACAATATTGTGAAATCTGCTATCAAATCAATTCGTGTTTATCAATGTCAATGAAATCATGGAATAATTATCATTAAGGTAGCTGAAACATATCAGCTTGTCCAGAATCATTATGAAGCATAGCAAAAATTTGTGTCTCCACCATCTGATCACTGAAAGCATCATCATCATCGTTATCGATCATATTCATCGTACCTCTTTTGTCTGCCAGGGAACTCCAGTATGCCAAAGCTCTATCATACAGAAATTTATCCAACTGATACGAAGACACATAAATTCTTAAACAATTTTCTAAATTTTTGTCGAGTCTATTATGGAGCTTAGATTTAACAAAAGAAAGTGCACTGAAAACTCTTTCATCTTTGACTGACCCCAAAATCATTGTTTCACATAATTCATATAAATGAAAGTATTCACTTATTGTATCTTGTAAGACAGTACTTGGATACAATTTTTACCACAAACGTGCAGTGGAACCAATCTCATGGACACCTATCATAAGTGATGTTTGCACAACCATTGTTCTTCCAAAATGCGATGACTATTGTTTCAAAAGATCATTGTTGAGTATACCTCTAATTTCAACACCATTGACTTCCACACTCTTACTGAAATGGTTAATGAGGTTACCCATATATTTAATAAACAACTCATTTGCAGAATTGTATTCAGTACAAGGACCCCAAAACATGGGGTTAACCACACCCATGGCCTCGAGCAACTCATCTCTCTGAAACCATTCTCTTATCTCACCTATCAAATATTTTGCTATTTTTGACAAATTACACTTAGTTTTATGTACAATAACATGAAATCTATTGTGTGTTACAGGAACTTCTTCAAAATCTTCCACAACTATACTTGATTGCCTTTCAAAACAATAAAGTGGTACCATATTTCCATGAACATTAATACAAAGATGATCATTGATGTCAAACTTCAAAAAGCTTTTTGGATTGTTCATGTTTATCAATGTATTCCAACTATCAAACAAAGGTTCTGTAAAATCTGCTTTAGACACATATAATGTATCAATAAGCACGCATATTTGTTTTCTCATCCTCATGAAATCAATGATATAGATGGATCTCTCTTGTGCAAGTTTAATTAATCTATTCATTTCTTGTAACATTGGAAGAATACCACATAAGGTCAAAAGTGTTTCCAAGTCAATCAAATGGAACAACATATCTTTTGCCTTATCAACTATCCTACGATTTGCATGCATAAACCCCGTCAATGATTGATATTCTACAAAAACTCTTTGAGCAGGTTGATACAGTGAAATCCATCTTGTATCCACATATTTTAACAATTTTTTTCCTTCCATAACTCCTAGTGCAAACTGTTGAAACTCTGCAAACCTTTTTGGGCTGAATGAGAAATAAGAATGAATTTCACGAATAAGGTCTTCCACTCTAGCAACATTTGCAAATGTGCTCATGATTTTATATGCAAGATTCACTCTATGAGCCATACAATGAATGGGAATCATATATGGGGCAAATGTGGTTTGGAGTCGAACACAAAGACCAGACCTGTGCCCTTGCATAATAGTAGCACCATCAGCTCCAACGCAAATTAACTTTGTTGCTATGTCTATATCATTCATTCCCACAATATTCTTTAAACTATTGACAACAACATTATAAATATTTTTTGCATTTGAACTTTCCAACATCTTATGTATTCCCAACAAAATAGGCCTCCTAATATGATTTTGAAATGTGTACACATGCATGCAAATCCAAGATGTGTTGTCCACAATCGTTACCTCATCAATAGAAAGTGAAATGAATCTAGCAAGTTTTACTTGCTCCCTTAGGTCATCTTTCTCAACTAAAGATAGACATTTTACCATTTCCCAACCACTTCGATCTGACCAATGGGAATTAGGAAGGTTTTGCACATTAAATAGGTGTAATAGCTGCTTATAATCAATAAAATCGGACATTGGTCTACCTTTCTTGAGAATACTAAAAACAACGACAAACTGCATACTTTTTGAAGCTAAGATGGTCTTCTGAATTTTATGAAATTGGGCTGCAATTGTTCCACCTTTCTCAACAAGAGATTGTTGTTGCTTTAAGTGATTGTCATATTCTATAGCATATCTTAAATGCATACATTCTGATGCATCCTTCCACTTAACTTCTTTACTAACTTCACCATTACTTTTTATAACTTTTACATAAGCTTTGCCAGCATGTTTTTCAATTGTATCAATCTTATTTTGCAGCCTATGATCCTTACCAAGTCTCCAACTGCAAATTTTGCATCTACATTATTTTTCATCGATTTGGTTATCCTCAGTCAGGATAGGCTCAAGCCAGGGAAATATTTCTGCCCATTCATTCTTAAATCCCCTTCCAATTATCCAGTTAGATGCTTTTCTTTTTTTAGACTTTTTGCTTGAAGATTCATATGAAGCTTGTAATGATTTTGATTTATCACTTTCATTTTCAATTGTAATGTCATTTCGAGGGTTGTCTTCAAGTGTTTGTTGGATGTCATTGTCAAGGGGATTTTCATTAGAAGGCATCTCTTGTTGGGGAATATCTTCAAGTGGAGGCATATCAGGATCGACAGGGTATTCTGCATAGTAGCATACCATAATATTTTTTATCATTCTTGGATTAAACAAAATATACAGAAAAAATATTCATATCATCAATCAAGCACATACTGGGAAGTCAAAAATCATTTGTACCTTGAATTTGCATGGATGTCATTGGCTCATTGCATTTCAAAGTTTGGCTAAAATATTTGAGGATACTCTTTTCAAGTAGAAGATTTGGCCCCCTTCTTTCCATCACTAGGTGACATTTTACTTGTAAGAAAAATATTTTTCAATTTAGTAGAGTAATAAAATGTTGAAGAGGGTGTACTTTCGGTAGGCCTTAAGATAATATTGTAAATAGAATAAACAAATGGTTGGGTGGTAGATTATACATACTTGTTTCCTGCCATGCTTTATTGTGATTTTATCAGTTTATGCCACTGGTTCATTTTTTGGTGAAAGCACTTTAACTGACAAGAGCACAAAGGTAATTAACATTCAAATTGAAATCAATTTAAGAAAAATATTCTTTATGCAAAAAATAATTGGAGATACGTATGTCAAAAAATATAATATTATAGCACAAAATGGGCTAGAAACAGAGAATCAAAATATCTTCGAAGAAACAGAGCATCAATATGTCTTTAGAGAACCAAAGCATTTACACATGTATAATCTTAGCAAGGAAAAAAATATCTGAATAGAAACTAAGAATCAAAGAGTTTTAAAACATGCAGAATAGGGCAAAACAGAGAAAACATGGGAACAGAGCAATGACCATCCGGATGCAGAAGAGGGCTCGGATATTGGTGTGGTGTAGAACAAGATTGAAAAATCACTAAAGATACATGTCAAAAAATATAAGATTATGGTACAAAATGGACTAGAAATAGAGAATCAAAATGTCTTCGGAGAAATAGAGCATCAATATGTCTTTAGAGAACCAAAGCATTTACACATGTATAATCTTAGCAAGGAAAAAAATATCTGAATAGAAACTAAGAATCAAAGAGTTTTAAAACATGTAGAATAGGGAAAAATAGAGAAAACATGGGAACAGAGCAATGACCATATGGATGCAGAAGAGGGCTCGGATATTGGTGTGGTGCAGAACAGGATTGAAAAATCATTAAAGATACATGTCAAAAAATATAATATTATGGTACAAAATGGACTAGAAATAGAGAATCACAATGTCTTTGGTTCACCTATTCATAAAGAATCAAAGAGTTTTAACAAAAAGAGAGAAAATAGGGGATAACATGTAGAACATGGAAAAATAGAGAAAAACATGGCAAGTAGAGCAGTGATAGAGAACCTAGTGTAGAATGAGGTTCGAATGCAGAATAAGGTCCGAAAATTAACTTGGTGCAAAAAGAGGCCCGATGATCTGATGCGGAATAGGATCCGATTGCAAAAAAGGTTTTGATTGCAGAACAGGTTTTGATTGTAGAAGTGGTTTCGGTTGGTTGCATAATAGTTCTCGCTTGCAAAATGGTTTCGAACGGTTGCAGAAGTGGTTCTGACCGATTGCAGAATAGGATCTGCTTGCAAAATGGTCTCGACTGGTTGCATAAGTGGTTTCAGACAGTTGCAGAGTAGTTTTCACTTATCAAAATGGTTCTGGTCGATTGCAAAAGTGGTTCCTACCAGTTGCAGAGTAGGGTCTACTTGCAAAATGGTTCTGGTCAATTGCAAAAATATTTTTGACTGGTTGCAGAGCAAGGTTCGCTTGCAAAATAGTTTTGGCTAGTTGTAGAAGTGGTTTCTGCCGATTGCATAACATGTTCCTATTGTAAAATGATTCCGGCTAGTTGCATAACAAGTGCCAGTTGTGGAACAATTTTTTATTGTAGAATCTATGGCAATGGATTCTTAAATTTTTGGTAAATGCATGGTGATGAATGGTAGAATTGAAGAATAGTTAAAGCAATAGAAGAGCACTTTTAAAAGTAAGGCTTTACAGACAATATAGGATATATCAAAATATACAATACTTTGGATTTTATGGCTAGAAAGGAATAGAAGAATATTTAAAGGAAAGGAAAGTAGTTTAGAGGTAATGAAAAGGAAGATTTATTTATCCATAAAGGATTCTAAACCAACCCTATCAACTCACTCAATCCCTAATATAGAAGTAGAGAGCCTTGATAGATGGATTCAAGTCATCAAATAGAATTATGATGTTGGGTATAGAAGAAACAAAAAGAAAGCAAATAATATAAAGTGGAAACCGCTAGATGTGGAGTTAATCAAATTGAATTTTTATGGAGCATCTAAAGGAAATCTAGGACCAGTAGGAGGAATAATAAAAAATAATAGAGAGAGATTTTGTCTCATTATGCTTTCAATAGCAGATTTAAGACAAATAATGAAGTTGAAGCTTGGGCAGATTTGGAAGGGTTAAAAATATGTAAATAAATGAAATGGAATAGAGTATGGATGGAAGGTGATTCACTCATAGTAATAAATACAATTTTTAGGAAATAAAAGGCTCCATGGAACATACAAGAGATAATTACGGAAATTCAAGATCTTGCTATAGAGTTTGAAGAAATCAGGTTTACACATATGTTAAGGGAAGGAAACAAATGTCCAAATAGGCTATCCAATAGAGGGGTTTTTATTGAGGATCATGAATTTAAATTCTCTTTTCCATGGTTAGAGGAAGTAGTAAGTTTAGTTGAAGCTCACAATAAAATGTTGATTGTCTGAATAAAATAATGATTAATATTTACTTTAATGTTTTTCATTGGTAATATTTGCTTTATTTTATAACATTAGTATGTTCTCATATAAAATATTTATTATAATTTTTGTGGTTGCACTTATTCTTTAGGAAGGAAACTAGCAATCTAGATTGGTTAAAGCAAACTATGATAGTGTGATATTTTGGAAAAAATACTCTACTAAGATGCAATGCATAGATAATAGAGGTGGAGTTTTCATATTGTGAAGGTTGTTGTAGAAAAATTTCAATAAGGATGCTGAATTTTGGAATACTTGTATTCACACAGAAAATTGAAGAAGATCCAAAAATGAAAATAAAAAAGTCACACATTTTATGAAAATGATGTAGGCATCTAGCTATAGCAACTCAATTGAGATGAGAATTGAATCTGTTTATAAAATTTCAAGATCTAAAGAAGAGTGATGTGAATTGTTGAGGGTGGGGGACCCACGTAAAACCCTTTGTTCTCCAGCTAAAATAAATTCATATCAAAACTAGCACAACATCTTCACCTTATACATCCACTCTCAAGGTAGTGTCCCTAACCTCCTATCTCCAATATCCTATAGAATCCATGTATGTTTGATGAGGCACTTGAACCATGTATCTATGGTAGAATCAAGAAGATTCTCCAACCTCCTATATCCATAAGCTACCAATAAAGGTATGTTATCTGGTAGGGAACCTACAATGTGTATCTTGATGTTATATGGGAAGATATCATATTGCATTCAGTCTAGGATGGTGATGTAGGAGCATCCAACATATAAAAATATCAATATATTAAAGTTTGATTAAAAGTGGTTATGGGTGAGTCATTTTGGTAACTACCACCTATCAGTATAAATTGAGACCTTTCTTGCAAATAAAAATAAAGGAAAGAGAGGAATTGACATACGGAGGAGGAGTGTCATGTAGAGGAGAGAATAAAAGTGAGAATGATGTTCATAGAGAAATAAGAGGAGAGGAATCAACAAGAAAAAGAAGGAAAAATGGCAAGCACAAAGAAATATAATAGAGAGAGAGATAAGAAGAGGGAGAGAGAGGCCTGAGGATAGACATCTAGTCATAATATATTATGTGCAACCAACAAGTATATTGGAAATAAAATTAACTTTCCATATCAAATTTTATTTTGTGTACAAATGTTTGAATAGTGATTGCATTGTATATTGTAGATTGAATACATTGGCATTAGTGTAGTATTACAAGTGAAGAGTGGTTATAGTCCAAGTAGATATGTCATGGGGAGTGACATTTGAGTCCAATGATTGTAGGTAGTTACTATTATGAGGGTTGATAGAGTAGAAAATCAATTGGCATTCAAGTGGAAGAATGTGAATACCATTCAAGTGGAAATATCCTTACCATTCGAGTGGAGTTGTAAGTGAGGTGTTGTTCACATAGGAGTGTTGCTTGGATGAAGGACATGGCACCATAAATTAATCATTGGTATTTTAAATCAAGTTAATTTTTTGATTAGCAATTGTTCTTTCAAGAGTATATTATTGTGCACATTATCAGTGTTATTATCATCCAAGTGTTCATGTGTTTTTTTTTTAAGTGCATATCATAGAGTGTTTTCCAAATAAGTCTTTTGTTCAAATTGAGTGAAGAATTAGGTGTCATTTGAGCTAGGAACTAGAGTGTTGTTCAAACAAAGAAAAAATTATTATTCAATTAAATTATTGTTAGCATTTTTGGTCATTCAGATAAGTTGTTCAAACATGGTGTCATTCAAGGGAAGAATAAATTTTCATACGAGTCAAGTGTAAAGGTTGCTACCAAAGAAGATAGATTTTCATTAAACTCATTTGTATAGAATGCATCATTTGGTATCAGAGTAGGTTTTTATTTTAGAGTTTTGTAATATATTTCAAATGAAGGATGGAACAATGTAGAAGAGGAAGATTGCATGGTCTGGCATCTTGGCCAATGGACATCTCTAAAATATTGAGAGGAATCATAGCCATATTGGATGCAAATTGAGATTACCCAAAGGAGAGGTATTCATCTTAATAAGGTTAGTGGTAGTGAAGAGGAGCATATTGGTCACCCAAAATCTTGATATGAAGAGTAGGAAGAGGAACCAAAGTAGCAGTTGATTTAGGAAATCTCTAGCATGGAAAGCAAAACAAAGACGGATACTCCTAATTTAATGGAAGTTTAAACTCATAAGAGTTCATTGACTATATAATAGACATGGAGAGATTATTTTATTATGAATATATGGAGGATCTAAAATAGGTCAAATTTTAATGTACAATATTAAAGGGACATGCTTCAATTTGGTGGGATCATGTCCAAACAGAGAGACAGCAAAAAGGTAAGGATATAATCCAAACATAGGATAAGTTTGTAACCAGATTAAAATTAAAATTTCTACCTATTGATTATCAAACTAGGTTGTTTAGAAGACTTAAAAAACCTCAATAAAAATGAGTTACAAGTAAAAGAGTATATGGAGGAGTTCTATAAATTGACCATAAGAGACGGTTATATTTAAGATAATGAGGAGAAGGTGGCAAGATACATTAATAGGCTAAGGTTTTCTATACAAGACAAATTGATATGGTTTGAATAAGAATAGTTAAAGAGGTATATCAATACACACTCAAGGTGTAATAGAAGTTTACTCACAAACAAAAAAATAATTCTAGGGAAAGAGGATAGTTCTCTAGAGGAAATGAACAATCAAATAGTGGTAGAGGGCAGAATATGCAAGAAGAATTAGCTAGCACTTTGAGGTAATTTCAACTAAAATACTAGAGAAAGCAAATATTTATCAAGAGGAAGAGGTGGATTTGGTAGAGGTAGAGGACATGGTTTTATTGGCAAGTGTTATAGATGCTTGGAAGAAGGGCATAGAGCATATGAGTATCCTCAAGCACAATGGACCAGCAGGCATGGAAAGGAAGTCCATAACTAGATTACATAAGTGGATGACAAAGTATTGCTTCATCGAAGTACATGGAGGAATCATAACAAGGAAAATATTATTAAAAGAGGAGCATGAACCAATGCAAACAAAAAGTCTTTTTAAAACCATATGTAAAATAAGATGTAAGTATTGCAAAGTCATTATGGATAGCAAAAATATGAATAATCTAGTATCTACGAGGATGGTAGAAAATCATGGATTAAATAGGGTTGAACACCCAAATCTATGTAAGGTCTCATGGTTTTAAAAGGGATATCAAATTTTGGTAACTAAACAATGTATAGTAAAGTTTTAAATTGGTTCTTACAAGGATGAGATACTATATGATGTTATGCCTATAAATGCTTGTCATATCTTGTTGGGAATACCATGGCAATTTGATAGAAAGGCAATGCATGAAAGTAGGGTGAACACCTACACTTTTGAGAAAAATTGCAAGAGTTACACATTAAGTCCCTTAAAGTACAATGAAAAAAATGTGAACAACAATCCTATAGTGTGTGGGTACAAAAAAATAATTCTTGAAGGGAATGAAGAAGAAGGAAGCATGTTTTGCTTTCATCGCTAAACCCATAGAAGAAGGGATAGTGGACAAGATAGATGAAATCCCACATGAAGTGAAGGATTTTTT
The DNA here is from genome assembly GCA_028583015.1 of Wollemia nobilis. NCBI lineage: Eukaryota > Viridiplantae > Streptophyta > Pinopsida > Araucariales > Araucariaceae > Wollemia > Wollemia nobilis. The sequence goes on from JAQPPZ010015032.1 coordinate 7,298,093, forward strand.
GGAATAATATGTAGATATTTTTCAAAAAAATTGTTGGATGGGTTGACATCCATGAGGAGCATTGGTCATCGCATATATCTCAGTCCTAGATTGAGCTTACCTAATAAGACAACTTATAGGATAACACCATTGGAAAATTAGAAGGAAAATATGTTGAAGGATGAAGATGAAATATTCAAATAAGAAAAAGAGAAGGAAAAATTGATTGATAAAGAGACAACAAGGAATATGAACCTCATCATGTCATTGATGGTTATGACAAAGGTCATATTGTTGAAAAACGTAATGATTATTAAGTGATTGGGTGCTTTGAAAAGCACACCTAGGGTATTATCTCCAAGTTAATGAAAAGAATAGGATATAATGGTAAAGGATTAAAAATATGTTGGGAAGGTGTGAAAATACCCAGAATGCCAAATATAAGGTCAAAGAACGAAGGCCTTAGATATACAGATCAAGCAGGAAGTTGTGAGACTAAATTTGTGAGAAGAAAAAATAGTGTAGGATATGGAGGTCCTAGGATAGGTTGTTATAATAAGATTTTTGGAACCTACATCCTTGTGATATTTTTGGAGAATATAATCACTTCAAAAAAGTGTTGTCAACAAGAGAAATTAACCAACAAAATACATGTTAATTGTGGTTAAATGGATGTGAAGGAATGGGGTAAAGTATAAAAAATGTTGAGTGCATTCTATAAGTATTTATTCTAAAATGAAGGTAATTATAGGATAAAAATTATGGCCTTGTAAAGAAAGCCAAGCTCAAATGGTAATAAATTGGAAGAGCAATCAATGTTCATGGGTTGGAGCTCATGGAGCATTTCTCTTACTTGATGAGTATGAAGTAGAAGCATTTGACATATAAAAATATCATTTTATTTAAAGGTTAATTAAAAATGGGTATGTGCAAGTTGTTTTGGTAACTACCACCTATGGGTATAAAATTAATCCTTTCTTTCAAAGCAAAAGCAAGAAAAAAGAGGAAGAGGAAGAGGAAAAGGAGTGGCATGTAGAGGAGAGAAGAAACGAGATAACGATGTGCATAGAGAAATAAGAAGAGAGAAATCAATAGAAAATAAGGTAAAAATAAAAGCACAAAAATATGAGAAAATAAGGAGAGAGAGGCCTAAGGATAGATGTCCAGTCGCAATATGTTATACAAACAATAGGTATATTGGAAATAACATTAACTTTTCACCTTGAATTTTTTTTTATGTAAAATGTTTGAATGGTGATTGTATTATATGTTGTATATTACATATGTTGGATTTTTTGTAGGATTGCATGTGAAGAGTGGTTGTAGTCCAAGCAAAGAAGTCATGGGGGGTGTCATTAGATTCCAGTGATTATAGGTAATTTCCATTCAAAGGGTTTATAGAGTAGAAATTTGGTCAATGTTCAAGTGGGAGAACATGAATACTATTCAAGTGAAAATATCCTTGTCATTCGAGTGGAGCTATGAACAAGGTATTATTCACATAGATGTGTTGTTTGGATGAAAAACGTGGCATCATCAATTGATCATTGACATTATTGATCAAGTTAGTTGTATGGTCAGTAACTAGTCGTTCAAGAGCATATTTTCATGCACATGATCGATATTATTTATTCCGAGTGTTCATGTATCATTCAAGTGCATGTTGTAAAGTGTCATTCAAATAAGTCTTTTGTTCAAATTGAGTTAAGACTTAGGTGTCATTTGAGCTAGGAACCATAGCATAATTTAAGCAAGGGAAATATTATCATTCGTGTTGTTGGCCATTTATATAGTTTTTCATTTGAATATTGTGTTATTCAAGGTAATAATAAATTGTTGTATAAGTCAATTGTATAGGTTTTTGTTAAAGAAGATAATTTTTCATTAAACTCCTTTCTTTAGACTGCATCAGATAGCTAAGCTATGAAACTTTGGTGTCTATCTCACCACAACCCTCTCTAAAAAAACTCAAACTAAAAGCATATGATAACACATACATAATACTATAGAACCATAATCAAGAATAAGAAAAAAATTTGCTTCAGTTAGGCAATTCAATCTTTGTAATTAATAACTAAAATTTCTACTCTTTTTTCTCTCTCCCTATTTGATGTAAGCAATACAGATATAAATTATTTTAAATAATTTTCAAAGCTAGTTCCTAAATAAATAAAATATAGAAAACACATGAGGATGATCTTGTAGTGACCCCGGGAACGCACGCACCGGTCCCTTTTCTAAACCCTACTTGCAATGCTATTTAAAATACCAAAGATAAAATGGAAAGACAAGAGGAAAAAGCATATAACACGAAATAACAAAATACGGATCTCTTTATTGATATTGAAGCTCGGTTACATGTCGGTCCCTCTTAGGGATACCCATTTTGATACTATAAATTACAAATAGGCAAGGAGTGCCCCTTCCGTGAAGAGGTGGTGCGCTTATAAAAGCTTCCCGGTTCCGCACACGAAAATGTATGAGGGCTTACAGATGCCTCCTTCTCCAGGTCTGTTTCCTAGAGGGATCCCTTTTTGCTCTCGTATGTTGCAATCTTCGTCCGATGTACCTGTGGCCCTGCAAGCAATGAAACGACAATGCACATTTAGGTGTCCGAGATTGCCTCCCTGGATGAGGTTGTTAGTAATCAAAGAGTGTAACGGAAATATGATAAAACTATGCCATAAGATCATGTAAATCTATGCTAATGACGTGAAAACATGAAGAAACAGAATAAAAGAAGCTATGTCTATCTAAGCTAAGCCTGCGGGCCACTGTCCAAGACAACGACCGCTAAAGTAAACCTTACCCTCTTTGCCCCAAAGCTATGGGTCAAAGACTATAATCTGATGTTGAAATAGTAGGTGTTATGCTCTTCAATTCGTCAGAGCTCCATCGTACACGTGATCTCAAAGAGAACTCTCCGAGTCTCGAAAGCTCTCCTCAAAAGAATGTCTCTCTCCCTGATGTGATAAAAGATCCCCCTTTGGTGCTCTTAGGCTTGCACCTTTTATAGCGTGAAACCCTAGGTCTATGTCCAAGCCCTAGGAATGAATTTCTCATGCGTAGTGCAAGTTAGCATGAGAAGCTTTTGTCCATTGTCTATATTCGAAGGCCAGTTAACTGAAATCTAACTGCCCACTTGAGTCTTCTATGCGAACTGGTCGTTAGCATGAGAAGATTTTGTCCTTTGTTTATGCTTGGAGGTCAGTTAACTTAAGTCTAAATGCAAACTCAAACCTCCCATGTGAACTGGTCATGAAAAGGAATGCAAAGTCACTCCCGCTCACCTTTATTGCATGCAGACTGCCACTTCCACCCGAGATTGGGCCTGTTTGTTGGCAAACTGCTTCTTATGGCTTAGCCATTGTCATCTGTAGTGGCTAAGATCTGGCCATTATCATCTACAGTGGCTAAGGTCTGGCCGCTCTAGGCTTGAGCGGCTAGGATCTGGCTGCTCTTGGTTTGAGTGGCCAAGCTTGGATGGCTTGAAAAGGCCCCAAATGAGTGGTGAGAACCATTGTTGATGTTTGGAAAGTCCAAGATTATGTCTTATGATCTTATGAGTGTGTCTATGTGAGTAGCTCCCCTAAGCATGACATGATTTAGGTGTCTATAGATGCCCCTTTTTGTGATGCATTGTGTGGAAAACACAACGCTGAGCAAAAATGTAGACTGATCTGTTTGTAGGGTGTATGGTGATCAATGGTCTGATCAATGTCGGATGGCCCAATCATGCAAGATGGCGTGCATCCCTTGAATCATTGCCTCAATATTTGGAGGACTTAGCTCAGTGGCTTTTGCATGTTAAATTGCACTCATTCCTCAAACTCAATCGGGTAGCTTCAGTTGCTACAACAATTTTGATCGGTAGGAGAGCTACAATTAAAGATGTCATGTCTGCTTACATTCCCAAAAAACAAGGGAAATTTGTGATTGTTGTATGCAATGATTCATAGGATGAACATGATTTTGTTATGATCGAGTGATATTTTATTGATTTTGATTATGATTATGTTGAAATTTTGAACTACCTCTTCACACAATGAGTTGGTGAAGAAATGACAATGAATGAAGCGACAAGTCGCTTGACCAATATGACTAATCTGGTTCCTTTCTAGCATTTGTTGCTTTTAATGGGCAATCCCACATCCAAGTGTGATTCCAATTGCTTATGATAATCATCCATCCCTATCCCGAGGAGCGGTCCGGCTATCAATAGCCTTCTTAGGGAGTTAGGATGAGTGATTCTATTTATGCCTAGATTGTATCACTTTGACTTAATGTTTTTGATGTCATAGGGGAATTAGAATGACCCCTTCGCACCCATGGAGCAGTCCGACCATCTTGATCTTCTTCGGGTTTGAAGGGTGACATATCGTAATTCCAAAATGAGTTGTTTTTGCCCCAAGTGGCCTTATGGTTATCTACTCATCTCACCGAAATACATGGAGTGCAAATCACTGCAATCATCGAGTGGATAGAGTAGGTAACTGGATACGAGGCCTGCTTGAGATTATGATTTTATGTGATTTTTTTTGTTATTTTGAACATTATGATGATCCTAAACCACCAAAGTGTGTTTATTTATTATTTTTGTGGGATCCCTCAGGGAGAAAATCCCTTATTTTACTCTGTGGATCTGGCCGCTGTCAGGTCTAGCGGCCTATGAGTTCCTGCCTATGGCCGCTGTCGCCTTGGGTGGCCAAGAAGTTTGGGCCACTGACGTCAGCAATGGCCAAGGTGTAATTAAGGAAATATAAAAATTTGTTTTTCTAGGGTTTGACCTATCATTTTCACTATTGAAGATTCATTTTTAGAGCTCTAGTGCGACGACGATGGTTGTGACTTTGAAACTTGTTGGTGCTGAGGATATGGCTACGTAGGGTGAGACATCAGCTACTGGAGGAGCCAGAGCTTCTCGGGTATTTCTCTCTTCAAAACCCTAGCTCTCTTTTCTTTGTCTAAGTAAAACTGAACCTCACTAAGTAATGAGCAAAACGAACCTCACTAAACCTATTGGCAATGAACAAACTTCATAATTAGGCTTAGGTTCCCTTTTGCTATGGTGGGTTAGTCCCCAATTTTGCTTTCTATTAGTGGCTTCAGCCTAGGGTTTTTCAATTTTTTTTAGTTATTTACCTACTGCCGCCATTTTGGGCATTTTGAACTTAGCCTAGTTTTGATGCTTGGGTGGGAAATTTGCTTTACATTCTATTTGTTTTCCCTCCCTCTATTATTATTTTTTGAATTATTTTGTTAGTTTGCAATTTTTTTTTATTTTTTGGCCAAGGGTTCATGGGTTTGTCGTGCCGCCCCTTGGCCGTTGTCACTAGAGCGGTCGACTCTGAGTCATTGTCGCTCAGAGCGGCCAAGCTTGAATCCCAACGGTCAAAAATTTGACCATTGGGTCTTGGCCGTTACTACCTCCAGTGGCCAGGTTTCGACCGTTGTAGGTGACAATGGCTAAAGCTTGAGCCTTGTTTTTTTTTTTTTTGCGTATTTTGTTGAATTTTTTATGACTTTTTGAATTTTTCTTTGCTTTATTAGGTGCAATTTATTCTTCTTTTGCTTAGATTTAGAGTAACTCATACTCTTTTGCACCATTTTCATGTTTATTGTGAATTATGCCTTAGATGCACTATAGTTATATTTTGTCTTTCTTCTGCTTTGCTTAGATCCTCACTGCTTGGGCCCGAGACCCGAAGCTCCTACTTGACTTGCTTCCTAGATTTGATGACACTGACTGGGAGTGGTTTAAGGCCCGTGGGCTATAGTATGTCATCAGGTTACCCCATATTATGGTAGACCAGGCTTATCTTATGGCCTTAGCCCACCGTTGGGACCCACGGACCAACACCTTCCACCTCCCTACCGGATGAGATGACTATCACGTCGAAGGATGTGTATAGGATCTTTCGGATCCCATTCGATGGGGTGCCCATTATTTCATCAGCCACTAATGATCAGGTGGTCATCTACACTCGGGTGTTTAGAGGGCACTCTATAGATGCTCTCAAGGACACCAAGTTTGGAGGAGTATCTATCAAAGCTTGGTATGATGCTCATATTTTCACGATGAGGCATGTCATATTGTTGATGGTGATCAACAATGTTCTTATCCTAGACTACTCGGGTTTGAGGTTCCCTTGGAACCTTCTAGCGATGGTGTAGGACCTATTGGATAGCGAGGAGCCTATCATCTATGCATGGGGTAGATCGCTATTGGCTCAGTGCTACGATGAGTTGTACCACATCCATCGATGGGGACATGTCAACATTACCTATAGCTTGCTCCTATAGGTTTGGGGATGGGAGCACATTATAGTAGATCACCCTAAGGGGCTCTCGATCATGATCACAGTGGTCGATGCTCGGACACAGTGCTATGCTACCAGATGGGCTCGAGAGCATGAGGAGCGTAAGAGCCACACTTTTGTAGGGGAGTTATCCCACTATACTGATGCTTTCACCAGACTATTGGCCGGAGATGTCATGTGGTGGCCTTACTATGAGTGTCCTGCTTGGGATGATCCAGCTAGTTTTACTACCAAGACACGATGCGAGTGATGGCTCGTTGGTCGTAATATTGCCATCCAAGAGTATTTCTTCTACTCTCGGGTTCTTCATCAGTACGGATTGCAGTAGGATGTGCCCTTGATACCATTCTTGTATAGGCACCTCACAGTAGAGAAGGACCTACCTCCATGATAGATCATAGAGCTTTCAGATGAGGAGGATGCCCCAACCATAGACCCTATAGTGGCTGGGGGAGTTATAGAGGCCTACTCTCAGTGGTGGGGTGATCGGATGTGGCATGGCATCGATAGCCTAGGGCATGAGGATGATGGTGGGGGTGATGGCATAGATTCGATAGGATGTAGGGTTCGAGCCAAGACCGAGGTATGGGGCCAATCAGTAGAGCAGGTGGTAGTAGAGGATCCTAATATTCCTAAGGAGGAGGAGGAGTTAGAGCCCGAGGAGAGAGACTCTCCTCTGAGAGCACAGTTGCATGAGGTCGAGGTTGAGCTTCAGGCCACTAAGATCTAGGTACAATGGTGAGATGCTACCATTGAGCAGCTCTCAGCATAGATACAAGCTCTATAGGCTACTATTGGGGGTGGTGATGTCAGGATGCAGTTTGTTGTTCCTCCTTCTACACCACAGGAGGCTCCAACGGTAGGTTTAGGGGTAGATGTGGGACATCTCCAGTCTCTATTGGATGAGCATGAGGAGCAGATCCGGGGACTTGTGGATCATGTTACCCTTCTTCAGATGTAGCTTAGGAGGCATGGGATTGTCCCTAAGGATCCAGTAGGTGTGGGTGGTTCGTAGGTCAGTGGGCGCTCCACCTCGGGGTAGTCTTCCACCCGTCCTAGCCAGTGGACCCGGACTCGAACAGAGAGACCTACAGGCTCACATCACTCGACTCGTGATACCGCCACAATGGGAGGTAGCACTAGAGGAGGTGATGTAGGGGGCTCAGGCTCGGTACTTGACTGATGCTCTACTTGGTCCTTGATTCATTTTTGAGGTCGACTGACCTAGATGATTGTAGCCCACGGGCATTTTTGTATATCCATTGGACTTGACACACATACTTTTATGATAGATTTGCTTTTTATGACTCATTATGTGTATCATTTATTGCTTTATGTTTTTGTTATTATTTTATTTTATGATATGATGCGATGATGGTATTATGATGATTTGATGAATATGCTAGATGATAGATGATATTTGAAGATGCTTAGATGGATGTGTAGATGCTTATATGTTTTGATGATATGATGCGATGTATTTTGATGATGAATGATGAATTTATGATTTGGTATGCAAATGGATATTGCCTATATGTTTTATGATGTGGTTTATGGATGATTAATGACTTGTTTTTGTGGATGCAAATGTTATTGTTAAATGCATGTTTAATTTTTGCTTTAATTATATGCATCTAACTTATGTGATGGAATGGTATAAATGAACCTGTATGCTCTAATCACTTAAAACATATGGAATGCATATGACATTGACAATCTTAATGGGTGATACCACAGAAAGTAAAAAAATAATCATGAATTTAAATAATCACTCCTATCATAAGAATTGATTAAGTATTCATATATGAGATGTAATGGTGTGTAATGTATTTTCTTAATAAGTTTCTGTAAATTAAAAGATATAAAGTAGTCAGTGGTCATCTATATACTATTTCTAATATATATGCGGTATCTGTCCTACTATGTTGATACCCCCTAATTTATAGGATCTTATAAAGAATATGATGGTGTGAATGATGTTATGATTTGTTGCTATGTAAGAATTTTTGGGGCTTTCGGAGATTCAATCACTCTAGTTCCCCTATCAACAGTTGTCTACTTACCACTTAGACTTTTGAAAAGTAAGGCTTTTACCATGGACCTAGTTTTTCATGATCTCTGTGTGTGCATGTGATTGTATATTTTGAGATAGAACTCAAGCATTTCCTTCGATGTCAAGCGGGATTCTTTCAGCCCATTGCTAAGATCAGGGATCCTCAAGTGTTCATCTCATCCTTATGTTGGACTTAGTTGGACTATACCACTAGGCAATATTGGGTTACCTAAGCTAGCTCATCCACATTCAAACATTGGTCTACACAAATGCATGAAGCAGTTGTGGTAGACATATCATCATGCGTAAGGATTTCTCCTTCCAGTTTTGTACAATGTTGAGAATTCCAAGGATTCAAGCTTTATTCCCTTCTTTGGCTTCTTTTTGGCTTTGGATTTTTGCTCATATGTAGTGATGAAAATCACTATTTATTTTGATTTGATTTTTTCTTTGAGCGGGGATTTTTTTGTAGTGATGATAATCACTATTTATTTTGCTCATACGTAGTGATGAAAATCACTGTTTATTTTTGATTGATTTTTTTGAGCTTGATTTTTTTTTTGGATTTTGATTTGTGTATCGGATTATTGCTTTGAAATCTGGACTGTATGCTTGGCCTTTTGAATATGTACTTTGCTTTGGGATTTTTGCTTATTTTGATTTAAGCAAGGGATTTTGATAGGGTAAAGCTTGTCCTTTTGCCAATTCTCAACACCTTTAAACCGGTTGCACAGGGGGATAAGCAAGGAAGATCCTTTTCACCTAAGGTAACCTAGACCACTTTGTAGCTTTCATATTTTCCTTGTACCAGCTAGGATTTTAGTGTTTCAATTAGTGATGGGATCTTGAATATCCAAGGCTTTATCATAACTAGGCCTTACCTTCTACTAATCAAAGTTGTTTTCCTCAAAAGTTGATAAGATTACTAGGTGTGGTTGACTAACCAAAAAGCCTTATTTTATTATGTATAGCAACAAATAATGGTTGTGTTGAAAAACACAATTACACACATGTGGATGGAGGTATGGATATGAATGACTTGTGCGACAAACTGTGGTATCACTTTTAAGGCTCTCATGACATATACAATTGTAATGTATGTGAAAATGTAATGCAATGATGTGGATGCAAAATGTGAAGTGCAATTGTTTTTGTATTTTTGATTTTACGTTGTTTTTGTATTTTTTGATTAATTTGACCAAAGGGCTTATTATGCCTTTGGGGCTTTTGGTATTGATTCTGACCAAGCGGTTTGAATACCCTTGGGGCTTTTGAATTGATGTTTGACCAAGTGGTATGAATTACCCTTGGAGCCTTTGATTGATTGGATTTGACCAAGCGGTTTGAATTACCCTTGGAGCCTTTGAATTGATTTTTGACCAAGCGGCTTGAATGCCCTTGGAGCATTTTGAATTGATTTTGACCAAGTGGTATGAATTACCCTTGGAGCCTTTTGAATTGATGTTTGACCAAGTGGTATGAATTACCCTTGGAGCCTTTGATTTGATTTTGACCAAGCGGTATGAATTACCCTTGGAGCCTTTGATTTGATTTTGACCAAGTGGTATGAATTACCCTTGGAGCCTTTGATTTGTATTTTTGGAATTTTATGTTTTTATGATTTGTTTGTGTTTTTGACATATTTGAATGTTTTTGTGTTTTATGACATATTTGAATGTTTTTGTGTTTTATGACATATTTGAATTTTTTGTGTTTTTGTGTTTATGTGTAAAATGCCTTTAAGTGAATGATATTGAGAGGTTCAGGCTCTTCAACACCATCTAATGATATAAGGTGATATGCTCCAGGCCCAACTCTCATTGAAATCATATATGGACCTATCCAGTTTGCTATGAACTTATCTCGTAGATGTGGCGATAGATTTGAATTTTGTTGGTTTTCTTTGAGCACTAGATCTCCAACCTTGAATTCCCTTAGGTGGACTTTACTATTGTAAGCTCATGCAAGGTGATCTTGGTAAACATGAAGATGCTCTAAAGCATTGACTCGACATTCATCAAGAAGCATCAACTGATCAAGGTGGCCTTGTCGCGCAGCTTCATCATCTATGAAGTCCTTTAATGCTACGCGTAGAGTCAAGATTTCCAACTCTAGAGGCATGATGGCTTCAGTGCCATATACTAGTGAAAATGGTGTTGCCCCAGTGGGCATTCGTATACTAGTCCTGTATGCCCATAGTGCAAGAGGCAATTGCATGTGCCAATCCTTGTGATTTTCTTGCATTGTCTTCCTTAAAATGGAGACTATTATTTTGTTTGAGGCTTCTGCTTGCCCGTTTGCTTGTGGATAATAAGGCATTGAAAAACTATGCTGAATATGGTATTTTTTCATTAAAGCATGCACATTTTTGTTCTTGAAATATGGCCCATTATCCGATATTATCTTAGAAGGGACCCCAAAATGACTTATGATATTGTGGAGTATAAACTCCGCAATCCTTGGTCCAGTTGTTGATGTTAAGGGGATCGCTTCTACCCATTTAGTGAAGTATTATATGGCCATTATGATGAATGTGTGTCAGCCTGAGGATGGGGGTGAGATTTTCCCAATCAAGTCTAGTCCCCATTGCGAGAATGGCCATGCTTCCTGGATGGGCTGCAAAGCTTGCGATGGTAAGTGCGTTAGGTTTGCATGATGTTGGCACTTACTGCATTTCTTGACATACTCGTAGCAGTCCTTTTCCATGGTGGGCCAATAGTAACCCATTCTCAAGATGCACTTAACGATGGCCATGCCACTGAAATGGCCTCCACATGTTCCATCGTGAGCTTGCGAAACTACCCAAGATGTTTCCTGGGGCTCAAGACAATGGAGCAATACTCCATCATATCCTCGTCTGTAGAGGATTTCTCCTAGAAAAATGTATCTTGTTGCTCTCTGCTTGAACGTTCACCTTTCAGTATGTGACAAACCTTGAGGTATTATTCCAAGCTTTAGGAAGTCCCATAGTTGGGAAAGCCAATCCTGATAGGCCACAACTTCTATAGAATAGACAACTTGCTCTTCTTGCATTTTTGAGGTAGTGAACATGGATTGAGGAACAACTCTATGGTATATGGTTGCACCACACTCTATAGGTCCTTGGGAGATCAAAGACCCCCAAGGTGTTATTTGCAAGAAATATCTGGCTGCGAAGGACCAATCCTGATTTGGTTCGATGTTGATCATGTTGATTGATTCTTGATTGTCAAAAGCCTCATGATGTATTGTTGAGTGTGAAAGCACTTTCACATGGATGGTTGTAAAATTAGTAGATGGATTCTGAGGGATTAAGGATCCCAAAGAGGCCATGGTGTCTACAAATCTATTCGATGTACGAGGGATTGCCTCGATGTCGTACCATTCTAGCCAGGCTAAGTAGGTGTCAACAAGTTCCTTGTAAGTCTTTAGGAGTGGGCACCTGCATTGGAATAGTCCTTTGACCTAGTTTACTATGAGCAAGGAGTCACCAAAGATATTCAATATTTTAATGCCCATTGCTATGGTTGTTTGGAGTCCCAGGATCAATGCTTCATATTCTGTATTGTTGTTTGTGCATGGGAAGTCTAGTTTGAATGATAAGGGCAATGGAGCACCCTATGGTGTGATAAAGACAATCCCTGCTCTGCCTCCTTGTTCACACTTTGAACCATCGAAGAATAATGACATGTCTCTTTCTTTCTTAGGTTCTTCGAGTTCTGGTGGATCTGATAATGCAAAGACCGCATCATCAGGCAATTCTATGGTGAGAGGCTTGTTATCCTGAAGAGGCGCCTCTGCTAATTGATCTGCTATGACTTGTCCCTTGATGGACTTTTGGCTTACGAACTCTAGATCAAATTCTATCAATAGCATGATCCACTTTGTGGTACGTGTATTGTGATATGTCTTGCTCATCATGTACTGCAAAGGATTTTGTTTTGATATGACGTAGGTCGTATGGCTCAACATGTAGTGTCACAACTTTCGAGTTGCAAAGACCACTGCTAAACACAACTTTTCGACATACGCATATCCTAGCTCATAACTCACCAAGGTGCGACTAATGTAATATATGGCTTGCTCTTTGTCTTGTGCATTCTTTTGGGCTAACATGGTGCCCAGTGCAAAATCAGTAGCCGATATATATAGTAAAAATGGTATGTCTGGCCTTGGTGGAGCCAATACTAGTGGTGTTGCCAGATAAGTTTTGATCTCTGCAAAGGCTTGATGGCATTCTTCATCCCAATGAAAGGGGACTTCCTTGCATAGCAACCTATTCATAGGTCTGCATTTGTCTGATAATTGCATGATGAATATTTTGATGGATGCTATCTTGCCTTGTAGGCTCCTCAACTCCCTAATGTTGGTAGGGGCGGCCATTTCCAATATAGCCTTTACCTTTGCAGGATCTACTTCGATGCCTCTCTTGGATACGATGAATCCCAAAAGCTTTCCAGAAGTTACGCCAAATACGCACTTCTTAGGATTCAATCGGACATTATGTTCTATGAGGTGATCGAAGACTTGTCTAAGGACTTCGGCATGCTCTTGCCACAATAGGGACTTGGCTAGTAAGTCATCCATGTAATCTTCCAAGATCTTATGCATATAGTCATGGAATATGTATGTCATGGCCCGCTGATATGTGGCACCAACATTTTTGAGACCGAATGGCATCACTTTGTAATAGAATGTTCCCCATGGAGTAATGAAAGTAGTTTTATGTTGATCTTCGAGCTTAATCCGGATTTGGTTGTATCCAGAAAAACCATCCATTAGGGAGAGCATTTCATGACCTACGGTTGCATCTACAAGAGCATCTATGTTTGGCAATGGGAATGAATCCTTTGGTGTTGCCCTATTTAAATCCTTGAAATCTGTGTAGATACGAACTCTTCGTTCCCTCACTCAGGGTAGTCGATAGGAACTATGAATACTACATCCAGTAGTTTTTGCAATTCGTTCTTCACCATCAAAGCGATGGTTGGATGCATTTTCCTCAGTTTTTTCTTGACTAGCTTCTTCATGGGATCCAATGAAAGGTTGTGAATGACTAACTTTGGATCTATCCCTGGCATGTCTTTGTAAGTCCAAGCAAAAATATTTGGCCTCTCCTTGAGGAGAGGAATTAGGATGGCTTGTTCCTCTGGAGATAGACTTTCTCCAAACTTGACTCTCCTTGGTTGGGTAGGATCATCGCTGATGTCCACCTCGAAAGTCACTTCTATAGCCATATGTGACCCATCCTCTAGCTGATGAGGCATGGGTATCAAATGAATGTCATCGATGGGATTTACAGGACCTAGTGACTCAAGTTCCAAACCAACATGGAAGATGTCATACGTACAACCTGATGCAAAATGGAATGGCTGTAACATCTCTTCATTGGTGAAGAGGTCTTCTGGCTTTATGGGTGAATTAGCATGATCCCAATCAATAGCCTCTACATCAAGATGCAATGATTTGGTAGGATCTACTAGATTATGAAGTGGAGTGGTCAAATCAATGGAGATCATGTTGATGGATGGGATGAAATCTCCAGGACCACATGGGTGTGATCTTGTCTCAGGGGTTTCCCTTCCATACTCATGATGAGGTTCTGGAGGAATGGGAATTTTTGGATCTGGCCCATGAGCAGGGTGGACAATAGGATCATTGGGCTCTAACTGCTCTCTGAATGTAGGTGGAGGGGGGTTGACCATCCGATGAATGGCAGCTAGGTCAATAGGTCTCCCCAAAAATTAGAGATGAGGGTCTATGGCATGAAGTGCCGCCTCTCTCTCTACTAGCTCATTGACTTGCCGCAAGTGGTGAGGTCCAAGATAAGCCATCTCGGTCTCATCCTCAAAGTCATCATCACTTATCCAGAAACTATTAGCATTGGTATGCAGCCCTAATACAAGGGGCTCATGTCTTGGCCCCAAGTAGGCCATCTCTATTTCATCTTCATATTCTTCATCACTTATGAAGAATCCATTTGCATTTGTCTCTTGCCCCAAAGTCAGGGGTTGATGGCTTAGGCCTAAGTAAGCTCTTTCTATTGAGTCTTCTGATTCATAGTCACTTTCATCTGATGTATATCCACTCTCATCATGGATGGACCATGTGAATCTTTGCAAATAGTGAGGCCCCTGATAGGCTAAGCCAAGTTGCGCCTCATCATCACTTGCCTCATATCCATTCTCCTCATCCCATGAGTTGTACCCTATTGGGGTGGAATCAATTGAGGTGTTTGGATGATAAGTTTTTGGAGGTGGTATGTTTACCGTGGCCACTTGTCTGTTGCTCAAATTTTCTATTCTTAAGGGGTGATAAGGAATGAAATCAATGTCTTCTCCCAACCCTATGCTTAATCTTTCCAATGCTGCTGCAAGAGAGTCATCTCGACCTCCGCTATAATAACCTAAGCCAAATCTATCGGAGGGAAGCTGATATAGTGGCTCGTAGGGCCGCCTACGCCCCTACTCATATATGCCAAGGCCATAGCCATGCCAATGGCAATGCTCAAAGTAGCTTAGAGAAAACTCGGGATTAGAGAGGTAATGAACATTGACTATGAATAATTCATCACCATCCTCTTCTATATCTGAAGACTTATGAGCGCAGTCCAAGCCGACATAGACAAAATTGGTTTGGTTGGGAGGGATTCCAAGTGGAACCACTATTCCTACTGGTGGCCTCAAGTCTTTAGGCCTCCCTATGTCTTGTGCAGACTCAATGATAGGTGTAAAGGTAATGTTCTGCACAAGGTACTCTCCTATGCCTATACTTGCCAAGTGTATTGATGCATGCGACGTGGATGACCCCACGGATGATACTGGTGAAGCAAGGTGATAATCACTATCTTCATCTTGATCTTGAGGATCTTCCTCTTCCATAGGACTTGGTATTTCAGCAATGGCTATAGTTGGCACTTCTTTGGGTCTTTCTTCCTGAACTAAGGGTACCTTTAGCTTCTGATTATCTTTTGGTTTTGACATTGATGGTACTATAGAAGCATTGACTGTCTTGATTCCATTAGGAGGTGTTGATGTGCATGGGTCTTTTCTTACCCCTTTGTCTTTGTTATCCCCTTGTGTGGTTGGGGATGAAGGTGCCACGTATAGGTGAGTAGAAGGGATCATGAATTCTCCTAGAATGTCCACCTGATTGACATATTTAAAAGGCTCTTCATCGGCCAGAACCACATAGACTTTGTTTTCATGCACATACTTGACACATTGGTGCAAGATCGAAGGCACACACTTCATGGCCCTTATCCAAGGATGCCCTAAGAGGATGTTATATTGCATAGCTCCTTCCAAGACATGACACATCATGGGGATGGTCTTGTGCCCCACCTTGATGGGTAGGACTATCATTCCCATAGTATTGCATAAAGCATCATTAAAAGCTCTCAATGTGTAAGCTCCTGGAATGATATTGGTCTTGGGTATCTTGAGGTGCTCTATTGCAGTTGTTGTAATGATGTTAATCGATGAACCTGTATCGACCAAAACCCTCTTGAAAGGTAAGTCATTGATGGTCGCTACAATGTTTAGCGGAGGGTCTAGTAAGGCAGCAGAAACTGTCTTAATCTCATGATCATAGAATCGGATTACAGGTTCCTGGCATTCTTGCACTTGTCCCACAAAGTGAGTGAATGCATTCGCATCTTGCGGTTGAAGCTCAATTGTTCTTAAAATCTCCATTAGAGTCTCCCTATGCTTTGGAGACTATTGTATGAGCTCATAGATGGATAACTTAGCTGGAGTCATCTGTAGGTTTTGCTCCAATCTACTCCGAATAGTTACCACAGGTCACGTTGGTGGACCTGGAAGGTTGTCTTGCCTTTGCCTAGGGGTAGCTGGGATGTTCATGGGAGCTATAGGTGGTTGTGGTTGACCATACCACCTAGTCCTTGTTGCTATGTTAACAATCTCAACCATCCCCATGCATCCATGGGTAGGTATGTCAGCTCGAACCTGATTGACTTGGGCCCCTTGCTCTCGAGGGGCCTCATGATTGGGCAATGGGTTTTTGTATATGCCCATGTCTCTATTATCGAGAGCCAATGGATTGTCAACTTTGAGTTCTCCCACCTCAATCATGTTTTGCACTTGGTGCTTAAACCCGATGCAAGCCTCAATGTCATGCCCTGGTATCCTATGATAAGGGAAAAATTGATCTTCCCTATATCCTTTTGGCTTAGGATGGTTGGGATCTATAAGAGGTATATCAGGAAATCTGATCCTCCTGGCCTCGCTCAACTGATTAAATATTGATTGCATTGATTCTGTCAGAGGCATGAAATAACGAGGTGGCTTGCATTCTCGGTTTCTTCCCTGATTGTTCTTTTGGTCATAGTTGGCTGGCGGGGGATGTGCTTGATAGTTCTATGGTTGTTGTGCACCCCCATCCTTGGGTGTAGCTAATACGACTTGATTGACTAGAGCAGGGTTGCCCTGCTTCTACTTATACTTGTCATTCTTACCATTCTTGTTCCACTCCTTTTTGTTTCGGAGCTTAATGGTTCCCTCATCTACTTTTATCTCTTCGATGAGCTTGGCCTATGCCAGAGCTTCTTCAAATGAAGGATACTATTGGAGTTGTAGCAAGAGGGAGATATGTTTAGAACAAATTTTGGTGAACATGCGAATGATCTCTTCTATGGGAATGGAGAATGATAATTTTACCATGACTTTTCTCCATCTATTCCCATAATCCATTACTGGCTCATCATCATACTGTTTCAAGTTGGTCAAGTCTGAAAGGTTCACCTTCTTCTTAGCACCAAAGGAGAAACACTTTAAGAATGTGTTTACTAGTTGTTCAAAGTTGGTTATGCTATGCTTAGGTAGTTGGTTGAACCATTGAGTGGCAACACCTAAAAATGTCATTATGAATGTTCTTAGCATAAGAGCGTCATTGTCTTCAAGATGAAAATAGGCATTGATAAAATTGGTGACATGCTCTTGTGCATCCTCTTCACCTTTAAACTTCTCTAACCTAGGCATCTCAAAGTGCTTAGGATATGGAGGGCTAGGGATTGATGGGCACAATGGTTGATTGTGTATTTTGCTCAATGTTGGTGAGTTCCCAGCTGCCTCTTGTTTCTCAAAGGTTTTCATATTTTCAGCAAGCTCTTGAAATGCCTTTGATGCATGGATTTCCTCCTCTTGTAAGCCTATTCGCATTGGCAATGGAGGTAACTCTCTATCCATTTGATTTGTTCTATTTTCCTCTCTCCTAGGAGGGGACCCAGGATTATGATCCTGGTTTGCTATGTTTGCCCTTCCCCCATTAGTTGGATTTCATTCATGATTTGGTGGGGGGTTTCATTGTGGGCTATCTTGTCTAGTGTGCCTCTCCTTAGGTGAGTCAGCGTGTCTTGTTCTTTGTTGGTCACCACCATTTTCCTATAAATTTTTAAGAGCTAGCCACTCAGCTTGCTCTCTTAAGCACTGCTCATGTTGGCGCAAGAGTCTTTCTCTTTGTTTCTCTTGTTTGAGAGCTTCTACTAGCTCTCGCTCCTTACATAATGCATTTTCTAACTGCCTCATTCGGTCAGTTTGTGCTATCATAGAAGACTCATGTTTATCTGACTCTGTTCTTGTTGTCTTGACTCATAGATTCCTCGAGGGGGTTTCTACTATATCTGTACTCTTGCTAGTTAATGTGACTTGTTCAATGTACTGTTGAGTATCCCTATGATCAGACTCCATGCGTCTTCTATGGGGTCACTCTGAGGTACCCCTATACTGGGAGGTATGTTTAGAAGTCACAGTTCATGAGCTTCCAGATGCAGAGTTCTTAGTAGCTACAGTTCTTTGAGTTGGTTGAGTAGGAAATCGATCCAACCCATCTAGCTATCTTGTTTTCCATGGTTGGTCTCGTGGGGTGCCATTTACTCCTATGAGGTCATAGTCTACGGGAATATTTCATTTTGTGTGAAGGGTTTCTTCTATATGATTCCCATGACTAGATGTAGCTCTAGTTTCCTGTCCTTCAGTGGGCAGACCTATTTCATATGTTTCTTGTGAGTCTTGAGGTGTTGCAATTCTTGTTTGCCTTCTTGATGAAGAGGGCTTGGTGGTAACATGTTTTCTCCATGTGGATGGAGATGTGGCAGTCTCATCATCCCCATGTGAAGAATGGGTTTTAGAACCTTATTTATGTCCATGTGAGGAGGAAGCCCTTGAAGCTTCCTCACATCTTTGAGATGTTTCTGTGTGTTTAGAGGAGGCCCTTGAGGTCTCCTCATGTCTCCTTGATGAGGATGGCTGTGAAGCCTCTTTTTTTACATGAAGACCCAATGGAGGGTTCTCCCAGCTCTTCCACTCTGAACCAATGATTGTTCCAATAGTGGGAGATAGTTTGAACATAAGTAACTTAGTGTCACTATAAGTAAGTTTCTCAATCCATTTCTAGGAAGCTCTAGGGGGAAAACCAGTGGAAGGAGATGAATTCCAACATCACTGGACTAAATTGAAGGTTGGTGATGAAATCCAACTCTCCAATGTTTTAAATGATACGTGCGTGTGTGGTGTTCATTTTAAGCTTGCGTATCATAAAGTGCATCATATAGAAGCAATGAATCTTTCCTATATGCCTAAGTACAAAAATACATTTCAATATTCAAAAATATGCATGAACTACTATGATTTGTATGAGCGCACTTTATCTCATGCAACTATGGCCTCTAGCAGGGCCTCAAAGCAAGCAAACAACATACAATATCTAGCACATTGGATTCTAGGGCAAACTTTTTAGGCATAATTCATTGTTCCTAGCAACACCTAGTGGAAAATTTAAAAGGAGATCTAAGATATGCGCAACGCTTAATTCTTTCATCTTTTATTCCTTCAATTTCCAAACTTAAATGTGCTTTAAGTTATCTATTTTAAACACATAGAAGTAGATAGAAATCTGTATAATATCAGAGAAGCTATACCAACCTTTGATCTAGCTCAGAGAGTCTGTGTTTTGACCTCTACTGCATTCCAGTCCTAGCCATTGTTGACCAGAGCGGTTGGTTCTTGGCCGTTGTAGCTCAGAGCGGCTAAGCTCTATTGGCCGTTGTAGCTCAGAGCTGCTAGTTTCTGGTGGTTGTAGCTCAGAGCGGCTAGACCTGCACATAAAATTAAGTTAGTATTCTGGAAAAAAATAAAAAATTAGTGGTGGTCCCACTATGATCGCCATTTGTAGCGACCCCGAGAATGCACGCACTAGTCCCTTTTCTAAACCCTACTTGCAATGCTATTTAAAATACCAAATATAAAATGGAAATATAGGAGGAAAAAGCATATAACATAAAATAACAAAAGATGGATCTCTTTATTGATATTGAAGCTCGATTACATGTTGGTCCCTCTTAGGGATACCCATTTTGATACTATAAATTAAAAATAGGCAAGGAGTGCCCATTTCGTGAAGAGGTGGTGCGCTTATAAAAGCTTCATGGTTTTGCACATGAAAATGTATGAGGACTTACATATGCCTCCTTCTCCAGGTTTGTTTCCTAGAGGGATCCCTTTTTGCTCTCGTATGTTGTAATCTTCGTCCAATGTACCTATGGCCCTGTAAGCAATGAAACGACAACGCACATTTAGGTGTCCGAGATTGCCTCCCCAAATGAGGTTGTTAGTAATCAAAGAGTGTAATGGAAATATGATAAAACTATGCCATAAAATCATGTAAATCTATGCTAATGACATGAAAACATGAAGAAATAGAATAAAAGAAGCTATGTCTATCTAAGCTAATCTTGTGGGCCACTGTCCAAGACAGCAGCCACTAAAGTAAACCTTGCCCTATTTTCCCCAAAGCTATGGGTCAAAGACTATAATCTGATGTTGAAATAGTAGGTGTTATGCTCTTCAATTCATCAAAGCTTCGTCGTACACGTGATCTCAAAGAGAACTCTCCGAGTCTCAAAAGCTCTCCTCAAAAGAATGTCTCTCTCCCTTGATGTGATAAAAGATCCCCTTTTGGTGCTCTTAGGCTTGCACCTTTTATAGCGTGAAACCCTAGGTCTATGTCCAAGCCCTAGAAATGAATTTCTCATGCGTAGTGCAAGTTAGCATGAGAAGCTTTTGTTCATTGTCTATGTTTGAAGGTCAGTTAACTAAAATCTAACTGCCCACTTGAGTCTTCTATGCGAACTGGTTGTTAGCATGAGAATATTTTGTCCTTTGTTTATGCTCTGATGTCAGCTAACTTAAGTCTAAATGCAAACTCAAATCTCCCATGTGAACTGGTCATGAAAAGGAATGCAAAGTCACTCCCGCTCACCTTTATTGCATGCAAACTGCCACTTCCACTCGTGATTAGGCTTGTTTGTCGATAAACCGCTTCTTATGGCTTAGCCGTTGTCGTCTGCAGTGGCTAAGATCTTGCTATTATCGTCTACAATGGCTAATATATGGTTGATGTCATCTGCAACGGCTAAGGTCTGGCCGCTCTAGGTTTGAGTGGCTAGGATCTAGCTACTCTTGGTTTGAGTAGCCAAGCTTGGATGGCTTAAATAGGCCCCAAATGAGTGGTGAGAACCACTTTTGATGTTTGGAAAGTCCAAGATTATGTCTTATGATCTTATGAGTGTGTCTATGTGAGCAGCTTCCCTAAGCATGACACGATTTAGGTGTCTACAGATCTTAGTTCACCCATCTATGTTCTTTTAAAGATTTTCATATAAAATAAATCCCCCCCTTGTTTAGTATTTTCTTTTAATAACACTTTATATTTATAATATAATTATTTCCTACTATTATTATTTTTTATTAAATAAAATCCATTATTTCTTAGTTTTTTATTTCATGCAAAACCACAATATATTATAGAAATATTTTTTATTTTTTTTAATTAGTTATATGGGATTGAAACCTATCCCACCTATATCAGGTCATGACTATAAAGTAATATTACAACTTTTTTTCATACATAGGGGAGTTGGTTACATCCACACTATTTTTAGTAACTACCAAGTGTAGGGTTCAAACCATAATGGATGCTCCCAATAAGACTATATTGCCTCATTAATGTTGACTCGGTTTGAGGGGGACCATCAATCGCTCAATATTTGTACCATCATCATCAGTCTGGTGCACACTCACAGGATAAGTTCAGGGTTCAAACCACAAGGGTTGTTCCCAACAAGCCTATACCACCTCGTTAATGTTTACTTAGTGTGAGAGGTACCATCAGTCGCTTGAGATTTATATCATCATCATCAATATGGTGCACACTCAGAGGATTCAAATCAAACAACTACCTTTGCAATAGGTATACCCCCAAGGTTTGAACCTAGGTCTCTTCTTGGTAAGTACTTGGCTAGATAGACAATTACCAATCCACCTAGACTATTATGCATGCATAGCTTTATGAGATTCAAGCCTAATTATCCTCCTTGAAAGTTAAGGAATTTAACTAATTGAATGAATGTCATTTTATTAAATGTTAAAGTTCACCTATGAGACTTGAGCTTTGGTGAAGAGCATGAAACTCTTCGTCCCTACCAACTACTCTAATTCTCATGGAATATTATTTTTTTTATCAAGAAAAGCCTTTTGATTTAATTATTTATAAATTTACTATTTTTAATGGGTTATATAGGATTGAAATAGGTCCACCCATATTAAATCACGACCACATTGTGGCATAACAAGAACTTACCAATTATGAATGTATTGTTTCGCAAGATTCAAACCTAGGTCTTCTCCATAAGCACTTGAGCTTATACCATTAGTATTTATAAATTTATTGATTATAAAAAATTATATTTTTAATATTTATATATTTCCACTTGTAATTATTTTATTATAGAAAAACTATGAGATGTATTTAAATTATAACTAAATAAAATAACTATGTATAAAATAGTATTTTTTTAATTTGATTACTGTGAAAAACCCCTATGACCAACGCTCAGGGTTGGGCATCCTCATCCCCATCCCACCATGATTGTTCATAAGGGGGAGAGCTAATATTATCAATAGGGGATTTAATACACAACCCCACACACACACTATGGTTTGAACCTTAGACCTCTTGAAGAAGAATCAAACCTCAAACCGTTGCACCAAGATAATAATATTTTTATTATTATGATGATGAATTTAATAAGAATAAATATCATGAATGAAAATAGTGTACTAATTTCAAATTAAAAGGTCAATTTTAAATAGTCATAACTTCCTCGTTACTTATTATAATATTTAATATGCCCACTTATTTTTATAGTGCTTAAATTAAGAACCTAATGGAATTTTTATTTATTAAATACGGTTAGGCTATAAAATGTGTCTTATTAAGAGAAATAATAGTTTTTCTTACAAACTTTACTCTAAAATAAATTATTATAATTTATTTTTTAATTTATTGTCATCAAGACTATTTTTTTCTCCTTGGATTGCACTCCTCTTGGGCAATTTGGTTTCTAAATATAGAACCTTCCTTCGGCTTTATAATCACAAACAATCTATTGGTGCTTTCGTCACCTTGTCTTCAGTCTCCGAGTCTTTGAGTCTCTAGTTTTCTCTTCCACCTCTTATCTGTGTTTGGATCCCAAGTCCATGGCTGAAATCTAACTTTCATACCTTCATCAGAATGCCCTCATTGAAGATATCTTTAGGGACCACGGCATGATTCACTTCCTGCAAAAATTTAGTGGCAACGATAGGGATTTGTCCATGAAATTCACTCAAACATGGGACAACGGCCATGTAACCATTCATGGATTGAGTTTCACTATCATTATTGATCTCCTAGATGATGGATAAATCATCCACCGAGATAAACACTCTTCAAAATGAGTTCTCTTTTCAAGGATAAGGGGAAGAAATTAGGTAAGGATAAAGGAAGGATCCTTAGAGAGACTCTTCCCAAGCCTTGGGACATCGTTATGGTAATAGTTCTATAGTTTTCACAATGGATGGTTCTGGTGCCATACTAAGGAGTTTTTATTTGGCTTTTCTCAACCACCTAAATGGAAAAAGACTATCAATATCCTAGAGTACCTCTACATATCAATCGAACGTTTAGTCCTACATGTCAAGAGGGAAATTTTCTCTTTTCCCCTTCATCAAGGGCTCCACATGGTCATCTATAGACATGTGCTTGAGAGAGAAACCAGGAGAGTAGTGGTAGTGGTTGTTGCCCCTATGGATGACAATTATGGTGAAGGTTCATCGTCCCCTATAACCAATTGTATGCTCGAATACGAAGTGAAGGTGGAGGGGACCCTAAGCTCTCTCAAGTTTGAGCCTCAATGTTATCCCACCATAATAAAGTGCATTAGCAGGAAACGCAAGGCACTTGTCCTCATTGACAATAATGAGAAATTGGATGATTCCCTATCTTTTTAGGTTAATCTAGAGAGTACCTTGGTTTCCAAGAGAGGCTACTCCGTGGAAGGCACTTTTGAGTAGCTACCTTTACTAGCTTCTTGCATGTCATGTTGGCCATCCCTGTTTGATAAAGGCCATCTCCAAGACCTCCATGATATCATGAAGACCCTCTCCAGGGTTGCCAAGATGACCTTTTCTTTACTGTCTCAAGTGGATTCTCTTGTGGAGGAATATAAGTACTAGTATGAAATTTTGGATGAATTTAAGAATCTGATGGGCGATGATGGATGAACTGACACAGGCCATGATGGCAGTAACTTGAGCAAGTAACTCAACAGATCAACCAATGGTTTTTTTGTTTTTTTTTTAGAATTATATGGTATTTGTTTTATTTGTTTCCCTCCTCATCTTCCCCTATGTGGGCATCTCCTATTGCCCTATAAGGCTTCATCCTTAGCCCCTGTGAGAGCCTCTCTATCAGTTCTATGTCTTCTCTCGATGGCCTGTAGAGGATCTCTTGTTTTGCTACAGTTTGTTTGGGAGATCATATCCTAAATTTCATATTTTTCTAAAAGGTTACGGGATCCTTTCAAAACCCCTTTTACCAATAATAATATATATATATATATATATATATATATATTAATTATGTTTATTATTAGCATTAAAAGTACAAGTAGATTTATTTATAATAATAATATAATAGTTATTATTATCATAATGTTTTTATCAATTCAATATTTTTAGAATTCCACTAGAAATACTAAATTATTTTTAGTATCCTAATGTTTATTTCCAAACATCAATAATTTTACACATGGTGTATCTGCAAGGATAGTGTAGTGGTTAGGGCTTTGGCCTCTTTTTGGGAAGTTCCAAGGTTCAAACCATTGCATACTCAGAAGGGGATAGGTTGGATGGTAGTGATTTAGTGTCTACATGTTGGCTATCCCAGTTTGATGTCCTAGAGGGTCAAGGGTCTCATTGACTATGCTTTACCCAACGGGCTTAGGTTTTATAAAGGTAGCCCATTCACAATGTTACCAATTTTCCTAAAAATCTAAAAAAAAAATTACACATGGTGTATTATCATAATTAAGCAATCATCAAGTGTATAATGTCCCATTAATTATAAACTATCTCACACCTTTCACGTCATCATGGGAACCAATAATGTAATAATGGTCATAACACATAAATCACTATAGGATAGAAGATAAATCCATTATATTATAATATACTCATATTCTACTTCAATAGGAATAAATATGGGGTATTGTAATGAATACATCATAAGATTTATTGGAATAATAGCAAGAAAATCACTATATCAGAGAATTTATTCACATGAGATATCCATTATGATATATGAAATCATATTTCTTTACAAGGATACCCAAATGTAGTTTGGGTTAATGATTCAAGAAACAACACAATCTCTTTATCCTTAAATAAAGTAGTGTTGTAGTGTCTAGCTAATAATTATCTTGAGTGAATGTGGATGTTTCTTGAGTAGTTTGATCTTATTTAGAAAGGTAATAAGGCTTTATATAGTGATAATCAAACTACTATTGTCTCAATCTCTTTATCCTTCAATAAAGAAGTGTTGTAGTATCTAGCTAAGAATTATCTTGAGTAAACGTGGATGTTTATTGAGTAGTATGACCTTATTTAGAAAGGTAATAAGGCTTTATATAGTGATAATCAAACTACTATTCTCTCTATATCTTTATCTTTCAATAAAGGAGTGTTGTAGTGTCTAGCTAAGAATTATTTTGAGTGAATGTGGATGTTTCTTGAGTAGTATGATTTTCTTTAGAAAGGTATTAAGGCTTTATATAGTGATAATAAAACTACTATTCTCTTAGTTTACAATCTTGTTGAGCATCAATAAAACAATAATATTGAGATATATTATATTTGATATCTTCATTCTTAAGGCCAAGTTAGATCATTGTATGTGGATTTAATTGATTAATCATAGATACCTTCACAAACATCATGTCTAAGATTATATTATGGGAGTGTAATGACATGGATATATTTCATTAAAGGGTGATGTATAGTAGTGTATTCTTTATGGTTCTTGTTCAACTAATTAGTGGATTTTGAGGTGTTCATTTTACACTTTTGGATTTGACCAACATTGTACTTGTGATGTACTCTTCTTTGACCTAGAGATCCATGTTCACCTTGAAGGATAGTCTATCTATTATGTTGTGATCCAATGATATATCAATTTGGTTATTATTGGAATCCATGCATTATATTATGGGAAGTATTTAAGTCCCACTCATATTATTTCATACATAAGTTGAAGATCATTTTATAGCTAGTGACTTATAACCATATTAAATCTTTTAATTTTTCCTTTCCAAATATTCATGTTTTGTTTCTCTTATACTATTTTACATCTAAAACCACCTACATTATGCTTTCTAAAAATATATATTCTACAAATATATCCAGTGAAAGTTCAAAATATTTATTAATGAGTTTAATCTTTTTATTCATCTCTATATTGTATTTTTCTACAACTATCATAGTAAATGTACTCTTGAGCTTCATTGTAAAATAAAAATATTTTTAAATGTATAGAACAACAAAAAAACTTGAAAATCAAATATACCTCTTCGTTCACATGCTTTAGATGTATTCAAATGCTAATAAACTTCTCTAAAGGCCTTATATTAATCCACTCTTGCACAAACTTCTCTATCCTCATGTGCAATTCGTCCACAGTAATTACAACTACTATTGCAAAAATGGAAGGCCTAGATAATAAATAAACTATGTTGTTATCAAATTTGTCCCACTAGGCGTGCCAGAATGAAATGATCAAAAAGATACTATAACACTTCATTCAACTTTATAGAATCTACTGCATTTGTATTGAAATCAAAAATGGGGTTACAACTGTGATATCCTTTTACAAATTTTGCCTCGAAGGCTACAATGTGGTCTTCCCTAAGGAAGCCCTTTAGTAAGTGGTACAAAGGCAGCACGATTTGTCCTTTTGTGTTCCTTAGTGTAGGTGGGCTTCTTGCATGTGGGCCACCACTAGTTGGATGTGTTCCTGTCCTTTACTGGAATTGTTAACCTGCAAAATCTTGTTAGTGCATTGGGGGGTCTACCTATGTCAAACCCCATGGTTATGAAGACAAAAGACTCATTAAATATGCTCAAAACATGAAAATAACTATTAAAAATAACATAAAAACATTAAACTGAACTATACTTACCTTTCCTGATGATTCTGATGCCTTTAGTAGAGGTTCACACGAGGTCGTGCGAACCGGTCCTAAACCGGGTGGTTTGCACGGGGTCATGTGAACCTGTATTTTTTGTACTGGATCTATAAGTTAGCCTTCATGGTTATCCTGGAGCATCTGCTTCTTTGATTTTTATGCGGGTCACCTTCAAGAAGTGCACTTTTTGGTAGATTATTGACTTGTCTCAATCACAAATGAACTCCATGAAAGTGATAAATCAATTGCGATAATTGAATGATGGTTGTGTGATGGATGTGTAATGGATGCAAATGGTTGTAGTGATTTTTGTAGAGTTTTGATAAGCAAATTTTGGTTTTTTTTAAAAGGTGAAAATGGCCTTCTATTTATAGACTTGGCCAAGGTGAGAGGGGAGGGATGAGGAGGTGTCCCCTATGAGGTAGCAATGGTGAGGTGTCCACCTAAGAGGTGTCCCCTGTGAGGTAGAAATGGTGAGGTGTCCACCTAAGAGGTGTCCCTTGAGGTGTCCTAGTTCATAAATGAGGTTGGATGAGAGAATCCCTCACCCATCCACAAATAATGATGACTTGCTAAAAATATCCATTAGGCATTAATGAACACCTTTTAGGAAATATATTTCAATTTAAAATTGCTTTTTATGTGCAAAAGTCTCCATCTTTCATTAATGACCCAGGGGAATGTGAGGTGGAGAAATATCTGGGTGAGATGTATGTTGCAAGTGTGAACATGACCACGTTCTAAGTGGCTTAGAAAAAACCTTGCAAGTGTGAACGCCTTGTAAAATGTCGGCAAAATAGTTTTGTCGGCAAGATTTGTTTTTTATTTCTCTATCTCTCCTCAAATTTTTCTTTCCCCTTATTCCCGCTACTTATCTCTCCTATCCCTTCTCCCCTTATTCCTCCAACTTCCCGTCCTCATCTCTCCACCGTTCTACCGTCTCATCCCTATATATATATATATATGTGTGTGTATTATTGTTTAATATACATGAATAAATTTTGATTTCGCCCTCATTCTGGTATCAGAGCCGAAGGTCCAGAGGGGCACGCTCGATAAGACAGAGTGAAATATAGAGAGTGTGGCATGTGAATCGAGAATGAACATGACACGCATATCGAGGAGCTATCAGGGATAGCTAGAAGCAGATAGCTGAGGTAGACGGGCTTGGCGAAGCGCATGCAATTCGAGGAACTGACGTGGTAGGTACGTGATTTGAGGCAGACTGACAAGGACACGTGGCAGTGGCACATGGATCAAGGTGGTGACACAACTGGTAGCAAGGAGGGCGGTCATTGGTTAAAGCAGCACCAAAAGGAGGCGACGTCGATTGCCCGAAGGCAATCGATTTTTCGTAGTCGCGTTGGGGTTTTTCAACCCCAAATTTCCCCACACACGGTGAATGTGGGATATTAAGTTCAATTTAATTTTTAAAAAATCGTCGCCGCTTGATGTTATAGAGGCTCTCGTGCCTCTATTGTCTCAACCGACAGTCGTGGGCTAGCGGTTAAAACCTAAAGGAGAAGACCCGGGGTCGAATCCCATCGGGTTAGGAAAATCAAAGTTTTTTTGTGGTTATCACCACGAAGGAGCCTTAAGAGGGAGAGCGGGCGGATTTGTTTTCAGAGGAGCCGCGCGGTGTAGCGGCAAAGGTGCTTGTCTGCATACGTGAGGTCACGAGTTCGAATCACCAGAATAATAAAAGGTTTTAAAAAGTTTTTTTTATTAAAGTTTCTTTTAAATTGAATTTAATTTTCAAATAAATGCTTTTAATTATTTTATTAATATAGTTATTTTTAATTTATTAAAAGCATTATTGATTATTAAATTTAAAAAAAAGGGCTTTATAAAAATTTGAAAACCTTTTTTTTGGAGAAAATTTGTGAAAAGTGGAAAGTGAAAATTTGCATATTGTGAACCTGGAAAAGTGACGGGAAGTCTTCCGGAACGCCCGTTTAGCACCTCCAAAATTTGTTTTGTAATAGCCCTAGCGACTGCAAAAGGGTGAAAATTTTAACCTTAGAGGCTCTAATAAAGTTGTTTTTTGCATTGATGAGTAGATGAGCAGATCAACTGGATGCTATCATGCTCTTTGTTCTCTTTTACAAAGAGAGAACGCCGAATGGTTTGACGAAAAAGTTTGGAGATATGGTTTGCATACGATTTTTAATCAATTAGAAAACGCAGTCATAGCCCACCAAAGGAAGCCCGATTCCGGATACGAGGCTGACTCAGAGGACAATATCTTCGGGCAAAGAATAGAAGAGTCGGAGACGGTTGAAGAAGCACCTGAAGGACAATCAAGTGACAGTTATACACCTATAGTGCCTGAAATAGAATCAAGTGAGAGCTATACACCACACTCTCCTAATCCAGAACCAGAGCCAGTGGAGCCAGAGCCAGAGCTAGAGCCAGAGCCAGAACCAGCCCCTAAAATCATCGTCATCAGTGACGACGAGGATTCCATTGCCGACAATTTTGGGCATCCAATACTGGGCAATCCACAACAAGAGGAGCAAGAAATCAGTGAGAGAATTAAAAAGGCTAGATTTGATTTAAATCAGTGATCTATTTTGTACTTCTTTGTACTACTTGCTTGCAATTGAAATAAAGTCTGCTTTCTGAAATGGCATCCAATACTAGTCTACCAATCCCTGAGTTCAATGGTAGTGATTATGAATACTGGTCAATAAAGATGAAAACTTTGTTAATAGGAAAAGGTTTATGGGATATTGTAATAGAAGGGTATATAGAACCCACAACTACTGAATGGGCAGCTTTGAGTGCTGCAGATAAAAAAACTAGAAAAGAAGCCCAGAAAAATAATTCCTCTACCCTGTACTATTTACAAGCAGCCCTAGATAAAAGTATCTTTCCTAGAATAGCATCCTGTGTCACAGCTCAAGATGCTTGGAAAGTTTTGAAAGAAAGCTTTCAAGGTAGTGATCAAGTAAAACAGGTTAGACTTCAAACACTGAAGAGAGATTTTGAAAATCTCAGAATGCAGGAAAATGAGAAAGTAGGAGACTACTGTGTGCGGGTTAAAGCAGTAGTAGATAAAATGGTCACTCTAGGTGAAGATGTTAAGCCTGAGGTTATGGTGAAGAAAGTGTTGCGAACACTTCTTCCGAAGTGGAATCATGTAGCAATCATTATTGAAGAGTCAAAATATTTGACTACTCTTTCTTTTGAAGCACTGATTGGTTCTCTTCTTTCACATGAAGAAAGATTGCAGGACACTCTTTCCACCAGCCATGGAGGAGATGATAAAGCCTTTGCTTCACAAGAAGGAAGAGGTAGAGGTCATGGCAGAGGTCAGTATAGAGGAAGAGGCAAGAATAGTCCACGAGGTGGAACCCCAAGTAGAGGAGGATCTTCAAACAGAGGAGGAGGTCAGAATAGAGGTGGACAACAGAATAGAGGAAAGCATCCAGGCCGAGGAAAAGGAAATGACAAGTCGAAGCAAGTTTGCTACAATTGTGGCAAACCTGGCCACTATGCTCATGACTGTTGGTCAAAGCAGCCTTCACAAGGGAGCAACAATAGCCAGAGCAGTCAGTATGGCAATTTTGGAGAAGAGGAAGGGACCACAAATCTCTTTCTCTCATATGGCCGATCAGATCAGAACATGAATGACACCTAGATTTTGGACACTTGGGTGTTCAAATCATATGAGTGGCAAAGAAGAACTCTTTGCTACCCTGGATTCTTCCTACAAATCCAACATCAAGTTGGGGGACAACAAGTCATTGGTAGTTGAAGGCATTGGAGCCATGGCGGTTCCAACTAAAGAAGGTGTTAAGCAAGTAAGTGATATCTATTACACACCCCATCTCCAACACAATCTTTTAAGTGTTGGTCAAATGTTAGAAAAGAACTACAAGTTGCTTTTTGATGAGGGTAAATGCACCATTTTTGATAAAAATAATAGTAATAGAATCATTACACAAGTGCCAATGACAAAGAATAGGCTATTCCCTTTAAGGTTTGGTCGACCAGGGGGAGATCAATTAGCAAATGTTGCTATTTTAAATCCAAGTGTGTTGTGGCACTTGAGATACGGTCATCTGAATTCAGCTAGTTTGAAGATGTTAACCTCTCAAGCGATGGTGACCGGACTTCCTAAAGTTCGGGATAATAAAGAATTTTGTGAAGGTTGTGCTTTGGGCAAGCATGCCAGGACCAAATTTCCATGAGGGCAAGCATGGCGGGCCAAGTATCCACTCCAACTAGTGCATTCGGACATCTGTGGTCCAATGCAGACCAAGAGCATCGGTAACAACTCTTACTTTCTTCTTTTTATTGATGATTTTTCAAGAATGTGCTGGATATATTTTTTGAAGCATAAAGATGAGGCATTTGATTGCTTCGTAGATTTTAAAGCAAGAGTTGAAAATGAGAGTGGATATTTTGTTAAGTGTCTGAGATCAGATAAAGGAGGAGAATACTCCTCTAATGAATTTTTGAATTTTTTGTAAAAAACATGGAATAAAGAGGCAGTTCATTGCTGCCTACACTCCACAGCAGAATGGTGTGGCTGAGAGAAAGAACCGCACCATTGTAGAGATGGCAAGATCTATGCTTCAGATGAAGCATTTGAGTAATATGTATTGGGCAGATGCAGCCAGGACCAGTGTGTATATTTTGAATAGAAGCCCTACTTCAAGTTTGAAAGGGAAAACTCCTTACCAAGCATGGTATGGTAAGAAACCAAATGTCAAGCATTTTTGAGTGTTTGGTTCACTGGCAT
This sequence comes from Wollemia nobilis, assembly GCA_028583015.1. Taxonomy (NCBI): domain Eukaryota; kingdom Viridiplantae; phylum Streptophyta; class Pinopsida; order Araucariales; family Araucariaceae; genus Wollemia; species Wollemia nobilis. The sequence continues at coordinate 7,329,751 of JAQPPZ010015032.1, forward strand.
ATTCTCATATTCCTGATGAGCTGAGAAAAAAGCTTGATCCAAAGAGTCAAGCATGCATATTTGTAGGGTACTGTGAGAACACAAAAGCTTATAGACTCTACAATCCTAGGACTCGAAAGATTGTGCTTTCCAGGGATGTGATTTTTGATGAAGGGGGAGAATGGGGTAAGCCCCAAATATTCGAGTGATGATGAATCCAATGATGCAGTTTCTAAACAGGTGCAACAACAATCACCGCAGAAAGGTAAGAAGTCTCCTCCAACAAGCCCAAGTTCATCTTCGAGTTCAACTTCTTCACCAAGTCCTTCTCCTCAAAGGTCGGTCAGTTCCTCACCAATGGATATTGATTCTCCATCCAGAGGTAAGAGAACACTCCAGCATCATCCATCTTATCAGATGTTGGATAAAAACTTTCAAAGAAGATATACTAGAAGTCAAGCTAGTGAAATGAGTTCAGTCTTGCAAAGACTTGAAAATATGCATTTGTATGGTGATGATGACTCCCAAGAACCTCGAGGAGATATAGTTAACTATGCCTTGTTAACTAGTGCACAACTTGAACCTTCTAGTTATGAGAAGGCATGTACTCAAAAAATTTGGCAAGATGCCATGAAAGAGGAGATAACCTCTATAAAAAACAACGACACTTGGGAGCTGGTAGAGCTTCCTAAAGGAAAGAAATGTGTTGGATGCAAATGGGTCTTCAAGACCAAATTCAATGCTGATGGAAGCATTGAAAGGCACAAAGCAAGATTGGTTGCAAAAGGATTTACATGAAGTATGGTATTGATTATGAGGAGACATTTGCTCCTGTAGCAAGACAGGAAACCATCAGAACAGTTCTTGCTTTAGCTGCTCACAAAGGTTGGAAAGTCCAACACATGGATGTAAAGAGTGCATTTCTCAATGGTTACTTGACAGAAGAAGTGTATGTTGAGCAACCACAGGGATTTGAAGAGAAAGGCAAGGAGCACCTTGTTTACAGACTGAAAAAGGCACTCTATGGCCTCAAGCAGGCACCACGAGCTTGGTACTCACGCATTGATGGGTACTTCAAAGATTTTGGGTTCACCAGAAGCAAAAATGAACCCACCCTTTACTACCTAAAGCAAGGTATTGACATCCTCATAGTTTGCTTGTATGTAGATGATCTCATATTCATGGGTAGTAATGAAAAAGTGAATATGGAGTTCAAGCGCTCCATGATGAAGCAATTTGAGATGAAGGATCTTGGCTTAATGCACTACTTTCTTGGAATGGAGGTTCATCAGTCAGATACAGGGATCTTCATCTGTCAACATAAGTATGCTCGGGACATGATCAAGAAGTTTGCTATGGAGCATTGCAAACCAGTTGCAACTCCGATTGGACATGGGATCCAATTAAGCAAAGATGATGGAGCACCAAAAGTTGACGTGACCACTTTCAGAAGCATGGTTGGGAGTTTGATGTTTCTCGCCAACACCAGACCTGATATTCAGTATGTTGTTTCTCTTGTCTCTCGATTTATGGCTAGCCCTTATGAGATGCATTTGCAGGCAGCTAAGAGAATTCTCAGATATGTAAAGGGTACATGGGATTTTGGAATCCATTACCATAAATGTAACACTATCAAGCTTGTAGGCTTCAGTGATAGTGATTGGGGCAGCAACATTGATGATAGGAAATCAACTTCAGGGAACTGTTTTAGTCTAGGGTCAGGACTAATAACATGGAGTTCCAAAAAGCAGATTGTAGTAGCTTTGTCCTCTACGGAAGCTGAGTATATAGCAATCACATATGCTAGTACTCAAGTGTTATGGTTGAGAAAAGTGTTGGAAGAGATTGGAGAACCGCAAAGTGGTCCGACCAGAATCTACTGTGACAACATCAGTGCCATTCAGTTGGCATACAATCCAATCCACCATAGTAGAACGAAACATTTTGATATGAAGTACCACTTCATCCGAGATATGGTGGAGCAAGAAATTGTTGAGCTTCAATTCTGCCGCACTTTGGAGAATGTTGCAGATATCTTCACCAAAGCGATGGCTAAAGCTCAATTTATAAAGCTGAGAGACTGTCTAGTCAGTCCTCTCAACTTTAAGGGGGAGAGTGTTGCAAGTGTGAACATGACCACGTTCTAAGTGGCTTAGAAAAACCTTGCAAGTGTGAACGCCTTGTAAAATGTCGGCAAAATAGTTTTGTCGGCAAGATTTGTTTTTATTTCTCTATCTCCCCTCAAATTTTTCTTTCCCCTTATTCCCGCTCCTTATCCCTCCTATCCCTTCTCCCCTTATTCCTCCAACTTCCCGTCCTCATCTCTCCACCGTTCCACCGTCTCATCCCCTATATATATATATATGTGTGTGTATTATTTTTGAATATATGAATAAAAATTATATACGCCCACAATGTGGCAAGGCTAGGATAGGCTAGACTAGGTGAGGTGGAAGGCTAGGCTAGTCAAAGTAGACTATGTGAGGTGGAAAGGTCAAATCAAATCAGGATTAGATTTAATCAAGCATGTGATTAACCATAAAGCATGTTTTGACCAAAAATATTGACTTTTGAGCATAAAGTTCTTTTTGACCATGGTGGAGAATTAAACCATTATTTGAGTTGGGAATGAGGTCGCATGAGGACCTATGGTTAAGTGTAGGAAGGGTATTGGTTAGCCCAAAGGGGCTAAGAATGATGAATAGTGGATTTGATAAATGAATAGTGTTTTTAGCCAATTTATGCAATTTTCAAAGGTTTTGCAAATTGATTGACCACGAAAATGGGGAGAGGGACAATGTGCAATTTTTGGGTGTCTATATTTTATCCCTTTTTGTACTGGATTGTGTGAAACACAGATTAGTACAAAAACTGATGATATGAGTTGATGGAATGATTGGAATGTAGGAATTTGTGATTGATGAGTTGTGGATGATTGTGAGAGAGACGCATTGATAAAAAGTGGTTCATGATGGATCACTTTTGGAGGAAAGCGTAAGATTATCTTTGCATTGTGATCAATTTGAGATGTTTCAATTTTGGTCGAAACAAATACCTTTGCTAATTTTTGCTTTTGATTAATTGATGAGCTCGTTTTGACGATATCTGAAAAATCATTGGAGCCATGGGATAGAAATTTTAGGAGCTTCATTCATAAGTGGTCTTACAACTACCACTATGAATATTGGAATCCATGAGGTGTCTACAGGAAAAGGTGTTTTAAGATTTATCAAACATTATTTTGTTTTGGGATGGAATTTTGGTCTTAAAATAACTATTAACAAAAAATTTCTTAGGCAAGTGTTGAATCCGTGATTGGATTTTGGTTGTTTGATCATGTGCAAGGCAGATTTTGATGTGTTGGATGATTACCCCCTCAAGCGATGAATTGGCGATGGAGGCAGGTTACGAATGTTGATGTAAAAATTTGAGTAATAGATGGTAGGTTTGCACGGGGTCGTACGAACCAAGGTAATTCATACGGGGTCATACGAACCTACCAGTTCGCACGAGCGACATGCAAATTAGGGTTTATGGGGGGTTTAAATGAATTTTTCATGATTTTAATGCCATTATTTGTGCTAGGAAATGGAGGAGGGAGTGGTGAGAAGAGAGAAATGGAACGGAGTATTGTTGGACAACGAAGCGGGTGAGGCAGCATGGCAAGCGGGTCAACGAGCACTAGTATGGGGGCGATAACACCAGAGGTAAGCATCAAATTGTTTCTCATTTAGTGTGTGCTTGCCTAGGGTTTTGAAATTGTAGTTTTTTGCTTTTAATGTCATAAATTTGATGTGGATGGGTGGGGTGGGCAAAATGTGTATACTTTGTGAAAAACAGGGAAAATGGGTATCTCGAGGTAGTGTTGTTTTTTGCCTATGATGTTTGTGCTTGTGGGAAACTGTGTATGATGGGATGTTGGGAATGTAGTATGAATGGTGTATGCATGTGACATCTAGAAAGTGGGGGCATTAGATAAGCCAAATGGGTATCTAAAGTTGATTTTTTTTGCGTTTTGACTTTTTTTTACTACCTCGAAATGTGTGAACGTGTGTTTGAATTTTTTTGTTTGTTTTTGCATGATTTAAATTTTTTCACGTGTGAATTACATATTTTTGGAATGTGTGCCTTGATACTATATCACGCCCATGATTTTCATCAACATCAGGAGGTTCGCACGGGGTCATGCAAACCTGTGGATTCGCATGGGGGTCATGCGAACGAGCTGGTTCGCACGGGGTCGTGTGAACTTGCCTCGGGATGCATGATTTGGATGTTTGTAGCTCGTTGTTGTTTGTTGATGTTTGATTTTCATTTATTTTTTTGAATATGTACATGTGAAAATGAAAAATGAGTTGATTTTATATACATGATTTATGACTCGTGGTATATGTGAATTGGCAGGTGAAGAAGATATTTGTGCATAATCGACTGCACAAATGTCGAAAGGAGTTGGAGGATGTATGGTGACCACATGATGGTGAGTGGTTGCGAAAGGTGGGTATGTATGGGTTTTGGGTTATGCGTGAGGTTCATGTGAACCTTGCATATATATCAGCATTGTGTGAAAGGTGGGATCTGAACAGGAACACCTTTCATTTTCCAACAAGAGAGATGATTGTGACATTAGAGGACATCTATCAGATTTACCAACTATTGATAGAGGATATTACCGTTATGACCACGGATAAGGACCTGAGGGATAGCATTTTAGAGAGGGTCTTTAGACGATGGTTGCAATGGGTGGATTCTAAGGGTGGGGTGGATTACATCAAGTATTAGTGTAAGCATTACTTGTCTAATTACCATGCCATGGAGATTCTTTTGATAGCAATTCATGCATTGCCTAACACTTCAGGGGTGATATTCCCCTAGAATATGATGGTGATTGTGTGTGATATGATGGATATGAGCATTATGTATGCATGGGCACCAGTATTGCTAGTGCAGGTATACAAGGAGCTTCACAGAGTTGTGAGGATAGACAGTACAGGGATTAGTGTGAACCCACTACTTTAGATTTAGGCATGGGAGAATATCTTGATCTTATAGTTGAGATACTTGTTGTACAATGCTCACACCCATGATGGGGAGGATGTGCCATATGCAATGTGGTGGCGAGTGGACATGGAGGACCAAATGAGGAAGGTGCAATAGGGATATTTGATGTCCCATAGAGATGAGTTGGTCGACCTGATGGTGGGGTCAGTGAGGTGGAGGCCATGAAGAGGGGCACCCAACTAGTTAGAGGATGTGGATCAGTTGATTCGGGTGAGGTGAGGGTGATGGGTTATGGGGAAGTATTTATGGTAGGTGGAGTACTTCCCATTTTTGAGGGTGCAATGGTAGTTTGGGTTGCAATAGGGTAGACCAGAGCCATCAATGGTGATTTATCGATTGGAGGGAGACATAGGGCCTAAGATGATTGTACCATCATTATATTTAACACTAGATGAGCCCATAGCTATTTTGGACGTAGAGGATGCTAGGACGATGCCCAATTTTGATGTATGGTGGGCAAGGTAGGTATGGACACCAATGCTTGATGTAGTGGATGGATGGGCACAGGTAGAAGGTGTGCTATCGGATAGGGGTCTACTAGGTGGGGCAATGAAAGTGTCACTAAGACATGGAGGAGTATGAGATGATGAGAGATCACTCAAGCCAGGGGAGGAGGAGGAGATTGATTTGGATAGTCTTATTCAATGTGTGAAGCCGCACTGAGATGAGCATGATCGACTGGTGAGTGACCAAGGCATGGGTCCATCAATGGAGGGAGGTGGGAATATTGGGTAGGGTGTGGCTGCCATGGATGAGACACCCAATATGGATGTCACCAAGGATGTATCGATGATAGAGGTGGAGGGTTTTGTTGTGGAGATGGATGATTATTTGAGCAAGGAGGATAAGGTACACTAGCTACATGAGGAGGTCAAGAAGCTTAAGGATAAGCTTCTTGACACGAAGTTGGATTGGGTGAGTGATCATTAGCTTTTGGAGGAGGAGGTGTGATAGCTAGAGGGTGACCTATGGGCCATCCTAGAGGAGAGATATGAGGCTAGGGTGAAAGCACAACAGGCATTGGAGTAGTGGTATGCACTTAGGGTAGAGTGGTATAGGATGAGGGGTGAGCGGGATGCAGTCTGAGAGGAGGTGGATATTTGGAGGGGGGAATGAGATGCTACTCGCAAGGAGTGAAATGAGATGATTGAGTCCATGGAGCATCTCCAAGGACTTCTAGATGTAGCCTAAGTCGAGATTGATGCCATAAGGGTATGTCATATGGTGAGGATAGTGGAGCTTGATCAGACTATGTGGGATACACAGCATGTGAGGGAGTGGATGGAGTAGGATATTTCTCACCTAGGAGATGTAGTACCATAGTTCAAGGTGGCATGGATGGAGGTGACATAGTTGTAGGGGTGGAATGAGAGATTGATGGTAGCCAACATGAAGGAGGTTGCTAAGAGGATGAGGGTAGAGAATGAGTTGATGGTTAGAGGGATACCTATCCTGACATACTCTAGATCTCTCTCCTTGTCGCACCCTCAAGCAGAGAGGAGTCAATAGAGCATGCCATCGATTGGCGGTATGGGTCAACAGGTGGTGGCACCTGTGATGTCATATGCACTAATGAGGATGGCACCACCGATGTACCATAGGGGGCAGTTACTGGAGAGGTAGAGTCATCATAGGTAGTAGTGGGATAGGCGGAGGCATCGTCGACGATGGAGGGACAAGCTCCAATAGATGATTGGATTGGTGAGACTCTTGGAGTGGTAGAGCGGCTAACGATTTTTGGATTTTTACAAACACTCAGGATGAGCAGATTCTTTTTGGGGAGATGTACCTATGAGGAGACACTCCTTATTGTAATCCTATGGCATTTTTGATGGTGGTGTATGTACATGGATATGTGATGGTATACCCATAAGGGCCCACATATTTTATTATAGCCTAATGGCATCAGTTTTGATAAATAATATATATATATATATATATATATATATATATATATATATATATATATATATATATATATATATATATATATATATATATATACATATGATATTCTACGGCCCTTGTGTCTATTTGAATTTATGTGTTTGCTTGTTTTTGCTTATGGTGATGCATGATTAATGTAGATGTAGTAATAAATAATTACATATGAATGGAATGGTGAAATGCTTAAAATAAATATGAAATAACATTAGATGGGATATAAAATGGGTATGCATAATATGATAATGCAAAATATGTAAACAAGTTTCTTAGGGATAGCATTTGCATTGTTGTGATAGTCAGATGATGTAATCCATTCTATTTTTCCAAGGAAGTTGGATATGAAGATTGTATTGAAGAGATTCGAACACTACAGTTGGTAAGTAGCCAAACCCATTGACTAGCTAAGCAGACCTCTTAAAATTGGTATTGAAATTGCTTGCTTTAAGACGAGGATAAGAGATTCATACTCAACATTGTTGTTGGTGTATGGAAAGCCTAATTTGAAGGAAAATGGGAGATGCTCCCCTCATGTTTTTAAAAAGACTATTCATGTACCTCCAGCATGTGTGCAATGGGAGCCATCAAAGAAGAGGATCAATTCAGTGGTTTATTCAGGCTCTACTGGCTCTTTGGCTTCACTTATATGAAAGATAGAATCATATGGAAGTTGGATAAGCAATGGTGCATCACTTGGTAATGGAACCATAGCTAACTGATCAAAAATTACTTGGCCTTTGATAGATTTTATACTGATGAATTTGAGGTTAAATTTCGTGAGGAGCATGATTCATTTGGTCGTTCGACTATTGTAGTAGCTCTTACCCATCATGGAGCGAAGTGGGTTATTGCAGGAAACTACATAGGTAGTATGGTTAATCATGTAGTATCGCAACTTTTGGGTGGCAAAGACAACGACAAGGTAAAGTTTATCCATGTAAGTATACCACATATTGTAATCAATCAATGTGTGATTGATATAGTATACAACTTGCTCTTGGTCCAGTTCATTCTTTTGGGCGAGAAGCGTGACCAATGCGACATCAATAGCAAAAATGTAGAGGTGGAATGGGAATTCTAGATGAGGTGGGATAAGGACAGGTGGAGATTTGAGGTATGATGTGATGTCATTAAATACGGTTTGGCATTTATCATCCCATTTGAATGGGACCCCTTTTGGAGAAGATAGTTGAATGGCTGACACTTGTCTAAAATTTGGGCGATGAATTACAGTATGGATTGAATTATGTCTTGTAAGCCATGAAACTTCTTTAGATTCATGGGGGGAGGTATGTCAAGGATGGCTTGGACTTTGGAAGGATCTACTTCTATGCCTTTCTATGAAATGATGAAACCCAATATTTTTCTAGTGGCGACACCAAAGACATATTTTTTTTTATTTAATCAGACATTGTATTCCAAGAGGTGATCAAATATTTGACATAGGTATTCGAAGTGTTGACCACGGGTTTTGGATTTCATGATGAGGTCATAAACGTAGTATTCAATGGTTTTTTCCATCATATCATGGAAAATGTAGGTCATGGCATGTTGGTAAGTTGCCCCAATGTTCTTGAGGTCAAAAGGCATGACCTTGTAACAAAATATCCCCCAGGAGGTCATGAAAGAAGTCTTGTGCTAGTCATCTAGATTGACTTGAATTTGATTATAACTATAAAAACCATCCATGAGTGATAGTATTTCATTTTTGGCTGTAGCATCGACCAATGTGTCAATATTAGGGAGTGGAAAATTATCCTTGGGACAAGCTTTGTTAAGATCCCTAAAATCAATACAAATGCGGATACCCCCCTTGGATTTTTTTATGGGAACCATGTTTGAAACCCACTCATGGTAGTCTATAGGTTGTATGAAATCCACATCAAGGAGTTTCTATAACTCCTATTTAACAATGAGAGCAATGACGGGGTGCATGCAGTGCAACTTTTGTTGGACATGTTTGGTATTGTCATCCAGGACAAAGTTATGTACAACTAATAATGGGTCAAGGCCTGACATATCCATGTAGGACCATGTAAACACATTGATATAGTACCTGAGAAAATTGGTATAAAGGACACGTTCTTCTTTGGATAGGCTAGCAATGAGGTAAACGATGTGAGGGTGTTCCAGATCATTGCCAATGTCAACTTCAATGGTGTCCTAAACAAGCATGTGAGAACCGTCATGGATTTGGGCAGGTATGGGGATGACGTGAAGGTCATTAATGGACTCTGGGATCTAAAATTCATCATCTAGATAAATATTTGTATGATTAATCCATGGGAGGTGAGGTGGAATTGAAGGCAATGGTGCATTTGTGGATTGTAACATGTGTGGTGTTGGAAGGAATTCAGCTGTTGTGGGGGTTTCAAAAATATCATCTAGAGAAATGAAATCAGGGGTAGGCGGTGGTATGTAATCGGGATGGGTTGGATACTGTAGCGGAGCATACAATTCAATAGAGATCATGTTGACTGAAGTGCTATATAAGGTGGAGGTAGGTGATGAAGAGGGTGATGAATCTGATGAGGATAGTAATGAATCCAAAAAATATTAGTAGCAACCTAGGTTTAACACCACAAGTGGGAAATGGGAATGAGAATGTGAGCCATAAGGTAGCAATAGTTCTCAAATAGTGAAAAATGGAGTGGTGGGTGGAGGTGAGGAAGGTGGATCTTCTGGTAAGGGTGGTTCGACAGGAAAAGGTGGATCGAGGGATAAGGCAATGAAGTGGTGAGCAAGGGTTTCAACTTTGTGAGGAGAGAGGAGCTCATGTGGTGGGGATGGTAGAAATATTATGGATGGAATATCAATTATGGAATGAGGGAAATAACTATTTATCGGTAAATTAATCTTGAATTCCTCATTGAACAGAAGGTCAACAAGAATCCAGATTTTGCAATTCATGCTCGAGGGTACTTATTGTTGAAAGATGGTAATCAATGCCTGATAGGTCAGTAGGTTTGTGCAAGGGAGTATGGATATAGATGCGACACCCATGTTCATATATCCCTAGGCCATAACCATGCTAGTTGTACATATGTAGGTAATGCCAAGAAAAATTATGATTGGACATGTGGTCAATGTTACTATAAAATCTATTTTGTGGCGATGGAGGTGTTGGAGGTTCTACGGATGAGTCTAGTCCCCCATATAACAAAATTTGTGCAATTATCAGGAGTACGTAGAGGAACCACTACCCCAATATTCAAGGGTACATCGTGAGGTCATCCAAAGTCATGGGTGGATTGGAAGTTGGATGGAAGGACCTGAGCATTGCTTATGTGGTACTCACCCAGACTTGGGGTGGTCATGAGTAGTGAAACATGAGGAGGGGTCGTATGCTCATATTGAGGGGAGGACCCCCTAGGTGGCAAAAAGGATGGTAGAATGGATGGAGTAGGATTGATAGGTTAAGAGGATGAAGTGGGAGGATCAGTTTGAGCTAACTAGTCACCAAGTCGAGTGGCATGTTGTGTCCACTCATAGCACTTAACAGGAGTTCCAGTGATGGGATGATTGGCATGGGTGAATTGGGAAGTGGGTATGGAAGTTGTAGTTGGTGAAATAGATATTACCTATTTCCGCTTCGAGCGGGGCACAAAGCGATGAGAAGATGCAGGAAGTATGGGAATAATATGTGGGTTGTTAAATGAAGATGGGGTAGAAGTTGTAGCAGAAAAGGTAAATGGAGGAAGTGGTGTAAAAGGTGAGGAGGGATGATGAGAAAATGTAGGAATAGATTGTGTGTTGGGAGGTTGAGGTAAATTTGAGGAGGTTGATGCGATGTTTCTCGGATCAGGTGGTGGGTGTGATTGTGAAGATGATTAAAAAGTGTTGTCAAGAGACCGACATGGGGTAGGGGCAAATTGCATGGATGATAAGGGTGGACCTGGTGGAAGGGTGATAATGTTGCAAAATTTGAATGGATCATTGTTGATGGGGATGCAGTGTACCAATACATTATGGACATATTTGATACAATGATGGAGCATGGAGGGGACACATTTCATGTCCTAAATCCACGAGCATCCCAAAAGGATATTATATTGCATCTCACCTTCGATAACATGGAAGAGAGTGGAAATGGTTTTAGTACCAGCCTTTATGGGAAGGATAATGATACCAATAGTGGGATGCATTGAGCCATCAAAAGCTCTAAGTTCCATGGATGGAGTGGCGAGATGGGAAGGGGGAAGCCAAAGGTGGCCCAAGGTGATAGTAGAAATGATCCTGATGGATGATCCAGTGTCGATGAGAACATGCTTGTAGGTGACGACGTCGATGGAGGCTTGAATATGTAATGGGGGATCCGCTCCCTCGCCTATAAATTTTATAATTTCATGGTCATGGAAGATGATAGAAGGTTGTAGGCATATCTAAACATTACTAGCAAATTTGGTGAATGCATCTGTATCATGAGTCTCGAGATTGATAGAGTGAAGGATAGAGTCAAGGGCTTTATGGTGAGGTTGGGACTATTGTAGGAGGTCATAGATGGATAATTTGGTAGGGGCAGTGCAAAGTTGATAAAATATACTACCACGGATGGTGATGACATTCTACGATAGAGGTGGAGGAATTGGTGGGGTAACAGGTGAGGTTGTAGTAGGTGGTTGCTAGGAAGTGGAAGCCTACTGGTTTGCTACAGAGGGTGGATAGCATTGATTTTGAGTTGTGATGTTGATCATACCCACAAATCCCTACTGATAAGGACATCGATTGACATGATTTACTTGGCATGGATTGGTTTGAGGTAGGTTACCACCATGCTCGAGTAATGGATTTTGATATATCCATAAGTTTTTATTTTGCGATACGAGGGGATTTGAGACTTGAATGATGCCTCGATCGATAAGTTCTTGCACAGTATGGCAAAAAATATGGTATGAATCAAGAGTGTGGCCATGTTGTCAATGGAAATCATAGAAATCTTACGGATTGTGGTTCCATAGGATGGTATGGTTAGGATCAAGAGGTTGGGTATTTGGCAAAGTCATGAACCATCCCTCATGTAATCAACATAATAGAGTGAGCATGGGCTCAGATAAGGGTGTCCAATTACATCGATGGCATGGTGGGCATGGATTGTGATCTTGGTATGGATTAGACTATGGTGGATGATTACCTGGATATGGAGTTGGAAGCAGTGGAGGATTGACTTGGTACGTATTTTGAGGAGATCATGGGGGAGTGGGTTGTGGAACTTGCACGGATGCAACTTGTGATGGAAGATATGGAGAATTGAGGAGTATTTGATTGGTCTAGTGTGGTCTGGTAGTGGGTGGTACGTATATAGGGTGATTTTAGTGGTATTTGGTGGGGTAGGGTTGTTTCTATCGAAGCTTGATTTTTCTCGTGTGGACCTTGATGTCCTCGATAAATTTGGCTTGGGTGGTGGCTTCCTCAAATGTCTGACTCTAATGAATATATAATGTTTGGGAGATTTATTTATGATAACTCTTAGCAAAGATTTTGACAAGCTTTGAAGGTGGGATACAGAAGTCAATATCATGAATAACCACTCTCCAAAAAGTGATAAAATTAGTAATAGGTTCATCGTCAAACTAGTGTAAAGCATAGACATCGGATAGGGTAAGCTTGGTTTTGATTTTAATTGATAAGTGCTCAAGAATTAGATTGGTCAATTGTTTGAAAGTGAATAAACTATGGCAAGGCAAGTGGTTGAACCAACCCAATGCTTTTTCCCCAAGTAAAAGTGCAAATGTGTGAAGCATAAGGGGATCACTACCATGCATTTGGTAGCAAGCAAAACGGTAATTATTGAGGTGCTCTCTAGGATCTTCCTTACTTTTAAATTTATCAAATTTAGGGATTTCAAATCAATAATGATATGGATGTATAGGAATAGATGGGTGAATTGGTTTATTACATAACTCATCATATGTGGTTTTTTGAGGCCCATAACCAGTCGTGCACAAATCCAATGTACAAATCTGCTCTTGCATGGCTTGAAATTATGTAGAGAGCATCGTGGTAGTGTTTGGTGGATCCAAAAATGGGGGTGATGATGTAGGTGCAAGCAATGGTTGTGATGATGGTTACGAATAATCCAGATGTGGTGGATATTGTAACTATTATTCCTCCCATGGATGATAGTAAGCAACCTAATTTGGATTAGGCACCGACATGGTTTGATATTGTGGGATAGGAACCTGAGATGGATGGGGTGAGATGTAGGAAGAATGGTAGGCGGGTGGTTGCTGCTACTGATTATAGTACCCCAGGATCTACTAGGTAGGCATGGGAACCTACTACTATTGTGCATATTGAAAAGTCAGTTGCACCTAAGCAGTAGTGGTAGATGACCATGTGGGTGGTGAGGTGAAGAAATCGGGTGGTGTAGAAGATGGGGGTGGAAGAGATGTTGGTGTGGTAAAATAGGATTGGTGTGAATATGGGGGTGGAATTGATGAGGATGAAGGGGGTACGAAGGGGATGGCAAGCAGGGACTTAGGCTAAACTGAATATTGATGTGGGTGACCTTTACAAGTGGGGTTCAGTTATGGAGGTCAAAAGGAAGGTGGAGGTGGTAATCAAAATTATGATGAAGGGATCGATGGAGGTCCATATGATGAAAATAGGGGATAACTAGTAGGTGGATGAGAAGCAAACTAGGGTGTGAAAGGAGGGACTGCAAGGATGAGGATGGCTATTGTAGATGAATCTACAATGAGGGATGGAATATATTAGGTGATGATATCTAGTAATACTAATATGGATGTGAAAATTATTGAGGTGGGAGTGATGAATGTGGCTGGGATGAAGGCTGGTAACTCGATAAAACCTTTTGAGATGGCAGGGTGTGGGATGAAGGTATGGTAGGAGGATTTGTGGAAGAAGGTGGTGTAGATATCATATCTACTATCTAGATAGTGGTGACGACATTAGGTATGAGTTGGGAAACATCTGAACCAGAGTTATCTTCCAAAAGTGGATGGGAGAAGTGCTCAAGGAATGGATGGGTAGTGAAAGAGGAGGTAAGTGGGGTGAACTCATCTACCACCATAACCGGTATGGGGCAACCATGAGGGATATATATGACATGCTAGTGATATGTCGATGGGGTATTGGGAGAGGAGAGATCTTCCAAGGGAGGGGTCTCCTCGAAGGTCTCATCCAAGAGATGGGATGGAGCATAAGATGCCATATGGGATATGGTGCTAGCACTAGGGGTGGAAGGCCCATTAAATAGTTTAGGTGGACCTACAGAAGTAACCTAGTCATACTTGGAAGATGGATCAGTGGTCTAAGAATTAGAAGCACCTACATTCATGATATTATGCTGAGTAGTCTTAGTAGCATGACGAAGGGCTTCACACATCTAACTACGTGTAAACGACATGGTGATGTGTGCAAATATGTGGTAATAGCCAAAATATGTGGAATCTAGACTCTATGAATATTTATGGCTAAATGTGAAACTATCTATTCTCAAAAGCATAGGTTCACACGGGGTTGTATGAACTGCATCTGAGACTAAAGGTTTGCATGAGGTCATGCAAACCAACCAAAATCAGAAATAGATGACTGATATGTGATGTGTAATATGCATATGTGTTGTCCGAGCAATCTAGGACCTAAAAAATAGGTTTGCACGAGGTTTTGAAAACCATCTCTGTAACCAAATATTCACATGGGGTCATGCGAACCACCAGAAATAGGTGATAGAGGATATATATATGTTGTGGAGACCCTCTATGTGTTGTGTGCACTTGTGTGGTGTAGTTTTGTAGCCTGGAAGCTAAGTTTTGCATAGAACTTTGCAAATAGATCTCAGTGTAGGAAAATCACACTAGGGGGTGTGAATCACTTAAAAATAGATCATTCAGTGTATAGCATGGAATTGAAACTATGGAACAACTAAGGAGTGAGTTATAGCATGTTTGATATGCTATTGTAACCACTTTCACGAGACTCAACAATAAGCAAATGTTCTTTATTTTTGGTTTTCGTGTGTTGTGATGAAAGTATGTATCTGACCTAGGAACAAACCATAGGTAATGGGTGAAATCTACTTTGAATCAGGTATTTCATAGCATAGAACCTTCTGCAATGCCCAAAACTACACAGAATAGAACTATATTTCCAACGGGTGAGTGGCAACCTAGATGGATTTTGGTACAGTAAAATGGTATCCAAAGGGGGGAGACTCAAAATGCTCTAATGAGTCAAACAACTCTCACAAAGAGAGGGCGTGCTATCAATTTGGTTCTACCAGCATACCCATGCTTTCACTTAACCCTCACATTTAAGGCATCCATAGTAACAATCAGCTACGCCCACTAATTATTTGAAAAGCCCTATGGTAAAGGGGATTTCTAAAAATACCCACTCCAAAGGTACCTTCCAGTGATGAATTTTGGATAACCAACACTCGAAGTTGGAAGGATAGGCTGAGTATTAATGTCGGAACAATCCACCTAGGGGGCTACTATGGTGTCTAAAATTGGAGGTGAGCTAGTGGAGAGTAGAACCCAGACCTCACTAAACTCTGGTGGCGAATTGGTGATGAAATCCAATTCAAGCTAGAGATGAAAGCTAGCTCTTTACAACATTTAAATAGGATGTGAGTGTGTGGTGTTTGTTTCAGAAGAAAAGCTACTCTAAATGCCTTTTAGAAACAAAACTATACTAAGATGCCTTTTCAAATCAAATCTACTGACTATTTTATTTTTTTGCAAAAGGAAATTTGATCTATTGATTTGCAAAATGGGAATCTAATTAATTGCTCTTGAAAGGAAATGACCAAAATGGAAACTAACTAAATGCTTTTGAAGGGAAATTATTGAAAGGTAAATCTAATTAGATGCTTTGGAAATGAAATAACACGAAGGGAAATGACTTGAAAGTAAACTACTAGAATGAAAGCTAGTCTAGAAAGCAGATGTAAATTTAACTACAACAGACAGGAACATACGCGTTTGTGGAACTGGTAGCCCAATAGGAAGGATTAGCTTCAAAATAGAGGGGAAAGCAAAATTTTTCACACAATACCTAGATCTAGGTGAATGTAAAAGCCTCTGGTGTACCTTCTAGTCCAAAACTATGTTAATTTGGAAGGTTCACACGAGGTCGTGCAAACCTATCTTCTGATAGGTGGTTCGTACAGGGTCGTGCAAACTAGGATCCAAGGATTGGGATGATTGATTATGAGCTCTTGATGATGATTTTGAGGTTTTTGAAGTGTTTTAGCATAGGTACCTACACAAAAATTTCTAAAAACTCAATTTAAGCCTAGCAAGAAGACTAAAAACTTGAAAATATTTCGCATGCACCTGAAGAAATTAAATGACATAAAAGTAATTTAACTACTAAGTTGTTGCACAAAAATACAAGGATGCTTTAACCTTACATACACCATGGCAAAAGACAATTTATGGTCTAGGTATGGGGACACGCAATCCCCAGGAACATGAGGCTCTTAACCTCCCTTGACTTACCTTACCATTGGTTGTGGGTGTTTGAACCAATACCTGGGTATCAAGTATCAAGTGTGAGGTATATTTGGGGAATTCACACACCCAAGTGTGTACTCTCTACTCTCTTTGGATGTTCATCGGTGCACCAGTGAACCTATTAGAGTTTGGCCTGAGATGTCTTTCAAGGTATTTTGGTTAGGGGTTTCTTCAAAGATGACAACTACTTGCCATACAAAAATAGACCACAATATTTGGTTAGAATGAGATTAAGCTAATGCTTGGTGGGGGTCCCATCAGGTATGCCAGAATGAAATGATCAAAAATACACTATAACACTTCATTCAACATTATATAATCTACTGCATTTGTATTGAAATCATAAAAGAGGTTACAAATGTGATATCCTTTTACAAATTTTTCCTTGAAGGCTACAATGGGGTCTTCCCTAAGGAAGCCCTTTCAAAAGTGGTACAAAGGTAGCATGATTTGTCCTTTTGAGTTCCTCGGTGTAGGTGGGATTCTTGCGCATGGGTCATCGCTAGTTGGATGTTTTCCTGTACTTTGCTAGATTTTTAACCTATAAAATCTTGTTAGTGCATTGGGGAGTCTACCTTAGTCAAACTCCGTGGTTATGAATACAAAAAACTCATTAAATATACTCAAAACATGAAAATAACTATTAAAAATAACATAAAAACATTAAACTAAACTATACTTACCTTTCCTTATTATTTTTATGCCTGTAGCAGAGGTTCGCATAGGGTTGTGTGAACCAGTCTTGAATCGTGTGGTTCGCACAGGGTCATGTGAACCTATCTTTTTTGTACTGGATCTGCAAGTTAGCCTTCCTGGTTATCCTGGAGCAGCTGCTTATTTGATTTTTGTGTGGGTCACCTTCAGGAAGTGCACTTTTTAGTATATTATTGACCTATCTCAATCACAAATGAACTTCATGAAAGCGGCAAATCAATTGCGATAATTGTATGATGGATGTGTGATGGATGTGTAATGGATACAAATGGCTATAGTGATTTCGATAGAGTTTCGATAAGCAAAAGTTGGTTTTTTTTTAAAAGGTGAAAATGGCCTTCTATTTATAGACTTAGCCAAGTTTAGAGGGAGGGGATAAGGTGTCCCCTATGAGGTGGCAATGGTGAGGTGTCCACCTAAGAGGTGTCCCCTGAGGTTTCCTAGTTCATAAATGAGGTTGGGTGAGAGAATCCCTCACCCATCCACAAATAATGATGACTTGCTAAAAATATCCATTAGGCATTAATGAACACCTTTTAGGAAATATCTTTCAATTTAAAATTGCTTTTTATGTGCAAAAGTCTCCATCTTTCATTTATGACCCAAGGGAATGTGAGGTGGAGAAATATCTGGGTGAGATGTGGCAAGGCTAGGATAGGCTAGACTAGGTGAGGTGGAAGGCTATGCTAGTCAAAGTAGACTAGGTGAGGTGGAAAGCTCAAATCAAATTAGGATTAGATTTAATCAAGCATGTGATTAACCATAAAGCATGTTTTGACCAAAAATGTTGACTTTTGAGCATAAAGTGATTTTTGGCCATGGTGGAGAATTCAACCTTAGTTAAGTTGGGAATGAGTTCATATGAGGACCTATGGTTAAGCGTAGGAAGGGGCTTGTTTAGCCCAAAGGGGCTAATTATGATGAATAGTGGATTTGATAAATGAATAGTGTTTTTAGCCAATTTATGCAATTTTTGAAGGTTTTGCAAATTGATTGACCACAAAAATTGGGAGAGGGACAATGTACGATTTTTGGGTGTCTACACTATCATAGTAAATGTACTCTTGAGCTTCATTGTAAAATAAAAATATTTTTAAATGTATAGAACAACAAAAAAGTTGAAAATAAAATATACCTCTTCCTTCACATGCTTTAGATGTATTCAAATGCTAATATACTTCTCTAAAGGCCTTATCTTAATACACTCTTGCACAAACTTCTCTATCCTCATGTGCAATTCCTCCACAGTAATTACAACTAATATTGCAAAAATGGAAGGCCTAGACAATAAATCAACTATATGTTGTTATCAAATTTGTCTAACCCTTATGGTATTATGGAATTTATTACAATTTTGAATGTCTTACTACCATTTTATTTGAGTTTGAAAATATTATGAAGGTTGAATTTCTACCATTTTATTGATGCATATAGATCCTTATTATTTTTTGGGTATCTTTCAATAAATTTTTTGAATAACTTGGAGTGGTAAAATAATAGTTTTCATCCCTACAAAGTCATGGATCCCATTGAAAAACAAATACATCAATTCACCTCAAAGGTTGGTTATGGATATGGAAATATTAATATCAATGCATAGTCAATTTAATTATTGAACTCTTAAAATTATTGAGCATTGCTCCTTTATCCACACAAAAACTTTACTTTTTGAATACAATGCACTCAATGTGTAATAGTTGTTGAGAAATGAGTTATGCACTTCAAAAAGTAAAGTACTCCAATGAAACTCTTTGCTTGACACATTTACACTTCTTCAATTTTATTTTGATTTAATTTTTCTACAACTCTTAACACTTTTTTAAAATATTATCAGGTTTCATTCTAAATCAAAATATTACATATATGTGGAATAATAAAAGAATCAATATATAGTCTTAAAAACATCATTGATTATAGACATGCATGTTACAAAAGCATTACATAAACCAAAATGTAACACTATAGATTTGTAGAAACTTTGCTTTCTCTTCAAGGTTGTCTTCCACATATGTTCATCCAAACTTGTTTAATGATAACCTAATTTCAAGTACAGCTTAATGAAGCATCCCTTTCCTTAGGTATTTGAACAAATAGATCATTATTTGTGGTAGATGATAAGGATATGTTATGGCAGTTATGTATAAATTTTAATGATGTATACATACCCTTGATGTACCATCCTTGTTTATCACCAATACAAAGTCAAGCTATAATTACTTGTATTTATTGAATCCTTGCTCAAACAACAATCCTAATGTTTCTTCAATTATACATTCTCTATAATGGACCTTCAATATAACTCAAAAGTGGACAAACAACTATTCGGTTGTACTTTTATCTTGTGATATATTTTCTTCTTACCTCTAATGAATATAAGATGTACTTGATTTCATTAACTAAAATATTCACTTGATTGCTTGATATAAGTGCAAAAATTGAATTGTCTTTGTTAGCATTGATGATGTATAATCACCTCTGGTCAAGAGAAGTTTTTTTCTCTTAAAAAATGCATCACTTATCTAAAAATATGGATTACTTAGTCAAGATCACAAAAATGTAGTGGTGTAACCTTAGATAATACAAAACTAGTAATAAACTTGCTCTATATTGTAATTTAAATTTCATGTCAAAATCGTTATGTATACAACCAGAAAAAAGGATAATGTTTGCATGAGGAACAATATTGTGTCAAAGCCTCTTTAACTATTCTTAAAAAACAAATTCTTCTATAAAATCAAAAGCGACAAGGCAGACAATTTTGTATTTTTCACATGGAATTTGAATTGGAACAAGCACTCCATTTCTTCATTGGTAATACTCTTCTCTTCTTACTTCATGCTTATTCCTTCTTTCTTGGGTAAATATATTTTTAAAAGAATTCACAAACTACTTTTATGATCCAAATATGATTCTATCTACTTCTTTTGCTTCAAAGGTAGTTATTATGGTCTTTCTATAATTTTGTTATATTTCTTAGAATCTCTAAATGCCATAGCTCCCAATATTTGGCTTTCTCATGACTATCTCAATCACAATGAGTGTATTATTTATTTTTAGATTTAGTTTTATCATTGTGAAAAAGCAACTCTCTTCTTTTCTTACTTCTATTTTTCTTATGCTTTAAATTGCTTGTTTGTCTATCTCTGTGATTGGATTGTGAAGTACTACACTGAATGCACTGCTTCTAGTTATCATAAATGACATGATATTTAATGTTTACCTTTTATAAATTATTCATGATGAACAGTATCAAAATCCTACACAAATAAAGCTAAATTACATCAACTTGATCACCTCATCATCTTTAAATGATTTCATCAATATTAAATTATTGAGAAACTAATATTTAGATATTTTTTCTAGCATCCTCTTTTCCAATATTATGATAATTATTTTTATTATCTATTTTTAATCTTAAAATATATAGGCATTAATGTTTCTAATCCTTCTCCTTGATCTTCTAGGTAATAGTCACATTCAAGTAATTATTTTATTACCAGTATGAATAGTATTATACCATTATCAGCTCACCAAATGTACCTTATTTTCACAACACCATTACACTTTTCCAGTCAATATTTATTTATTTGAATACAATATTACATAATGAAATCAAAAATTATACAAATAGCATTGGAAAATAAGATAAGCAACATACCCAAAGCAAAGGATGCCTAAAATATATGTAGGAAACCATTTTTGGGGAAAATCCATGGGACCAAGTGCTTTATGGTTTTTTGTTGATTAAAAATACAAATTGAAAGCATGAATTAATATAAAGACTCCTCTTACAGTAGAAATAAAACATAACTCATGCAATACTACAACTCTTTGCTCATGCCTTTGGTATTTCCTATATCTGTAACATAACTTTTATGTTTTAATAGCATGTGAAATTATAAAGTATATGAAACCAAGGTCTATTTATTTTTAAGTTTAGTTCTTCATTTCTATAACACCTCTATATCACTTATTTGTTATCAACTTGCCAAGTCATAAAGTCAAAACCTACATCTATTTGAGTTCTCTTTTTTTCTTGGTTGATCATGTTAGGAATCCCATCAATTAAAAGATACAAACACATTGGTTAACAAGGGATTCTCATTTATTAGTAAGGAAATATTGTTGGTGGTCACAATAATATTTCACCCAATTAGATATACTATTAGTTGGTTTAGAACTTCTAAGAAATTTTTCCCTCTATCAAGTTTTTTCTCCCTTGTATGTCCAACTTGCAAAAAATCATGTAACATTGAAAATTTCTCTTTGTGATGCTTCCTAACATACCATTTTTATATTGAATAATTTTATTTTATTAAACTTAGGAAGCACGATAAAAAAAGACAGTAAAGGGCTTCCACCAGTATGTTCACTAACATTTCATAGGCTTAAAAGCTAAGAAATCCTAAATCTAAAAAATAAGAAAACATTAAACTAGGTTCAAGCAGTTGTTGGAACTAATATTGTAGCTAATTAGCCACCATTAGGATTTCCTATGGATTTCCATGTTACATGGGATATTTCCCTAGAACTACAACAAACAATGAAAGTGCTCTAGCTCCATCTACACCTTTTGAGCTTGTACTAAAATCTACATATTCACGTATGGTACCATTTTTACAAATTAGATTATGGTTTGTACAATACTTTTTGGATAATAAAGATATTATTTCCAAGTGGTAATCCTAATGGTCTAAAATCCAAGCGTAAGATCAATCACTATAAATACAATACCATTAATTTATAGGAGTTTTTTTAGCATCAAAATTTTATCTCAAACATTTAATACATGATATAAAAACACACACATTGTCTCCCAAGAGATACTTGATTTATCAATTTTAATCAAGCAACCAAACTTCTAAGAATTGTCAATGCTAAAATGGCAACCTTATGAAAACTTAGCTTTTTCAAGTTTTTATTTAATTTATTTTGGTTATTTTTTCCTTTTTTAATTATTTTATTGAATTTGCTTAAACATTTTTACATTTTATCTTAATTATTATTGTTTGCAATCACATCAACTATGTTGACCTTATGGATTTTGGATATTAATATAATTTAGTTTTATTTCATAAGTTAATTACTATCCCACTAGACTTATTTATATATTATCATTGTTTTTGTCATAACCTAATCTTCAACCACTTTATTTTTAAATACTATTGTTGTACACTTCTAGGATTTCCATACGGAGTACACCAATATCTACTGCTTACACAAATCCTTCTGTGCAAGAGTACTAGGTGTAGAAATAAGTTAAGCTATCATTCTCATGGCCATTGAGTCATATTATCCCTTTCATTTGTTTGAAAGGGTACATGCTAATCACCACTCCACACATAAGTCCATCTATGTGTGTGTGCTTAGCATGCCAAGCAAATACTATTTGTCTCATCTACCTGATGAGCTAGTCTCCATTCGTAGTAATTCCCTTTACCATTTTTCTTCCCTTAATTTATCAGCTAACTCATGATAGCCTCTTTATACTATAAGGATCTTGAAGAAGGGTAAACCTACAACAATAGACAATAATATTGTTTTTTATTGATAACCAATATTGCATAATCTAGTAATAGGAGTTAGCAACTCTTTTTAGTTAATATAATGTAACACCACATTTCAAGTGGATATCCAGAACTTTAATAAAGATAATATAAGCATAAGAAAAGGTTCTGCCAAACTAAACCAAATTCAGTAGACCATTCTAATTAATTTATCATTCTATAACCCTCTCAAATTTTGCCTTCGTAAGAGCTTCCATAAGAATGAAATCCAAGCTAAAACTTAATACAAACACCCACAAGCAGATAAAGTACGTTATCCACAATGTTACAGCTAACTATTCAATATAGAATATTGATTGCTCTAAAGTCAAACATCTAACTTGAAGGATATTATTGCTAAGATAATTTGAGCCTTAACATCATATTCACATTTTAATAACCAAAATAAAACATCCATTCTTAATCTTACTGTAACAACTCAAGAAGTGCTAAATCAATACAATGATTATAATACTTCGTATGCCAAATAACCATTTCTCTTTTTGTTTATTCGTTACAAATTAAGTTGATAGGATTAATCAAGATCACTACCAAATTTGCTTTCATATAATACCAGGACATGCTACTACCCGATCAACATGCATTATTCATCTCTAGCAAATACAATTGGTTTATGATTCATTAATTTCATAAGAAATTTCCATTACAATAAACTCTTTGTGTGCTTTATAAGAACACTCTTTAATGCATTAGCATGGTTGTTTTAAAAAATGCTTGTTGAAACACATCCCAATGCTCAACATCCAAGATGGTTACTTCCTTCCATAGGCCAGACCTGCATCAGTCCACTCTCCAAGTCACTTTCTTTTTGACCACTGAGCAAGGATTGTCTATTCATAAGGATCAGAGATGGCCTTCAGTAGTAATATCACAAATATTTTGCATACATTCAATCTCAATACATGAATATCATAACAATATCTTTTTATAGTCTTCAACATACTTTTCATAATGTAGGTAATTCAAAATTCTTTCTCTATAGAAAATAACAATACCAAATAAGGAAATTACATTCATAAAAATATTCCACAAGCTTTAAAAACTCCACTCCTACTCTATTTGGAGCTTACACATCCTTTATCATTTAAGATCAACATTTAAGAAAAATCCTAGATATATATTCATTGCTCAAACACCACAATCTTACTATATAATTGTAATAACCTACATAGTCACCACTAACTATACCTCCATTTTCACCACTCAACCGTCTAGATTTTTTTTATTATATCTATCATGACTGTCTTCCTAGTCTATTTGGACAAGATAAGTTCATGAGCTAGATGATTATGTTGCAGTGGATGAGTTTCCATTAATAGTTAACTAAATTCCCATACCATTAGTTAATTGTGTGCTCCATTAGCCATTTTGTTTTGTTCATTAAGACATTGGTTAAGTTACTTGTTTAATCATTCACAGTTAATCATCATGTCGTCATATAGTTACAATATCATGTGTTAAGAGTGACAATATTCATTCATAGTTCTTTAAACCACAATAAATAATTAACACAACTACATTTACTTGTAACATTATTCCATTACATTATATGATTGTATATCATATCATCATAAGAAATTAAGAATTAAGAACATCATCTCATGGTAACCAAATGCATCATTCATTCATACCATTGGAATAATAGCAGTATTTTCAATTTTAAACAATTCAAACCACAAATGATTGACATTGATTATCCTAGGAACCCTCAAGGGAATAAATCCAGCCTCCAAAATATGTGCTTTCCTCATATTCATAAAATTAAGAATGTCAAGGTTACAATTATAAAAGGGTATCCGTAGATTCATTTTTAACAATGCAAATCAAGGAATACAACTATTCCATTTCAGTTTCATGATGCAATTAAGTAATCCAAATTCCTTTCTCTTAAGTCATCATTTAACAATATGTTTTTCTCATACCAAAATGAATCCATCTGTTCCTTTAAAATCTATGATGCAGTTAAGGAATATGTTGATTCTTAGTCATCATTTCATTTTCACACATACTTAAGGAACTTATCCGTTCCTTTAAAACCCATGATGCAAATAAGGAATCTATCAAATTCCTTTTCAAGTCCTCATATGAATCATAATATTTTGTTTATGTTTATGATAATCATTGGAGTCACATTTTGGAGAAGTCTCATCGACTTTAGAGGAAGTTCTTCATGAATTCCTTCAAGAATGAATTCTAGATTCATTCTTCATGATTGATTTATAATCAACCCCTTGTGTAGTGGATTTAAAGTCCCATACCTTTAAATCCATCAACTTCATTTCTTTAATTCCCTTAAGGATGAATTCATAATTTATTCTTAATTATTGATCTACATTCAATCCTTTTGTAATGAATTTAAAGTCTCATACCTTTAAATCCATCACTAATCGTACCTCTACTTAATTAACCTGATATTTTATAATGAAGTCCTTCTTCCTTATTTACAAATTAGACTTTCTTATCTTTAGACTTTCTTATATTCAACAATTTACTTTATGCATTAAACATTAAAAGGGGGTTTTAATTTTTAAGGTGTTAATTAAACAACCACCAAGCATTTAATCAACCACCAAGAATTTCCATAGAATAGCAAACTGATATCGAAAGGTCACATTGGCAAAGGTTACATCTCATTTCGAAAGGTCACATTGGCAAAGGTTACATTCCTGTTTCCAGTTGTGCCTATCAGGTAGCACCTAGCCTCAAGCTATGTTGACCCCTATGCATGGTCAAGACACCACCCTTGATGATTTTTGGGACCATCACTCAAGGAGTGGTGGTCATATTCTAAGGAAATACTCTTCCCTTATATCCACCTTTACTTTATCCACATAGCCAATGTGGAATTACGAATCCCTTACTAACAAAAACTAAAAAATTTAAAATCATTTGCCACTGGGAAACATGCATGATGGCAACCACGCATCAACAAGGTGGGGACAAGTGGCAACACAGAGTGAATTTAACCTATCAAGAGTAAGCATAACCTTCTATGCGCATGCCTCCAACTAGCTCCTCGACTACCAAGTGTTAGGTCGTATAACCTCCACTTGTGGTCACACCACTTATGGAGCTAAGCTCCTTTTAAAATCACATGTCATCCATAGCATGTCCCATGTGGGACTTATGCTCATGGATGTCCCCTTTGTCTAGCATTCTTCTTCATATATTGATAGCTTACACAGGGCACGTCAGGGCTTGCTTCTCTTGTAACTAATCGAGGATTTCCATCAATCGATTGTGCGTAGGGTGAAGGGTTGGCTTCGATTTCAGTCTTGTAATGGGTAGTAACAAAGTCCAATGAACTCATGGCTCTGTGACTATGAGATTTTTTTGACTTCTCCTCTATTGAACCAGATCATAAGCACTTGGTTATACATCTTTCAAAGTGGCCATAGATGATGTGGTATAGATACACTCTATGATTCCCTATGTTGGAGTCCTACATCTCCTATAAAATGAAGTCTAATGCCTAAGCTATATTCAAACCCTCGTTCATGTTTGGGTCTTATCGTCGACAGGTTTTGTTCTGTATTATAATCAAAGGCATAAGTCTATCGGATTAACCACATGGAGGTTAGATAGCTCTTTCTATATTGGTAAGCACACAAGGTATATCATACCCATTACATCCTGTAGGCGACAAAGATTCTAGCACAGTGTTTCCTATCATAATCCTTAGTGCAAATGACTTCTCACGGGTGCTTATAGCTATTTCTAAGTACTTTCATGGTATACAAATCATACTCTACTTAGGGATATCGCACTTACCTTCAAATATTATGGTTTGTTTGCTCGAATTGGGATGTCAATGTGTCACTGGTTTGGCTATCACAGTAACCACAATCCTCCTTAATAGAGAGGGGTTACTTCAGAGGTGTGGAGTAACAATACATTACATCCCTTAGTTCATAGATAGATAAGCCTGCATTAAAATCCCATTCAAATTTATTAAATGGATAGCCCAACCCATGGCAATTAGGTCTCATGGTTCATTGCAAGGGGATTCTAGTCTCATCCAGGAGGCTTCTTGCTTTTGAAAAATCATCCCCAAAATCTTGCAATATAGAGGATACAAACGTATACCCTCTATTCACGATATTGAGGAGAGAGTGAAGACTAAAGATGTATACTTTTCTTAACATGGAGAAACCATCGGTCAGGCCAAAGGCCTATCATGATATGAAGTCTACTATCTACCATTTAAATTAATCCATATAACAATATACCCTTATTAAATCTATTTGTTATAGTAAATCTCATTAGATTAAACCTTAGGCATTTTTAAGAATCAATTCATAAATACCTAATATAACTGTCTCAAGAAATATTCAAGAATAACTTCATTTAGATCCTAACCTCTAAAGTACCATTGCCTCCCAAGTTGGCTCTCCTATCTATTTCATGTTTCTCGCATCCTCATGTTTTTCCTTCCATAGATGGATCCTTCTAATATTTCATAATGTCTCTTTTTCCCACTAGGAAACCTCTCAAACCTTCTAGTTTTTGATCCACCGAGGTGGAGAGCATACTCCCTAGGGTTTTTCTATATTTTTTCCTCTCCCTTCTCTTCTAAGTAGGTTCTCTATTTATAGGTGTTCATTCTCCCAAAAGGCAAGATTCCCTCTATTAAAAAATCCTTCCACTAATGCAGGGTAAAGATAATTTAATAATATTAAATCCTAAGTGGGAATAAAGGGTGAATAGATTTAATCTCCACTAAGGTAGTGGTGCAGGCCTTATAAGATTCTAAATATTATAAGCCCTAATTTGTTTTATGCCCACGTGGTTCCACCTCCTTGCTAATTAAATATAGAGGAAATAATCTAACCTTCCAACTCAATTATGCCATGAGGGAGGTCAGGATAGGATTTTTGTATTAAATAGTATTAGTGCTTAATTTGGTCCAATCAGAATTGGACACCTAATTTGCATTCATACTAATGCAATTAATCTAATCCAGCATAATTAATTAATATCAAACCCCAAATACTTTCCTACAAAATCCCCTAATTAGAGTTTTGTAGTAATATTTAGGGTTAGCAACCCCTTATATAGGTATTAATTGATCCACATGATCAATTAATATTCCTTGAAAGGGTTTAAGGGAAAATGGGTTGTGACATACACCCCCCTTAGAATAACACAGTCCTCTGTGTTACTTGTTGTGTTCTGTTGGGTTAATGCATAAAGAAAATATAACTAGTAATAATTTTTACAAGATGATCAGAATCATCAATATTTTCCTTGTTTCCAGGAACTCTTTCCTGATGATAAGCAACATCTTCCATCCATGAGTGTACCTGGTCCTGCAAAAATACAGAACATCAGCAGTACCATGTCCTTATAGCAATAAAATATCTATATTGCATAAACAATAAGTATTGAAATATTTTTAATACATGATATTTTCATCCCATAATCGAATTATTGAACATATTTCAGTTTAAACTCACTACATTAGTTTCTTGTAGTTAAAGAATTTCAAGTTATCCTTATAGAGAAAGTTTAAAATTCTTGTCCTTTGGGCAATATCCTAAGCATATGCAGGCTACAACCTGCCTGTATATTCGAGCTATAACTCAGAATATAGAAACTTTATTTATAATCCACTCAAATATGAAATAAAGTATTCACAGGTATTTTAAATAACAATTTCTTTCATAGTTCTATCTTAATGAAATACTATGCAGAGTAAAGCATATAAATCATGACATCAAATATTATCTATACATAATCCATTGAATCATATTATTAGAGCAGATGTCAATATATTGTCATAAATATTTACTTTAGGATATTAATACATCCTAGAGTTCACTATGGCAAACCTATTTGCCATTACCAGTGCATCGCCTTTGATGCCCTATAGTGTACATCCTTAGTGAACATAAAGTCATGGAAAAGTCCCATACCTTCTCCAGAATGGACTCCAATCCATTATTCAACTTCATTTAATAAGTTCATTTTCATAATTTACAAAATCAACAAAAATATTTAAGTCACATAAATTTATTCACACAATATCCATTTTCTATTTCTATCATGTACACAAGTGTACAATTCAAATATACAATAATTATGTATTACCAAATTCTCTTTGACATACATACCTTACAGAGTAACTCATTAGTTATTTTTACAAAATAATTTAATGTTTATTGATTATGTGTTTTATAGTCAATCATAATATACATTCATTACATTAATTCTTGCAGAGAAGTGGTTCGAGGTCTAACTCACCTAGTAATACTCCTACACCTATAGGGTACATTGTCTGCAAACACGCCGAAGTAGGTGGTTCTAAATTTGTCCATTGCCTGCAGAGGTAATATATTCTCAGTTGAAACAACTACTGTAGGTCTTCTACTATTCCTTTGAGTTAGTTCCTATTGGATTTCATCCTGTTTAGCTCTATAAATATCCCTTTTTGCATCCAACTATCGAATTTGTTGTCTCAAGGACTCTAACTCGGACTGTACATCATCATTTTTTTGATAGTTTGAAGGTCCCACTGCAGCACCTATTTTCTAATGCTCCTCTCCTTCCAAAATTTCTTCTTCTTGTTCTATCTTAGTGGACCACCACTGGTCATATTTTGGAGTGGTACCCACATCATCGCTATCGAAAATTTCTATAACTTCATCAATTTCTAAGGTCAATGGTTCCATAAGTGGTGGTACAAGATTTTTCCTCCCTATCCTTGGGTAAATCATAGGAGGATTCGGTATTCCTTGTCTAATATTGAACTGTCACATTACTCGAGTATACTAAAAATACTCTTATTGTGTGCTTATTCGTCCTATCATCCACCTTGCATGTCGCACATGAGCTAGATGGAAACTATATTCTACCCATATTGGGCCTAGCCTCCAAGGTCACCAGATCACATCTTGGGGCTTCAAATTTTCCCATATAGAGTGATACAACTCCCAACTACTTTCTCATGGTCTTTTAAACCACATCTCCTTCTCCCTTTGCCACATTAATACATAAGGGGATTTTGGATCTATCAAATTATGAACATCATAAGGCAGACCTTGAGGTCTCCTTATAGCTATATGTTCCCATGCCCATACCTGTAGCAGTAGGTTATAGCTTAACCCTGATTATTTTGATGCCCGCACTTCAAACAACTCCCTATAAGTTTGGGCTAATAGAGCTGGTGCCCAAGCAAACACAATTGAATACTCTATCAAGTCCTGTACTATACCTAGCATATTCCAAGGAAACCTTGCACCCGATGTATCAGGTAAGATAACGTTTGATATCAGTGCCATCACCATGGCTTGTCTAGTTGATATTATCCCAAACATAAAAAGTAACTCATACAAAATGCAACCCTTAACAATATTCACATCTTTTCTTTCAAATTTGAATACTCTCTCTAGAATCAACCCCTTTTCTGAATCATTAGTGGTTGTTATTGCACATCCTTCGACTGGAAGTCGATAGATTTTGTATACATCTTCTAGAGTAATAGTCATTTCTCTAGTAGGTAGCTAGAAATTTCCCCTATCTGGATTCCATATTTCAATCAGAGCTGATAGATACCCTTTGTCAATTTGTACTGGTTCTAAACAGGCAACACATGCTAAACCTATTTCACCTAACCATTGCCAGTCACTGGCATCCAATGCACTCCTTGCTCCTTGAAAGATTGGCCTAGATGCAGAGTGAGGTCTAATAACCTTTAAAGGCTCTGTTTCTTTCGTCCTACCTTTATGACTTGCTCCAATATTTTTTGAGGACATCTTCCTTCTCTCTACAAGGTATGCACTAGTAGATTAGTGATCAGGAATAACAAAATTAGAAATTTCACAATGGAACTTGCTCCGACTAGGATTGTTATAAGTAATAATAATCCAAACACAAGTAAAATCTCATTGATCTTCATAATTTGCTCTAGTTTATTGTAAATCTCGTTCATACTTGACCTGGTTCTAGATCTTATAGTGTTTCATAGTTATTTTATTCGACCATGAAACCGATCTTAATCTAATTGTCCAATCAATCACTCTTTGTAGATTTTTCTTGATTGACTCTAATTAATTTACTATTGCACTTTCCAATTTTTGAGGCACTAACATCTCTATGCTTTAGTCAGTATGGCCCATAAAATTTGTCCGTTTATTACCCTTTCGATGAATCTAGTGGCCATTTCATGCACAATTATTTGTGCACTTAAACTTTTGATACCCTCACATGTCTAATCATTGTATATTGCCTTTATTGGCAATAAATACCATTACGCATTTTTTATTAATATTTTAATAGTGCCTTATCATATTTTTATGCGTTTTCAATAATGCAATAGCATTTTTAACATAAAGTATAGTGTGTGATGGGTAGTTACTCACTCATCATCCTGGATTTACTTAACTATCATCAGTGTACATTCTGATACTGCTTTACTCTTATTATACATTGATACCACATGCACCATGCAATGGGATTATCTTATGTTTATATAGTTTATATTGTACTAATAGCCTTGGCAATCATCTGGGGTATACATTTCTGTAGTATTGGAATACTTTAGGAAGTTAGCTATGGTGATTTTTTAGATGATGACAGTTGTACGGTGACCATGAGTCAGATATGGTGGTTCTTTGTCTTACATTCCTTTGCCATAGCTGGGGTGTTCAATTCTTCCTCTAGCCAATGGCCACATTTGTATTCAAGAGACTACTTGGTCTCTTCAATTCAATAATTAATAATATATAACATTCTTTTGGTGTTCAATCTAAATTAATTGGATTTACTTGATCATTCCAAGTTCTAGGCTAACTCTAACTTTAGCCAAAACTTAGCCTCAATAATAAAAATCATTAAGAGAGTAATTAAGGATCTTATGAATTTCCATTCATAACTAAGGAAGAGTTTCTCAAGTGTCTTTTTGCTTTTACCATCGAGTTATCATATGTAGAGAATAATACCACATGCGTCACTTCACGCCTTATTTCAGTGTTTAAATAATATGAAGCACATCTATTAGATTACAACAAAGAGAGTGGTATATCTAACCATGGTAAAGGTTTAGGTCCACGAATATCTCCGGGTGAACTATTACTAATTTAAATATTAATCTTCCAGAGTTCTTTGTGGTTGAGATATTCAGCTTCTTGGCCAAAGGCCAAATTGTAACATGAATTAATTAAAGAAAACATTCTTTTAGTATTCTTGTTAATATGTCTATTGCATGATTAAATTGAATGTACCTTCATGTGGGTCTCTTATAGATGAGTATCCAAGTAAGTTCAAGGCAACACTTCATAGGAATCAACATGATCAGTGTCTATCCCATGGATAGGAGTGGCCAAATCCCCTATAATGATTTGTAGGTAAGGTTTCTTTACCTTCCAATTGGAAATTCTCCTGTCTATTTCAACGGAAACACCCTTTTTCCCTACTAGTTTAAATCAATATTAAACTAGTCCAAATGTTAGGTCTCTTTCAACCCATACATTAGGCGGATGCCTTGAATATTAGCTTAATCTATCTCAAGGATAGGACAACAATCATTGCCATGCTTATCCATACCATCAACAATGGTATGCTAAGGGGTTATCACACAAACCCGCATAGACTTGCCAATGTCTATTATTATACCTTACTTGATTTATTCAACTATAATCTCCACGAAAAAAGATAGCATTCTCATTTTTTTTTAATTATTATAAGAAATAATGATATGTAATATTTTTTTTCAAATGAACGCAACTAGCCACAATACATTCTACATAATGTACTTGTCTAAAGCATTCTCATTCAAAGGAAGGAATCCCATACATTCCTAAGACTGAAATCCTATTTCATCTCATATCATCTTCCACAATGATATGCCTTTGAAACAAAATTATTACAATCAACTCTTGTAAATCATACAATATTTTCAAATGGGGTTAATTTACTCTTTCCCCATGATTATCAAATTTATTATCTTTCCCAGATAATATCAGTGTTGCACCAATTCTTGCAATGTTCATTTTCTAGGTATGCTTAGAGCCATTTAGCCTAGAAAATTTTAGTAATTAACATATTGTTAATCAATGGTTTTAGTCCCATCATAGCTCGAATGAGCTTTCAATAGTTTGAATCAGTCCATGGTTTTTCCTAGCCCATATCTTTTCTAACCTAGATCTATTAAGAGTCCACTAGTTAGCCTGGGCTCTGATACCAACTGTAATGACCTACCTAGTCACCACTAAACTATACCTCCATTGTCACCACTCAACCGTCTAGATTTTTTTTTATCATATCTATCATGACTGTCTTCCTAGTCTATTTTGACAAGATAAGTTCATGAGCTAGATGATGATGTTGCAACATATAAATGAGTTTCCATTAACAGTTAACTAAAGTCCCATACCATTAGTTAATTGTGTGCTCCATTTACCATTTGGTTTTGTTCATTAAGACATTGGTTAAGTTACTTGTTTAATCATTCACAGTTAATCATCATGTCATCATCTAATTACAATATCATGTGTTAAGAGTGACAATCTTCATTCATAGCTCTTTAAACCACAAAGCAATAATTAACACAACTACATTTACTTGTAACATTATTCCATTACATTACATGATTGCATATCATATTCA
This sequence comes from Wollemia nobilis, assembly GCA_028583015.1. Classification (NCBI taxonomy): domain Eukaryota; kingdom Viridiplantae; phylum Streptophyta; class Pinopsida; order Araucariales; family Araucariaceae; genus Wollemia; species Wollemia nobilis. Next base: position 7,363,103 of record JAQPPZ010015032.1, read on the forward strand.
TCATAAGCAATTAAGCATTAAGAACATCATCTCATGGTAACCAAATACATCATTCATTCATAGCATTGGAAGAATAGCAGTATTCACAAGTTTAAACAATTCAAACCACAAATGATTGACACATTGATTATCCTAGGAATCCTCAAGGGAATAAACCCAGCCTCCAAAATATGTGCTTTCCTCATATTCATAAACTTAAGAATGTCAAGGTTACAATTATAAAAGGGTATCCATAGATTCCTTTTAAACAATTCAAATAAAGGAATGCACCTATTACATTTCGGTTTCATGATGCAATTAAGGAGTCCAAATTTATTTTTCTAAATCATCATTTAACAATATATATTTCTCATACCAAAAGGAATCCATCCATTCCTTTAAAATCTATGATGCAGTTAAGGAATACGCTGATTCTTAGTCATCATTTTATTTTCACACATACTTAAGGAACTTATCCGTTCCTTTAAAACCCATTATGCAAGTAAGGAATCTATCAAATTCCTGAAGAACACAAGCTTATACTGAGAGGGGGGGTGAACAGTATAAGACCTTTTTCAATTTTATCTATCAATACAGCTTTCAAACCATTAACATGCAGAATAAAATAGCAGTAACAACAGCAGTAAAATAGTGCACAAAAAGCAATCCACAAAGAGACACAACACTTTACGTGGTTCACCCAAGGTGGGCTACTCCACGGATAAAACTTTCCTCTAAAAGTTATATCAAAACCTCTGGGAATCCTTCCCGATTACAAAGTTTATGAGCCTTAGCTCAAAGGAGACACCTTCCCCTAATTCTGCTTTGCTAGTGATCCTCTAGAAGACCTCTACCTCCTCTGCCCTTAGCAAGTGGAATTCTGTCCACAGAAGACACCTGTCTTCCCTACTCTGGCTGGAGATCTCTGTCCTCAACTCTGTTACTGCAAAGCTGGTCCTCTTTTCTGTACCAAACACAGTCCTTCGGTCTAGCACAATTGTCCTCTTCCTTTGTTCCTTTCTGCACTTGGTTGAAAACAACTTTTCACTGCCTGCGCAACTACAACAGCACAGTCTTCTCAAATTACAGCGGCACTATCTTCTCAAATTACAGCAGCACTTGATCACCGTTTGTCCTTCACAAATGTTCGCAATTACAGCAGTATCTACTTCGTGCACTTTGCTTTCTTTTACACAGACTGCGTGAACACAATCGCAATCACAGCTGTCCTTAGATCAAATTCCACCCTTTTCATGATCTTCGCAAACACTGCAGCATTCGAACGCACAGCAACTTATGCGCCTATGTACAACCACAACATCATACTTTTTGCACAGTCTTCTTATGAACAGCAGCACAGTCTTTGATACTTAGAAGATTCAACGAAGTCCACTCTAATGTTGTAGTCGAACTTCGCTCTCTACTTTTTCGATGATCGAACCTCACTAGTCACACTAACTTTGCGAACGCCTCACTACGAAATGCACACTTCGATCGATACCCAAAATTGCTCAAACAGTCTTCCTTTAATACTCACAATCTTAAGATGAAATCTTGTTCTTTAGTCGGTTGTTCAATCTCCAAACACGTCGGTTGTAAAACCTTACACTTCGTCGACAGAGGTTAACTTCGTCGGCTTTAACCGCCTCTATTGTTCTATAGTTGTTCTCGTGTGAAACTCAAACATGTCGCGATATCGCTACGCCTTTGACTACCGTACACCTTCTTTGGTTTGTTGTCACGAAATCGTGACACTACAGCCTTTGCTGACGTCATCGTAAATCTTGTCACGAAATCGTGACGCTCTAGACTTCAAAGCCTTCTTCTCCGTTGTTGTCACGAAATCATGACACCTTTGCCTCTTGCTGACGTCATCATGATTCTTGTCATGAAATCATGATGCTCTGGACTTCAAAGCCTTCTTCTCCGCTATTGTCATGAAATCATGACACCTTTGCCTCTTCTGACGTCATCATGATTCTTGTCACGAAATCATGACGCTCTGGACTTCAAAGCCTTCTTCTCTGCTACTATCATGAAATCGTGACACCTTTGCCTTTTCTTGATGTCATCAACAACTCTATCGCAAAATCGTGACACCTCTTGCTTCTTCATCCTTTTCTTGGTTTGCACTAGCGAAAATGAAACATGTCACGAAATCGTGATGCTTTTGCTGCCTTAAGCTCTCTCTTGCCAACTGCTCATGAAACTGGAACATGTCACGAAATCATGACGCTTTTGCCAACTGCAAGCTGCCAACTCAACCTGTCACGAAATCGTGACACTTTCTGCATCCGTACAACTTCTTCGAAACTTGTCGCGAAATCGTGACACTTCCTACAACTCAACACTGCCAACTCAACTTGTCACGAAATCGTGACACTTTCTGCATCCGTACAACTTCTTCGAAACTTGTCACGAAATCGTGACACTTCCTGCAACTCAACACTGCCAACTCAACTTGTCATGAAATCATGACAGTTTTTGCATCCGTACAACTTCTTCGAAACTTGTCGCGAAATCGCGATAGTTTTGCCCGTTCTGCCTCTGCCTTCCTGCATGTCGTGAAATCGTGACACTTTTGCCCGCTTTGCCTCTGCCTTCCTGCATGTCGTGAAATCGTGATAGTTTTGGCCAAACTTTCTCTCTCCTCAAACATGTCGTGAAATCGTGACAGTTTTTCCAGCAGCCTGCAAACTTTTTCTAACTTATCTTTTTCTGGATTTTTGGCAACTGGGCTACTCTGATTTTCTTGGAGACTTACTGACCAGCTGAAACCTTCATCAAAACACATCCTTAGACTTAAAAACAAATTGCTCCAAGAACTCCTTGACATCAAAAACAACAACTACCAATAGCTCCTTGACATCAATGACAACAATTAAACTTAGGCAAAGGCAATGTACTCAAGATACCCAAAATTGCCAACAATCTCCCCCTTTGTCATTGATGGCAACCCTTAATTAAAAACACATCTTTCAAGAGCCAAAACTGAAATCAATCTCTTCAAGTTTTGCTCCCCATGACTTGAAGCTTTCCTCTTCACTTGAAAACACTCCCCCTTACTTAAATCTCTCCCCCTTTGTCATCAATGGCAAAGGGTCACCTTTGGGGCTTGGGACTAAGAATGAGCCTCTTAGCTTAGTCCCTCCCCCACCTCCTGATGAGGTGATTTAAAACAGGGTTGGGAGTGATACTCCCATTAGACACTCATCATCATTAGTGTCTAAGATTTCTTTGTCGGGCCTTCTCTTGAATTCTTTTTCTGTATTCCTGTTCCTGTCACTGTTTTGATCCTCGGACCTGTTAATACTACTGTTCCTGTTTCTTTTATCTTTTCTGTTCTTATCCATACCTTGATCCTTGGACCTGTTCATATCACTTTTCCTATTTTTGTTATCATTCCTATTCTTATCCATGCCTTGATCCTTGGATTTGTTCATGCTGTTGTTTATGTTCTCGTATCTCGGAAGATCGGCTCTACACTTGTCTAGCTAGGTGACCTTAATTTTTGCATTTATAGCAAGTAACAATATTTGGCATGATTGTTCTTTGAATCCGCATGTTCTGACTAACCCAGTTCCTGTTATTTGCCTTGCAAAAAATTGCCTTGTGCCCGAATTGTTGACAAGAGTAACAATACCCTTGAAAGAAATTACGTATCCTGAAACTGTCATTTACTCTCTTCATTTGAGTCATGCAATGTACAGCCATGTGACCAAATCTGTGACACGCAAAACATCTCGCCGTGAAATTTTCTTTTATTCGACTTCATGGGTCCCGAAAACTTCTTCTTCTCAGTCTGAATATCATTTTTTGTTTCTGCGTATTCATCACTTATTGACTCATGATCTGAAGTACTTTCTTCAACAGGACTCTCTTCCTTTTGAAATCTCTTGCTAGATTCCCCAACTTTGTTCCTTGTGCGGCTCAACGAAACCGAGACCTGTTTTATCTGTTGGTTTTCTTTGTCCTTTGATGAGAAATTTAACCTTCTTGGAGCTATCCTGAAATCTGTAGAGCTTATCCTTGTACTCTTTATTTTCTTCTTTCAAAGAAGCCATTTCCTGTTCTAACTCTCTATACTCCAGAATTTTAGAATCTAACTCATTCTTGAGTTCTTGTGACTTAGCCATAGATGCTTCAAGATTTTCTACAAGTTCATCTATCTCCATACAACATTCATCTAACTTAAACTTGAGTCTATCATTCTTCTTTCTTTCCTTTTTCAAAACACTAAGAGCATTATTGAGTTCACATTCAAGATCCTCTATTTGATGGCACTTTGAATTATCACGGCCTTTTTCAGATTTCTTATCACTAGAGGTGCTACCTTTTTCAAAAACCATACATGCATCTTCATTGTAGTTTTCTGAAGCATCCTCATACATACTAGCAGACAAATCATTATTTCTGCAATCATCCTCAAGGTGCCCAAAATTTCCACATCTAAAACATTTTATGATAATGAATTTATGTTTCGGTTCTTCCTCTTTTTCTGAAATGAACAACATCTCATTTTCATCATCACTAGAAGAAGCTGTCACTATCACTTGCTAGAACACTTACTTGCTTTGTCTAAGTAGAAGCTCTTCTTATTCTTGTGAGAATGCCTCTTTCCATGATTGTTGTACTCATCTTTGCTTTTCTGGTGATTGTTGTACTCATTTTTGCTCTTTCTGTAATACCTGTGCTTTTCAGAGTCCTTGCTTTTAACATCCTGTATATCTTCATCACTTTCATTTTTAGAAACAGTACAGTCAGTAGCATAATGACCAAATTTCCCATAGTTAAAACATCTTATATTTTTCTTGCTTTTGTGCTTTCTGGAAAACTTGCCTTTCCTGCTATAATATGCCTCTTCCTCACTAGAAGACTCATCACTTTCTTGAATCTGTTTGCCCTTCGATTTCTTGATAGCTTTGAAAGTTGCCTCTTTCTTTACATCAACTTTTACTTGAGTTCTCAGCTCAAATGTTGTAAGAATACTATGGAGCTCATCCTTTTTCAATTTATCTAAATCTTTGGCTTCCTCAATAGCAGAAATATTTTCACTAAATCTATTAGGAAGAGATCTTAAAATCTTATCACACACATCATTTTCAGCAAGTTCAAGACCTAAGTCTTTCATGGAGTTCACAATCTCATCCATCCGAAGCATGTAGTCACTAATATTTTCATCATCATTCATCTTGAGTTGTTCAAACATACCTTTAAAATGTCTCAATTTGGCCTTTCGGACATTTGCATCACCTGTATGAACAACTTGCAATTGTTTCCACATCTCACTAGCTGTCTTGCGAGTGAATAACTTTGGTAAGATCAGCCTTATATAAACCTTTTAAGATTGCATTCATGGCTTTTGAGTTGCTGTGATGTAGAAGCCTGTCCTCTTTAGTGTAAGGACCATTTGTAGGAATGGTGTACCCATCTTCAATAACTTCCCATACCTCATTACCAAGAGCCATAAGATAGACCTTCATTCTTGCACTCCATAGACCAAAATCTGATCCATCCAGAATAGGTGCTTGCATTCCCACTTGAGTAGTCCATTGTGTTCTTTGCAACCTTTTCCTTCAAGTCTGTTAAACTTTTCGAAGGCACCGGCTCGATACCAATTGAAGAACACAAGCTTATACTTGAGAGGGGGGGTGAACGAGTATAAGACCTTTTTCAATTTTATCTATCAATACGGCTTTCAAACCATTAACATGCGAGAATAAAATAGCAGTAACAACAACAGTAAAATAGTGCACAAAAAGCAATCCACAAAGAGACACAGCACTTTACGTGGTTCACCCAAGGTGGGCTACTCCACGGATAAAACTTTCCTCTAAAAGTTATATCAAAACCTCTGGGAATCCTTCCCGATTACAAAGTTTATGAGCCTTAGCTCAAAGGAGACACCTTCCCCTAATTCTGCTTTGCTAGTGATCCTCTAGAAGACCTCTACCTCCTCTGCCCTTAGCAAGTGGAATTCTGTCCATAGAAGACACCTGTCTTCCCTGCTCTGGCTGGAGATCTCTGTCCTCAACTCTATTACTGCAAAGCTGGTCCTCTTTTCTGTACCAAACACAGTCCTTCGGTCTAGCACAATTGTCCTCTTCCTTTGTTCCTTTCTGCACTTGGTTGAAAACAACTTTTCACTGCCTGCGCAACTACAGCAGCACAGTCTTCTCAAATTACAGTGGCACTATCTTCTCAAATTACAGCAGCACTTGATCACCGTTTGTCCTTCACAACTGTTCGCAATTACAGCAGTATCTACTTCGCGCACTTTGCTTTCTTTTACACAGACTGCGTGAACACAGTCGCAATCACAGCTGTCCTTAGATCAAATTCCACCCTTTTCATGATCTTCGCAAACACTGCAGCATTCGAACGCACGACAACTTATGCGCCTATGTACAACCACAACATCATACTTTTTGCACAGTCTTCTTATGAACAACGACACGAGTCTTTGATACTTAGAAGATTCAACGAAGTCCACTCTAATGTTGTAGTCGAACTTCGCTCTCTGCTTTTTCGATGATCGAACCTCACTAGTCACACTAACTTTGCGAACGCCTCACTACGAAATGCACACTTCGATCGATACACAAAATTGCTCAAACAGTCTTCCTTTAATACTCACAATCTTAAGATGAAATCTTGTTCTTTAGTCGGTTGTTCAATCTCCAAACACGTCGGCTGTAAAACCTTACACTTCATCGACAGAGGTTAACTTCGTCGGCTTTAACCGCCTCTGCTGTTCTATAGCTGTTCTCGCGTGAAACTCAAACATGTCATGATATCGCTACGCCTTTGACTATCGTACACCTTCTTTGGTTTGTTGTCGCGAAATCGTGACACTACAGCCTTTGCTGACGTCATCGTAAATCTTGTCGCGAAATCGCGACGCTCTAGACTTCAAAGCCTTCTTCTCCGCTATTGTCATGAAATCGTGACACCTTTGCCTCTTGCTGACGTCATCATGATTCTTGTCATGAAATCATGATGCTCTGGACTTCAAAGCCTTCTTCTCCGCTATTGTCACGAAATCGTGACACCTTTGCCTCTTGCTGACGTCATCATGATTCTTGTCACGAAATCGTGACGCTCTGGACTTCAAAGTCTTCTTCTCCGCTACTGTCATGAAATCGTGACACCTTTGCCTTTTGCTGATGTCATCAGCAACTCTATCATGAAATCGTGACACCTCTTGCTTCTTCATCCTTTTCTTGGTTTGCACTAGCGAAAATGAAACATGTCACGAAATCATGACGCTTTTGCTGCCTTAAGCTCTCTCTTGCCAACTGCTCGTGAAACTGGAACATGTCACGAAATCGTGACGCTTTTGCCAACTGCAAGCTGCCAACTCAACCTGTCATGAAATCGTGACACTTTTTGCATCCGTACAACTTCTTCGAAACTTGTCGTGAAATCGTGACACTTCCTGCAACTCAACACTGCCAACTCAACTTGTCGCGAAATCGTGACACTTTCTGCATCCGTACAACTTCTTCGAAACTTGTCATGAAATCGTGACACTTCCTGCAACTCAACACTGCCAACTCAACTTGTCACGAAATCGTGACAGTTTTTGCATCCGTACAACTTCTTCGAAACTTGTCGCGAAATCGTGACAGTTTTGCCCGTTCTGCCTCTGCCTTCCTGCATGTCGTGAAATCGTGACACTTTTGCCCGCTTTGCCTCTGCCTTCCTGCATGTCACGAAATCGTGACAGTTTTGGCCAAACTTTCTCTCTCCTCAAACATGTCGCGAAATCGCGACAGTTTTTCCAGCAGCCTGCAAACTTTTTCTAACTTATCTTTTTCTGGATTTTTGGCAACTGGGCTACTCTGATTTTCTTGGAGACTTACTGACCAGCTGAAACCTTCATCAAAACACATCCTTAGACATAAAAACAAATTGCTCCAAGAACTCCTTGACATCAAAAACAACAACTACCAATAGCTCCTTGACATCAATGACAACAATTAAACTTAGGCAAAGGCAATGTACTCAAGATACCCAAAATTGCCAACAATTCCTTTTCAATTCCTCATATGAATCATAATATTTTTTTTATGTTTATGATAATCATTGGAGTCACATTTTTGAGAATTCTCATCGACCCTAGAGGAAGTTCTTCATGAATTCCTTCAAGAATGAATTCTAGATTCATTCTTCATGATTGATTTATAATCAACCCCTTGTGTAGTGGATTTAAAGTCCCATACCTTTAAATCCATCAACATCATTTCTTCAATTCCCTTAAGAATGAATTCCTAATTCATTCTTAATGATTGATCTACATTCAATCCTTTTGTAATGAATTTAAAGTCTCATACCTTTAAATCCATCACTAACCGTACCTCTACTTAATTAACCTGATATCTTATAATGAAGTCCTTCTTCCTTATTTACAAATTAGACTTTCTTATCTTCAACAATTTACTTTATGCATTAAACATTAAAAGGGGGTTTTAAGTTTGAATGTGTTAATTAAACAACCACCAAGAATTTCCATAGAATAGCAAACTGATATCAAAATGTTACATTGGTAAAGGTTACATTCCTATTTCTAGCTATGCCTATTAGGAAGCGCCTAGCCTCAAGCTGGTTGATCCCTACGCATGGTCAAGACACCACCCTTGATGATTTTTGGGACCATCACTCAGGGCGTAGTGGTCATATTCTAAGGAAAGACTCATCCCTTATATCCACCTTTACTTTGCCCACATAGTCAATGTGGGATTACGAATCCCTTACTAATAAAAACTAAAAAATTAAAATCATCTGCCACTGGGAAACGTGCACGATGAAAGCCATGCATCAGTAGGGTGGGGCCAAGTGGAAGCATAGCCTTCTATACACATGCCTCCAACTATATCCTCGACTACCAAGTGGTAGGTCATATAACCTCCACTTATGGTCATACCACTTATGGAGCTAAGCTCCTTTTAAAATTGCCTATCATACGAAGAATATCCCATGTGGGACTTATGCTCGTGGATGTCCCCTTTGTCTAGCATTTGTTTGCCTATGTAGATAGCTTACGTAAGGCACATTAGGGCTTGCTTCTCTTGTAACTAACCAAGGATTTCCATCAATCGATTATGCGCAGGGTGAAGGGTTGGCTATGATTTTAGTCTGGTAATGGGTAGTAACAAAGTCCAATGAACTTATGGCTCTGTGATTGCAAAATTTTGTTGACTTTTTCTCTGTTGAACCAGATCATAAGCACCTGGTTATACATCTTTCAAAGTGGCCAGAGATGGTGTGGCACAGATACACTCTATGATTCCCTATGTTGGAGTCCTACATCTCCTATAAAATGAATTCCAATGCCTAAGCTATGTTCAAACTCTCATTCGCATTTGGGTCCTATCACTGAAAGGGTTTGTTTTGTATTACAATCAAAGGCACAAGTCTATTGGATTAACCACATGGAGTATAGATAGCTCTTTTTATCTTGGTAAGCACACAAGGTATATCATACCCATTACATCATGTAGGCGACAGAGATTCTAGAACAGTGTTGCTTGTCATAATCCTTAGCGCATATGATTGCTCACAGGTGCTCATAGTTATTTCTAAGTACTTTCATGGTATATAAATCATACTCTACTTAGGGATATCACACTTACCTTCAAATATTATGGTTTGTTTGGTCGAATTGGGATGTCAATGTATCACTGGTTCGGCTATTACAGTAACACTCAATCCTCCTCAATAGAGAGGGGTTACTTCAGAGGTGTGGAGTAACAATACATTACATCCCTTAGTTCACAGATAGATAATCCTGCATTAAAATCCCATTTAAATTTGTTAAATGAACAGCCCAACCTATGGTAGTTAGGTCTCATGGTTCATTGCAAGAGGATTCTAGTTTCATCCAGGAGACTTCTTGGTTCTGAAAATCCATCCCCAAAATCTTGCGGTATAGAGGATACGAACGTATACCCTCCATTCACGATATTGAGGAGAGAGTGAAGACTAAATTTGTATACTTTTCTTAACATGGAGAAACCATCGGCCAGGCCAAAAGCCTATGGTGATACGAAGTCTACTATCTACCTTTTAAAAGCATCCATTGAAATACATAATAATATACCCTTATTAAATCTATTCATGATAGTAAATCTCGTTAGATTAAACCTTAGGCATTTGTAAGAATCAATTCATAAATACATAATATAACTATCTCAAGAAATATTCAAGAATAACTGTGTTTAGATCCTGACCTCTAAAGGACTATTGCCTCCCAAGCTGGCTCTCCTCTCCGTTTCATGTTTCTCACATCCTCATGTTTTTCCTTCTATATATGGATCTTTCTAATATTTCAGAATGTCTCTTTTTCCCACTAGGAAACCTCTCAAACCTTCTAGTTTCTGATCCACCGAGGTGGAGAGCATACTCCCTAGGGTTTTTTCTAGATTTCCTCCCCCCACCTGCTTCTCAATAGGTTCTCTATTTATAGGTGTTCATTCTCTCGAAAGGCAAGATTCCCTTTATTAAAAAATCCTTCCACGAATGTAGGGTAAAGATAATTTAATAATATTAAATCTTAAGTGGTAATAAAGGGTGAATAGATTTAATCTAAACTAAGGCAGTGGTGCAGGACTTATAAGATTTTAAATATTATAAGCCTTAATTTTTTTTATGCCCACGTGCTTCCACCTCCTTGCTAATTAAATATAGAGAAAAGAATATAACCTTCCAACTCAATTATTCCATGAGGGAGGTTAGGATAGGCTTTTGTATTAAATAATACTAGTGCCTAATTGGGTCCAATCAGAATTGGACACCTAATGTGCATTCATACTAATGCAATTAATCTAATCCAACATAATTAATTAATATCAAACCCCAAATACTTTCCTACAAAATCCCCTAATTAGATTTTTGTAGAAATATTTAGGTTAGCAACCCCTTATATAGGTATTAATTGATCCACATGATCAATTAATATTCCTTGAAAGGGTTTAAGGGAAAACGGGTTGTGACACTAATAGGCAAAGCAAATCAAACAAGCATAATAGAAGTTTTCCAAGAAATCCTATTGTACAAAAATCAAATCTATATTCTCATGTTATTATAATCTTCTTCAATCTACAATATGGATACTCACACGGATGGCCAACAATCTGTCGCACACACAATTCTCTATACAACACAGCAACTACGTTTCCTTAACTATTTTAGTACTTTGAACCAATGATATTTACCAACTAAGCTATATGGTTTAATATTTCTCTTTGGTTCAAGTGACTACGTATGACCACAAGTGATCATTCAACTAAAAGCAAATTGGTGAAATAGATTACCGTAATAGCTATTCACCAAAACACGTCTTATCAAATCTACATGGAAAGTTTATTGGCACACACTCAACTTATCCAATTTCAAAAGGGGTTCACCCAGAGTTGAAGATACACAAATCAGCACTCAAGACAAGTCGAGCTTCCATAGATTCTAACTGATGGTTCATATTAATTAAACCATTACAAATATTTACAGTATTCTTATATGGGCAGTTGTATTTTATAAAATTAATCATTCAAGGTATTTCTGAGAAACAACCAGTAGTGACAGAATTTCAACTGCAAGCTAATTCATTGATATAATAGCTTATATTCCTTATTTAGACTAATATACAAAATTTATAAACTAACATATCTTTTAAAAAGAAACATATTTTATCAATCTAAACAAATTGTACTCGATCAAGTAGTCAGTTTTATTTCAAGTCTACCTAGAATCGCCTGACACCTTCCAAGTATTTTTCTTAGCTACTATTTTTTTCTTTATTCGGTGCTCTACGATCTCTTTTATCTACCCATACTTTTTCTTTCCAACCAACACTTTTATTTTTTGCTTTCTTCCCCACTTGTCGACGAGCTCTCCAGGATTTGCATATCTCCCCAACTACTTGGAGCACTCTCCCCACTCATTCAACACGTCGAAAACTTAATCCACCACAAGGATGCATTAATCCTAAGTTTTGAACACATGGGTGAAGCTTTCTAACACTTCAATATTTCCTTTTAATTGTGTAACCAACAACATGCTTAAGCATAACTATGCATAATTCTAAAGACTTCCAAAATATTTTAGTATCGAATTCATTCTCTTGAATTTTCAAACAAACAACATAAAGCTCAATGAAAAATTTAGTAATACAATTCCACATTCATTATTGTCCTTCTAACCTTTATAAAACCATTCCTTACAATAACTACACTAGTTTTGTTAGTCTAAGATGCATTTCCTAGTATGTTTTCTTTCTTTTTTTTGAAAGGAACATCAACAATCAAACATACATTTCCTTTGCAAGGAATAATTTCCATAAAATTTTATCTATGGTTTGATATTTCTTTCTATATGCAAATCATGTTATGCATTTTCTTATACTTTGATATTTCTTTCCATATGCAAATCATGTTATGCATATTCATGAAAGGAGCACACATTCATGCTGCCCCAAATATTCTGTCAAATAACCCATCACATCATTTTCCTTAGACATCCCTTTCTTGATGGTCAATTCTTTCTGCCACAATGAGGAACCTATTCCTGCAAAAGTGCAATTCTATTAGCAGCATCACATTCTTCTTCTATACATATATTGCTAAAAAAATTCAACATGAAATAATCAGTTATTCCATTAGTTAGATACAACCTTTCCATACAATAAATGTCATGTGTAAAAGAAAATAGGAGATAGTCATTCATTCCATTTTATGAAACAACACAATAAAACATAGTTCCATTCAAACAAAAATTTTGCCAAGGGTGGATCATGACATCCTCCCCCCTTAGGCTTAACACAGTCCTCTGTGTAACATCAAAATTAAACACCAAAATATTAATTACAATTCATTCTCAAACAAGAATGGGAAATATTTTTGTATGTTTGCTACTTTCTCCCAAGTGGCATTTCTTTTCGAATAATGGTTCCACTGGATCTTGCACTGCTTTAGAGTTCCTTTCCTCATTGTTTTAGATTATAAATAAAATATTCTTATTGGTTGAACCTCTATCACCTCTGGGTTCGCCATTTGCAAATTAGAAAAATCCCACACATGCTCAGGATTAGCAATGTACATTTTAAGCAAACAAATATGAAAGGTGTTGTGAATATTGGATATATTGGGTAGTAAGGCAAGTCGATATGCCATAGGACTAATCTTCTCTATTATTTCAAAGGGTTTGATAAAGTGAGGATCTAGCTTTGTGGACTTAATTTCACTCTTTCTTGGCTTTACCCTTAGAAACACTTTATCGTCTACAAAAAACTCTTTTGGTGATATCTTAAGATCGACATAGCTTTTATGATGGTCTACAACTTCCTTCAACCTCTCTTTGATCACCCTCAACTATTATTCCATTTCTTTGACCATGTCTGGTCCAAGCACAATTTGGTCTTCTATATTATCCCTTGATAATGGTATTTTGCACTTTCTACCATACAAAGCTTCGAACGGAGACATGCCTATGGTTGAATTGTGACCATTATTATAGGAAAATTCTACAAGATGCAAATAATCCTCCCAACAGGTTTTTTGATCCATAAAGTACATGCAAAGCATATCTTCTAGCACTTGGTTCACCCTTTCAGTTTTTCCATTAGTTTTTAGATGGTAAGCAGAATTTGTGTTTAATCTAGTACCAATGGCACGATTCAAGGATTGCCAAAACTTATATGTGAATTTTGGATCCCAACCTGATATGATTACCTCTAGAAAACCATGAAGACAAAATATTTCTTTGGCAAATTTTTTAGCCACATCCATGGCATCATCCTTGGTGTTCCTGGGTATAAAGTGCACAACCTTGGTCAGTTTGTCTACCACTACTAGAATTGTGTCATGTTGAAACCTATTTTTAGGCAGCCCTACAATGAAATCCATCAAAATCATTTATCATTTTTGCATAGGCACATCATGTGGGTACAACAAACCTGTAGGATGTATGTGTTCTACTTTTATCTTTTGGCACTTGAGTCATTGAGTTATAAACTCAGTTATGTCTCTCTTCATTCCTGGACAAAAGTATATCTTTTTCATATTCTCCCTCATCTTTGCTCCTCCTAGATGATTAACATATGGAGATATGTGTGCTTCACTCATAATAATCCTTCTCAAATTTTTTATTTTAGGGATTACTACCATATTCTTAAAACATAAGAAACCATACTTGATGTCAAAGTCCTTATTTTCATCAGGTTTCCTTTGTTACAGTAAGCATCCTGATCTTGCATTTCCTTGACTTTTTCCATCAAGTTGACATGGATGCGAGACAAAATTGTTATGTCTCCTCCTACTCAATGCATCAGCAACTTTATTCTCTTTTCCCTTTATATACTTGATGCCAAAATCATATTCTATGAGAAATTCCATCCACCTTCTCTGCCTAGCATTGAGTAAATGTTGAGTGGATATATATTGCAGATTCTGATGGTCTATCCTTAGCTCAAAGGGTCTCCTGACCAGATAATATTGCCAGCTCTTGAGATAAAATACTACAACTACCAATTCTGAATCATGGGTTGTATAATTAACCTCATATATTTTTAGTTTCCTAGATCCATAGGCTACCACTACTTCTTCCTAGGATATCACTCCTACCAAACCTTCTAATGATGCATTAGTACATATAGAGAAACTTCCCTGAAGATCAGGTACTTTTAGTATAGGAGGTGCGGTAAGCTTTTGCTTAAGCAAAACAAAGACTTCCTCACAGTTATCTATCCACTTGAATTATTTTTATTTTATCTGAAGGTTTGTTATTAGTGAGGTGATCTTGGTATAATCCCTCACATATCATCTATAATATCTAATTAATCCCATGAAACTTCAAACTTCTATAATATTTGTAGGAGGCAACCAATTCAAAATGGCTTCTATTTTCCTAGGATCCACTATGATTGTTAGAAAGATGATAGTATTCTATTAATCAAGCCATGCTTAAATAATACAATGAGAGCCTAGATTAGCCCATAACTACCGGAACTAACCAAGCTGACTTTGGGTAGGAGTTATAACAATACGAACAACCCAACAAATAATGGAATAACGAATATATGCTAATCTACGCTAACATCCCATCTTATTACATTATTTGGGTAATTGAATAACTACTAGCTATGCTAACATCCCCCCATACAACAATATTTGGGTAAAGTATATAACTGCCCCAATACAGTGAAAAATATGTTGATATGATGGCTCTTGATCTTGCTCGGGCTTTATCACAGTGCTTTGGATGATCCTAAGAAAAAAGTGGATCATTCCTCACTTTGTATTCACATCAATTAATATCCTTATTGTAATCTTGTCATCCAACCGAATTGCATGGGTAACCAACCATTGTAATCGCTAAGTGTAGTAGAGTAGATCACTTCATACGAGGTTCATTCGGTTACAATATGATTTTGCAAAAAATATTGATAAGGTAGTTAAGGTGTCGGTCACTACCGAAAATGCAACCTTATAAGTTCCCCCCTTTTGTTGCAAAACATAAAGATATGCAACTCATGAAGCTTGTTACAAATATTACCTCTTAGGCAAATCTACACCAGAAAAATCCCCCCTTCTGTTACAAGTACTTCAAACAAAGAGTTTGCTATTTATGAAGCCTAAAAAAGAGATACAATCACCCCTTTACTTCAAACAAAAACTTATGCTATTTATTGATGGGGAGCCAAATTTTAACACAAAGAAAAAGACTCAATTTTCATTCAGAAGCATGGAAAGATTACAATTCCAAACCATGGAAGAATTACACAGTACAAAAAAATGCATCAAAAACCATAGTCTTCGTCTTTTCCAGCCTCCTCAATCCTTCGAACAATCTCTTTTTATAATGACAGGTTCTTGCTGCAACCGCCGTTCGTAACTGTCCCTGTAACCGCTGCAACGGTCCCCTGGAACTGCCTTAACGACTTCTGGAACTGTCAAATGTCGTTCTGTAACGGTCCACAAAAAAGTAGCATGTCGCGATATCGCGACATCTCTTCAACCCGCCCTTCTCTCTCCTAGCCGGGTCGCGAAAACGCGACACTTTTTCCCTTTAGTCCATCGGTCGCGATATCGCGACATTTTTCTGGCTTTGGTCGTCTTTTGCCAACAGGTCGCGATATCGCGACACTTTTTCGGCTTTTGTCCTTGTTTGCCAATGTGTCGCGATATCGCGACACTTTCCTTTGCCCGTGGCTTTTGTTTAAACTTGTCGCGATATCGCGACACTTTGTATGTCGCGATATCGCGACACTTGCGTTTGCTTTCTCCTCTGCTCAAAGGTCATCGCGATATCGCGACAACTTTTATGTCACGATATCGCGACACTGGCATTTTGCCCTTGCCTCTGTTCAAGTTCGTCACGATATCACGACAACTTTTATGTCGCGATATCGTGACACTTGCGATTTGCTCTCGTCGTTGTTCAAGTTGTCGCGATATCGCGACAACTTTTATGTCACGATATCGCGACACTTGCAATTTGCGCCCATCATTGTTCTGAGTTGTCGCGATATCGCGACAACTTTTATGTCATGATATCACGACACTTGCAATTTGTGCCCGTCATTGTTTTGATTTGTCGTGATATCGCGACAACTTTTATGTCACGATATCGCGACACATTACAACACTTAGACTATTTTGTGTTTTTATTCACTCTTTATTTCTTTTGTTGCAAGATTGTGCTGCTACCACTGGATGCTCCTGCATCAGACACCCGGGGTAGATTTAGAAGTGATCCTCACTTCTGGACGGTCAGAGGAAAACCCAGGCGATCAACCTCTGATTTGGACAACCAAGTTGCATCCTCGATAGGTCGGCCCTTCCACTTGACCAAATACTTCGAATATTGTCTATTTCGGGTACTTCTGCCTTCGCGAGTGTCGAGTACGTCTTCGATTTCCTCTTTGTCTGGAGTGAATTCTAGAATTTTCCACATATCCGAACTGGGTGGCTCGCTGCAACTTCCTTCATGATATTCGACCAAGTCTGAAATATTGAAAATAGGTGAAATATTCAGCTCACTTGGTAGATCTACTTCATAGGCATTTCCTGAATCTCGTTTACCTATGATCCGGCATGGTCCAAACCTCTTCATCTTCAGCTTATTGTAGGTTTTGCTAGGAAAACGTTCCTTGCGCAAGTGAACCATGACTTCATCTCCTATCTAGAATTCCTTGAAACGTCGCTTCTGATCTGCTCTGGCTTTGTACGTAGCATTCATTTTACTGATATGCCGCTGGACCTCTTCATGTAAATTCTTCATGTGTGTTGCAAAGTCTTCAGCTTCAGCACTGCGCTTTTCTCCTTTATCTATCGGCCTCAACTCAGAAGCGTTTCTCGGGCTGTTCCCATGCACTATCTGGAATGGGGATTTACCAGTACTGCGATTGACAGAATTATTGTAAGCAAACTCTGCCTACGGTAAAATCAGATCCCATCCCTTGGGTTTATCTCCTACCAGACATCGTAGAAGATTACCCAAACTTCTGTTGACTACTTCGGTCTGTCCATCAGTCTGCGGGTGGTACGCAGAACTGAATTTCAATTCTATTTTTAGCTTCTTCCATAGAGTTCGCCAGAAATAACCCACAAATTTGGTATCTCTGTCCGAGACAATGCTTTGGGGTAGACCATGAAGTCGTACTACCTCCTTGAAAAACAAGCCTGCAATATGAACAACATCACTTGTCTTCTGGCATGGAATAAAATGGGCCATCTTTGAAAACCTGTCAACAACAACAAAAATGGCATCATTTCCGCGTTGTGTCCTTGGCGGACCAAGAACAAAATCCATACTGATGTCCTCCCATGGTCTCTCCGGTACAGGCAATGGTTGATACATTCCTGTATTTCGGCTTACTCCTTTCGCCATCTGGCACACTCTACAACCCTGCACAAATTTGGTCACATCCGGCTGCAACTGTGGCCAATGGTAATTCTCACTAACGAGAGCAATGGTCTTATCTCGACCAAAATGTCCTGCTAGTCCTCCGCTATGTTTCTCTTTGATCAGATTTTCCCTCATGGAACTTCTAGGAATGCACAACTGGTTCTTTCGAAATAGCATCCCATCTTGGATCATAAAATCCAACCACTTAGTGCGATCCACAGTAGTAGGAGACAAACATGTCGTCCATGCCTCTGCGAAATCTGGATCCGCTGGGTATAAACTCTTGAGTTCATCAAACCCAACAACTTGCACTCTCATTTCTATCAACAAATTATGCCTTCTACTCAAGGCATCTGCAACTCTATTAGATTTGCCGCTTCTATGCTTCAGGACAAAGGTATAACTCTACAGGAATTCAACCCACTTCAAATGTCGTTGGTTAAGTTTACCTTGACTATTTATATACTGCAAAGCTTGATGGTCAGTATATAAAACAAACTCTTTGGCTAGCAAATAATGTCTCCATTTCTTAAGAGCCTGAATGATAGCATAGAATTCTTGATCATAAACAGAGTATTTCTTTCTAGCATCATTTAATTTTTCACTAAAGTATGCAACAGGTTTACCTTCTTGGCTCAATACAGCTCCAATGGCATTGCCACTGGCATCACAGTCAACCTGAAACACTTTATTAAAATCTGGAAGTGCCGGAATGGGTTGTTCTGTCACTTTCTTCTTCAATATGTCCATACTGGTACCTGCCTTGGCAGTCCACTTAAATTCTCTCTTATCCCCTCTCATGGTTTCTGTTAGGGGTGCACAAATATTGCTAAAGTCTCTAATAAACTTTCTATAGAAACTTGCAAGACCATGAAATGATCTTACCTCTGTTACATTCCTTGGGGCAGGCCATTCAATGATAGCCTTCACCTTCTCAGGATCCATTTTCAGACCCTCCTCTGAGATGACAAATCCCAGGTATATCAACTCTTTCTATACAAAACTGCACTTCTTCAAATTTATCAACAACTGCTCCTCTCGCAGCTTTTCAAAAACTGTCCGAACATGCATCAAATGCTCGTCCAATGTTTTACTAAAAATTAAAATATCATCCAGATAAACTATCACAAACTTTTCCAGGAAGTCTCGCAATACCTCATTCATCAGCCTCATGAATGTACTGGGTGCATTAGTTAATCCAAATGGCATAACTAACCACTCATACAAACCCTCTTTGGTTTTGAAAGTTGTTTTCCACTCGTCACCCTCTCGAACGCGTATCTGATGATATCCACTCTTTAAATCAATCTTAGTGAAGTATTTAGCTCCACTCAAATAGTCCATTATATCGTCCATTCTAGGTAATGGAAATCGATACTTAATGGTAATCTTGTTAATGGCCCTCGAATCAGTGCACATTCTCCATTCTCCACCCTTCTTCGGTGCTAGTACTACAGGTACTGCACAGGGACTCAAACTTGCTCTAATCAATCCCTTTCGCAACAACTCATGAACTTGTCGGTTCAACTCTTCATTCTCTATAGGAGACATTCTATGGGCGGCCTTATTGGGTAAGCTAGATCCTGGCATTAAGTCAATCTGATGACTAATCTTCCTCATTGGCGGTAAACCCTCAAGCACATTGTCTGATATAATATCAAGAAATTCTGCTAACAGATGTTCAACTTCTGCTGGAATGTCTGTAGTTTCTTCTCTCTTTACAGTAGGAATTAATGCATAACACATTGAATCCCTCTTTAGACCATCCAAAAATTTTTTGCCATCTACTAAACAAATTCTAGCATTATTGCATACCTTTTCCTCAACCTCCTTCAATGGCTTCAGTTTGTGGCGCACTCCATATTTTGTCAGGGAATAGGTATTTGCATGCCCATCATGCGCCGCACGTCTGTCAAATTGCCATGGTCTTCCCAGCAACAAATGGCAAGCATCCATCGACAAAATATCACACAGGACCTCATCCTGGTATCTTCCAATCTGGAACTTGACCAAGCATTGTTCACTGACCAATGCTCTATGGTCCTTCTGCAACCACGCAATCCGGTATGGATGCGGGTGCTGCCTTCTTTCTAGCTTTAACTTAGTTACCATATCCTCAGAGACCAAATTATCTGTACTACCATTATCAATAATAATATTACAGATTTTACCTGAACATTTGCACCTCGTGCGAAACAGGATTTTTCGTTGGTCTGGTTCCCTCTCTTCGTTCAACAAGGTTCTCCTTGTGATCATCACTTCTCCTCGCTCTGCTTCTTCAGAGTGCTCAGATTCAACACCATCCTCAACGACCGCAGCTCGAGCATTTGCTTTAGGCCTTCTATTCGGTGCTTCTTGGTGTTGGGGACACTCATATGATCGATGCCCCTCTTCCCCGCAATTGAAGCAGGTTCCACGAAATCTTCCTCTTCCATATCCGCGTCCACCTCTACCTCTTCCCCTTTGATAATCATTGTTTTGATTACGGGGTCGGTATGCATTCTCTTCCTTCTGTTCCTGGTGATTGCTTGTTTCACCAGTCTTCTTTGGGTCGTCATATTTACCTCCACTGGTTCTGCCACCAGTTCTTCCACCACGACCTCTTCCTCTCTGTTTACTGTCAAATCTACGGTTCAGTTTCTCTTCCACTTTTAGAGCAAACTGGTAAGCATCTTCAATGGTGCTCATTCGAACCAAACTCAATTCTTCTTGTACGTTGGTTCTCAACCCATTAATGTAACGGGCTACTCTCTCTTTATTTGCTTCTGTATGGCCGGTTCTGATGGAAATTTTAAAAAATTCCTCTGTATATTCTTTAACAGACTTGTTGGACTGTCGCAAACTCTGCATTTTTTGCAACAGATCTAATTCGTAATCTGTCGAAATAAACTACCGTTTCAGCTTTTCAACCATTCGATCCCACCTGGTGATCTTTTCTTTTCCTCTACGATTTCGTTCCAGCTGCACTCCTTTCCACCATATGCCAGCATGGCCTTTCAACTTTGTTCTTGCAAATTTTATCCGATTTGGATCTTCAACCTCCTCATATTCGAAATACTCCTCCATATCGTTGATCCAGTCTATCAACTCTTCTGGATTTAAATTTCTAGAATATGTGGATACGTCTATCTTCGGCCTTTTCCCAATTTGAGAAATGGCTTTAATCATTCGAGATTCTACAGCACTCATTGCTTCTTCTTCTTCTTCTGACGGGTCATCAACTCCGCAAGCTTCATCATCGCTCTGGTCTTCTCCTCTTGGCTCTACTCCTCTTCGCAATTCTTCCTGCAGGGCCTGCACTTGCCTCTGCAATGCTCGGAAGTCTCCTTCAGGAACCACGTTCCTTCCAGCACCATGATTTCTTCGTGGTGGCATTCTTCTTCACTTTTTCTTAGAACCCTTAACCCCAGATCCTGGTGCAAGCTGCCTCACGTTCGGCGCTCTGCTTACACACTCAGAATCTTCTCGCTCTGATACCACTTGATGGGGAGCCAAATTTTAACACAAAGAAAAAGACTCAATTTTCATTTAGAAGCATGGAAAGATTACAATTCCAAACCATGGAAGAATTACACAGTACAAAAAAATGCATCAAAAATCATAGTCTTCATCTTTTCTAGCCTCCTCAATCCTTCGAACAATCTCTTTTTATAATGATAGGTTCTTGCTGCAACCGTCGTTCATAACTGTCCCTGTAACCGCTGCAACGGTCCCCTGGAACTGCCTTAACGACTTTGGAACTGTCAAATGTCGTTCTGTAACGGTCCATGAAAAAGTAGCATGTCGCGATATCACGACATCTCTTCAACCCGCCCTTCTCTCTCCTAGCCGGGTCGCGAAAACGCAACACTTTTTCCCTTTAGTCCATCGATCGCGATATCGCGACATTTTTCTGGCTTTGGTCGTCTTTTGCCAACAGGTCACGATATCGCGACACTTTTTTGGCTTTTGTCCTTGTTTGCCAATGTGTCGCGATATCGTGACACTTTCCTTTGCCCGCGGCTTTTGTTTAAACTTGTCATGATATCGCGACACTTTGTATGTCGCGATATCGTGACACTTGCGTTTGCTTTCTCCTCTGCTCAAAGGTCGTCGCGATATCGCGACAACTTTTATGTCGCGATATCGTGACACTGGCATTTTGCCCTTGCCTCTGTTCAAGTTCGTCGCGATATCGCGACAACTTTTATGTCGCGATATCGTGACACTTGCGTTTTGCTCCCGTCGTTGTTCTGAGTTGTCGCGATATCGCGACAACTTTTATGTCGCGATATCGCGACACTTGCGATTTGCGCCCGTCGTTGTTCTAAGTTGTCGCGATATCGCGACAACTTTTATGTCGCGATATCGCGACACTTGCGATTTGCGCCCATCGTTGTTCTGAGTTGTCGCGATATCGCGACAACTTTTATGTCGCGATATCGCGACACATTACAACACTTAGAGTATTTTGTGTTTTTATTCACTCTTTATTTCTTTTGTTGCAAGATTGTGCTGCTACCACTGGATGCTCCTGCATCATTTATGAAGCTGAAAAAGAAGTTGTGGAATGGTGCTTGCCTAGGATGACAAATTTGTGTCCCTTACAAAATGATATGAGCCATGAGCACTTTGTGTGCTCTTTCTGAACCAGAATCAGAATCAGAATGAGACACTTCACTAGCAACATGGCCTCTGTGATGTGCCTTTGCCATTTTAGTTTTGCTTGTTTGGAATCCCCCCTTTATAATGACTTCAAATCAAAAAAAAATTGCTATTGATGAAGCCTAAAAAGAATATGTTCTCTTTCAAAAAGTATGTTTAAATGATAGCTTGTTATGAAAGTTTTAAATAAATTTTAATGAAAATTAAGTTATACTAATTAAATAGGAATTTCTCAAAGAATTTTCTTAAAAAATAAAATAAAATTTGAGAAATAATAATTTAATTAATACAACTATAATATTAACATTAAAATAAATAGAAAAACTTAATCAAAAAACAAGAATAAAAAAAATTGTTTTATACCTTTTGAGGTCGGGTGTCGAGTGGGGATCGAACCCCTGACCTGTCGTCATGGAGTGCCTTGGTGCTCGACCTCCATATTGTGAGAAGTGATCCACACCTAGATTGAACTAGCAAAATGGGACCTACAATACACCTCGAATCTATTTGCAGGTTGCATCTGGTGACGTTAGGCAGCTCTTGGCAATGGCGAGCACAAATTACGTCATGCAGATGTCTGCATATTCAAGCGAAGATGTCTCTAAGCTGCTCTTCGGACTGCACCACCTCCAAGGTGATGCAAAATTAAATGTTTGGTGCACCCCGTGACATGTGTGTATTCACTTTGATATACTACACCAATCAATGCAAGAGTACTAGGTGTAGACTATTACTCTGAAAAAATAATACCCGGGGTGCACTGAAAAAATAATATTGGGAAACAATGTGAATTGTATTAATCAACCAAAATTTAAATAATGCAATATTACCCTCAACTAATCCGTAGTTATCATATCTAAGAACAACTTAGAACTCGAAATAACTTAGGCGTAGTTAGGTCTAACAACTAACAATAAAGTTGCACAAATAATGAAATAATAGCTAATAGTAAAATATAGGCTAACAACGATCCCTTCATCCAAAATGATGTGTTTTAAATATTGCACTTCTGACACATAGAATTCACACTTCGATAAATTTCCATATATCTTATTTTTCCTTAATATCTCTAGCACAATCTTGATGTGCTCATCGTGCTATGTCTTATTTCTGAAATATATCAAAATATCATCCAAAAATACCAGAACAAACCTATCCAAGTACTTCCTGAAGATTTTATTCATCAAATTCATAAATTTCATAGAAGCATTTGTTAAACCAAAAGGTAAGACAAAAAACTCATAATTTTCATAACGAGTTTTAAAGGTTGTCTTGTGAGTATCCTCCTCAGATTCTCAATTGGTGATATCCTGATTTTAAATCAATCTTTCAAAAGACTGTGGTATCTTTGATTTGATCAAAGAAATCTTTGATTATCGATAGAGGATATCTGTTCTTGATAGTTGCCTTGTTTAAAATTCTATAATCTATGCATAATCTCAAGAAACCATCATTCTTCTTTACAAATAGTACTAGTGCACCCCAAGGTGATACACTTGGTTTGATCAATCCTTTCTCCAGTAAACCTTGCAATTGCACCTTCAAATCTTGCATTTCTATGGGATTCATTCTATAAGGATCTCTATGGATGGATTTTATTCCAATTTGAAGCTCAATAGTAAAGCCAAATTCTCGCTTAGGAGGTAATCCGATAAATCCTCTGGAAAAACATTCCTAAATTCCTACATAGTTTGGTGTTTCTCAAACACCTCTTACTTCTTCTCTTTATCAATTTTGTTTATCTTTACTACATAGACCATTCCTCATTTATTTATGGCCTTCTTAAGTTGCATTATCTATAGAATTTGAGTTTGAAAATCCCCTTATAGGCTATACACCCTTCACACAACACCCTTATATTCTATGTACTCAATCCATCTATCCTAAAAATTGAGTACTACCTTATGCGCTTGCAACCAATCCATTCCTAGGATTATGTCAAAGGCATGTAGAGGTACTACATACAAATATCCTATAGTTTTTCCACTAGGTAAGGTGATTTCTACCATAGGGTAACATTGATTAATGGAGTAGGTTTATCCTAAACCATACTCGACCTTCCACCCATGAGCCAAGATTCCTAGCCTTTCTGAAATATCTTTATCTAAACTAGTGGAAATAAAACTATTTGTAGCACCACTATCAATCAAGATTTTAACATTCCTACCAAAAATCTTACCTTTAATCAATAGTGGTGTGGCTTGACCATAAATATTTTGGTTTCCTGTAGTTACATAAATCTTATGTGTGGGCTCTTTAGGTGCAGTTTCTTTGTACATTGGTTCTTTTCCTTTTGAACTCATTCTTGCTCTTTGTGTACCAATAAATGCAAGAGTAATAGTACACCAATCTCTACTGCTTACACAAATCCTTCTATGCAATATTACTACGTGTAGAATAAGTTAAGGTATCACTCTCATGGTTATTGAGTCAGCTTATCTCTTTCATTTGTTCAAAAGGGTATGTGCTAATCACCACTCCACACATAATTCCATCTATGTGTGTGTGCTTAGAATTCCAAGCAAAGACTATCCATCTTATCTACCTGATGAGCTAGTCTCTATTCGTAGGAATTCCCTTTACCATTTTTCTTCCCTTAATTTGTCATCTAACTCATGATAGTCTCTTTATACTATAAGGGTCTTGGAGAAGGGTAAACCTACAACAATATACAACAATCTTGTTTTTTATTGATAACCAATATCTTATAATATAGTAATAGGAGTTAGCATCTCTTTCTAGTTAATATAATGTGACACCACATTTCAAGTGGCTATCTAGCACTTTAATATATATAGTATAAGTATAAGCAAAGGTTCTGCCAAACTAACCCAAATTCAGCAGACCATTATAATTAAATTTTCATTTGATAACCCTCTCAAATTCTCCCTTTGTAATAGCTTCCATAAGAATGAAATCCAAGCTAAAACTTAATACGAACACCCATAAGTAGATAAAGTACATTATCCACAACGTTACAGTGAACTATCCAAAATAGAATATCAATTGCTCTAAATTCAAACATCTAACTTGAAGGATATTATTGCTAAGATAATTTGAGCCTTAACATCATATTCATATTTTAATAATTGAAATAAAACATACATTCTTAATATTATTGTAACAACTCAAGAAGTGCTAAATCAATACAATGATTATAATACTTCGTATGCCAAATAATCATTTATCTTTTTGTTTATTCACTACAAAGTAAGATGATAGGCTTAATAAATATCATTACCATATTTACTTTTATATAATATCGGGGTGTGCTACTACCCGATCAACATGCATTATTCATCTCCAGCAAATATAGTTGGTTTTTGGTCCATTAGTTTCATAAGAAATTTCCAATACAATAAACTCTTTTGAGTGCTTTACAAGAACACTCTTTAATGCATTAGCATGGTCGTTTTCCAAAATGCTTGTTGAAACACAGCCCAGTGCTCAACATCCAAGACTATTACTTCCTTTTGTCGACCAGATCTGCGTCAGTCCACTCTCTAATTCGCTTTCTGTTCAACCACCAAGCAAGGATTGTCAATTCATAGGGATTAGATATGGCCTCCAGTAGTAATATTACAAATACTTTAAATACATTCAATCTCAATACAGTAAGATCATAACAATATCTCTTTATAATATTTAGCATACTTTTCACAATGTAGGTAATTCAAACTTCTCTCTCTCCAGAAAATAACAATACCAAAGAAGGAAATTACATTCATAAAATTATTCCACAAGCTTTAAAAACTCCACTCCTACTGTATTCAGAGCTTACACATCCTTTATCATTTAAGAGAAGCATTTAAGAAAACTCCTAGATGTATATTCATTACTCAAACACCACAATATTACTATCTAATAGGAAAAGTAAATCAAACAAGCATAATAGAAGTTTTCCAAGGAATCCTATTGCATAAAAATAAAATCTATATTCTCATGCTATTATAATATTCTTCAATCTACAAGGCAGAGCCTCACACAGACGGCCAACAATCTATCACACACAATTCTCCATACAACATAGCAACTATGTTTCCTTAACTATTTTAGTACTTTGAACCAGCGATATTAACCAACTAAGCTATATGGTTTGATAGTTCTCTTTGGTTTGGGTGACTACATGTGATGTAGGAGCATCCGGCGGCAACAGAACAACCTCGCAAAAGTTTTGAAAAACAGGGGGGAAGTTTAAGTTCAGTAAAGCAAGTTTTTTTTCCAAGGCAAAATTTGGGGAGGGGGTCGCGAAATCGCGACCCCAAAAGCTGTAGCGTGGCGAAGGGGAGTTTTTGTCGCGATGTCGCAATTTTTTTGCGACATAGGCACGGAGGGGAGTTTACGTCGCGATATCGCGACGTCGCGATATCGCGATGCTATTTAGGCAGACGACAGAGGATAGAAGACAGAAGATAAAGGCAGGGGAGCCGCGAAATCGTGACATGTCACGAAATCGTAGCTCCGAAGGCAAGGCAAGGACAGAAGGGCATGGGAGTCACGAAATCGTGACTCCAAAGGCATGGCAGAAGGCGAGGGGAGAAATGGTCGCAATATCATGATGATTTTATAAAAGCTAAGGCATAGGGCACGGGGGTCGCAATACCGTGACATGTCGTGATATCGCGGCCAGTTGAGGCACGGGGGTCACGATACCGTGACATGTCACGATATCACGACATGTCACGATATCACGGCCAGTTGAAGGCTACTGAGGCACAAGGGCGTGGGGGGTCACGATACCACGACATGTCGCGATATCACGAAATTTCATGATATCACGGCCAGTTGAAGGCTGCCACGTGGATTAAAATATCACGGCCAAGAAGAAGACGGGCCGAAGTAGACACGGGGCTGCCACGTGTATTAAACAAAGATGAAGGCCACTTATATTAAAATAGAGAGGACGGCCACGTGTATTAAATAGGGATGACTATCTTAAGGAAATTTTTTGACAAGGTGACAGTTGCAGGCCATAGACAGTATGGGAAGAGACAGTGGTGCAGAGGAACAGTCTAACCAAAATGGCGTTTGTAGGGCAAGGGGGCGTCTTTAATGTAAGCTTCCTTAGCGGATCGGGGCAGTTGGCCATTGATGGAGGGAAATTCAAAAACTTGCAGAAGAAGCGGACTTTCATTTTGAATTTGAGGAATTCGCGCTGGTGGGCATTAATTGCTAGAGGGTCGAGACCTCGATAAAAACTCATTTTAATGTATTATTTGGGGACAGTGGACTGGAAGGTCGAGAAAGATAGAGGGAGTGTGCGAGGAAAATACCAGGCAACTCCTGGTTATTGTAAGCCTGCGGGCTGTTTCATCTGGATTGTAAATAATTTACAGCTTAATCGAAGAAATATTTTTGGGAGTTTACGGTGCTCGATTTTCTCGTCCCCGTCAGTGGTATCAGAGCCAGAAGTTCCTGAGTGTGTGACAGATCGCCAGACGTGAGGCAGTCGCACCAGGATCTATGGGAAGGCTCATGGAAAGTGAATAGAATGCCTCCGAGAAGAAACCCCGTTGGCGGGAGAGGCATGGCAGCAATAGATTTTTGAGCTTTGCAGCGGCAAGTTCAGGCCCTGCAAGAAGAACTGCGCAGAGGACACGAACCAAGAAGAGATGCAGACAGTGAAGATGAAGTAGATGAAGAAGAAAACTAGTTTGAAGAAGAAGAAGAAGAAGAATCTATAGATCCAACACAAGCCAGACTGTATAAAGCCATATCCCAGATCGGGAAGAGGCCGGAGATGGAAGTTTCCACGTATTTCGAGAACTTGAATCCGGAGGAATTGATCGACTGGGTCAATGATCTGGAAGAATACTTCAAATATGAAGAAGTTGAAGATCTCGAGCGGGTCAGGTTTGCTAAAACCAAATTAAAAGGTCATGCCAGCATATGGTGGAAGGGGGTACAGCTGGAACGAAATCGAAGAGAAAAAGAACGGATAACAAGATGGGAACGGATGGTAGAAAAATTAAAAATATAGTTTATTTCGGTAGATTACGAGTTGGATCTGCTGAGAAAAATGCAGGGTTTGAGACAGCTGAATAAAACTGTCCAAGAATATAGGGAGGAATTTGATAAAATCTCCATCATAATCGGCCATTTAGAAGCAAGCAAGGAAAAGGTGGCCCGTTATATTAATGGGTTGAGACCTAGTGTCCAGGAAGAGTTGAGCTTAGTTCGAGTGAGCACCATTGAAGATGCTTACTAGTTTGCTCTGAAAGTTGAAGAAAAACTAAACAGAAGGTTTGAGAGCAAGCAAAAAGGAAGAGGACCTAGAGGAAAGACCGATGGAAGAAAGTATGAAGGAAAAGAGGAGAAGAAAGAAGAGGCTAGCAACAGCAGAGATCAGAAGGAAGATGAAGAACCCAAATCACAAGTTCAGAATAATGGCTACCCAAGAGGAAGAGGTAGATCTGGACGTGGGTATGGAAGAGGAGTGTTTCGAGGAACATGTTTCCACTATGGAGTAGAGGGGCATCGGGCATATGAGTGTCCCCAGCACCCCGAGAGAGTGAACAAGAAACAAGTGGGTCCTGCAAGAGTTGTTGTGGCAGAGGAAGATGCTGACTCAGAACATTCTGAAGAAGCTAAGAAAGGAGAAGCAATGATTGTGAGGAGGACCATGCTGATTGAGGAAGACAAACCAGAGCAGAGGAGAAGCCTATTTTGCACATGGTGCAAAAGTGCAGGCAAAGTTTGTAATGTTATTATAGACAATGGGAGTACAGATAACTTAGTTTTCGAGGAGATGGTTGCTAAGTTACAGCTAGAGAGGAGGAGACACCCGCATCCATATCGGATTGTGTGGTTGCAGAAGGACCACAGAGCATGGGTCCGTGAACAGTGTTTAGTCATGTTCCAGATTGGGAGATACCAGGATGAGGTCCTGTGTGATGTTTTCCCCATGGATGCTTGTCATTTGCTATTAGGGAGGCCATGGCAGTTTGATCAGAGTGTAGTGCATGATGGTCGTGCAAATACGTACTCCTTGATGAAAGATAGAGTGCACCACAAATTAAAGCCATTACAGACAGTGGATGAGAAGGTGTGCAACAATGCCAGAATTTGTCTGGTAGAGGGCAGAAATTTTTTTTTGATAGGAGACAGAATCTGAGCAGGTTGCAAAGGCAGATGAGTGTTTGGAGGTGTTACCAAAGACGTGGACCGAACAGCATAGAAGTGAAGGTCACTTCTCCATTTACCCCGGATGTCTGATGCAGGAGCATCCGACGGCAACAGAACAACCTTGCAAAAGTTTTGAAAAATAGGGGGGAAGTTTAAGTTCAGTAAAGCAAGTTTTTTTTTCCAAGGCAAAAGTTGGGGAGGGGGTCACGAAATCGTGACCCCAAAAGCTGCAGTGTGGCGAAGGGGAGTTTTCATCGCGATATCGCGACGTTTTTGCGACATAGGCACGGAGGGGAGTTTACGTCGTGATATCGCGACGTCGTGATATCGCGACGCTATTTAAGCAGACGGTAGAGGGCAGAAGACAGAAGACAAAGGCACGGGAGCCGCGAAATCATGACATGTCACGAAATCGCGGCTCCGAAGGCAAGGCAAGGAAATAAGGGCGTGGGAGTCACGAAATCGTGACTCCAAAGGCATGGCAGAAGGCGAGGGGGGAAATGGTCCCAATATCACGACGTCATGATATCGCGATGATTTTATAAAAGCTAAGGTGCAGGGCGAATGTCGCGATATCGTGGCCAGTTGAAGGCTGCTAAGGCAGAAGGGCATGGAGGGTCGCGATACCGCGACATGTCACGATATCGTGACATGTCGCGATATCGCGACCGATTGAAGGCTACCACATGGATTAAAATATCACGAACAAGAATAAGACAGGCCGAAGTAGACACGGGGCTACCACATGTATTAAACAAATATGAAGGCCACGTATATTAAAATAGAGAGGACGGTCGCATGTATTAAACAGGGATGACTATCTTAAGGAAATTTTCTGACAAGGTGACAGTTGCAGGCCATAGACAGTATGGGAAGAGACAGTGGTGCAGAGGAACAGTCTGACCAAAACGGTGTTTGCAGGGCAAGGGGGCGTCTTTAATGTAAGCTTCCTTAGCGGATCGGGGCAGTTGGCCATTGATGGAGGGAAATTCAAAAACTTGCAGAAGAAGCGGACTTTCATTTTGAATTTGAGGAATTCGCGCTGGTGGGCATTAATTGCTAGAGGGTCGAGACCTCGATAAAAACTTGTTTTAATGTATTATTTGGGGACAGTGGACTGGAAGGTCGAGAAAGATAGAGAGAGTGTGCGAGGAAAATACCAGGAAACTCCTGGTTATTGTAAGCTCTGCAGGTCGTTTCATCCGGATTGTAAATAATTTACAGCTTAATCAAAGAAATATTTTTGGGAGTTTACGGTGCTCGATTTTCCCGTCCCCGTCAACATGTGACCACATGCAATCGTTCAACTAAAAGCTAACTGGAGAAACAAATTATCATAATAGTTATTCAACCAAACACATGTCTTATCAAATCTACATGGAAATTTTATTGGCACAAACTCGACTTATCTGATTTCAAAAGGGGTTCACCCAAATTCAAAGATACACAAATCAGCACACTCAAGACAAGTTCAGCTTCCATAGCTTCTAACTAATGGTTCATATTAATTAAACCATTACAAATGTTTTTAGTCTTATAATATGGACAATTATATTTTATAAAATTAATCATTCAAGGTTTTTCTGAGAAACAACCAGTGGCAAAAAAATTAACTATAAGCTAAGTCATTGATATAATAGCTTCTATTCCTCATTTCGATTAATATATGGAATTCATAAACTAACATATCTTTTAAAAAGAAACATATTTTATCAATCTAAACAAATTGTACTCGATCAAGTAGTCAATTTATTTCGAGTCTACCTGGAATCACCTGACACCTACCAAGTCTTTTTCTTCGCTGCTATTTTTCCTTTATCTGATGCTCTGCAATCTCTTTTCTCTACCCTTCCTTTTTTGTTTCAACCAACACTTTTATTTCTTCCTTTCTTCCCCACTTGTCGGTAAGCTCTCCAGGATCTGTGTATCTCCTTGACTACTCGGAGCACTCTCCCCACTCGTTAAGCACATTGAAAACTTTATCCACCACAAGGAGGCATTAATCCTAAGTTTTGAACACATGGGTGAAGGTTTGTAACACTTCAACATTTTATTTTAATTATGTAACGAACAACATGCTTAAGCATAACTACGCACTATGCTAAAGACTTCGAAAATATTTTAGTATCGAATTCATTCTCTTGAATTTTCAAACAAACAACAGAAAGCTCAATGAAAACTTAATTAATACAATTCCACATTCATTATTGTCCTTCTAACCTTTATAAATCCATTTCTTGCAAGCACTACACTAGTATTGTTAGTCTACGATGCATTTCCTAGTATGTTTTCTTTATTTTTTTGAAAGGAACATCAACAATAAAACATACATTTCCTTTGCAAGGAATAATTTTTATAGAATTTTACCATAATAATCATTATGCAGCAAGTATTTTTATCTATGGTTTGATATTTCTTTCCATATGCAAATTATGTTATGCATTTTTTTATAGTTTAATATTTTTTCCATATGGAAATCATGTTATTCATCTTCATGGAAGAACACACTCATGTTGCCCTGAATATTCCATCAAATAACCCATCACATCATTTTCCTTCTCTTTATTGGTGGTCAATTCTTTCTTCCACAATGAGGAACCTATTCCTACAAAAGTGCAATTCTATTAACAGCATCACATTCTTCTTCTATACATATATTGCTAAAAAAGTTTAACATGAAACAGTTAGTTATTCCATTAGTTAGATACAACCTTTCCATACAATAAATGCCATGCATAAAACAATATAAGAGATAGTCATTCATTCTATTTTATGAAACAACACAACAAAACATAGTTCCATTCAAACAAAAAGTCTACCAAGGGTGGGTCATGACAGTTTTTATCTAATAGATAAACTTTACTTCAAAAATATGACTATATTATGTTGCTCTAGACTTCAATGATCTTCAAAGAGAATTTTAACAAGTTCAAATATATTTTTTACTAACTTTTACATCGAAGCATTCACTACATTGAAATTGCATGTGATATGGTGGGGAGCAAACTTTGGTAAATTTATTGTTTACATAAAATCTACTTGTAAATGTTTAAATAGTTCTTTATCCTCTAATCTACATATTTCTTTCACCAAGCTTGTATAATATATAATTCTCTCATTATTAAAAAAAAAAATTTATAGTTTTTTTAGTACATAACATATTCTAATGGATTGTAAACCTATATACCTTTGATATTGAAAGTATATTCTATTGTTTAATTATATGGGATTGACAATCCACCTTTGATATTGAAAGTATATTCTTTTATTTAATTATATGGGATTAAAATTGGTCGACATTATTATCAATGCTACCATGGTCTTTTAATAAACCAAATAGTTGTATTATATTGATAATTATGTATAAATTGTTGGATAAGATATAAGCCTCAGTCTTGACCTTGAAATTCAACATATTTAATCACTTGAGCTCATGCTATTTGAATTTTTAGGTTCATCCATAGGATTGGAACCTTGGTTTATGAAGTGAAACTTTTTTCTCCATCATTTACAATTTTTATCTAGAAAACAAAAACCAATCATACTACTATAGCTTTAAATAATATAAATTCTCGGTTGGAACATACAGAGAAATAATCATTTTGAAGATGAAGAAAATATATGCTTAATGATTACTTGCAAACAAAATGCCAAAAAATATGTTAATATACTTACATAGGTGGATGTATCACAAAACATGTTCTTTTTAACCTCGTTCTTAACACCTTTAAAGTACTCATGACCATGATGTTGAAAGTGTAATTTGGCTTATGCCCAAGGTTGGCATTGTATGATATTGTCTTTTATAGACCTAAATTCAATCATTGTACAAATGTATTTAGGTATTCACTTAATCTAAGCCCTATGTGCTACAATTAACCTTGTTATAGTTGAACCCATCTTATATTTTGTAATTAACTTAAAGCCCCACTTTTTATGTCAACTTAGGTTAATATTTTATTATATAATTGGAATTTTGGTATTGGTATAAATATTCCCTACCATTCTATCCATTGCATCGAAGTGTTGTGATTCTTATCCATTGATAATACATTGATTATTTATGATGCTTATGGTACCCACTAATTGTCTTTCATATTTTTACATTTGTTGCACAAGATTTAAGTGAATGGTTTGATTTCGTTTGTTACTCGAAATAGGTGTAAAATCCAACATGGTATCAAATTAGGTATTAAGCAACTTCACATGGTCATGTAGAAGTTTAGCATCAAGCCTCTAATTCTCCAT
Organism: Wollemia nobilis; assembly: GCA_028583015.1. Taxonomy (NCBI): domain Eukaryota; kingdom Viridiplantae; phylum Streptophyta; class Pinopsida; order Araucariales; family Araucariaceae; genus Wollemia; species Wollemia nobilis. The sequence continues at coordinate 7,397,003 of JAQPPZ010015032.1, forward strand.
CTAAAATTTAGGATGAATTACTCTTCAAAGATTCATAAGTATGTTTAGCATGAGAGGTATAGAAGAGACCCTCCTACATGGATCTTCATTCATTTTTCTATCCATTCTAGAGAATTTTCACCTTCTCCATTTTCTACTTCATTTTTATCAACGTATACAAATTTGGGTTCTACATTGCATGATATTTTTTCTCCTTTGTAAAATAGCCATAGCATCTTATCTAAAGGAAAAAGGAGTCACTTGTTTGAATTTAAATTTTCTCATTTCTTGTGTGTGCCTTTTTTTTTTTAAATTAGTAATCCTTTGCATTAATAGGATATCCATTTTCAAAGAGAGGATGCATACCTCTATGCGACCAAGATGGGTACCAACATGGTCAATAGGGCGCAATTCAGGGATTTTCATTCTATGAAATATGGGTTTGAATCCACACTCAAATATTTTGCATGGATAATGAGCAACAAAGGTGAAGGTAATTTGAAATACTCTCATCCCTATTTTAGTTAGAGTGCTCAAAAATATAGATAAATGAGTGATTATTTGGTAATTTTTTGAAGGAGACCTCAAGTTCAAGGTAGAGGGTCTACTTTTTTAGATGTTGTTCATTATAGTCAAGATAGAAAGCATCATCTATGGAAGCATAAAAAAGGAAGACATCATAGCACTCAATGAATGAACAGTTACACCAAGCATGCAATAGCATTGAAAGTTGGATGAATGGACATTTGTATCTCCATATACGACAATCTCCTTAAAGGTATTTTTTTGCATGCTACAAAATTTGAACCCTTATTCATTGGCAAGATAGGATAAAAGGTATATAAAAAGCATTGGTGCTTTGGATAGTGCAAGGTATCTTATCTATTAGAAATTTAGGTTTGAATATCTATAGTTCTTTTGGCATTCATATACAATTTCAATGGATGACATGGCAACTTACATGGTACTTTAGCATGCTAGCAAATAATTATTTTTGGTTAAAAATATTAACTTGATTATGTATTTATGGTTTTGGTATTGGAATAACAACTTCCACCACTCCATCCATTGTATCATAGTATTGTGATCCTTACCTATGGATAATATAGTGAGTATTTATGGTGCTTAAAGGTAACAACCAATTCTATGTATTCCACTTTCTCTTTAATCCTTCTACACATTCTATATAAGATTTGAGTGAATGGTTTACTTATATTAATTACTGGAAATAGGTGCGAAATCCAACACATGAGTGGTTAATTATTTTATTAGCTTTACAAAAAAATTACTATAACATATTATATTATCAAAGCTATTCATATCAAAAAGGAATGAACTAAGATTTAATATTGGGTGTCATTCTCAAACAAAATATTGATAGCTAGTTCTACCACAACCATTAAAACTCGAATCATGCTATCATCTATGTTTTTTAATGTAACAACCCCCTTACTTGGATTGATCAAAAATAGCATGATTTTTTCAATTTAAATAATTTCCATCATAAATGGAAGTAATACATTTAATTTTAACTTGGCATAATACAGTTCATTAAATAATGCAAATTACGTTAATATTTAAATGCATTTGACTCACATGTTCTCAAAGTATTCATCAATGCCAATAATTTGTATCCATCTCATTATCACATCCACTCAAAAAATATAAATTCAAATTAAATATTAATCACATCCAACTTATATGTTCTAAATTTATTCATGAATGTCATGATATAGGTATGATTCACTATCCATCCATTAGACTAGTGGCATCCTTTCATAAGGTTGAGTTGGAATTTTCTCTCAACTCTAATTGACCTAAAAGGATGAAACTAATCCTACATCTATCCCCTATATTATCTATTGATCAAAGTGCAGCAAACAGTATTGTCATTGTTGTCAACACAGTCAGACAGATTTATTAATGCAATGGACAAGAGTTTATTGAACAGCAAGGTGCAGCCAAAGTACAATGGATAGGAGTTCAATGTTGAGCAAGGTGTTGCAGGAGGATTGTCATTGTTGTCAATACAGTCAATTAGATCTAATGATGCAATGGACAGGTAGTTCAGAAGTCACTCAGATGCAGAGGATAAAGTTCAAAAGTTTTGTCAACATAGTCAGATATATTTATTGATGCAATGGACAAGAGTTTATTGAACAGCAAGGTGCAACCAAAGTACAATGGATAGGAGTTCAGTGTTGAGCAAGGTGTTGCAGGAGGATTGTCATTGTTGTCAATACAGTCAGTTAGATCTAATGATGCAATGGACAGGTAGTTCATAAGTCACTCAGATGCAGAGGATAAAGTTCAAAAGTTAGTCAGATCATGAGTCCTTAAATGATAGATGCACAGAAACAGAAAACATAATTCATAATGAGAAGAAGAAGTCTTCTAACCTCGAGATGTCAAGAAGCGAAAAGGTTTTTTGTGAAAACCAAGGAAGTCAAAATAAAAAGTTTTATTTAAAATCATGGATAACAGATTTGAAATGGGTTTTTCTTAAAACCCAAGTTGGCTCTTCGTTTCGTTGAAAAAGATGCCCCGGTGATGAAGATATTTAATTTTAAATATTTAGTTTAAATTTTATTTTATTTAAAATTTAAATTAAAATATTAAATTAAATTAAAAGGGCCGACGTGTTACTATTTCACGGCAATAAGCTATAGGAAGGTGACGAAGGTGGAGAAGAGTTTGAGGCCGACAAAGTTAAATCTGGGCCGACGGATTTTAGGGTTTGGCACGACAATTTCTAGGGTTTTGCAACGACATTCTTAGGGTTACAACTACGGATTTTAGGGTTTGGCAGCTGACAAATTCTAGGGTTTCTCAGTCGACGTTCTTCTAGGGTTTGTTTCTAAAATTTCTTCTATAAAAGCAAGGGTTCTTCGAGTTTGAAAGATGGGGTGTTAAGATAAAGTGCAAATGCGAGCATAGTGTTTGTGAAAGTGAAGTTCGTGTTGAGCAGAGAGCAAGTCGTTTCGATTCAGAATGAGAGCGAAGTGATAGTTCTTTGGAGTTGCAGTAAGGTGTGCGTTGCGATGAGATAATGTGCGAAGAGCGAGTAGAGTGACTTGTGCGAAGATAAGAGCGCGATGTGCAGAAGTTGTGTTCTAAGTCTGAAGTGACAGTGTGCAGTTTATAGAAGTGATTGATCATCTGAATGCAACAGAGAGTGCAAAGAAGTACAGAGAAGAGGTGGAATAGTGCGACTCATTTTGCGTAGAAGCAGCAGAATGCAGAAAAATAGCAGACCGTGAAAATTGAGGTGAAAGTTTTATTCTGTAATTTTTATTATTGTCTTCCAAGTTGTTGCTTGGATTAAGGGGTTGGTGCCTCTTTCCAATAGGTGCTGGTAAAATAGGAGTTGGTGCTCCATTCTGTTGAAGCAGATAAAGTTAAGGGGTTGGTGCTCCTTCCAGTTGGTGCTGGTAAAGGATTATGTAAAGTTGTAGCTTTGCATTGACTCGGATTTGGATGGTAGTCCAAGCAGTCTTTTTGAGGAGTAGCCACATTGGTGAACCTCGTTAAAATGTTGTGTTATGTGTGATGCTTTCTTGATGCATTTAGTATCTCTTTTATCTGCTTTAAACTGCTGCTGGTTTTAAAATCATATGTTTTAGAAATTTTAAAGAACACACTGATTCACCCCCCCTCTCAGTGTCATTGTGATTACAACAATTGGTATCAGAGCCAGGTTCCCAATTTTGGCTAAATCAGTCAGGGTTGATCTTGGATTAGTACACAATGGCTAAGAAGAATAGATCCTCATCCAAAAAGGCATCCCGACTCAGCTTCGGCCTCCGTAGAAGAGAAATTTGAACCAAAAAAGGTAGAAGAAGTGAATCCTGAAGTCCGTGATGAAAATCTTGAGGCTGAAGTAGATTTTGAAGGAGAGTTGATATCTCGCACTTGAAGAGTGGAGTATAGAAAAGAAAAAGAACAAAATACTGTCCAAGAAGTTAGAAGAATATGGGGATGAGATTGAAGATCTCTTCCTACAAGTTCAAAAGGCCAAGAAATCGAAAGAAGCCTTGAAGACACAGCTGGATAATAAGAATGATGTATACAACACAAGTGAAGAGGAATATAAAAAGGTTATTGTTGATCTAAAGCTGCAACTAGAACAGAACAAAAGGATTGAAGATATTCTTAGGTCTCAGATCAATGAGAAAGAGACCGTATGCTGCCAACAAGAAGAAGAGATTGTTTCATTGAAGAAACAACTAAAAGAGGCCAATATAAATCTCAAATTTGAGAAGAGCACAGAGTTGCTAGATACAATGATAAATCAACAAAGAAGCCCCACAACTAAGTTTGGTCTTGGATATGAAGCTGAACAACCTTCATCCTCCAAATATGCAGAGAAGAAGAAGTCCTCGGCTGAAGGATTGAAACAAGAAAAGTCTGAAGTCGAATCCTCAAAAGGAAGAAAATATCAAAGAAGATCTACAAGCAAAGCAACCACAAGAAAAGAGGTTCTCTCACTCACTCTTTTAATAATGCTTTTTATGGCTATTGTTCTAAATGCAACCACTTTGGTCACAAGGCAACTTATTGTGGATCTGAACAATAGATCAAAGAGTTATGCCGATAAAAATACTTCTATTTTTTTGAGTGAACACCCCGTGCAATGTTTTAAATGTAATGGCCATGGGCACATAGCAAGGTTTTGTTCAAGCACTTCTGTATCCAATCTAAGGCAATACCATAGATTTCATCATACACATAGAATGCAATACATGACAGGGAATAAAACATGTGCAATGTTTTAAATGCAACGGTCAAGGGCACATAGCAAGGTTCTCTCCAAGCACTTCTATATCTAATCTAAGGCAAAACCCTAGATTTCATCATACACAAAGAGGACAACACCGACAAGGAACATATCATGTGCATAAAAGAAAAGAAAATAATCATCCATCAAGAATGCACAAGAGACAACCCCACAAGAGAAATGTTCAAGTTCACGAACAGGAGCAAAATAGGGATGTTGTTGAAAAACCCAAGCCCAAGTTCAGGAAAGTCTGGAGAAAGACAGAAGAAAGGAAATTGTGTCTCCTTGGACTCAAGGAGGCTACTCCGCCATTGCTCTAAGCAACTCCAGGTGCCACATCCTCAGGAGGAGCAATATTAAATTTTTATTTTAATGCTCCTATGTATTTGTCTAGGTATCTGAGGATGAAAGGTAAGCATATGGGTTAATGTTGTATAGTTGTTAAAGTGTGTTTTTCAGTTTATATAGTGGTTTGTGGAAATGCCGTGAAGTGTGGTGTTTAATTTGAGAGCTGTCACCATTGGTAGTTTTGAGATATGTCACTGTTGTACTGTTGATGATTCTTAATACCACTGTTCAAAATTACGAATCATAATAGTCCAGATAATTTGCTCAACGAAAGAATGCTTGCCCTAGCTGTGTATGTGTGTTTCGAGCAGCATGTATTTGTTTTTACTCTTTGATGTGAAGATTGCCAGATCTTTCATGACACCTTGGTGAATATATTTAATTCACAGACAGTTTTGTTTTAACTATTGATTTAATGCCACTCCAAGGATAAGAAGCTTGAGGCCGAGTAAGGTGCACTACGGTTGGCCATAAAGTGTTTGACAAAATGTCTTCTTCCGACATGCATAGTTGAAAGTAAGAGTTGGCAATGAAATTGCAAGTGTCGGACAAAAATTGGTACAGATGTGAGTCACTTGTCAATTCTCGTTGACAAAAGTGAAATCAGCATGTTGAATGGGAAGATTGAAGAAAAAGTTTTTTTAATGAGCAGCCAGATGATTTCCAGCCTGGTGATGAATAGTTGAGTTGCTTTCATAGTGGTTGTTTTGATCAAGTTAATGCTTTTCTTGATACATGATTTGGGCTTACTCCATTGAGTTTGATTTGAGCAAGTTATTCTTTGCCTTGGTGATTTATGTTGGTGGTCGTCTTGTTCAAATACCTTTGGAAGGAAAAGGATGTCTACTAGTTTCCTTTTCATGTAGTGATTGGTTGAATGCTTCAAGGTTAATCTTGAGTTGAATGATGTTGGTTAAACCTTGTCTATAAGCATTGTTGCTAAAGCCCTAATTGGTTGAAGAAAAGATGTTGGTTGTGCTGTGGTACAGTGTTTGGTACTTGCATAGAGTTGAAAGTGGATTGAGGTAGCCTGCTGGATTCTCACTGCAGAGAGAGACAAACAACTGTCATTAGGTTCAAGCTTGTTGAGAATATATCCAAGATGCATGGTGAAGTTGTATGCAGATGTTGCTGGCATTGCAGAACAAAAAGTTGGCTATATAAGATTATTGTATGCCTTCACTAACAGTGGACAAGTTTGAGTTTGCAAAGCAACAGAGGGTAGTTGCACGTAAGACAGTGGTTCAGTCATGTTCTTACACATGTTATATTGGTGAAGTTGACGGTGATGGTGTCATTCACTGGTTATTGCTGCTATTCACATTGTTGATTTTATTGATGCCTATTATGCTTATCATGATGTTGTCAATCAATGAAATGAAGTGGTCTTGGACTCGTGGGGAGCATTTGTGTATTTGTTTTTCTTCTTGTTCATGCTTGGAATATTTGCTAATTGTAATAATTTGTGTCTAAGAATATTGTGCATAGACTCGTGGGGAGTCTCAGCAGACCCTTTGGTATTATTGTCAAAGGGGGAGAAGATTTACAAGAAAATTGCACATGTGTTGCCAACAATTCCAAAGGGGGAGATTGTTGAGCAAAGTGCAAGCAAACAAGATTGTCATTGTTGTCAACACAATTGATAGATTTATTGATGCAATGGACAAGAGTTTATTGAACAACAAGGTGCAGCCAAAGTACAATGGATAGGAGTTCGTTGTGAGCAAGGTTGTGGGAGGTTATTGTCTGTGTGGATTGTCATTGTTGTCAATACAAGATAGATCTAATGATGCAATGGAGTAGTTCGAAGTCACTCTGATGCAGAGGATAAAGTTCAAAAGTTAGTCGATCATGAGTCCTTAAATGATAGATGCACGGAAAAGAAAACATAATTCGAATGAGAAGAAGAAGTCTTTCGAACCTGAGATGTCAAGAAGCGAAAAGGTTTTTTGTGAAAACCAAGGCAATCAAAATAAAAAGTTTTATTTAAAATCATGGATAACAGATTTGAAATGGGTTTTTCTTAAAACCCAAGTTGGCTCTTCGTTTCGTTGAAAAAGATGCCCCGGTGATGAAGATATTTAATTTTAAATATTTAGTTTAAATTTTATTTTATTTAAAATTTAAATTAAAATATTAAATTAAATTAAAAGGGCCGACGTGTTACTATTTCGCGGCAATAAGCTACAGGAAGGTGACGAAGGTGGAGAAGAGTTTGAGGCCGACAAAGTTAAATCTGGGCCGATGGATTTTAGGGTTTGGCAACGACAATTTCTAGGGTTTTGCAACTGACATTCTTAGGGTTACAACTGATGGATTTTAGGGTTTGGCAGTCGACAAATTCTAGGGTTTCTCAATTGACGTTCTTCTAGGGTTTGTTTCTAAAATTTCTTCTATAAAAGCAAGGGTTCTTCGAGTTTGAAAGATGGGGTGTTAAGATAAAGTGCAAATGCGAGCATAGTGTTTGTGAAAGTGAAGTTCGTGTTGAGCAGAGAGCAAGTCGTTTCGATTCAGAATGAGAGCGAAGTGATAGTTCTTTGGAGTTGCAGTAAGGTGTGCGTTGCGATGAGATAATGTGCGAAGAGCGAGTAGAGTGACTTGTGCGAAGATAAGAGCGCGATGTGCAGAAGTTGTGTTCTAAGTCTGAAGTGACAGTGCGCAGTTTATAGAAGTGATTGATCATCTGAATGCAGCAGAGAGTGCAAAGAAGTACAGAGAAGAGGTGGAATAGTGCGACTCATTTTGCGCAGAAGCAGCAGAATGCAGAAAAATAGCAGACCGTGAAAATTGAGGTGAAAGTTTTATTCTGTAATTTTTATTATTGTCTTCCAAGTTGTTGCTTGGATTAAGGGGTTGGTGCCTCTTTCCAGTAGGTGCCGGTAAAATAGGAGTTGGTGCTCCATTCTGTTGAAGCAGATAAAGTTAAGGGGTTGGTGCTCCTTCCAGTTGGTGCTGGTAAAGGATTATGTAAAGTTGTAGCTTTGCATTGACTCGGATTTGGATGGTAGTCCAAGCAGTCTTTTTGAGGAGTAGCCACATTGGTGAACCTCGTTAAAATGCTGTGTTATGTGTGATGCTTTCTTGATGCATTTAGTATCTCTTTTATCTGCTTTAAACTGCTGCTGGTTTTAAAATCATATGTTTTAGAAATTTTAAAGAACACACTGATTCACCCCCCCTCTCAGTGTCATTGTGGTATGATTCACTATCCATCCATTAGACTAGTGGCATCCTTTCATAAGGTTGAGTTGGAATTTTCTCTCAACTCTAATTGACCTAAAAGGATGAAACTAATCCTACATCTATCCCCTATATTATCATAATGTGCTTATGTCAATTATGGTCTCCCAACTAGTTATTGTATTTTGTTGAGATCACATGTCCATTTGAACCTTTAAAACATGAGTGAGTCCTCATTTACCAACTTTGAGTTTATAGCAACCAACTGCAAGGTCACCTAGCATTTAAAGCCTAATGGATTTGAGAATATCCAATAACATTTAGTTAATTCAAAAGTATTCTTCCTACAACGATTCATCTTATTCTAATTCTCCTATCCAAAGATATTAAGAGAACATTCATTTTAGTCCAGAAAATTAGACTCATCATTAATACAAATCAATAATTTATTTGTATAACAAATTTTTCACATTGTTCTCTTTATCTAGAAAGAGATTTTGACATTACATAGTCATGCTCTATTGAAAAAATACCAAAAGAGTCCTTTCACTTCCATATATAATCAAGAAGGCACTAACTAATATGAAGGTATAAATCATTCATACTACAAAATTATCCATCCATTAGTGTTCATAAACCATCTTGACTCAACAAGAATATCTCATTAACTAATATTAATTACTTTTAAATTAGAATAGCAAAAAGTATTCATTCTTTCCTTTTCATATTAGAAATAGCTTGAAAGTTCAATCTTACAATTACACCGAAGTTAGGATAACAAATAGTTTTATGACAATAATTTATATAGAATTTATTATGTAGGTTAAGCCTAATGGTAAAGACTTGGAAATCTAAATTGGATATCCAAGGTTTGAATCCTATAGAGAGTAAGGTTGTACACCATACTTTGGTAAGTAGAGTATGATTAAATAATCAAATATTGGATGAAGAACATCCTCCAGAGGATTATCCCATATGGCCTATGGGTAAACGTAAAAAGCTACTTCACTTTATATTTGTAGAAAGCATCAATACATAAGATAATTAGCTCATAGCTTATGATTCAAATCAATTGCAAGAAATGAAGTAATAATATCATCATTAAATAAAATATAAGTTTACTTTATTTTAGAATAAATCTCAATACAAGTTTGAATAACATCTACACAATTCATAAAACTTTTAATAGGTTCAATTTTAGTGGAGTTATATATAGGTTCATGCATAAGTTATATATATGCTAACATGTTGAAGCTCTAGTTTCATATTTTTAGTAAATGGTTTGAAACATACACAAGGTAGGTTTTTAAAACATGTATTGTTGTTGCATTATTTCATTATAAGCATGTTAAGAGTGTTAAAATACATCAAGTCAACCTTCTAGAACATGTTTCAAGAGCTTTCATACATATCTATTACATGATACGTTAAATATCAAGTTTGTACAAGATTACATTACGTAATATAGTCACTCAATTTCAAGAATAGGACTAGCTTGAGTTTATAATGAATGAATGTACCTTTTTCAATTTGTACAAGATCAAACATATCCATATCATACAAGAAGTTCTCCACTACTTGATTATATTATTTAATGAATAGTAAATGCATCTAGTATTTATATACATCATTCCTTAATGTTCATTCAGGCACACAATGAAAGTATAAACACCTCATACTATTGCAACTATAACTGAGGGAGAGCATCATTGGGGTGATTCATTTCCCAACCATAGAATTACATAAGGAACTCCCCTAGCTCTCCTTCCTACCCAAAAGAATAAATATTTTTGCAAGAAAAGCAAATATATGGCATTAGTATAATAGAAAAGAAAATCACGACAGTGCTAAAATCTACATAAAGTCATATTACATCATACAACAACCACACTCATTAATTTATTCCAGGTACATGAAGTCAAAAATTAATTATGTAAATAATGAATGTAATAATTTCGTTAATCATAGCTTGTCCAAGCACTCACTTGTAAAGTTTACAAGATCTAAACATTGGGGTTTAATTTATTTTAAATTAACATAGACATATCAATGCTAATAAATAGCATACCTACCCTATGTTCATCCACTTATGACATATAATGAAATCTCATCTACATTCCATCCATGCCCACTCTTTAGCTTATCTCCATCTCATTCATACCATAGTTTCTATATGTTGACTTCTTTATTAGGATAGGGTGCTATAGTATTATTTATGTACATACACCAAACAACCATGCCATCACACTGTAGTAAAATTATCAATAAATATGCATTCCTATCAATAATTTATCATGACCCTCCCTAGAGAACTATTTGGCACAAAGAAATAATGTATTAACCTATGATGTGGTGATACCTAGTTTGAAAAATTGAACCAAATATATGATTTTTAGTTGATTTATAAGGGCATGTTATTGCTAACATATTTCCAAGTGTGCAGGATAAGGTACACTCATAGGTGGAGAAGACAGACACATCCACCAGAAACGAGGGTACTTAAGATCAGGGGAAATGATGATTAAGGTACTCGGAGGTAACATGGATAGATACCTTCATATAGGCATGCATTTTCGGAAGGGATAATCATCAATGACTGATTGCCTTGAGCCTTAGTTGATAGCCTAGTAGCTATCATAAAATATTCGGCTAAGATGGGTGATTGGGTTTATGGAAAAATTCCCTCTTTGTTGTTTTGTAAACTTGATTGCTCTTTTCTGCATCATGACTTGGGTATCATAATGTTGGAAATTCAATAGTAGAACAATTGCAAAATGCATGTAGTTGCATAAAGTAAATTGTTATTTTGAAATGTTAAGTGAGCATCATGTTTTATGAAGAAAAAGGGAATTAAGTTTAAATGATAATTGAAGGTGCATTTAAACTAATTAATGAGGTTTTGATTAAATGATGATGTGAATTCATTTAAACTCATTAATAAACTTTATCTTAGTGATAAATGAATATTCATTTAAAGTAATTAAAGAAGTATATTTTAATGATATTGCAAATTCATTAATAAACTTTAATGAAATGAAATAAATGAAAAAAAAAATGCATTCAATAATAAATAGAAATATTTTATTTAAAAAAAAAAAAAATTAGGGTAATTTTTTTAAATAAAAGTAAAATATTTTAAATGAAAATAAAATATCATAAGGGATATTTTATTTGAAAATGTACTACTTTCATTTAAAATAATTTAAATGTCTTTTTCCCCTATATAGAGTGCAACCTACGTAAATAACCTTGGGGCTCTATTAATTCCCAAAATGGAAATAAGGGATAGGAGAATGTGTGCCACCAGAGTGATATGAGATGAGGGATGGAAGTATTGAAGGAAAAGAGGCTCGAGGATGGCTTGGATTTTGAGAGATGAGGGTGCATATAGGCCACCTAGGAGGGAGGAATATGTAAGGTAAGAAGAAGAAAATAGAGGAGGAAGAAGGAATGAGGCAGAGAAAAATGGGAGGATACACAGAGGAGCGCGCAGTGAGCAAAGGAAGAAAGTGACAAAGGAGCCACCGATTTCTAGCACGTAGGAGTACTAAGGTTGGAGGTTTTAAAGCTTTACCCGTTTGCATGCTTTTGTATGATGTGAAAATATGTATGAAACCTAGTTAAAAGCCCCCTGTAGTATGCTAATTTCCTCTGAAGGTTTGAAGCCTTGATGTTTTAATTAAAACGTAAGCAGAAATCTATTACGGGTTTGGGCATCCTATGAGTATCCTTGTTGTTTTACATTTATGTGAGTTCGGCCTCACCATCGTCTAAATATTTAGGAAGGCATATTTTAACTTGGTGTTTATAAAATACCATAGTCAATGCCTCCACTGTATCTTCCCACTGTGTGAGGAAGTGCCATGTCTAGAAGAGCCACCAAGTGTTTATGGAAATATTGTATCTTCCCACTGTGTGAGGAAGCATCGTGTCTAGAAGAGCCACCAAGTATTTATGGAAACACTATATCTTTCCATTGTGTGTGGAAGCATTGATTCTAGGAAGGCCATTGTGAGTTATGGGAGCGTTGTATTTTCCCATTGTGTGAGTGTGGAAGTGTTGACTCTAGGAAGGCCATTGTGAGTTATAGGAGCTCTGTATTTTCCCACTATGTGAGTGTGGAAGCATTGATTCTAGGAAGGTCATTGTGAGTTATGGGAGCATTGTATTTTTCCACTATGTGAGTGTGGAAGGGCCACGGATAGAAAGGCCATCGTGCATATGTAAAAGCACCTGTGTTTAATGAAACCCTGGGTAGAGTGGAGAGCATATGGTTGTACCCTCCTTGAACTCCAAGGTAGCCATCGTTTGACCTCCATGTCAAAGCTATTTTACAAATGCCATGATTTCATAGTAATATAAGGTCATGTATTATAGTAAGGTGTACCTTATGAGATAAATATTAAAGTAGACTTTAATTATTGTGAAATATCTTATGAGATAAATATTAAAGGAGACCTTTGATTTTCATGAAACATCTTATGAGATAAATATTAAAGTTGACTTTAATTATTGTGAAATATCTTATGAGATAAATATTAAAGTAGACCTTTAATTATTGTGAAATATCTTATGAGATAAATATTAAAGCAGATCTTTAATTTTTATGAAATATCTTATGAGTCTTTAATTAAAACAGACCTTTGATTATTATGAATTATCTTAGGAGTTTGTAATTAAAGTATGACCTTTAATCAATAAGATATAAACTATGTGACTTTAATGAAAGTAAGACCTTTACTTACTAAGATCATGAAGAGGCTATTTTTTAACTAAGTAGTGAATCTTTGGATAAGGTTAAGAATCTTTAATTGATGTTATGAATCTTTTATTAAGGTTGTAAATATTTGATTTGTAATTCTATGATGTAGACTTTATTTAAGAGTGTTTCATAAGGAAACATAATTATTGTATAGAATTGATGACAAATATTATGTGAATTAAATGGATGATTGGATTTATTCTTTGAATTAAAGTTATGGGGCTTTGATTTAGGGAATGAATGAAGGACTTGTTTTAGAGGTTAAAGGTATGGGACTTTAATGCTTTAAAACATGACTAGATTTGATTGAGCTTATGTGAATTAAATGAATGATTAGATTTATTCTTTAAATTAAAGTTATGGGGCTTTTATTTAGGGAATGAATGAAGGACTTGTTTTAGAGGTTAAAGTTATGGGACTTTAATGCTTTAAACATGAACATATTTGATTGAAGTGAGATATTGAACTAAGTAGAACATGTTGGATGACTCTCTAATAGAACATGAGAGGTGAAAATAAAAGTAAAGGATCTTTTATAAAATCCATTATGCATTAGGTGGTTGGAAACTTAATTAAATTTTGTATAGTTGTAATTTGGCAAAGTAAATGAACAGATGCATTTAGAGGTATGTCTATCCTGAACCATGAGTATCCTGATCCCCTACTACCCTCAAAGAACCAATGGGAAGCAATTATAAGTGAGGAGTTCAATGGAACCAAATATTAGGTAATTGTATTTTATATTGATTTACTTATGCTCAAGTAGACTAGAATTGTGGGGAGATATCCCTAATGCTGATGGTAATAATATTTAGAGTAAGAAGGACTTACCATGCAAGATTTAATGCAATAATTGGTTATTGGTTTAGAGAAGGTACTTTTACTTTAATATTGTACTTGGATTTAATGTGTCTGATTCTCTATTCTCTTATGATATTCTCTTTTAGTATTAATCCTTCTTTTATTTTTTGGATGCTTTGTGATTATGCTTTGTTTGTTTTAAAATCTAGGTGTATTCTTGTTTTATTAGAATGATAAAATCAAGAGTAGATTCCTAGGATGAACTCAGATGTGACCTAAGGTAATTGAAAACCCCTTAGGGTGAACATAGGAGACCTAAGGTAATTGATACCACCTTAGGGAGATAAAAGACTTAAGTTGTGGAGAGATAACATCTAAGTTAAGATAGCTCGTTAGGTAGATGATATGGATAGATTAACTCGCAATACTCATAGCATACCTACACATAATAGCTTGTGTATGGTATGGTGATACGTGTATACCTTCGATTGACTGAGGGTGATAAGTTTAACTGAAAAAGAGTGATGAGATAGATAGACTTGTTTGTAGTAACACATGTTACACCTACACAAATGGGATTTGTGTTAGGGTACCTTGTGAGATGTAGCTTTCAGGAAAACTTAGGGGATTTAAATTTTAGGTAAATACTAGGTTGGGTTAGGGGTTCATGAAGGGTTCATGAGTCTCTCTCCTTAGGAAAAAAAAAACTTTTTTTCTATTTTTGTATGTTTCTTTTTGTGTGTTTTTGGATCATTAAATTTGGTATCAGAGCTCTAGGTACGAGGGTATAGAGCTTCTATGTGTGCTAAAGGGAATTAGATGTCTCCATTGAAGGCTTGCTTAAGGTAAAGGATAAAGTTGGGATGACCTAGAATACCCTATTTTCTAGGATTTGACAGGAATTAACCCCAAGGGCGAGTGGATGTTAGGATGCCTTAGTATGGGCTTTGGTATCAATGACACATCCTAGCATGGGATATTATCCTAGTTATATTTTTTATTGCATCTATAGAGAGAACTTTGTATTATGGCTTGAATTAGAGATGTAGCTTAAGATGGAACTATAATCTAATATTCTTTCTTGGATGGAACCAGGTTAAGATGCCATATAAGACCGAAAGAGGGAGGCCTATACCTAGGAAAACTTGACAAAGTAATATCAAAGAAGAAAACCAGGATGGGGCACCAATAAGCCCCAATAGGGAGGTAGAAGACCTCATCGTAATGGTCACTGCTATGTAGGATCAGATAAGACAATTGTTGGAAACAGCTGCAAACCAGAATTCACAAGTTAAAGGCTCAAAGGTTGGTCCAAGTAGTGGACTAACTGTAGAACAAGTGCAAGCTAGAGCCCTGGCATAAAATGAGACAACTAGGGACATGAAAAATATTAGTATCTCCAAGCTTGATGGGGAGGGTGAAGGGGATGCAGGGAGGAGTGCGTAAGGTAAGAAGAAGAAAATAGAGGAGGAAGAAGGAAGAAGAGGGTAAAGGAAAATGGGAGGAGATGTAGAGGAGCGCACAGTGAAAAAAGGAGGGAAGTGAAAAAGGAGCCACTGGTTTCTAACGCATAGGAGTACTAAGGTTGAAGGTTTTTAAGCTTTACCCATTTGCATGCTTTTTTATGATGTGAAAATAAGTATGGAATCTGGTTAAAAAACCCTTGTAGTGTGCTAATTTCCTCCGAAGGTTTGAAGCCTTGATATTTTAATTAAAACATAGGCAGAAATCTATTGTAGGTTTGGGCATCCTGTGAGAGTCCTTGTTGTTTTACATTTATGGGAGTTCAGCCTCACCATCATCTAAAGCTTTAGGAAGGCATCTTTTAACTTCTTGGTGTTTATAAAAAACCATAGTCAGTGCCTCTGTTGTATCTTCCCACTGTGTGAGGAAGTGTCGTGTCTAGAAGAGCCACCAAGTATTTATGGAAATGTTGTATCTTCCCACTGTGTGAGGAAGCACCGTGTCTAGAAGAGCCACCAAGTGTTTATGGAAATGTTGTATCTTCCCATTGTGTGAGGAAGCACCATGTCTAGAAGAGCCACCAAGTGTTTATGGAAACGTTGTATCTTTCCATTGTGTGTGGAAGTGCTGATTCTAGGAAGGCCATTGTGAGTTATGGGAGCATTGTATTTTCCCACTGTGTGCGTGTGTAAGCGCTGATTATAGGAAGGTCGTTGTGAGTTATAGGAGCACTATATTTTCCCACTGTGTGAGTTTGGAAGTGTTGATTCTAGAAAGGCCATTGTGAGTTATGGGAGCATTGTATTTTCCCACTGTGTGAGTGTGGAAGCGTCGTGGCTAGGAAGGCCATCGTGCGTATGTGAAAGCACTTGTGTTTAATGAAACCCTATGCAGAGTGGAAAGCATATACTTGTACCCTCCTTGAACTCCAAGGTAGCCATCGTTTGACCTCCCTATCGAAGCTATTTTGCATCTACCATGATTTCATAGTAATCTAAGGTCCTGGATTGTAGTAAGGTGTACCTTATGAGATAAATATTAAAGCAAACTTTAATTATTGTGAAATATCTTATGAGATAAATATTAAAGTAGACCTTTGATTTTCATGAAAGATCTTATGAGATAAATATTAAAGCAAACTTTAATTATTGTGAAATATCTTATGAGATAAATATTAAAGCACACCTTTAATTATTGTGAAATATCTTATGAGATAAATATTAAAGCACACCTTTAATTATTGTAAAATATCTTATGAGATAAATATTAAAGCAGACCTTTGATTTTTATAAAATATCTTATGAGTATTTAATTAAAACAGACCTTTGATTGTTATGAATTATCTTAGGAGTTTGTAATTAAAGTATGACCTTTAATTAATAAGATATAAACTATGTGACTTTAATTAAAGTAAGACCTTTGCTTAGTAAGATCATGAAGAGGCTATTTTTTAACTAAAGTAGTGAATCTTTGGATAAGGTTAAGAATCTTTAATTGAGGTTATGAATATTTTATTAAGGTTGTAAATCTTTGATTTGTAAGTCTATGATGTAGACTTTATTTAAGAGTGCTTCATAAGGAAACATAATTATGTTATAGAATTGATGACAAAGATTATGTGAATTAAATGGATGATTGGATTTATTCTTTGAATTAAAGTTATGGGGCTTTGATTTAGGGAATGAATTAAGGACTTGTTTTAGAGGTTAAAGGTATGGGACTTTAATGCTTTAAAACATGATTAGATTTGATTGAGATTATGTGAATTAAATATATTATTGGATTTATTTTTTGAATTAAAGTTATGGGGCTTTGATTTAGGGAATGAATGAAGGACTTGTTTTAGAGGTTAAAGGTATGGGACTTTAATGCTTTAAAATATGATTAGATTTGATTGAGCTTATGTGAATTAAATGGATGATTAGATTTATTCTTTGAATTAAAGTTATGGGGCTTTGATTTAGGGAATGAATGAAGGAATTTTTTTAGAGGTTAAAGGTATGGGACTTTAATGCTTTAAACATAAAAAAATTTGATTGAAGTGAGACCTTGAACTAAGTAGCACATGTTGGATGACTCTCTAAGAGAACATGAGAGGTGAAAATAAAAGTAAAGGATCTTTTATAAATTCCATTATGCATTAGATGGTTAGAAACTTAATTAAATTTTGTATAGTTGCAATTTGGTAAAGTAAATGAATAGATGCATTTAGAGGCATGCCTATCCTGAACCATGAGTATCTTGATCCCATACTACCCTCAAAGAACCAATGGGAAGCAAGGATAAGTGAGGAGTTCAATGGAACTAAATAATAGGTAATTGTATTTTATATTGATTTACTTATGCTCAAGTAGACTACAATTGTGGGGAGATATCCCTAATGTTGATGGTAATAATATTTAGAGTAAGGACTTACCATGCAATATTTAATGCAATAACTGGTTATTGGTTTAGAGAAGGTACTTTTAATTTAATACTATACTTGGATTTAATATGCATATGATTCTCTATTCATTGATGATATTCTCTTTTAGTGTTAATCCTTCTTTTCTTTTCTGGATACTTTGTGATTATGCTTTGTTTATTTTAAAATCTAGGTGTATTCTTGTTTGATTAGAATGATAAAATCAAGAGTATAGTTCTAGGGTGAACTCAGAGGTGACCCAAGGGAATTTAAAACCTCTTAGGGTTAACATAGGAGACCTAAGGGAATTTAGACCCCCTTAGGGAGATAAAAGACTAAGTTGTGGAGAGACTACATCTAAGTTAATATAGCTCTTTAGGTAGACGATATGGATAGCTTAAATCGCAATACTCATAGCATACCTACACATAATGGCGTGTTTATGGTATGGTTATGCGTTTATAACTTTGATTGACTGAGGGCGATAAGTCTAACTCAGCAAGAGTGATGAGATAGATAGACTTGTTTGTAGTAACACATGTTATGCCTACACAAAGGGGATTTGTGTTAGGGTACCTCATGAGATGTAGCTTTCAATAAAACTTAGGGGATTTAAATTTTAGGTAAATACTAGGTTGGATTAGGGGTTCATGAAGGGTTCATGAGTCTCTCTCCTTAGGAAAAAAAAAACTTTTTTTCTATTTTTGTATGTTTATGTTTGTGTGTTTTTGGGTCATTATAGAATTACTCTAAAAAAAACATAAAATATACAACCATGAGATTAATAACTAAAGTAGACTCTAACAACATATTGACGTGACCTCATTTAAGAAATCATCATACATACATTAAGGCAAACATCAATCCTATATATTCATTAAGGTAACATTAGCAATATTTATCCATTTAAGAAAGACATCAATTTTTTATATTCATTAAGAAAAAATTAATAGCATTCAACTATTTAAAGCAACTATCAATAAGTTCATAGCTATTGAGGTGAACATCAATAACATTCAATAATTTAAGGTAAACATTAATAGTTTAGTTATTATGGCAAACATCAACAACAAACTCATTAAAGATAAAGTTCCTTAATTTATAACCATTAAGGTAAATATCAACAAAATTCAACTATTTAAACAAAATACCAATGGATTCACAACCATTGAGGTAAAAATCAATAGCATGTAGTCATTTAAGGTAATCGTCAATAGTTTACAACCATTAAGGCAAATATCAATAGCATTTAATTGTTTAATACAAACATCAATAGTTTATAAGCATTAAAGCAAGCATCAATAACATTAGGTATTTAAGATAAACATTAATAGGTTTGCAACCATTGAGGTAAAAATCAACAAAATTAAGTCTTTTAAGGTAAAAATCAAAAATTTATAGTCGTTAAGGCAAACATCAATAGTATTCTATCATTTTTGACAAATTAATTATTTATAGTCATTGAGATGAACATCAACAATATTTATCCATTTAAAATAAACATCATTAATTTATTTCCATTAAGACAAACGTCAACAACATTCATCCATTTTAGGTAAACATCACTGGATCCACAACCATTGAGGCAAACATCAACAAAATTCACTAAAAAAGGAAGATATCAATAGTTTAAAACCATTAAGGCAAACATCAACAACATTCAACTATTTAAGGTAAACGTCAATAACATTCAGTTATTTAAGGAAAATAATAATAGTTACATCCATTAGGGTATACATCAACAAGATTTGACCATTTAAGATAAACGTAAATATATTACCCTAGCTTCTACATGTTTGTTCTTGCAGTTCCATAGTTAGGACAACTTTCTTTTCTTATGCTAGAATAAAATGCAATTAAACACATACATCCATAACAAATCAAACTAAAACATTCCCTCAATGAAATAAGAAGACTTAGCATTTTTTGCAACAAAATTGCCTTTATTTTTAAAGGCCCTCAAAATGTTATAGTAAAGTTATTAATAGGCTATATCTAACCATTGATAATAATATGAATATTCATAATTTGATATAGTAGAATTTATCCTAAACAAATACCCAACCAGCATCTGCCTAACCCAAGCAAACATAAATATCATTTTGCTCAATAACATATTTCAATAGGGTTCCAATCCTCATGCCTCCACTTAGCATGGTTTTTCCATAGTATAAAAATTAATGAAATTCACATGGCTTCTACAAGTTTGTTCTTGCAGTTCCATAGTTAGGACAACTTCCTTTGCTCATGCTCTAAGGTGCTGCAATTAAACACATACATCCATAACAAATCAAACTAAAACATTCCCTCATTCAAACAAGAATACTTGGTATTTACTGCAACAAAATTGCTTTTTTTTTAAAGGTCCTCAAAAGGTTATAGTAAAATTATTAATAGGCTAAATCTAACCATTGAGAATAGTATGAATTTTCATAATTTAATATAGTAGATTTTATCCCAAACAAAGCCCCAACCAGCATTTTCAAAACCCAAGCAGACATAAATATCATTTTTCTCAATAACATATTTCAATAGGGTTTTAATCCCCATACCTCCACTTAGCAAGGTTTTTCCATAATATAAAAATTAATGAAAGTCACATGGTCATTTTTTTCAAACAAGCATCTCAAAATTCCCTCTAAATTACAAGCAATACCCTTATTTGCATTAAACACTAGAATTACATTTCTTATTCAATAATCCCTTTGTTGAAAAAGTTTCAGGTTTTGGCAAGGGTTTTAGGAAAATAGAAATGAGTTGTTGGGTCTAAATTCAAAATGATTTGGGATTCTAGTTCCAAAATTCATGTTGAGTTTACTATTTATAACAAGGATTTTTCCTCCACATGTTTCAAATTCCTTCTAAAGCATGGATTTGTTGAAGACGAATAATATTTTTTTATAAATCCAGTAACCGTAAAAATATGCCCAAAGAAAACCCATTGCAAACTTTCAATTTTGAAATTGTACCCATGTTCCAAAATTTAAAATTTCAAGCATTGGTTTGAGTAGAATAACAAGGTATACAAAATATTTCTCAAAATTTCATTCACATACAAACCTAAAAAACACATATGGTAGTGCAACAATGGCTAACATCTTCAAAGTGTAGTAAAAACTCCCATAATTTCAAATATGGAGAACAATTCATTTCTCAATCTTGATTTTCAAATAGAACCCATAATATCAAATGCAAAATTCAATCATATACATACATTAGTTTCAAAAAATATCAATTATTTTCCCAAGGTTTATTTTTTCAAGCCAATCACAAAGATCACAACAAGGCCATAGACAATATCTGGAATTGTTGAAATAAAAATCCTAAGAGCGAGACTGAGATGATTAATGAATCTTTACAAAAGTATTGTACTCTCACATCCCAAATCTTAGATGATGTGTATCCCTTTCACATAAACAAATTAGTTTTTATAAGATCTTTTCCAAGTATATTTTTGCCTCTAAATTGATGCACCCTAATATACATTTTTCCCAAAGTACATTACTCACAGAATAAATTTTATCTCAAAATGGATGGAAAAATTAGCATAGCCACTCAACAATGTATGTTATGTCAAACTTAGACATTCGAGTTCTATTGCATAAGTAGTCCCTCTCACCTTCATTCACTTACATAGTAAAATTAAGAGCATTATTAAAGTGAATATTTTGTATGAGGGCTTTTAGTATTTTGGCACCTTCCTACCCATACAAGAAAGTATTGTCTTTATGTACTTTCATAAGCATACATTTGCGAAGCAAAGCTTATGCAAGGCAATCATATGCAAACAAGTATAATTCACTTTTCATATCAATAAATAAATAAGCATTCATACCCAATCCTATCATGCAATGCAATTCTAAAGAGTGTGTGTGCATGTGTGCATGATTTTCTTATCTCACATGATGTAGCCTAGCATTTGTAATCCTCTTCCCATGATACCACCCCTCTCAAACTTAAGTCAAAGGCAACCCTTTTAAGCACTCAAACCAAGTCATTATAGTTAGTTTTCTTACAAGAAAATCATAAATTTACATTATGTAATAGAATGCAATCGCTTTCTCATAAAATGTACAATTATTATGAAATTAAACAATAAATCTCATATTACGATTTTAATCATTCAATGTCAAATCATCATTATCACATGTCACCTCAATTTCATCACATATTCAAAATAAAGTGTCGTTATCAAATCAAATAAATTTAGGATTTCATACTTAGTTGTTCAACCTCATTGGAGAGTTATTACTAAATAGTCAATAGAAGCATAATATGGATATCATACTTGGACTTTTACAATTATACAAAACATGGATTGTTTTTTGGTAAAAAAGAATTTATATTACAAAATTCAAGTAGAATAGATACATTATTTTTCTTCCCATGAATTGTTGATACAGGATTTAGTATATGTAATGTTACATTCTCTATCAACTAATATACTATAGTAACCCATGTATAAAAGAAACAACCTAATACAATGAATTACAGTACTAAATACATCTAATTTTTACCATCAAGAGAGAAGATAGAGAGAAGATATTCCCTAATCCATGTTTCCCATCATCTAGGGAAATAGCCATAACAAATGAGGTTGCCTTTTTCTAGAGCCTAATTTGTCATAGCATTTGCAACTCTGTTTTGTTCTTTAGGGATGTGATTGTATTCCATAGATAGAAAGCTTATCTATAACATCTAAATCTTCTCTATAGTTCTCCTTAGTCTCTAGTCAATCTTCTTATTCTCCCTTAGATTCTTCAGATGGTTGATCATGACTTATGAGTTAAATTCTATTTGGACCTTCTTCCAACCTACCTTAACTACCTCTTGGAGCTCTCTAAGGATACCACAATCTTCTGCTAGGTTTTTGGAAAGAATGCCAAGATTCTATGCAAATGTGAAAATTAGGGTCTCATTTGATTGTCTTCCTATTATCTCTCCACACTAGATCTACTTGGATTCCCCAATGATGCTCCATTTGTGTTAAATTTTTTCTAATCCGCTAGGGGAGGTTACCAATTTTCCTTTTTGACTACTTTTGGGTGCCTTATGGTTATCATTTTTTTATTAACAACCATAGGAATCATTTTTAATCTTCTCATGATTTGTTCTAATTTTTAGTGGGGTTATTGGGGATACTTCAGTGTATATTGGACTATCTATGCTATGTTGGATATGGTATTTTTCCAAATATAGTGGATGTCCTTGGACTCCTGTTTGACGATGTGGTTGTTCCTTTCCTTCCATATATTCCAATGTAGGAGAGTAGTTCCTACCCATAATATCTGCCTAACATACTGGTGTACTACATCCTATGTAGTCCATTACCTCCACATATGCTCTAGGGTGGTAAATCTAGACCAATTAATACCAAGAAATATAGCCATCATCCTCCACAACTTTAAGGCTACAGGACTTCTAATAAATAAGTGGCAGATTGTTTTGAGGTTCTCCCCACACATCTCACACCTAAGAGGACCATGGTAGGCTCTTTTCATAATTTTTTCCCCTTTTAGTACCTTTTTATGTATAAGAATACAAATGAAGAATCTCACCTTAGTCCATAGCTTTTGTGCCCATATTTGTTTGAATAAGTCTCGAAGTGGGTTAGGAGTACTTTGGTATAGAACTGCATAACCACTTGCTATTGTATACTCCCCCTAACTCATGTTGCCCCATCCAAGGAAATCCTTCACTTGATACCAATAAAGTGATCTCATTTATCAAGTTTTTTGGATATCAATATGCTACCTCTCAAGGATTTGAATTGGTCGTTCGATTGTGAGGACCCAATTTCTCTCAACTTAAAAATTTATAGTCTAATACTTGGATTATTTTGCTACTTTTATCAAATTTTCTCTATGTATTTATTCCATAAAAGGTATCCACTCTATAAATTGAGCCACCAAAGGTAGGTGCCCATACCAAAATTTTGCATGTTGACCATTTTCAATTATCCAAAAGAGCTCCTTCTATATCAACTTCTCTCTTATCCTTAAAATTGCTAATATGGGGGATCCTCTATTAGGTAGTTGGTGTCAAATAATGGCTATCAAAATTTTATATTTTACATATTTAACTCTTAGACTTTGGGTCCATAGTGCATTGGGATTGTCCAACATCATCCAATACAACTTAGTTGCTAGTGCCTTGTTATTCTTGATTGTTGATTTAAATCCTAGTATCCCTTCATGTTTGTGAAAGCATAAAGTTTTCCAATGCATCGGTGCCTATGTCCTTTCCTCCTTAGTGTCACTCCAGAGTATTTGGTGATTAATTTGATCAAACTCTCTTAGAACTGCCTTGGTAATATCCAAAATTATGGAGACATAAATAGGTATATATTGAAGTACTGGTTTAACAAGGGTTATTCTTCCCCTGATTATAGCCATTTATTAGTCCATTTTTCTATTTTCCTTTTTACTATGTCCACTAGCTAGACCCAATCCTCCTTTTGTCTCCCTATTTTAAGAGGAATTCCTAAGTAGGTGATAGGAAGGGAGGTCTTATGGTATCTTAGTTTGTCAAGAACCATAATCTCCTATATAGGTGAGTAGTGGAATAAAATTACTTTGGAATTTTCCTCATTGATCTATTACCCTGTGGTTCTTGATAAACAACTTATAATATATTTGATTCTAGAGGCTTCCTTCGCTATTTCCCTAACAAAGTAGTCATCAATAAGCTAGATATGAGTTATTGGTCTGGCTCCATTTAAAATAGTTATTCCTATTAATGTTTGGTTTTCCCTACATTTGGCCATTTTCCTTCCCAAGCATTCAACCAGAATGATGAATAAATATGGAGAAATGGGGTCTCGTTGCCTAATACCTCTATATGTAATGAACAATTATTAAGGGTAGTAATTAATCAAAATTGAATAGGACACTGATGAAATGCATCCCTTGATCCCATTTTTCCATTCTTGTGAGAAGCCAAATCTACCCATTACTTTAAGGAGGAAATATGAGTCCACCCTATTATATGCTTTGGATAAGTCTAATCTAATGAACATGGATGGGGATTTTTGTGCTTCCATGGAGTGAATAGCCTCTTGAACTAAAATTATCTCATCCACTATTTATTTGCCTTCCATAAAACCACCTTGTTCTAGTGATATAATCTTATGCAGAAGCAGTTTGAGCCTATCTACCTTTACCTTGGTGATTATTTTGAGCAAGAGGTTAAATAAAGGTATTGTTATAAACATGGTAATGTGATTTGCATCTTGCTCCTTTGGGATCAACGCTATATATGATTTTTTGATTTCCTTCAGCACATATTTAGCTTTCCTAGCTTTCTCAACCACATCCAGAAGGTCCTCATGTAGGATATCCTAAAATCCTTGGTAGAATTCAATGGGGAATCCATCTAGCCCAGGAGTCTTACCTTTTTCCATTCTGAAAACCACCTATTGTAACTCTTTGGTAGTTATTGGTGTAGTCAAAACTAAATTGTCTTCCTCTATTATTATTGTAGGTATCTCTTGTGACACTTCTTGTTGGGCTTCTATATCCAAAGGTTTTTCTACGAGTAGACTCATAAAATAGTTTATTACAATAGACCTCATACCTTTCCATGTGTGGATAGCATCTCCTACTTTTGTTCTCGATGATGGTATGAAGTTGTGCGATCTATGGGATATTAGAGATTTGTGGAAGAATCATGTGTCTCAATCCCCCTCTTGGAGCCATTGGATTCTATATTTTTGCTTCCATAATAACTCTTCCCTTTTTTCCTATTCCTCTAGCTAGGATGTAAGTCTGATCTCTGTTCATTCAAATATTTGATTTAGGCTACCACTTCCAAATTTTTCTTCTTGACATGTCCAAAATCTTCCTAATTCTAGGTCCTTATCTTGGATTTGATGTACTGAAGCCTCCTCACAAAGCAATACATCTTGGTTTCATGTTAAGGTTTGTCTAACTTGCACTATTGTTGCACTCTAGGCCTAAAAGAGTTGTCTCTAAACCACATCAGTTGGAATCTAAATGGCAAGTGTACAATTAATGGATTTATATTAAACAATGTGCTTGAATTCTAGTGTCAAATGAGTGAGGGTAGTTCATAATTTCAAAATAAATATCTTCAAATATAATCATCTCTATCCTTATGAAAACAAATATGTCATATAGCACCAAAATTATTTATAGCATTAAGTGTGAGTAGTGATCTAGTGTGAACAACAAGCAAGCCTCACCTTCAAGTTCTTGGTCCAGATATCTTGATAAATTTAAATAATAAAGGATTTTATGAGGAGACATTAGGTAGCAAGGAAGGTAAGTCATTTAGGGAAACCCTAACTAAAATTAAAGATGCCCTAAATAGAAATAAGGATGTCCTAATTGGAAGAAAAAAGTATAAACAAAACTATGGCAACCCCTATCAATGTGGTAAATATTTCAAGTATTTATCAAGGATGAGATGATTGAGCATATATAAAGGTTTTTAAAAGAAAATAGAATATGCAAAAAAAAAAAAAATTATTGGAAACATATAGTAAATATCAAAACATTCAACTAGGGGCACATCATGGGCCACCCTCCTTATGAATCAAACATGGGTCTCTACAAGGAGAGCCCAACAACATTACCATTATGGTGTTCCGATAAGGACTAAATATGCAATTTTAATGAATACTAGTCAAGTTTTTCAAAGATTCCAACATTGATTAACTGGAAGTGGGGACTGAGATCAAATTATTGAATGACTTTCCTTATAAAATGATTTTTTTCCTCGTATTCTCTAATTTGGAAGTCAAGGATAAAGTAATTGGCGGTGGCCTATGGTTTCATAGAAATATGGGTTGTATTTAAGATCATAGAGAGAATTTTTCTATGGATACAATTTTTTTTAAAAAGCTTTGAGGATTAGATTTTTTTAACTTCTATATCAACATATCAATAAGGAAGTTTTGAAGAATACCGGTAATACCCTAGGATAATTTATCTATGACGGGTAAGATACTAAAAGCGAAAGTGTATACTCAAATATGTATTGCCATGAGTGTATCAACACCTTTGCCAACATCCATTAAGATTAAATCTAAATCAAAATAATGAGAGCAACAAGTGGATTATGAAGATACTATATTTCAATCTAGCAAAAGTGTTATGGGAATGAAGCCATGGCAAGATATTGCAAAGTTAAAAACAATAATGAAATAGATGCTAAGAAAAATATGAAAACTTTTGGCCATGAGATACACTCAAAGATAAAGCAAGAAGATCACATTATAGAAGTTATCTTAGATCAGAAAAAAATCAACCTTTGAAACATAATTAATGAAACCCTCTACCTCATAACATGGTGAAGGCATTCATAGTTCATTTAGAGTAATCATTAGAAGAAACTAAATATGTAAGGGATGATGAATTGCAATGTGTAGGTTGAAATTTAATAGGAATTAAAGGTGTGAAGGAAAATGTGAGGAAAATTTTGAAAATAAAGATGACAAGTTCAATTGTGATCTAGGTCAATCATCTCCATGTTCCTCAAGCGGTAAAAAATCATCTCCTTAAAATAAATATAGAATTACTATAATGTATGTCCCTTGCACTTTAGGGTTTCAAATTCAACACAATAGAGGAAGTAGCATGGAGAATATCCATTACAATTTAGGTTTTTTATGTTAGCCTAATAAAGTAAGTACTATGGAGGATGGCCCTTGTAGTTTAAGGTTTCCAAGGAAGCATAAAGGGAAAGCATTTACATTAGCACAAGAAAGTAAGTAATATCGAGGATGGCCCTTGTAGTTTAAGGTTTCCAATAAAGCATAAAGAAATAAGAATTTTCAAGGTTATCCCTTACACTTCAATTTCTATAGAATAGCATAAACTTATAAATGGTAACTCAAATTATGAACAATCTAGAAAAAAAGAATATTAACAAGAACAAAAGTGTTGGTAGGAATGGAAAATGAGAGAAAAGAAGGAACAAATCCAAAAAGAAAATTCAAAGGTATATTCATTTGGGAAACCAAAAACAAATATCACAAGTATTAATAATAAGTATAGTTAAGCCCACAAATGAGGATGAAAGTGATAATGAGGATGAAATATTTAAATATTTAGAATATTGATAAGGGCCCTCACAAAGAGTTATGTTAATAAATTTTAATAGTCTTGAACCTGTTTTAAAATAAGAAACAAAAATAGAAAGTTAGAAATATAAGGATGCATTCAAAATATTTGGAATATGGGATATTGTATGACACTTTCTACTATTTAAACTTTAAAAGGTATTACAACTATATGAGACAATCACAAAATAGGACAAACAATCACTAGAAACAATAAGTAATTGGGTTGTTTGTCTTTTCTATAGAAAAAACATCAAAATAGTATCAAATGTATATGCTCAAATTATAGTTACTCAAATATAGATGGTAGAAGAACCTCAATTCATTTATGTCAAACTCAATAATGATTCACACTTGCAATGTCTTGATTCTTTTGGGAACTTCAAAATAATTATATTTGCTTCGAAAAAGAATGATAGTATTCTTATATGGCTTAGATCAATGGAGGATTTTTCTTTCTTATTTAATTCAAATAGATTTAGGATGTTATTCCTTTAAGCTATTAATAGATGCACTAGACAAACTCAAGTACCAAAAATATTGGATAGACTTTGGTTGTCTAATAGATGGTTACAAATAAAGTATAAGCAATACCATGTCACAAACTCTTTCTATTGGGATATGATATACTCAACAATGATTATCCAAATCCATTTTACTTTCAACTATGGTTCCCAGACCCTAATATTTTACAAATATTTATGTTAGGGTGAGATGAAGCAAAGTTTGAAGGATCATGTATGTGCCACTTTATCAAAAAATGAAATATCTAAATGGGTATATGAAGATTTGGAATATCAAGTATTTTGGTAACACATTTAAAAGAAAGGAGAAAATTAAATCCAAGATCACCAATTTACAAGAGATAGTAAAATTAAAAATAATTGAATAAACCAAAATATTTGAATGCAATAAAACTAATTATTTTTTTATGATCGTGATGTATTGAAAAGAAAATTTCTTTTTAGGACCAAAAATCTAGTGAGACGGCTTAAGAAAAGGGATTTTTATGCTATCATCAAAACGCATTTGTCTTATTGTTAAATAAAAAATATTTATACTCCATATGTACATATTAAGGAAGAAAGAGATATCAAGAAAGAAATAATCAATTATTCTAAATATATTTAACAAAATTTGGGAAAGACAGGGCTCAAGACAAACTTTTGTAAAATATTCCATCAAATATTATACAAAAAAATAAAATCTTGATTGAGGAATATTTCAAAGGAAGAGCTACAAGAGGTAGGTGCAATCTAATAATGCACCTGGTCCTCATGGACTTTCTACAATTTTCTTTCAAGAATTACGAGATATGTTGAAGAGTGATACATTGGTTGCAGTTGAAGAGGCTAGAAAAAAAAGGCTATAAAAAGTGAGATCATTACCACCTTTATCACATTGGTTTGCAATAAAAGTAAGACAAAAGACTGATCATTTTCATCCAATAAGCATTTGTAACATGATTTATAAGATAATTTTAAATTTATGGCAAACACATTGAAAAGCATTCTAAATTGTGTTAAAGAAATAAATTTGTTTTCAACATGGTAATAAAATCCTTGATGGTATAATCATTGCACGAGAAAATATATATTCTCTACATATTATGAAAAATCAAATATGCTTATAAAATTAGATATTTTATGACATTCTTTAAAAAAATAGATTTGGTGCAGGTTGGTGTAACTGAATTAGGTGTTTGTTATAGCACTCCAAAATACTCTAATTTGACAAAATGAACCCCCTATTGGATATTTTCAATCAGCCCATGGACTTTTTCAAAGTGATCAACTATCTCCTTTATCTCTTTATTATTCTTATTGGACATTAAAAAGAGTTCTCTCAAAGGCAAAAGTGAGAGGTAAAATCCAAGGTATTTAAATTGCAATAAATGGTTCACTTACATGCCATCTCTAATTTGTCAAGACACTTTTCTTTTAAGTCATCCTTTGGTTAACAATGACCTAGAATTTAAATCAATAATATCATGCTATGAGAAGGTTGCTAGAGGGTTAATACTACAAAATTCAAGATCTTTTTCATTAAAAATATTTTTCATTTATAACTAATTATCGAGGAGACTCTAGGATATAAATTTGGAAGATTTCCATCAACATATCTCAATAATCCTCCTTAATAAAGGAAAAAAGAAAAAGAAAAAGCTTTGGAACTCAATTTTAGATAATGAAATCTTATTTAATAGGCTAAAATTTCTTAACCATCACTAGAATACTACAACATATAAAGGTTGCATTCCACACTCTCTCTCTCTCTCTCTCTCTCTCTCTCTCTCTCTATATATATATATATATATATATATATATATATATATATATATATATATATATATATATATATATATATATATATATATATATATATATATATATATATATATATGTTGTTACTTTAAAGATTGGTAACAACTATAGCATCCAAATTTGATAAAATTCAAAGAGATATTATTTGGAAAGGATGTGAGGAAATTTTTAATTTCATCTTTATTTTAACGACCCAAAAATCTAGCTACAAAAAAACAAAATAAAATAAAGTTTTCTTCTTTTTTTCTTTTTTTTTTAAAAACTACCGAGAGGGATTCATAAACCCCAATCCAACATTTGGTTACTATTGTTTAGTTTACTAAGTTTACCAACTTACCCAATGAATTACATCACATTTAATACCCTACACAAGTCCATATGTGTAGGCATATCATGTGTTATTGCAAATAAGCTTATCCATCTCATCATTCTTGATGAGCTAAACTTATCACCTTCAGTATGGTCGAAGGCATATGCCCACCACCATGCCATACACAAGTCTATTTTTTTAGGTATGCTACTCGTATTGCGAGTTAAGCTATCCATCTCGTCTTCATGATGAGCTATCTTAACTCCGGTGTAATCAATCAATTTACTTAGTTCCCATCTCCCTAAGGGCGTCTCAATCCCCTAGGTCCTTTCTATGTTCACCCTAAGAGATCTCAATCTCTTAGGTCACTTTCTAGTTTCACCCTAAGATCTCATTTTCTTGGGTTATTTTTGTTTGTTTAGAAAGAAGACAAGAATAGCTATATCTACTCAACAATCAAGAACAAAAATCCATAAAGCATACAAGAAGTACTTGAAAAGGAAACAACATTTAAATGAAGGTAAGCATTAAATACAAGAGAAAGCTAGATAACAAAGCATAGATAAATCATAACAATAAATCCTCATTCATTCAATAATTTATTACATATATCCAAGTATGGTAAAACCCCCATACTTATAAAAGAATAAAGTAATACATCTATATTAATTTAGAGATTTCTCCTTATAAGTCTAATCCAATATGAACATAAATAAATCATTGCAATAGTAAATCAAACCGATGTGTAGGTTCTCGTTTCCATATTTGATCCTCCTTGTCTTTCCATCGTTCGTTTGAGGATAGTATGGGATCAGGGCAACTCACGGTTATATGATAGACATACCTCTAAATGCATCTACTATTTACTTTGCCAAATTGCAACTATACAAATTCAATCAAAGAATCTAACCATCTACTACATAGTTGATATCATAAAAATTCTCATTTTTATTTTCACCTCTCAATTACCCATAGAGAGTCATTTCAACAGATACAAATTATATCACAGGTTTTACTTTAATCAAACATTTCAACCTTTATTCATCATAATCAAAGTCTCATACCTTTAATCATAAAATAAGCTATGTTTCCCTTATTTCATAAATCAAAGTCCCATTACTTTAATTCATAAAATAAATTATTTTTCTTTATTTCCATAAATCAAAGTCCCATTACTTTAATTCATAAAATAAACTATTTTCCTTTATTTTCATAAATCAAAGTCCGATTACTTTAATTCATAAAATAAACTATTTTCATTTATTTCCATAAATCAAATTCCAATTACTTTTATTCATAAAATAAATTAGTTTCCTTTATTTCCATAAATCAAAGTCTCATTACTTTAATTTATAAAATAAACTATTTTCCTTTATTTCCATAAATCAAAATCCCATTACTTTAATTCATAAAATAAACTATTTTCCTTTATTTCCATATTGCCCTTGTTTACATTAATCAAAGTTCCTATCCTTTAATTAATTCAATAAACAATAATGCTTTATTTACATTAATCAAAGTTCCTATCCTTTAATTAATTCAATAAACAATAATACCTTTATTTACATTAATCAAAGTTCCTATCCTTTAATTAATTCAATAAACAATAATGCCTTTATTTACATTAATCAAAGTTCATATCCTTTAATTAATTAAATAAACAATAATGCCTTTATTTACATTAATCAAAGTTCCTATCCTTTAATTAATTAAATAAACTATACATCATATTTTTACTTGGAGTACCCAGGTGTTGTAGGTGAGTTGGAGAGGAGAGGGCAATCCTCCAAGGGAGGTCCTAGGTTCAAATCTCCACCCTACCAAAAAGTTGAATTGGGTACCCAAAATCCAATTGATAATGTTGGTGCGGGCAAGGTCGGGTGCGACTCTCGGGTGACTTTGACGGTGTAGAACCCCCTGTTCGTGGTCTCTCAGACCAAGGCGGTCCCGCAAGGGGTTTTTTGCTTAAAAATATATATATATATATATATTTTTTTTTTTACTTAGAGTAATTTATAGAATCATTCCTCTATTAAAACAGGAAGTATCTACTATTTACACTACTCCAAACTTGCACAAAAGAGGAACAAGGTAAACAAAACTACCACAAGGAACCATAACAGTTCTACAGGGGGATAGGACCACACGGGTCGATCAGACAGGAGGAGGGTAACCAAGGACGTTACTGCCCCATGGTAGCTTGCAGTGATCCACCAAGATGACCCTATCATGGCTAAGTCAACATAAAATCACAAAAGGAAAGGCAATTTTGAAACCCCCGATATGTGAGACAAACAGAGTATTCCACACGGTTGACATCTCTAGACAATAAGGTATTTTCAACTCGACGATGATCTCATGATGCTAAGTTTTAAAGGTTACTTAGCCCAGTTGTAAAATAGAGACGACATGACAATGCCACTAGGCTCAAAGGAATTATCTAGTTTAGTGATTGAACGTCTACAAAACTCAAACGTCAAACCAAAGGTTAGGAAACCACAACAAGCAACATAATCAAAGAAATGTTTTTACTAACAACCAAGTTTCTCCCCAACACTACCAACACATATCCGACCAGCTAGACGATTGGCCAATAGCAGATGATATGGAAGAAAAATTTTGGACAAGGTGCAGTCCTCGATAGTTGAGGCTCTCAATAAGTTTAACCAAACCTATAGTCCCACTATGCAGCTCTATGACTAATGTAGAACTTGTTGTGGATGTCCCCAAGATACAGTAGCCACTCTATTGTTAACAAAGGTGGAGACTCGTGTTGCCTACCTTGAGCCAAGACTCTTCGAGAGATTCGAAGGGTCTTACTCAAACAGAGGGGCGAATGCCCTCATCAAGCTAGAGAGCTTAGAAGTAAAAATATCACCACCAAAACACAAGAGATAAAAGCAAGATATTGTCCATGAAACATGTCATGACCCTCCCTAGTAAACTATTTGGTACAAAGAAACAATGTATTAACCTATGATGTGGTGATACCTAGTTTGAAAAATTGAACCAATTATATGATGTTTAGTTGATTTAGAAGGGCATGTTATTGCTAACATATTGCCAAGTGTGCAGGATCAAGTACACTCGTAGGTGGAGAAGGCAGAAACATCCACCAGAAATGAGGGTACTTAAGATCAGGGGAAATGATAATTAAGGTACTCGAAGGTAACATGGATAGATACCTTCATATAGGTATGCATTTTTGGAAGGGATAATCATCAATTAATGATCACCTTGAGCCTTATTTGATAGCCTAGTAGCTATCGTAAAATCTACGGCTGAGATGGGTGATTGGGTTGATGGAAATATTCCCTCTTTGTTGTTTTGTAAACTTGATTGCTCTTTTCTGCATCATGACTTGGGTATCATAAAGTTGGAATTTCAATAGTAGAACAGCTACAAAATGCATATAGTTGCATAAAGTAAATTGTTATTTTGAAATGTTAAGTGAGCATCATGTTTTATGAAGAAAAAGGGAATTAAGTTTAAATGATAATTGAAGGTGCATTTAAACTAATTAATGAGGTTTTGATTAAATGATGATGTGAATTTATTTAAACTCATTAATAAACTTTATCTTAGTGATAAATAAAAAATTATTTAAAGTAATTAAATAAGTTTATTTTAATGATATTGCAAATTCATTAATAAAATTTAATGAAATTAAATAAATGAAAAAAAATCCTATCAATAATAAATAGAAATATTTTATTTAAAAAAAAGAAACAATTAGGGTAATTGTTTTAAATAAAAGTAAAATATTTTAAATAGAAATAAAGTATCATAAGGGATATTTTATTTGAAAAGGTACTACTTTCATTTAAAATAATTTAAATGTCTTTTTCCCCTTTATAGAGTGCAACCTACGTAAATGACCTTGGGGCTCTATTAATTCCCAAAATGGAAATAAGGGATAGGAGAATACGTGTTGCTAGAGTGAGGTGAGATGAGGGACGATAACATTGAAGGAAAAGAGGCTTGAGGATGGCTCATATTTTAAGAGATGAGGGTGTAGATGGGCCACCTAGGAGGGAGGAGTACGTAAGGTAAGAGGAAGAAAATAGAGAGGGAATAAGGAAGAAAGGGACAGAGGAAAATAGGACGAGATGCAGAGGAGCACACATTGAGCAAAGGAAGGAAGTGACAAAGGAGCCACCGATTTCTAGTGCGTAGGAGTACTAAGGTTGGAGGTTTTTAAGTTTTACCCATTTGCATGCTTTTGTATGATGTGAGAATAAGCATAGAACCTGGTTAAAAACCCCTTGTAGCGTGCTAATTTCCTCTGAAGGTTTGAAGCCTTGATGTTTTAATTAAAACATAGGTGGAAATCTATTGTAGGTTTGGGCATCTTGTAAGTGTCCTTGGTCGGCCTCACCATCATCTAAAGCTTTAGAAAGGCATATTTTAACTTCTTTGTATTTATAAAAAAACCACAGTCAGTACCTTCGTTGTATCTTTCCACTATGTGAGGAAGCACCGTGTCTAGAAGAGCCACCAAGTTTTTATGGAAACGTTGTATCTTCCCACTGTGTGAGGAAGCACCGTGTCTAGAAGAGCCACCAAGTTTTTATGGAAACACTGTATCTTCCCACTATGTGAGGAAGCACCATGTCTAGAAGAGACTCCAAGTGTTTGTGGGAGCGTTGTATTATCCCACTCTGTGAGTGTGGAAGCACTAATTATAGGAAGGCCATTGTGAGTTATGGGAGCGTTGTATTTTTCCCATTGTGTGAGTGTGGAAGCGTTGCGGCTAGGAAGGCCATCGTGTATATGTGAAAGAACATGTGTTTAATGAAACCCTAGGCAAAGTGGAGAGCGTCTGGTTGTACCCTCCTTGAACTCCAAAGTAGTCGTCGTTTGATCTCTCTACCAAAGCTATTTTGCATCCGCCATGATTTCATAGTAATCTAAGGTCCTGGATTATAGTAAGGTGTACCTTATGAGATAAATATTAAAGCAAATTTTAATTATTGTGAAATATCTTATGAGATAAATATTAAAGCGGAACTTTAATTATTAAAAAATACCTTATGAGATAAATATTAAAGCAGACTTTAATTATTTTGAAATATCTTATGAGATCAATATTAAACCAGACCTTTAATTATTGTGAAATATATTATGAGATAAATATTAAAGCAAACCTTTAATTATTGTGAAATATCTTATAAGATAAATATTAAAGTAGACCTTTGATTTTTATGAAATATCTTATGATTCTTTAATTAAAACAGACCTTTGATTGTTATGAATTATCTTAGGAGTTTGTAATTAAAGTATTACCCTTAATTAATAATATATAAATTATGTGACTTTAATTAAAGTAAGACCTTTGCTTACTAAGATCGTGGAGAGGTTATTTTTTTACTAAAGTAGTGAATCCTTGGATAAGGTTAAGAATATTTAATTGAGGTTATGAATCTTTTATTAAGGTTGTAAATCTTTGATTTGTAAGTCTATGATGTATTCTTTATTTAAGAGTGCTTCTCAAGGAAACATAATTATGTTATAGAATTGATGACAAAGATTATGTGGATTAAATGGATGATTGGATTTATTCTTTGAATTAAAGTTATGGGGCTTTGATTTAGGGAATGAATGAAGGACTTGTTTTAGAGGTTAAAGGTATGGGATTTTAATACTTTAAAACATGATTAGATTTGATTGAGATTATGTGAATTAAATGGATGATTATATTTATTCTTTGAATTAAATTTATGGGGCTTTGATTTGGGGAATGAATGAATGGCTTGTTTTAGAGGTTAAAGGTATGGGACTTTAATGCTTTAAACATGAATAGAATTGATTGAAGTGAGACCTTGAACTAAGTAGCACATGTTGGATGACTCCCTAAGAGAACATGAGAGGTGAAAATAAAAGTAAAGGATCTTCTATAAAATCCATTATGCATTAGATTGTTGAAAGCTTAATTAAATTTTGTATAGTTGCAATTTGGCAAAGTAAATGAATAGATGTATTTAGAGACATGCCTATCCTGAACCATGAGTATCCAGATCCCCTACTATCCTCAAAGAATCAATGGGAAGAAAGGAGAAGCGAGGATTTAAATGGAACCAAATATTAGGTAATTGTATTTTATATTGATTTACTTATGCTCAAGTAGACTAGAATTGTGGGGAGATATCCCTAATGCTGATGGTAATAATATTTAGAGTAATAAGGGCTTACCATGCAATATTTAATGCAATAACTAGTTACAGGTTTAGAGAAGGTACTTTTACTTTAATATTGTACTTGGATTTAATATGTGTATGATTCTCTATTCGTTGGTGATATTCTCTTTTAGTATTAATCCTTCTTTTCTTTTTTGGATGCTTTGTGATTATGCTTTGTTTGTTTTAAAATCTAGGTGTATTCTTGTTTGATTAGAATGATAAAATCAAGAGTAGAGTTCTAGGGTGAACTCAGAGGTGACCTAAGGGAATTGAAAACCCCTTAGGGTGAACATATGTGACCTAAGAGAATTGAAAACCCCTTAGGGTGAACATAGGAGACCTAAGGGAATTGAGACCCCCTTAGGAAGATAAAATACGAAGTTGTGGAGAGACTAAATTTGAGTTAAGATAGCTCGTTAGGTAGATGATATGGATAGATTAACTCGCAATACTCATAGTATACCTATACATAATGGCTTGTGTATGGTATGGTGATGCGTGTATACCTTCGATTGACTGAGGGTGATAAGTCTAACTCATCAAGAGTGATGTGATAGATAGACTTTTTTGTAGTAACACATATTACGCCTACACAAAGGAAATTTGTGTTAGGGTACCTCATGAGATATAGTTTTAAGGAAAACTTAGGGGATTTAAATTTTAGTTAAATACTAGGTTGGGTTAGGGGTTCATGAAGGGTTCATGAGTCTCTCTCCTTAGGAAAAAAAAATATTTTTTCTATTTTTGTATGTTTCTATTTGTGTGTTTTGGGTCATTACATTTGGTATCAGAGCTCTAGGTATGAGTTTTGAGCTTCTATGTGTGCTAAAGGAAATTAGATTTCTCCATTGGAGGCTTGCTTAAGGTAAAGGCTAAAGTTGGGATGACCTAGAATACCCTATTTTCTAGTATCTTACGGGAATTAACCCCAAGGGTGAGTGGATGTTAGGATACCTTACTATGGGATTTGGTATCAGTGATAATTCCTAGCCTGGGATATTATCCTATTTAGATTTTTTAATGCATATAGCAAGAGAAATTTGTATTATATCTTGAATTAGAGATGCAGCTTAAGATGGAACTGTAATATAATATTCTTTCTTGGATGGAACCATGTTAAGATGCCACCTAAGACTGGAAGAGGGAGGCCTACACCTAGGTAAACTTGAAAAAGTAATGTCAAAGAAGAAAACCATGATGGAGGACCAACAAGCCCCAATAGGGAGGTAGAAGACCTCACCGCAATGGTCGCTATTATGCAGGATCAGATAAGACAATTGTTGGAAATAGACGCAACTCATAATTTGTAAGTTAGAGGCTCAGAGGTTGGTCCAAGTTGTGAACTAACTATGGAACAAGTGCAAGCTAGAGCCCTGGCAAAAAAGGAGACATATAGGGACATGAAAAATATTAGTATCTCCAAGTTTTATGGGGAGAGCCAAGGGGATGCAGTGGAAGCATGGCTGAGAGAAGCAGAGGTTCACTTTACATTAAAGGGCTACTCATCAAGAACCCAAATACTTTGGGTTACAATCAACCTAGAAGGGGCTTCTCTAGAATGGTGGGAAACCCACTATGAGGAAACTAAGATTGAACCTATTGACACTCCATGGGAGGTGTTTATAAACATCTTTAAGGAAATATTCTTAATAGAGCATTTCTATGCCTTAAAGTTTGATAATTTTGCTAGTCTAAGACAAAGAACCAGCATAGTGGGAGTATACTACAAGAAGCTGGTGAGATTGTTTAAGTATGTACCTATTTATAATGATAAAATGAGGGTCCACAAGTTCACTCTTGGATTGGAGTCAAGGATAAAGCATTATGTAGACATGCAAGAGCCTAAGTCATTACAAAATGTGTATGACCTAGAAAAGAAGGCAGAGTCACACTTCTGTTTTAAATATGGCACCTTATCTAAGCAAGATCGGTAAGAGCTAAATAAGAGGAATAGTGATGGGTTTGTGAAATGAGAGGCTGATCAAGAATGAAAAGCTAAGAACCCCCAAAATCTTGAGAGAAAACCTAATGGATATCAGAAAAATTTCAAGAAGAAATTTCATAAGAAGAATAATAAACCCAATAATACCAAACCTCGACCACATAATTTGCAATCTCTAGCTCCAGCAGTTAAGACAGGGAATCAGAAACCTAAAAAAAATAGCAAGGACCCAAGGAAGGGTGCTATAATTTTCGGGGACCTCATTACTATAATCTATGTCCATATCAAACAAGGACTAGCACAGCTAATAAAAAATAGAAGGAACTGGAACATCGGATCTATGCCGCAACCAGTAAGCAGAAGCTAGAGGGACAAGCCACCCCATTACTTGTGAAAGGTAAGGTTTTTTTTTTTGGTAATTATTTTAATATATTAACAGTGGGTTTTTATAGAGGATCCCAAAACCTTATGTACAAAATTAGCCACAATTCTAATAATGCATCATACCTCTTGGCTGTAACAATAAGCCTAATTGCAAGTAAAGCCATCCTAATGCTAAAGACTTGGAGACTGCAAAAAGGGCTTTTAGGCCTGGAAACCCAACGAAAAAATGAAACAGGACAAACCCGAGAGGACACCAAGTAGAGGCCGAAGAACTGGAACAAGGAAAATGGAAAACAAAATAGACAAGACACCATGGACAGCTAATCACGACTCCTGTCCTTTCGAATTTTGGCGCTTCTGGTTCTGCTTCAGGATTGTAATCATGGAGTTAACGGTAGTAAGAATGGAAGCAGCCAGGTCCAGAAGTGAATTGCCACGACTCTCCCTATCGCTCTCCGTGTCCGACGGGATATGCTATGGAAGGACATCCTTCTCAACCTTTCTAGCTTTTCGTAGATGCTGGGAAGATCTGCCAGGAACGGATGATTTGCCACCAATGTTGCGCTTTGGCCGAGAACGAGCGAAGCGGCTGTAGGGAGAGGGCCCGTCAGCGCTGGAAGGGGCTTTCCAAAAATTGTGCGAGGTAAACCTCATGAAGGGATGTCCGCTCTGGCCAACCTTTCCACCTCGGATGGGAAGCGAGACCGCCACACGACCGGACACGTGGTCGCGAGCCCTTTGTTGGCCATGTGGTCAGCCACGCGATTACCTTCTCTCAAAATATGGTTTGCTTTCCACCTACCACGATGGGAGAGAAGCGTTCTTGCCTCGAGGATGATGTTGTAGACTTTCCAAGAAGGATTTTTGGTGCCAAGGAGGTAATTCATGATGTTGAGCGAGTCACCCTCAATAATTAGAGGCCGAGGGTCCTCAGAGAGTATCCGAATACCTTTCAGAGCGCCTCGGGCTTCGGCATAGTGATTCGTCTGGGAGCCCAACTCTTCACAGTAGGCCATCACAAGATTCCCATCATGATCTCTAACAACACCCCCAGCACCAGTGGGCCCAGGATTACCCTTAGCCGCTCCATAAAAGTTTAATTTAATCCACCCCATGGGGGGCGTGGTCCAAACAACACTCCTTCGACAGGGCCCTTTAACAACATCCAAAAACGGCCAGAGATTCATTATTTTGAGAATCGCTTCTTCGCTCGAAAGGTGGGGATGGGGACTGGGAACAACAATAGAATTCTCGATGGCGTAGGATAACGCCCTTTGAGCAACAGAAGGAGGCCCTCTAGGAGCTCTGCCAAAGATTTTGGCATTCCTCTCTAACCAAATTTGCCAAATTGAATGGTGGAAGGAGGCCTCGAGGAGGAAGCGGAGTTTAGGATTCTTGAAAGGATTAGGCCATTGGTGGAAAGCATCTCTGAGGGAACGGGGAGAGCACCAAAGGATTTGGAAGGAGGATAGGACAATGCTAAGAACAGAGTGGGAAAATGGGCAATGCAAGAATAAATGATCCCTCATCTCGCAATCTGCTAGACACAAGTAACACCTGTTGGGGAAGGCAAAACCTCTCTTGTGAAGGTTGTCAATAGTTAAGGCTTTGTTGTGGAAAGCGATCCATGCAAAAAAGTTGATTTTAGGGACGACCCCTTTCCTCCAAACAGTATTCCACCTGTAGTCGAGAGCAGTCTTGGTGGTGAGAAACTCATAAGCAGATTTAACAGAAAACAGCCCATCCTCCGTACCACTCCAGATGATTCTATCATTCCTCCTAGCAGAAGGAATTAAAATCGACTGGAGGATATTAGCAAGAAAGGTAACCTCATTATTAAACCCCTCCACAACTGGAAGCTTCCACCGGGGAAAACGGGTGCTCCGGTCTATGAAATCCGCCACCCTGAGTTGGGAGTTTGGGTCAGTCAACCCTCTCAGCCCAGCAAGATCCGCCCTCGACCCAAGGGCTTCCTCAGTCGCCCACCTGTCCTTCCAAAAGAAAATGAGGTTGCCATCACCCAAAATCCAGCGGGCTCCCAGGCTGATCAAATGTCGGGTTTGGAGCACAGATTTCCAAAAAGTCGACGCCACGGAGGAGGTCTCAGCATCCAAGAAGGAATTGGGGCCAAGATACTTCTTTTTAACCAGCTTAACCCACTCCACCGGGTCGCTAGAAAGAATCCTCCAAGCGTGCTTCGCGATCAGAGCCAAATTCATAAGTCTTGATCTTCTCAACCCCAAGCCGCCTTGGTCTATCCTCAAGCACACCTTGTCCCAGGCAACAAGGGGGAGTCTAGATTTCTCTTCGTTGCCAGACCATAGAAAGGTCCTCTGAATCTTCTCGATTTTGGAGTGAACAACAACCGGAAGCATGAACACCGACATAAAGTAGGTCGGGATCCCCTGAAGACAAGCTTTGGTAAGGGTGGCTTTTTCGGCTTGCGACAGGAGTTTGCCCTTCCAAGTGTCGAGTTTCTTGTGAAGGCGCTCAAGAATCATGTTCCACATGTCTCCACTGGCCCGCCCACTAAAAGACAGAGGCAACCCCAGATAGGACGTAGGCAGGGAATCAATAGTGCATTCAAGAATTCTAGCAATCCGAAGTTGCCTACGTAGGGGAGTGTTAATAAAGTAGATTTTGCTCTTGATGTAATTGACCTTTTGCCCTACAGCTTGCTCATAACGGGACAGGATCCGCTTGAGCGATTTGGCTTGGGCAACAGACGCCCTAGTGGATATGAGGGTGTCATCCACAAATTGCTGATGAGTGACAGGATCAACCCTAGAAGTCGGCAAAATGCCAAAAATCTTGTTCTGACGAAGAGCCTCTTTCATGGACCAACTCAGAACCTCTGCCAGAAGAATGAAAAGGATGGGAGACAAAGGATCGCCCTGTCTGAGGCCTCTGGCACTTTGGAAATACCCAGCTGGGGACCCATTGACCAGGACAAAAAAAAAGGGAGTGGATATACAACTGTAGACAAGGTCAATCCAATGGGGATGAAAGCCGAACTTGAGGAGGACTGCACACAAAATTTTTTGATCAACCCGGTCAAAGGCTTTGTTCATGTCGAGCTTAAGAAAAAGAGCAGCATTCTTGGAGCGGTAAGCGGAGTGGAGGGTCTCATGGACAGTGATGACACCATCAAGGATGTTTCTGCCTTTAACAGTGCTTCCCTGACAAGGATCAATCAGGAGGGGGAGGACTGTTTTGAGTCTATTGGCTATAGACTTGGTGAGAATCTTGTAAAAAACATTGCACAAGCTTATGGGTCGATAGTCAGAGAAACTTTTGCAAGCAGGAGACTTAGGAATGAGGGCAAGAAAGGTGGAATTGAGTTTTGGGTGGATGGATCTGGAAGCTTGAATAACCCGAATAGCATCGCACACATCCGGACCCACGACCTCCCACATGACTTGGAAGAATCGGGGGGAAGCCATCGGGGCCAGGGGCCTTATCTGGTTGCATGGAGAACAATGCTTCCTTAATCTCGGATGAGGAAAAAGGTTCCAGAAGCTTAATGCTTACCTCATGGGGAACTTTAGTCAAAAAATTGGCAAGCAGAGATTTTTGGACCTGTAGGTTGCTGTCCGGAGGAGTGCCGAGCAAATCCTAAAAAAAGTCAACCGCTTCGCTCCTGATTT
The DNA here is from genome assembly GCA_028583015.1 of Wollemia nobilis. Taxonomy (NCBI): domain Eukaryota; kingdom Viridiplantae; phylum Streptophyta; class Pinopsida; order Araucariales; family Araucariaceae; genus Wollemia; species Wollemia nobilis. Next base: position 7,439,588 of record JAQPPZ010015032.1, read on the forward strand.
CCTCTATCTCCCTGGTAATGCGCCCATCCTTACAAGCCACTTCTCTGATCTTGTTGACCCCTCTGTGCCTCATAGTAGACGCGTGGAAAAACCTCGTGTTGGAGTCTCCATTCTTCAACCAAAGGTCACGAGATTTCTGGCGCCAAAAAATTTCCTCCCTAGCGAGAATAGAATGAAAGTCCACCAAAAGGCTCCGCTCTTCCTCCCTGAGACCCTCAGTGTAACCCTCGAGTTCCATCCTTTCCTCCAAAACCTTCAGGTTCTCAGAGATGGATTTTTTGGACTCAAAAATGTTGCCGAAAACCTCTTTATTCCAAACCTTCAGCTTTTCTTTGACCATCTTGAGCTTTAAAGCCACCCTCTTAGGAGCGCTTCCTTCCACCTTCAATTGCCACCACGCTGAAACCAATCCTTTGAAGTCCTTGTGAGAAATCCACATGGATTCGAATCTAAAGGGGGTCTTAAAAATAGGCCCATCGTCCACCTCCAAGAAGATAGGGTTATGGTCAGACCCAATCCTTGGAAGTGCTGAAAGGATAGCCCCGCCAAGGATGGGAATGGCTTCTTGGGAAATGAAAAATCTGTCGAGCTTGACCTGAATCAAACCGCTCCCAATCCTTCTGTTACTCCAGGTGAAGGAAGCCCCTTTGAGTTCGATGTCAAGCAGGCCATTAGTAGAGACAAAATCTCTGAAATCCTCCAAGCTGCGGCTGGAGTGGTCGGACCCTCCTTTTTTTCTGAAGGATGAAGGGGACAGTTGAAGTCGCCCCCTAAAACCCAAGGAAAATTACTAAAATTCTCCCTCATCTGAGAGATAGCTTTCCACATTTCTGCTCTCTCTATGGCAGAATTTGAAGCATAAACGTTGGACAGAATCCAAGAAAAATTGGTGGTTTTGGACTGGAACAGTACATTGATGATTCTGTTGGAAGTTGACAGCAGGCTGCCCTCAAACCTCGATGGGTCCCACAGAACCATGAGTCCTCCCGTTGTTCCCACTACAGGGCTGGACAGACAATTTGCCTTGGCCCAAATGGCCTTCGCAACTTTATCAGAGGAAATAGCATCGATCTTGGTCTCTTGCAAAATAAGGATGGACGGGTTAGTCCTCCTACGGAGATCAGCCACTAACCTTCGTTTGGCTGCACCATTCAGTCCTCTCACATTCCATGAGAGGACTTTCATCTGGACAGTTTGAGGTTTTTCTTGCCTCCCCTTCCTTGCTGAGGGGGAGGTTTTGATGCATGCGCTTCATCCGTCTGAGCGTCACAGTCATCCAGAACCAGCAAACGTTGGGTTCCATTTGCAACGTCTATTGTTGTCTCTTTGTCTCGCCTGTCTTTGTTAGGAGGATGGCCCTGCTTCCTCTCACTACCAAAATCCACACTTTGCTTTTGGCTCCTCGTGTTTTGGGGGCTAATGTGACCGGACTGCTCACCCCTCCTTCCCAAGAGGTAATCTTCTAGCAGTGTCTGCGACTGGCTAAAATCGGGATGACCCATATCTTGGAGCAGAGAAACAGCCTGTGTCATATTTTGGGATGGGGTCCATTCCTTCTCTTCCTGCGATTCACTTTCCAAGTGGGAGTCTGTTCCTTGCTGATTGTCAGCTTCAAATTGCTCAGGGTCCGATTGAAGAGTGGGATTCTCTTCAGGCTGAGAGAGTCCACCGCAATCTTTGGAGGGGCCTGGAGAATGGCCTTTCACATTTGGATTTGACTGCTTCGCCTGACCTTCACCATGCTCCAGGGGATTACCATTTTCACGCTTCTGCTTACCCAATTTTTGAAGAGGACACTGGGACTGAAGGTGCCCTTGGGACCGACACTGGGGGCAGAAAGCTGGTCTATTTTCATAGACAATAGCTTGTTTATGAAGAATGGTATCTCCAGACCGAAGAGTGATGGAAGTTGGGAGCTCCGCCTCCAAATCTGCCAGAACGCAAAAACGGGCTTGGACAAACCTGGTTCGAGCTCGGGTGGGAGGGTCAATGGTGACCAACTCCCCAATGGAGCGCGCAATACCCCTTATGACATTTTCATGCCAACCAAAGAGGGGAAGACTCGGGAGCCTAACCCATATTGGGGCGATGTTGATGTTCTGGGTGTCAGGATTGAAATCCATGTCCCACTTCCTAAGGAATAAACTTCTGCGGCCCAGAAACCATGGCCCGCCAGCCAAAATTTTACAGTAATCCTCCTTATTGTTCAGTCTAATGGCAAAAAAACCTCGGGATAGGGCCGCCAGCTCCATATGACCAGAAGTCCTCCATTTGCTTGCTGCCCACTTTCGGATGGTTTCCATGTCGGGACGGCCGCCAATGAATTTGCCTATGAGGGTAAATTTCTCAAACTCCATGAAGCTTGAAAGGACTTCCGCCGGGATGTCCAGCTCATCCCCAACCGGAAACAACTCTTTGGTAGAGAAACCGTTTAGGGTTTCTGAGGCCGCTGCCTGAGCATAAGTCTTTTGAGCCCCACCACCCCCTTTGTCTGGTGGGTCCTTACCCCGACTGACACCGTCGTCAGCCCGGTCTTCTTCAATGGGTACGGACGCTTTCGTACCTCCGAAATCTTGGTGCCCTTCGACTGCTCCGTTGCGCCCAAGAATCGAACCATGGCCGCTCCCGAGCTCCCCCACAGATGACTTCCCGCCCATCGACATCTCCCAGTCTCCGAATTGAAATGCGTGAAAGGTAAGGTTTTTGATAAGCAAGTAAATATTTTGATAGATAGTGGAGCCACTGGCAGTTTTATTTCATCTAGTCTAGCAAGGACTGTGTCAGAAAGACTAGGACATTTGGCTCAAGGGTGGAAGGTTGAATATGGTTCTAGGTAGACCTACTCGGTGAACCAGTATTATATTATGGTAGAAGTCTCTCTATATAATGGGACTATGGAATGTTGTTTATAAGTAGCTCTCTTCATGCTTTCGATGTGATCCTAGGGATGGATTGGCTACAAGCTCATAAAGCCTTGATCAATTTTCAAGACCAATGGATTGAGTATTTAGAAGAAGGCAGGAGGAGACTCAAAATTCATAGCAAACAAGGGGCATTTGAGCCTCGGATGTTGTTAGCTATGCAACTAAAAAAGGTCCTAAAGAGAGGAGGAATAGTGTATGTAGTAAAACTTAATGAAGTGGAAGACTACAAGAAAGGTGAAATACTAAGACAACATCCGATTTTGTAGGATTTTAAGGATGTATTTTCGGAGGACTTACCTGGACTACCTCCTGTATGGGAATTTGAATTCACCATTGAGTTGATGACATGAGTCAAACCTATTCATAGATCCCCGTATAGGATGAATCCTATTGAAATGCAAGAACTAAAAGTTCAATTGCAAGGATTATTAGAGAAAGGTTTGATAAAACCAAGTGTGTCACCATGGGGTGGACCGATTTTATTCATGAAAAATGACGGTTCGTTAATATTATGTATCTATTATAGGATGCTAAATAAAGCTACAATCAAGAATCGATATCCTTTACCTAGGATTGAAGAGTTATTTGATCAGTTAAATGATGCCAAGGTGTTTACTAAGATCAATCTAAGATCAGGGTATCACCAGTTAAGAATTCATGAGGAGGACACTCACAAGACAACATTTAAGACTAGGTATGGGCATTATGAGTTTACGGTCCTACCCTTTGGACTAACTAATACCCCAACTGCTTTCATGAACTTAATGAACAGTGTGCTCAAGAAGCACTTGGACCAGTTTGTCTTGGTATTCCTTGATGATATCCTAATATACTCTCGAGATAGAGAAGAGCATGATAAAAATCTTAGGATCGTGTTAGAATTGCTAAGGGAAAACCAACTTTATGGAAATCTAGCTAAGAGTGAATTCTATGTTCCAGAGGTATGATACCTTGGACACATAATATCAAAAAAATAATTTTTTGTGGATCCAAAGAAGATAGAGGCTATCCTAAATTGGCCATCCCCTACTAATGTGACTGAAGTGTGAAGCTTCATGGGGTTGACGGGCTACTATAGATATTATATAAAGGATTACTCCAAAATTACTGGACCCATAACTAACCTTCAGAAGAAGGAAAAGAAATTCAAGTGGTTAGAAAGGTGTGAGGTTGCCTTTGTACTACTAAAGGATAAGCTTACTACCGCACCAATACTAAAGGTTCTCGATCCACAAGGGGACTTTTCAGTATGCACATATGCATCAATAGAAGGTTTAGGAGGGGTACTCTCACAAGAAGAGTCGGTAGTGGCATATACTTCAAGGAAGCTCAAAAAGCATGAAGTTAATTATGCTACGCATGATCTAGAATTAGTTGTAGTGGTGCATGCTTTAAAGGTTTGGCACCACTACTTGGTCAAAAGATCCTTTGAGTCAAATACTGACCATCAAAGTCTATGGTATATATTCACCCAACCAATACTCAATGCGAGACAGAGAATATTGGTGGAATTTCTCGTTGAGTATGATTTTAAGATTGAATACATAAAAGGGAAGGAGAATAAAGTATTTGATGCTTTAATTAGGAGAAAATATATAGCAACCATAACTAAAATTCACATGGACCTTATGGATCGAGTGAGACAGGAGCAATCTCAGGATGAGTACTGCCAAGAAATTCAAGTTAAGATGAACAGAGATCCCGAAGGAAATAAGGAATTTAGTATGAAATATGAATTTCTGTGTTATAAGGGAAGGGTCATCATACCAAATATGGGTGATTTAAGGAACTTGATAATGCAAGAAGCCCATAGATCTCCTTATTCTGCTCATCCGAGAGGAGCCAAAATGTGAGAAAACATGAAAAGAACCTTCTTTTGGGTAGGAATGAAGAAGGATATCACGTATTTTGTTGCTCAATGCCTCGAATGTCAAAAATTTAAGGTAGAATGCCAACATCTTGTAGGAAAACTATATTTGCATGAGATACCTACGCAAAAATGGTAGGTTATATCCATGGATTTTATAGTGGGTTTACCCAAAACTCGGTACCAACATGATGCCATCTTTGTAGTGGTTGAAAAACTGACTAAGGTTACTCATTTCATACCGGGGAATACTAAGGACGATGCTCAGGTAGTAGCTAGAAGATTCGTCAAAGAGGTATTCTGATTGCATGGATTTCCTGAGGTAATTATCTCAGATAGAGACTCCAAATTCACTTTTAAATTCTGGAAATCCCTTCATAGTGCATTTGGTACAAAACTGAATATGAGTTCAGCATACCACCCTAAAACCGATGGCCAAATGGAGCAGGTAAACCAAGTTCTGGAAGACATGCTCTGCATGTACTGCATGGATCACAAGTCTCATTGGGAATATTGTCTACCTTTGGTAGAGTTTGCCTACAATAATGGACATCACTCCTCGCTAGGAATGGCACCTTTCGATGCCTTGTATGGGTGAAAGTGTAGAACACCATTGTCTTGGGATAACCTAGAAGATCGAGTTGTGATTGGGCCAAAAATGGTCGAGGTGATGGAAGATCAGCTAAAGGAAATTAGGCAAAGACTTAAGGAAGTTTTGAATAGGCAAAAGAGTTATGCAGATCTAAAAATGACTCCAAGAGAGTATTTTGTTGGAGATAAGGTGTTCTTAAGGGTTAAGCCGAAGAAGAGTGCTATTAAATCCACAAATTTGGATCCAAATTTTGTGGGACCCTTTGAAATCATGGAAAATATCAGTCCGGTTGCATACCAACTTGCATTACCACCTAATCTATCCAAAATCCATGACACTTTCCACATATCCTTGCTTAGGAAATATGTTGCTAACCCTGAACATGTGTGGGATGTTTCTAATTTGTATATGGTAAATCCAGAGGCCATTGAAGTACTATCGGTGAATATTCTCGAGTTTCATTCTAAGTCCATGCAGAATCAGACTCTTGAACAATATAAGGTCCAGTGGGACCATTTCTCTAAGAAAAATGCCACTTGGGAGAAAGTGGAGGTTATGCGAAAATATTTTTCCTTTTTTTTTGAAGCTATATAATGTAATAAATTTTATTTTTTTGTCAAAAAAACCAAAGAAACTGGAAACACCGAGGACGATGTTTAATTCTAGTGGGGGAGGATGTCATGACCCTCCCTAGCGGACTATTTGGCACAAAGAAACAATGTATTAACCTATGATGTGGTGATACCTAGTTTGAACAATTGAACCAACTATATGATATTTAGTTTATTTAGAAGGGCATGTTATTGCTAACATATTTCCAAGTGTGTAGGATCAAGTACACTCGTAGGTGGAGAAGGCAAAAACATCCACCAGAAACGAGGGTACTTAAGATCAGGGGAAATGATGATTAAGGTACTTGAAGGTAACATGGATAGATACCTTCATATAGGCATGCATTGTTAGAAGGGATAATCATCAATGATTGATCGCCTTGAGCCTTAGTTGATAGCCTAGTAGCTATCGTAAAATATTTGGCTGAGATGGGTGATTGGGTTGATGGAAATATTCCCTCTTTGTTGTTTTGTAAACTTGATTGCTCTTTTTTGCATCATGACTTGGGTATCATAATGTTGGAATTTCAATAGTAGAACAGCTGCAAAATGCATGTAGTTGCATAAAGTAAATTGTTATTTTGAAATGTTAAGTGAGCATCATTTTTTATGAAGAAAAAGGGAATTAAGTTTAAATGATAATTGAAGGTGCATTTAAACTAATTAATGAGGTTTTGATTAAATGATGATGTGAATTCATTTAAACTCATTAATAAACTTTATCTTAGTGATAAATGAAAATTCATTTAAAGTAATTAAAGAAGTTTATTTTAATGATATTGCAAATTCATTAATAAAATTTAATGAAATGAAATAAATGAAAAAAAAATCCATTCAATAATAAATAGAAATCTTTTATTTTAAAAAAAAAAAAAAACAATTAGGGTAATTGTTTTAAATAAAAGTAAAATATTTTAAATGGAAATAAAATATCATAAGGGATATTTTATTTGAAAAGGTACTACTTTCATTTAAAATAATTTAAATGTCTTTTTCCCCTATATAGAGTGCAACCTACGTAAATGACCTTGGGGCTCTATTAATTCCCAAAATGGAAATAAGGGATAGAAGAATGTGTGCCGCCAGAGTGAGGTGAGATGAGGGATAGCAACATTGAAGGAAAAGAGGCTCGAGGATGGCTCAGATTTTGAGAGATGAGGGCACAGATGGGCCACCTAGGAGGGAGGAGTACGTAAGGTAAGAGGAAAGAAAATAGAGAGGGAAGAAGGAAGAAATGGGCAGAGGAAAATGGGAGGAGATGTAGAGGAGCACACAATGAGCAAAGAAGGGAAGTGACAAAGGAGCCACCGATTTCTAGCATGCAAGAGTACTAAGGTTGGAGGTTTTTAAGCTTTACCTATTTGCATGCTTTTGTATGACGTGAGAATAAGTATGGAACCTGGTTAAAAATCCCCTGTAGCGTGCTAATTTCCTTTGAAGGTTTAAATCCTTGATGTTTTAATTAAAACGTAGGTGGAAATCTATTACGGGTTTGGGTGTCCTGTGAGCATCCTTGTTGTTTTACATTTATGGGAGTTCGACCTCACCATCATCTAAAGCTTTAGGAAGGCATATTTTAACTTCTTGGTGTTTATAAAAAAACCACAGTCAGTGCCTCTGTTGTATCTTCCCACTATGTGAGGAAGCGTCGTGTCTAGAAGAGCCACCAAGTGTTTATGGAAACGTTGTATCTTCCCACTGTGTGAGGAAGCACCGTGTCTAGAAGAGCCACCAAGTTTTTATGGAAATTCTATATCTTCCCACTATGTGAGGAAGCATCGTGTCTAGAAGAGCCACCAAGTGTTTATGGAAATATTGTATCTTTCCACTATGTGTGGAAGCGCTGATTCTAGGAAGGCCATTGTGAGTTATGGGAGCGTTGTATTTTCCCACTATGTGAGTGTGGAAGCATCATGGCTAGGAAGGCCATCATGCATATGTGAAAGCACCCTGTGTTTAATGAAACCCTAGGCAGAGTGGAGAGCATCTAGTTGTACCCTCCTTAAACTCCAAGGTAGTCATCATTTGACCTCACTACCGAAGCTATTTTGCATCCGCCATGATTTCATAGTAATCTAAGGTCCTGGATTATAGTAAGGTGTGCCTTATGAGATAAATATTAAAGCAGACCTTTAATTATTATGAAATATCTTATGAGATAAATATTAAAGCAGACCTTTAATTATTGTGAAATATCTTATGAGATAAATATTAAAGCATACTTTAATTATTGTGAAAAGGGAGGTCCAATCCCACCAAAAAGAATAGAAAAAAATAAAAAATACCTTAAAAAAAAAACGACTTTAATTATTGTGAAATATATTATGAGAAATATTAAAGTAGACCTTTAATTATTGTGAAATATCTTATGAGATAAATATTAAAGCAGACCTTTAATTATTGTGAAATATCTTATGAGATAAATATTAAAGTAGACCTTTGATTTTTATGAAATATCTTATGAGTCTTTAATTAAAATAGACCTTTGATTGTTATGAATTATCTTAGGAGTTTGTAATTAAAGTATGACCTTTAATTAATAAGATATAAACTATGTGACTTTAATTAAAGTAAGACCTTTGCTTAGTAAGATCATGAAGAAGCTACTTTTTTACTAAAGTAGTAAATCTTTGGATAAGGTTAAGAATATTTAATTGAGGTTATGAATCTTTTATTAAGGTTGTAAATCTTTGATTTGTAATTCTATGATGTAGACTTTATTTAAGAGTGCTTCTTAAGGAAACATAATTATGTTATATAGACAAATATTATGTGAATTAAATGGATGATTAGATTTATTCTTTGAATTAAAGTTATGGGGCTTTGATTTAGGGAATGAATGGAGGACTTGTTTTAGAGGTTAAAGGTATGGGACTTTAATGCTTTAAAACATGATTAGATTTTATTGAGCTTATGTGAATTAAATGAATGATTAGATTTATTCTTTGAATTAAAGTTATGGGGCTTTGATTTAGGGAATGAATGAAGGACTTGTTTTAGAGGTTAAAGGTATGGGACTTTAATGCTTTAAACATGAACATATTTGATTGAAGTGAGACCTTGAACTAAGTAGCACATGTTGGATGACTCTCTAAGAGAACATGAGAGGTGAAAATAAAAGTAAAGGATATTTTATAAAATCCATTATGCATTAGATGGTTGGAAACTTAATTAAATTTTGTATAGTTGCAATTTGGCAAAGTAAATGAATAGATGCATTTAGAGGCATGCCTATCCTGAACCATGAGTATCCTGATCCCCTACTACCCTCAAAGAACCAATGGGAAGCAAGGAGAAGCGAGGAGTTCAATGGAACCAAATATTAGGTAATGTATTTTATATTGATTTACTTATGCTCAAGTAGACTAGAATTGTGGGGAGATATCCCTAATGTTGATGGTAATAATATTTAGAGTAAGAAGGACTTACCATGCAAGATTTAATGCAATAACTGGTTATTGGTTTAGAGAAGGTACTTTTACTTTAATATTGTACTTGGATTTAATATGCGTATGATTCTCTATTCGTTGATGATATTCTCTTTTAGTATTAATCCTTCTTTTCTTTTTTGGATGCTTTGTGATTATGCTTTGTTTGTTTTAAAATCTAGGTGTATTCTTGTTTTATTAGAATGATAAAATCAAGAGTAGAGTTCTAGGGTGAACTCAGAGGTGACCTAAGGGAATTGAAAACCCCTTAGGGTGAACATAGGTGACCTAAGGGAATTGAAAACCCCTTAGGGTGAACATAGGAGACCTAAGGGAATTGAGACCCCATTAGGGAGATAAAAGACTAAGTTGTGGAGAGACTACATCTGAGTTAAGATAGCTCATTAGGTAGACGATATGGATAGCTTAACTCGCAATACTCATAGCATACCTACACATAATAGCTTGTGTATGGTATGGTGATGTGTGTATACCTTCGATTTACTGAGGGTGATAAGTCTAACTCATCAAGAGTGATGAGATAGATAGACTTGTTTGCAGTAACACATGTTACGCCTACACAAAGGGGATTTGTGTTAGGGTACCTTGTGAGATGTAGCTTTCAGGAAAACTTAGGGGATTTAAATTTTAGGTAAATACTAGGTTGGGTTAGGGGTTCATGAAGGGTTCATGAGTCTCTCTCCTTAGGAAAAAAAAACTTCTTTTCTATTTTTGTATGTTTTTGTTTGTGTATTTTTGGGTCATTACAAAACCAGAGCAAACAAAAAACATGTTTACTGTAAAATGATAACAAAAAGGAGATATTCATGGAGATTCGCAAAGGTCGTAAAGGAAGAGCAAATACATTTACCAACCTACAACCTCCTGAGACGGCTTGGTTTCCTTCTGAAATGTTGTTTCTCATAGAGCCCCATCCACTGGTTTTGTATCTCCTTCTTCCCATTGCCCAAGTGTAAAACAACCAACCTCTTCCTTTATTTTCTTTTCCCTCTTAAAGGATGGAGTCTCTGCTATACCTCAACTTTGCTCAACATCCACCATAACTTCTTACCTACCTGAATTCATTTCTTTCTTATCCAAGCAAGATATTTTGATTTAAAAACCATTGTTTTCTTTCTTTGAAAATTTACCATAAAGAGGCTATCCTCCCTTTGATGGCAACAAGAAGCTTCTATTGCAGGAGTTCGCAACGCCTTTTCCTTAAATAATAAATCTCTTTAATTATTTAAGGAGAGGTTACTTCCATAGTTTAAAATTTAAATTAATGAAACCTTTCTTTTCATTAAAAGAGATTCTTACTAAATGAAACTTTTATATTAATTAGAGTAAATTCTTATTATCTAAAAGAAAGTTTCAACATTATTCAAATTATGAATTTATCCTTTATGAAAATCTATCATTATTTAAAACCAAAGACCCAAATAAAATTCTATTATTATTTGAATAAGGTCTTATTATCCATTTTTAGTGAAACTCTACCACTATAGATTTCACCATCCATTTAAATAAAGCCCCATTTATTATTTAATATGGATTTTACCATCTAATTAAATAAAGTTCCATTATTATTTAATATAGATTTTACTTATCTAATTAAATAAAGCTCCATTATTATTTAATATAGATTTTCTATATATATATATATATAATTTATTTATTTACATATATATATATATGTATATATAAGTATAGGTTCTTTATTAAAACCTAGCAACATGCTACTTTTACAAATTTCAAGAATTCAAAGGTAACTAAACTTAAGCACATTTTCCAAATTAGTGATGCAACAAGTGATGAAGTAAAAGACAACTAATTAGATGCAACAAGCAAAGAGGAAATATTTCCATCAGCTCAGTCACCTGTATCAACCGGAGAATTTACAATAGCTACAAGGCTATCAACTGAGGCTCAAGGTGGTTGGATTTGATGATTATCCCAAAATAAATAATGCATATCTATATGAGGGTATCTATCCATGTTACCGCCGAGTTGCCTTAGTCATCACTTTCCCAACCTCAAGTATCCCATTTCTAGTGGATAACTTTACCTCTTCCACCCACAAGTGTACCTGATCCCACATTTTATCAATATGTTAGCAATACCATGTCCTTCCAAAAATTAAACTAAAAATCGCATAGTTGTTCATTTGCACAAAACTAAGCATTAAAACATCATTAGTCAATACATATTTTTGTTGGAAATTTTGAGTAATTATGTTGTCATTGATGTCAAGTGTTTGGTGCAAGGCAAAGTTCATTTTGATACAAGAAAATTGGTAAAAAGAAATGGTTATAATATTTTATATTATAAGCCAAAGAGGTTGGTTAAAAGGTTGAAGACAAAAGTTTACGCCCATGTTTTTAAAAGAAAAGAGAAAATATTATAATATTTTAATATTATAATAATTAAGCCAAAAGGGCTTATTAAAAGGAAAATAAAAAAGTTGACAAAGGACCCCATGCAAAAGTATTATTTTTTAAATTTTTAAATACTAAAGTTAAATAATATAATATTTAACACAAAGTTAAATATTATATTAAATATAAAATTAAATTTGAAATTGGCAAAGGGTACCAAAATTCAAATTTAAATGAAGGTAAATAAAGGTTTTCGTCGACGTCATAAAAATGCTTCGAATGCATATAAAAGGGAGGAGCTAAATTATTTTCAAAGTCATCCAATGTTAATGCGCAAGAATTAATCGATCGAGGAGTATAGAGAAAAGTGTTCAAAAACCATTCATCGAGCAAGTGGTAGCAAATAAGGACAAGGAGGTGGACGTTTTGTTTCAACGAGGGCTAGTAGCCCAAGTGGCAGGCGGGTCCTACGTAAGGTGTTGGCAGAGGAAAGGTTTACGGTTTGATTCCCCCTAGCATCGGTTTGAAGTGTTTTATTTCATTTTCATCAGAGGTAGCAAGAAATAAAAGGTGGAGGCCAAGGGTTAGGTCTCAACCGCTTGGCTAGCACAAGCGGTCGAGCATTACGCTTAGAAGGTAGAGGTCAGAGGGTCGATTCCCATACGCGATAGCAAGGAATTAATTTTTATAAGGTATGCTCCAAATTGATTAAATTTTGGCTATAGTTGATGTTTGGTGGATGTGATTTGGTGTATAGTTTGGCATATAGGAGGTATAAGGAGAAATAAATTTTTGCATAATATTTTAAGGGTATTGTTGCTATTTATTTTATATATGCAAAGGTTGGAGTGATAAGTTTGTAAATGGTTTATTTAGAATTGTAATTCTTTGTTCTTGGACATTAAAGTAGATTGGAAATTATTTTATGATAGTGGGAGATAAAAGGTGTAAAAGGTGATTTTATTGTTTGTAATTCTTGCTTTATAAAAAGGAAATTGTTGAGAGAATTTTGTTGAGGTTTAATGCATTGTCCTTGAGAACAAAAGAAGAGTCCTAGAACATTATTTTCAGAATTCATTGAGCACCTTATTGAGGGAAAATTCATGTGGATATTTTTGAGATAGAATCTTGCTATCTAACCCTTGAAGTGGCACAAAGAGAATTGGTTGTTGGTGAGACAGGTTTTGAAGACATATCTCCATAAAAGAAAATTAAGAGGTATGGGCACATCATTCCTTGTTTAAAGTGTTTTGTTGAAGTGAATGTTTTGGAACATAAGGTGGAGAGAAAAGGATTGTTTGATAAGCATTGTTGGAAATATTTGAGTTAGGTTTTGAAATCTACATTGTGCATCCTTGTTGAAAGAAAGTGGAAACACCTATGTTAGGGTTTGTGAGCAAGTTGTGCTTCATTGGTTGAATGATGTGAAGTTCTTGAGCATTGGTTTTGAGTGATATTGAAAGTGAATGTGCAAACATTAGAAATCATATTTGTGAAAGCAAGTGTGTGCATCAAGAAGATAGGTGTCATATGCTAGACTAGATCTATCTTTAAAAGAGCAATAAATGTGAGACATGTGAAAGTGACAGACTTAATGATTGAGTAGAACATATTGAGCTATTTGCAAGTGCATATCATTCTCTATATGTTCCAGAGGTTAAATGAATTCTGAGTAGAATATATCTATTTGAAGAAAGTATTTCTGAAAAAGATATAAGCTTTGTTTGTGTGCAAGGTTTGGAAATATTTGGTACAATTTTGTGAGCAGTATTGAAGGTAGATTTGAGCAAGTCTTTTGAGAAGGCTTGAAGATAGATTTGAGCAAGTCTTTTGAGAAGACTTGAAGGTAGATTTGAGCAAGTCTTTTGAGAAGGCTTGAAGGCAGATTTGAGCAAGTCTTGTGAAGACTTGAAATTGAGAGTAGATTTGATCAAGCTTTGTGTTAAGGCTTGAGGATAGTTTGAGATAGATTTAAGAGAAGATTTGTCAAGTTTGGTAAGCTTGGGAGATTTGAGATAGATTTGGAGAGATTTATGAGTAGAGTTAGAAGATTTATGCTAGACTTGGGATAGAGTTTGGATATTGAGAGAGTTAGAGAAATTTGTAGACTTGGATAAAGTTTGGTGAATGAGATAAAGTTGAGAGAATCTTTGGAGGTGACAGAGAAAAGAGATAGAGTCTCCAATGGATAGAGATCCATTCAAGCTAGAGTAGTGGGGAAAGAGTTCTCCTATGGAGAGAGATCCATAAACCAGAGTAGAGGGGAAAGAGTTCTCCTGGAGAGAGATCCACGAACTAGAGCAGAGGGGAAAGAGTTCTCCTATGGAGAGAGATCCACAAACTAGAGCAAGGGGAAAGAGTTCTCCTATGGAGTGTGATCCATGAACCAACTAGGGAGATAGAGTTCTTCTATGGAGAGAGATCCACAAACCAGTTGAGGAGATAGAGTTCTCCTGGATCAAGTTCCATAAACCAGAGAAAAGGGGAAAGAGTTCTCCTATGGAGAGAGATCCACAAATTAGAGCATAGGGGATTGGTGTCTCCTTTGGATAGAGGTCCATAAATATTGTAATAGGGAATTGATTCCCAAGATATTTGTTGAGAAAATTTAGAAGAAATATTTTCTCCATGGAGTAGCCCACATTGGGTGAACCACATTAAATTTGTGTCTCTCTTGTGTGTGATGATTTATGCATTGCTTTGATTATTGCTATTGATATTACCATTGATAATATTGGATAATATTATTTTGGGAAAGAAAAGTAAAAGTTGATCTTATACTATTCACCCCCCTCTCAGTATAAGCCTGTGTTCTTCAATTGGTATCAGAGCGGGTTCCTTCGAAAGAGTCTAACAACTTGAAGGAAGAGATTACAGGAACACAGATGGCATCTCAGAATGGATCTTCATCAAATAAGGCACCATTGTTCGATGGGAACAATTATGCTTTCTAGAGCATAAGAATGAGGACTTACTTGATGGCACAAGGATATGAGACATGGCAAGCAGTTGAGGATGGGTTCACACCTACAACTAATCCTCCCATAGATAAATATGGTAAGATCTTACATGTGAATAATGCCAAGGCTATGAATGCAATATTAAGTGGATTACATGAAGCAGAATTTGTGAAAGTTATGCATTGCAAATCAGCAAAAGAGATTTGGGAAAAATTGAAGTAAACCTATGAGGGAAATAAAAAGGTCAAGATGGAAAAACTACAAAACCACAAGAAAAGGTTTGAAGATTTGAATATGGAAGATGAGGAAGATATTGCTACATACTTACTTCATGTGGATGAGATTGTTAATACCATGCATGGACTTGGATTTGAAATTGAAGAATCCAATGTTGCTCAGAAAGTTTTAAGGTCACTTCCTACAAGGTATGATGGAAAAGTTTCAGCTATAGAAGAGATGAAAGATATTGATCAGTTGACTATGGATGAGTTACATGGAATTCTCACAGCTTATGAGATGAGAATAGTAAAGGATCCCAACTCCAAGAAAGAGGTAACCTTCAAAGCATCAAAGAAGACAAAGGATAAGAAACCAGAATCAAGTGGTGAGTCAAGCAGTGATGAAGAAGCTAACTATGGTAGAAGAAACAAGGACTCAAGAAAGCACAAAGGTATGAAAATAGTGAAATGTTTTAATTATGGAAATTTTGGTCACTATGCATCTAATTGTCCAAAAGCTGGAAGCAGTAGCAGTGAAGAGAAATAGGATCATAAGAAAAAGGAAGGAGGAAAATCCAGGTATGAAAAGAAAAATAGGTATGGTCAAAACAAGCATGAAAATAAGTTCTTTCAAAGGCACAAGAAGAGTTTCTATGTTGATAAGGGAAGCAAGGCTTCAAGTGACAGTGATGAAAGACCCTCAGATAGTGAAGAAGAAGAGATTCTATTTTTGGCAATAGGAGAGGAAGAAAATGCTCCTATTGAAGGTAAAGTTGAAAAGTATGAAGATGCTCTTGAAGACCAAGAAGTAGAAAAAGATTCAAAAAATGAAGAGGAAGGCACAGTAGATCTAGAAGCAGAACTTATTGCTGCTCTTAAAGAATTGAAAAAGGTTAGAAAGAAGAATTCAAAATTCAAGGCTCAAGTTCAAGAATGTGATGAAGAAAAAGAAAAGCTTATACAAGACCTGACAAACTCAATAGCTAAGACAAGGAGATTTAAAGAAAGGTTAGAGGCAAAAGTCTTAGAATGTGAAAGATTAGAACATGAGGTAGTTTCACTAAGGATGGAAGTGAAAGATTCTAAGGACAAGCTACACAGGTTTGGGAAAATTTCAAAGACTTTGGATAAGATTATCAATGCACAAAGATCTTCATCTATCAAAACAGGACTTGGTTTTGAAGAAGGACAAGGGAAACAAGAAGAAGGGTCAAGCTCAAGCTCAAAGGAAGAAGTTTCAGAAGAAGAGAGTGAAGGAGAAATTGAGACTTATGAGGATAAGTTGAAGAATAGAAGCTTCACTAAGAAAGGAAACAATGCACAAACAAGGAACAGGGATCATCACAAAGAAGAAAGGACTAAGAGACCAGTGGGTTCAAGGCAAGATTTCTTCAAAGGACGTTGCTTTTCATGTAACAGGTTTGGTCACAAGGCTATGCATTGCAGGACTCATGGAAAGAAGGAGTATGGTTTTACTAAGAGGAACTTCAAATATGGACATCTCTTTCAAGGGTATTGCTACTCTTGTAATCGATTTGGTCATAAAGCAATCCACTACAAGGTTCATGACAAAAATGAGTATGGCTTCACCAGGAGGAACTTCAAGATATTTGTACCTTCTAAGAACTACAACATTAAGTGTTACAAGTGCAATAATCTAGGGCATAAGGCCAAGTGGTGTAGAACAGAGTTTCTAGAGCTTCTAGAGACAAGCAAGAACAGGGACACTCAAAAGGATCAAAAGGGTATGTTGAGAAAGAAGGTTGACAAAGAAAAAGAGCATTGTATGTTGGGAGTAGAAATACTCCCACCCCAAAATTAATCACCTCAAGGAGAGGAGGTGGGGAGGGGGCTGAGCTAAGAGTCTTATCTTTAGCCCCAAAGGAGTCCCTTTGCCATTGATGTCAAAGGGGGAGAGATTTGAGTAAGGGGGAGAGCATTCAATCAAGGGGAGCAGTTTCTTAGGGAAAGCAGATTTGAAAAAAAAGAAAAAGGAATTTTTAGAAAAGGGTTGCCATCAATGACAAAGGGGGAGATTGTTGGAAATTTTGAGTAATTATGTTGTCATTGATGTCAAGTATTTGGTGCAAGGTAAAGTTCATTATGATACAAGAAAATTGGTAAAAGAAATGGTTATAATATTTTATATTATAAGCCAAAGAGGTTGGTTAAAAGGTTGAAGACAAAAGTTTACACCCATGTTTTTAAAAGAAAAGAGAAAATATTACAATATTTTAATATTATAATAATTAAGCCAAAAGGGCTTATTAAAAGGAAAATGAAAAAGTTGACGAAGGACTCCATGCAAAAGTATTGTTTAAATACTAAAGTTAAATAATATAATATTTAACACAAAGTTAAATATTATATTAAATATAAAATTAAATTTGAAATTGGCAAAGGGTGCCAAAATTCAAATTTAAATGAAGGCAAATAAAGGTTTTCACTGACGTCATAAAAATGCTTCGAATGCATATAAAAGGGAGGAGCTAAATTATTTTCAAAGTCATTTGATATTAATGCGCAAGAATTAATCGATCGAGGAGTATAGAGAAAAGTGTTCAAAAACCATTCATCGAGCAAGTGATAAAAAATAAGGACAAGGAGGTGGACATTGTGTTTCAGCGAGGGCTAGTAGCCCAAGTGGTAGGCGGGTCCTGCATAAGGTGCTGGCAGAGGAAAGGTTTATGGTTCGATTCCCCCTAGCACCGGTTTGAAGTGTTTTATTTCATTTTCATCGGAGGTAACAAGAAATAAAAGGTGGAGGCCAAGGGTTAGGTCTCAACCGCTTGGCTAGCGCAAGCGGTCGAGCACTACGCTTAGAAGGTTGAGGTCGGAGGGTCGATTCCCATCCGTGACAGCAAGGAATTAATTTTTATAAGGTATGCTCCAAATTTATTAAATGTTGGCTATAGTGTATGTTTGGTGGATGTGATTTGGTGTATAGTTTGGCATATAGGAGGTATAAGGAGAAATAAATTTTTGCATAATATTTAAAGGGTATTGTTGCTATTTATTTTATATGCAAAGGTTGGAGTGATAAGTTTGTAAATGGTTTATTTAGAATTGTAATTCTTTGTTCTTGGACATTAAAGTGGATTGGAAATTATTTTGAGAGAGTGGAGATAAAAGGTGTAAAAGGTATTTTTATTGTTTGTAATTCTTGCTTTATAAAAAGGAAATTGTTGAGAGAGTTTTGTTGAGGTTTAATGCATTGTCCTTGAGAACAAAAGAAGAGTCCTAGAACATTATTTTCAGAATTCATTGAGCACCTTATTGAGGGAAAATTCATGTGGATATTTTTGAGATAGAATCTTGCTATCTAACCCTTGAAGTGGCACAAAGAGAATTGGTTGTTGGTGAGACAGGTTTTGAAGACATATCTCCATAAGAGCAAATTAAGAGGTATGGGCACATCATTCCTTGTTTAAAGTGTTTTGTTGAAGTGAATGTTTTGGAACATAAGGTGGAGAGAAAAGGATTGTTTGATAAGCATTGTTGGAAATATTTGAGTTAGGTTTTGAAATCTACATTGTGCATCCTTGTTGAAAGAAAGTGGAAACACCTATGTTAGGGTTTGTGAGCAAGTTGTGCTTCATTGTTTGAATGATTGTGTGAAGCTTTTGAGCATTGGTTTTGAGTGATATTGAAAGTGAATGTGCAAACATTAGAAATCAGATTTGTGAAAGCAAGTGTGTGCATCAAGAAGATAGGTGTCATATGCTAGACTAGATCTATCTTTAAAAGAGCAATAAATGTGAGACATGTGAAAGTGATAGACTTAATGATTGAGTAGAACATATTGAGCTATTTGCAAGTGCATATCATTCTCTATATGTTCCAGAGGTTAAATGAATTTTGAGTAGAATATATTTGTTTGAAGAAAGTATTTCTGAAAAAGATATAAGCTTTGTTTGTGTGCAAGGTTTGGAAATATTTGGTACAGTTTTGTGAGCAGTATTGAAGGTAGATTTGAGCAAGTCTTTTGAGAAGACTTGAAGTAGATTTGAGCAAGTCTTTTGAGAAGACTTGAAGGTAGATTTGAGCAAGTATTTTGAGAAGACTTGAAGGCATATTTGAGCAAGTCTTTTGAGAAGACTTGAAGGTATATTTGAGCAAGTCTTGTAAAGACTTGAATAGATTTAGATATTTTAGTTTGTTAAGGCTTGGGTAGATTTGAGAAATTGAGGAATTTGAAGATTAGAGAATTTGAATGGAAGATTGGTGTATGAAAGTAGATATGTAGACTTAGGATAGAGTTTGGTGCAGATTTGAGATAGATTTGAGAGTAAGCTTTGGAGGTGATAGAGCAAAGAGGACAATAGTCTCCAATGGATAGAGATCCATCAACTAGAGCAAGGAGAAAGAGGTATCCTATGGAGAGAGATCCACAAGCCAGAGTAGAGGGGAAAGAGTTCTCCTATGGAGAGAGATCCACGAACCAGAGCAGAGGGGAAAGAGTTCTCCTATGGAGAGAGATCCACGAACTAGAGCAAGGGGAAAGAGTTCTCCTATGGAGTGAGATCCGTGAACCAGTTGGGGAGATAGAGTTCTTCTATGGAGAGAGATCCACAAACCAGTTGAGGAGATAGAGTTCTCCTAGATCAAGTTCCACAAACCAGAGAAAAGGGGAAAGATTTCTCCTATGGAGAGAGATCCACAAATCAGAGCATAGGGGATTGGTGTCTCCTTTGGATAGAGGTCCATAAACATTGTAATAGGGAATTGATTCCCAAGAGATTTGTTGAGAAAATTTAGAAGAAATATTTTCTCCATGGAGTAGCCCACATTGGGTGAACCATGTTAAATTTGTGTCTCTCTTGTGTGTGATGATTTGTGCATTGCTTTGATTACTACTATTGATATTGCCATTGATAATATTGGATAATATTAGTTTGGGAAAGAAAAGTAAAAGTTGGTCTTATACTTGTTCACCCCCCTCTTAGTATAAGCCTGTGTTCTTCAATTGGTATCAGAGCGGGTTCCTTCGAAAGAGTCTAACAACTTGAAGGAAGAGATTACAGGAACACATATGGCATCTCAGAATGGATCTTCATAAAATAAGGCACCATTGTTCGATGGGAACAATTATGCTTTCTAGAGCATAAGAATGAGGACTTACTTGATGGCACAAGGATATGAGACATGGCAAGTAGTTGAGGATGGGTTCACACCTACAACTAATCCTCCCACAGATAAATATGGTAAGCTCTTACATGTGAATAATGCCAAGGCTATGAATGCAATCTTAAGTGGATTACGTGAAGCAGAATTTGTGAAAGTTATGCATTGCAAATCAGCAAAAGATATTTGGGAAAAATTGAAGCAAACCTATGAGGGAAATAAAAAGGTCAAGATGGCAAAACTACAAAACCACAAGAAAAGGTTTGAAGATTTGAATATGGAAGATGAGGAAGACATTGCTACATACTTACTTCGTGTGGATGAGATTGTTAATACCATGCATGGACTTGGATTTGAAATTGAAGAATCCAATGTTGCTCAGAAAGTTTTAAGGTCACTTCCTACAAGGTATGATGGAAAAGTTTCAGCTATAGAAGAGATGAAAGATATTGATCAGTTGACTATGGATGAGTTACATGGAATTCTCACAACTTATGAGATGAGAATAGTAAAGGATCCCAACTCCAAGAAAGAGGTAACTTTCAAAGCATCAAAGAAGACAAAGGATAAGAAACCAAAATCAAGTGGTGAGTCAAGTAGTGATGAAGAAGCTAACTATGGTAGAAGAAACAAGGACTCAAGAAAGCACAAAGGTATGAAAATAGTGAAATATTTTAATTGTGGAAATTTTGGTCACTATGCATCTAATTGTCCAGAAGCTAGAAGCAATAGCAGTGAAGAGAAATAGGATCATAAGAAAAAGGAAGGAGGAAAATCTAGGTATGAAAAGAAAAATAGGTATGGTCAAAACAAGCATGAAAAGAAGTTCTTTCAAAGGCACAAGAAGAGTTTCTATGTTGATAAGGGAAGCAAGGCTTCAAGTGATAGTGATGAAAGACCCTCAGATAGTGAAGAAGAAGAGATTCTATTTTTGGCAATAGGAGAGGAAGAAAATGCTCCTATTGAAGGTAAAGTTGAAAAGTATGAAGATGCTCTTGAAGACCAAGAAGTAGAAAAAGATTCAAAAAATGAAGAGGAAGGCACAGTAGATCTAGAAGCAGAACTTATTGCTGCTCTTAAAGAATTGAAAAAGGTTAGAAAGTAGAATTCAAAATTAAAGGCTCAAGTTCAAGAATGTGATGAAGAAAAAGAAAAGCTTATACAAGACCTGACAAACTCAATAGCTAAGACAAGGAGATTTAAAGAAAAGTTAGAGGTAAAAGTCTTAGAATGTGAAAGATTAGAACATGAGGTAATTTCACTAAGGATGGAAGTGAAAGATTCTAAGGACAAGCTACACAGGTTTGGGAAAAGTTCAAAGACTTTGGATAAGATTATCAATGCACAAAGATCTTCATCTATCAAAATAGGACTTGGTTTTGAAGAAGGACAAGGGAAACAAGAAGAAGGGTCAAGCTCAAGCTCAAAGGAAGAAGTTTCAGAAGAAGAGAGTGAAGGAGAAATTGAGACTTATGAGGATAAGTTGAAGAATAGAAGCTTCACTAAGAAAGGAAACAATGCACAAACAAGGAACAGGGATCATCACAAAGAAGAAAGGACTAAGAGACCAAGTGGGTTCAAGGCAAGATTTCTTCAAAGGATATTGTTTTTCATGTAACAGGTTTGGTCACAAGGCTATGCATTGCAGGACTCATGGAAAGAAGGAGTATGGTTTTACTAAGAGGAACTTCAAATATGGACATCTCTTTCAAGGGTATTGCTACTCTTGTAATCGATTTGGTCATAAAGCAATCCACTGCAGGGTTCATGACAAAAATGAGTATGGCTTCACCAAGAGGAACTTCAAGATATTTGCACCTTCTATGAACTACAACATTAAGTGTTACAAGTGCAATAATCTAGGGCATAAGGCCAAGTGGTGCAGAACAAAGTTTCTAGAGCTTCCAGAGACAAGCAAGAACAGGGACACTCAAAAGGATCAAAAGGGTATGTTGAGAAAGAAGGTTGACAAAGAAAAAGAGCATTGTATGTTGGGAGTAGAAATACTCCCACCCCAAAATTAATCACCTCAAGGAGAGGAGGTGGGGAGGGGGTTGAGCTAAGAGTCTTATCTTTAGCCCCAAAGGAGTCCCTTTGCCATTGATGTCAAAGGGGGAGATATTTGAGTAAGGGGGAGAGCATTCAATCAGGGGAGCAGTTTCTCAGGGAGAGCAGATTTGAAAAAAGAAGGGAAAAGGAATTTTTAGAAAAGGGTTGCCATCAATGACAAAGGGGGAGATTGTTGGAAATTTTGAGTAATTATGTTGTCATTGATGTCAAGTGTTTGGTGCAAGGCAAAGTTCATTTTGATACAAGAAAATTGGTAAAAAGAAATGGTTATAATATTTTATATTATAAGCCAAAGAGGTTGGTTAAAAGGTTGAAGACAAAATTTTATGCCCATGTTTTTAAAAGAAAAGAGAAAATATTATAATATTTTAATATTATAATAATTAAGCCAAAAGGGCTTATTAAAAGGAAAATGAAAAAGTTGACGAAGGACTCCATGCAAAAGTATTGTTTAAATACTAAAGTTAAATAATATAATATTTAACACAAAGTTAAATATTATATTAAATATAAAATTAAATTTGAAATTGGCAAAGGGCACCAAAATTCAAATTTAAATGAAGGCAAATAAAGGTTTTCGTCGACGTCATAGAAATGCTTTGAATGCATATAAAAGGGAGGAGCTAAATTATTTTCCAAGTCATCCAATGTTAATGCGCAAGAATTAATCGATCATGGAGTGTAGTGAAAAGTATTTGAAATGCCATTCATCGAGCAAGTGGTAGCAAATAAGGACAAGGAGGTGGACATTTGTTTTAGCGAGGGCTGGTAGCCCAAGTGGCAGGCGGGTCCTGCGTAAGGTGTTGGCAGAGGAAAGGTTTGCGGTTTGATTCCCCCTAGCGCCGGTTTGAAGTGTTTTAATTTGTTTTCATCAGATGCAGTAAGAAATAAAAGGTGGAGGCCAAGGGTTAGGTCTCAACCGCTTGGCTAGCGCTACGCTTAGAAGGTTGAGGTCGGAGGGTCGATTCCCATCCACGACAGAAAGGAATTAATTTTTATAAGGTATGCTCCAAATTGATTAAATGTTGGCTATAGTTGGTGTTTGGTGGATGTGATTTGGTGTATAGTTTGGCATATAGGAGGTATAAGGAGAAATAAATTTTTGCATAATATTTTAAGGGTATTGCTACTATTTATTTTAAATGCAAAGGTTGGAGTGATAAGTTTGTAAATGGTTTATTTAGAATTGTAAATTCTTTTTTATGATTTTAGAGTTTTTTTTTTTTTTTTTTTTTTTTAAAATTTTTTTGCTTTAATGCATTATCCTTGAGAACAAAAGAAGAGTCCTAGAACATTATTTTCAGAATTCATTGAGCACCTTATTGAGGGAAAATTCATGTGGATATTTTGAAATAGAATCTTGCTATTTAACCCTTGAAGTGGCACAAGGAGAATTGGTTGTTTGTGAGACAGGTTTTGAAGACATATCTCCATAAGAGAAAATTAAGAGGTATGGGCACATCATTCCTTGTTTAAAGTGTTTTGTTGAAGTGAATGTTTTGGAACATAAGGTGGAGAGAAAAGGATTGTTTGATAAGCATTGTTGGAAATATTTGAGTTAGGTTTTGAAATCTACATTGTGCATCCTTGTTGAAAGAAAGTGGAAACACTTGTGTTAGGGTTTGTGAGCAAGTTGTGCTTCAATATTTTTGGAGCATTGGTTTTGAGTGATATTGAAAGTGAATGTGCAAATATTAGAAATCAGATTTGTGAAAGCAAGTGTGTGCATCAAGAAGATAGGTGTCATATGCTAGACTAGATCTATCTTTAAAAGGAGCAATAAATGTGAGACATGTGAAAGCGACAGACTTAATGATTGAGTAGAACATATTGAGCTATTTGCAAGTGCATATCATTCTCTATATGTTCCAGAGGTTAAATGAATTCTGAGTAGAATATATCTATTTGAAGAAAGTATTTCTAAAAAGATATAAGCTTTGTTTGTGTGCAAGGTTTGGAAATATTTGGTATAGTTTTGTGAGCAGCGTTGAAGGTAGATTTGAGCAAGTCTTTTGAGAAGGCTTGAAGGCATATTTGAGCAAGTCTTTTGAGAAGACTTGAAGGTAGATTTGAGCAAGTATTTTGAGAAGACTTGAGGTATTTGAGCAAGTCTTGTGAAGACTTGAAATAGAATTGAGAGCAAATTTTTTCAAGCTTTGTGTTAAGGCTTGGGCATATTTGAAACAAAATTGACTGCATATTTGTTAAAGCTTTGTGTTAAGGCTTGGGGAATATTTGAGATAGAATTGAGAGCAGATTTGTGAGCAGAGTTAGAGCAGA
Organism: Wollemia nobilis; assembly: GCA_028583015.1. Taxonomy (NCBI): domain Eukaryota; kingdom Viridiplantae; phylum Streptophyta; class Pinopsida; order Araucariales; family Araucariaceae; genus Wollemia; species Wollemia nobilis. Next base: position 7,464,040 of record JAQPPZ010015032.1, read on the forward strand.
TTTGTGCTAGACTTGGGATAGAGTTTGGTGTAAATTTGTGAGTAGAGTTAGAGCAGATTTGTGCTAGACTTGGGATAGATTTTGGTGCATATTTGAGATAGAGTTGAGATCAGGCTTTGGAGGTGACAAAGTAGAGAGGATAGCAGTCTCCAGTGGAGAGAGATCCACAAACCAGAGCAAGGGGAAAGAGTTCTCCTATGGAGAGAGATCCATAAACCAGAGCAAGGGGAAAGAGTTCTCCTGTGGAGTGAGATCCGTGAACCAGCTGGAGAGATAGAGTTCTTCTATGGAGAGAGATCCACAAACCAGTTGAGGAGATAGAGTTCTCCTGGATCAAGTTCCATGAACCAGAGAAAAGGGGAAAGAGTTCTCCTATGGAGAGAGATCCACAAATCAGAGCATAGGGGATTGGTGTCTCCTTTGGATAGAGGTCCATAAACATTGTAATAGGGAATTGATTCCCAAGAGATTTGTTGAGAAAATTTAGTAGAAATATTTTCTCCGTGGAGTAGCCCACCTTGGGTGAACCACGTTAAATTTGTGTCTCTCTTGTGTGTGATGATTTGTGCATTGCTTTGATTACTGCTATTGATATTGCCATTGATAATATTGGATAATATATTTTGGGAAAGAAAAGTAAAATTTGGTCTTATACTATTTACCCCCCTCTCAGTATAAGCCTGTGTTCAATTTTTTCATGCCAAAAAGCTTGCCAAGGAGGGTTATGACATTTATAATTAAAATAGTGTTTGCAAAGAAAATAATATTGAAGGAGCAATTGCAAAATTGTAGACTTAGAAGTTTATCATTAGGAGCAAAACTTAGTTGAAGATCATTTAAAAAAAAAGTTGGGAAAAATATCGCTTTCAAAATATTAGATTCTGACAATGCAGTAGAATTTTTAAAGAAACAAACCTACATGGGGCTCGTTAATATGACACTTCATATCAAAGAGTCTACAATTGATTAATAAACTTAGTAGATGGTCGAATAATGAAAGGGATTGTACAAATTTTTAAATTTGATGCTTAGTTCAAGCATTTTCCTCTTATTTATGATCCAAAATGACAACCATTGACTCAACGTTGTTGGAATATATTACATTATTTAGTACATGCTAATGTACCACTTTGGGTACATCTTTAGTTTAGAAAAAAGAGTCTTAGATTAGAGTGTGAGTATTTACTTTATACAATGTAATAAATGCACACGTTTTATTAAAGTGTGCAAAGTATTTTGGTAATGTAAATGTGCATAATAGTCCATGTGCACATGAGTCCATAAAGTAGGAAGATGAAGAGTCTCTAGAAGAGTGAAAGCCACGAGTGCTCCATACGAAGAGTCACATTCCATTATATATGTGTGTATGAGTGTGTATGTGTGTAATACACAATTGTAGAATGGGTGTGGAGAAGTATGGTGTATTTGAGATCTTTATTCAATTGAGATACAATTTTTGTGAGCATTTGTTAATGACATTTCTATGAGTTATTTCTAAAGTTATTTATGAGTTTTATATGTTTAGTATTTTTCCATTATCATATATTTCATATTGCAACTTTATTTTAGATCTTGTGTTTATTTTATCTTAAGTATCTAGCTTCAAAAGCTAACAGTGGTATCAGAGCCACAACAAAGGTTTTATCTTGCACAATTTTTAAAGGTGCAAAAGAGATTTCCACTAGTTAAAGAGAAACCAATGAAGTTGAAAAAATTATCCCTGGAAAACAAAACCAAAGAAAATAGTATTTTTCATTGTATTGAATGAAAACCAATGAAGGTTGAATATTTACCTATTCCAAGACCAAATTCGGAATAGAAGGATAGGTCTTGAAGATAGACCTTAACATTGATGAGATTAAGAGACCCTAGAAGGAGGTCCTATTGAAAAGTTCGATAGAGAGAAGAAGATTCCAGACTAATATTTGGCTAGTCTTTCCACAAGGTTGAAGGAAAACTTGTGAAGACTATGACTCAGTATAGATTTCTTTCCACTAGTTTTGAGAATAACTAGTGAAGTTTATTGATTTTAGAATTATGGAAATTTGAATGTATTTTGTTACTATTGTCTAATTTTTTGTTGCAGAAAATTAGTTCTCATAAGTTGAGAAGCTTCCTACAACATATAGAGAAGAATTTCACCTTTTGTTTCCTGAAATTCTATGTGCTTTCCTCGTGCAGGGATTAGTTTTTGAGTTGCAGCAAAAGAGTAGACATTGTAGATTAAGGAGGTCCAAAAAGAGACCTCATTGAAGATTAAAGACTGTAGATTGAAGACTGGATATTGAAGTTTGAAGAGACCCAAGAAAGAGGTCACATTAAAGAACTTCCAGATTTAGAAGATTGAAGATAGAGGACTACGAAAAGGTCTTATTGAATATTTGAGAAGCAACAAAATTTGGAGTTCCAAGAAAGAGATCTCATTACAAAGTTTTCATAGTTGGAATATTGAAGAGACCAAGGAAAGGTCTCATTGAAGTTTTTGAGAAGAATTTGAGAATCTGTTGAATTGGAAGACCCAAGGAAGAGGTCTCAAGAGAATTTGGAGAAGAAGAAGGATAGAGAAAGCCTCGTTGCAAAGTTGAAGAAGTGGCCATTAGAAGAGATTTGAATAAAGTTCATGATAGAATATTGCAAGCAGAAGAAGCTCTTGAAAAGAAGAATTTGGGACAATTATCGCCATTCGACAACAAGCCCAAAAGGAAGGATTTGGCAAGAAGTTTGCCAAATTTTGAGAAGGTTTTTAACGACGTCAAGACATTCAAATTCTTGAGAAAGAGGATAGTGAAAGAGATTAGATTTGAAGTCATAATTCAACAAGAAGATTGAAGAAGGAAGAAGAATTGAAGAGGCCACAATTTTGAGAAGTTTGAGGACAGCCACGAAGGTTTTGAAGGCTGATTTGCAAAGGAGGAGGTTGTTGATTTTTGAGGTAGAAGTTGAAAGGTCACAAGACAACGAATTGAAGAAAGTACAGAGTTGCGAGTTTGAAAAGTTCAGGATAGAATTGAGAGTTTTGAGCAACAAAGCATAGGAAGATTTAGTAGCATTTAAAGGAGGATAATTGCTGCAAATTTGGACAGCAAGAAGGCAACATTTGTAGCTACAAATTTCAGAGGTTGAAAGCATACATTTGAAGGAGAAATAAAGAGAAAGTTGAAAGAAAAGTTGATAGCAACAGAGCTGATTTATGGCAATTAGAGCTATAAAATTGATGATTAGGAAGCAGCAAAGAAAAAGGGAGTGGAGCTACAAAATTCATAAATTCGAGACAACAAATCACCAAGAAGACTAGCCACAAAGAAGGCCATAAGAGGTGTGTAATATTGGTGCTATAAAAGTGTTCTTATACAAGTATTAAAAGTAGTTATTTCAAGTTTTTGAATGCACCATATTAAAGTTGTTAAAAATCAGCAAAAGGAAGTCTAATTTAAGTGTCTCCAAGCCAAGGAAGGAGATATCATTATCATCCTAGAATCTACAAAAGATAACACCAAGATTTGGAGTTAAAAACTGCTTGAAAGGGAGTGATAAAAAAAAGTAATATATGTTATTTTTTATAATCAAAATAAGTGCAAGTTCTATTGAATAAAAGAAAGGTCGAATAGTGCTCAAAGCTAAGGCATATTTAAGGTGTCTAAAGACACCAAGAGGAGCATCAAAGTTGTCGAAAACTTTGGTGAAGAAAAGTCACCCAAAAGAGTGGGAGATCCACCAACCAAACGTGAAGGCAACACCATTGAAAGAAGGGCCACCATCTTGCAAAAGAAGCCACTAAGAGCGAAGCCCAAAGTCGTTGAACGTAGAGGAGTCAAGGTGATGTTGAAGCACAGGGGGGCAAGCATCCAAGTAGTGCTTAGTAGAAGAGCCATCGAGCAGAAGAGAGGAGCCACCATCTATAGGAGAAGAGACATCGTGGAGAGCCACCCAAAGAGCGTTGTTTTAGAGAGCCACAATTGAAAGGTGGAGCCACCAAGCCTAGGAGTAGAGAAATGCTTAAGTGGAGAAGAGTCGCCATTGGAGAAGAGGAATCGTTGTTTGCAAACTCTAAAATGTAAGCAATAGAACAGTCAATATTTGGATATCGAAAATGCATAAGAAGAAACCAAACATCTAGGTCTTTGCAACTTCCAAGAAGAGAAGCGAAGAATTGGCATCCATAACGCTCTTTGCAAAGTAGACAACGTTGCATTGCTTTGTTGAGGACGTTACACAGGCGACCAAGTGTTGGAAGAAGAAAAATGCAGTCATAGAATGTTATTTGGAGCTTGAAGCATTGAGAATATCATTTGCAAGGTTGGTTGAACGTTATAAAATTGTTCCTACCGCTTGTCACGAGGAATGAGCACCATAAGTTGTTTGAAGTAAGAGATTCGTTTCAGAATATGTTAGTAAGAACAAGGAGGGATATTTGGCACCATTTATCATTTGGTATTCAATAAGCCAATCGTTACTAAAGGAAGATATATTGTCCGAAAGTGCCCATTAATGCATGAGGACGTACATTTGTTTTTCAAGCATCTTGGAAAAGTGTGGAGCACAATTGACTAGTCAAGGAGGAAAGAGAGCGCCTATTTTCAAAGCAAGTTTGAATACAGCAGCAGAGGAGCACCTCAAGTGTGGAGGTAATTCATTTCATTTGAAATTAATTATATGCACAAGATAGGAATTATAAGGTTGAAAGAAATTATTATTGTTAAGTTGAAATTATTTTATTGGAGAGATAAGACCTTGAAGTAATATTTAAAACCTTAGACTTGATTATTGCAATTTGAAAGTTTTATGAAGATTTGAAGATTGATTTGAAAATTAAAGTAATTATTTTGAAGTTTTGTAATTAGATCATTTGAATTTACAGAACAATTTGAAATAATTGCAATTTGATAAGTTTGGACAAATAAGGTATCCTACATCAAATTAGGAATACAAAACTTGCAAATATTCTTTTATAGAATTTTTAAATTTCTAAAGTTGGAATTATAAGGAATTCACCAACAACATAGACTTATGAAATTTAGAATTGGGGAATTATATTCTTGAAATTTGGGAGATAAAAGGAATTTAATATAGAACTTTTGACAAAGAAAAAATGCATTAATAATTTCGTCTCTAATTCAAAATTAAAAGAGACATAAGTTTGAAGACTTGAAAGATTGAAATTGCAGTCAAGAGGAGTTGCAGAGCAAGTGGGTAGTTAAAACTCTCCAGTTATCGAGAGGTCCAGGTTCAAATATCTCCCCTCACATGTTGCGGATATGTTGTATATAAAAGGTTCCTCATCAAAAAAAAAAAAAATTGCATTCAAATTATTGATTGATAAGAAGAAAATAAAAGTAGTTATTTTGAAGAACTATATTGAAACTAGGGAGATATAAGGTTGTCAACATAAAGTCAAAATTTGAGAATTGTCTTTAGTCTATCATTCAAAACTAAGGAGAAATAAAGAATAGAGAATTTGAGATTGCATCAAATAATAATTTGATAAACAAAACGAGGGAGTCATAAGGTAGTCAACCTCAAAGTTTTGAAAGATAACATATTCTATCAAAATTGTTCTCAATATTTAATGCTAAGGAGTATAAAAGGTGTCTACTCCAAATAGTTCATTGAATAATGAAATGGAAAATGAAATTAGAAAAGGAAGAGTAAAAGTTATAAAATATGAAATCAAAAATTTGATTGAAAAGTCTAAAGGGAAGTTAGACTTAGTTTCAAGTTTCATCTATAAGGAAGCATTAGAAGAAAATTTTGAAACATTAGAATACTATCTACATACAAGAATGTTTGAAGCAATTGACAATGACAAAGATAGTGTTATGATTCCTTTAAACATTGCTAATATAATATACATGGCACTACTTACACTTGAATATTACAAAAAAAACTTGAAAGAACAATTGATTGAATCCCTTAAGAAGAAAGCAAAAGTGGATGAATCATTTTTAGAAAAAATATTTCATTCTTCATGCAATATTGATGCTTCAAGTTCATCTAATTCAAGGTCTTATCATGATGCCATAAGTGAATGCTCAAAAGGTTTTGTACAAAAGAAGATTTGTGATATGAAGGACAAAGGCAAAGAGAAAATGTTTTTGCAAGAATCAAATGACAATGTGATATCATCTAAAAGCTTACAGATTGACATCAATGATGAAGACAAGCAAAAAGAGAAACAATCTGATCAAGAAGGCATATAGTGCAAAGTGAGTTAAGAGACGAAGATCTATATTGAAGACTAAAGGTCTTTAATAACCAAATAATGTAATGCAATGAGCTATTGGAATATATTACATTATTTGGTACATGCTAATGTATCATCTTGGGTACATCTTTAGATTAGGAAAGAGTCTTAGATTAGAGTGTGAGTATTTACTTTATGCAATGTAATAAATGCACAAGTATTATTAAAGTGTGCAAAATATTTTGGTAATGTAAATGTGCATAATAGTCCATGTGCACGAGTCCATAGAGTAGGAAGATGAAGAGTATCTAGAAGAGTGAAGGCCAAGAGTGCTCCATATGAAGAGTCACATTCCATTATGTATGTGTCTATGAGTGTGTGTGTGTAATATACAATTGTAGAATGAACGTGTGGAGAAGTATGGTGTATTTGAAATTTGTATTCAATTGAGATACATAAATAAGAATAATACATAAAGTCCAATCATGATGTAAGATTATGTGTCTATTAGTGTGTGTGTGTGTGTAATACACAATTGTAGAATGAAAGTGTGGAGAAGTATGGTGTATTTGAAATCTTTATTCAATTGAGATACAATTTTTGTGAGCATTTGTTAATGGCATTTCTATGAGTTATTTCTAAAGTTATTTATGAGTTTTATATGTTTAGTATTTTGCCATTATCATATATTTCATATTGCAACTTTATTTTAGGTCTTGTGGTTATTTGAATTATTTCTAAAATTATTTATGAGTTTTATATGTTTAGTATTTTGCCATTATCATATATTTCATATTGCAACTTTATTTGAGATCTTGTGGTTATTTTATCTTAAGTATTTAGCTTCAAAAGCTAACCAACCCTTTTTGGCTTGTAAATGTTCAAAGGTCAAAAATTATTTGATGTGAAAATTACATATCTTTGATTTTTGTGATCACTTTGGTTAAGAGGGAAAATCTCAAACAATTTGCAAACCAGCTCCAACAAAAACTTCAAGAGTTTTAAATGTATATCTTTATATAAAAGCATAAGTTGGTCTTGAATATATGACAAGATGGTAACTACTCATTCAAGTTGGCATATAAGGATTTGATGCAATCAAAATTCCCTACTCAAGGATTTCCCTTGGAAGAATGCTTGGTCACTCGAGGCTCTTCCACGAATAAACATTCCTCTAGGTGGGAAACTAATGCAAAATTCTTACAAATGAGACTAGGATATCATAAACCTTTTAAATGAACCTTTGGTAAAGAAAAGCTAGAAACATCAAATTATCTCTTCATTATCCCTTTGCTTACATAATTTGAGACTACTTTTTCCCATGTACAAAATTTAATAAAAACAAAAGAGCGAATACACTAGGTAACTCGGACATTGGAATTGTTGATGAAGTGTTGGTTTAATTATTTCAAAGCTAAAAAAGTATGCATTCTATGATGGATTGGTCCTATCGTATATAGCTTAAAAGAAATAATAGAATTTAAAAAAAAAAAAAACCAAAGTCGTATCCTAGCATTGAATCGTATTGTTCTCTCCTTCGCAAATTGTTTAGATGCATGGTACTCACTAAAGTGTGAACAAAAAAGGTTCTCAATTTTTTGGTTAAAAGGTTTGAATAATACATACAAAATCATCTACAACAATAGAGTTAAAATGATGGATCTATGCCATTCTATGGTAAAATTGAAATGTCTAGTTAAGATAAAATTCTTCTCACCTAAACAAAATCGTGTGGAATTTCCCCTGACAACTATGCAAAGGCAAAGGCACGTCTTGTGGACACCATGAATGCCATTAAAAAAAAATGGAGATATATTTCACATATTATTATTAATGCTATCAAGAAAAAAAAATGGAAATTTACATACTATTATTCTTTGTCTATCAATTATTAATAGAGGTAGTATCTTGATAATATCACCATATTTATAGAGAATGAAACAAGTTAACAAATGTTTTAGTCAATCAGTGGTTGGTCTTCATCTTGACGAAATTTAAATTTTAAAAAGAAATTGGCCAATGCAAAGTCCATCTTTTAAAGAAATTATATAAAAAGAGTTGATAGAGGAAACATAACAGTTTGGTAAGTATCTTTGATAAAAAGAGAAGTTGGATATGGTTTAAATGACATAATAGCAAACGTAATATTTTGATATTTTGATGGAAGTAGCCTATAACATGGGATGGAATTTAAACATATGAAATGATGACAACCGACAACAACATAAAAGTTCACTACTGGATTTATTATGAATCTTCTGCAATTCTTTGATAGCACCATTACACTCAAATTCAAATCGAAACATTAACAACAACAAAAAAAATTCTTACAAGTGGCAAACATTAACAAAGAAGCCATTAACGTTTGCCACTGAAATGCACTAATATTACTATTATTGAAAACACAAAAATGTAAACGCATCTTTACAATGAACTCATTTTAAATACAGGAATATTATACCAAGTCATTAATACGGCTAACAATTTATAGAACAAAAGACTGCACAGAATATTTGTAATAACATAGAAAAGTAAATGTCTGAGAGAATACATTGCCAAAACTGATCAGAAATACAGCATTAAAGACTCGCAATGATAGTATTAGAAATCAGCTGCAACGCCATAGTAAGACACTGTAAACTATAATGCCCCTAGTCAGAATTTTGAGCAGCATTCTGGAACAAAAATGTTTTAAAATTATGCCCCGGGTACCTTCCTGCCCTCTTCAATAAAATATATAGCATTTTGTGGGACCTGAAATGCACACCAAACACCTGTTTTATTATCCAATCCCGGTATAATCCCATCTGCTGACTTTCAAGACTTCCAAAATTGGGATAAAAGCAAGTGCCTGCTCCCAATATTTACTTAACCATTGAAATTAAAATTGCAGAATTCAATAAATCTACTTTATACATGATTGAAATTTAAATGAATACACATATATAGCAATATTGCATGGAAACATATACAGTATCCAATTGCATACAGTATTGGATATGGATACGGAGATGTTTAAGACCTCCCAATATGGATATGGCAAGATAGAGCATGTAGAAGAGTATGTATATTACATATATAGTAAAAATCATTAAATATTAAGAAAATTACACACAAGCTGTAAACAAAAGATTTTAACTAATTAAAAGAGTGATTGTTGTTGTCAAATATATCAATGTTGGTGTCGTCAAACTAGAGATATGCATCATCACAATAGTCTTGAGGGCTTAACCACAGAAAACAAAAATAAACATAATAAATCAAATAATTAAAATATGATATAATATAAATAGTTTAATTAATTTAAAACCATAGTTACAAAACACAGCAAGTTGCACAAGTGAATCGACTTGCGAGTTTTTCTGGACTTGGCAAGTTTTTTAAAAAACCAGGAGAACTCAGACATGGGAAAATCTTGCCAGACTTGTGATTCCAGAGAAAAGAACGGCTACAATGAACTTTGTACAGAAACAGGAATAAAAGGTTAGTTTTTGTTTTGGTTTTGGCATCATTTCCATGGTTTCCCATAACAGGAAGAGCTGAGAGGAGGTAAAGGCAGCCACAAGAAACACGCACTTGCGTCGTTAAACACAAAACGTTTCCATATTTCAAAAAAAAAAACGCCCAACAATTGCAAAGGGCCAAGAAGTGTTATAGCATTAACCGACTATATTTTCTCCAAGCCTGCAGCATGGAGCATTGTCCATCATCCATTGCATTTTCTGTGTCTTAAGGAAACAATTACAGAAAATGAATTTCATAATATTAACCTAGTGAGTACTCCTCTACCACTTACCATAAAGCACTCCCACAATGCAAGTGAATTACTTCAGAAAGGAATACTTTTGTAGAATATGCTCAATGGGCTTAACATCTTATGAATACCTAAATATTTAACAGGTAGATGAGAATGTGACAGCAGTGAAGTTGGGGATTGAGACCACAATTCCAACACTGGCAAACTGATGAAAGCAAGACAAAATTCAATTTATAATGCTTATTGGGTTTGATCAATCCCAAATGAAAAGTGAATTTCATTTTGTATTATATAGAGAACCATCATTACTAATATCTCGATAAAGTTACATGGTAATGATAGTATCACAGGGAAACTTACTGTACTAGCATGGACCTTCATAGCAAGCTGAGGGATGCAGATTATTGTTTCCTTAGTGGTGCAGATTATTACAGGCATGGAAGGAACCTTTGAATTAGCCTTGGAGTAAGGCTGGGGACAGAAGAAAATTACCCCTAGTGTCTTGAGATATATAAGCTTTGAACAAACAGTAAGAAGGCCTGGGGCTAGTTAATTTGATGATGAAGAAACTAATGTTAGAAGCAACTACAAAAGTAAAACAGGTTGTCATACTTCTGATTTGAAATCCAGGCATCAATAAGAGATATCAGCCCATCTATGTAATTGACTAACATGATTAGTGTTGATGATAAGATTAGCCATTTCATAGGAAATTCGAACCCAGATGGAGGGCCCATGTTTGTCCCAGTGGAAAACCAGTTCTATTATATGATTCCCATGTTCTGTTCAATCAGTTATACACAGAATTAACATTATTGAGAAACAGAACTCCAAGTTGTCAGGTTAGAATGATGAGATGCACTGGATGAAACAGATTAATCTATGTCGTCTACATCATGTGTTTTTAAGCTTAGAGTTATTGGGTGACAAGTTCTTTTTATAGTTTAAATCTTTAATTGATGTGTGTTTCGTGTGTAGTTTAAGGTTTTATAGCTTAGAGTATTAATTTTGGATGTGTATAATGTTAATTAATTGTGACATGCATGAAAAAAAGAAGAAAAAAATTCACAGAAAATTTGCATTTTCTTCAGGTTTTCTTGGTCGAGTTTTTACTGAGTTTTTCCGTCAAGTCCAACTCCGAGTCATAAATTGGCCTTGCCAAGTCCGCATCAAGCCCGAGTTTATCCACTTCGTTTAAAACTATGATAAAATTTTAGATATACTATAATATTAAAACTGATAATAAATTATGTTCATTGGGTTGGGAGAGTTAGTGTAGAGGAGTTCCAAGCCATAAGCAAAGGTTCTAATCTCATGTCTGAACCTTAGCATTTAGTCCAAGTGGAGATTGAAAAGTTTTCAAGCTGTAAGCCAAGGTTCCAATCTCATGGATGAACTTAGCATTGTGGAGCAACAGTGACTCATGAATGCAACCCAAGTTATGCAATTCCAAGATAATAATACAATGATATGTTAAAAAGTATAAAATTGTAAGTCAATATATAGATAAAATGTAAAATAATTAAATTTATAAATTTAAAATTGTATTAAATTTTCAAATAACAAAGATTTAGACCGAAGTCAGAATTTTATCAAGTGATACAAGCATAATTGCCAAGTTGTTGTAATATCATTTTGATCATGATGTAATACAGTTGGGGCCCATTTCAATCCCATATAACTCATTAAGAAAAAATAGTAATACCCCATGAGCTTGCCTATAAAGATATAAAAGCAATCAAATATTACTAAATATTTTAATATAATAAATTATAAATTGATGGTAATAAAATATAACATAACTATTCAAGAAACTAAAATTATATTAAAACATAAACTATAAAGAAGAGGAAAAGGAAGAAAATCAAGAAGAACAAGAAGGAACAAAAGGTGAAAAAATGGAAAATGAGGTAACAATGCAGGATGGTATACTATCCCTACATCAAATAGAATCACAAGTAGACTGTGGGACAAGTACCAAGAAGAAGGTAGGAAGACCCACAAGGTCGGAGGCGTTGCAAACATATTCACAAAAAGCCATTGAGGAGGGATCTCAAAAGCAAATCAGGAGAGAGGACAAGATACCAGAATTAAATCCCCCAAGTGGACAGGGAGAAAAAAGTAATAAGGCTGTTCCACAGCCAAAAAAATGATTATATTGTCTTGGAATATAAGATGTATGGGTTCTACCTCAACAAAAAGAACCTCAGAGGGAAAGATTCAAGAATCTGGTCCCAATATAATTTTTCTTCAAGAAACTAAGATAGCAGAAAATGAATGGACAATTATGGAAGGAATATGGAATACTAATATATACCAGAGTGAATGTATTAACTTGAGAGGCCAACCAGGAGGCATTGCTACAATATGGAACAGAAGAAAATGGAAGTTCATAGAAGTGGTTAAAGATGCACATTGGATACAAATATCATTGGAATGCCAGAGATCCAGGAAAACATATCTTACAAATGTGTATGGACCCACTCATCAATCTTTGGCAAAAGAATGCTAGCAAAGAATATGGCAAGATGGATCATCAAATAGCCTTGAAAATAGGATAATCGGTGACTTTAATTTAATTCTCAAATTAGAGGAGAAAAAGGAGGAATTATGAGTCTAAAACAATATTCAAGAATGGTATCAAATATGATGGAAGAGAGGAATTTCGTAGATATCATTCCAAAAGATGGTATTTTCACATGGTAAAATAGAAGAGGAGGAATGGCCTTAATTCGAAAAAGATTAGAGAGATTTTTAGTAGATGAATCCATCCTAAGAATAAATGTATCAGTGGAGTCTTTTATACTGTCTAGAGCGAGATCAGACCATGCACCAATACTATTGAAGATACAGAAATTTGAACCTCCAAAAAATGTGTCGTTCAAATTTAATCCTCAACTGATGGAACGTGAGGAGTTTTAGAAAAATGTTAAAAAACGACGGAATGAGACTTAAGTTGAAAGAACAGCGATATTTAGATTCTATACCAAAATGAAACATATCAACAATAAAAAGAAAGAATGGCAGAGACCATAATGAAAGCTGAAGCTGAAAAGAAGAAAGAAATATGTGATAGATTGGAAGAATTAAACAAACTAGCACAAAATGGAACAAATACAGATTCGAGTAGAAGCTAAGTTGATTGCACAAATGAAAAGGATTCAGAAGGAGGAGAGTGATCTCTTAAGGTTAAGAGCATGAGTGCCTTGCTCTAGACACGAAAAGGGAATGCAAATTCTAAGTATTTCCATAAAGCCTTGATTGCTTACAGAATGAAGAATTGCATATCATGTATCAAGAAAGACAATGGGGAGGAGATGGTAGAGGATAATGAAATACAAAATGCTGCGAGGAATTATTTTCAAACCACATTATTAGATGATAACATTGACAAAGAAGAAATCTAGAGAGAAGTGGTTGAATTAATACCAAAAGTAGTCACTCAAGAAATGAATAATCATCTTATTAAGGAAGTCAGCATGGAAAAATTTAAGAGAGATAGTGTATTCATTAAAGCTAGACA